>CM074188.1:28922093-30207759 GCA_037179385.1 Holothuria scabra | reverse complement strand
TATCCACGTCCTCACAACAATGTAAATGATCGGTTGACCTGTCACGTATTGAATAAGAAGGTCAATCATTGATGCTGTTCAATCAAAAAAATGTTACAGGTCCTATCTTTTGAGAAGTATATGTGGGAACTCGTCAAGAGGCACATGATTTATGTTTATTTTTTGAATGTCACTAAAAGGTTTTCTTAGTTAAAGAACAAGAGCACTCATTCCAAACTCATTGTGAAGCAATGGCAAAATCTCACAGTTACCTTCCTACTTCTCTTTAAACTTGAAGTACCTTTTATGACATTTAAAGATTCCATTTTTTTAATATTGAAGGTAAACCAAGCGGTTATAATATTGAAGGTAAACCAAGCGGTTACTCCCAGCAACTTTCATACTGGTGAGAATGACACATTGTCACGTGACTCTGAAGAGCCAATCATGAAACAGGACAGTCTGCTAAACTTATTCATGTTGGGTGATTGCATGTCCCCTTTAAAGAACAAAGCCTGCGACAGCACACTCGAAGTATTGCTTTGGTGATTGCAGTGCAGGGACTTCCCCAATAAAAAGCTAATAATATATCTACGGAAGTGCATAACCACCTTTGTTGTTGTCTGAATGAGAGCATTGGGACATAAATGAAGCTTGGATGTAGGAGCTTCTTGTTTACAAGGGCTTATGAAAATTCAAACAAGATGGTGTTTCTACCTAAAATATAGTTGTCATCTCAAGTTGTGCAATGGGAAGTTTCACACTGGAAGGGAATAATTTGTGTCTGCATCATATAGATACATAATTCACAAGAAAGACCCAAAAAGTTAGTTAGGAAATTTTTACGGCCCAGTTTCCAACCTTTTGTTCAAGTTGAGCCGGCCACGGCCTTTTTCCAGTTGTGGCTCACTGGCAGACCCAAAAGGAGCGGTAACGCTGTAAACACTGTTATGAGCAGCATTGAATAAACAGTGACTAGATCGTATAAAATGAAGGAGAGATGATGATATAGCTTCTTGTCTCGTGTATTACCAACATTGAACATATCTGCTGGCCGATGCATGGTGGCGCCAGGATTTGCCCGACAGGGGAGCCAAGCTCCCCGACGGGGGGGGGGGGGATGACCCCCCATCCCGCTGGCGCCACCCCTGTGCTGATGTACAACCATCGTTGTTCCACTGCCCTCAGACTCCTTCCATTCACTATTACAAGTATTTCAAAAGTATAAAAAATGTCCAACATATAGGGAAGCCAAGAGCAGTACAGAACAAGGAAATACAACTATTAGCAATATGCAGTATGTTACAGTGTCATAGTCATATTTATTTTTACCTTTAATCTGTATACGTTTACACTAGTCCTTTCGTGTGTTAATGTATTACCTCAAGGCCATCCAGGCAAATATTCTCTAATAGAGCAACACATCCATTTCATAACAATGGTTACTGTAGTGCTACGTGTTAAAGGTTAAGAGCAGTCACCCAAACTTATTTCGAACCAACAGGTAAATCTCACAATTTCCTTTTTACAGTATTGCTCTTCACAGTATTGTGTCTTCCATAATATTTTATATCTTCAATATTGCAATATCCAAGGTCAACCAAGCAGTAACTACTAGTAAATTTCACATTTGAAGAAAAACATATGGTCACATGACCTTCAAAAGCCAATCATAAAACATGTCAGTCTACAACACTGCTTGAAGTTGGGGCGTCTGCTTTTGCTCTTTAAGTAATATTATAGACAGAACGTATCTCCCCACCTTTCAATGCCTATACTCTGTCTTTGTGCCAGAATGAGTTGCAAATGGCTAATTATTGAATATCATGTTTTACACTTTCAAAAGTAGGCTCTGAAAATATATAAGGGGATTTATTCAGAGCAGATGTTTTGCCCCCTCCCCTGTCAAAATGAAAGACACCCCTTCACAAAGACTTTTCTCATGTTATCTACTTCCACTACGTTTACTCGGGCCGGGGTTACAAACTAGTATCTTTTTCAGGTATTTTAAAAACCAAATCTATGGGAAATTTTGGGTGGTAAAAAGTTGGTTTGGCATTGCATATTGCATTTGGCACTGGAGTGAGAATAGAAAGTAGACCACTAATGAAGCCAGTTTTCGACATATCACTGCATGTGTTAACAGGGGTGGCACCAGGATTTGCCCGACAGGGGGGCCAAGCTCCCCGACAGGGGGGCCAGCATTTTGAGTCCCCGACAAAGGCAATGAGTTAGCTTCAGTGGGACGTGGCTTGGTAGAATCTGAAGCGCGCGAAGCGCGCCGAAATTTTTGGCCCTTTTTCAACAAATATTTAAAAATCTGGAGTTTGTTTAGAAGAAAAAGTTTTTAAACCAAATTTGGCTTTTGTAAGGACCATTAAAAAGTTGGGGTGTTTATTGAAGAATCTGTCCTTCAAATCGGTAAAATCAAAACAGTTACATAAGCGACAGCTTGAATTCTTTTGTGTTTACGCATTTCATCGTAGTAGGCCTAGGTACTAAGGCTTTCAGACGAAGGTGGAAATTTTCCCAAAAAATATTTCCCTTTTTTGAACGAAGATTTGAAAATTAACAGCTTAACATATTGGGGAAGTTTTAGAATTTTATGAAAAAAAAATGTTTTTTGGGGTAAGGCTACAATGAAAAATTTGGACTTTCTATTCATTGATATGCGTGTCAAGAGCAATTGTCGGAGAGATAAAGAGCGCTTGGGTGTTGTATTGTACGGAGTATCCATCGAAAATGAAAAAGTTTGCCATTTTTAACAAATATTAGAGAATCTGAAGGTTATGTTGGTAGAACTGTAATTGTATGACTTATAACAGTCTGACCCTCTGATAAGAAAAGTCAAGTAGGAGGTGATCTGCAGTTTTGTTGGGGTTTCTGAATAACAATCTAGAGACTAAGGCCTCGGAATTTTCCTTGAGGAAAAAGTTTGGCTTCCCATATATTTCAAATTTTATATTTTGTATATTGACATATGCGTACGGGAGTGTTTCAATTTGGTAGGAGACAGAATAGTCTATTTTGTCTGAAATATGTAATCCTACCCGAGAACTAACTGGAAATGCACAGAAATCTTTGAAAAATTGAAAACCCCAGACAGCCGGAAATGGCATTTCCCAGGCTCGTAACCAGAAAAACAGCAGTCTTTATTTTAAGCTTTTTTCGCTATAAAAATTTCACTTCATATTGCCCTCAAAGGAAGAATAATTAGCAAGCATGCATTGTTCTGTTGAGTAACCTGTCCGACCAAAACACTATCAAAGCGGAGCGCCATCATAAGTTGGCGCGGAGCGTAGAGAAAATTGAAAAAAATTTAATCCTCAGACAGCCGGAAATTGCATTTCCCAGACTTGTAACTAGAAATGAAGCAGTCGTTATTTATGAAAGTTATCCGAAATCCCGACAATAAATGATTTTACTTCCGACGTCTTTGAAAATATGTCACGTTACAACAAGGTGGCTTCAAGTGAGTTTTCAGTCAGACTTATCAGGACAGGTCACATTCCCACACTTATTATGAATAACTGAAAACGGCCTAGCCTTTTATCATTACTGTTGCTCGAATTCGGCTTTCGGCGCAGGACAGATGGCAAACTATTTGGGCACTGCATGCACCTGAACAACTTCTCGTCCGTTTGTAAGGAAAACTAGTAAAGCAAAATCAAGAAGATCGTCCGGGGACTAACGTTAATCGGGCTTAGGCTTACTACATCTTTTATCGTGGGCCTATACATGAAGGCTCCCCGACGAAACTGGATCTTTTCAACGACAGGAGAAGGGCAGCCTTCCCCGACGGGAGTATGGCCCATGGTTTCCAGCGGGTGCCACCCTTGGTTAAATCTGCACGTGGAATTTCCAACTCCCTGGTCTGCAACACAAGTCTTGGTTATGGGTGACCTTACGCGCACAGATTTTAGATGGGGCAAGGTACATGTAATGCATTTTAACAGAGCTATGAACTATGGGCTATGAGAAGTAATTAAAAAGCGATTCCGATAGGTATTAAAATAGTGTTGTAAAAGAAAAAATGATCTTCAAGATCACCCATCCAGTAAATTCAGTCGGTGCGGGGTTTTTATAATTTTTTTTTACTTTTAGGCCTCCCCGACGAAACCGCCGACCTTCCCCGATAGGGGGGGGGGGGGGAGGGGGGCATGGCCCCCTGCTTACCCCCCCCCCCCCCGCTGGCGCCACCCCTGTGTGTTAAGCAGAACATTTTGTTAACTCAAGTACATGGACTTGAATAAGTTTGGTAAGAATACAATAGTTTGCACATCACAAGGTTTTGGAAACCGATGTGGTACATGAACGTTCGGAATTCACTGTTGTGAATGAATGCCAAGGCTTCCTGTTATTCTAAGTTTTAGTTGCCAAGTTGGTTGCTGAAATGACTGACAGATCCTTTAAAAGAAGGGTTTAAGATCACATCAAGTTTTGATATGTTAGAGTGGTACTTATTCTAAGCATTTTGGTGCTTCCATTGAAATCTGATACGTGGCTCCAAAGATATGAGCAAGTAAAGTTTTCACATTCTTCACAAAAAGTGAACTTGCCGCAAGCACTTATGATACCATATCTCTATGTAAATGGACACTATATTTTTTTATTAAAACTTAACAGCCTTTTTCCTCCTCAACAGTCACATGTTATCAGAATGTGATTGCATAAGTGGCATGAGCATCGTTAACAAATTTTGCATTCCCCACCGGGAGGTCCTTTTCCTATCAACTGCCAGGTTGTCACATCAATATTAAAAAGAAAGGGAAACAAAGCATTCCTTGTCAATGGGATCTCTGGGTGCTCTGCTGCCCTCGAAACACTTTTGATTACAGATACAGTAACTTCATATACTGATATCTCGATTAGTACATATCTGATTTGTATGAAAATTTCACCACACTGTATAGATTTAATTCCTCTTTTTACATATGAAAATTAAAATTTCCCCTTCAAATAAATTCCAAATGTTTACAGAGGATGATATGGTGATAAAGATAGCTTTGAATATATTATAATTCAGTTTTATATCAACGTTGGTCTGATGTAACAAACTTTTTTGACTAGATAGCATCGACCACTGTAGAAATAGACTTTCTTTGACGTAAAAGATTTAAACGGCAGAAAAACAATTCTTTTACTTTGAAAAAAAATTTTGCTTTCTCTGGTACGAGTGTAAAAATGTCACAATAATGGGCAAATCAATCAAGACACATCGAGCTATTTTTCTTGCAATAACTGTTGCACTTATTCTGGATTTGTGATGAAAGGAATTCTGTGGAGGACATCAACGAAAAATGAGATGATCCTGGGGTAGAAGACATAGAGTCCACTCCCACAAAGACACATTAGAGGCGGGAGGGAGGGACGTCATGTTCTCCACAGAACAATACCTTACAGTGGGTGGATTAAAAGTTATTGTGCCATAACATTTCTTCTGCTTTAATTGGTTCTTGTTGACAGTGGTGGGGAGCTGCAATTTCAATTTCATTTTAGAGTAAACGGTGCTTACTCCCTTCATATCACTCATTTAAGTTAATGCAGTAAATGATGGGACCTGTATACATATTCTTGGAATGTACCTTCATAAAGATCACATAATTCTATCAATTCCTTTCCATTCTGGTTCAATGCCCTTTTCCATTTTTGAGCTGTTGTGCTGGAAGGGTTACCATTTCACTTGAGCATTTCTCTTCCGTTGTGCGGAATTGTTAAAATAAAGGCTATTTTTGTTGATAGTGTCAGAAAAGACCCCAAATCATTGTCGTAAAGTCATTTCATGGGCTCTTTATAAAAAAAAATCACGAAAACGGATCGGATTTCCGATCCAAATTTATTGTGGTATGACCACGGCTTTAGATATGCTGCATACTGCACCAAGTGCGCATTAATATCATTATTCATCAATAATACAGGTGTAGTGAATACTGCATAAATAAATACCTAATTTGACTCTTTTTATTTAGTAATACAGTTTATGAAAGATGTGATAAGGGATAAGGGAGGGGACCGTTAATACTTTCATCTGTTATGAATATTTGCAATATATACCAGTTTAGAACTTATACCGCTGTATGCACTCGTCCTAAGTCTCATTTCAAAGACGCAATTAAAGCAATACAAATTTCTAATTGTTCTAGTGTTATTCTTCTTTGTGCATTCCTTCCATTTTTATAAAATTTCTGCGTTTCAGTATATTACACCAGAATACCGTTATGATCTTGGTCATGTGATAGGCGACAATAACTCTGCATTGATTCAGTGTATGAATGACATTCTTTTTCTGATAGCAGGATATGAAATGAAGTTATGATAATGGAAATCTAACTTGAGCAAATTCCTAAAAAGGTAGAAAAATAGAATAGAAAAATATCTTATTGGCAAATATTTATATACACTCTCAGAACAAAAAACAACATTGCCCAATGCTGGAGAAACATAGCACATACAACATTTTTGAGCAAAGTTTGCTAAATTAATCGGGCGTTTCTGTACAATAATGAAGGAAAATCATGATGGTTGCCCAACCTTTGGCAAGTTTTTTGCTCAACTGTGTAGGATGTGCTATGTTTGCTCAACTGTTTAAGAGTATAGTATTACCCGTATTTTGTTGTTTATGTTTTGATTCGATCTGCTCTGTAAAGAACGGTACAGTCGTTTATAATTCTTTACAACATACTCCTACATTGTTAAATGTTTAGAAATCGCCAAACTGTAACGATCTTTCCTTGATGAAAAATGCAAACTTCACTTATCCCTTAAAATCATCAGATGATCTTTTACTGTAATTGTCAAAGTTATTTTTGGTAGAAGAAAAACATTTGATAAGTATTTTCAAATCATTAAGTATGAAACCGTCTTGAGAATGAAATTAGTCTACTTTAAAACACTTGTTTTCAAATTGACAATGTCATCAATTAATTAATAATAATAAGTTAATAAATAGTTGAAATAATCACGTAAAGGTCTTAAAAAATAGAAACACTGTTTGGAAATTGACAAGAATATTGCCACAAATTTCTCATAATGTTGCCACAAATGTTCTAGCTGTTAGCGTATATATATATATATATATATGTGTGTGTGTGTGTGTGTGTGTGTGTGTGTGTAAGGCACTGATAATATAAGCTGAACGGGATTGTGACGACTCAAGGAATTAGATAAGTATAGTCTAAGGAGGAGGGTCTTCTACTCGAATTAGACCCATTTTTAACGGTCATTCTTATCCCGGGTGTCTTTCGTAAAATGATAGTCATTAAAATTTGCAGTATTCGACCCTTCGAACGCTATTGCGGATTTTATTATTGTGTTATATGCAGTACTCCCCGCGTTATCCAAGCTGTTCGTAAGCTGCCGAAACAAACAAAAATTGAGTATTTTTGAGGGAACTGGAGTTTTCCACCTTCCTGGTCGACTGCCAGTGTACACTTTTGCTTCAGCTCACGGTATCTTTGCCGATGTTATGACGACAATTAACTTCATTTAAAATATTTCACTGCTCACCGTAAAGATGTTTGACACGATCATAATCATAAGAAAAGTTATCACCAACCAAACATCCAAGAATACAATGAACATATAGCACTGACTTCTACTGCAATGGGTTTTTCTAATGTCTCCATTACTCATTTTGTAACCTCTTCTACTTTGGTGCAAACGTAATTGGTAACGTCACAAAGTTTGTTCTTAATCCATTGCCATGCTATTTTACAGCAGTCAATGCACTGTATAAATTTCTTGACCAGAATGTTTCTGAAATCGTCAATTCTTTGGCCCGCCCTCTCTCCACTTTTTGCAATTAGCCCCAAACGCCAATCACTCAAGACATATGTTATTAGGTATGATGTGCCCTTGGCCACAAGCATAAGAACAGGAGCCAGCATTACTTCCAAAACAGGGTGAAAGAAAATCGCAACAAGTAGTCCACCACCCCTTGCGATATTGACCACAAGGAGGAACTCCACTAGTATCTTACCAAGTTCTGTGTGGTATACGTCTCCAATGGTAATTTCCTCGTTTTGAAGCCTACGTTTCAGCCTTTTGAAGGCTTTTAAAAAGCAGTACAAATCTATCCCAATCACTATGAATAACTCAATTCCCTCAATGGGCGATTCCCAGCCCTCCCCCAGTAAGGCCTGTGCAATGTTTTCAAGTGCTTCTATTACCATGTTCAAGATAAATTCTCCTATGACTTTGCAAACTCTCTTACAAAACCCTTTGCAGACCTCTTTGATTTTAGGCCTACGTGGGCTTTCACCTGTCTTGCAGTACATGGAGAAATGCTTACAATCCCCATTAAATAATCCATAATGCTCGTTGCTTTCGCCCAAAACCCACGGTCGAACATAGCCAGCATTCTCTCCAGAAGGATGAAGTCTTGATTCGGCTCTTGCAAGGACTAGCTCAGAAGGATTCCGCCTTTCCATTTCATCGGAATAATTAAATCTATACATGCATGGTAGCTGGTCTTGTCTCACTTCTTTCCTCATTCTCTTCATTTTTCTACAACTCCCGCCCCAGCTATCAATAACCAATCTGAATGGATTAGCCTGCGCTTCTACCACTATTGCGTGGTGCCAGATGAAGTACCATCTCCTAAAGTCCACGTGATCCCCTGGTCTAAGGCTTATTACTTTGACGACGCGCTCAGCCGACAGCCATACCTGGAACACTGGATCCAGTGCCACACTGGAGGGTTATAATATAGTCGCTGGTTGTTTACTACAATAAAATTGTCTCCTTCGTCAACGAATGCGTTTACAAGATATTCGGCACCACAGCTTCGTCTCTTACAGCAAACTCCCCACAATTCTTGTTCTCGTTTGATGATATAAAATTACGTGGGTTATTTTTGCCGCACTGGCACTCGCCTTGTACAGAAATATTCCTATTCGCCATCTCTGATGGGTTCAGGAGAAAACTGAAAAATGACAAATGAAATGGACTAATTGATAACTGAATAATAAGTTTTTAAGTCTAATTTCAAAGGTATCTATGAGTGTGTAGCTTTGAAGTCGCTTGTGTAGTTGCGAGGGAACTTTGGAAAATGACCACCGTAAGACAGGGCTAACTGAAGTGGCTGAATCATTTAACTCCTGAGTCATTGGCGAAGCCACGGTTTATCTATTTAAGGATGGAAATTCAATAGGTTATATGGTCGTTGGCCTGGAAGTGGTGCCTACGGAGAGGGGCGCCCTTCTTCCCCTTGGAAAACATTTGAAAACTGGGTAATCCCCATATGCATATGGTGCTACGTATGCTATACCTTCGAAGTTACACTATTGTTTAGACATGCGTAATTGCAGGGATTAAAAATGACACCATTGAGGGGAAGTGTTTCCATTCTCCCCAGCTGAATGTGACTAACCTTATATTTGGTGCGTGGGTTGGCCATATTGAGTAGATGGTTCCTAATATTTTTGGTGGAGGTCAAAGGTCATTTGGGGTCAGGAGAAGTCAAAAGGTGAACTTAAACCTTGTAAACACGGTATCTCAAGAAATGTGCACGTGACTATGCTCATATTTGGTTGTGTGGGTTGGTTGTAATGATAAAATGATCCGTATCGATTTTTGTGGAGGTCAAAGTCATTTAGGGTCCGTCATGAGAGGTCTAATGGTACATTTGGTTTGGTTAATACCAAACATCACTGAATTGTGAACAAGCCTATATGGGTAGTCAATCTTTGTTCAAGTGTGCAAGTCCTTAAAATTTTAATGCAAGCTTATTAATACCTCTTGTTAAAACCAAACTTCTTGGACAAAAGAGTGCACCCAATCTTTCTACAAGAATGCCCGTCCTTTTGTTGCACAATTATTTCGTTTTGTAACTTGCGTTTTACAAGTTGTTACAAAATTTGACGCAAAGGTTCACTTTATGTCGTGGAGTTACAAGTCTGGAATTCTTAGGCTAATAACAAGGGCCACTGAATGCACGAGTCAAGTCAACCTTTCTACAAGAGCCTCTGTTCTGATCATGCAAAAATTTTTCGTCTTGTAAATCTGTTCTCATGGGGTTGTCTTGAATTCTTAATACCAAACGTAACTGAATAAATTAGTAAAAATCTTTCTGCAAGAGTACCTGGCCTTTTCATCCAAAATTATTATTTAGTCTTGCAACTCGTATGTTTTATATGTCGTTACAAAAGTCATTACAGACAATCTTTTATTTTGGAGCAACAATGAATTCTTTATACCAAATATGACTGAATATAAGGAAAACTTTTTTCAAGAGTACTGGTCCTATGCGCATTGTTAACAAAGCTGTTCATGATTGGTTAAAAGATTAATTAATATCCATATTGCATTCTTGAAGAAATTTTAGCTCCGCAATAATGTAACAAAGTTTACGGTGTGATTCTGTTGCCAATAGAGAGAGCTCGCATGCTACAGCGTGTTACAGGATGTTCCCACTTGTTACATGTATTGTACACTTAGAGCAGGATAATAGTTCCTATATCCTGCTCTATGGTTTTACACTGCATAATAAAGGCGTCCTACTTGATTTATTGCCTTTTAAATCCACTGATATTATATGTTTCCAATATACCGACACGTTAACTAGACTGTCTGCTAAATAATGTTTCAGACATCAACGACAAAGGGAGACTGCAGAATTCCTTCGGGAGTATTGTTTGGTTTTCGTCCCCGGCTCTTTGCCAGAGAGTCGGGGGACTTTTGAAAAAAGTCGACAAAGGGAGACTGTCCCAAAGTCCAGATTTCTATTTTCAGGTTGCAGCATGTTACAACGTTTTACAGGATGTTCCAACCTGTTACAATGCGTTACAATGTGTTGCACACTACAAAATGAGGACATCCTACTTGTTTTATTGATTCCTTGACACAGTCAGAGGAATCTATGCGATGGTGATGGCGTGTTTGTGTATGTGTAGGTATGTGTGTGTCACTTTGCTTATTGAACACGAAGGGTAGGTGTGACTAATCTCATACTTCATATTTTGGCCATATTGAGTAGATGATCCCTTTTGTTTTTGATGGAGGTCAAAGGTCATCTGGGGTCACAAAGGTCAAAATGTTAAAACCTTGTAAACACAATATCTCAAGATGGATCCATGTGACTATGCTCATATGTTATGTGTGGGTTTAAGACAGCCCTGTTCAAGGGCTGTTGAAGGGTTGTTCTAGCTATGCCCAAGCCTAAATCATGGTAAAATTGACAGTTTGGATTAAGCTTAGGGGGCGGGAGATGACTGTAGGCCAAACTGATTATTTTAATGAAGACTTTAAATAAATCATTGCTGAACACTGTCGCTCATGGTTCTTATTACTGAACAACTGTATTAACCCCAACTGCATTATCCCCATGGCATCTTGAAAAAATTGACTCCAGGTTAGGTATATACCATAGTCCCACATAAACATAATGTCAGTTGCACTGAAAACAGCTCATTCTATACTTGAGGATCCTGGTGGGTGGGTGCGTTGTGAAGAAGGCGGGACTCTCCAATAGCTGTAAACCACCCTTTTCAAAACAAGAAGATTCATATTTAGCTCGACAGTCCAAGTCAAAAGGATATTACAGCATATGCATGTTTTAAATTTAAATATTTTTCAATCAATTAACCCTTTACCGTCGTGCTTCAATCGGGGCATATTTGAGCGCCTCGGCAGTGGGCGGAAAAACGGACGTAGCACTCCCCGCAGTTTCCGTAGGTTATTGACCCCCCAGACCGTAAACTATTGTCTCACTCGTTGTTGTGGCCGAATTTTCGGGTAGCTACTCGAAGTTTCGAGCTCCGCGTGAAACATTAAAGATGGGTGACAGCCGCGCTCTCCGTATGGGTCCAAAAGGACCCCCCCAAAACGGTAAAGGGTTAACAGTGTGAGATTGCCATGGCTAAACACTGCACAGATGACAGGGCTACAGTATTTGCCATTGCTTCTTCAATAGCGAGCACATTTCAACTATATTCAGAAGTCCTTTAAACTATATTCAGAAGTCCTGTCATTTAACGAAATCAGGCCAAGCTCTAGGCCCTTTGGCCCTTTTTAAGAAATTCTGCAAAATGCTCCACCTCCTACAAATTGTCTTGAACAACTTTGATGCTTGTCTATGTTGACACTCAGTTGTTGGTACCTTTATTGTAAGCAGGAATTTTTGATCTAAGGCACAAGATGTGCCCCAGAGGTCCATTTTATTAAATAAAAAGAGAAATATTACAAAATCATTAGGCCTTAGCCTGCCTTTGAATTATTGTCAAAAGAGTTGACTCTCTGTAATAAGGATGTTTAATTTGTGATATGTGGATGATATGCTGGAATTTTAGGTCCAAAGTCCCATTTGGGCCTTTTCATGAAACAGTCTGCGAATTGCCCGACCTGCCACAAATTGCCTTGAACAACTTTGCTTGTTCATAATGACGATCAGTTTTTGGTACCTTTATTGTAAGCAGGAATTTTTTTTTATCTAAGGCACAAGATGTGGCACTAGGGTCCATTTTGTTAAATAAGATTAAAAAGTTTGCAGCTCAAAACTTAAGAACGTTTTTCATGAGCATCGGCTACAATGCATCACATGCACTGGTATCTGCATGTGGAAGTAATGTGTGGGTCATATGTCTCTGACTGTGTCCAGGGAGGCAGGGTTTAGTTTCCATTCTGTTGTCACAGCCCAATTAACTTATTTTCTGCTTGGTTTATTGTTGACCAAACTTTATCTTTTGTATAAACAGTGAACAGGGTAACTGGTGGATTGAATAGAAGCAGTGACAACTTTTCTTTGAGAATCATCTGTAAGCTGTTGTTAGCGGTGTCGTTTATCTTCTGGTCAGTAACAAAAAGTTATTAAAGAAGTGCAATGGATCTCGTGAGCACATTGTCTATCAAGTTAGTGTTATGCAAAGTCTGGTTAAAATTTCATTTAGTTGGTTATTACCAATCAGATTACTGAAATGATATCACCAAATTATGAGGCAAGTTGTACGGAAGACTTATGCGGCCATGGTAAAAAAAAATAGTGCGTGGAACCCCCCAATTTTCTCTAATTTTTTTTTCTCTAAAAACAAAATTTCTTTTTTTCTCTACAAACAATTTTTTTTTCTCTAAAAACAATTTTTTTTTCTCTAAAAAACAAAAAAAATTTTTCTCTAGAAACAAAAATATTACGGAGTCCAAGAAGTGACACATGTGTACCTCATTCCATTTAAACACAGTTGTTGTTTTCTAGGACGATCCAAACACACAGTGTATCTTTTCAGCAAAATGTGGTAATGTATTATAGTGTTCTATTTCACCATATTGAGAGCTACTCTTTGTGGAACAGTTCCAAAGTATGGGGTACCGTAATAGGCTACGGATATACACCTATAGGAATGTAAAAGTGAATTAAATAATACATCAATTATTTAACCATACCAAAATCATTTCATAAATTCCCTCTGTCTTAAACGTTTCCTAGCCTGCCCCATTGCATAGTAGCAGGGGCGTTCCCCTCCCTCCTTCCAAAAAGGTTGAAGTTTCTTTTACTTCATAAAGCAAAACTAAGGCCCTATTCTAACTAAAATCGGCCTATGTTGTGTGTCAGTGTTGCTTAATGACGCCCCTCCCGTTACATCCCACCACCTTTTCCCCTTCCTCACACCAAATAACCCCTGCATTTTTTTAAGGCAAATCCCTGATCATTTTGCACTTTTTCCTTTTTTGTTCATTTACAGATTTCATTGCACAATGAATGTTCAAGACTGCTTAAAATCTCAATGTCCTTAGGAATGCTGTTTCCGACTGTCCGAGGGGTAAGGATTTTTGAACGCTCCACGCCGACTGATGGTTGCGCTTTGCTCAGACAGTCTTTGAAGCATAGGCGTACAAGGCGGGCAGGCAGGGGGCAGGCGTCCCCCAGATTTCCCCAAAATCTAAAATTCGGACAGTAATGTGGAAAAAATTGGACAGCCACTTGAGTTTCAAAAACTCGCTTTTCAGAAAATTCCTGAGCGTGCCCGAAAGAGAGAGTGCCCAAAAGAGAAGAAATATCATAACCGCGGTAATTTTTTTCGAAAAATAAAAATGATGACAAAGATTTGGGTAGACTCAGGTAGCTTGTGAAAAAAGTTTTTCCTCAGCCCCACTTCATGTTGTAGTGTTGCAAAATCTTTGCCCAAAATGGTGAAACACTCGGGAGGAGGTTGAAAAAATTCTGGGATGTTTTCAATTACCAAATTAATTACATTGGCAGACAAGGCGTTATGCTGCAGTGTCAACTAGTTTGCCATCTATCCTAACCCTTCAGCTGAAACTCAGGTAACGGTAATTAAAATCTGTCTATTTTTTTTCAATTACATATTAACACAGTGCTTTACGTCTTTCCATAAGTCTCGCTAAAAATTCATTCAAACCCATCTCGTAACGTGACATTTTTTTTAAAAGGTGTTACTAATGGAAGTAAAATCATAGTCGGGAGTTCGAGCAGTCACAAAGACATTATCATCAACTCAATATATACGGTATTGAATTTAGTCAAGAGGCGCAATAGAGTAAAATACATTCGCATGTTTTCAATTCCGTTTAATAATTTTTCCTCCGAAAAGATGCAAGACCATTTCATCCAATGCTTCATGTAATCTTTTTGTGATCAAAGAAGCAACTGCTTAGATCCCCCACCCTTCTGGCACATCCTGGACCCGCCACAGAAAAGTGCGGTAGATGCGTAGATTTGATTGATTCATAGTCCATAGTTATAGGCCTATGCTTATAGTTCAGTCCAAAATAGCCTACATATATCCAACAGGGCCTAACGGATCCCCGTCACTTCAAATGCTCTGTGAACCAACTACATGGTCAAGTGGTTAGAGCATCCGACTTGCAGTAGAAAGGTTGGGAGTCTGCCATTGTGCTTTTTGCTCAGCATAAGCAATGGAGTAGGCCAAGGGAAAAAGGCCAGTGAGCCACAACTGGAAAAAAGGCCGTGGCCGGCTCGACTTGAACCAATTGGTTGGAAACTGGGCCGTAAAACTCTACCTAACTTACTAACAAATCAAAAGCACTGTGTGTTTGAATCATACTAGAAAACAACTGGGTTTAAATGGAATAAGGTACACACGTGTCACTTCCTGGAATCCGTAGTTTTTTAGTGTTCCGTTTAAAAATGTTTTTAGAGAAAAAAATTCTTGTTTTTAGAGAAAAAAAGTTTCTTGATTTTAGAGAAAAAAAATTGTTTTTAAAAGAAAAAAAATTTTTGTTTTAAGAGAAAAAAATTTCTTTGTTATTAGAGAAAAAAAATTTTTGTTTTTAGAGAAAAAAAAATTGTTTTTAGAGAAAAAAAATTTTTTGTTTTTAGAGAGAAAAAAAAATTGTTTTTAGAGAAAAAAAAATTTTGTTTTTAGAGAAATTTTTTTGTTTTGGTTTTAAGGGAAAAAAAATTTTTTAGAGAAAACGGGGGCTCCAAGCTCATTTTCTTTTTTTTTTATCATGCATTAGTCTTCCGTAAAGTTGAACCCCTTTGTCACGGGATCGTATGTTTGATTAGACTTAATGGAATAAAGTGTAGATGCATATTATATCCAAAATACTACCAACTGTAAGGAAGTACCCTCTTTGAGCCAACATTTGGTGTGAGCTAACTGTACATATGGTGACTACTCAGTGACCAATATGAAACACAGCAAAATCTAATAACTGATTCTCCTATGCAGCTCCTTCTATTATTTAGATTAGGTTAGGTTAAATGGATTTTTACGTCCCAGTCTCCAACCGAGGGTTGGTGCTTGTGCACCAAGCATACAGGCAGAGAATTCTGCTTTTAAAGTCTTCGTCATGCCGGCCAGGACTTAAACTCCGACCTCCCAACTGCAAGTCTGATGCTCTAACCACTTAACCATTCAATCAAGTAATTATGTAACGTAATAACTTACAAAATGATTAAATCCTCTCGTAAGTGTTTATTCAGTTCAACTGAGTCACAATGATACTTGGATCATGATGAGATTATTGTATTTTTGATGTTTTGGTTCACGGTCTTATCAAAGCCCATGGGCTATCTTATAGAATCTGATAGAACATGTGACTTGCATTTGCGATGTTTGTTGCTTACCCCATGGCGGGGTCATACCAAAGACTTATAAAAGGAAGTTATGAATGTTGGTAATATTCTTCTTAAGGTGCTAATCGTTTGTTTGATGTGCAGGCCATTAACAATAACTATTACAGGTAGTGTGGCATGTTAGCTAAATGTTCAGACTTCACTTGACAGTTGCAGAATAAACTTTCCTTAGCAAAGATCCGCTGGAATTTTCCCAATATCTTTTACGGCTCTGAAGATATACCTCTTCAAAGTTTGAATGCTTCTGAAACAACTTGTTGCTTTAATGCAAAAATAGTAATGTGGAGTGTTGCACAGTGTTGACATTTCTTTTATTTTGTTTTCACAATTTTAACTTCCAAAACAAAACCCTCAATTATGAAACAACTATCCTTGAGAAGAAGATTGTATAAACAAAGAATAACAGTGATATATAGCGTCCCTCTCGTGACATCACAAAATACTGAGCTCATGTTTATCAATGATAAGGTGCAAATCAAAAATTGCCATGTAAAATGGTCAATTTTTGACGGATTTTGATGGAAACTGCAGCTATTTTCTTGATTTTCAATGCTTTTTGCATCAAATACATACCCATTTTTGTCATTTTCATATCACACAACCTTTCAGGTGTAATTTTCTGGTGCTCCATTCCCTATTGTACTAATTTTTTATTGAAACTTTCTGAGGGCGATAACATAAATTTACACTAAAGATAGCTTGGAACATTTTGGTGGCATTCTTTAGACCTGTTGCATTCAGGGTGAAAGAGTGTTTGTGGTTATATGTCAATTGAGGTTATTTAAAGTAGTACGGACAGCCATGGGGGACTTTTTGAAGGTATGAGCATTTGCACCATTGGTTCTCTAGTGTGGGGATTTTCTAAAGGACCAATCCTCTCTCCTAAAACTACAATTCCTATAGGGCTAATTCAAACAATGCATAGGAAGTGGTACTGTTTGAGGTGAGAGAACTGGGCCTTTCAGTAACACCATTTGTAATTGGTATAATGTGATGCCTAGACGTACCCTGAAAAGGCCTCTAACCTATATGCCTATGCTCCAGCAATCTCTGCCTTAGTACTGAACACACATTGATCGTGATAAAATGTAGAGTGAGCCCAAGCATGAACCCTCCTGTCTTTCATTTCTCACTTTCCCTCTGTTCCGTCCAGACGGGATCCCATTTTTACTGCATTGAAAATGCGTACCCGTCCAAAACTTTAAACTTAAAGCAATATGCAGGTCTCTGCATAACCCCCTTTCCAGTAAATGTTAATTTAAGTTTACGGCCTGTCACAATAATGCTTCGTTAATGATTTTTGTAAGTCTTCTGAAAGTTATGCTCCAAGATCATATTGGCCGCACTAGACCCTTGTCACATTTTTATCAAATTTTTCAAATTATGTACACCTACAGATTGTCTTGAACCATTTTAATCATATGTTAAAATGATACGTGTGTATTGGTACATTCATGGATTTCAGTTATTTAAGATCCAAGACCCAAGAGAGTTTATTTAGTGAAATACTGTAGCTATTACAAAGTGGTTTACCTTTCCTTCGACTATTGTTGACAGCCTGTTATGGTTGATATGTGCTATAATTCTCTTTTTTCCGTAGCGGTTTGCGAGGTAGCAAAAAAGGGGACCAGTCAGGAGAGGGAAAGGAAACACGTTCAATGGCTTCCTGCATGCCAAATGGTTATGCAACTACCCTACACAAACTGGTTTCAAAATGGCTCTAGTTTCTGATCCCCAGCTGCCCTAACATCAGGAAATACATGTAGCTATAAAGGTTTATCCCTTACATGATCCAAGTGATGTGTGGTATAGTTATTTCCATTTGAAATAAAAGAAAAGTACTGTGTATTTTTGTAGTTTCATTACCAGTACAGCTGATACTGGTATTCATACATGAACCGATATACCTTCTGACTTAAGGTTGGGCGTCTGCAGCATTGTTTCTCTAGTTAATTCTTGCCAAAGCTCAAACAAATCTGCGCACAAGCGATGTCGTGTGGGCATGTATATTTGTTTGTGTGTATGTGTATGAAATGTCCGTAACATGTATATATCCCCCTTATTCACTAGGTAATCCTTGTTGATTTTGGTAAAGGTCAAGGTTATGTGGACCGCAAGCCCCTCAACCTCCTTTGATTCGCAGGCCCCTTTGGATAAGCACAAATGTTTCAAAAGCCTCAACACAAAAGTAAAATCATGTAACCATGGAAATTTCATACAAAAAAAAAACATTTCCATTTACATCGCCTTGCAAACCATAACCTTTTTTGTATTACTGATTGTTTTTGCATGTCTCAAAAGTTTTTACAACAATATAGATAGAAACTGCAAGGGATTTGTCTTTTATTTTCTGTCCTTTGCTATGTATTTCAATTCTATTTATTTCCCAAATAAATTACAAAAAACAATATTTCAGATTCAACAACCCAAAAGAAAACTTCAACCAGCCCATAATTAACTGTTTATTTGTTTCCTCACAATAATACCTCAAAGCCAAGTCCAGCCCGACTTACACAAACTGGTTGAAAAAATGGGCCATCAGACTTTATCTACATCTTAAAAGGTCCATCTAAAGAAAAAATCACATTCAGTAGGTTGGACCCCAAACTTCCTACCCCAAACCACCTTGATACGTTACTGTTCCACACTTAAAAAAATATCCACTGTGTATCTACAGATGTAACGCCAATGTGTTCCACTTACATCACCAGTGCAACGGCTTCAGCAAACGGGATCCACGATTTCAATTGTCCCAGCTTGAGTCTTATCACTTTCGGGAAACTTATTTGAATTAGGTTGTGATTTTGAATAGAGGGGTGGCTATGATCAAAATAGATTTAACTTTCCTCTACGAACTCATAAAAACAAAACATGCCAGGATAAAACTTATAAATCCCCAAACCCAAGACAAGACAACGAAATGATACCTATCATGGAAGATAGTAAACAAAGAAATTGCGTGTAAAATAACAAGTGAATAAATAAAAGAAGGAATTTAAAACATGATTAGAAACTTAAAAGAATGAAACAGTGATATCACATTCTTTAAGTAAGAAATCTCAACTTACAATTCGGCGGAGATTTGGATTTTGTAATTCTAAACTGCAACCGACACCTGGTGAAATGACCTAAAATGAACCAACCAACGGTTAAATATTCCTGTGCTGCACGCTGGTCAAGACATTTGAAACGCTCGCAGAGGAGTTAAGGCAGAGGCCGTTTCTCATGAAAGTACCATCTCGGAGGTAATAGGCCCATGCCTTTATGCAGACTAATTCAACCATTACACCATTAGGGAAATACCTCCCACTATAGTACAATGAGTACACGGACTTCTATACATGGACAGAGCATACTGCACGTTAGATTGTTGCTACTGTACGTGTGAGAAAAGGCGTAGCAAGATGGCTGTCTGCTATGGTTTTGTGTGAAAGTTTAGACTTGCTCAAGTAAAGCAACAGATTTGGCAGGAAAGTTGATTCATTTTAAAATAATAAAAGGTAAGGTAAAAGTCATAACACGCAGGAATATGATATTGTTTCTTATTCAAATAAAACTTTTGTTTAAAATTTCACAGAGACATCGTCAAATCATACAAATTATAGCGTGACGGCGGCCATCTTGGTGCGCCTTTCATGACCCATTCGGTGGCGACAATTTACGGATAGGACGTAGGCCACGCGTTACTTGCTCTGTCCATGTGTATAGGAAGTCCGTGAATGAGTAAAACCAGGCAACATCTATTCTAAGGTTAGAGTAGCCTGCTTGGTTGTACAGCATATGAATATTTGAGCAGAAGATCATGTATGAGATATCGAATACTTGAATGTCTGCGTCAACTTGTGTTCTGCATGGGATTTGTTTACCTGGCTGTCTATCGTGCAGAAAATTATATGTATAAACGATAACAGCTCAAGTGCAGGTTTCATATTAGTATCCACGTCTCAAAAAATGTAAATGATAGATTGACCTGTCAAGTATTGAATACGAAGGTCATTAATGTATATCCAATATAACCAAATGTCACAGGTCTTTTCTTTTCGAGAAAGATATGTTGGAACTCTTGGAGAAATTAATGTTTTATCTTAATATTTTGAATGTCACTTATAGGTTTTCTTGATTAAAGGGCAAGGACAGTTGATGAAAACTTATTTTGAAGAAACAGGTAAATCTCACAATATTCTTCTTATTTCTCTTTCTTTAAAGTATTTCTCATGATTATGTTTAAAGACTTCATTATTGCATATTCGAGGCAAACCAAGTGGTGATTCCTTGCAAGTTTCACGTTTGAGGGGAATTAATGTTGTCACATGATTCTGTAGAGCTAAACATGAAACAAGACAGTCTGCTAAACTTATATTCAAGTTGGGGTGACTACATGTTCCCTTAAAACACACTCGAAGTATTGCCTCAGTGGTTGCAGGGCAGGGACTTTCCCATTGACAAGCCAATAATAAATCTACGGAAGTGCATAACCACCTGTGTTGTGTTGTGTTGTGTTGTGTTGTGTTGTGTTGCTTTGATAGTCATGGATCGATTCCAAAGGAGAGGCCAGAACCAAATTTAATTCGAAAAGGTGAAAGCAGTGGCGTCACTAAGGGGGGGGGGGGCAGGGGAGGGCATGTGCCCCCCTGAAAAATCGCGTGACCCCCGTGTGCCCCCAAATGAGATTTGAGATTTTCAAAAAACGATATGCCTTCTTTAGTCAGAGTGGGACTATAAAATATTTAAGATTGGATTCTTCTTTTGACAAGAAAAGGCAGTAATTATTATACTTTTCAACTGAAAATATCGCTAAAACACCTGTCTGAGGGGTTGCGTTTTTCAAAAATTTCTGCACACTTCCGACTTCGCCAACTGAAGGTGGCGCATAGCTCAGGTAACCGTTCAAGCAGGATAAGGCCTACATTTTCCCTAAGGAGGATCACATTTAACTGCCCATCGACTGCTTTCTCTTTCAAGTTCAGCTGTCCTTCTTCAAATTATCAGCCGGATCCGCTCTTGAAAGTTGTTTCACTAGTTTTGTTAGCAATAAAATCTTTACTGAAGTTGCACTGGAAGTAATTTTTAGACCAGTGTAAAGACAACAGAATAACCCGTAAATTACGACCTTAATACATAACAAACCCCTTAAAACCCAGGAGCTTCCGGGGGCTTCGCCCCTGCACCCATTCAGACACACATTGCACTGCTCATCAAATTCTTTTCTCAATAGTTCATCTCGCCCTTTATCAAAATGTAAGCCGGATCTGCTCTTGGTAGTTGAATCACATTTTTTTTAGACCAAAAGACTTACCCTTATATATTTTTGAGACCAGAGTTAAGTCAATAGAAGAACACTAAAATACCGACTTTAATACCTCACAAACAGGCTAAAATCCAGGAGCTTCCGGGAGCTTCGCCCCCTGGACCCCAACTGGGGCCTTGCCCGTGGACCCCAGCCGCTAAGCCTCGCGCTTCGCGCTCGGTGGCGCCTACGGCGCCATGGGTGGAGTCTAGCAGTGCCCCCAGCAAAATTGTTGTGCCACCCCAGTGTCCCCCCCCCCCCGAATGAAAAGCCTGGTGACGCCACTAGGTGAAAGAGCAACATATTCGAAGTAAGGGTGCCGATTTGATCTTCAAAGTGTGTGTTTGTGTGTGTGTGGGGGGGGGGATCTAGCCTTAATTTCGTCCCCTCTCTTGGTAAGGTGTTTACAGTCTAGACTTTTTTGCTCGAAGGGGGAGGGGGGATTGGGCAAGCATCGAGATTTTAAGATTTTTTAGTATGAACACCACTGTATAGGGCTGTAAATTGCGGAGCGCTGAGCGCGATGAAATTTTTGCTTTTTCAAAATATATTAAAATATGGAGCTTGTATTGCAGGAAAGTTTGGACTCTGGGTTTTCTGTAATGACATTTGAAAAGTTGGGGGATTACTGAGAACAATTTACATTTTCTCTTGTCACATCTGAGATTGAACGGCTACCAAAGATCATTGTTACTACATTTACGCCTACGAAATGAGGCTCTTTTTGAGTCAGGAGCTTATATTGGAGAAATTTTGGAACTTTATGAAAGAAAATTTATAAAAATAGCACTGCAGTTACCGGTGTCACTTGATCATCTGGTGTCACATGTAGCAAATTTCCGGTTTTGTCACTTTCTGAGCTCGGAAAAGTTTACCAAACTGAAGGTATGACCGAGCACTTCTGCATAGGAACTGCAATTTCAGGATTTTATGAGTTGTCAAAACCACACAGTAGACTGGTTTCACAAATGGCAAATTTCCGAATTCTTCATTTTTCAGAGCCGCCTGCTACCTGTAGCTACGCTAATGGTGTCTAAGAGAAGGGGGCCTTGATGCAAAATGGTGGTTAATTATTCAATATTTTTAGTTATACTAGAAAACCTCCAAAGTTTTCAAAACATGGTCTTGAAAGTATGGGTGATTACTTTAACGGACTACGGTCAATGTGAATTTAAATACTGGGTGTACTCTATAAGTAATCAGAATCACATCGAAAATAGTAATCGTTTGCGAAGGGTTTATGCATAAATTTCTAATAGTTGGGTAGCATTTGAAATGAAAATGGTGAAATAGATTCATTAATTGATTAAAACATCATTCCATCTACTGCGGGAAAATCACAGATCGAGGGGGGGGGGGGGGGGTACGCACTGGTGCTACTGAGACACCGTTGCATAGGCCTACCGGTGTATGGTTGTTGATGCAAAAAACATTAAAGGTGTACCTCTAGTTAATTCCAGATTGGGCTTCTAATCAAGTAACGTTCATGTGATTTTACTTCTCTGATAATGGTCTAACAACGAAATGGTCGAATCTTTAGGCCTATACGAATGTGTGATGCGCGAGTGTCGAAATTTTGCATTTGAAATCATTTATTATTCTGAAAAAGTTGCATGCAAGCTGTGCACCGAGACATTTTCAGTTTTTGTAAAATGTGTTTGCCAGGTCCGGCCGTCCGCAATATCCGGGGTCCATGATTTTTTTCTTATTTGGGAAGGGGTGGGTATGAGAGCAGAAGGGTCTGCAGCCGACTGTGAAGCAAAACATAGGTCCACAAAATGCGAAGAGATTTATGGGTAATGGAACAAGAGATAAATTCTGCGTAAGGAGTATTCGAAATCCATACACTTTGCCAAGTGTAACGGCTAGCCTAGGCTAGCCGCTAATTCACCCGAACGGACGGAAGATCAGGCTTTTAGTAGTCGATAAATGCTGAACCTTTTTAACGGAAATGAAAGGCAGCAGTACAATAAGCCAGTTCGGTAATTCGTTTTGGTGGCTATACAAATGCGCACATTGGCCAAATCGTAGGGATAAACAAACCAATCCCGCACCTACAACAAGTATTCCAAATTTTGATTTTACATGAAAATTTTGGTGAAATCAATCTTTCTCAATCCATCCATAACAAAAGGAGGGATCTCAAGTGCGGTTTTGTGCCGTAGATTGTGTCTAAATTGTCTTTTTGGTGTAAAAGTTTGTATTTTAACTGCCGTAAAGTAGCACCAAGACCCCTATTTTCGTTCAAGTGTGAAGCACCTTTAGATAGTATTGCATTCACGTACTGACCAAAACAAGGGAACGCTGTAAGTTACGTGCCGAGAGAGTCCGATTCGTAAATCCCACGCTGTGCCCCAATTCCATGCGACAACGAAATACCGAACTCGCTTATTGCAAACTTGGATTTTACATGATAAAACCATGCCAGTTGCAGCCATCTTATGAGCGTGGTCCCATCCCCCGTTGAGAAGGGGACCTTTTCAACACTTGACTGTTTGTAGTCGAGCGAAGCGACCGAGCCCGAGCTTGCGCTCTAGGGAAGGGTCTGGGACTGGGGTGCTTCCCCCTTCCACGGTGAGAAACTGTTGTGCTTTTTAACTTGGATATATGTGATCGGTGCATAATTAATATGGTATTGAATGTCATAGGCGTAGGGAGCGGGGGGGGGTCAATTAAAAATGAGGGGGAGGAAGCGTGCTTTCGCCCCTCCCCCCACTGAAAAAGAAAAATCTGAAAACTTAGCTATACTAGTTACAAGCCCGAGACATGCCCTTTACGTTTGTCTGAGCGGTCGCAACAAAAAGGCAACAAAGTTTTGGGCGCGTTCCGCAAACTACGCGCTAATACAGTAGTGTCAACACTTTAGAAAAAAATCAGGTTTTTTTTATTGAAAAAGAAAATGTTTTTGCTCGTATAGCATAAAAATGAACCTTTTGGTCATTTGGGTAGAGTGAGGTGCATGGTTCAAAATTGTTCCGCCCCCCACCCCCCTTCTTTCATATTGCTTCCTTAAGCCACTGTTGTGTGTGTATAATTGGACAGATTGTTGTACATTTTATGAAATATTTTGTGGGAATAACCGTACAGAAAACAAATACACTTAGGCTTTTGCTGGCAATTTTCTTTTATTATACTCCAAGTACAAAGAACCACAAAATATCTCCAAACAAGTGTAAAGGTGGTGCTTGTGTAAATAGGCCTTGGGCTAGACACCATGTGTGCCTGATATGGTGAACCGACAACCGTCCCCTTCGCTGGAATTGGAAAGAATACTAGTGCTCCTCGCCAACCCATTGAAAGTTTTCTTTATAGCACACGGTGCTATGTGCCATTTTGAGTGCAATTAAACTTTTAAAATGTAGTGTCAATTCGAAACCTATGTTTTAACTTACACCTTTTACGTAAAAAAAAAATCAAAATCAGACATCAGCCAATCATAACTTACTAATGTGGTCAAAAGGTACAACCGTGAAAAATCCCACAAAAATATAGTTTTTTGGCTGTGTTCAACCTAGTAAATGATACACAATATTTTTACAGTATATAAGGCATTTGAAAATAAACTAGCTTTTGCTGGAATTTTCTTAGACCTGTCAAAAGCTTTCGACAAACCAGATCACTAGCTTTTATTACAGAAACTTAACTTTCATGGTAAAAAGGGGAATGCTCTGGATTGGATCAACAGTTATCTGTCCAATAGAAAACAACTGCATGATTTCGTTACATGATGTTAACTCCAACTTTTCGCAATGTCAATGTGGCGTACCCCAAGGTTCCATTCTAGGCCCATTACTTTTCATTCTTTATGTATAAAATGATATAGGTAACGTTAAAAAATTGCTACGTTATTTTGTTTGACAATGATACGAATATATTTTATACTGGTCACGATATGTATGAACTACGTTGATCTCAAATGAACTCGACAAATTTCATCTCTGGTTTTCCTCCAACAAGTTGTCGCTCAATATAGAAAAGACCAGATAGGCCTATGTAGTTTTTAGTAAAAGACGAAATGCTAGCCATGATATTTGCCATATTTCAATGAAGAGTAAATATTTACAGAAAGCTGACCAAGTTAAGTTTTTAGGGATTTACATACAAATGGTTCTGTTACATGTCAAAAATATTTAAATAACTATTCGTCGCATTTCTTCTGCAGGATATAATGACCATACGAGTGTGCTCTTCTCATCACTGAATCAGTTAAAGTTCCACGATATAATTAACTTGAAAGTTGCCATATTTATGTACAATTCCATTCAGCATATTCTTTCTGTTAGTATTGATAATCTTTTTAGTTATAAGTTAGATATCCGCACACATAATACAAGAGAAGCTGGTAATATCCGTATCCCCTATTGCAACACATCATTTGCCAACAACGGCTTAGCTTACCGAGCAGGCATGACCTGAAAAAAATTGCCCCTGGAAATCAGATATTTACTTACTATCAAGTACTTCAAACATAACTTAACTAATTGCTATTTAAAGACCCAATTCTCTCACCCCAAACAGCACCAATTCTCCTAACCTTCTTACTGAAGCCCCTCCCACAATTGTCTAAAATTCATCCTCATCCAGACACAATCTCAGTTTATTGCTTCAGGGCGAGTATAGAAAAATTCAAATTGTATAATCAAAACACTCTCGGTACCGTTTATGCGGTGCAATATTAGCTTTGGCACTCTGCATTGTTTTAATTAGCTGTCAATCAAAGAGCTGAACCAATTGAGAATTGCGGTACCCGGGTCCCAAAATTGCAGTTTGGGGTGAGAGGTTTGGCCCTTTAAACTTATTAACCTTTCACATTAACGGACCTGTTGAATGTTGGACTGAGGCTGCTTCATTTTCTTTTTTTAATATTCTTATTTTTTTCTCTGTTTGTTCTCACGGAGTGTTACTAACTATTTAGCCTATAAAGGTTTCTTAGATCACTTCCTTTCACATTGTTATTGAAACTTAAATTTTGCAAAGTAATAACCATGTCATTGATGCACTGTCAAGAAACAAATGAATTGAAATGAGAAGACCCCCTGGGTCACAGAAATTTTACATTCCATTCTCTTATGGCTATTCGTATACTTCGATCAAATAACTCTACTTTTGTATCCTTACACTTTCAGTTTTCATCATTTTTGAAAGAGCGGGGAACTTTTTGGAGATGTCCTTAAAAAAAATTAAGGGGGCAGGGAGACGCGTCACCTGCCCAGATGATCCATGCCCACGAGCCATCTGAGTCAAAGAAAGCCCATATTTTCCTGACCTCCAGTATATATCTGACAAAAAAATGTTTTCAACTGATTCAAACCAGATAGAAATACATTTTGGACCAGTGACCTCAGCAATGTGTTCCTATTTCCGTGAATAGTCGATGGAGAATCAGCTAGTCTAGGATAAAACTATGAATCAGTCAGACTGAGCAACAGAGGTACATTTCTAGTAGCTGTCATGCGTTTTAGTATGCTTTAAAATGGTGTAAATAATAAGTTTTTCATGCACGGTAGCGCTCTACCAAAAGCAAAAACTTTTCCAAACGGAGTCGTTTGACCCCTCTCCTTTGACCCCTTCCAATACAGCTGTTAAAAAACAGTTTCAGCAATAGCCACCGTTTTCCATCGAGATGAAATTGCGTAATGCATACTTAGAATTTCCAAGAACGGCCTGGCAATATTTGCAGGCTATAGGAAAACTGCATTTCTGCGGAACATGAATTCTTGAACATAAAGTTACATCAAAAGTCATGTGACGTCACCATACTGCATCCAAGCCCATAATTCAATTGTTGAGGATGGAACCCTGCTCTCATGCCCTTTCTTCATACCTGCAAAGCCGATTGCAATGTCAATAGGTTAGAGCATCCGACTTGCAGACGGGAAATTTGGAGCTGGACTCACAGCGAAGACTTTAACCCTTTACCGTTGATTGGGTCCTTTTGGACCCATACGGAGAGCTCGGCTGTCACCTATCTTTACTGTTTTACGCGGAGCTCGAAACTGCGAGTAGCTACCCGAAAATTCGGCCACAACAACGAGAGAGACAATAGTTTAAGGTCACGGGATCAATGGCCTACGGAAGCTGACGCGGGGCGTGCTACGTCCGCTTTTCTGCCCACTCCCAAATATGCCTCCGGATCGGAGCACAACGGTAAAGGGTTAAAATGGAACCCGGTCTGATATTGCGCTTTGTAATCAGCATAAGCCATGGATAGGGAAAACAATCCAGTAAAGGACAATTGGAAAAAGGCTTTGGCTGGCCGGATTTAAACAAATTGGTTAGAAACTGAGCAAAATATTTTTCAAAGCCCATCTTTCGCTTTCTATCATTTATCCTTCCAAGTGCGGATCCATTGTTTACGGAATCTCCTCTGGGCAGAAAATGCATTAATATTTGAAACGCAACGCAACGAACAACAGGAAAATAAGACAGAATCTAAAGTGCAAGAGCAGTCGCCCAAACTTATTCTGAAACAACGGCTCATGTTCACTTGGTTCATATATATTCTCCTCGACATACTTATATTAAGGAACTTAAACGTTACACATTCAAAGCAATGCTTTAATTTCAGTTAGAAAAAATGCCACATTATTCGCAAGAATCATTCATAAATAAGGATAGCCTACTAGACTAATTCAGATTGGGATGACTGCGTTTCCTCTTTCTGCCTCTAATGTTTCAAGGAAAAACAATCATATCAAAGGAACCCCTCTCGCCTAGAGTGGTCGACTGTGGCCAAAATCTAATCCTGAAATCCTAAAATATACTTAGTAGGTTCTATGTGCATCTTATAAAGTCTAGGAAGCGTCATTTTCTGTAATATGGTACACATTTTGACTCATGTCTCGAAACTCCCTTTGAAGAATGGCAGATGCCTCTTGGAAAATCCCTGGATCTTAAAGTCAAAGCGATCGTCACTTTGTTAGCATGTGATTTGCGCACTCTGATTAGGCTATTCGAATATTAAAAGTTTTACTCTGCTATATCCAGGGGCGGTTCTACGGGGGAGGGGGCTTTAGCCCCGATTTTTGTCAGCCCCCCTCCCAAAAAAAAAATGGACGAATGGTTTTAATCAATCAACCTACTTTTTTAAGTCCTTCCGACCCTCTGTCAAAGGGCCGTTCGGCGAAACCAAAACTTTCACTGCCTCCCGAAGATGCTATTACGTCACATGCAATTAAACAACCTAACAATAACGCCTTACAGAAATGCGCCCTTTGCCCTAGTACTACACAGCTATAAGTCTATTTGAATATTGTAAATCAGCTAGGTGGACAAAGTTTGCAAAGAAATGACACCGTCTTTTCTTAACCAAGTAGACCATTTTAAGGATTTCTTCGTTTATATGTTCTTTCCATTTCATTATCGTTTAAACGTTCAACCGTAACACTGTTTCAACATTACATTAATGTATTAGATAACACAAGTGAACGCCAAAAATAGTCAACTTTCGGGAGGGGGGACCCTGGGAAGGGAAATAAATCTGGAATGGGTAGGTAGCGTGTCTCAGTCCTCTGCACGGTCCTCCCACCCACTCACTCGCTTGCCTCCCCCATTATGTCCCGTGTGGCATGTAAAACAAATAACAACATAGGGCTGACAATTTTTAATTTTCAAAACTTAATTCCTCACTTGATAACCCCCTCAGCATAACATAGGCTACGACTACTATAAAAATACCGGCGCATGCATTTAGCCTACACCCGAATTTTAAGATAACCATTGTTAGACTACAGGTACTCTCCACCGTAGTTTCAATTAACCAAAATTATGGGCCACGTATTCTAAAGCACTTGTCACGGAATTAATTTGTCTGCATTCGGCAAGGAATCAATAAAATGTACCACTGCCATGGGATGACATGGAAATTTAAGAGGCTAATGATTTGCTTGGAAGGGCATTCCACAAAATGTTTTTCTCAAGTGCAACATAAAATTATGATAAATATAACTTTTACACTTCGAGAAACATCAGTTCCCTGGTGAAAATGCTTTCTCAACTTCATTGGAGAATGGCAATCAGGAAATGCATCGCTTACCGAGTACATATTATGTAATATTTCCTGTTTGGGCAGCCTGCTCAGCTTAGACCCAGAGTGGTACAAGACCGAATTTACCCGGGTAGGATATTGCATAAGACTGGTGGGCTCACACAAAACCGACTCACCCATGAACTTGTTGGCCTTTTTCGAGCAAGCTAATAAGCTGTATATATATAATTACTATAAATATGCTTGACAACTTTTTCCAAAGTCCTCCCGGCCCTCTGGCAAAGGGCAGTTCGGCGAAACAAAACTTCAAACTGCTTCCCGAAGAAGCTATTACGTCCACTGAAGACATCGCAAACAAGCAAGAACACAATTTATTTCGCCAAACTGAACTATGGCACGCCAAAAGGCTCACCAAATATGATGATGTTCTAAAAATACACGTTCATGTACTAAACTTACACGTTCATGTACTAAAATTACACGTTCATGTACCAAAAATATACGATGATGTACTAACTTCATATGATCATGATGTAAATTTACACCATCATGTACTAAAACCATAAGTTCATCATGTTGAATGTTACGTTGTACATGTAAAATCACACGTTGTACATCTTAAAACACACGTTGTACATGTAAAAACGTAAGATCATTATGTTATTATTGTCTCTTCCGCACGCCATACAGAGTGAGCCTTTCGGCGTACCAGACGTCCGCCAAAAGGCTCACCGAATTTGATGTAGTAAAAGTACACGTTCATGTACTAACTGCTTACGATCATGTACAAATTTCATACGTTCATGTACTGTTTGCTTACGTTCATGTACTGATTTCATACGATCATGTACTGATTTCTTACGATCATGTACTGACATTTAGTACATGATCGTATGAAATCAGTACATGAACGTATGAAATCAGTACACGAACGTATGAAATTTGTACATGATCGTAAGCAGTTAGTACATGAACGTGTACTTTTACTACATCAAATTCGGTGAGCCTTTTGGCGGACTTCTGGTACGCCGAAAGGCTCACTCTGTATGGCGTGCGGAAGAGACAATAATAACATAATGATCTTACGTTTTTACATGTACAACGTGTGTTTTAAGATGTACAACGTGTGATTTTACATGTACAACGTAACATTTAACATGATGAACTTATGGTTTTAGTACATGATGGTGTAAATTTACATCATGATCGTATGAAGTTAGTACATCATCGTATATTTTTGGTACATGAACGTGTAATTTTAGTACATGAACGTGTAAATTTAGTACATGAACGTGTATTTTTAGAACATCATCATATTTGGTGAGCCTTTTGGCGTGCCATACTGAACGACCTTAGTCTATATTCAATGGTGTCTGGAAACTCCACCCCCACAGAACCGTAGGCATCAAATGACAACTACAAGGGTTTTCGTTCTTGTCATTCACATCATGAATCAGGGTCGCATCCCTCGTTTGACGTACCCCAACCATTGGCAAGCTATCTTGCGAGTTCGGTATCGCTCATTACGTAGTAGCAGCTATTTACAAAATTTGTGCTGTTGTGTTGAAGACAAAGGGCGGCGGTAAAGCCCGCACAGATGGTAACTTGGCCTGAATATCACATGTTATTGTATTTGGTATCTGATTTGCGAGGAAAGAAATTTTGCTCCTAAATCTGTTAATTATCCCCCTCGAGTATTCTCCCAGATTTTCTAGAGTATTTTTATTGTTGATTATTGTTGATTTGTTGAATAAGGGGGGGGGGGGGTCGAGACCGGATAAAAACCCTTGTATCGGAGTCTGAATAGTAGGGCTTTGGGAGACACTACAAAAAGAACGTACGGGGAGAGAAAATCGACTAGGAAAAATTACAGAATGGGAACGATCTAACAGATACCTCTTTAATCATGTTAAGGAAGGACCCGAATGCTGGATCCAGTTTGCTGAGAAGAATATATTGATGTAGTATCACACACTTTTGACAAGGTGCAAACACAGATGTCTAGTCTACATGGTCAATTACTGGATGGTTTGTTGTTCATAGAAACTAAAAGAAAAAACTGCAAACAACAGCATGCAGTATCAGAATGAGAAGATTTTGTACATGCAGGAATTGTACAAGGAGCTCTTAAATAACAACTCCCTGGTTTATATCATGGCGAAATACACACTACACGAACAACTCAGACTGCGCTTACTAACCCCAGGAAACATGAGTGCAATGTCCAGTAAAATAATTACCTAAAAATAAAACAAAACCGACCCAAAGAGTAAACCTCTACCAATACATAGAGCATTTCTCTTCTTCTTTGAAGTTGTGAAACGTTTAGCATACTAAATTCAGACACTTTATTTCAAGCATCGGCACGATAGAGCAGATAAATTAACGACTTAAAGGAATATACGCAGCCACCACCCCCCCCCCCAGTGTGGTCTAACCATGAAGCTAGTCTCCCCATGGTTCAATAAAGGTAGTGGTTTGAACACTGCAACCATTGGTGTGTTGGAATACTTTTCAGGTACTTGGAACAGGTATGTTCTTTGATTAATGAAACTTATGGCTTACTTAATTTGACGAATAATGACACACAAAGGTTATCATGTGGCCGAGGTTATCATGTGACCGAAATCCTTGTGACGATTCAGGAATTGTAAAATACTTAAATGACGGCTTTGCCTGATCACTATGTGACAAATTCTATTTGCAGATTAAGGACATTTGATGTCCTTACGTTGGCTAATTCAGATTGACGAATAACGAGTAAGAATCGCCAGTTGGCTGTCTAGGTTACCACATACAGTAATGAGTTTAATTTCTTCTGTCGTTTTGTGGCACTGAAAGAGTCGGATTAATGTCTGAAATAGCTATTTGGCATTATTTCTCTGCGTAATAAAAAGTGACGCGTTGATCCTCATGTACCATCATGCAAAAGTATACGAATAATGACTTATATATCGAATAAAGTCATTGTGTGGCAGTTATTCTTCTGTCACATGACATAATGAGTTATCGAAATGGTTGCAATAATCGGATAGGTCCCCACTCCTCTAGATCAAACTTTCCACTAAAGCTGTTTCATTGTGCTTTCTTATGTAATTCTGAAGTGTAAGTGTGACAAGGAAGAATCATAGCGTTCGTCCTATTGAGCTGAAGCTTGATGATGCACACGAGTTTGCAAAAAATCATTTCATGGGTAGATGCCGTGTAGAATCATGTCAGGAAACTTTTTTATATTGGCACTAACAAAATTTTAGTCCCAGTGATATGTGCCCTGATTTGAGCAAAATAACACTGAACAAAGAGGGCACCCGGCTCTTCTGCCTTAAACATATCCATAGGGAACAGTTTACCGAAAAATAGCCTTTGTCATTTTAGAAGTCTAGTAATAATTGGGAAATGGTTGACTGTACTCAGCACGTCATTTGTATCCCACAACGTTTCGGTCCCCATTTAAGACTTAATTTTTTTTTACGTTTTTACAAACTGCATTCGATGCTGGGAACAAACATCACTTTTGTCTGAGTGAAATGCTTTCCACTTAGGCCTATGATAGAGTAACGGACATTCTCGTGGGGTAACGTATTAGGTACATATATCCAACGGGGCCATGGGGAGCGTCCAACAACCGCATCTAGTGCATGCTATAACTTGTAACAGTGACTTGACCGATTATTGAGTTTGACGTCAACCGTTAATAAAACCTTGTATGCGATGTATATATGTATGCGATATGAAAATTCTCGACACTAAATGACTGCGCGGGTGCATTCACCGAATGCATTCACTCTAAATTCAAAAGAGTGAACTTAGTCACTCTTTGAACGAGTGAAAAGTGTAAATTCACTCCATTAGGGTGATAATTCACTCCAAGAGGAGTGAAGTTCCCTCCAAAAAGAGTGAAGTTCTCTCCAAAAAGAGTGAAATTCACTAGAGGAAGAGGGGAAAATTCACTGTGCCTGCAATGATCGCTCTTTTTTTAAGAGCAATCACTGTGGGCACTCCATCAAGAGGGAAACTTCACTCGTTTTAAGAGAATTTCACTCTTTTTGGAGTGAACTTCACTCTTTTTTGGGGGAACTTCACTCCTCTTGGAGTGAATTTTCACTCTTATGGAGCGAATTTATACTTTTCACTCGATCAAAGAGTGACTAAGTTCACTCTTTTGATTTTAGAGTGTTCACTTAAAACCCCCTATGACCCAGCCTTGAAAAAAATATTTGCAAAATACACATGATCACTCAAAACTCTATTGCATCTGAGGCACAAACATTGCACCATTTTGCAACTATAGAGAGACATAAAATAGCCGTTTTTACTCTCTCCCCTAGACCTTTCCCTCATGTTGTGCTCGAAAACCCTCACCCCGCACAATCCTGGCTGAGCTACTGGTGCACGTATACATAGCGCGCTCTGCCTTCGCCAGTCAAAGCCCTCCACTTGGCTGGCCAATCACACTTCATCTAGGTCGAATAGACCTTGAATTTACCTTAAGTAGAATTACATCGACCTTAAAGGCCCAGTTTTCTCATCCCAAACAGTATCAATTTTCCTAACCTTTTTAATTAAGCCCCTCCCACAATTGTCTGAAATTCACCCTCCTCCAGACACAATCTCATTTGATTGCTTCAGGGTGAATATAGAAAGCTCAATGTGTATAATCAAAACACTATCAGAACAGTTTGTGCTGTGTAATGTAAGTTTTGGTACCCTGCATTGTTTGAATTAGCAGTCAATCAAAAAGCTGAGCCAATTGAGAGTTTCTGTTACCCTATACTAGAAGTGTAGTTTGGGATGAGAGGATTGTCCCTTTAAGTGCAAAAGAATGTCACTTTCTATGTTTTTCTATTTCTTTTCTATTTGTTTTGTTGTTTTGTATGTCTTTCCATGGAATTTCATATTTGTGATCATTTATGCTGTTTTTGTCTCAGAGATTTAGGAAAAAGTTTATTCTTTTACGAATATGAATGTTGTCAATGTTGTAATACTGCTAAAGATACATAATGTCGTGTGTCTTGCCTTTGCAAAGTGATAGTCTGTATTGTATTAAAAGTAGACCTTATAGCAAGGGTGAATACGTACGTTGATTCACCTTTAAGTGTTTCCGGCTCTGAAAATAACCATATAGCCTACATCTTAGAGAGTGCCTTTAATCATCAACACCCTTTTAATGATTTTTCCCAAAGTGAGTGGAATTATAAACTGAGTCCTATGTATTTCAATGCCAGGTCATTGATTCGTAATTTTGATAATATTGGTTTATCTTAAAACCTATAAATGTCTTTTCTGCAATTGGTGTCACTGAAACTGGGTTTAATGATGGTAACTTCATGTTCAGTACTTTTGATATTCCTGGTTAGAAGGATTGAACAAGCTTTCACATGAGACAATGGATGGGGTGTAGCCTTGTATTGCGAGGGATTGCATTAAAAGCATATTCCAGTGGCTATTTACTTGGTTCTTGAGAGAAACACAAAAAATTCCCACACCATGTCCTTCAAACCGGGTTGCATAACCGGGTTTGAAGGACATGAGAAGAGCTTCAAAAACTTTGTTCACTTGCCTTTTTTGGACAAAATATTTTAAAATTCAAAGCCTATATTGAACAAAATTTTAAGGAAACGGCACTGTAGCGGCTCGGGAAAGCTTACAAGTGACTGCTTTATGAGCGACCACTTACTGCATTAAGGGTTGCAATCTAGATGAGCGAAGCGCTCTTAAAATTTTGCCTTTTTTCAAAATAATTATTACAAATATAGAGCTTTTACTAGGAAAAATTCAGATTTCATGAAAGAAAAGTGGGGGAAAACTGCACTGTATGTGACTGGTGTTTCAAATTGCAAATTTTTGAATTGTTCACTTTTTCGATCCAGGGGGTCTGTAAACACACATGTGTAGATATGGAGCTTGTATTGCAGAAAGCGTTGGATTTGGGGTTTCCTGTAAGGAAATTCACCGAACTGATTTACAAGCGAGAACTAATAATGCCTTCCTACATTGCACTTTGCGGCGCGGAGCGCGCCGGAAATTTTGACTTCATTAAGATTTGGAAAAATGAGAAAAGGGGTTTTCTGACGCGGAAAGTGGGGAAGGGGGCAGTGGGACGAAAGTATGCTTTGACCCCTCATTTTCACTGGGCTATCGCCCCCAGCCCGCCGCTTCCTACGCCTATGACTGCTGTAGTGTTCTTTAAGAGTCTATTTAGAACGAGTGTTTGGTCTAACGGTAAGAGCATCCGCCTTTCACGCGGAAGGCCCTGGTTCTATTCCCAGGTCTTGTCATACCAAAAGACTCTAAAAATTGAACCTACTGATGTTGTGCATGATGCTCCGCAGAGGCAATGGAGTAGGGAAAACAAGCCCGGAGTGAGCCACAACTGGAAAGAATGCCGAGGCCGGCTTGATTTTAACCAATAGGTTGAAACCTGGGCCGTAAAACTCTAACTAATCAACTTGATAGTCTATTTGGAACCAATTACCAAATTTCTTTTCATAATTTATGTAAATGACCTACATAGCGGTACTGATTTACAATACCAACATTTTCTAATCGAACCCCGACCTTAATCACTTATTTGATGCATCTGAGAATTTATGAAGATATATCGGTGGTTTTCCGCCAATAAGCTTTTCCTTAATGTTAGAAGACTGCCCCATTCTGTTTAACCCTGACCTTAATAAGCCGATAAAGCAATCATTAAGTTTGGCTAGGGAGTTGCAACTCCCTGGTTAGCCCAATCTCTGCAATTCCCAAACTCTGAATTCCGACTCATGTGATATTGAATTCCACTTGAATGAAATGTATTCCACTTAAAGGGCAATAGCAGTCATCCCAAATTAAAGTAGTTTAGTAGACTGTCCAGTTTCACGATTGGCTGCTGAGAGTCATGTGACCACATTTCTTCTCTTCAAATTTGAAATGTATTAGAAATAACTGCTTGGTTTAACATGAATGGGCAATAGTAACGCTATAAAAAATAATGAAAGGTACTTTGAAGAGAGATAAGACGAAAATTGTGTTATTTAGGTTTTTCTTCAAAATAAGTTTGGGGGGGGGGGGCTGATCTTTACCTTAAAGTGGAATTTAATTTCATTTAAGCGATATTCAATTTCACTTTTAGGCAATAGCCGCTCACAAACCTTTATCCCTTATGTCTTGGTAACTACTCTTTGGAAAAGTGTCTAGGCTGATTAAAAGACCGCTGCATAGGTCAAAGAAATTATCAATGATGTACCCGGCACAATCGCTGTGACTACCACCAGATACTAAACCATGAAAACAATTTACTGGCTGCGTTCGCAACAACCGATATAGGTTTAGCTAGTGCGTTTCTCACACAGCTCGCAACCTGGCAGACTTTGTTTCCTACGTAGTTCGTTGCCTTACTTATTTTAGTAGGTATTGTTGTGCAAACCTTCCAGCACTGATTAAATTTGTCAAACAGATACTTCCTAGAATCATCAACCTCCTCTTGTAACCATTTCCAGTTGTCAGCGACTGACTCGACAACCTTCAAACCGATTTTTTTAAGGTTTGAACCAACGTATTTTGTGAGATCTTTTATTTTGGTGTTCATCCAATACAATGCCTGTTTGCAGTTTTTCAAACACTGATTCAGTTTGGCGACAAGATAGTGTTTAGCATTAACGATCTTGTTTCCCAACCAATTCCAACCTCGTGAAAGCCACTCTTTAGCATTTTCAACAATTCTGCCAACTTCTTCACGGACGGATTTTGTAATTTCACACACCTTCTTCTTTACCCACGCTAATGCTTTTTTACACCCTTCATAGCACGTATTAAACGCACTAACGAGAAAATTTTTAACTGTGAAAACAGCAACTGTTGCAGTAGCAACTAAGAAACTCTTGATGCTGAGGAATGTGGACAATGCCCAATCGAATTGCTTCCCAAGGAGCTCTAACAGCCCGTCTCCCATGAATCGCGTCAACAAGCGGTTTGCTGCCTTGGCGACTATCATAAGAACAGGAGCCATGACCACTTCTAGCAATGGACCGCCAACTGATGCTACGACAAGTCCACCGCCACCAGCAATACCAGCCACAAGCAGAAACTCCATTACTTTTTTCGCCAGTTCGACATGGTACACACCTTTGTCGATCTCTCCGCTTTTAAGTTGATCCTTTAGCTTGCTGTACGCATCTTTGAAACTAAGCAATTCTATTAACACAACACCCGCCAATCCAATTCCTTCGAAAAGAAAATTACTGCCCTGATCCAAGAGCTTTTGTACTAGATTTTCCAGGGCATCTGGTCCTACGTTAGTAACCAGCTGCTTCAATGATGTCTTCCCACTTGTAATAAAAAACTGCTTTGTGGCTTCCTTCATTTTCGTCAGAAGATATCGGTTCTGGTTGCAAAAGTTATCACCGGTTTTGCAAGACGTGGCAAAGTGTTCGCAGTTTGCTTTGAAGAAAACGTACCTATCATCAAATTCACCGGTGCGCCACAAGTGTGCACGACCTGCACTTTCACCGTCAGGATGGAGCCGGGATTCGGACCTTGCAAGAACAAGTTCGGGTGGATTCTCTTTTTCAATCTTACGTGAATAAAAGAACTTGTACATGTTGTTCACATCCCTTTTTTCTAAATTTTTCCTAACTCTTCTCATTTTCGTCAAACTCCCATCCCATCCATCTACGACCAACTTAAATGGATTAGCCTGAGCTTCCACTACAATTGCATGATGCCAGATGAGATACTTTCTGTCAAAACCTATATGATCCCCGGGTTTCAGCTCTCTGACATCCTTTATCCGCTTTCGAGACAGTCGCACCTGAAATTCGGGATCTTTCTTAACTGAGGCGGGTGGATTGAAATGGAGTAATTGACCATTGAATGTGATTGAGTGATCACTAGGTCGGCAAAATCGATCAATTAAAAATTCAGCACCACATGTTCTTCTCATACAAGAGATTCCATACAACTCTTCTTTTCTTTTAATGATAAAAAATTTAGACGGATCGCTTCTTCCACATTTGCACCGACCTTGCAAACTCATATTGTCGTCACCCTGGGTAGCTGTGTGCAATGCAAAGCTCGTGCAATTGACAGAACAGGGTAGTCTTGGTCAAGACCTTAGTATAAGTTGGTATAGAGCGTTTTCGACTAAATATTTACGTGTCCGCTTCTGTATTATTCAGAATACAAAATTTTGTGTTTTGAAGCAACGTTACCCTGCAAAATGACAAGTACATAATTACCAACGAGGCGATGTTGCTTATTAACCGGGAAGTCAAATAATGTACTTATCTCATTCATCTCTTTATTCATGTATTTTTCTAGGTTTGATATAGTCATTGATGGAGCAGGCTTTGGCAAGTTTCTAATTTTCATCAACACCCTCACTTGTCCCAACTAAATCCGGCATCTATCCAAAGTATGCAGCCACTGGCTAATCGTTCGTGTTAAAATATGTGATTGCAATGTTTTGGTCTCTGAATTCCTGAAAAGTCTTAAGACCTGCTGAAGTGTTTGAGCACAGTCGAGGTGGTGCTTAAGACATAGTAAACCTGTTCTGGCTGGCTAGACATATCCCCCATTACTTCCGAATACGGATCGCCGCTCAATATATGGTAAACACTACGATCACTTCTTGTAAGACTACGAACAAGATTGATCAAGGTTACCATTCATGATATACCATATTTATTCACAAATTTTACATCAGGTGCTTCAGAATGACTTTACACCTTCTTGAAAGCAATGTAATTCTTTCATGGACTTATATACACGGACACATGGAGCATGTAACGTACACGTCCTATCCGTAGGGTGGTCGCCACCGGCTAGCACAAAAAAGCGCACCAAGATGGCCGCCGTGAAGCTTTAAATCATCTGATTTGACGACGACTCTGTAATATTTCAAACAAAAGTTAAACTTAAATGGGGAAAAATATCATATTCCTTCAATATGTCAAATGTCTTTGACCTTACCTGGCTATTTTTCAAAATTATTTTAACCTTCTTGCAAAATATGGGAGTATACTTGAGCAAGTCCAAACTTTCACACAAAACAAAGCAGACGGCCATCTTGTTGCGCTTTTTCTCACACGTACGGTAGCGACAATAGACTCTTATCCAAATAGTGATTACAAAGACTTGTGGGATAGCGTTTTGGTGTGCGTTATTTTTGGCCACAGCAAAACCACATTGACAAAAGTGATGTGTACCAAAAATCTATCCCACAATCCTTTGTAGATGCTATTTGGAAAAAGGTCAATGTACCGTGCGGTATGCTCTGTCCATATGTATAGGAAGTCCGTGAATTCTTTTTACTCGATACGATGACAATCTTCCGCTACGTAGGAGGTGCACCGTTGTTATCCCTCTAAGAGAGCCATTTTGTAAGAATACCGAAACCGGCTCCTATCAATGTAAACTGTTTCTACCACTTGATCTCAAAATACCACCAATATCTTTTGACATCTATTCATTAAGCGGGTGTTCATTTCCTGACGATAGGACTAATGAATCGACATGTTAAACATGTAAGCCATGTATGGTTCTTAAATTGAAACAAATTAAAAAAAAAAATAGCTTTTGACTTCCAAATGCCTCTTAAAAATCAATAGAACTCTTCTTGTAATTATTCTTTACTACCTATCGCCAGTGTGAAAAGTTATCCATCTTTTGCAATTTCAGCCATAGCGTTTATAAACATTTTCCAAATTGCTTTCGTTGTTTCAACATCCGCTGTTCTCAAATAACCTTTGACATTTGTCATAAACAGTGGGTTATCTACCGATTATCACGAATCCATAGACTAACTTTAAAATATATGAAAACGTGATAACTTGGGTATTATATTTTAAAGGTGATTTTAAAAATTTCATACAATGATGCCGTTTTGAATACCATTTGTCAAATGTCAACAGATTCTTTGTAAGATAAGTAAATCGGGGATTCCGAAGCAACATTCTATGAATGAAAGAGCATAACTTGTCGCACATTAAAGCACCTTATACAGGGTCCTTTCTTTTTACATGGCAAATTCGTATGTAACCAGTGGTCGGTGGCACCAAAGAAAGTGGGGGGGGGGGGCGGCAAGGACAACCGATAATGTAAAAATGACCGATAATCTAAAAAATACCGATAACGTAAAAGCAACGGAAAATGTAGAAAAAAAATAACGATAATGTAAACTACAAGTTCTTTGAACGGAGAATGTAAAAATAATTACCAATAATGTTGAAACTCTCGTTTACTGATAATTAAAAAAATAACTGTAACGTAAAAGCTGTTCTAACGAGGGTTTCGTAAGGTCCTACTTTCGGGTGTGCATGTGTGCGAGTTTATGTAGTTAGGCAGGTGAGCTGGGTATACATGCGTATGTGAGCAGGTAACCCGTGAGAATTTATTGGTGTACAAAATTCAGTATGTTGCATCAGGGTGCAGCCTTCATCATGGGAGTAGCCAGGACCTTTCCATTGGGGTTGCCAATTACAGGGCCTGATCGCCGTCCTGTGGAAATTTTTGAATAATTAAGTACCCTAAAGTGTAGTTTGGTGCTTTCATCATTTGCATCATTAGCATCATTTGAAGTAACTCTTTCTGTACCGGTCCAAAATATTTATTTCAGAATTCGATCTGGGCATAGTCTCCTGGTTTCCCTCTAGCTACGCCAATGACTTATGGGGTTTATGACTGGGTTTACTTGTCGCTCTAGAAAATGCATGCAGGAAGAAACGTCATGAAAGAAATGCCTGATCAGGAAGCAGCTTTCTGATCTGGTCGAAGAGAGTGTTCGCTACAAGGGGTGGCCAGGCTTTACGCTGTTAGACATCGTACTCATTTAGCCTGCCTGCTAGATTCAAACCACAAAGTCACGAAAGTCACCTATCACATCCCTGGTTTTGCCGCAATTTTCATAAACACAATGTTGATTATGAAAAGTAAAATATCGCTTTGGTATCTACTGCTTGGGTGTGCCCACGAAGGCAAAATCCCTAGTCAGACCCGTTTTATGATTGTTCAGTGAGAGGACGGTTTGCAAGCGAGGGAGCTTTACATGTAGGCCTACGCATGACTAGACTTTTTTCGCGTGACCAGTCTTTTTGTACAACTGAAGAAGGGTAATGTTACTTGAGCCCGAAAGATTTTGTATTTCTCCGATTTATAATTTAGTTGTAAAGGTTTGCACTGAACGATGGATTATAAACCAGAATAAACATATCCCGAGGCTTCATTTTTTATAGCATATACCAAATACTATGCAAGTTTCTTACCATGAGATATGGCATTCAAGAGATTTTAGGACTGTGACCACCCTTGACCCCATATGACCTATGACCTCCGCCAAAAACAATAGGGACCATCTTCTGACCATAACGCACGCACATATCAAGTATGAAATATATCCAAGTTTCTTATCTGGAGGTATCGCGTTAACAAGGTTTTCAGACTTTGACCCCTGGTGACCCCAGATGACCTTTTGCCTCCACCCTAAAATAATTGGGTCCTTCCTCTCAATAAGGCGCATTTATGCACCAAGTTTGAATAATGTCATACATTCCTATTTTGAGATATCGTGTTAAAGAGCAAAGTGTCACAAAAATACACACACACCCACCCATACCCATACACGCATAAAGACATACGTACACACACGCCACAATGAATGCATTTCTTTCTCTTATCATCGAAACCAAAATAAAGAAATAAAACATAAGTAATTAAGTAAAGAAACATCTTAAGCGCATCACATCCACAGAGATAAATTTAGATCAATCTAAAATCTTAAACAACTCACACTCGTCGGGACACCTTTCTATGATACACTGAGAGGGAAGACGTTTTTAATGAGTGCTTGAGAATTACTGAGATTTAAGAATATTGTGAGATAACGTCCCGACAGTTTTATCCAAGATTGTAGTTTGCTGCTTAAAAAATCTTACCTTAAGCCAACGGCACAGCTAAAGAGAAGACTTTGCAAAAAATAAATGCGGAAGTCACCAAGACACTGTTACTAATTGAACCAAGTAAAGAAAGTCAATAGCATGCATCTCATTCTCAACATGAACGTATTTTGATTTGACATCAACGTTTATTGATTTTATTTTTAACATCATATTAAAACATGTCAAAAGCGAGCTGGAATTTCCGTTGCATCAAAATCTATGGAAACTTGTAAGTACCATTCGGACAACCGAAAGGATAGTTTTAGGTTTCGTCTAGCAGTACTTGTCTCCTTATTTGGGGTTATTTTGCAGTCAAAACAGTTTAGCCTACATTTAGTAGGCCTTTTCTCGTGAAAAAAGTGCAGGAAAGTTTTCATGAGATAGAGGGAGGGGTAGAATGAACCATCGACTTATAAGAAAGAAAGCAAAACACCTCCACTTAGTCTTAGGGGAGGGAATATCCGGAATTCATGAAAAAATATTAATTGTAATGTGTGTCGCAGGAATTCCAGGGTTTCTCCGTAATAAGAAGTTATAGAAATGATTTTATAATTTATAATACGACGTAGGCTATTTTTTTGACAAGTGACTACAACCATTTCCTTGAGCAGGAACTGTTCAAAACTATGCGAAGCTATAGGGCTTTTTCGCCCGGTGGTTTTCCATTTTGTCTAAGCAGTGGGTGTAACTGCTGTTGTTTGCTTTGTTACAGTTTAACAAGGGAAAATACGTATTAAGAAGTTTCGAGAAAGCGTATGGAAGGTTTGAGCATTCGCTGTCTTGTGGACCCTCCTTACATGGGCGTCCGCAGAAAAAAAAAGTCAGGGGGGGGGGCAAGTGCCCCCCTTGCCCATACCTGCGGACGCCCATGCCTCCTTAGGAGGACTGAGATGAAAATGGTGCTACTTTTGAAACCAACTTGAAACATTTCGTCTGTAAGTTAAAGGGCAGGAGCAGTCATCCCAAATTGAAGAAGTGTAGTACACTGTCCAGTTTCATGATTGGCTGTTGGAAGTCATATGGCAATGTTTTTCTCTTCAAATGTGAAATTTACCAGAAATAACTGCTTGGTTTAACTTGAATATGCAATAGTAAAGCCATAAAATGTAATGAAAGATACTTTGAAGAGAACAGTGGCGTATCCACGGGGGGGGGGGGATTTTCTTCAGCTCCCCCCCCCCAGATTTTTTTGCCTCCTGATAAAGTAATTAAGAAAAAATAAAATTTTTGAACGGAAATACACTTTGAAGTATTTCCTTCAAATAGAGTAAATAAATAAAATGTGTAACAATTAAGAAAACATGCATGAATGTGTGTGGAACACATTTTGTGTGCACGTATGAAATCAAGGAATAACTTCAAAATGATTACTTTCACGAAATAAGATACCGTATAAAATCTGCACTGTCGTTTATTGCATTACATTTCGAAGATGAAACGAACGTTTCGACGGCAAACTCGAATTTGGCTTTGTTTAGTTTAGACCCTTTTTGCCTTTTGGATGGCTGGTTGATTTACTGAAAACAAGGCAATCATACACCGGAGACCATTCTTACACGACCATTCCTATACTTTATCATACACAAAATATGCCTTTAAGGCCCTGTTCTCTCACTCCTAACCATCTTACTTAAGCTCCTCCCACAATTGTCTGAAATTCATCCTCATCCAGAGACAATCTCAGTTGATTGCTTCGAGTCGAGTATAGAAAAGCCCAATGTTTGTAAACAAAAAACTCTCAGTACAGTTCATGCTGTGTAATAAAAGCTTTGATACTCTGCATTGTTTGAATTAGCTGTCAATCAAGGAACTGAGCCAATGGAGAATTTCAGTATACCCTTCAAAAGTTGTGGTTTGGGGTGAGAGGATTGACCCTTTAAGGGTAAGGTACTGCCTTCGAATAATTCTTCCTATCCATCCCTAGCCTTCCCATGACAAGTGCCACTGTAGAAACGATTTTTTTCGACAAGCCCCCTTTTTACTAGTTGGCACTGGCGTCCGGGCGAATTTGTAAAATGTCCACAAGGTCCGCATTTCATGTGTTTCCCGCATGATCCATACTTCTGCTTTGCGTTTTTAATATTTTGAGAGATTTACTGGTGTAATTTTAATTTTGACTACGTAATGTACCGATGACTGAACAAATACTGCACCATTTTCCATCTAAACACCACCTAAAACCGGAAAACATTGTTTCTTCGGTAGTATGTATATGTCACTTGTAAAATCTCTACAAAGACTAACCAGAATGCAAAAATGCATTGAGGTTTCGATGATACATAAATGTACTGTTTTTCAAATTTGACATCATGCACCATTATCTTCTAACTCAAATGTTATACTAGCATGTTCAAAAAATGATGTTGTTATTCCAGATGCCCTTTTGACCTCCACAAAAGCCATACATAGATAGATAAACCAACATCTTGAGATATAACTTTAATAAGATTTGAAGACTTTGACCCCTGGTGACCTGAAATGACCTTTGACCTCCACCAAAAAAAAAAAAAGGGCACATCTCCTGACTAACACGCATCTACATACCAAATGTGAAATCTATCCAAGTTTCCTATCTTGAGATATCGTGCTAACAAGAATTTCAGACTTTGACCCCCGGTGACGACACCCCAGATGATCTTTGACCCCCACCAAAAACAATAGGGACCATCTCCTGACCATAACGCATCAACATACCAAATATGAAATCTATCCAAGTTTCCTATCTTGAGATATCGTGTTAACGAGATTTTCAGACTTTGACCCCCAGTGACCCCAGATGACCTTTGACCTCCGCAAAAAACAATAGGGACCATCTCCTGACTAAAACGCATCAACATACCACATATGAAATCTATCCAAGTTTCCTATCTTGAGATACCGTGTTAACGAGATTTTTAGACTTTGACCACCAGTGACCGCAGATGACCTTTGACCTCCGCAAAAAACAATAGGGACGATCTCCTGACTAAAACGCATCAACATACCAAATATGAAATCTATCCAAGTTTCCTATCTTGAGATACCGTGTTAACGAGATTTTCAGACTTTGACCCCCAGTGACCCCAGATGACCTTTAACCTCCCCCAAAAACAATAGGGACCCTCTCCTGACTAAAACGCATCAACATACCAAATATGAAATCCAACCAAGCTTCCTATCTTGAGATATCGTGTTAACGAGATTTTCAGACTTTGACCCCCAGTGACCCCAGATGACCTTTGACCTCCGCAAAAAACAATAGGGACCATCTCCTGACTAAAACGCATCAACATACCAAATATGAAATCCAATCAAGCTTCCTATCTTGAGATATCGTGTTAACGAGATTTTCAGACTTTGACCCCCAGTGACCCCAGATGACCTTTGACCTCCGCAAAAATCAATAGGGACCATCTCCTGACTAAAACGCATCAACATACTACGTATGAAATCCAACCAAGCTTCCTATCTTGAGATATCGTGTTAACGAGATTTTCAGACTTTGACCCCCAGTGACCCCAGATGACCTTTGACCTCCGCAAAAAACAATAGGGACCATCTCCTGACTATAACGCATCAACATACCAAATATGAAATCCAACCAAGCTTCCTATCTTGAGATATTGTGTTAACGAGATTTTCAGACTTTGATCCCCTGTGACCCCAGATGACCTTTGACCTCTGCCAAAAACAATAGGGTTCTTCCTCTCAATATGGCCTATCTATGTACCAAGTTTGAAAACTGTCGGACATTCCTATCTTGAGATATCGTGTTAACGAGCAAAGTGTCACAAACACACACACACACTCACATCCACACACACACACACATACACACACACACGCACATACACACATACATACACACACACGCCATCATGAATGCATAGGTTTCTCTTTCATCGAAACCAAAAACGAGTACTTTGAAAATTTTCATGCTCCTCAAATAGGAAAATCCTAAAACGTACGCCTATAATCAGTTTTGTCAAACACAGCACTACTTTGCATCTAGCAAATCTAATGCAAAGAAAGTTTCTCAGAGGTTAGAGGGGGGGGGGACAACTAATTTTGGTTTTCCTATTGAAGCTGAAATCTATCCAAATATTGCCGCCTTTGTGATCTACGTTCTCGTGAAGTTCAAAATTTTTCCCCAGAGAAAGGGAGATACCGGTTCCCTTTAGTCTCATCCCCCTGGCCATGGCACAGTTCTGCAATGACCAGATTTTGGGTCCCTAAAAAGAGTATGTATTATCATTTTTCATAGATTGATTTTTTATTCACGCTATTCGAGAAGTGGCAGACACGAGATTCGTATTTCAAGGCTGGGTACATCCAGCTTAATTCACGAGGGAAGTGTCGTTTTCAGCCATCTGGAGAGTTTGTAAAACTCGAAATTTTCTTGTGCGCTCCGCGCAAACTGATGGTGGCGCTCCGCTTAGATAGTTTTGCCGCGCCTGACCCTCGAAGGTACCAGGCCCCCACTTATTACCTAGCCCTCCAAAAATTCCATCCTGGCTACGCCACTGGAAAGAGAAATAAGATGAAAATTGTGTTATTTAGCTTTTTCTTCAAAATAAGTTTGGGGACTGCTCTTTACCTTTAAATGGAGTTTGACGGCTCGGTTCTCATCCAATCAGTTGTTTAAAAGCCCAGTTCTCTCACCCCAAAAAGTACCAATTCTCCTAACCTTCTTACTTCAGCCCCTCCCACAGTTGTCTGAAATTCATCCTTATTCAGTCACAATTTCAGTTTATTGCTCCAGGGTGAGTATAGAAAAGCCTTTTGTGTAAAACCAAACACTCTCAGTACAGTTCATGCGGTGTAATATAAGTTTTGCTAATCTGCATTGTTTGAATAAACAGTCAATCAAAAAGCTGGGCCAATGGAGAGTTTCTGTACCCCCCTACAAGAGGTGTAGTTTAGGGTGAGAGGATTGGCCCTTTAAATCGGAATGACCGCGGCCTTTTCCAGCACGGTGGCTCACTGGCTTGTTTTCCCTACACCAATGCTTTTGCTGGGCAAACAAGCACAGTGGCAGTAGGTTCCATTTATAAGTCTTTAATTTTTTTTTAAAAAATGGCCCTATATGGCAGATTGCTGGGAAATAGCATTGCCCAGACTTAAAAAGAATCTAAGCAGTCACCATTTTTTTGACGTTTGCAATAAAATGTTCACTTCAATTTTGTTCGCAAACTGCAAAGTGATCAGAAAGTTATTCAAAATTACTTTGACCCCCCAAATGTAATTTTACCATAAAGACTATCCAGACGGAAGACCACCATTAGCTGGCGAGAAGCGTAGGGACAATTTTGAAAAATCACACCTCAGGTGGCAGAAAAGTTGCGTTTTCATGCTTGTAAAGAGAATCTTTTTCAAGATTTCGTTTGCACTAATAAAAATCACGAAGTAGTTAAACAATCAGAAAATTACCACATAAAATGCACCACTATCATTAGATTGTCTTGAATCTTTTCGAGGGACAATTATACAAACGGATTTGAAAATATGCAAATATTTCTGTATTGTGACTCTTGACCTAATTCCCGAATATAAATAAATTTACTCCTAACATCTTTTGCATGAAAAATGAAAAAAAAAAAAAAAAAAAAAAAAACTATTGCTCATCACAACTGAACACCCTCCGCTCCCCTGTCCACGTATGTTGCGTTCATGTCGCACGGGGAAGGATTCTAATGGGTGGCCCTCCCTTTGAAGAATTTTGAAAAGGTCGGTGCCTTTGCATGTCATAGATGCTACATTTGGAAGTAAAATTTGGAAATTGACAAAATTTGCGAATTTTTAGGAATTAAAAAAAAAAACCCCAAAACAATGGCACTACTGAGGGGGTCTTGGGGAGACAATCCCTCCCCATTAAAATTTTTGGAAAAATTGGGTGTCCTTTAATGCAATCTGGTGCCACATGTGCTACCTTTTGAAGTAAAACTTGTGTTACGTATTTTGGTAAAAAAAAAAGAAAATTGGCATTTCTGAGGCAGAGCTGCCAACATTGAGGTCTTGAAACCAGGAAGTTTACCTCATAACTGAGGAAGATTTCAGGGATTTGTGTGTATTTCAATGGGGGAAATCCTGTTCTCAATCAGGAAGATTTTATATTTTCCATGTTTGGAGGTGAAATTTTCAGGAAGTCTTCTGCAGAATCAGAAAGACTTGGCAGCTCTGCTGAGGGATTGTGTGTGTGTGTGTGGGGGGGGGGGGGTGGCCCAATGCCAATGTCCCCACAAAAACACTCAAGAAAGACTTAGCCAAATCTATGATCTGGTGTGACCAAAGATCATTTCCTTCACAATTATTTCACATATTTCTTCACTCCGCGGGCGCAACTCATTCTTGGCTTAGATGCTTAATTTTACTGGTCGATGAGCACTGTTTAACAAATAATTTCCTGACTAGCTAACGACAGCGCCACTCCCTAGCCTAATCCCTAACCATAACAAAGAATACAATCGATACAATACAATGGCAACAGCCAATCAAGAAACACCTTGTTAAACAGTGCGCATTTGCCCAATTTTACTTCTTACGCATCGTCCCGTTCAAAATAAGAGCGCTCAATGCAGTTCTTCATTCTAGTATGGAAATGAAAGCAAGCAGGAGGCGCTCTTTCAAAAATCACCATGAATAAACGTTTAACTCGGGAAGGTTTAAATGACTGTCACTCATTTCTTGTTGAATATCTCTACACTCATTTATGCATGTTTTATTTTGATTACTAATCAAAATTGGAAAGTGAATTGTCACAATTTTCATCTGCACTGTACTTCTTATTGCGTTTAATGAACATAAAATGGCCTAGAATAAAATGAAACACTATATATAAGCAATTTTCCTAAGAATAAATGACAGGTTAAATGTATGCATTCTTCCGCGATCCATTCCATTACTGAAGCCCCTCCCACAACTGTCTAAATCTTATCTTCATCCAGACACAATCTCAGTTTATTGTTCCAGGGTGAGTTTACAAGAACCATTGTGTAATCAGAACACTCAGCCGGAGCATACTGTTTTATATGAGCTACGGTACTCACTCATCATTTTTGCATTCATTGTCAATCAAAGAGCTGTGTCAACTGAGAATTCCTGCTGACAAAAATTTAGCTTGGGATGATAATTGACTGCCTTTAAATTGCCTTGGGAATTATTGAAGTCTGGAAAATTTCTGTCTTTCATCATGCATTTTCAAATTATGGAAAAGATTGAAATATAAGTTTTCAGGAAAATAAAACTTTGATGACTAATGTGAGTATATGATGTTACACTTGTGCTTGCTTAAAGTTTATTTTTGGTTGAAAGCGGGATAACTTAATTTGCATACACGTTTAGAGCTTTCCTAAAAAGAAAAAAGAAATTTATGTGAATTTCTCTGGCTTGCTGTGATTTAAGACTTCTTCTAACAATAATTCTACAATAAGTTCTGCAAATCTTTAGAAAGTTTACAGGTTTCTGATTAAGAAACTATGAAATCATTTGTAGAAAATTTCTAAGAAATTCAATTTCTTTCATTAACATTCCATGAAATACTTTGTAAGGGGAAGACAACCTACAGAGGACTTTATGACAAAATGGTGATGTTGGCTATTGAACCCAAGGAGTTGTGGGACTATACAGAGAAATAAATGTGAGTGCATGGACATTGAACAGCAGGTAGTGAGCACTAGTATGCAACTAATACCATGAAGCATAAAGGGAACAAACACTGACACAAAGTATACCATTAAAGGGCCAGTGTATATTGCATTAAGCATACTATGAAATAGTACTAACATTGCAATAGATATTTCATTTTGTAACCAGAATGCAAAAATGCATTGAGGTTTCGATGAAACATAAATGTTCCGTTTCAAAGAGTGCCATCATACACCATTATCTTCTCATTCACATGTTATACTAGCATGTTCAAAAAATAATTTTGTCATTCCAGATGACCTTTTGACCTCCATAAAAGCCATACATAGCTAGAATGATAAACAACAGACAGACAAATTGACAAACAGCTATCTTGAAAGATAATATTTAAAAAGGTTTCCAGGCTTTGACCCCTGGAGACCCCATATGATCTTTCATATCTGCCAAAAACAATGGGGACCATCCTCTGACCATAATGCATCCACATACCCAAATATGAAATCTATCCAAGTTTCCTATCTTGCGATATTGCATAAGCAGGATTTTCAGACTTGGACCAGCAGTGACCCCAGATGACCTTTGAACTCCATCAAAAACATTACGTACCATTTCTGGACCATAATCCATCCACATAAAAAATATGAAATCTATCAAACCTACTTAACCTGAGATATCCCATAAACAAGGTTTTCATACTTTGACCCCTGATGACCTTTGACCTCCACCAAAAACAATAGGGACCACCTCCTGACCATAACACATCCACATCCTAAATATGAAATCTATTCAAGCTTTCTACCTTGAGATATCGTGTTAACAAGATTTTCAGACTTTGACCCCTGGTGACCCCAGATAACCTTTGACCCCCGCCAAAAACAATAGGGACCATCTACTGACTATAACACATCCACATACCAAATATGAAATCTATCCAAGTTTCCTATCTTGAGATATCATGTTACAGAGATTTTCAGACTTTGACCTCAGGTGACCCCAGATAACCTTTGACCCCCGCCAAAAACAATAGGGACCATCTACTGACTATAGTGCATCCACATACCAAATATGAAATCTATCCAAGTTTACTACCTTGAGATATCTTGTTAACGAGATTTTCAGGGGTTGACCTCTGGTGACCCCAGATGACCTTTGAACTACCCCAAAAACAATAGGGACCATCTACTGACTATAACGCATCCATATACCAAACATGAAATCTATCCAAGCTTCTTATCTTGAGATATTGTGTAAACAAGGTTTTCAGACTTTGACCCCTGGTGACCCCAGGTGACCTTTGACCTCCACCAAAAACAATAGGGTTCTTCCTCTCAATATGGCGCATCTATGTACCAAGTTTGAAAACTGTCACACATTCCTATCTTGAGATATCGTGTTAACAAGCAAAGTGTCACAATCACACACACGCACACACACATACATACATACATACACACGCACGCCATCATGATTGCATTGGTTCCTCTTATCATCGAAACCAAAAACCCCTCACTTCAAGATTTCACATCACAGAACTAGAATAGCATAGCTACTGTTGCTCAACCCTTCTGATGTTACCTGATCATTTTTTAATTCAGCTTGAACAAAATCATGGTGTTCACTTAACACATACCTAGACAACTCCTGTTGGTCTGGCCAGCATGTAAACACTGTTCCCCTAGCAGTTGGATTGTATAAGGGATAAATCTCTATAGCTACTTCATCCTTTATATAATGCTGCCTACTAGGGCAAGAAACAGATAGAAACTTAAAGGGCCAATCCTCTTGTCCCATACTACAATTCTTGTAGGGGTTAACAGAAATTCTAAATTGGCTCTGCTCTTTGAATGACAGCTACTTCAAACAATGCAGGGTCCCAAAGCTTATATTACACAGTATGAACTGTACTGAGAATGTTTTCATTACACACACTCTTAAGCAATAAACTGAGATTGTATGTAGATGAGGATGAATTAAACACAATTGTGGAAGGGGTAGAGGGCATAAGTAAGAAGGTAAGTAGTTAACTGGTACTGTTTTGGGTGACAGAATTGAGCCTTTAAGTCATAGTGTATTGTAAATATGACCAGTTTGGGTAGGACAGTGACATTAGCAATAGGAAAAGAAGATACCAAATGTCTTTCTTCCCCCCTCCCTCAATCCCTCTCTCTCTCCCATCATTTCCATCTGTTTTTCACTCCCTCCCTCCCCAGCTCACTCCTCAGTGAAATTTGTAAGCAAATAATAAAGTACTGGAAGAAAATTTAGTACACCATCCATTTGAAGTTTAAAGGCTGATATGAAATAATGTACATTCAAATTGACAGTATTCCAAATTCTAACATGTCATGTGTGAACAAAGATCATATACCCACCTCCACTCCAGCTTGACCAGGGAAACAAACTTTTGGTGATGTGTCAGCTATATAGCACTTCCATGGATGAACAAAGACCTCATTGTATGCAGGTGTTCTCACACACAGCAAGGAGAGATCTGTGAAATGGCTGCTCCCTAGTAATAGATTTTAAAGTTACTGAAGGATAGGTAATATAGCCGACTGGGCACTCATGGTGTGTACACAGGCAGTTTAAAGAATAGGCCTACATGCTAACAATGCCTCCACTGGAATTTTGTTCCATGCAAACTTTTGCCTTGAGGCAAAAAATGACCAAATTTGCCAAATATTTCCACTTTTCTTTAACTCATCATGTAGCTAGGAAGCAAATGTGTTGCCCTCCTAATGTGACACCTGTATAGCAAATTTTAGAAAAATCCACTGGCTTTTACAGAGGCTGAAACCTTTTGAAAAATGAGACAGAAATTTCCAGTGAGACAGACATTGTGTACCTTTACAGTATAACATAAGCTCTACCCACACTTTGTGGGTTGAGATAAACACTGTTCAAACTTTTCAGTAAAATATAAAAGTAGGTCCTTTTATTTTTGGAAGGGCTACATCTGCAGCTTGCAATGGTTTAAAGAACAAGTACTTTTTACAGAATATCAAAGGAGTAGGCCATACCATATGAACAAGATGTAAGAAAAACATAGTCTCTATTGAAGTAAAGAAGGGAAAGAAAGCCACTGTATTTTAAAACTCCAAGTACATTTCATTTTCTTGCTGATGAGGAAGTTATAAGAAATACTCCTTTACAGATATGAAATACTGTGACATGAACAAAATTCTGTGAGGAAGGGTTTGGTTTGGGGCAAAGTCTGTGAATTCTGGCCATTCAAGGAATTATCCCCTGATGTCTGACATTGCTACACAACTGTGTGCATCAATTCTGTAGCAGATTCTACCAGATGTGGACTCAAACCAACTGCTGACTTCAAGGAATACAATTAATTTACAATGAAAAAATGAAAATGAAGACAATGACTAGTATTACCTTGTACTATTTACGAATTTATTTTGATAAACATTTTACACTTTCCTGGTACTTCATACAATCTGCTCATCGGACAAAGTCATTCTGAAATCCTCATGTAACAGTTGCCAACTTTTTTTCAACAGTCTGAATAAGATATTAATAATGAATACATTCATAAGGGTTAAACAATGTTTAATACTATCAGATCCCATTACTCTTTGCACAGACAAAGAAAAAAAATCCCACCTGAAGCTCTCCAAAAACAAAAGAAAGCTCACTCCTTACGCTAGAAAAAGTTTCTGAGGGATCGAATACCATATTTTCATTTCAATTTGGCCTGTATCAATTAAAATTAATCTGATACTGAAGTGTGAAAGAAAGATTAGACTTAACGGTGCCATCCTGCACAATGGTTCATAACAGTACACAAGCTATGAGAATGGAAATAGCACCACATTCTTGCAAGAATCTTCTAGATTTTATACTAAATCACAGGAAACCTATAAATATAGAAGGCAAAAAAAAAATAACAAAAATAAAACTGAAAATTAATATACGAAACTGAAAAAGCAAATAACTGAGTCAAGTTGTTTGAATGCCATAAAAAGTTTGATTCAAGTTGAAATCTACTAGACTTTTATAAATTTAATTTCAAAAACAGAATGCACAGTTCACAGTTTTTCATGGGATAGGATGCCACCATCCATTTGGGGAGGGATTGTTGCCGATCCTGAAGCAGATGTGATTGGACTTTTGAACTTAAATGTCAACCAATGAAATCCAGTACTGAAGCAGCAATTATAATAAACCTTGGCTTCCCAAAAATGTGATCTATGTATGTTTTACGAAGACAGACAATTTTCTTAAATGTTTTCCCCGCTATGGCAAAAAACGACACATTCAGTATGTTGAGGTAAACTATAAGTTTGAAACTACTATAAACAGTTCAAAACAGTGCCTCAAACAGCCTGTCTCTGTATTTGTTATCCCTAAAAATTGTAGAAAAAGTATTTGTCTTTTCAAAACTTGAAGCAAGTGATGCATTTTGTCTTTCTCACATTCAGTTCTTTGTTGAAATGAAATATTTCACAGGTATAACATTCCACACACCAGCATAAATAGTTAAGTTTCAAAGTACTTTACCAAATTTTAAAGTGAAACATGGACCATGGAAGAGGACTGACAACTTCACACATTTTATGACTATCCCATTCATCAATTTAGCTCAAATATGACTGCACAGATATTTGCAGTTCATTATGAAGTAATTCAAACAAAGTGAGTGTAGCTTTTTAAGCAGAAAGTTGATTGAATAAATTAGCCTTATAAACAGTGATTATTCTTCTAATGACTGTTTTTTGCAAATTTTATCTTTCGAGGAATTTTTCATAAATATACATCTGACTCAACTTAAAACTGCAGACCTAATATTAATTTAATACTTGTGTCACTCACTGTATCATTTTCATTGCTGTATTAAAATCAAAATATTTCAAAATGTTCTTGTGATGATGAATGAAATTCCATCTCCTTGAACTTCACATGAACATGAATGACAATTGTCAGTATGAGTATCAACTTATGTAAAATATTGTCAGAAATAGAAACAGCAAAATTTTGTTCATGATCTCATACATTTTAATACTAAAAAGGCCAAAATAGTTAATAAACTGGCATACCCCAACCCCAAAAATTCCTACCATTCTTTTCGTATTTTTATTACCAATTCACCTGAAACTTAAGCTGATATGAAAGAACAGGAGCCAAGGTATACCTTCAAATCATGTCCACATAGTGACGCTTCTTTTATAAACCCTGTGAGCTTAGTAGCTTAGTATGGCTAAGTAGCTACACTATAGCCAACGTCCTTGGAGGCCAGGAAGAGAAACTGTCCTTTGTGTGTTAAGTGCATGATGGACTACACGAAGAGCTCATGAAATTCAAAAGGGCTCAGAAGGCTGCCTTTTTTGCCCTTCTCCTCTAAATACACAAGGTGAGTTTTATAGTTTGATGACTTTGTGCAGCCTTTGTTGTGTTGCTCCCTGCTCAAACAGAAATGTTGGTTGAACCCAAGTCACAAGATTTACTCCAAAAGTAAGTTCCACTTGACTCAGAATGAAATAGCAGTCAGTTCAATACAGACTGTCATCTGGAGTTATCTAGAACAACAATCTGATGTGTGTTAAATCAGAATTCAAACATGATTGCTAAGCTGTATATTCTGTAACATGTCTCCAACAAAACTTGAATGATACAGAAAAGGATTCTGTAATGAACCTTCTTCAAATCCATCAAAAATGCAGCTTCTTTTTTTTTTTGCTTTCTAAACATTGTCTATTTTCATATCCATGACAAAACACGCTCTTACTATGAAAAGAGATTGACTCTGAAACTGCTTACAATTTAATGTATTTAAAAATTACAAAACTTGTTTTTTTATTTCTGAAACCTGTCCACTTTCACAGAAAATGACAGGAGAGCAATAAAGGAATGCTATGTAGGATGGATGTAATTAAATGTACGACACGACCACCCAACTGGCTTTGTCACCTTCCTTTAACTTCACTTAAAATTTTCTGCATTGCGCATGATGTGCATTTAACCACATTGTTAAATACATCGTTCTTGTCTCTATATAAAAAAATAAAAATTCAAGTCTTTTTGCATTCATCATTCTTCAATAAATCTACCTCAAAATCATTGTGCCATGACTGTAGTAGCTGCAAAGCTTTATTCACATTCAAAATCCAGAAGTGTGTTCTGTTGCTCCACAGAAAATCGGTCAAAAGCACATTCCTTACGCCAACATCTTCTGTCTGTTGTTCTACGCAAGACGTGCAGTGTTTACGCAAAACATAACAATGTTCAAGACTTTCGTTTTCATGCAAAACATTTGCTTTATTCCAAATGCTGATATTTATATTTCCCTCCTTGGGTCTTGCATGGCTTGAACTTTGATTTTTTGATGAGGTGCAGCTTTCTAGTGATAACATACACACAAACACATCATACACACGGACATACTGCTTGTGACTACTATTGGCAAGATGAACCCCTCCACTGCGTTTTCCTTCCGGTTATAAAAGAATTCTCAGTTTCTTCAAATCTATGGTCAGCGTAAACATGGAAGATTGAGTAGCCTGCTAACCTTTCATGAAATGTCTGTTTAAGCTTTGTCCACCCTCAAATGTAAACAGGCTGTTCCTGGCCAGTCAGTAATTTGTACATGGACAATGGCATGGTCTTCATACGTATCTGCATAAAATATGAAGAGAAATTAGGGACAACAGTTTTATTTGCAATGGGACAAAATTAATGGTAAGAAAACTTTCACACTGCATATAGAAAGTCAAGCCAACTCTGAGAACAAATTCTGTGACAGTATTTAAGCATAGCCCCACCACTGTTGAGGATATAGCATAGATGACAATATTTTGATACATTCACTATCAAAGAAGTCATTTATCTCGTATAATTTTAGACAAACCTTAAAAAGGGTTAGTTAGATGGGATTTAAGGACCCCAACAAGATTGTGTTACATAGTGCCAGCTAGATAAGAAAAAAATGCAGATACAGTCTCACATGTATCCTCAATGAGATTTCTAAGCAAAAATATTTCATGGTGAATGTAAAAAAAAAATGATTTCTGCATGAATTGGATATTTCAGGAACAAAATACTCCAACAAGTACTATTTAGGATATCAAATTGTAGTAATTTGTTCCGGAGTGACTGATTTTTCCTTCATGTGGACCAACTATACACGAATCCGGACAGCAAGTGATGGTCTGATTTCAGTCCGCCATAACGGGTCCATCGCCTTTTAATCTTTCAATTTCTTTGCTTACGTGTATCATGGATGGTTGTACACTAATTTGTAGCTTCAATTTTTCAATTTCACAGAGAGTGAGGGCTTGGAATTCATGTAGACAATAAATGAAGACGATTCAAGGCTGATGGACCCCACAAATGGCTGCCTACAGTCACTAAAAACAAGCGTTAATTGGATTCGTCTATAGCTATAAAATACCCATTGTTTGTTTTATGTAACACTTAACTTCTTAAAAAGCTTTTGATAAAAATTTCAATGCAAATACAACAATGATGGCTAATGTCACCTTCAAGGGTTAATACACTCTAGTGTCAAAAACCCAAAGCGGGATGGCACCACAGATCCTCCAAACAAAGGGAGGTCTTAGATAATTTAAGTTACATCAAAACTCCATCCTGAAATATTTGATCCATACTAAGCTGGTTTAAAACAGAAAACGAATAGTTCTACCATTAAAACAGCTTTCTACCTACCTCGCCAACTGATGTTGATAGTAAATCAACAATTTTCTCATGAGCTGTTGCAACTACACTGGTTCCATTGATTTCAATGATTCTGTGGCCAACTCTTACCCCTCCTCGTTCTGCTATACCCCCTCTCATTAAACTGCATATCTGTCAGAAAAGGAATGCAGAGCAGAAAAATATTATTTGTTTCACACTTGATACTTGAAAATATAGCAAAATAGTCCAGAACAAATCAAACACTGAAAATATCAATCAGACAAACTTAAAGACAGAAAGTGGATGTTTGGTACAATTTTTACCCATCCTGGACAATAAGGTGAGTGTTTAATTTTGACATTGAGAATGAGAGATATTTCCACAATAAACTTAGCCTTCTTTCCTATCTCGTAAGCCAAACTGACACACAGAGTTGCTCCTAATTTTATCATCAACCAATCCAATACTCATGAATTTCCAAGCTCAATGCACTTTAATGTACTACAACGGCCTTAGTAAATTATCCTCAAGCAATTGTGATTGTACAGGCCACTTGAGGAACAAAAACTTATATGTGTAGATTTATTTCAACACAGCTTGCATTGACAGTTGCAAGATAACAACTGAAAGCACAACATTACTACTTTACAACCACTATTACATGGATGGACAGTTAACTGTTTGGTAGACACTGCAATTCAGCCCTTGGGAACAGCTTCAAACCAAACTCCACTTTTGCATATTGAAATGCAACTAGGCAACTGCTACAAGCTATACTGACAAACAATCATAAACCAACATTTCAGACCAAGATTTCCATAAATAGTACAATGAAAACTTTCTTTAAAAAGTTGGTAATATCTACCCCATTCCACAAACTCACACATGCACAGTGTACAATGTAGGAGATATTTTAAATGTTCAGGACAAAAACTCCTTACTTTGTTTACTTATCTGCAACACCGTTAGGGTTTAAAAGAGGCACATTCATGAGTGAAGATAAACATCTTGTACGTTGAACTGATACTTTAAACATAAAGCTCTACTATAGTGGTATATTTATGAAACTTTCCAACTTTTGTGCAAATTTCTTAAAGGAACATATGGAATGTAATGTGCCACATCTTCCATCATTTCTGGAACCTCAAGGGCAAGAACAGTCACCCCAAACTTATTGAAGCAATAAGCTATACTCCACAATTTGCTTCTTATTTCTTTTCAAAGTATCTGTCATAATATTTTAGGAGTTCAATATTGCATATTCAAGGCGTAAAAGAAGCAAATAAATACTGCAAATCTCCAATTTGAGGAAAAAAAAACATTGTCACATAATTCTTAAGAGGCAATCATGAAACAGGACAGTATCCTACACAATTTCATGTTTGAGTGACTGAATTTCCCCTGTAAAACAATCTTAATTATCTGGAATAAAATAAGTTAAACAAAAAACTTGCTGAAAATGCAAATTACAAGGCCACTCAAAGGTCAACCTTGTTATCTTGAGCCTGATGGTGATAATTATGAGATTCAGTTACACTACTTAGCTCCCAGCCCAGGTGCAACTTCACAAGAAAGATTCCTGACTATTCAGTCTGTGCAGCGAGGCGGTAGAGGAAAAACACTCTGAAGGCCAAGGGCCAGAAATGAAACTCCGAAGGAGGAGAGGTGGAAACAAAGTAATACAAAGCACTTACGATGCCATTTTGAACGCTGAACCCCAACTGATACTTTGTGTCTGGTCTCTTGATGAGCACTTGTGTGACGGGAGGACATGACACAATATTGAATTTCACCAATGCCTGGCTTTTTAAGGACTGAAAAAATGGAGAAAGTGAAAGAGAGAAAATAAAATTAGCTTTGAAAATTGGTGTGTGGTCTATATCCTTACACAGTTTATAAACTGGTTGTATTAATAATTGACTGATGTTTCAAATTACAATTGCTATTGCCAAGGAAAAATTGTGGGTGAATAGATGAAGAACATTTGGTTACAGGAAGAATAAAATACAACTTCTAACTCTTAACCTTGAGGGTATAAATTGGCTAGTCTGGTGGGGGTTACATTCTGCATTTTTTTTTTTTCATGCCAGCACTCAGTATTTCTTCTCCCCCTTCACACTCCCCTTAATTTCAACTCTGTAGATTCAATTTCATAATCATCTCCTGGGGCTGACACCAGTAAGATGATGACTACAACATGACACAAGGTGTAACAACACAATCTTCTTTTCTTTCTGATTGCATCTTTCCACCAACATCATTCAATGTGATTAATATAAATTGAACATCAAAAAATCAAAAAAAAAATTCTTGAAGGTTGATACCTGAAGCATTAAAAGTCACATATTTAACATCTGTATCCACTTTGAAGCAACTTATTCAATGTCAAAATCCGAAAAAAAAAAACGTGACAAGAATCTGCAATACCTCATATGTAACATTTTACCATGAGTGTATTGTATTGAAATAATTGAGTTAAAATTCCCATGAACACGGTGCTGTAGCTATTCGAGCCAAACCTTTACAAAATTAACTCTAGTTATCACAAAGGTAAAACCCTTGCTGAACTCCATATCCAAATAATAATTTGATTTCCGTGAAGAAAGAGAGTAAGCAAGTCGGAGTACTTTCTTATTAGACATACTTATAAATTTAATTTGTGAGTAAATTTACCATTAACGTTTTGGAACACACACCAAATACGTCACCAGAAGTAGACATAAAAGAATCTTAAATATAGCACATCTTTTTGTAATTTGCCTTCCCATTCCCTTCCCCAACCAAAAATGACAATGGATCCACACAATTCTTTAACCCTAAGCCAGTACCAATTTGCATCACTTCTTATTAAAACTTGGCTTGATGTTCCCAGAGTTCATTTTCATCCTTTATTCAATACTTTCCCTAAAACTAGACTATAGTATGCTGCACTACATTTACAACCAAACACAAATTGTTGAAAAAGGTTGCATTTGCTATTCAGTAAAGCCAATAGTATTCACCCCCAAACTCTGAATATTCTGTTTGGAGTCTAATCTTCCATACAGATTATTTCAGCATACCTTAGCCCTACAATGACTGGCATGAGGATAAGACAATTTTCAAATTTTTGCCAACCAACAGGAAATCAATTCTGAAATACCATTACACAGCAAAGGTTACATTCACTTCCTGCCATTCTTATGGACTCCTCATGTACGGTTGTACAAAAAGCTTTTCATCAAGTCTTATGCAATACATGCCGAATACATGATGTCTGTTCAGTACTTGTCGAGTCTACCCATGCCGTGTCATTTGTAGAAGGTACATTTACAACATCTGTGGACAACTTTCTGATCGTGACGGCAGATTTCATTTGTAAACTTGACCAAAAATTTTGAGCACTGATAAAGTGTCTACTGAAGTCTTCACAATCTGAATTTTTAGCCTTCATTGAAAAAAAACCTAATTTCTAACAAAAATGAGAAGTGGCATCTCTGAAATCATTTTACATTATTTTCATTTGACTTGTAAAAACAGATTTTCACAATTTTCAGGGTCAAAATATCTATTAGTATGAAGTATATATCAAAAGCTCTTTCAGCAAATCTTGAATTGTCCTTTATCGTCCTTCCATTGACAGTTCTCTCAATCAATTTCCTGTCAGGATAAAGAAATAGCTTTACAGAAAACAAGCCCTCAAAACAGATTGTGGTTACTCTTACCTCAGCTAAGGTTTTACTTTCGGCAAAAAGGTGTCCCAGAGCCACATGCATATAACATTATATCAGTCACAATAAGCATGTTTTTAAAAATTTCAAAGAAAAATGCCCCTCTTTTTATAAATGCTAACCAACTGCAAATACTGTTAGGATACTACTTCAACTGATTGCCATGGCAACTGGACACCAAAGCTAATAACACACCATCCTAAAAAACTAGTCCACAAAATGACCGCACAATCCTGACAATTATAAAATTCATTTATTCACTTTCCCTTGCTTATTTATCATATCTAGGAGGATAAAGTGTTAGCTGATAGCTTTCTCCTTCTTGACAACAAAAATAAAAATTAAAAAAAAAATCCATTTGTCTGCTTTTTGCAATACTGTCACACCCCTTATCCATTTTGTTTTCAATTTTTTTTCACAAGTCTATGAAGTCACTGCATAATCTGGAGTCTTCCTGCATTCATAACCTGACCGTACAGTGACACTTAAAATGAACTTGCCTGAAGGCAAAGTACTTCCACCTGTCCAATATCTGCTTCGCTGGAAATTTAGCCTGCAAACATCTTCGTGTACAGTCTCTGACAGGGATCTAATCGACCTCAGAGATTTCTTTCCCTGACTCCGTTTGGCATTTTTATTTGCAAAGACATACTTTTATGATCGACGACGGCAAAATTTTGCTTGAAAGTTTTACAAACTGAATGACATGGGCAGAATTTTTCAAATTTTCACAAATGATGGAGCAATAATTGAAACATTTGGGTGACAGGGAGGAGAGACTATGAATTTGACTAAATCAAGTACAGGATTGCTTTGAGGAATCCAGTTAGTGCATGCATTTACAGACTCACAATCTCAATCTGCAGGCAATCAATCTAAAACCAAAACCAACACTTTATCAAACAGCACAAACAGAATAGGATTCTTCCATTTACAAAATTGACCAATTGAGTTATCTCTTTAGCTTACTCCATCCAGAAGGAAAACACAATATGTCTCTTCACTTCATCACTTTCTCCTCACATTGCTATTTTTCAAACTCACTGATGCATGGTGCAGGAGACAGAATAACCGCACAAAGTTATGAAGAACATAAATGTACGTAGCCTTCATCCTTCCTCATACTTATCTTAAAACGTTACGACTGGGGGAGCATAGAAGAACCTGTCACTATGCTAAGCTCAAGTCCTGTAGTCATTGTGGGTAAAATGGAAAATAAAGACTGTTACTTTAGGAAAAGAGCGATGCTTTCGATTCATCCCTAAGTTCTTCCCACTTCATCCTCAGATAGCTGTTCAAATAATATTCCTTCAATAGGCCTTCCCTCTTGGTATCATTAATTTCAATCAGACTGTTAAGCATGCACATTTTGTGATTAACAGAAAAAAGTATATGTAAGTATATGTTAATTTTTTCATTATGAACTCCAAGTAGCTCTAGTATTTTCACACATAATACTTGCACTTTACTTTGTTTTGCACTTCAAGCAGAGCAATATGTGACAGTGTATTGGACAGCATTTATTCCCTGAACGCTTCAGTGTTCACTTTACTGGAAGCTCACATGTAACTCTATTTGTGTTTCAAGGCTGACCAGCAAAATGACATTTGAAATTCATCATCCCATTTAAATGAAAAAATAACCATCATGAACTTCAATTTCCCCTTCCAATCTACTCATTCTCCAAATCCATTACCACAAGAGTTTCACGGCCTTCACACCATTTTCACTTTCGTCTAGTTCAAGCGAGGTGGCTCTGTATATCAATACATTCGGGATCTTCACTTACTCTTCCTAATTGACTGTGCAAAGCTGCCTTGAGGCCGGCTTTGTTTCACTGATGAGACAGGCACACATCTCCAACGTGTGACTGAAATAGTAAGACCACCATCAAACTCCTCTTAACACCTAAAAGCGGTAAGCTGACATATCCTACCGATCAGCTGTGGCATTCTTTGCCTGGTCAAGTACACAGTGATTGGTTCTCCTCTAGATCAATTCTCTGCCCACTTTCCCAGTAACCTTGAAATGTGAATTGAGTAACACACACGGCCACCTTATCTTGTGGCCAAATTGAAGATAAAGAACTGCAATCCACTGATAAAACTCTCAATGACCATGTTTCCACAAACAGAAAGTGACAATGCAGGCACATAAGTTCTTCAGTACAACTAGTATGAAGAGGGTGTTCTTGGCAAAGTTTGTTTGCCCCTGCCCCTCCCTACCCTAGCTTATTTCTACTGACCTTTTATAAAGATGCCACTGCATATCTAATGATAATGCTAATGATTTTTAAAAACATCTTGAACAAGAACAAAATCTCACGAGAAAGAAAGATGTAAAAGGGTTTTCAATTGAATTTGACAGGCACATACTACAGGTAAGATTGTTTATAGGGCATGCCCCCTTTTAAATGATGCAATACCTTGATGACGTTCTGGCACTCGTGTATTGGAAGACCAACGAGACTTGTTCCATTGATAGCCATAATCTGATCCCCTATGTTGAGTTTACCAGATCTTGCTGCTGCTCCAAAGGGAGACATGTTTGCTACCACTACCGTGGGGACCAAGGATCCCCATCCTGACTCCACGATTACCATGCCCATTATTTCACCTCTTTCCTTCTCAACAAGTGCCTGCAGAATGAAAGGAAAACAAATGACTGTATTTCAACATTTTGAGGTGACAATGCAAGGCTTCTTTCCTTTTATTGGTATATCGTAAGCAAAACTACATAATTATGAATCAAGAGAAATATCAAGCTGGCTTAGCACATGCAACAACATGGTTTCTGTTTCATTAAAGGTCACTGATAAGCTGTTAACTAGGTGCTTTTCTTCAAAGGCAGTTAAAGTGTACCTCACGTCAAAAAATTCAAAAATATATAATATTAAAGACCATGAAAAATCAATTCTAACAGTCCACCTCCCATCTTCATAGGACAGTCCTGAGCTGAGATATCAAATGTTGAAGTTAATTCACTCAAAGTTAAATGGCACATTGCACAATAATTTCTGATGTCATTCTTGTACCACTCAAATTACAATCTTTGTATTTCTTTGTTTTTCCGAACGTTACTGCCCCTTGTACCAAGGTGTCACAGCACTCTTATGGGGTGATGTAAGTAATTAAGCCCTCCTTGTGCAATATGCTATGCAAGCAAACAGGAAGTGTTCAAGGTCATAAAAGCATTTTTAATTTTAAAGGGAAACAAAGCATGTTATGTGAAGTTGTAGAACAGGAAAGTCACAATTTTTTGCACAATCAACCAATTTGTTTTAAGTGAATAAATTTCAACATTTTATATCTCAGCTCAGGAATGTCATATGAAGATGGGAGTTGGACTGTTAGAATTCGTTTTTCATGCTCTTAAACATATATTTTTGAATTTTTTAACTTGAGGTACACTTTAACTCTCACCTCAAACTATAATTTTTTTAGGAGTCCACAGAAATTCTCAACTGGCACAGCTCTGTGACTGACAGCAAGTTAAAAAATTGCAGAGTACTGTAGCTCATATTACACAGCATGTACTGTACTGAGAGCATTTTTATAACACATTGGGGTCTTGAATACTCAACCTAAAGTAAAAAACCGAGATCATGTCTGGATGAGGAGGAGTTTTAAAGACCCAGTTCTCTCACCCCAAACAGTACCAATTCTCCTAACCTTCTTACTTAAGCCCCTCCCACAAATGTCTGAAATTCATCCTCATCCAGATACAATCTGTTTTTGCTTCAAGGTGAGTATAGAAAAACTCAATTTATATAACCAAAACACTCTCAGTATCATTCATTCTGTGTAACATAAGCTTTGGTACTCTGCATTTTTTGAATTAGCTGTCAATCAAAGAGCTGAGCCAATTGAGAATTTCGGTATCCCGTACCAAAATTGTAGTTTGGGGTGAGAGGTTTGGCCCTTTAAATGGTTAAGGAAGGGATTTCAGTTAGTAGGTTAGGAGAATTGAAACTATTTGGGGTGAGGGAATTAGGCCTTTAAAGTAAATGCAAATAAGTCTACCTTTCCAACAGGCACCAACACTCTATGCAACCCAACTCTCTTAATTTTATTTCCTTTACATAACATTGTTTTCCCCATCAGACATAATCACTCTAACCTGACAATCTATAATAATTGTCATGCTAAAACACTAATGACACCCCCCCTCCCAATGCGAATGCTTCTCTTCATTCATATTTTCTATAACTTGTCTTCTTTTACAGCTGTTATGGAGGCAATCAACTCTCTGTTAATATATTTTGTCATGCCTTATTAAAATCTGATACATCCCACCACTTATGTTTCCCTTCAAAGATGCAGCTTAATATTAATTAGAAGGCAGCAGCAACTGTCACTTTCAGAATCCCAAGAACTGAATTTTAGTAAGTCTAATCAAGACATTAATCCCCAAAGTTTTTCAAGGCTTTGGCAATGGCTTTCAGCCTTAGATTTGTACATATCGTGTAGCAGGAGATAATTTATGTGTAGCTGAAAGTGTTTCATGTTTAATGTTTGCACAGTTTTACACAACACCTTGAAAAAGAAACTGAATATGATATGAAAGGGATCATTCAATATCCCCACCAGTGTGCATTAATTTGTTTTCTTCACTAACCCTTGTCACGGTAAACTGAAACATGGAGCAATGATGTTTTGAATTTGCGGTGTTTGAACTTGAAAATATTTGAATCAGTAATGTTGCCCGGTAAGCTGGTAGACAGAAATACAACCAAGAGTGTGCAAATACCAGTAATAGTGTAACATTCAGCATGAGATTGCAGTGATCAATAGCCTGCATTATGTTACAAAAACAGGAAAAGGACACCATAGGCGTTATGAAAAGAAGACTTGAATATTGCTAAAAAAAAATGAATGTACACTATGCTACCAGAGATAATGTTTCAGCCCAGTGATTGGGCAATTTCTTTTTCAATTCTAATTTTTTTTCCTTTTTTAAATAAAGGCAAGACCTAGTAGCAAGTGAAAAAAGTGATGATGTACTGCTAAAATCAGGTCTTTCTGAAATGGGGAAAAAGACATATAGCTCCAAGCAGTGTGTCAAACATATCAATAATAATAACTGTAAAATTACTATCACAAAAAAATTTCGAATTTCATTTAGGATGATTATGGCATGGCATAGGTTATGCCTCATTTCATCTCTCATATTATTCTGCTTTTCACTTTGTAGCACCATTTGAAACCTTTGTTTCTACCTTGGAAAATTGTTTTCCAATCAACACGAATGCAATAGAATTCCCAGCTACACATCTTCAAACCTCCCCCCCTCACCTTACAACTTTAAATCAATGCCATGCTGGTATTTGTCATCACGTTGAAACAGTGGCAAGGATTTGGGGGAAAAAGTAAAAGTAAATGGGAGAACTTCCAGACAGCGAGAGTGACAAGGGGGATATTTTACCCCTGCCTCCATTTCAGGCATCAATATGCAACAAGAAAGTTCTATCTAACATCCACATTCACTAAAAGAAAACAACACTTCCTGAGTTAATAAACACCTTCATTTCTTTCCTTCCTTATTTCACTAGCAGGAGAGAGCGTTTCTAATTTCATTTTAAACTGCCAAATGTTTACACCCTTTATGGAGTGAAGTGGGGGAGGGGAGGGGAGGGGGGGGTCTGACACTGATAAACCATTATCAAGGCAAAAGGAGAGATAAGATGTCAGTCAGTTAGATGGAGTTTCAGGTTCTAAACAATTGGGTTAAGCAGGGCTGCGGACACAGCAGTTTTTTCCAGTTGTGGCTCACTGGTTTGTTTTCCTTTACTCTATGGCATATGCTGAGCACCAAACCCAATGACAACAGGTTTCAGTTTAAAAGAGAGATAAAAAAAGCCCAAAAGATGTCACGAGGTCATTTCAGGGTCAGGTTTTGACGTCTGCATTTTGAAATTATCACCACATAATGCCGCTGACACCCAAAATAGAAAATACAGTTAGTAGGAGTACTTTAAACATTTCTCACATTTGCAGAACATTCTCGCTACAATTGCACTGGCAGAGAGTGATATTGTATATGCCTTCAGGGAAGAAATAGAAGTTAATTTTGTACGGTAGATGTGCATGCAGCTGTTTTTAGTGATTACAGTATATAGCCTAGAACTATGTAACTAACGATGTGCATTCAAGAGATTAATTCCTCTCTTATCATTCTCTATACTTGCTGCACATTTGGGGATGCGAGCTTGCCATAAGTATTTGAAGTTTTTGCTGACATCAAGGACTTTTCTGTTACCTCTTTCTCGCATTCTTTGTTCGAGAATAACATGAGATCATCTCCGTAGATCTCCTGTGAATTCAATACATCGTGGTAGTCCATCTCCTGTACGTGGGCATCATCGATCCCGTTGACCTTAAGAAATTCCAAATATGCTAGTGCAAATGCTTGTCCTATGGTCTGAGCAATGAGTTGTGCCTGCAATTGGTACAAAGAATAAATTTCAAGAGTAAAAATTAATTCAAACCAAGAGACTCTGAGACAAGTGTTACACGGGCCCATTGAGCTGATATCGATAACTTAATGCGAGTCCTTAAGGGTAGTCTACCAAATGAAAATACTTATGATTAGTGAAGTTTCATATCCAATAGGTACGGGAAAAACTCAAATTTTGAATTTTTTTGTGCCCTGACTTGTAACAGTTTTGTGTATGATTTGGATTTGGTCACAAACTTTGGTAATTTGAATTGATTTTTTAAGTACTCACATAAAAGTTTCTTGTTTGTAGGATATGGGGACATGCCTTAGTATGACCATTTGTGATTGGTATGTGGAGAAAACATAACAGCTTGGGAAAAGTTGGTATGGTTTTACTTTTAAATGAATCAACTCACTGAGTTGGTTTCAGAGGACACATGTGGAGATAAAATGCAACAACAATATTAAATTATTGTTATTATTTTATATTTCCTTCATCTGTAAACAACCATGACCTAACATTTATGCTCTTTGGTGCCTTGTGTACAGACAAGAGGGAGCAATTACATTTTATAAATATACATCAGAAGCCATCTCTGTAGAGATGTGACAAAAAAAGCTGTAAAATGTATGGAAAGCGATCACCACCAAACCAATTAACCACCACATTCCATTAAATTTCATGCTTTGCAAATACCAGAAAACTTAACTTTTTGATGCATTCTGAGAAGAGCTTTTAAATTTTGCTGAGAGAATATAGGCCAGCCTGATTACTTCAGTTTCACATTTACAATAAACTTAAAACTGCCTCATGCTAGGCCAGCAGCTGAACATTACAAAACATTTTGTCAGCAAAACTATTTGGTTCGCTTCATTTTTCTTCTGAGCAGTTTAAATTATCTTCTTCTTTACAAGGCAAATGAAAGGAGAAATTTTAGTTCTCTTTTTTTTCAAATGGGGACAGAAAAGAAAGACTGACATGGACCATTAATTTTTTAAGTGAGACGTAAGACGGTGACACATAAATTCATTTATAAATTGAACTCTTGTCGAAATGTATGTCAACAACATAGTGAAAATCTTGATGTAATCTAAGAATTCAAAGGTAACCATGGCAACAAAGAAAGCATGAGGTTCCTGAAAACACTACAGAGTAAAGAGCAAAGTAGGATATCTTACAAAGAAGTCTAGGCTAGCTGGAAGACAGGTATCTAATGCAGGGTACACTTTCACAAATACTTCTAGTTTTGTGATACCAATAAGTGATAACAGGAGCTTTCAATTTGTAATGCCTAAAGCAATTAAATCAAATGAGATTTTAGTCTAAGATAACTTTTAAATCTCAGGTTATCAACTTGTCATCCATTGTTATGTTCTTGTTCCGTTCTTACTTTTACGTGATCAATTCATGGACATATGTCAGGCGACTAAAAATCACATTACATTTCAAAATGTCTCAATGTAAAATTGAACATAATTAGTAAATTTATGAATAATATCCTATGAAGAGTCTTGAACATCACCATTAGGAAACAGGTGCTTTCAAGAAGGCAAAACAGTTTATTTGGCATCTCACCCCAGTCCTACCAAAAAAAAAAAAGATGTTTCTATGTGATTCCCTCTTTTCTTGTATCCTTGAGCTAGAATGTGTTTTTTAAAGGAGCAAAACAATTATTCTTTTTTTTGTTTCTTTAAGTCATTCCCAACTGCAGGATACCCGGCAAATTCCCAATTTGTTAGGAGTGTGGTAAAATTGTGCCAAAGGGACTTTGTCCTCATGCGTATAAAGCACATCTGGAAACACATTATTTGCTTCACATTAGCCACATACTTATACAGCTCATATTTGTCATCATTTACCTGACATCCCACTTCAACCATTGCCAAACATTATTCCATAAAATTTTACAACTTTAACAACAACATGTGCTAACAGATTCAACTTTGTGATTTCATGTTTCACAGAAATTAAAATCTTGTTATCAAATTTACCACCTTTAAGTTCTGAACTTCAACAAACTTCAATAAGTTTTGTAGGATGGCCTCTAGCAGACTCAACACTTAAATTAAACCCATAAGTGATATGTCAACACTAGGTGGGAGTGACAAAGTCCCCTGCCCCCATTCCACTAAAATTTTTAAGTCTGCACTTTTTAACTTAATTGCCAGTATTGTCAAGCATAACAACTTCACCTGGTCCACAAACATCTGTCATCTAATCCCTCCCCTTAGACCTTTCCACATAGCAAGAGTTCCCTGCGTTAAATTACAAAATAGCAAGATTGCAATTTAACTCAAGAACACTTGAATCATTTCATCTGTCACTGTTGTACTTACATCACTTCACATACACATGTTCACTTAGTGACATCCTTCCCATATGCAAGAAATCTACCCAAGATATATTTGTGCAGGTGGATTAGGGTAACCCATTGTGGTTTTGCCATACAGGTAGCCTCTTAAACTGAAATTGCTTTCAACATGGTGACACCAGTCCTTTAGGATCCCTTCCCACATTGTCAAATCAAAAGTGTATCGGAGAAATGACTTGGCTAAATCATTGCAACAGTGATACTATCATTCACTTCTGTGTCCTGTGTCGTCTGCTGTTAATGGTATAAAATGTAGAAACTGATGCAGGTTAAAACTTACATCTTCTGTCTCAAAGACATGACAAATGATCTTTCTTGGTTGTCTCTTTCCTTCTCCATCCACAGAGACCCCACTCTCTTCAACAACCCCCTCTAAGGTCTTCACTGACCTCCTTCTGGCCATGATGACCACTATGTTGCCGATGTCGGCTATGTAGGAGATGGTTTTCAGAGGATGGTCCATCATAGTTTCCTACAAAAAAAACAAGATAATAACTCTGTGAAGATGACAAGTGCCACCACAGAAAACTATACCAAGATGCTCTTTTTATGGAAAAAAAAGAGATGCTTGAGAGAAAACACTCAGTACTCTTTCTAGAAAAATGAAACCAGTGTAAACAAGAGCCAGAGGGCACTATGGTTCCTTGCAGTTAAGATGATTTTGTATTAAAGGAGTCACAAGGTATGGCATGATTTGCACCTTCAACCCCAATGACTTTTGGCCTTCACCCCAAAACGTAGAGGCACATTTAATTTCAAAATCATACAAACACTTGCAGTTTGAAGAAATTGAACACATGGGTTTTTCAAGTTATCACACTGCATACCTCCCATTTCCATGTGAAAAATGCATGCACTCATCACCTTTACTAAAATGTCATGTACTTGAGTTTGGGGCAGTATAGGAGGGTAGTTAATTGCCTTTTGGTCCATCTCAACAATTCAAATTCAGACCTTGCAAAGAAATCACAAAGGTCAAATACCTGTATAGTCAAAGCAGGTCAACAGTGCACTGCATTTTACATTAAAACAATTACCACCAATTTCAGGTCAAATGAGGTCACAAAGCAGGTCAACATGTGCACTTTACTCAGATGAGCACAACCTTCCATTTAGTCATCCCCCTATGTTACTTGGTTATTGAGTTATTGCACCACATACCTCGCATTCCAATGCATATGACCTACACACTACTTTTCTTGTCGCTTAGTTGTCAACAGCTCGAGTTAGGAACATCCTAGGTGGGTAGTGTAATTGCCTTTTTGGTTTGTCTGATCAAGACGAATCCAGACGTCTCCAAAAATTTACAAAGGTCAAAAGGTCAAATGAGGTCAAGTGAGGTCAAGCTGGGTCATCACATTTACTTCACAAATAGACGAACACAAACCTCCATTACACCACCCCTCTAAAATGTTTCAGTGGCAAGATATTGTCATTTTAAGAATTTTTACATTAAGCCCCCCCCACTCATTAATATGCAAGATATAACCACCAAAAACAATAGGGCACATCTACTCAATAGAGTTCATGTACCCACCAAGTTTGACGAAAATTGAGCTCTCGGTTATTGAGTTATCGTGTCACATACCTCACATTACAATGCCCACATTAAGCCCTGTATACTCATTAATATGCAAGATATCGGCACCAAAAACGATAGGGCACATCTTCTGAATATGATACACGTACACACCAAGTTTGAGAAAAATTGCGTACTCGGTTATTGAGTTATCGTGTCACATACCTCGCATTCCAATGTGTCACATACACACATACACACACACACACACATACATACGCCGACTTGACTGCATAGGTTCCTTTGCTGACACAAGGAACTAAAAATGAATTTGTGGCTATGTCTACCAAGACCTGGGAAATTAGATTCTTCTGCATAAAATACATGTTAAAGCAATGCTCATTTCACTCTACAGAGTGGTTGATTCAAATTTTGAAAACAAAAATTTTTTATTGAATTTTTGCAACATATTCCTACCTTCATTACTAATGGTATAATCCTAAGACAAATAATACTTTCTTCAAAGGCTTGTGAAGAGAGGTATTAAAAATTTAGAATATGAAATTGTTACAAGTGGGACTTCTCCATTTTTCTTGCACCTTACAGAGGTCTTGAAGCAAGTTTTTGCCCTCCAGCCCCAAACACACCTATATTTTTGGCCAAGGGAAGGAGCCATTAAACAACCCCCTTACTTTTTTTTTTAAGTTTTGGGCAGAACCTCTGCAGCTGAAGAACCATTACATTTTTAAATGAATATACAAGAACCAAAAATATGCAAAGTTGCCACTTGAAATGTTGGCATACTTTGGGAGTTTTGTTTTGAAAGATTGAAAATGTCCACACAATTAACAGCAAACTATGATTTAGCAAGTAAAATTAAAAAAAAAAATTCCATACCACGAGTTTGCTGTGAAAAAATTCCTAGTGAGAATGGTATCTGATATTCCAATATTTCTAAAAGATTTTTCATCAGGAAACAACGACTTAAATCCTTAGTTTAAGAGTGACTTAAAAACCGGTTTATGTCCATCCATACATATTCAAAGTATGAAACAGAATGGACTGTAATTGATGATGTCAGGAGAATGCAAAGTACCTTAACAGCCTCAGTCATGGCCTACACAATTTCAATCTATATGCCCAATAAATTGGCATTTTCTGACAGTTTATGTGAAAACTTTCTGCCTCTGTGCTATTTCCAATTTCACTTTTTAATTCTTCTTCCAAATAAATGTCAACTGAGTTCCCAACATCTTCTGCATATTGGATGAACACATAATTTGCGTTGCAATTCAAATTTTAACAAAGGGGCCATTTAAGAGGAATCTTATCTATTAAACATGTAATTGCATTACCAAATGTAAATGAAAGCATTTCACCCAAGCTAACTTAGTTTTCAAAGAAACTAAGACTAAAACTTGTTTTTTTTCACTTACTTTCAGATCAGTCAAAACTGAAGCAAATTATGCCAGTGTTAATGAAATGCCTGTGAAAAAATTCAATCCCAAAATATTGACCTAATTTGATTAAAAATCTGCAAATGCTTTTTCTTCTTTCCTCTCTAAAAAATTACCATAGCAACGCTTGCAGCACATGAAGAATCAACCCTATGAAAAGCCTCTACAACTTCGGACAAGACTTGAGGCCGAGATCAATTTCTTGGGCATGTAAGTCAAGCTATGGAAGCAAAATTTTCTTAAGAAAGGCAGGGTTTTGTCTCCGGCATTGGAGAATTAGCTGGTCGATCCACCCCATTTTTGAAAAACGTAACCAAACAGCTCTTCTTATGCTTTTTTATACTTAATGCATTCCTACCTAGTTACTGCTTTAGTTTGTAGGTGATATAATGTCTTAACCGTATTGTACTACAGTACTCACGGAGCTTGCAAGGTCACATGACTTCAAGTATGACTTTATTATCGGTCTATCAAAATAAAAACCATACCACACTGTTTTTCAAAGTACTACAAGCATATTCAATTCAGAATGGATCATGGTTATGAACATGAGAAACCCCAAGAAGTACCGAGAGTCAGAAAAAAAAAAATATAATAAAAATCCTTTGCTAGGTAAGCAAAAGGATGTGATAATTATGGCCATCCGGATGACGGTTTTAAAACTAGAGGTACCTTACCTGAGAATCAGCATTGAGAACTTGTATCCTCTCATTTGATATAGCCAGGTCAACTTCTTTGCTAGGCTGTTCCTCACCCTCAGGTGCCTAATAAAAAGGTGAAAGGAGAAAGAGGCAGTTAGTTTTGTTCTCAAGCTGAATACTGTCCAAAGGAAGTTTATTAATTTGAAACGAAGAAAAGTTTCTTACCTTTAAAACCATCATTGATATGCAAAGAATGAAAGACGAATTTAAATTTATTTAGGTGATTTAGGTGTACTTTATTATCCCACAGTGAGGATCTCAAACAATTAAATTTTCTTCTTTGTAGCTCACAAATACTTCATTCTTCACCCAAACTTTCCTTTTTCAAAATGATGAAATATATGCAAATCAATCTCTTCTCACTTGTGCTGTTATTGCGAAAGTTCTTGCCCAAGTTTGTTGATTGGACCAAAAGGAATGATAAGCAATTCTTTTATGTGCCATGTTGGTGTAATGAAACAGCAATATTTGCATTTTCAGTTATGCCCAACAATATTAACTTATCAAGTGCTATCTAACATCACATATGTTGTCAGTTTGACAAAAATGAACAATTCCAAAAAATTGTACATGCATTAGAAGATTGAAAAGGCTTGCATGACCACAAAAACTGCCTTTTAAGAGGGAACTCCCTGGATTGACTGTAGCAAATGTACTAACATAGAAATAGATGGCAGTCACCACACTTTCATCTCATAACCAAAATTTCCGGGTAGATGTGCACTGCTTATACAAGGTGTTTCTTGGCTGGCTGCTCCCATTGTATTAAATAGATTGTATTCTTTGTTTGGGTTAGGTATTAGGTTAAGAATCAGGGGTATTGTTAGCCTGTTAAGATATTTTTTGTTAAACAGTGAACATCACCCCAAATTTCCACTTGGAAAACACAATTCTGTGATGGCCGATAATAGAACTCTATGTAGCAATTAACTGCTACACAAATGTAAAAGCCACTCATATTTCTTTTTTAATATATTTTGTGATAACTTGCAAAATCCTCAATTCAGACCATTTCTTTCTTTGAAATGTTAAACTGCAGAGGTTGTGACGTACGTAAATGTGCCTGCCCTTCTGTCAGTATAGGAGTACATGCGATAGAAAAGCTTGTTCATTTGTGTGAATCAACCATATGGGCTACTCTGACTGGTCTGATCCACTTTGTGTCCCAGTGACCATTTACATTTGAACTCAATAGTGCATAGACACGGATGATGCATGGCACATTAGTTTTCCTGCTATACAGTAGTATTGTATGTCCAGAGTCATTCATGTTGTGATTGCTAGCTTCTCCATGTTCTATAACTTTGATGTACATGTAAAACAATAAAAGCAATAATGAAAATCATTTCGAGCTGATATGACCCCATATGCATGAAAATTTGACATACTCAGTTTTTTCTTTGACCAGTATGTAGGCATGGTTTCCCCATGGATCTCACCCTAACTTACATGCACACATGCATGCAAAGAACAGATATTTACCGAGAAATATATCCATGCATGCATTATCATATACTGTCATACAAACTAATACTGTTGTATGAAATGCCTATGCAGGTATTGTATTGAATGTACACACACACACAACTATTGCTGGATTCTGTGTAACAACTGTGATAGCCACTGGTAACAATCGTTTTATAACATTTCAAGTTTTTGCAATTAAATGTTAAGTGATATTTCTATTCACCCAAAGCCCTTGATTATACCCCTGCTTTTTGACTACACTTTTCCTGACAGATGTAAAAGCTACCTCATTTTGAATAATGCTCCTTCAACAACAAAAAAGCAACCATAAAGAACCAACCATCTGACTAAATAGATTTATAATCATCCAGCTGGCTGATCAGGATAACATACTCTGATTCATTGATTGTGGCAAACACACACTTCTAGATGCCACACTTTTTTTTTTTTTTTGTGCCCAGGGATTGGCTCAAGGTGAACTCCAAAGATAAGGTCAACATTCCATATGCGAGAGCCACCTTTCAGCAAACCTCCTCTTGTTTCTTGGTTCTCCTCTCACTAAAAAGACAAAACCTTCATTACTCTCTCTGTTCCAAGCCTCAAAGCAGTCCTTCACTTCATCTTGAGTTTGTGATACGACGACAAGGTACTCGTCAAGAGCAATAAAATGGCCCCCGATGGGACAGGCAATCATACACTATGGTCTGGAGTGCCCCCTGGTCCTTCGAACTCTCAATGAGTCAAGACACGTCTGAGCAGAGGTTGAGCAAGTTCTAATTTCTTTGAACTAATGCAAGTTTTTAGGTGAAAATGATTCCTTCAAATTTGTTTGGCAGAAGCCCTTTGCAGGTCATGTAATGCACCATCAACAACAGAGGTATATCGGGTGGTTACCATAGAAACGCAGGTGTCACATACTTAACTATGAAGAGGGAGATGGAAAAATGACAAATCCTTAGAGTCTGTCAGCTCTTCCAAAACCAGATTAAATAATGCTCAGGAATAGCTTATACCCCAGAGGTACAGGTTTCTACAGAGCAAAATGAGATGATGAAATTTATAAGATTCCCTAGACATCTGAGGTATTCAGTAAATGACTATTTTTTCCAAGACTTAAGTTCTCTACTGTAAGCTGCTTCCTCAGACTCACTCAGTACATGCTTCAAGAGAGTTCAACCAGGAAACCCCTGTCAGCAGTGCAGTGGCATTTATAATGAAATTCCAAACCTGCCAAGGGATTTAAAATTTCCTATCATGTTTTATTCAAATTTGAATTTCTTGAACCCTACGCTTAAACAGAAACAGTGTAAACCTGTCTCACAACAACCCAAGGGGATTGAAATGTTTCAGTGATCTGCTGGATGAGATTCCAAGAAGTTTGCAAACATACGGGATTTGGAAATTGATAACCCAACAAAAAAAAATTAAAAATTGAAAATAAAAAGGAAAATCTCTCCATCCCAATATAACAAATGTACAGTATTTATTTACCCTGCACAGTCCACAACTGAATAAAAGCATGCCTCATCTCCATATAGTTCAGTTTTAAGATGTAATAATGCTACAAGTTTTTGCTTCCATCTACAGATATAATTCCTGCAGGCTCTAAGAGACACAAAACAGCAAGCTGTGTGGTTGGAGGGATTAATTGATCAAGCGATGGTCAACAACTCAACCATGAAAGCATTTCTGGCAGTCTCAGAGAAGGGAGGCAGCGATGCACTTAAAAAATAACAATAAATGTAACATTGAAAAAATTCAAAGGAGTCCTAATAGGAGCAATCAAGCCATCCTTTCATCTACCTATGCTGTTCCTCTATTTCAGACAGCTTTAAATTGTTTTCAAGCATTTATCTTTGGTGGTATAAGAGGACATTACTTAAGTGGTCATAAAAGGATCATGCAACCAAGCATGGGGCATTTGATTTTTCAAAATGATATAAAAATGGATTCCAGTCTCTTTCGTTTGACTTTATGCATCCACCATGTTGGCTCCTGGACTCGTTCAAGATAAGTGTGGGGAATTTTCCTCCTTTGTTTGGATTTGGATTTGTTTGGATGGAATTCTATATAGAACATAGAAAACCGTGCAGGAGTTCCCTGCAGACCATCTTGTTTGTGGATTGTTTGTGAGACTTGTGAATTGAGTGTGGGAATAGTGCTATATTGTACTATTAGCACCAACACTGCATCCAACCTATACCGACACTCAAAAATACTTTTAATAAGTTGAAATTATGAAGGAAGAATTTTGCTTTTTTGAGTTTGTAGAGTCTATGTATAAAACATGAAGAAATACCATATTTACTCTATTAAACGCCCCCTCTCTAATAAACGCCCCCCAACTTTTTCGTCACATTGCATAAAGTGAAATTGTTAATTCCAAAGACAATATGGTAAAAGGAAAATGAAATAGTTCTGCCTTGAAGCCATGCAATATCTCCTTAAGTCCCATATCCTGAAGTAAAAGGCATATTTCTGCAACTAATTTCTGTTGATATCCATCACGCTATCACATACCACGAACTTGTACTGCTTCGTTTGCGGTTCGAAAGTGGCACTGTACATACCGTAGGTATACAAATATTCGCAAGCCTATCTGAACAGCCTAACATGAAAATCCAAATTCAACACAGGAAAACTGTTTAACAGTGAAATGCTGTGAACACGTATGTACTGCTAATACGTACGTGCATGGTGCTACTCATGGTAACTATTATGCAATTACTGTATGTACGTGCGTATAGCCGGCCGGTCAGTATAGTACCATGAGGCCGGGCTGTATACTGTGCACAGCATGCATGCATGCATGCCGGGGGCACGTAAAAAGTCACTTCTGTGTGTAACGTTACATATCAAGATGTCGGCGAAAGTTGATCACACTTACAAATTTCAGAGTGCTGTTCGTGGCTACCATATTTATAGGGAAGTTTGGTTACCGATCATTGGGGAGGAGCTCACAGCTGATTGTGAAGCTGACAACCAAATGGACAAATAGGCCATAGCAGTTTATCAGAAGGGCTCAGATAAGAAACAAGTTGTGGGGCACTTGCCTAGAGAAAATCACGTAAATTTGACTCTAATAAACGCCCCCCTTAACGAAAATTTCATGCCTCCGGGGCATTTAATAGAGTAAATACGGTAAATGAATTCTTTTGGTGAAAAATGTTACTGGTCTAAATTTTTAGATTTAGTATGAATCATTTAGTCTTAGCACTTTTATCCTGCAAAATTAAGTAAGTTTACAACTTTATTCTACTGTACAAACCACCATTTACAGGCAAACATAAGTGTTGATATTATGTTAAAGGGAAACTGGACACCATCAGAAATTCTTTAGCTTATATTTAAAAGAACTACTATAAAATGCTAAAAGTCAATCTAAAAGCTTGTTTTGTGAGGTTCATAAGAACATCACTCTTCAGGATAAAACATTGTATGAGCTGGAAGGGCAGAGTCAGCTCCTTTTATTTCAGATTTAGCCCGGATTAAAGTTGCACAATAGGTATTTCTTTCTGTGTCTGCAAGCAGATCCTAGCTCATTTCTATTGTTCAGACTGGCCATGTCTGGCTTGTAGATAATGAAGTATTTTTCTTTCAGGCAGAGATTACAGGTTTTGGTCGAATTTGAGTAGGGATTACTTCTTCCAACAATTCTCCATTGGGTGGAATAAATGATTTTCTGGTCATTTAGACCCCAAATGTATTGGCTTAGTGTAGTAGCATTTCTGTTTTTGCTGTTCTCGAAGCTGCTTTTGTGTGCATTGTATCTTTGTTTGAAGGTATTCTCTGTTAGGCCTATGTATGTTTGTCTGTCGTTGTTATCATGGCGGGTTACTGTGGCTTGGTATATTACTCCTGTTGTTAGGCAGTTTCCTTGTAGGGGGCAGGTGTCCTTAGCTCTGCAATTGCAATTCTTTGGTGGGGTTGGTGCCTGGTTTATATTTCGTATGATAGCTTTGTTATGTCCAGATATTATTTGTCCCATATTAGGCATACAACTGTAGCTAAGTTGGAGTGTGTTCCGGTTGAGTATTTTGCTTAGAATATGGTGGGGAGGGAAGCATTTGTTAATCAGTTGGAGAAACTTCTTTCCAATATTTGTGCTGACATTGTGACTGTAGGGTGGGTTATACCAGGTGATGTATCTCCATTGTTGGATATTGCTGACAGGCGTTTATTAATGCTCGCTGGGATGTTTTTTACTATTGCTGGTGGGTAGTTGCTTTCACAGTGGATGTAAAGGGGTATGGAATTTGGTTTCATATATGGCTGATATGTTTCACTTTTGAGGTCCATAGAAATATCCAGGAAGTTAACAGTTTTCAGGTTTGCTTCGATTGTGATTTTTAGGTTGTTTTCTTTGAAGATTCTACATATTTCTTTTTTGATTAGTTCCGTTTGTCTTGGTGTTTTGTGTGCTATGGCCAATCCGTCATCGCGGTAAAGTCCAATGTTGATACCTAGGTGTTGCAGTTGTGATAAAATGTATGTTCCCACAAGTTCACATGTTTCGGCGCCATCATAACTGCCCATTGTAACATCGAAGTTTGCGTTTGTACGTTTTTCCCAGGGGGTGTTGTTGTCATATAAGAGTGCTTTCTTCGTCTGAAGGATGATACGTTTTTCGTTGTCTCTTAATTGTTCAAACTTTGAGGCGAAATCAATTGCTTTTGACAGGAGGTTTTCACTTATAGAGGGGTAAAAGTCACACACGTCAAAACATATAAACGAACCCCGCGCTTTGTTCGGAATATCTTCGAACCAGTTTAAAACATCCCCAGTGTTCTTCCATTGGTTAAGCTTCGTTGCAATTAAGACATTTTTGTTCACTCTTTCCAAGATTTGTTTGCTAATCTTTCCAATCTCACTTTTTGTTGGGTTAATCAGTCTACATGTTGGTCTATTTTGAAAGTTAGGTTTATGATCCTTTAGTGTGATAAATGCCTGTCGCTTTGCAGTTATGTCGATGCGGTCATCTAGTTTCAATTCCTTTGCAATTTGTTTTTGTTCTGTATTCAAGATGGTTTCAGATTCTGAAGGTGCTTTTTTGTAGGTTTTAGTGATGTTGTCTGCCAGCAGTGTATTGTAAGTTGCTGCATTTACTCTATAGAAGTTGTTTGTCTTGTCGGCTGCTACGTACAGTTGTTGATCGTCTTGGATTTTCTTTGTATCAGCTGCTAGGTGCTTTTGGAAATCAGTCTTGAGTGCTTTGTTGAGCACTCTTTTTAGATTGACTTTTAGCATTTTATAGTATATCTGCTCCTACTTTGTTGAGCACTCTACCATCTGTATGGTCCCAACCTTCATATTCCTAACTTTATTTAAAAGAAGGCATTAAAATTGGGAGAAAAAATTTAATGCACATAATCATTGCAGATACCTTCAGGAATTTAATAGTGGATTGCAGTTTTACAATTTTCAACTTTGAAACTCTGGGATAAAACTGACCTCCATAGATTTGTCCTTCAAATTTCCAAGGGAGTAAGAACGACATGTAAAGCTATTTTAACGATTTATTCCTCTATGACATCAAGGGTACACATAAGTACGAATTCTTGACACACTTTTTACATCCATTATTACTTGTTTTTCTAATTTTTTTCATTCTCCTGCACATCAAAATGATGTATGAAAAGTGGGATGTTTAGAAAAAATATGTTTCATGAAAAAATATCTACAGACAGTTTTCAACTTCAAAGTATAATACTTAGTACAGGCTTTTCTTAAAAATCAAGGCCTTGAGTTTTGAGGCATGCGAGTGTGATCACTCACCATCACTCACTCACCTCAAATCATTGTGAGGGGTGAGATTTTTTTGCACACCTAAATAGAGAAGGGGGACCACAGTTAAAGTATTGATTTAATAAAATACCACACCTATCACACTCCTTAATTTCCTGAGGATTGTGATTTGTAGCAAACTGGGAAAATCTAAAACTCAAGGCAAGAAAATCAGGGCTCAATATAGGCAGTTCATTGTTCACTTGCCCCAGACTAGTGATTTTAACCTGGACACAGGACAACTACTGACACCTGTGCAGTACTTGCCTACAAACTTCATCATGTCAGCCTGCACATGTATGCTAAAACTTTTTGATAGGTAAGCAAAATATTTCTCAGCAGAGTTCCATATGCAACTCTTTGATTATATGATTCAGCTAGAGTTTGGACAAGTTTTAATGAAACCCCATAAGTTAGGCTATTATTATTTAACAGAAGGACAACATTTAATTTAAAGGGACAAGCAGGTTTCTGTAACCACTTCCTAAGGACATCTGATTTTTTTTACCCTAATTTCAAACCTTGGAAATGTTGGTTTCGTGTACATTTTTCATGAACTTGTCACGATTCATGATAAGTTTCATGACAGTTCAAATCAATCCAGGTAATTTGGAAAGCATTTACAGATTTCTCCAATACATGACATGTGATGTTGAATGTTCATTCTGAGTTATGGTGTGTGCCATGTAAAATGTCAATTTAATTATTTTGAAAATGCATCCAAATAATAGAAAACTTAATGAAAGGAGCAATGTGTGTAAAATGATGGATGTGGGGGCAGTAATTTGCTCTCAAATCAGGTCTATACATAAAATAATGGGTCCAATTCAGATATTTTATATTACATTAACCTTTCCAAGGAATTGCCTAACAATGTTTTATGCAGCTAACCATACAGCAACTGAATTTTAACTATGGAAGTATGCTGCATGGCTTAAACTTTATTCAAGAAGAAACTTTCTGTAAAATTTAAATGGCTTTATAACAGCCAGCCACATTATAGGGATTTTTTATTGGAAATCCAATCTGATATTTTTCAAAATTGGACCAGACATATTTCTTTAGTCATTACATTAAATTATATTATGTAATGTAATACATTAAAAGAGTGATATTTGTTCAAAACTCAATTCTATTTTTGGGTGAGGGTCCAACAAACTTGTCTCTTGATTTCATGTAGTTTACATTTCATTTCCACAGTTCTGTGATACCAATCACATATTTACCCAAGTTGTCAAATTTTTGGCTTTTTCCGACCAGAGATGGTGGTGTTTTTATCTAAAACTTACAAACATCAGACTGCAGTCAGATTGAGGCTATTGTGTGACCTGTGCTTTACACTTCTGTAGTTTTAAAGAACAATCAGAATTATCAGGATATCATGTGGGAAGAAAAATACACTGAAAGCGAGCGTTTTTTGAAAATAGTTACAATCGTCAAAAGTTACAGAACAGGAACAATCTCTTTCTGTTTCAGATGTCAAAGCTCACTGTAAGCCTTCAAGCAGACATTTGAACACACTGTTAAATTGGCATTAAACAGATTTTGACCATCTCAAACCACTCTGTAACCAACTAGTATATAATACTTTGATTAAAACAATCTTAAGTGGTTGCTAGGCAATTTCTCCACCTGAACATCCCTTCAGTGCACGTTAAGTACACACATCCATCTCTCACTGATGTGAGAATGAATCCAACTGTCATTGTGCTTGGTGCTCAGGGTAAGCATTGGGAGAAGGGAAATGAAGTAAAAATTGAGCCACAACTGAAAAAAAAGGCAGTGACTAACCTGACTTAAACCAATTGTAAGAAAAACTCTGCCATAAAACTCTGTTCAACCTAATCTAACCTCTCACTGATGTTATTTACATCACCAATGGATGAATATGGAGCAAGCAAACATCATTTAATTTGTACACTGCTTTACCTGCTTCAACAGTGTGGTTTCTCAGCTTTTCCAACCTGTCACATATTTTGAACTTAAACACGTTCAAATGGGAGCAAAAAGCTCATCATAAATGATATGGAGAGAGACCTAGCTTACTAACTTCCTCCCTCCCACCATCTCCAACAATGGTAAAATACCCCAACTCATACAAACCCCAATATTTTGTCACTCTCAGAGCCTGAAATATTAATACACCCCAAAGGAGACACACATACATGGAACAAAAAAATAATAAAAAAAAAACTTTAAAAAAAAAAAAGGTTCATACACATTTCTATGTTTCTCTATTTTGCATGCTACTTTTACAGGCTCCATACTCTACCTTGGGTGCACTTGCGATATGTCATTATACACCATGCTTGCACAATAATCCCATCAAAGATGAAGTGACATATGCACATTATGTTTTTTTTTTTTTACAATATGGATGCGGGATAACTTGAATAAGTATAATCCAAAAGCATTATCATGCTACCCTCATGTTAGCTTAGAGCCATACACTTCCCAAGTCACCAAAAGCTTCATATATCTTGCTTAATGAAATCAAGATTAGTGATTCCTTTGAAAAAAAAAAATCCTGACTTAAATAGTGATTTAAATCAAATAAGCTGAAACATCAAATACTAAAATCACTATTTCAATGTGAGAGTAATTTTAAGCAGCCCACCAATCACCTTTTTTGATGGTATACCAAGCAATTGTTATGTGGTGAACATATAGATTTGCCCTCACTTTTCCCTGCAGTCTGCTGTCATCATTTAGACAAGTCAAACAAAATGTTAATTAAAAAATAAAAGAAGCTCCTCAAGGCATATCCTTTACAATTAGTTGGGTACAACTTGAATCATGATTTACATTTATTTTATACTGTGACAATGACAAAGTAAAACAAACTGTGGACGAAGGGAGAAGCTAATATAACGGACAAGATAAAAACATTATATGCTATTGGGTTTACATATAAAACTACTGCACTACCTCCATAGCAATGAGGCATAATGATGACTCCATAATTTTGACATTTTTGAGGAATCTTCCCCTTGAGCTGTTAAATAAATGACAGAAGACACTGTAACTACAACAGAAGAGGAAAATTACCTTTCAAAAGTTGCTTCTTATTTGAAAATTTGCTAAAGCAACTTTTTCCTTACTAAATTACACACAAGGGTACTTGAATGTTTTGCTGAGGTGTGGGTAGGGAAACTGGAAGGAAAATTTGAGTCTGAATAAAATTAGAGATCTCTGTCTCAAAGACAATATTCAAGAAGCTTTTGAGGAGAAGATGCATATAAATATGCAATGTTATTTCTATCAAACACCCTGCTTCCATAGAGGATGAAATCAAGCTGTACACCTTGAACAATATAAATCACATTAAAATTTCCAAGCAGAACATAACGCAGGGCCCAGTTATAAATTTGCAGTGGAAATTCATGTCTTAATCATAAATATTTATAAGGATTTTTAACATCAATTGTAGTAGTGACAGGGACTTAATTATATCAATCAAATATTTAGAACAAATGTCACACATTTCCCTAGGTAGAATGCTCCGAATCTTTGAGTGTGCATTTTTCCAGCAGATCAAACAACCAGCTAGCTGATAAAATTCTTTCCACAGAATCAGATGCAAATTTTTTTCTAAATTAATTGAATGATTGCCTCGATACTGCATATTTTCCCTTGGGTAAAAATATGTATTCCTTTAAAATTCCAAGCAGGAAGACATTACAGTTTCAACATGATGGAGTTAGTAAAACCTTATGGATATATGATTATGCCAACCAACAAACAAATACAACACAAACAAGATAAAATTGAATGACAAAGATGTTTACCAAAAGATTCTAAAATACATGAATATTCCTTTCAGGGGAAACAAAATGAACCTATTCCTTTATTTGCATAAGGTTCCATCAACTATACTGAATATTAGTCGTATTTTTTAACTAATGGAAAAAAACTACTATATCATGCAGAGGAGGAATATCTCACAGGGAGCTCCAGTTACTATGTGTGAAACAAATAGTGTCGAAAATGACTCTAAAAAAGAAAATTTGAATACAGAGAATTGTGGTAAGGAACTGTATCAATCTACACTGCTAATAGAATTAGGTGGGTTTTGATGGCACACAAACAAAAAATTGTGTTTTTTAGTGTCATCAAGAAGAAAAAATGATGCAAGACTTTTTTTTTGGGGGGGGGGGGAAGAGGAGGGGATAAGATTAACCAAACAAAAAGTAAGATGGGACAACTTTCGACTAAAATGTGTAGGCAATCATTGCTCATAGGATTTTTGGCCGTGTGCTGATCAAAAGTCCTTATATAGCCAGAAAAACCTCTGACAGTGTCCTTGATGAAATTGTTTCCATTTCATTTTCATTTTCTGAACTAGGTGAGGAGCTTCATACATCCATTAATTTAAAAGAGAAAACCAAAGGAGATGTATTAAGACCGATTTCATCCACTAATGTAATTCGTGCAGCCCTTTTTTTTTTTTTGGAGGGGGGGGGGGAGAGATACTGTACAGGTGGAGGGGGTATTCTTTTGCAGCGCCTGGACCAGTTCTAGGAAAGTTAACTTAAGTGTCTTAAACGGATTTTATTCAAAATTTAAGAATTATTTCTTTGTCAAAATTACCACTGTAATCTTTATCGAAAATGCTTTTTAAAACATTTTTTTTACATTTCTGGCAGCTTCCATCTAAGCTTGACAGAAAGTTAGATCATTTTGAGCCCTTTCTCCCTTAAAATGTATGATGAACAGGCAAAAGAAACAGTCAATGCATACTTCCCTTATTTTCTATAAAACTATCTTTTAAATCTGAAAGATTTTTTTGCAAATTTTACTTCTTCAAAACTACTTTGCATCATATTGAAAATGAACTGTTAACAAAAGCAGTTCCATTTTCAAGTTTAAAGGGGCTTATTATAAAGTTGATATTGATAAACTAATTAGAGTGTTGCAAGGTCACTTCCACATAACAATGCTTCTAGTTAACATAAATGGTTTAGTTTCACATCCAACTTGTCACAGAAAACTTAAAATTTTGAATTTTGTGGTGATCTGGTTTGTAATGGTTTTGTGCATAATTTGAAAGAGGTCTGGTCATGAATATTTGAAAATCGAATTGAACCATTAACTTCTTACTAGTAAAATGGTTATTTGTTAGTATGGTACAGGGATTGTCTAAGTTTGACCACTTCTCATTGGTATGTGAAAAAAACTTAATAGGTCTGGGAACATTTGTTGAATTTCATGAACCAACTCAATGAGCTGCTTTAAAAAACATCTTATGATATGCTTACAGTAGTAAGAAAGATAGAAAGGACAGTATGTAAAGGACATTCTTGAGAATATTGCAACAATTAAACTACCATGAAATAAATATCAGAGAGAGCAAGTCAAAAGCAGCATGGTGGCAGTGTGATATCAGTCCGACACCCTACAAGTTCTTAACTTACCAAGCCAACCTCTACAAATGGTTTCAACTTGTCTCGATAATTTTGGTATAAGTCCACCTGACATCTCAAGCCTTCGGTACGCCTCTGCTCTAGTTGCCACTAATGAAATGCAAATAGTGTTACTTGAGAAACTGATCTTTATTACCGAACACTCTCACTTTACCCGAACCCCTAAAGCCTCTACATCCAGGTTAGGTGAATGTCTTTAATGTGTAAAAGTATATTATTCCAGTTAATCAATGGTTTAACATTGTCTTTGTTAAGTAAGTTAATTATTTCAAATAACTAAAAACTATCTGAAACGACTAAATTCAGACTAGATGTGTTGCAAATGAAGAGTACAAGAAATTGGATGAAATGGTATACAGTACCATGGTGGCAACTACTGCCTAGCAACAGGCTTCGACAAATCCCCTGCCCGACAGTCCGGGACAAGTAAAAAATGACTCGGACAAATGAGCTGCTCAATAGTGTAGCCCGCCGGACAAGAAGCACAATATTCTTCTTCACATAGGAATTCAATGGCTAGTACTAGATAATTAGATATGGACTCGGTGCATATTCATGCGGACAAGTAGACTGGGAATCCCTAGCCTGATGGACAAGTAATAAAAATGAATTTATCGAAGCCTGTCTAGCAATGACTAACAAGGTTCAAATGACAACATCCAAGCACTTTCTTCATTATCAAAGTGAGTGAACAATTTCCCCATGAAGAAAGCCAACATGGAAGGAAGGGGAGGCAGGAAGGGGTGGGCTTTAATTTTGCCCTCTCCCACACATAAAATTTCAAATTTCCACTGGTTTGATACAACCTCCTCCACATGGAAGTAATATGCCCTCCTTCAGACCCCCCCCCTCCAGAACCTTGTCTGATTTCTAGTCTCTACCAAAGAGACACAGACAAGTTTGCAAAAAGTTTGCATGTCCACAGCTACTGTACATTCAAACTGGAGTTTAAATGCTTTTGGTAATTAACAGCTGGTAATTACCCTTATCTTGAATTATTCAATGTTAAAATTTGACGATTTAAGGTGGCCCTCACTCACATTTGAAAACTGAGGGTAGCAGAGGCTCAGACAAATGTGCGTAACAGCTCACAATTGGCATGCTTTATCTTTTTATTTATGGAAAGTTCTGAACATTTACATCATCAGTCTGGCCAGTGGTTCTAGACCCTTTCACAATTTAAACTCCCTAGAAATTGATGCTTACATTTAAACTATGCAAAGACAATTTCTCAGCAGACCTTCAGAACACTAACCATTTCATTTACAATACTTAGCTAAATCAATGTGCAGTTTTAAATTTGTGATCTGAAGATCATTAATTCCCAATCAATCTTACCAAGCTTTGACCAAATTTTAATTTCCAACCTTACTGAGCATATGAAAGTGTGGTGGGCTCAATCCCCAATGCAGGTTGAAGTCTGTTATTTTAGCTGGAGGGGATGGCAAGGTTGTGAAAGTACTGTACTATCCTATATACGTTAGTACAGGGTTATTCATGCTTTGTGTTAAACATGCATGTATCTTAGTAAAGCTTAGTAATGTTTCTCAGTAAGTGTGCAATTTTTATGAAACCCACTCTTAAGATTTATTATTCATGCATTCCTCACCTTATCAAATGCGAAAAAAAAAAAGAAGAGAGAAATGCATATCATTTAAGAAGTAAAAACCATTTAAAACAGCCTGCTGTACTTCTTGCGAGTAGCAGAGAAAGATATCATTATCAAGTCAGTAAAAAGGCTGGTCCTAATAAAATTATTTTCTTTTTCCATGTCCAATTGATTTAATGCTACTAGTGCCCTTGGGACAAGAGGGCTTGTAATTGACATGCAGCTGTTGGACGGACTAACTTTGAAAATCCCAGAATAACTTACTCAGCATCTTAGGGACCAAAATCCCTGCAGTATATGGAATTGTAGGTAATCGCTTCCTTTAATTATGCCAGACAGTTTGAGCACAAGGATAGGCAATAAAAAGGGATCAATATACCAAGTGCACAAAGGCAAAGGTGGCATTAGAATGTCCTTTTGTGAGATAACAAGTAAGGCCGTTTATTTTCCATCTTACCGATACAAAGTGAACATGCACACTAAGACCTATCAGCATCATGATACAGATATCAATCCAAACAGTCCAATCAGTATGTATTACCATGCAGCATGCAATCCATCCCTCTATCCAATACATCACAATGGAAGAAAATACTTCTTTAAACTCACTTCCTATAAAGCAATTACATAAACTATCTTCATACACAAATTCACTGATTGCAATATGTCTAATCATGCTAATAATTCACAATACCCATTCCATCCTGTAGTCACAGAAATGGCTCAAATTTTGTCCATACTAACATGACAAACATTCACAACAAACCTGCCTACACCTGCTGATATTGACATGCGCATCTTCCAACCAATATATTCTGCTATTTTTGGTTGGTCTGCTGTATATGCTACAACTTTCCATGCTGTAGTACTGCACTTTCAACTTTCTCTCTCAGAAAAGGAACACTTTTCACTGAAAATTACCACGGTAAATTTTGCAATGTCAATCACTCCATCAAAATTCCATACAAAATGAACACAAATTCATATCCAATTTCACACAAACTTACAGCAAAATTTCACTGTGTCAGTTGGAATTTTCTCCTAAAAATGTTGCCAAATACCACTGCATAACACCTCACACACTCATCATGCAAACAAATTACATACTGTAATGCTTCAAACAGGGGGACACATATGATCCTACTCACAAAGTTTTACAAGTACATGTTTGAGAAATATCATTAGTGTCTTCCTTTTACACTTAATACCACACTGCTGAAACCCAGCTTAATTAAAAGCTTGAAGAAAGTAGAAAAAAATGAATACATTAAGATTGATCTCAGGGTGAAGTACTATTCTTTACAACTTGAATTTATACCAACCTTTGATCTGAGACAGGTACATTTTTTCTGTTGCTGCCTTTCATTCAACAACCTACACAACTCCTCCACATCAAATATATCTAACGATGGAGAACTATCCTCCACCGTTGTAATGGTCTCCATTATTCTACTCGTATATGAGACAGCGTACATACAAGGAGACATTCTTTAAAATACATCCTCGTGTAATTGTTCCACAATCTAACAGTATGTTACTATTCCAGATCGTAACATTCATGACAAAGCCAATGCAACACTACTTCCAATGTACACAGCGATCATCACCATTTCAAAACAAATCAATCCCAATCTAGATAAATGAAAATCTCCACCATTTCACAATGCCGCATCAGCTTCTCCGTTATCAAAAATTCCTTTTGACTTCTTTTCCTGGAGGAATTTTTCCTTATTCATCATTCCTTCAACTTTTGTAAATCCCTTGATAAACTCGCTGCAGCCATTGCAAAGAAACATCAACCCACTAACTCAATTACAAATTAAGCAAGTACAACTGCAAGTTTACTGGCTCCAACTACTTCATACCACCTTGACATCCAGTCTACTTTGTCGTGTCTCACATTTCAGAGGCGATGCTACACTGCCTTGTTTTCTTCACACAGAGTAAACTTGCACTTTACAAAATAAATGCCAACACACAACCAGAACGTGTTTCCGTGGATCTAATTGTTTGCTACTGGGTAATGGGAGAACTTTACTGGTAAATATTTTGCTGCTTTGTTAAATATGAAAGAAAAAATATGCAAAAATTAGCCAGGGTAATTTTTTGATGAAAAACAGTCATCATTTAATATTTCAAACTCGTTTTTATGTCATTTGTTAATTATTTCTGATGTGCAACACAATGATGAATTTTATGACTAAGTGTTGTTTGGTTTAGAAAATGTTTTCTTTCTTTTATTTCATAACTGGAATTTTCAACAATCTTTCAACCTGTGTGAAATAATCAAATTTTAAACACATATTAACTTCCACAGGAGCACAAATGGAATAATTCACAAATAAAAAACAAAATCTCCTTGACTAGACTAAATAGAAGTGCGAATATTTCAAAAGATCAAACAATGAGCAAAATTGAAAGAAAATGGTCCCTCCTTGGACAATACACAGCTTCCAAATAAATTCACAAGTCATTTTATATACTGACTTCCAGTCACTACACTTAAATATCTTGCACAAAAGAACCAAATATAATAGGTTTCACAAGATGAATCTTTCAAGAAACAATGGTTCCTGGAAACAATAGCAGTAATGGCATAGCCATTATGACTTCCAAAATCGACTTTGAATGCATCCAAACTTGAAAGAAACTTGAGGCTTCCCAAGCGATAGAGAAAATTCTGCACTGCAGAGCATCAAATCTAATTTTCCAAAACAATGTTAAAACGTCAATTACTAGTTAACCCAATTCAGGGCTGAACAGCTCTGGGGAATGTTTTCAGGGTACCGCAAAATGAAAGTATAAAGTAGCGACATGTGGTACACGGTGAAAAGGAGCTGGTAAAACATCTGCACAGGAAGTGGACACTGTTATTCTTTCCCATCCTCCATCATGTGCAGTGGGTTAAATGATGATAATGACAACGCAACAATTACAGATCAGATCAGTTCCACCTGAACAGGCTTCAAAGATATCGTAGAAAAACGTTACTACTTCCTTGACACAGATACTGTGACAAATAAGATGTGTAATATGTAAATTAGCCCAGAGAGGCTGGAGAACTCTGTCATCTTCTCTGTTAAGGCTTGTTGTGTATTCTACAATACATGGGCATATCAGGTTTCATGTTGGTGTAGAGTAAAACACCAGAGTAAATGAATCATGAGAAGTGACAGGTTAAGAAGCAAGGAAATATTTGCAAAGTGATCAAAGTGTAGTGGGTATGTACAGTGCACTGATGTTTAGAGGAGTTATGTAGATGTTACATGTATATGCATTATTATACTATAGCAAGTGTTCCAGGAGCTATTTCAAACTAAAATGAAAATGAGTATACAAAATGCAAATCTGATTAAAACTTTTGAATAAGGGGGCATTGCAATGTGAGTCATGCAGCCCAGACCGACATCCTACATACCCTGTTATCTTAAGACCACAGTATGTTCTGAGAGCCCATCTGCTCTTTGACATACTGGAGGATGCAGCTCTCTTATTATTATCATTTGGGACAAGGGAGGGGAGGAAAGGGGAAGGCATGAAATAGGAGGGGGGGAATTAAGCACAGCAATTTTCACAATGCATGGCTTTCCTAGAAATACAAGACCTGCTAAAAAGACAAAAGGCATCTCCCCAAAAATAACTTGGAAAACTACTCTCTAGCTTTAGAAAGTTTTAAATTACAAATGTTTCAAAGGCCTCACAACTGCACAACAATGTTGACTCACAACCTAACTCCAAATTGTATCAGTCTAACCTCTAAGACGTCTGGTCTTCAGTTATCTGTTTCACAAACCAATCAAGATTTCAACTTCTTCCCTTTCATAACAAATTTGCAATTCTTTCTATTTCAAAATCAAAACTGATTATGAAAACTTTCCTCAAATTAGTCTTCTAGCTGGTGAGAAAAGGTATCTCAGAGAAAGCTGATATTCTGTAAAGATTCTAAAACAGTGAAATCACAAGATTGCAAAAGGCTGAAAGGATACACACACACAGATGAGAAGCAAACACACAGATTATCTTGTCAAAAAGATGATAAACACATCCAAATGTAAAAGGTAAACTAAGGGGATTCATATCACAAATTATAAAAGGTACTGTTTTGTATATCACAAATTATGTAAGATGCTATTTTCAAATGGGAGTGAATGGCCACTTGCAAAATGTAACTGTCTTATCATTTTCCAGACAAGCTTTTCTTTACACTAATGGTTATTAACATAACAAAAGCATGATGATAAGAATCCAGTTCAGGGACAGATCCAGTATTGCACACAGTGGCATAGCCAGTACTGTGTCATGGGGAGGGGAGGGAAGGGGTTTTGGGGCATAACATGAGAGGAAAGTCTAAGGAGAGAGAGAAAAATTTATTGTTGTAGATGTTTTTCGCACTTCCAAGTTTGGATCATGGGGGCCAGTTTCAACACCCAAATACCCCCCATGTGGCTTCGCCACTGACTGCACAAAAGGAGGACAAGGTTTACTCAGTGAAGGTTACAAAGGCACCATGGACCTACCACTTCAAATGTAAACTTGATAGTGGGAACAGGGTTATAGGTAAGATAGATGGGAGTTTTACAGCTCAGGTTCTGACCAATTGCTTTAAATCGGGCTCTCCTTTTTGCAGTTGTGGCTTAATTGTTTTCCCTGCTTCATATGCTGAGCACCAAGCACATGGGGGTAGATTCCCTTAGGTTCCATACGTAAAGACGTCTACAACAGACAATTCAGTAGCATTTCCTGCCAACTGATTTTCCAAATAAGTACCCCTATCACATCACAGATTTCAAAGAGAAAGAAAGCTATAGTTGGTGATAAAAGGGTGTAGGGGATGGGGCTGGACAACCCTCTCTCTGCATCCAAGCCTGCCTTGCATTTGTGCTATACAAGCCTTGACTATAGGCTTGGGGCAATTACATCTCAATGTAATCGATTACGATTGAGACTACTTCATATTTTACGATTGCAATTATGATTACGATTACAGCTAAAATTGAAAGTAATTGATTATGATTGGGATTACATTGCAATGCAATCACGATTGCAATCGTGATTGCAATTTCTTTCCACAAAAACAATGTAGTAGGCAAAACAATTCAATGTCCGCAACTGGAGAAAAGGCCATGGACATTGCTCTAGATAAGCCTGAGCAGAAGCAAGTCCTCCCAAACCAGAGTTTATTGAACCCATGTGCTAGCTTCTCACTCATTTTAAGCTGGAACATCCAAGGAAGAGTGCCAATTAAATTTTGTCATTCCAACAGCAGAACCAAGCACTAAAAAAATTGTTTAGTAACTTTACTTCTTTGTTCAATTCAACTCCAATGTAATCAGAAAAGAAACCACGATTGCGATTACTTTGCCATTGTAATTGATTACGATTGCAATTACTTTGCGACTTTCACAAAAGTAATCGATTGCGATTGCAACTACTTCAAAATGTGTAATCGATTGCAATCGATTAAGATTACTGATTACGATTGCCCCAAGCCTGCTTGACTATCACAAAAAACATTCATGACAAACAAATGATCACATTACATTATCATGATGTAATCTACATGGTAATCTGAATCCTCAATGTCACATTAACAGTCCTTGCAGTCAAACATAACAAAGGGAAATGAAAATGTGCAATCTCTTTCAATACAAAGGGGTTTCTGGAGAAAAAAAAAAAAACTGTTTTTTGTTTTGTATGACAGATAGAATTACTCTTACTGTAATATCACCCTTGCAGTCATTGGCAAAATGTGACATGCACAAAAGAATATGAATACTTCATTCACTTGCTCCACTAGATTCTGCCATCTACGGATTTTGCATGTCCTTGTCAGACAGAGGCTAAACTAGTAACTTTATCTTGAGAGCAATGCCAAAAGAAGAGGTAAAAAAAAAAAAAAACAAAACCAAACAAACTGACACCACTATTAAAGCTGCTTCTATCCCCCAGGGTCATATGCTTGAGTAAAAAATAAATAACAAATTTATATGATCTTCTCAATCATAATTTCAAAAGCTGACAGTGTATATAAGTGTTAGAATGTTCTCCTTGATCATAAGATGACTTTCAAATTATTCATTGGAGCCGTTTCTAATTGAATGCACCCAAGGAGCATATTTTACTGTGAAAGATTTTGACGAATAGTTGCTTTTAGGAGATGACTTGAATGATGAATAGAGTTAGACATCCTTGACTCATGCTTTATTTGTTGTATAAATGCAAGGCTTTAGAAAGATTCTTATGGAGCATGGACAGTAGGGATATGTCAAAATATTTCAATATTAGGTATCCATATTATCATAACTGTCATACAAGATTTGAAGCTGTACACTATCTAATGCAAGTTGTCTCTGTAGAGTGTAGGGACAAAATCACAGAGAACATATGCTGTGAAGTGCACATAATAAATAAGAGCTTCTTTCTCATACAGCCAAAAGCAAACATGGAAATAAAGTGTAATGTCCATTACATTTGTTGCGCCAAGATACTGCAGGACAATGTCATGGAAGCAGGGAGATAAAAAATGAGACAAATAAAATTGGGATTTACTGTTACATTGCAATGCATAATTCATACTTTTCAATATATACATCTTAAACAGGTACTCTTCTGACAAAACTAATGAAAACATCAATAAGAAAAATTAAAATGCATATAGTATCCGAACTTAATAAACATGAAAAAAGTGTGATAAGAATAGATTGATATTCTTTACATATATCCACAGCAAACATCATCACAAAAGTCTCACTGATAACCTAAAATACGTTTCTCATTGAAAAAATTGGAAATTTATCAACCCACGATATGCCTCTTCAACACTTCAAATTCAACATGCCCAGCTTCTCCCCCTGGCTGATCACACAACAAAGCAGGGTAGCTTAATTTAAATTCAAATTGACTAAAATGGTAATCACAATCATTAATTGAAAACTATCACGATTTCAACACATTTACCCAAAACTTACCTTGTGGGTAAGTAGGGGAGTAGTAAGTTTATAAAATTTAAAATTTGATTTAAATCACTGATTTCAATCACTATCTTTTTTTTTTAAAATTTACCAACCACATACAAAAAAGTATGTAACTACTTTTATAAAAAACATTTCTCAGTTGTTATAATTTTATACCCTTTCTTTCTCTAATTTCTGGCAGACGTGGAGGTGAATTGCTGCCTTTCTGTTCCATATTTGTACATGCAAACTTGTTTCACGCTAGAGGAATATGCAGGCCTACATATGTATTCAGCCTGAAAACAAAATCATGGCCACTAGGATTGCCTTTGAGTAATATTAAGAAGTTATTGACCTCAAACTTGAAGATTCCAAGCAACACTGCATGTAATATAATCACTATGCATTTCAATTGATACAGAATAATTAACCTTCTAAAAATCAGTTGCTTTACTTGAAAAATTTACTTCAGCATGACGCACAAACAGTCAAGAGAAAACTCCATCAAGGTATGTACTGTATGCAAAGGACAAATTTTTGACAAGGAATTCTGTTTTCTGCTGTTTGTCTATAGTATACCAAAGGGTTTGCATTTTTAAATAAAAACAGAACTAAGGGGTTCCCATTTGGTACATGAGGATGGGATAGGCTGGCTGCATAGGATCCTAATGTGATGCAGTGCAAGAGATTTAATTTTGAAAACACTGCTCTGTAATGCAGTTGTAACTACTGCATGGACTTCATCAACCAGGACCTACCAGCAGATAACACCCCTAGTAATGAGCAAAAATAAAATGCTAGGATAAATTTGTGGGAAAAAATAGAGATTCTCGCTCACCTTCCTGGTGGATGTATTCACTAGCGACTATATTTATGTACCCCTGGCTTCATCTAAGTTGCATTGTTCACAAATCATCAACAAAGTCCAACCCCACAGACTTCTGAAACAGAAATTTTGCCATGGAAAAGAATGACGGGAGGAGGGTGCATTTGAAGATGTCAGAATTGGAGGTGCTGCATCAGATTTTTTCTTAGCGGTGCCCAAGAACAATGCTTTTAGCAGTGTGTTGCATGTGAGAATAACGCAAATTAGATGCAGCCAGGGAAAAGTTTGCCAAGTGAATTCATAGATCTTAAGCTTGGAAGGGCAATTTTTTCTTCCAGTGCCTCTTCTAAGAGGAGATAGATAATCCTAGAAATTGGAACAGAGAGAATATATTTTCCCTTGTGATGTTTAAATGCAATGTAACAATGTTACTATTGCTTGGAGTTAGTTAGATGGAGTTTTACGGCCCAGTTTCAACCTTTAGGTTCAAGTCGAACAGGCCACAGCCTTTTCCAGTTGTGGCTCACTGGCTTGTTTTCCCTGTTGCTTATGCCAAGCATCATGCACAATGGCAGTAGGTTCCTTCTTTAGAGTCTTTGGTATGAATCAACCTGGGAAGAGAACCGGGGCCTTCCACGTGAGAGGCAGATGCTCTTACCGTTTGACCAAACACACGGCCTTACTATTGCTTGGCATCATCACTTTAGACCTCTTCTTGATCATTTTGGCCTATGCAGGACTGGGAAAAATCTCCATTTCCCAGGGGGAAAGAAAATTTCCACACAATTTGTTGTTAGGAACTTTTTCATCCTAATTCCCCCATTTTCAAACTTGAAGATTTTTCCCACCCATGGGCCTATGGACCCAAATGCCAACATAAATTCATGCAACAAATAGCTAGATGGAGTTTTACCACTCAGTTGGGCCAACCACAGCTTTTCTCCCAGTTGTCTGCTTCCCCTACTCCATTGGGTTATGCTGAACACTAAGTCCAACAGCATTAGATTCCATTTTTGAAGTCTTCATACTGTAAGATCATTGGAAGCACCAGAATGTGAAAATGGAGAGGAGTGCGAGCAATTCACACTCCCACGGCAAATATGAAAAGCACACCCTTCCTTGGGTGGGGTCAAAGAGCAAGTGCCTTGGAGGAAGCTCTGGGGTTTTAGCATATCTCTAGTTAAAAATTAAGTCTCAGGACAGGTACATCATTTGTATTTTTTCAGTTGACCTGACTTTAAGCTGACTCAACTTAGGGGGATAAATGGTGGTGGGGGAGGGGGGGGGAGGGGGAGAGACAAATAAAGCCCCCTCCCCTGAAGCACAGCTACTTGTAGGACATTTAAAATAAAATCAGGGTACCTTTTTCAACTCCCTGCATTTCGCTTCTTTAAACAAAAAGATGAAATATTCTCCATTAACAGAGCAGTTTTCACTTCTTCTCACTTCTAGGAATTTTAAAATGATACTTGAAATAAACATGAAAACCACAGATTTCCAACTAGCCAAGCAACAGTTAGCTTTCTGAGAAAGACTTCAACTCTTGAATTGAACTTCATATGGGAGACTTGATCACATATGTTGCTATTCCCCATTTTGACTGTTTTCTTGCTTTGCATTTGATGGAAAAGCAATTACTTTTCAATTTCAGCTCTATGCTCATTTCGATGAATCACTTGCACCTCTTACAGCACAACGTATATACCATGCACACGAATCCAATAATTTGCAGTGCTTTGACTAAAGGATCAATAACCTCATGACTTCTTTCAAACCTTTTCTTTACTTTCAAGAAGATACTGCAAACGTTCCTCCAAATAAGTCCCAAATAGTTCCATTTCCTGAAGTCTAAATTGTAGAATGCAAAACAAATTTGACCCCACCCTAGATCCTTTCGTCACAGCAAATCAGTTAACTGTAGGTTATTACACTTTACCTCATAGACATTGAAGTTTCATTCACGCTGAAGATACCTACATATCTTCCACATATAACAATCCCTCATACGTGTAATTATTGAAAGTCCTCAAAGCTACCCAGAGACGAGCTGCACATTTTTAAGATGAGTTAACATACTACAAAGATTCTAATAAAGACTATTAGCAGCAAGAGAACACACAAAAAAAGAAGGAGAAGGTGAAAAAACTTAGGTAGATGAATTCAAGACAAATACTTGAGTGTATAAAACCAAATCTAGAAAAAAAAAACTGGTGACTAGTTTCAGGTAATGGGTTGAAAACAACAAACAAGACCAGTAAAATATTTTTAAGCTCATTATCCCTTAGGCAAAGCTTTTCATCCTATCATTTTGGAAATCACAGAGGGAAGCAATCTTATGGGGTATTGGTGGTCGTACTTTCCAGGTTAAGAGAAATATAATGGATAGAGACTGGGAGAGGGAAGCAGGACAAGATTGCTTTTCCAAAATGTCTCTAAATAGGTGGGTTCATTACTCCAAAGATATCAGCAATTGGTTACTTTTGGGGAAAGAGATTTTCCCATCTCAGACAAGTAGTGGTAGTGTAATGACCTGACAAATTACACATCAATGGTGGTAGGTAAATGCATGTCACTTTATCACACACAGGATTCGAAAAGGGGCATGCACCTCAACAACCAGCAACTGACTAGAAGAAAATATTCTCTTGATACCTTTTCTTAAACAAACTTGCAAGTGAACTCAATTCCCATCTAGACAAATCAATCAAAAACTTTCCAAGTATCAGTATTATATTTATTATGTATTATATTTATTTTAATGCTATCTTTATAACAAAACAAGCACTACAAAGCAACGTAACATCCACATTAGATGACCTCTCCAGCATTTCTACTTAGGTTGCTATGAAACAATTATAAAACATGTAACGTGAAACACACACACCAATGCCAAGTTTTTTGAGGTGAGGACAAATTTAGCATCACCGACAATTGCCTTGACCAAGCAATAATTTTCCAAATATGATATTTTGGATCATCCATTTTTCCCCAAAACGTAACAAGGTGGCCAAAAATTACACTTCAGTTTTGATCATAGTGAAAACCCCAAACCGTTCTCCCATTTTCACATCTGATCTTAAGTGCTTGTGAGGTTTGTACCTTCTGTGCCCAAGCAGCGTCAGTCCTTGCCACTTTTTAAGACTGATTTGTGTCCACGAACAAAGACATTATGTTAGTGACAAGCAGATCTATTTAAGCAAAAAAGCCAGATGTTTTTATGTTTTGATAAATGAAGGAGTTCTTTTTTTTTCAAAAAAAAAAAAAAAAAGAGAAGAAAAAAGACATCTATTCCAGCTAGAAATTTTGTTTGAGCAACGAAGATTATAGCAATACCATTAAGATCATTAAGCAAACTGTTTTACCTATGGTGCTTAAGGGAAATAACCTAATTTTCCATCTTCTATGAGAGGAATGTTTGAGGCCAGGCATCTATGTTTTGGTCAATATTGCCAGGTAAATTTAATTGTCCTGATTCACACTGAAGCAATGTGAAAACATTTTGCACAAATGTCACTCATTCTTTTACAGTATTCCCCTAAATATGAAGATGTAAACAACACTGTACCCATGCCTTTGTCAATATTATGTAACTGATTTACTGCACCATATCACAAGTTATACACATTAAGGGTATCCGGACCAAGGACATCAGTCTGCACACATATATTCAATGTTATAAACTTTAATTTCTGGACAGGAATCCAAAAATAAGCCATTTGCTTTGGTTGACAAACAAACTGTGTTCTTCGCTTCAAAAAAGCTTTTGCCACGTGGAGGATCTTCATACACCAAGTATGGAAAAAATTTACAAACATGTGAATGCCAAAACTATTTTTATCTTCATATTGAAGCAAAAGATACTGTTGATTGAATCCAGCTTCTTACAAGATAAAAAGTTGGTCAGTTTAAAAATGATCACTGATGTGAGCTGTGTAATGATCAGTTTTATGTAAAATATGATGATCATTCTCACTTCAAAAATGTACATCACAGGATACATGTGGTTGGAATGTCTAGTTGTAAAATATACCATAAATGTGCTGCCCCAAGTATAGTCATGTGACACCACGTATGATTATATACACCCTGAAAAGTACTATATTTTTAGACATTAATCAGTGGGTTTGTGGAAATCAACAAAAAGACCATTGCACACATTAACAAAAGAACACATGAAACTGGTACATCAATGGAAGGGTGAAGAAAATTTCACAACACAGCATGAAATGTGATAGACTGAAGAAAAATTACAGGGATACAAAATGACAGATGTAAGCATCGTTTGTTCAGTGATCTTCCAAGCTGGTGAACATCCAAATGTGTTGAACAAATGGATAGAACACCCTGATCTTATAATCTGCAAGATCAGACATGAGATTCCTGGCAATTACTGTATGATGTTAATTCATGTACATAATGACCACTATCTATAAAGTCAGAATGGGTTTTTCCCTACACTGTGGCGCATTCCTCCAACTCTATTTCAGGAAGTGCCTTTTACTATGTACTATTCACGTTCCTTAAAAGCTGTAAGTTATATTTTGCCAAGATGATTGTATATGTTACAAAACCACCTTTTTGGCTCTACAAACACTTTTGAAAATGATCACTACATCAACTAGTATTGAAATAATTTGTAACCCTGTCTGTGCAACTTCTAAAGGCAATTACTCATCAAAGAGCGGTGCCAATTAAGAATTTCTGTAGACTACTGCTTAAATTTTACTTTTGGATGAATTAAGTATTACTGTTTCTAAAGCTAAATAACTCTTACAGTGTTATGAAGCTTAAAACACCCTCTCCAGAAGAGTAATAATAATAAAAATAACACTAAAAAGAATAATAATAAAAACCACAAACACACATACACACACTTCAAAGTGATCACTCAAACTGATCTTGTGACAATATTCCATGTAAAGTCACCCCTCAGTTTAGTGGCACAGTGGCACTTAGTTGATGTGCCTTTTTTCTATTAGGTATTAACCCCCAAAGTCCCTCTTAATTAAACAACAAAGTTAAGAAGTCAAAATTTGTGTCTCCCTGGTTACCACTCCAAAAAGTTACTCTAAAAAAAGAGGTAGCAACTAACTCTGGTGCACGTAATTTGAGAATTTTACCCTTACTGTCAAAAAACTATGAGCCCTCCCAAACTTCCACAGGTTACATTTCAATTAACAGAAAAATGGCTGCTATTTCATACATTGTCCATGCATTCAACATAACGGTAAAACTGCCTTTATAATGTACAAATAAAAGCATTAAAAAAGCATGGATACTTTCAATTGGGCAATGAAGATAAGCAGAACATTATTTTAATAATGATTGTATAATCCATTTAAATTTGTTTTTTTTTAGTGATCAACTCCACTCCAAAAATGGTATGCAGATTTGTTGCTTAACTGAGTTTCCATAAATTAATTTTTGGGGTGCAAGTGCCGCAAACATATTACAACAAGTTTGTAGGGTGTAGGGAATGAAGGGAGGGGGGTGAGGGGTGGGAGAAGAATAATCACAATGAGACTAATGTACACAGTGATCAAACAGAACACTGACTGGAACAAAGCACAAAGACAAAATATATATTGACTCATAGACAGAGAGAGAAAATGGTGCCAACCTGTTTCTTGGGCGTCAAAGGTGTCCTCTATTTCAGAGAGAAAGACAAAAATAGCATTCAATAGGCATTCCTGGTAAACACTGCATGCATGTAAGGTATATTATCATATTAATGTTGTATACCAAAGAAGATAATATGTCCACATAAGACATAGACAGCAAAAAACTTAAGGAGCTATACAATATACAACAAAATGTTCGTTTCATTTTAAAAGCAAAAAGAGAAAAATTAACCCCTTCAATTGCTAAATTTGTTCACACAGCTTGGCATCATTTATATTTCTGAAGCCCCTTTACTCATAATAATATCACCATGTTGGCCAACCTCCATGTCTTGTAAGAATAATGACAGTCTTTCAGCAGAGAATATACTGAAAACACTGAGTTGACTCATTGTAGCTACAAGAAATTCTGCCACATTATTAAGTTTGCACTGCTTGAAAGTTTAAGCTGCAACTCTTTGTGTCAAAGTAAAACTTGTAAGAAATTATGTAATTACGAGAATACAAAAAAATTGTGTCTTGATTTCATTAAATCAAACAAAAAACTAGCAAGTGCAGGCCTTGAATTTTGAGGTATGCAAGTTTGATTACACACCATCACTTGCCTGAGGACTGTGATTTTTTGCACACATATAGATGAACAATGGGAGCCAATATTTCCTGAGGAGTGTTATTTGTAGTACACCTGGAAAATTTAAAACTCAAGGCCTAAAAATATACAGTATGCACACAATACTGCAACACAATTGAAATCAAGCAAACATTTGGCAAAAATGTTCGGCAAGATTGTTTGCTTACTTTTACAAACAAAATGAAATTCCCCTATCATTTCTTTTTTTCAGGCATGGGTGCACAGTACACGACAGTAGATAAATATATTCAGACTGAATTTTCCATGAATCCAGAATGATTTGAAGGACAGAAAATTTTACACCAGAATATGCCCACTACAGTAAATCATTGAGGACATTCATGACACCAACGCTATCTCTAGTATGCTGAGCTTTGTTGCTAAAAGATCCCTATAAATTAACTTGTGAAACTTCAATGTCACAAGATTTGTTCTTTCATCAAATAGTCTAAATTCTACGAGAGGTCTTGCTTTGTTGTGCACAGTTTGAATGGAAATGCAGTTACCCCAACTTGCAGTAATATAGTGTGCACTTTCCTGTTTCATAATGGCTCTTTGAAGTCATGAGACAACAATGTTTCTCCTTGAATATGTAATTTACTGGAAGTGCTTCATTTGTCTTGAATATAAACATTGGAGTCATAAAAAATATGGAAAAAACAATTCATAAAAAAGAAGAAAATAGTCAGATTTAGCTGTCACTTCCAAAAAAAAAAAAAGTTTGGGGGGACTGCTCTTGCCCTTAATTTGTTTACATTATCTTATGTCTTATTGTTACACATACAGTATGGTAGCTTTGAAAAACCTGCTTAATAAATGTATCAGTCATGTAGTATAAACGGATTCGATTAGCGCTGGTTTTTAATGACTGTAGGCCACCATTGGTGGGGTCCATCAGCCTAAAATCGACTTTATTTATTGTTGACATGAATTTCAAACCCTTATACTTAGTGAAATTGGAGAATTCAAGATAAAATTTAGTGTACCACCACCCATGATAGAGGTAAGCAAGGAAATTGAAAGATTTAAAGGTGATGGACCCCAGCTACGGCCAACTGAAATCAGTTCATCACTTGCTGTCCAGATGTATATGAACAGCCAATAGGCTCTCATGTACAGTTATCACTTTTGTAACTTGTATACAGCAGTCAGGGGACTTTTTCCACTGATGCAACCTTCTATTTTGGGTTTCAGGAAACTAGGTTACCTTGATCACCTCAGTTCTCCTGGCAATTTCCTTCTTAATTTCTATGGTCGTTTTTCAGCAGAGTTGGTTGCACTGACTTGGAATTTGTTCTGGTTTATTCATGAGATTCTTATACCGAACTGAAGACCTCTTACAGTCTCATTCAACCTGATTTTCACTGAACCTCTTCATGTCAACCCACTACAACTAAAGCTTGCTTCTCTTGCATGTAAAACTTGTTCTACAAGATTGGAGCTCTACTTTTTAGATCAGTGACCGAGTAATTAAACCCACATAGTATTTGGCATGATATATATACAGGGGATCACTTACATTCACGCAACTGCTTTTGAACTTAAACATTTGGCAAGATCTTTAATCAAAGTTGTTTATTTGAAGAAATTCAAGTGCAAACTTGACAAAGTAGATACACATCTCAAACTGTGACTGGGTAGAGGCGATAAGATAAAAATCTGAAAATGACAGTCTATTTTCTGAAACAGGTAGGTGTATATTTATTTTACCATATGTGATAAACGCTTTTAATCAGAAATTTTTTACTGAGCTGTCAATTGTGGACACTGGTTTCTCTAAGAATCCTGTACACTACTTTGTCAATCAGCTGCACGGACAGTTTTTTTTATATTTTTTATTATTTTTTTTTATGAGCAGGGGTCACAAATCTTTCTAAGGTACACAAATCGTAAAGTGTCTCACTCTCTACATAGAGGACTAAACTGAACATTGAAAAAATAATACCCAAGGGGCAACCTGGGGCATAGCCCTCCCCCATTTGGCCCTCTTGCTACATTACTCCATTAAGTCCAATAAATTAAAACTGGAAAAAAGTGGACATGACCAGCAAGGAAAATAGAGATATACGACAGCATTGAAGGATCCTTTTTTCTGTCCCCAAGCAAACAATAGAAATTTATTTCTGTACTCATAAAAATAAAATTTTCATTTTATGATCAACTTTAAGATGTAACATGATTGCTTAAATATGTACGATAAGGCTATATATCGTTATGCTTAATGCCTCTGATGCCACACATTTAAGGTTTAAAGGAAGAAATGCAGTGCTAACATACAGTTTTTTCAAGCTCATGATGGTGTCAAAAAGCGTACTTCTTTGTATGAATTTGTAAAATGCACATTACTGGTCTCTGTAGATTTAATAAGCTATCAACCTTCATTAATAAATATTTGTTTTAGAAAGGTGAGTTTTTCTGCAAATCAAAAAGCAACATTTTCCTTTAAAATCAGGAAGGCAAAGAATCTTCAATAAAGCTCTGCTTCCTTGAAATGCTGGTTCTAATATTACAATAATACTGAGATAAATGCAATGGAGGGTTGAGGAAGGGGAGGGGATATAGGTAGATATCTTTTCTCTGAAGTAATGGCTACATTCAAAAATATTCCAGGTATGACATGTGCAAAAATATGAAGACAGTTCAAAACAATTACCATTCCATTTCATGAATAATCAGATCACATAATGTACATTGAAAATTATGCATGACATACATAAGTCTCTCATAAAAATATAGTAAAAATTAATTTTAATATGCGAGTTATTTGAGGCACTAAATGTGGCGAAAAACAAAAGGCCAACATTATTTTTTGAGTAAGGTTACACAGTTTCATTACGTGAAATAGCTCTTGCCAAAACTGCCTACAACTAAACAGTCTAAAATCTGTCTTTTTGGTGTAAGTCAGAATTTTACTTCATGTTAAAATTCACATTTTTTAGCCACTTCAATGCTTTATGGATTTCATCATATTTTTGATTGAATTTATGGTTGGAGTGACTATAAGTGTTGGTGTGAACATCAAGGAAAAACCCACCTTAACTGCCCAAAGGTCGGGTTTCAGACTTTTTAGTGGTAGGCAGTTTTAGTAAGGGCTATTTCATGTAATGTTCCTCATTTCTTTTAAAACTAGAAATGGGCTCAACTCTTGCACTAGGTTTGACTAAACATAAAAGATGAAAGTTTAACATCATCCATGGATTACAGGAAAAAGATAAGATTCTAATTTACTGCAAGTTTGGGCAGAAAGTTATCAATATCTGAAACCAGAACAAATAGTACACTGTTGGCTTGCCAGAACAAATAGATGTATAAGCTTGCCTTCTTTAAGCTTTGATATTCAAAAGTATGTGAAAAAGAGGTCAAGTAGGACATCTCTAAAATGAATAGTACCCCTAAACAAGGGTAATTATTAAAATACAAAGTTCACTGAATATAAACAATGTTTACAATTACATAAGATTTGTGGCTATCACATTTCTACATGTAAAACTAACTAACTACTAGATGTAAAACCCTGTTTTTTTTCAGGGAAGATTGTATATAATCCCAGTTTGACTCCAGTACTGTACCTTCCAGCCACTGAATAGGACACACGCTAATAATCAAAACATGACACCACAGATGAGCTACTGTAAAACCATCGTAGCAGGGCTCAACAAATGTGCAATGCATGCTTTTTCTTGGAGTTTGCCCAAAATGTTGAACAGCTTTTTAATTGTAATAAAGTCCATGCATTTGGAGATAAGTGTGAGTCCTGCGCTTTGGGCTAATGGTATAATATTGATGGTCAAATATTCTGAGTATGGACAGGAGTAAAGCCTCAGGAAATTAAGGCCCTCCATCATGGAATGGATATACTACTTCAGTTGGTAAAATCATGTCAGCATCTAGGATACAAATCCTAGCCTTTTACATTGTTGTAATATCTACAACAAGTTGAACTATGTCACATGATGACCTCAAAACCCCAGGAGAATGAATACCCATTAAGGATGATACTCCTGAAAACCAAGAATTCTGTGCTTTAATTAAGAAATAGATCTCAAGATATCAAGTGACATGATATATTGTTAATGAACCCTATTCTTTAATATCATAAGTTCAATGGTTTTCCTTTGATTTTCCTTTTAGTCTTGTAGGTAATTGTAAAGATAAAGAATTTACCCCAGGTCATTTACAAATGCACCCATTCTCCTTAACTCTGTGCAATTTCTCCTCTTAAACCACATATGAAATTTCCCTTAGCTACATGGAAAGTAATCACCATTTACCCCTAGCAGGAAGTTTTAATTACTTTTTGCGTTTGTATTTGCAATTTTTGTCACCTACATAATTGTGCCATAAAGAAGCAACTTAGTTATGACTTTTTACTCTTTCAAACAAGTTAAAAAATCCCCAAAATTACTGAAGGGGCGACATAGATATGGTATTGCAACATGGATACATGTGGGTTGAATAATATTGGGAATCTAGGATGTGCCTTGCAAGAAAGTTCTTCTAGATGATGGCAGTGACAGGATAAAGAGGAGTTGAAAAATAAAATCAAGAATCTAGAAGCAACACATCAGGAATCTAGCTAGGATGCTCCTTGCAAGGAAGTTTTGGGGCAAATGGAAGAAAATTTTTATCTATAGTTTTATATGAGCTCCGATACCTACCTCCTACTGACGTACGTATATCCTTATTACCCACAATAACTGTCTGGCAAAAACCTAATAACACTGTGGTAACCCCACCTATTGAGGGCGCGCGATACCCTAGCTACTTCCTTCTATGTTTCAGCAAACACCATTAAGAAAAAATGAGAAGGAAGTAGCGAGGGTATCGCACGAACCAGGGCTTGACTTTCATGGTTGTCCGATTGTCGGGGACAACTAAAATTCCATACAGACAACCAAAAGATAAAGGTCTGTTGTCCCATGGACAACCATTTTTCTCTCAGATTTAAAATGTATACTGCTGACTGATCAACTCTTACAACTTTTTCCATCATACCATATTTGGGATTTCAAGTGTTTCTGCGCCTTTTATTCTTCAAGACCAATAATACATGAACACAATTTTACTGTTTTGTTACTGTGCCAAAAATGTTTCGGACAACCAAATTTTCTTGTGGACAACTGAAATTATTTAAATGGTTGCCCTCAAGACAACTAAAAATAGTCCCAAAACTTGAGGCCTGAATACTATATTTGTTTTATCATTTTTTTTTCTTCTTTTTACTCTTCTGTAGAAAAAACTAAATCCTGGCCTCCTAAATCCAATAGAAGAAAATGAAACATTAACCAGATTCCCAATTACTGCATGGCAAGAACAGCCATAAAAATCAAGACAATCGGAAGTAAAAAGTAATAGAGCTTGATTATTTTCAGATAATGAAAACACATAGTATGAAAAAAATAAAATAAAAAATCATGACAAACTGCCTCTCCTTGTCTATTTAGACAATCACCAGGAGGCACTTTATCATCATGTTTCATTCAAGTTTGATCACGCATATGAAGAGACAAGAACTGCATATGCAATTACTTTAGTTTGTTGATTTTATACCAAAAATAAAGTCAATTATTTCTCTCTGTTGATTCTAACAGTTCACTCATCCTTAGTGCTCTCCTCTACCATCTGTTGTGAATAACGACTGTATCGATCATATTTTAAGAAGGCATATGCAGACTGTACATCAACAGCTAAGCTGACACTTAAAACCACTGCCCTCATAAATTAATCTCTTTCAACTCATTCTTGCTTACATCTCAGGAGCTTTCAACTGCATGAAAATTTGATAAAAATTTCCTGTTTGGTCAATATTTTTAATGTGTAATGAAGCTCAGGTTTCACAGCTTTCATTAATCTCAGTAGGGGTAAAATTTCACAACTTACATAGCACATTCAATCTGGCAGAAGCTACAAATGAGACCTATGATATAAATTAGTTTGGATGGGATTTTATGACTCAGTTTCCAACCAATTGGTTTAATTAGTCAGGCTGATCACTAACTTTTTCCCAATTGAGGCTCACTGATTTGTTTTCCCTACTCCATTGCTTATGGCATACAGAGAGAGAATGTTGAGTACTGTACATTCACAACGGTTGATAGGATAAAACTGAAAGTTGTAATAACCTTCTGATTCTGTTAACTGTTACCTTTCCACCAGATGCTTTATGTATAAAATCTTCATCTTGACAAATATTGTGGGGACAACAACCTACTATTCTACAAATGATAAGAAATATGGACATTTAAACTTACTGAAAAGGTTGGTCAACCAAGAGGCAAAAAACTTAAAATGCCAACTTCACAAAACAAGAAAGAGTACAATATCTCCTCCAATTCCAAATAAATTACTGGCAAAGTTATTTCCTCACAGAGGGCAGCATTTATAACTGACTGCAAGTTATAGTAATCTTGTTCTATACACAGTTTAACTCTTTTGGAACCAGAATTATATTCCAAAAATCATCCTTCCATGCCACATTATCTATATTTTTAACAAATGACCTCCAGGAACACTTGCTTATTAAATAATATAAAAAAAAAAAAGTTGATAAAAGCAACAATAAAGGGATGTATACACAAACATTGTTAAAATATCCATTGCTGTGACGTACATTACCACTAATGAATTTGTTCCACTGGTTCACTTTCTGCACCACAACTCCACTTGAGTATTTATTTTCCTTCTTATTGAAAGTTTTAAGATCCTCCAATGTTATACTGTATGCATAGAACTGTTTCTCTGCTTACGTTGGTAACCTCTTATCACTGTCTCTCAAATTTTCCTCTTTAGGTGGTACATTATACCTTTAGACTGCAGGCAATTCTTATTTGAGCCTAAAAACCTTTAAGAGTTTGTAAGAGGGGAACTGACGAGAATTTGTTCAGATCGACTGTTCCATTTCATTTTCAGCTTTCGATTTTTGCCAGTGGACTATGTATAGTAGAGTGCCTGTGTTTTAGCAAGGTGTTGAGGGGAAGAGAAGGTAAAAATATATCTTTCTCTCATTTTCTTGGAGAAGAGCTGCACTGAATCACTTAATCAAGTATCTATTACCCTTCAACCATTCGAAACATCTTGTAGCACAGAGCTAACTAGAAAATCTCAGCAGCCAAGGAAGTTGGCCAATAGTGGGTCCAACCTTGAATCTTCTTAATTATCTATACTTACATCCAATTCTTAATGGGCTTATATTCAGTGAGTTAAGGGGGATACTAAGTGTGTAGCCATCAATATAATAAAAGTAAACATAGAATTGGAAAGATTAAAGCTGATAATGCCCAGTTATGCCCAAATAAATGAAGTATATCCTTTCACTGTTTGGGTTTGTCTTCAGTATATGGACATACCCAGGTTAATTTGACCATCTTGTTCTCAAACTTAGGACTATTACAGCAATTTTAGGAAGAAGAAAAATGAAAATGGGACCTATCTAACATGCAAAAATTTTAAAGACACTAAAAAAAAAATATTTAAATTAATATTTGAGGTAATGCAAAATGCTTCATTTGACCATGGATTAATATAACCCTTTCAGATTGATAAATATATCATTAAGGCAAATGGGAAAACAGTCATACCCCCCCCCCCCCCCCCCACTACAGCTGTAGCTACTTCCAGCCCTTGTATGTACATTAACTAGTACACAAGCATCCTCTAAGCATCTTAAGACATTTAATAACCAGAATGCAAAAATGCACTGAGGTTTCACTGATACATAAAAATTCTGTTTCAAAGAGTGCCATCATGCACCATTATCTTCTCAGTCAAATGTTATACTAGCATGTTCAAAAAATAATTTTGTCTTTCCAGATGACCTTTTGACCTTCATAAAAGCCACACATAGCTAGACATACAAACAACAGACAGACAAATGGACAAACAGCTATCTTTAAAGATCATATTTAAAAAGGTTTCGAGGCTTTGACCCCTGGAGACTCCAGATGATCTTTCATATCTGCCAAAAAAATGGGGACCATCCTCTGACCATATGCATCCACATACCTATGAAATCTATCCAAGTTTCCTACCTTGAGATATCGGGTTAACAAGGTTTTCAGACTTTGACCCCTGGTGACCCCAGGTGACCTTTCACCTTCACCAAAAACAACAGGGACCATCTTCTGACTATAATGCATCCACATACCAAATATGAAATCTATACAAGTTTCCTACCTTGAGATATCGCATTAACAAAAACTATAAACAAAAACTTCCTCTTAATATGGCTCATCTATGTAACAAGTTTGAAAACTGTCAGACATTCCTATCTTGAGATATCATGTTAACAAGCAAAGTGTCGCAAGCACACACACACACACACATACACGCCATCATGAATGCATTGGTTTCTTTTATCGAAACCAAAAACAGGCTGTTGGATTTCAAAAATCATGGGAACCCATTTGCGGGTTCCGTCATTTTTCACCGTGGTAACCCATGGTAACCCACTTTTCAGGTTCTGTTGAAAAATCATGGGGACCCATTCTGTGCATATTGAAAGTGAAGCTGGTCTTTTACAGGGGTTGAAGGGTTGGGCGTGTTCGTTTGGAAATTTTCCACTCTCAAGCTACTCTGGGTACTAACAATTTTCAAATACCTAAGTCTGTGAATCAAAACTTTTGTATTGAAATGAAGCTACAGTTACTGAACACCTGCAATTACATTTATATAAAATTTAAGAAGTACACGTAGTGATGCTGATCGAGAACAGGTTTGCAATTTTTCTATGAACCACCGCCTAACCTTGTTAACCTTCATAATTGTCACACTTTAAAAATTTAATAAACCAAAGCACTGTTTTGTGTATCGAAAGAAATTCAATTTTGCAGTGTTCTTCATTGTGTAGTTTATTTTTCAAGAAAAATAACATAGGAGGCCTCTTGTGCCGACAGACACTTCTCAATCACCCTCGTTCACTCCCTTGCATTGGATTAACTGAATAAATCGGACTGTTCATCATTGCCAACCAGTGAGATGATACATGCCTTCCACTTAAACTCAGTTGAAGCACTGCATATGCATGCACGTAGATACCATCATTACATCTAACCCCCCCCACTCCCCCCAAACCCCCCCCCCAAAAAAAAAGGAACTCAGACGATTTTCATCGGATTTCTGCAAGAAGTTATCCAGCTCAAAATACATGTAACTTTTGAGCTAGCCTAGCCTAGGCCCATAGGAATTAGGATGGACCTTAACTTATTCTCCAAAAGACCAAAACCAAGTTAAAGGAATAATTGTATTTATTAAAGAGATACACAAACATTTTACCATCTATAATGATGGCAATTCACCCCTTAAATTATCAAAATCCTTCAAAGTTACGATCCAAAAGGAGAAGCAACTTACTGAAAATCGGCAAAATTTTCTTGGTATAGGCTGCAATTTGCTAATGGAATAGTGTGTTAGGCTAAGTCACTCATACACAAAAGACTCCCACATGAAAATTTCCCGAATTTGACTATGCTTGAAATGAAATTTTATCGAATTTTAAACAGTTAAAAACTGAAATTTGAGATATTTCATGGGAATATCTGTGGCTATGACCTTAAATACTTCTCTCTTTAAACTAATCCTTGGCTAGGCCTACATACACTTGTGTAGGTACCGTAAGCATCTGAAAATGACCACATTTTGAGAGTTTTAATCTGAACAGACTCAGATTTTTTAATCTTTTGGATGCTGATTCCATGGTTTATGTAAACTTGGCTAGCTGTGGGACCCTAATCCAGTAATCAAATACGTACGTATAACTGGTATAACGTAAAGACTAGGCACAATGCTGCTGCCTGCCAATGCCCCGTAAAAGTGAGCGTGTTTGCATTGCTAGCCAGCTAGCTAAGCTCACGGCTGCGTGAATCGGGAAATTCCCAGTATCACTGCAGTACCAACCAAAGAGCATACTTCAAACTGCCAAAATACTACACTTCTTCGTAATGATGAGTTCCTTTGTATTCGATCCCATTCACCTATCTTCCTTGTTTTAGGTTTAACAGTTTGCTCCCCTAACGCTAGACAATATGCCAGCCAAATCAAGATAAAATTTCTGGATAAAACGGAAAATGCCAGTCCCATAATTATTAAGAAAGAAAGACAGCACATTTTGAGGTATGTGATTTGATTATCCCCAAGTCACCCACCAGTACCGCGGTATCGGCTTTTGTTATGCTAGCGTAGCAGTACACACCAAAATGACTACAGATAAATCCGCAATGACATTTTGTGCTGCAAAACATTTTTTGTCACAGGTTTTAGGTTACGTAAAGGTATGCTGTTCACACTGTACTAGAACGGATGCACATAGATATGAATGGGGATTGACACTAGTAACGTTACATTAGTTTGTTCGCTACGTACAGTTGCGCTGGTCTACACTGCAGGTAAGATAGTCCAGTTTAGGCCTTGCGTAGTGCTTCGTATCGCACAACAAGAAACTTTATCAGGATTGACCTAAGCCTCCATCTTCATTTGTGAAAAATCTTAGTTGTGTAAAAACTCATAAAACTTGAAGAGATACACATGTCAGGTAATTTCCCAATTCAGACATTTCAAGATGAAATGTTTGGAGTTGGGATTTTTTGTGGTAACCGATTTTTCGGTTCCGTGATTTCATTGTCACGGGAGCGACACGCGACCGGGAACGATTGTTCCCGTGAAATCCGACAGCCTGAAAAAGTAGGAAGACTAAACCATCATCCACTGATGGCAATAACACACATGCATGCATGTGTCACTTATACTCTAAGTACTAAAAACACACCTACACACCTATCAAGCTCCAAAATTTATGACAGCAATTATGCATTTTAATCGTAATTTTTAAATTCTGAATGTTCCCTTTTACCTCCAGCATCAGCATTACTAGGACCATAATCACAAGCTTAATTGACCACTGAATGACACACTGCACTAAACTGATGTCATTACTCCAGGACATGCTAACCATTAGTCTGAGTAATTGATCATTTAAACATACAGGCAGTTAAACTTGAATACTCCCAATCACCTTGATAGCATTTGGACCGAAGGTTCAAAACTTATTAGTGTCATTACAGTACTTCAAATGAAATCTAGTAGAAAGGATTACATATGATTAAGTATTCATTTTGAACTTTGTCTTTAGGATCAATCGACCTGCGCAAAATTTATGCTTTAAATCATGAGTTCACATGCAATGTACTTGTGGAATGTATATTACCATGGGGGCAATTCTATCAATGCATTTGCACAGTTGTTATGTTCAGCTGAACATGAGGACCTCTTCAAAAGCGAAGTGATTTTAAGTGCAACGGGCAAAAACACCCAGACTTGATTGATTATGCAAGAAGATGCCTCCATAAGCCCATCAAATTTCTCTGGCCATTTCCTGCATTCGATGCAAAAACAAAATCCCAACGATGAAATAAACCTTGCAAGCAAATACTGACACCCTTGCTTTGTGTAGAGCGACTTCTCAATTCACTGACATAACAGCACAGAAGCAATTAAGGTCAAAAGGAGATGAGAGTTACGAGCTGAAAATGCACACAATTGGGAATTGCTAAACCAAAGATTTATTAGAAATGATCTTTGCCTAACATCAATGTTAATGGAATTTACCTTCAATTTACAGTGCTCACACAGTGATTGCAAAGTGTCTTCAAAAGGTTTTCCATGGAGTAACTCCAATAACTTTTGAATGAAAGATTCAGAACTTTATTTTTTTAAATCTGACACTTGATTAATAATAAAGGTCAATCGAACACCCCAAAAGGGGGTTTCTTCTGAGTATTTTACACTCATAACAAACCCCAACATTATGTAATAGACATAGGCTACTGATGACATTCTGTCACATGCAGTGCTCAAAGAATAGAAATGGGCCTCCACCAATAAAATGTAAGCTTTTTCCTAGAAAAGAAAACAATTGATGTAAAAAAGACTAAGATCTTTTTACCCTCAATAACACTGCTATCCATATCTTTCTACCATAATACTGTCATGAAATCTCCTAGATATCATGCTCAAATTTCAACATATTTCTACTAGACAGCTTTGTACCTCAAAATAAATTATTTAACACTATTATGTGTAAATCACAAATTACTTCAGAAAGAAGGTTTGAAAACCAAATTGAAATATTTCCTGGGGGTTATATCTTAAAGGTAGTACCAGGAATTAGTCACTACCAGCAAAAACTGGAATTGCTTGTGGCAGGACAAGTTGCCATAGAAAGATGAAGTGCAGTACTTTGTACAGAATAAACTTTTGAACTCTCACAATATTACACCCTCTGCAGTGACTGAACAGTTTTCTCCACTATAACAACTTGTCAACACCAACACTGATATTTTCATTAAGATATCATTAGCTTCTACACGAATTGTTAACACATTGTGATTTTAAACTGGTAACTAGCAGACGAGTTTTCTGTCATTGAAATATTAAATAAGGCCATTTTAAACTTGAAGCATGCATCACAACACATTAAAATTGCCATTTCTACTTTTTTTACAACTTTCCATCACACATTCTGACAAAGCACAAACACCCCAATCAATAAAATCACAGAAAGTATGCCATTTGCCACTTCAGCAAGGCCAAAAAATAGGTCTGGAAGCACAATGGCAGAGGAAAAAATTCTAATGCAATTATTGAGAACATGTTCAGCGGCGATACCACTCAAAAAGAAGGCTGTCTTTTAAGAATCTAGTTTAATATCTCAACTTTTGAAAGAATAAACCTATCAGCCACTGCTAAAGTAGTTAAAGGTCAATATTTGGATCTTGTTTGGAGCGCCTGCTATCCAATTTCTCGTTTCTCTTGCCGAGTAATTCAATACCCATAATGAGTGGTCAAGTAAGCAGGTGGTTTCTCTACCAGTTGAATATCATCTTAAGAAGATTCGAGACCACACCACGCTAGTTGTACACATTTATTGACATCGAATCTGAAATTTAGGCTAAATGCTGAAACCGAATCGATCAAACATTAACATCTTTTTAAAGTTTGGTAAGAACTTCCCAAAATCTCTATTGGAATATTTAAAGACATTGTTCACAGAAAAATCCAGGGTTTCAGAGCACACCAAGCATAGCAAAATTCTTCATGATTACCCAAGCTCGACTCTTTCAAAATACATTTTAGCATGAATTTCAAGACCTGAAAAGTATGACAAAGTAATTCTTCCTAAGTTTCATCCAGCTGGCATCCCATGAATGATCACCTTCCTTAGGGAGAGACCAAAGGGAGGAGATATCCCCCTCCAAAATTTTTGCTCGCATAAGTGAACTAGGTGCAACATGGTGCCATATTTGATGTTACATCCATCTACATCTTTAAAAATTCTGACTTTTTGGGGGGGGGGGGAATATTTGTTTGCTTTAATTGGTGAAGTTCCTTCTTAGTTTTGTAATAACACGTACTTTCACTGAAGGCAGTGATCTGTTTGCAAAAGAATGTGGTTAAGTTTATGTAAATTGTTACTATACATTTTGAATGGACTGTCTTGATAAGCTGTTTCACGCCCTAAATCTGATCAGCATTAATGCAGCACCTGTTTGTATTATAGCAGGGCTCAAAACAACTATTACACAAAGCCATCTCATTCTTTTAAAACAAATCTCTTGACCAAGCATCCCGAGAAAATGGCTACTAGAGAACACTGTAAGACAGCAATTTTACTGAGATGAAGATGAAATGTTACTGTAAATCCAGTCTGTACATCAAATTTTGCTGGACAAAACCTTAAACTATATCATGCTAAACATACACTGTGGTGGATTTAGGTAGTCAGCATAAGCTAAATGCATCTACTTTCAACATTTATGGACTGTACCACTATAGAAGCCTAAAAGAAACCGATACATTACACAGGCATATACATCAACATAACTGAATAAATTATTCTTGTCAGTAAAACATACACAGAACCATCCTAAATCCAGGCCATCACCAAAATTATAACCACTTCGAGAACCAATCATCTAATTTCCCCTTCTACATTTAGCAATACGAAAGTCACAAGTGTAAAAATTTATTCGAAGGATGTCCACGACATGCATTACTTTGAAGTGTTTACACTCTTACTTAAAATTCTGTGTAAATCACAGGTTGATATTTTCATAATTACCTTTTAGCAACAGCCTTCTAATCATAACAGAGGTACTTAAGCCAAATCAAAAAGCCTTAACTTTGATTTTTTTTCAAGGCACCAATGCACCTCTAAACATGAAAGGAGCAGTTTTCTCATTTTGTGGCTTGAAATTTGCTGATAACATTTATTCTGAAAACTGAAGTTAGCTGTCCTAATTTCCTTCAAGTCAGGTTTACATTTAAGTCAAGTCAAGTTTAGATGTATATAAGTACATTCATCATGTCCATTAAAATCATAGTGCTGGAAAAGTAATGTAAGTTTTAGGCACCCCTATTGAGCTTTTCCTGTTCAACTGTCTTGAGATCCAATAGAATTCCACTGTTTATTGCTGAATTCCTGTGACACTTAGAATGTAAGTGATCAACATCCTCAAAAAACAGCTATTACCAGCTAAAAACCCAGGAAACCTTTTTTGTCTAGTAAGTTTGGCTTAAAATCTCCTATTGATTTCCAGCAGCATGTTAAATGCAAAAGAACTGAAAGCACCCTAGCTTTTACACTGATAGAGGGGGTCCTTCCATTTTCATTTATCTTATTTCCTGGCTAGTCTTATTTGTCAAGGACTTACAAATCCCTGTAACAACTTTATGTCACCAAATATGTTTAGCTATACTACAAAAGTTAGGCAATTAAAGGTGAAATAATGGAAGATGTATTGGTGCAGGAAAATGCATGATCCAGGTTAATAAAAACAATGCACAAAGGCATGGCCAGAGTACATCCAGTGATGGCATTAACCCCTGAACCTGCAATATTTCACAATTCAAGAACTATTTAAACTTGCTCACTCATACACAAGTTTTTGATGAAATGACTAAAAAGCGAGACAATATTATTTCTAAATAACTGCAACTATCAAACAATGTAAAAAAATGTTCATGCCCAATTAACGAAGTAAATCATTGGATAAAATGGATTCAATAATAATTTCCATGAGCTATAAAATATAGCAAGATGTGCTAGATTTGGCAAGAACTGTTATTATTTACGAACTTCAGTTAAAGGATGGACATTAATAGTTCACTGGGTTTCTTTCATAGAATAGCACAGCTATCACACACCTTAGTTTCCTGAGGCATGTGACTTGTAGCACACCTATAAAAATTTTAAAAGCAAGGCCATAAGTCTATGAATATGCAGCTGATAGATTGGTCTGACTTAACAACACACCAAAATAAACAAATCATGTAATGAAAAATTGCAACTGGACCAACAGTATTGTGATATTCATCCACCTTGTGATTAGGTTTTTTTGCAGCATTATCACAGGATAATACAATCACCTGACTGTAATGAACCAACAGGAGTTGAGTATTATCATGAAATATGAATGAATTGAACCTTAAAAAGTATGTAATCTTATTAAGATTAAGGTATTAACATAACAATGTGTAATTACGTTACTTCTACTGTTCTAATTATGATGCTGAAAGCATCAAAACTTTGCTTTTTAGCTCACAGTATGTGTCTCATTCTAGCTCTGTACTTGAAACATACATAAAATAAATATGTAACAACCACAAAGAACATGCAAATGTCCCTTTTTTCACATAACGTCCAGAAAATGGTTTTATGAACACAAGGAGACACACATACCAAGTTAAAAGGACTCACACATATTTGTAAAGAAAGTTATCCACAATGATGGCGCTCTACAACTTTGAGGTTGATCAATGTTCAAAATTTTCTTTCCCAAAGTTATAGAGAGGGCGCCATTTCTCTTTTACACTGTGCACTTCCCACAAATCTAAACAAAATTAAAGTTGGAAGCATAAAAAAAAATCTGCCATAATGAGAAAATCATTGCAAGGTATTGAAATGTTGATGAAATAATATATTACAGAGCAAATGCATTCTCATCAAGCTATTCTGACAGAATCTCTGGACCTATTCCTTCAATCAATAAGACATTCTTGGTGTGATCTGCATGGTTTTTGCCAGATATCTTAACAATGCATGTGATCTAACTAACATAAATTTTCTCAAACTGCAGGATGTAGACAAAATCAAATAGCAGGAAAAAGTGATTTCATAATATCGCATGCCTACCTTCACAAAGTTTTCAACATACAGTTTGAACAATTGGGAGAGTTGAACATTAAATGAAATGATTCAAGCTTCTCTTAATTAATCTCTATGTGACTGCATTTGCTCTTTTCAAGAATACAAAAATTCAAATGTTAGCAACAGTTACTCACCTTAATTCTGTTCACCGCCTCTTGTGCCTGTTGCATGCGAACCTTTCTGGTCGGCTGTTTGGTTGTGATGAGTTGTGTGGACCCCAGGTAGGCAGCAGGGTACCTGATTCCAGTCTTGAGAGCTTTTTCATCATGAGGACCGCGAGCTGTTCAAATGTGAAAAAAGAAAAGATGGTATTAAAGTATTTCAAAGATTTGATTTAGAAAGAGAAACTGGAAGGGCATCCTCTACTGTGACATGATACCACTTCAGTACTACGATATCATGCCAGCCTAAATGGTTAGGGGAATTACGTGGAAATTTGAGTTAAGGAGTACACCAGATCCGAGCATGACAAGTATAGAAATTTTCCAGATGTAAAAGCATGAACGTCTCTGTTTGCTTGTTTGGGAAGAAATGGGAATTTCTCCCTTTCATTCTCCTAAAACATATTTTTACAAAGAGTTTATTCTTCACACTTGAGAGTAAAATTCTCACCAAAAAAGAAAAATATATTCTGGTAAGATAAAATTTTAGAAGCCAACTTTGAAATATTTCTAGGTTACTTTTAGCTGCTTCATATGTCAGATTTCAATCCATTTTAAAGCCCTTCTTTTAGCATTTTATATTACTGTACATCTCTCGATGCATTTTTGGATAATCCTTTTGCAATCCCTGTTCTCTAGTAATTTCTCATGTTTCTGTCTCCATTTGACTTTTATGTCTTTGTTTACATCAGGAAAAAAAATGTTCCAGCTAAGAGGTCACCACTTGCCACAGATTCAATTAAATTATGTCTACTTTAAAATATTCTTTTTTGCTCCCTCAGAATTCACATGCTAATTTTCTGTCAAAATTTGAAGGAGAGATCAAATAGGATTTACATGTTTACGATTTATAACTACATAGATTTGACCAATGACATGAAACAGCTCCCAATATAACATGTAAAAATATTCTGCCTAGCTGAGACAAACAATGATATCTGGGATGCTAATACTTCTGTAACTGCAGGAGGGGAGCATAAAAGACACATTCCTCTTCAATCATGACAATATCTCAGATTCAGATGTTGTGACACTGAAATTCACACTTTAAAATCTTAGGGACAAGATCTTAGGTAATTGGGATCTAAAATTGTATTTGAAGGAAGATGATATACAAAACGCAATGGTTGTATTCAAAATTTTTACACAACTCTATGGCTAAACTTTAAGCATATTACAAATTAAAGGTGTAGTGTATATTTACGCTATTGTAATAGCTTTATGTAATGACCACCTTCAGGAGATAACATTTAAAACTTGAGCAACTTCACAGCACGACTGAAGATATTCTTAAAGCATGAAATACAAATATGAGGCAAAATACTTTTAATTCATACAAGATGTGATGTTTTCAGTACTTGAATAAATGTTGTTATTTATTCCAAACCCACACAAAAAAACACAGCAGGGAAACCAAGATTCAACTTTAAAGAGAAAAAGTAGAATTATACAAAGGATGAATATTTATACACATGGCAGATAAAATACAGCAAGGCAAGACAAGAAAGAAAAAAGTAAAAACGAAAGAGGAGAATGCCAGGGTGACCGAGGCTACAAAAAGGGGGGAAATATTGTGCAAGATATCAACTGATGTTTGACAAGAGAGTCAGTACCAACCATTACCAGTTATAACAAGAAACTTTCCAACCAGATTTGTGCCAAAAACATGGAATATATATACAATGAGTCTTTGGGCAAAAGGCAAAGTGTAGCCCAGCTAATGGAAAGAATTTCAGAATAGGGGCAGAATGAGTACATTACCAGAATGAATGAAGAAGTTGTACTTTTAAAAGGCAGCTTTTTTTTTTGTGCATGTTATATAGTGAAAAAGTCACTCTGAAATGCTATGTTAAATACAAGAATAGAAGAATTTAAGCAACAGTTTGGGGGTTTGGGAATAAAATTTCTTCAGGATAATCGCAAAATGATGCTTTAATTCTTTAGTAACTCTGCTCATTTTAATAACTAATAAAGGCCATATATATATCACTATTTATGGTAGACAAAGGGGTAGAGTTCACAAGTCCCTTGCACTGGGAATGGTGCTAATCTTGATTAGTTTCCAATTCAGAGCTATAGCTGTGTAATTCTTTCAATTAGGATATTGTATAAACCAAACATACAAGCAATGTTCTTCATCTGCTGCTCCCTTTATGGAAAGAGGGAGGCAGATCGACGTCATTTAAAAGTTTACCAAAGACACCCTTTAGGGTATTGCTTTTACATAAGATAGTTATGTCACATAAAAGGCCTACTGCCTTCTATCTAGAGCAACACCAAGAAAAAGCATTTTTCTTGTACCATTCACTGACTCTCTCTCTCTCTATAGTATAAGACTCAACGCACTTCAACTTAATGAGGATTTAAAAATTTATGAGTCATCCCAAATTGCATTATCTAGCTGGAGTGCATGAACTCTGGTAATATATGTTCAACACCATCCATATGAAAATGAAGCTCAAAACCTGAGTAAAATTGAAATGAAATCTATGAATCAAGGTTTCTTCAGCTGAAAAGGAAATTAGGAAGGAATTAAGCCTTCTTTTCTGCAGGCTCAGCAGAGTCAGTTGCAAAAGTTTTTACTGAAAATTTTCATATCTTCACTAATGATGAAGTTAAGGATGGAAAAATATCCAAGCACTGCTAATTCAAAGAATTGTTTTATATAATGGCAGGCAAAACAGTAAACTTGCTGAAGAAGACATCTCAGCAGACTGAAGCAAATTTTTATTACTTATGTAGCAAAAAACCTCCAGAATTATGACTTTGACACCTAATGCATAGCACATTCACATCTTGATACTGTATGAAGCATGAAGAGAAGGCAACTAAGAAAGATCTCCACTTAGAGTGCTACCAAGTAGATGCAGATTACACCATGATAACTTAATTTCAACTTGAAAATAAAGATTTTAAGGCCCTTTTAGGTCACATGAACAAAATATACCTCATTTAGTTGGATGAAAAGATTACACTAGCTGACTTGAAAGGATAACTGTGCTTCTGACATAAATGTTTAAAATTGGCAATTCATGATGAAACTTTCTTTTTCACTTCTTGATACATCCTCCTTCTCTGCCTGATTACCTCTTATGACTTCAGGGAGGAAATGAAGCTCACTACATGCACACACTTTATACAACCAGGTGTCACATCTGATTCATTGATTAACAGCAACAGATATATTAAAATCTACAAAAAGTTACATAACATTTGGGGTTTGTTGGGAGACCAGTCAATCATGTGTTAATTGCTTTTTGTGCAGTGTGAACACAATCAAAGCATAGCTCATTTGAGGGCAATGATCATGTCACAAACTCGGAAACCAGTTACACCCCACATCACCTTTGATCTACTGGGGTGTTACTGTTGCTTTCTCAAGAGGCAAAATCATGGAATGTTCAATTTTTTTTGTTGGGCCAGAGTAGGGGGTCTGGGACCGGTGATAAATGAAACCGGGGTGGGGGGAGGGGGAAGGAGGTATATGATATAAAGCTAAAATTTAAAAAAAAATTGAAAAGGATACCACATGATATTGTTTTGTTTACCCGGGTCTAGTAATGAATGGAAGGGATTACAAGTGTAACAGGAGGTATATGGAGGTATATTGTTTTTATGCTCAAAGGTTTATATCAAATTTTGCATTCATACCAATATTCAAAACAACTGAGTTTAAAATTTAGCAATGAATATCAAACAGACCTTATAAGAGGAAATAAATAGTGTTAATAGAGGGGATACATTTTCCTTAACAGTTCTCCACTAGAGTTTACAGTCAAGCTCATTTTGATCTAAACATAAGAGCAACCTATACTTTGAAAGTAAATGCATCCCCTTGAAAGAAAGATCAGATATAACAGATGGATGTGTAATTCATGTGGTTCAATCCAATTTATCATATTGTAAAAACATTACAAAACACTTTATTGCCTATTGCCATCTTGATTTCCTTAATACATAGACAATGACTCACTTTACATTCTGAACCTGGCCTCTGTTCTGCTTTCTATATAATAAAGGCAACTTTAAGCCTCAAAACCTGAAAAGAATCCCATCCAAAACCCTTGAATATGTCTCAACTTGTGTGGGATACCTGCTGTACTTTCACACAATATGAAAATCAAGTAATATTAGTCTCTAGTACTACAAGATTATAATTCAAATCAGTTGAAATGACAATTTGAAACAAAATCAAATTTTTCTTCTAAATGTGTTAGAAGAAAATGATCAATTCGCAATATTGTGAAATTGAAGAATTAAGTTGTATTTTTTATTGTACATTAATTTGTCTTATATTTTATTGATACTGTCTGATACATTTCATAAAAGAAACTGGTTTAATTCATTCCTTTCAAAGAGGGATAAGACTAAATCACCCCTCCCTTTCTTTTAACCAGGAATTGTAGCCCACATCCTCTTTACTTGATTGCATTCCAACTTCAGCTTTTTGACGATATTAAAAAGATTTTAATCCCCACACCTGCTTGTGGCTGTATGAATGTTTAATTGACAGAGTATACACAATCAAGACTGCATGCATCTATCCTGATAAACCATTGACCAATCATCTAGCACGTACACAATTTGATAGCAATCACTGCAACAGACTAGACAAAAAAGGTTCACCTAAAGGTTCAGCATAATCACTGGAACTGACCTTTTTCCAAGTTCAAAGGATTTCTGGATAGCCTTTGGGTGTAAGTCATTTTTCCTCATTAGTAATTTCTATCTTTACCAACATCATTACCCACAATTATTGAAATTAATGCATACCAAAGGTCTTCCCCAAGATCCTTCAAAATTGCAATTTGGAAAAAAGGTCTACGTTAACTTGTGAACAAAAATTATACATACAATAGTATTGAAAGTAGGTACATTGTCTGTTTATTAACCAGAATGCAAAAATGCATTGAGGTTTCGATGATATATAAATTTTCCATTTCAAATAATGCCATCATGCAGTATTATCTTCACAGTCAAGTGTTACACTAGCATGTTCAAAAAATAATTTTGTTATTCCAGATGACTTTTGACCTCCATTAAAGACATGCATAGATAGACAGACAAACATGCAGACAGAGAGAGACAGTCAGCTATCTTGAAAGATCACATTTAAAAAGGTTTCAGACTTTGATCCCCCAGCTGACCCCAGATGACCTTTGACCTCTGCCAAAAACAATGGGGACCATCTCCTGACTATAACGCATCCATATACCCAAATATGAAATCTATCCAAGCTTCCTATCTTGAGATATCGTGTTAACCAGATTTCCAGACTTTGACCCCCACTGACCCCGGATGACCTTTGACCTACGCCAAAAACGAAAGCAACTATCTCCTGACCATAACGCATCCACATACCAAATATGAAATCTATCCAAGTTTCCTACCTTGAGATATAGCGTTAACAATGTTTTCAGACTTTGACCCCTTGTGACCCCAGATGACCTTTCACCTCCACCCAAAAACAGAAGGGTTCTTCCTCTCAATATGGTGCATCTATGTACTAAGTTTAAAAACTGTCAGACATTTCTATCTTGAGATATTTGTGTTAACAAGTAACGTGTGACAAACACACACACACCCACGCATACATACATACACACGAACGCCATTATGATCCCATTGGTTTCTCTTATTATCGAAACCAAAAATAAAAAAAGAAACCATTCACCACTGCACAGCTTTCCCAGTTACTAGTTAGGATATTGCGGATAAACGTATGTATAAGAATAGGTTCACAATGTACACAGGCTAGCCTAGCCTAGGCCTATGTGCTATACTTTAGGCAATGGCAAAAGTGCCAAGACATGCTGAAGAAAATTATACCGTAGAGAAAAACTTTAAGCCTTAAGCTCACAAAAGCATTGCACATTGTTGTATGAGGGACTATTACACACGCCTTGTAAATATTTTAGATGTTCTTGGCCACATGGATTTCTATTGACCCTTTTCAGTACTCGATCCTGCTTTGTGAAAGGAATGTAGGCTACTGCTGACTAGCACAAACGTATGCAGAAAGTACTAATGACGTAACGTTAGCTCACTTGCTGAATCAAACCATACATTTTGGGCTTAAATTTCTCAGTTAAGGGAGCTAGACACTTTTTGTTTTCAATTTTTCCAAAAGCCAAGAATTGACACTGTAGAATATCGTTAATTTATTTACCTTTTTCCCCTTTTATAATGGCGAACTTTTTCCCGAGATTCCATTGTCGAAATTTGCGAGATCCTCTAGCTAAGCCAGCTGTACACACTGAGAAAGCAGTTAATGTGCTGCGAGTAGTTGTTGTGATTGCGCTTAAAATGTGATCGATCATTGGTGTATGGAACAATCACAGAACAGAACTTTCCTGTTGAAGTTCACCTTGTCTTCTTGGCAGGTGTCGAATGTGCACTTCTCCTTCGTTTTTACGTAGTGCAAAATATTGAAGCAGTTGCCAAACACGTCCGCCAAGCAAGCTATATTTCAGCATGCATCTGCTCAAATCTTATGCCATCCACATGTGTTCAAACTGCTAATTTTAGCTTTAGGCTTAGTGCAAGAGAATTTTTGGCTGGGCAGCCAATGTTTTTGTTTTTGTGCCGGGGGGGGGGGGCTCTTCAGATTTTATCCTGGTTGTGCACCTGTGGTCAAAAACAGCTAGTGGAGAACACTGTTACCTAACAAGAGGGTTCTTCTTCCAACTATAATGCAACTACATACCACGTATGAACTTTATCCAAGATTCTTAACTTAAGATATTGCGTTAACAAAGTTTTCAGAGTTTAACCTCCCGCACCCCCCTGACCTTTGACTTCCACCAAAAACAACGTTATTCTTCTAACCATAACGCATTTTCATACCAAGTATGACGTTTATCCAAGCTTCCTAACTTGAGATATTGCATTAACGAGGTTTTCAGAGTTTGACCCACTGTGACCCCCATGACCTTTGACCTCCACCAAAAACGATAGGGTTCTTCTGCCAACCATAATGCATCAACATACCCAGTATGAACTTCATCCAAGCTTCCTAACTTGAGATGTTGCATTAACGAAGTTTTCAAAGTTTGACCCCTCGCAACCCCCCGTGACCTTTGACCTCCACCAAAAACGATAGGGTTATTCTTCCAACCATAATGCATCTACATACCTAGTATGAACTTTATCCAAAGTTCCTAACTTGAGATATTGGGTAACGAAGTTTTGAGAGTTTGACCCCCCGCAACCCCCCGTGACCTTTGACCTCCACCAAAAATGATAGGGTTCTTCTTCCAACCATAATGCATCTACACACCAAGTATGAACTTTATCCAAGGTTCCTAACTTGAGATATTGCGTTAACAAAGTTTTCAGAGTTTGACCCCCTGCAACCCCCCGTGACCTTTGACCTCCACCAAAAACGAAAGGGTTCTTCTTCCAACCATTAATGCATCTACATACCAAGTATGAACTTTATCCAAGGTTCCTAACTTGAGATATTGCGTTAACGAAGTTTTCAGAGTTTGACCCCCCGCAACCCCCTGTGACCTTTGACCTCCCACAAAAATGATAGGGTCCTTCTTCCAACCATAATGCATCTACATACCAAGTATGAACTTTATCCAAGGTTCCTAACTTGAGATATTGCGTTAACGAGGTTTTCAGAGTTTGACCCCCCGCAACCCCCCGTGACCTTTGACCTCCACCAAAAACGATGGGGTTCTTCTTCCAATCATAATGCATCTACATACCAAGTATGAACTTTATCCAAGGTTCCTAACTTGAGATATTGCGTTAACGAAGTTTTCAGAGTTTGACCCCCCTCAACCCCCTGTGACCTTTGACCTCCACCAAAAACGATAGGGTTCTTCTTCCAACCATAATGCATCTACATACCAAGTATGAACTTTATCCAAGGTTCCTAACTTGAGATATTGCGTTAACGAGGTTTTCAGAGTTTGACCCCTGTGACCCCCCGTGACCTTTGACCTCCACCAAAAACAACAGGGTTCTTCTTCCAACTATAATGCATCTACATACCAAGTATGAACTTTATCCAAGGTTCCTAACTTGAGATATTGCGTTAACGAGGTTTTCAGAGTTTGACCTCCGTGACCCCCCGTGACCTTTGACCTCCACCAAAAACAATAGGGTTCTTCTTCCAACCATAATGCATCTACATACCAAGTATGAGCTTTATCCAAGGTTCCTAACTTGAGATATTGCGTTAACGAAGTTTTCAGAATTTGACCCCCCGCAACCCCCTGTGACCTTTGACCTCCACCAAAAACAATAGGGTTCTTCCTCTCAATAAGGGGCATCTGTGTACCAAGTTTGAGAACTGTCAGAGTTTTCCTTCTTGAGATATCGTGTTAACGAGCAAAGTGTCACAAACACACACACACACACACATACACGCACACATACATACGCATATATGCCATCATGAATGCATAGGTTTCTCTTATCATCGAAACCAAAAATGAAAAAGATGTACAAGAAACTAAGGTACTGGTTTACATGTCCAGTACCTTATGGTTTGTTACCTAGATGGAGTTTTACGGCCCAGTTTCCAACCTATGGGTTCAAGTTGAACATGCCAAGGCCTTTTTTTCCAGTTGTGGCTCACTGCAGACTTGTTTTCCCTATTCCAGCACCATATGGTGTTACACTTGGATAGATAGTTATAAGGTGTGTAAGAGTTAAGTTTTGATGATGACCGTGGGTTCAGTTTATATTGGGAGGAGAAAATACGCCAAGGGCCTAAAATTGGTTTAGCTGTTATGGCCAATGCTGTAAATAAAGACTTCAGATGCAAAAATCTGCAAACTGTATGCAAATGAGGTTTCGTGACTCAGTTTCTGAACAATTGGTTTTTAAGTCAGGCTGGCCACAATCAAGTCGCTGGTGCCTCATGGGGGATATCCATGTGCATGGTATATGAGGTATATATACAGATACTAGTACTCTTAACAGACATTCTGTATCAAGTTGTCCAAGATGCACATTTTAAGAGGGCAAATGTGACCTGGGGGCCATTCCACAAAGAGTTACGTACAATCTTAAGTTTGATTCACCATACTTAAGCCAACAGTAAATCATACTTAAGATCGTGCATAACTCTTTGTGGAACGGGCCCCTGATCCTAACTTTATTGCTGCATAAAGAAAACAAATGGGGATGGGAGGGTTAAGGGTCCTCTTTGTAACTTTGATGGGTCCTTGGCTGGTGCAATGCCAAAAGTTTAATATAACAACATAAACACTAATTACATCATTAACAGCTAGGTTTCATATTTTTTCAAACATGGCATGCACAAATATAAAACTATATGAATAAGTTCCTTTCCTCATAGGCATGTTGTAAAATAGTATTTTTTCAAAGTGCTTGTTTTCAACGTGTCAATTGCTTAAAATGTAAGGGCATTTGTAAAAAAGGGTTTTATGGATTAGCCTTATAATCCATTAGCTGAATCAATTCTTGGACAAGTTCATTGCCTTCAAGAAGGAAGACGTTATATTTCAAATATCCCTTATCAGACCCACATATTTAATGGAGGCCTGTGAGGTAGTTTATTACTACTGTATTTAGAAAAAGTAATGAACTTGAGGTACTGTCTTTACTAGGACAAAATGTGTCGCGCATTTTGCATATTTACGAAGATATCATGTCCCTAATATGCAAATTTTGGTATTAAAACAAGAGAGAGACTAATCTAAGTCACCCATTTTTACTTCTTATAAAGTACTGTAAAAAAGTTTGCCTACATTTCTCATCCAGTGCCTTACAACTGAAAAAAAATTGCCTAGGGCACTGTTAGATTAAATCAGAAGATTTTACGTTAAGGCATCAACGCTAACCCTCGCTACCTAACTTACCATATGCATTTGATCCAGCCTACAAGATATATGTATGCACCCACAATGTACTGCTCATACATGATCACACTTTGGGTCCAAACATCATCACACATGACGATGCGAACCGACAAACATAGTTATGATCGTATGGGTCTGATTCAACAACAAATTTGAACTACATCTAGCTTGTATTAAGGTATATATTTAGCTGCATTTTTCATCTTCCCAACAACTGTTCAAACATTTGTATTACAATGTTCCTGAACAAATGAATAATTGTGTAGATGGGACATAAAGACCAGCAGTGATTTTATACAATGAGTGCTTGATTTTCAAAACAAGCAGGGGCATATTTAATATTACACCTCCATCAAAGAGAATGTCTGTAATTTCACTTGTACTATAGCTGCAAGTTCTGAATAAATTATGGCAGCAGCATACTTTACAAAGTTACACAGCATAACTTCCACAACCAATACTGATAAACAATATGGCACCTCACTCGCATGCAAGAAATTCACTTCAAACACTGCTAGTCTCCAACAGGGACTCGACTGCATCATACTTCATTATGAGATGATGCAAACAACTATATCCCCCAAAGAAGCATCATCACTTTACTTCACAGCTAAACATCTACATCGTGTAACTCATCTTTCACTTCAGGGGCATCCCTAGTCATTTCAGTCAAATGGTTTCGTTTTTCAGGATGGACAGATTTCTACAAAGAAAAAACCTGTAGAAGAAGGGGGCCTCATGCGGGCCTCCTTGGTCTCGTCTCCTTCCAGAAGGAAATTTTGCCAGCAACTCATAAATATCTTAAAATATGACGATTCTACTAGATTGGCAAGGCCAATTCCCCGTCACTGCATTTAAGACTTGTGCTATCCCTTTGCTCGGACACACATTAAACCCAAACCATGACTGATTTATATGAGCTCATTGCAGTACCTTCAGTTTCATCATAAACAGTAATGTCAAATGTAATGTCTATTCTACGAATGATAAACACGCTATGTTGTGCTTGTCAGTTGAGATGACTAGTAATGCTCCTTTCAATGTAAACTGACCTTCACTTTTCATCAGATATCAATCCACTAGCAAGCTATTCAGGAAAAGCTGGACAGTTTGTAGGAAATGTGACAACATATTGAACTCAGCTATCATCTTCTGAGAGGACAAGAGTAGCTACCCCAAACTCATCTTGAAACAATAGCTAGTTTCTCTTCCTACAAACCTTGTGCATATGATGTCACAGAGTAAAGAGTATGCCCTCCTTTGAGGGGCAAAACAAACCAACACAGACAAATGCAGACAGCTGATTTGTCAACCAGTCAAATATGCGCAGCCTGCTAAACAGGCAGGGCAATTTTTTATGCGAGCAGCTACAGTACGTTTCCTTGTTTTGCCACAAAGATGATGTCAGTGTGTCCTCAATGCATAAGGTCCACTGCCATTTGTAATATTTCAGGATCTGACTATCGCATATAAAGAGCAATGCAACAAGTTACACCCCATAAATTTCCCAATGCTGTGGAAAAATATTGTCATATGATTCTGATTAGCTATCACTAGAAACTAATTGACTATTACAACTTGGAGGGGGGAGGGGGCTATCCTTCCCCTTCAAGAATATAATTATACTGGTTATAGAATATTACATACAATGAATTTTGAAAGTCACACAAAAGTGGATGATTTCAAAACCCTAAAACAATACGTTAACTGGCACAAATACCTCTCAATAACATACAAAATTATCCCTCTGTATGCTCAGAACTGATTACATGGGCCAGGTTACTTCACCCTCTTTTAAGCATACTGCAGTAATGAACAGGAAAGCCTGATTACCATTGAAACAAATACTGCAATAAATATTAAGTTATGCCCTATTAAACAATTCCACTCACATTTAAAATCAGTCAAAAGCAATGGAATCAGTTCACTTTGAGAATCGTAAAAGGGTTCTAATTTTCCTGGAGGGTACTATTGTGCCATGTTATGTGATAAACTTGATAAATACTTCATCCTATAATAAGTAAAATTGTAAGAATGGCACTTTTACTGTACCATGCTTTCACTCCATCTCTTTAATCTGTGAAAGCTAACACGTAAGACTCCATTCTTACATGGGACTCCTTCACCTACAGGCCTGTAAGCTAGACTAGACTCCCTAATTTATTCCAACACTATGAAAACAAACTATTTATTGACTACACGAAGCCCACATTATCTGTAATTACAAGTAATGTGCTGTTATTGGAAAAAGAGGAAAAAGCCATTTTACTTACAGGAAATGACATCAACCCAAATTGCAAATGTAACTTAACATATAAGTAAACTTCATACACTTGAAAAAGTAACAAACACTTTCAAACATGTACTTTGATGTTTCAAATATCATAATTCTCCTCAAAAATCTATTTCAGCATAGAACATTCATGTTTTTTTAAGTTACTTCACATGTCTTTTTCCATTTGGCAATAAAACTACAACTATTCTTATTATTTTTATTCTTTGTTTGTCTTCTGCAAATGTTAAATGCCCATTAGCCTGATTTCTTTGTAGGGCATGAGGGCTTGTATTAAGTTTAACCCATTTTATGACATGTTTACAACAATCAATACCAACTATTCATCTCATATGTTTAAAAAGGTGTATTAAGCATATGTATTTGTATGCTTCTGATTGGGAGGAATTTTTAACTTTGCAACGTTTTATAATCTTCAATTTCTGAAACCTCTTCAAAACAATACCACATATCTGCTGCTAACTGAGAACAGTTCATTATATACAAAGAAAACACGCCACATATTATTTCTACAGGTACATCTGGTTAAAAGCAGAGATGCCAACATTTACATCCAGAAATCAGGGAGGTTTCACACAGGAATCAGAGAGATTTTTAAAAATTACATGCAACTCAGTGGGGGAAAAGCTTGCTTGAATCAGGGAGATGGTCATATTTGCTAGTTGGAATGGACAAAAATCCTTGAATTTTCAGGGAGTCTCCCTGAGAATCAGGGAGAGTTGGCACCTCTGTAAAAGCAAAAAAAAGAAGAAAAAAAAAAGAAAAAAAAACCTGCCCAGTCCATAATTTTACTCCCCTTTATACATGATCACCGCATGTTGTGTTTTTACCAAATGGTTTACTGCTCTCCCTGCATGTACCTCCTCGCATACGAATCTTAGGATTGCCAAAGATTTGAGGTTAAATGTAAAGCAAGAGAGTAGATTACACAGGCAGAAACAAAACTAGGAAGTAGAACTAAACTGAGCAAGACTTTCTTTAAGTCCCCCCAAAAAATATACTGGGAAGGTTGTTATTGCAGACATGTAAATTCCAACAAGCAGATCCTTATCATATGACACAAACGTCTTAATTCATCATTTACTGGACTAATGATATGCCGGACATCACTCCTAACATATGGCAGATGTGTGCTCTTTCATTAACAGTAAACTGGAAGTACTTCATGTCCATACCAGTGAAAATAATATCCATGCCCTAGGGCCTGTCTCTAAAAGCATCCTGGATACAAGTGGTTCAAAAGTGAGAGAGAGGGAAATCCTGAGATTATGCAGTATGTAAATCATTGATGAGAGTTTTCTTATTATAAAACTAGCTTTTTACTTTCCTCTTAACTTTACAAAATTTGATAACTCCCTTTCCCATGGCATGAATTGTCTCCAGGCCTGCTTGACAAGGCCCATGAGAGAGACAGAAAGGTTAGAGTAAATCAGTACAAACTGATTACAAGCCATGCTCACACAAATACTGATGCTTTTAAACTCTTAAGGAGGCACATTACGTCGCCATGGAATCTCCAAAAATCAATACAACGATCCAGCCAAACAGAGAAACAACTATTTACATAAACTGTAAGTTAACCTTCAGTGGAAAGTTTCTGTTAAGCATAATCATTGGAAACTTATTTGTATAAATATTATAGTAAAGGAGAATACCTACAACTTGCTACAGCAGCAGGAGGTTTAATTTTACTTGACGTAAACTGGCAGCTGGTGAGATCTTTGTCAGGAAATGGAATTGACCAATGGGATAAAAAGCTCAGGTCACTTGAGTGTAAAGGCTCAAAATATCAAAATACTTATGAAAGACCTTAACTTTTCATTTCATATGCAAATTTCATGACCAAAGGATGTAAAACAGATGGTACAGTATAATCCACCAACCCCCACTCCCCTCCTTCTTCAGCCCTCCAGGAAAACAAAGGTTAACTTCTGGAATCTCTGTACATAGAGTCTTTGACCTACATTTGCCTCTTCCTTCATTCCCACATACTCCCCCAACTGAAGTTACTGGGAAGGGAGAGAGGGTGGGTATTGACAGTCCATTACTGATGATGCATGATTTTCTAGTACTCATGTGGTGGGTGCTATTAAAACTTTTTATCTTGTAGTTTCTTGCAGGAACTCATATTGGACAATTACTTACATATAAAAACATTGGTCTTTTGGAATCTTCACTTTAGTGCTTTTCCAGAGAGAAAGAGTAACATAGTGATGAAAGCAGCACAGTGGATTTTATCTTCTGTATTATGTCATCTAGGTACCCACCCATATGCCTTCCTAACTTGTTTATTACCACCTCACAGGCATAAAGATAATTCTAGAGTACTTAAAACTATTTTTTTTTCAAGAGCAAAAACCTCATGACATGATTGGTAGCCAATTAACAAAATTTTCATAGGAAACACCTAAACTGCATTCTGCACCCTAGCTCCTGAACCATTTGAGAGTCTACAAACACTTTCACTTGAAAGTAAAATGGATGTAGAGAGATATGATTATGATGATGAACAGACATGTAACATACCAATGTAATTGTCAGGTTCTCCACAACCTGAAGAGCAAAAACCTCATGACATAATTGGTAGCCAATTAACAAAATTTTCATTGGAAACACCTGAACTGCATTCTGCACCCTAGCTCCTGAACCATTTGAGAGTCTGCAAACACTTTCACTTGAAAGTAAAATGGATGTAGAGAGATATGATTATGATGACGAACAGACATGTAACATACCAATGCAATTGTCAGGTTCTCCACAACCTGAAAGGTGGATTTTTGGAAATCTACCAGACTTGTGACAATTGAGTGCTTGATGAAATTAACTAACATGGCTTCCAATAACCTCAACGTAACATTTACGGCAAAAGTTGATACAAAACATTCACATGGCACTTTCAAAGAAACACTGCTTAAATCTGTCCATTTTTATTATTCTTTAAATTTGCTTCAAATGTTTTTAACACAATACAGGGCACATTATATGTGAAAATTTCACACCAAAATTTGCCTAACAGTAAATTGGAAACACATGATATCCAGTTAGTGTTTGCTAGGTTGTAAGCACATGTCATGTAGTTTTGTAATTACATGGAAAGAAACAGTAGGCTACTACCCACCTCACAATGAATGTATGGGAACAAATTAACCCAATTTGTTACACTACAGTTACTGTTTCAAATTCATTCAGTCTAAACTGTTATTCAGAAAGGATTAATCATGACCTGTCTGTCAAAAATCTGTCAAAATCTGCCAAAAATGAGGAATCCAAATCCTCCAAAACTACCTACCGTATTTACTCTATTAAACGCCCCGGGGGCGTGAAATTTTCGTTAAAGGGGGCGTTTATTAGAGTCAAATTTACGTGACTTTTCTCTAGGCAAGTGCCCCACAACTTGTTTCTTATCTGAGCCCTTCTGATAAACTGCTATGGCGTATTTGCCCATTTGGTTGTCAGCTTCACAATCAGCTGTGAGCTCCTCCCCAATAATCGGTAACCAAACTTTCCTATAAATATGGTAGCCACGAACAACACTGTAAACTTTGCAAGTGTGATCAACTTTCTTGATATGTAACGTTACACACAGAAGTGACTTTTTACAAGCCCGCGGCATGCATGCATGCATGCTGTGCACAGTATGGCCAGGCCTCACGTTACTATACTGACTGGCCGGCTATACGCACGTACATAGGGTAATTGCATAATAGTTACCGTGAGTAGCACCATGCACGTATGTATTAGCAGTACATACGCGTTCACAGCATTTCACTGTTAAACAGTTATCCTGTGGTGAATTTGGATTTTCATGTTAGGCTGTTCGGATAGGCTAGCAAATATTTTTATACCTACGGTATGTACAGTACCACTTTCGAACCGCAAACAAAGCAGTACCGGTTCGCGGTATGTGATAGCGTGATGGATATCAACAGAAATTAGTTGCAGAAACATGCCTTTTACTTCAGGATATGGGACTTTAGGAGATTTCGTGGCTTCAAGGTAGGACTATTTCATTTTTCTTTTACCATATTGTCTTTGGAATTAACAATTTCACTTTATGCAATGTGACGAAAAAGTTGGGGGGCGTTTATTAGAGAGGGGGCATTTAATAGAGTAAATACGGTACATGTAAACAGGATTTAGGGAAGCTAAGTCAAAATAAACTCCACAAACCTGCCCTAAGTTAAGAAATCTACAAACCAAGGTATTTTAAGTTCATGTATAGTAAATGATAGGACACTATTGAATTGTTCAAAAATATTACAAGATTGCATAGTAAAAAAGTGCAGGGAACTTGTAAGGGGCAACACATATTAATAGCAGGTTAGAAATGACCATTTCAATGAGTTCCGTCTAATGGTTAAGAAGAGCAAAGCCCGAGATGAACTGTAAGGGCAACTATTTGTCCCTATCTCCCAATTCTATCACATCAATCATTTTTGATTATTCCAAGTGCCTAAAGGACCAGCTGTTGCCCCCTGCTGAAACAATCCATTGTACAAAATGTCCCCCTGAGCTGACCACTGACTGATGCACAAGGTAATTCGTTTGTAACAGAGCATTTTGCTCTCAGTTCAAATCCGCCTCTCAGTTCAAATTCGCTCCTTCCTGTTGACTCATCCCCGTATGGACCTAACTTTAACTATACTGTACATATACATCCTGCTACAATATGAGTAGAGTGGGAGACACTTAAAGATGATGAAACACATACACTCTCAATTCAATAAATGCCTTTTAACAGATGGATGTTTTCTATCTAATTCACCCATTCCAAATTTACAGTTAGCAACCATCCTTACAATGCACTCCTGAAAGAAACCCCTGTGACCATCAATTTACTCAACATACACGACACATGGTCAGCTGATCACTAATGGTCCTAGAACGAATTACTATGACCAAATCGGCTTCATCATATCAACTCTAAAAAATATTTGCCTATGTCACCTGAACCTTTAACGAGATGCTTCTAACAAGATGAAGCATCTAACCAGATGGAACTTTAATGAGATGCTTTAAACTACCAAAGTGCCATCTTTTCCAATCTCATGCTATACTCTTATGAAATAAGACAGCATTTTAAGATCCCTTTCCAAATTGCATTTACTGTTACCCTGGGAGATAAGCTAGGTATATCCGTATCCTTCAGAGCATGAAGCTTTTTCTAGTCGGATCTCTCAATTGCACTAAAGTAATGAAATTTGTAATGTGATCAACCATTTCAGTTGTAGTCTTTGAATATATCAATTTGCATGGAAATCCCATGATACTCCTGGCCTAGTTCCATAATTAATCATCATATTACCTCATGATGGGAGGCCCTAAGGTTCAACAATCCTTTGACTAAATGATGACAAGCTTTAAGGAAGCTGTCAGAAATTGTTACAAGATCAGAAACTTCAGTCTGGTGTATGGTTCGTTATACACAGCATCATGTTTTTGTTAAAATCAAATCAAATAAAGCTAACACGCAATGTATGCTGCCAAATTGTGCAAACTTCTCAGAAACATAGTATTTTAGAACTCTACTTGAATTACTTCAAGACTAAAATCTTCAGCTGGAAGGTGAGATTCCACTGATAATTTGATAAAGAAGAAAAAAAATATCTCAGTGTTATTGAGACAATATCTTTATACATTGGAACTGCAATATGAACAGAGCATATAGATACTTTTTCTCAGAGAGTTTTACCCTAGACACAAAATGAAAAAAGGCCAAAAAATTGAGTAAAATCTAGCAGATATTTTTTCTCTATCTTATGTGTTTATATGTAGAGATATTAAATACCCCTGACAAATGCATCTTATGGGTCTTGGTCCATAAAAGCAGTTAAATGCAATTGCTTTATGAAGAGGTAATCACAGGTGGTTTTATACCACGAACTTACATACATGGAAACAGCATGTAATATATACGTCCTATCCGCGTAGATGGTCGCCACCGGCTGAAGCAAAAAAGGGCGCACCCCAAGATGGCCCCCCCCCCCCGTGAAGCTATAAATCATCTGATTTAATGACAACTCTGTAATATTTCAAGCAAAAGTTAAACTTGAACGGGAAACAATATCATATCACACCTGCCAACTTTTTCCAAAGAAAAATAGTAATGAAGATACATGTGGTGATCGCCGGCCCGGGGGAGGGGTCTAAGGGGAGGGGGTAATTTTTGCCTTTGTACGACAGGCTAGACACAAAATGGTGCAACATTTGGTACAAGATTTGAATGAAATGAAACACCCTTCTTTGTTAATTTTTCTTGCTTAGTGAAATATCTTCAAGGAGAAATTTGCATCTTTACTTAACTTTAAATCTGTGAGGAAACAGAAATGCATGAAATAGCCCCTTGGCCATCTAGCTTACATTTCCCTGGCCATCCCAAATCAACTGTAGGCTAGATACCTCATAAGAATGGCTATTTGTTTCCCTTTACTAGGCTTTTCTAGGCCTATATGTTTTGCACATTTTCACCCTCCAAAACTAAGTTACTAGTAAGACATAGGCTAGGCCCTACTATATTACATTTACCTACAAAAAGGCTGGGTGTTTGGGTCTAGTGATACTATTCTTCATAGTTTGACACACATTCCAACAAACCAGAGAGTGCAGAGGCCTATCATTGAAATGGAATCCTCACTCTGTCAATTGCGTCGATGTAATTATAAGCCAGTCAGCTAGCCTATACCAGGAATCTCACGTTACGCTAAGGCATACTGTATAGGCCTAGCCTACACTCAGATACTATTATAGTAGTTTAAAGTTCAATGAAATACATCGTGCATTACTTCACGGTCACATACAGTAGCCTAACGTTAGGTCTCACTGAGAGACATTCCAAGTTTCGCTAACTGGAATCGACGTTTCCAAACGTGGAGCCGTTAGGCGGTTCGTACAGTAAATTGAGGTTTGAATTTTAAAGAATATTCATTGGTAAGAATCTCAAAAAAGAACGATGTTTACCATCAACAGAGAACGCTACGAAACATAACCATTAACACGTCATTGACATATGCACAGCCAGCCAAAGGATACGATACGAACCACTGCACCAGAAGTGCAATTACATGTCACCGTGTTACATACCGTGCAGCCGTATTGCGTGCTGCATGCATGCTACATAGAGCATGTGTGCTGTATCCGTACGTACACACAGAAGCAGCGTGGTATTGCATAACACACACAGAAGCCAACTTAACACACTGTGAGGCAGTATACAGCAGTGCATGCAGCGTTGAGTGTATTACCACTAGTTCGTGTATGCAGGAGCTTTCCACATTGCATGTTTACATTTGAAGACTGTATTTCGGGGATCGGGAAAATGAAAAATCGTAATTTGGGGGCTGTAATTCGGAATTCGTAGTCGGGTATAAAAAATCGTAATAATTACCCCAAAATCGTAAAAGTTGGCAGGTATGTCATATTCCTGCAATCCTGCAATGAGTAAAGTAATTTTGACCTTACCTTGCCATATTTCAAAAACAAATTGCAACTTTCTTGCAAAATATGGGAAAATACTTCAGCAAGTCCAAACTTTCATGCAAAATAATGGCAGATGGCCATCTTGGTGCGCTTTTTCTCACAAATGTGGTAGCAATAATGTACCATGCAATATGATCTGCCCATGTATCAGAAGTCTGTGGTTTATACCATTTTTTCACAATTTTAACTATGCACCACATTTGTTCATTTATCTAAAACTAACAAAAAATGGCCTGGGATCATTGTCCCACATTGTGATTGGTTAGGCTATAGTGTCTTGCATATCAGTGCTGTAGTCTTTTTCTTTTTTCAAATGACACCCTCCTGCAAGAAGTTTTTAACCCATTTACTTGTGATACAATATGTTGCACTTTCCTCTGATGTCATCTCAGTAATCAGGACACTTTAGGTCTATACTGTGTGTCATATTTTAGTCCATAACTTAAACAACTTTTGCAAGCTTTGAATCTTGTTATACAATTTATTTGCCCCACATACACAAGATAAAATTTAGTCCAAAAAATGTATAAGCCACAGATTTCCTATACTTGGACAGAGCATACTGAACGGTACATTGTCGCTACCGTACGTGTGAGTAAAAGCGCACCATGATGGCTGTCTTGCTATTATCGTGTGTAAAAATTTGGACATGCTTAAGTCAATTCCCAGATTTAGCAAGAAAGTTGAAATATTTTCAAAATAATGAAAGGTAAGGTCAAAATCACAACGCTTATTGAAAGAAAATTTTTATTTTTCCCATTCGAGTTTAACTTTTGTTTAAAATATAACAGATTTTCCATCAAATAAGAAGATTTATGGCTTTCACGGCTGCCATCTTGGTGCACGCCTTTTTTGTCCCAGTCGGTGGCGACAACCTATGAATAGGGCATACGTATTACATGCAATGTCCATGTGTTTAAGTCCGTGGTATAAACCCATCTCTCTAACACCAGATGAAATAGGGTGACACATGGTGACAAGTTAATTGACTAATTGCTATAAATATATATGCACTGTACATGAATATAACTGTTAAAGGTGTCACACACATTTAAACAGGCATATGTAGGAGTCCATCAACATCCCACTGTTTTAAAATAAAGCTGAAGCATTTTGCCCTTTACTTCTATAACCTATAGCACCCTCCTACATCATAGACCAACCCCTTGTATTACAACTCAGATTTTGAATATCAAAGGGCAGGCTAGAAGCTATAAAACCAATCATGACATGTAAAGTTTCTACTATCTCAGGAAGCGATGCTGAACATTACATAGTTCATATTCCCCGTGGTTTAGTCAATACGAACTTGAAGAATGCTCTGAATAGCACATTTCTTCATACTCCCTTATGAACACAGGACAAGTCTAGAGGCACACTTCAAAAGAGGAAAACAGTCTTCAACCCCGTCAACTTGGGACTCAAAAAATTATTTTTACAAGTTATCTTGCAGGTTGAGCAAATACAAATTTACCAGATGCCTTCTACTCTTTGAAACTCAAAATTATTTCAAAAAGTGATTGAGAAGGAGAAACTTAAGTTTATATTATTTAAGTCAACTTTTTGATGGTAATTTAAAATTCTGAATGATTTAAGGTAGTTTCTTCATCTTCTCTGCATCATATACCTTTAAGGAATCAATCTCCACAATTTACCGATTTCCATCAAACACTGCAAAAACTATCGGACACGGAATACAAAATCTCTTCCAAAATTTTTATTAAATTCCGTTAAAAAAAAAGGATCAAGTAACTATAATCTATTCTGAGACTAATCTACTCCAGTATTTGATTAGCTTACCTATTCAAAATACCCCTGAAGTACTTTAGGGCCTGTACACTCCTATAATGACATTCAATTTGTTCACACAATCTTCAGTTTCTCCACTATTTTTTTCTTGCTTGCAAAGTTGATAGCACAGTGTCACGAGGAAACCCTCCACATAAAATCACTACACTACTGTGTTGTAGCTTACAAGGCTCAGAGAGGGATATAGTTATAAACCACACTGGATTTTGCCAATCCATACTTGGACTAAAATGAAGTTCCTTTTACACTCACACTCACAGTAAGGAAATGGTCGAATTCCCCTTTAACCGTTTATAAAGTCGTGCAGCATGTGAGTGCTGCCAGTGAGAGCTGGATCTTGGATATCACTTGACAGAGCTCATTGAGGTGTCCGAATTTTTCAGTATTTTTGTGTATTTTATAGGCCAGTTATGACCTCCTCATGAGCGAGGAAAGACGTGTGAGGCCTGAGCTCTCGTGAGAGGTCTGTATGGGCAAGGTATCATTAATAGGTTCACCCCTTCCTGCATTCACTCTTGATATAGTCAGCTTTCACATCTGACTATAATTGATTGACAGTAACAGATACACCAAAGTACACAAAAAGATATGCAACATTTGCAGTTAGCTAGCCGACCAGTTAAGTATGTGTTGAACAGCAGTAAAATGGCTTTTCATTTGGTGTGAACACAATGAAAGCATACCACTTGAGGGTACAGTTCACATGACAAAGTGAGATACCTACTGCATCTCACACTACTGTACCTTTGATCTTATAGAATGTCTTTGTTCAATTCTTCCCCCACCATGTGGGAGTTGAACTAGTCAATTTTTTTGAAACTAAAGAGCACATCTATCAGCAGGTCTGGCTTAGAACTAACTTTCACATTATGCACTTCAAATCCACAGAGGAAACTTGACTACTGTACAGTATCCATATTTAAAGTCTTATAGCAGCAATACTGTACATTTAAAACAGAGTGCTAACCATGAAAAATACAGACATATCATATACTGATGTAAACTGGTACAGCAAACAATCTCGGGTCTAAATCAATACACAGGGTTTCTCTTCAGTCTTTTGTAAAAGTGTATCTTTGAATGGATGGTTTCCTTACGAAGAATCTTTAACAGAACAACTTTTGCAGGAGCCAATTTGTAGCACAGTATTAACTACTGTAGCTGTTACAAACTTCAATGTGTTACAGAGGTTAAAAAATGTATAAAGTAAACTCATGTCCTAATGGGCCTATAGCCTGTTTCCTTACTTTAGAACTGAAATCAAATAGGTAAGAACCGGCAAATTGTTTTAAAAAGACAGAACTGCAATGATACGAAACAAAAGGATTTATCAGTTTTCATTATTAAAATATTGTAACAATGTTTGAATTTCTCAGTGCTCATAAGCAGCAGTTTACAAACTGAGACCTTCTGTGTTACATTTGTGGTTTCTATGAAAAAAAAAATTCACAAATAGACCAATGCACTCAACAAACATTCCTGAATTGAATCTATGAGCCTCCATTCATACATCCTAATAATGTATGTTACCCCTGGTGGAGACAATAAAAGGCAGTTGACATCAGATCTACCACAAAATTTCAACACTGAGGGGTAAAGTAGATTGTGATATTGGCATCAGGTGCGTAGCCAGGATTGTGTCATGGGGGTTTTGGTGTCATAGGAGTGGTTTTGGGTCATGATATGAGGGCATAGGAGTGGTTTTGGGTCATGATATGAGGGGAAAGTCTAAGGATAGAGAGAAAAAACTGCTATTTTAGGTGTTTTTTGCATTGCAAGGTTGGGTCATGGCGGGGGGGGGGGGGAGGCTCTAACCCCAAACACCCTCCCAGTGGCGTAGTTGGCATCGCTATACATACTCCTATATACCCACAGGGAATTTTTTTCTTTTAAATATGGTTAGATTTTAAAGGGCAAGACTCCTCCCAAAATGAAGTACTGTAGTGGACCTTACTATTTAATGATTGGCCCTTGAGAGTCATGTGACAATATGTTCTCTCCTCAAATGTTAAATTTACCAGAAGTTACTGCTTGGTTTACTTGGAATATGCAATACTGAAGTCCTAAATTATTATAAAAAAGATACCTGGAAGAGAACTAAGATAACATCTGTGAAACGAATTGCTCCTTCAAGACAAGTGGGTGTGTGTGGGAGGGGGGTGGAGGGGGGTGGGTGGGGGTGTTTGTTTCTGCTTGAAGACAAGTGTGTGTATGGGAGGGGATGGGTGGGGGGTGTGAATGCTTTTGCCCTTTAAAAGGTGGACCTTACAAAGCAAGACCATGGCTCTATTGTACACATAAGTATTTTTAAAGAATTCAGACTCATCTACTGAAGATCATTACTTTCTTTGAGTTGAACAATTTCGGAAATCACAACATCAGTGAGTTCTTGTTAAATGAAAAAGCAACCCAAGGATGTTTCACAGTTAGTAAGAGCAATTCAAAATAATATACTCCAAAATTACAAGATACTGGATAGCAACATTTCTGACTTCAATGAGACTAAACCACTGCTGGACAGAAAACTGATAGCTCTCATGACTGCTATTTGAGTCTGAAGTTAAAGTACATTAACTTCAGTAGACATGCAATTAAGTAAAATACTAAAGATACAGATATATTACTTCAAACCTACAGATGAGTTATAGCTCATTTTGACTTGAAGTGACAAAGAAGACATTTAAAGTTTAAAATTGATGATTTTAAATTTTGATAGTTGATTAATGGCTAAAAAGGTTTGCAGTTTAAAGCACAAACCCTCAGAACTACCTGGTTTGGGAATCTATGAGTCCTGACACTTACCTCCTATTCACCTTAGTTAATCCCCATTTACCCCCCAACTAACTGTGGTAAACTAATAGAACAGAGAGCGAGGGTGCCCTTGCTCCCCACAACAAGGAGCAAGAACCTAAGACTTGATCTTCCTCTTCCCCTTAGCAACAGATCGTGGTCTATGCAACTTTTAGAGGGGCGATGTAAATACAGTATGCTATTCTTTATATAACCTTCGCACAGGCATGAGTAACGTAGGAAACATTGGAGCCAAATGTACCTATTCTCATTTCCTAGTCGGGTAACTTGGTATCTGAAGCTAATAGCAACCACACATCTCTGAAAATCTCGGGAAGACAAAGTTGTCTGGCAAAATGTAGGTCAGATAGGGAGGGATATAGCTCTAGTTTAGTTGCCCTAGGTGGTTTTTAGGATACCCCATATTTCGTTGCATGGGTACTCGGGTACCTGCATGAGGTATACAGTGCCGAAGGAAACCATTTTTGCATCCCTTGATTGCAAATATCTTCATGCATCTGATACATCGAGTTTAATCTAACTGTCAAACGATCATAATTTGGTCAGCAATCCCATAATTTGACATACAATGGGCCTAACAAAACTATGGCTTACATGGCCATTACATTTTTACTGTTTGCCCTTGATAATATTTCTTTGAACAATGATTTTTGAAATGGAGGATATTTCAGGGATTAAAATATTAGAAAGGACATGCACCGAACTCAGACCTATTTTGTTATCTTGGCTTAATGTAATTACCTTTATAGTGCAGAGTCACCTATCTAACTGACAGTTATTGCCAAGCCACTTTGCATTTCTGGAACACAACTGTCCATACTGTTCAGTTAAATAGATGACTTTCCCTTTAGTAAAATACACCTGCCATGTATATCCCCCCAGCCCCCCCCCCCCTGAAAAGACAGATCTTTACATAACATGCTCACCTCCAGGTCTTTTTCTACACTTGTACTTGAGGACATAATTTCCATCTATCTTCAAAGATTTTGAAGGTGCTGATGGTTTTTGCAAGCGTGAGGCAGCTGTACCTTCCTTATTACCTGACTGCAAAGAATTGGTTCCCTCAGGAACCCCCATATGTTCTCCACCAGTATCTGTATCCTACAATATTAGACCTCCCTTCCAAAATTACCAGGCACTGGCTTGGATCAAGTTTAAATAGGCACAGGGTAGTCCATCAATCCATACAGAATTGCTCCTGTTCTCAAAGACAACATTAACTTCAAAACGTTTACTCCGTACTGCATCATCCATGAAAATATTGCCACCTACACTGTAAAATTGAGAGGCACTATTTTACTCGAATAATATTTGGTCACCAAACAGTGTCAACACAAACAATGTGAGATGATTCTCAATTGTAAGTCTGATATAAATTTATAAGTTAGTCCACTTGAAGGCTTTGGGTGGCATGTTTTTAACTTTGTTAAATTTGAACCACTTTTTTGGTTGATTCCTTCAAATTATTACAAAGATGCATGCCATCAAGTATTTCAGTGTAAGTAACTTTAGCAAATATCACTACAGTGCTATAGATATCCAGGTCTCCAAGCTTCAGACCTTTCAAAGCCACTACTGCTCAAAACAAAAAAAACAAAAAAAGCACAGCAAAAATATGTCAGATCCGTGTTACTTCCATTTAATGTAGCCCAACTGCAAATAAGCCACTTAATTCTGACACCTTGGGAAATTTCCTGACATCTTTAACAGAGATGTTTTCCACAGTTGCACCTCTGCAAAGCAGTGTAAACAACATTCTATCCATTACTTTACCATTATAAGTTCAGCTTTGATTCTAATTTGACAACTTTACAACTTGCCAAAAACAAACTGTAGAAAATGTTTCCACATAAAAATCAGCGACGACTACATATAGTCAGTAAAATTAAAAATCAATGTCTTCCGTTGAATGAAACCATCCACACGCACAACAGAACTGTTTAAACTATTATAAAAATTTGGGGAGAGGAAATTAAACAGATCACTTCCCTTTCGGTTATAGTGAATTTCCTATCTCAGCCCATTCTCCGGGGTGTTGCAGTAACGCTCAGCGGTGCAGTGACAAGTCTTCCACAGAATTCTGTTTATACACTGAATAGGATTGATTATTAGTTGTATGTGACTGAACTGAAATGGTTTTGTGTATTCAACTGTTATCACCACCTGAATAAAGTGACTGAGATGCGATAAAGTTAAAAGGTCTCCGTAAAAATGGTTATGCTCTTAACCTCGTGACAGAGAGTGTTTTTTGTAAATTCTGCTTAGTGCAAAGAGTAAATAACTTCAAATGCTGCAGTATATTCCAACATATTCAGGTTAAAAATCAAACGAGTCAATTACACCTATGTAGTGAAAAGTCTCATTATCTTTGCCAAGTTCCTCTCGATTTCCACATAAAAACAAAACACACTAGCATCCTTCCAGGTAGTAGTTTTTTTTAATTCCAAGAGTCAAGGGAATCGCATCACTGCATTGAGAGATGAAGCAAAAAGACTGATTGAAGTCATCCAATTTTTGTATGAAGCAGTAACTATTGAAATTCAAGTTTTTACAGACCTGTCATGTAACATGATCATAACGCCTCTGCTTGAGGTATGTAAAAAAAAATGTCAGATGCAAATGCTTGTCACATCACATAATTGCACTCAGTGTAAGTACTTCCCTCGACAAGAAACATTCATAGTATTTTTTGATCAAGGTATCGCTAACCACAAAAAAATGAAAAACCGAACCTGAAGAACTGACTGCAGCACTAAGCTGCTCTACAAATCCTTTTACTCAGGACTGCCTTCTGATCCACTTTATGAAAATTACACGCATGACTCGTCTCCAAAGGATTTTAAAATCTGATACTGGTCAAAGAGTGTATGTCATCAACGTTTGTGTCTATCACCACGAAAACTAGGCAAAGTATAATTGACGGCTGCTATTGAGGAATTATCACATGCACAGACAAGGTATAAAGATTTGACCTTCCTGCCAATAACTTAATAACACCAATTCAGGGAAATGCTCTGGGCATATCCTCCGAAGGGTAAAAATTTTCTGATACCTCACTGGACTTGCCGTAGTAGGAAACCTGTGAGATTTATCAGTTATATATACATGCTCCCTAACAATTTGCTTATTTCTTTACAACCACTTTTTCTTTCTTTTCTCCCAGAGAGCAAACAGTCCAAGTTGGTAACGTGCATTAACACTTGTGAATGTTTGCATCACTGTGTAATTTGCTCTTAAGGATCGATAGTGAGAGCACGTGCTTATGTCAACACACCAGACCTGAGGGTTCACGAATTGACAGAGCTCTCTTACTCACATTCTCTCATCCCTGACTTAACGACTGGGAGAGGCCACGTGAAATGAATAAGCCTCCTCACTGTATCTGAAGAGGATGTGGACTGGGCATCAGCAAACTCGCACTGTAAGTTACTCTAGTGATCAAGTTCAGGTTTCACTGCTGGGAATTTTACCACAAGGTGCAACTCACAAGTTTTTCAAGAACACACCAGAATTCCTTTTCATGCTTGAGCTGGCCAGTTGTCACTTAGGCTTCATTTGAGTCCTTGCACACCAAATTAAATCGAGCCTGATGACCGTCGTGACACATATAATCAAATCTATAGCTAGTTTGTTAAACACTCACACAAGCAAGCTAGTGAGGTAGTCAATAAATGTAGTAATTACTTTCACCTTATCAAAGCTATATATCTTAGAAAGTGACGCAGAGGTACTAGTTACAAAAATCATTTCAAGACGGCTCGACAAAGACAAGGCCAAACCTCACTTGGGAGAATTTCCTGGTTATTTGGCTTTGATGAAACTCAACTATTATCTTTTTCTTTATGGTAAAGATACAATAAACTTATCTGTAGAAAGAATCAACACAATGTAGAATATTTCCAGAAATATCCTGAAGACTCCCCTCTAATTGAAACTCTGTCTCTGGCAATAAATATTTGATACCTGTCGTCACGATCATGCGTAAGGTCCCTCAAGTAATCGTTTCTCTTCTTCAAGCTTCAGCCTATTTCAAGTGATGCTTGTTTAGCAGTGATACAAATTGTTGATGTACACAGCTACAAAGCAGAACCAGCTTCTCAATTGTTTCTATGCTATCAAGTTTGACAGCTCATGTCCTTCAATAAGACTTCATCACCTTTAAAATGAGATACCAAAACTAGGGAGTCACTTCAATAGAACCACAAAAATTTTCACCTTTTCCATTCAAAAAAAGAAAAAAAATGATGGGAAGAAAATATTCTGGCACACTGGAAGTATAAAATGAAAAGTAGCAATTGCAAAGAGATATGTACAAAAGTGCCATGCTCATTATTCGGGACAAATTGACCTGCCACACATTGACTCCCTGATTTAGATGTAATCACAAATCTGCCAAACAACCATGACAAGTGGCTGGATTGAGGGAGATTTGCATACATGTACATCAATATAAGACAAGTAAATACTGCCCTCAAAGGTTATGAATTAAGATGCACCAACAAAGATTTGCTTGATCGGTATGTCCTAACATAATTCTAGAATGAATGACTTTGAGAAATCTTTTTAACTCTACAAATGTATTCAGAAATATCTTTAAAAGCAAAAGGCTGAATGTTTATTTTTCTATTTTTTTATTCTTATTTATTCTTTATTATTTTTTATTCTTTGGTATCGTTTAAGTTCAAAAGGGAACTTTATAAATCATACCCCTATTTAACACATGTTGGATAGAAATCTTGTACTGTAAGGAATAAGCTACCTCTGTGATAAGGAGCTTTTGGATAAGTAGAAATTTTAGGGCACTGTAAGCAAAATACAAGTTAAAAGTTATAAGGGAATAAAATGCGCTTCCATTTTACCCACAAAATAAAGCCCTCCCCCCCAGGCAAGCAGAAAGGAGGACCTCTCCCAGCTACATCGATCATTCTGAGGTCACTTGGAGCCACTGTCCTTTTTAAAGATTGCTTTGGATTACAAAGTGTTGATAGGAGGTAAGGAGGGGCAAAGTTGTTTCAAGCTCCACCGCCAAAACGTGATTACCAAACTTCATTTAAGTATGGGGAAGCACTCCCCTCTCAGATGTCAGGGATTAATTCTAACAAGTCTAGAAACCCAGGGAGAAAAATAAACAAACTGTGCAATCACAAATGCAATGTTGATAATTCAGCTGGAAATGAAAAGGGGGGTTGGGGTCGCCTGTTAAGGTAGAAGACATGGTCCCCTATATAGGTGGGAGATAGAGCACACCATCTCAGACTTATTCCTGGTCAGTGATCCTTCCTCAGTGTATGGACGACCAAATTGTAGTAACAGGGATTATAGGGAGGGGGGCCACCCAGGGCAGGGGCAGAACAGATTCATAAACTCCTCCATATGCTTTCTATGCTCTGACAAGGCAAGCAAAATGGGGGCATGAGAGCGAACCCTCATTTGAGACTGACTTACCCACTTTGTGACTAGTTAAGACTTGCCAGGACTTTTAACAAGGCTTAGTTGGGTTTATGAGGTGTGATTATTCCTTCAGGCCTAGACAACTTGACTGTGCCACTCAATATAAGATACTGGTGGGTTGATTCTTCACTGCACAATGACTCGACACATCATTGAATAACTATTTTTTTTTTTATAGTCAATGCAATAGAAAATGCCCTAAAGTGCATGGGAGATCCCCTTACAGACTTGATTCAACTTAGAGAATTGATAATTGACAAAAGTATGTTTAAGATAAAAGATTTTCAATTGTAAATTATGGGCAAAGTTGAAGAAGAGTTATCATCTTAATGCAAAAATGGCATATACTCTACTGAAATGCTTCCCAGTCATTTGCATATTTATTAATATTTCACACGAACTACTGAAAATTTTTCATTTATAGGATGTGAAATGACACCTAACATTTAATGAGCAATGACACTATTAATTAAAGTACGATTTCAGCACGAGCAGTTCATTTGTATCTAGGCAAGCTGAGATATCAATGGTAACCATATATTCTGGGGGTAATTAAATCTCTTTCGTGAAATTGTGCAAGTCCTGACAAAATCACTTGGATGAACAATAAAAAGCATTATTGGTGTGTCTTGGAGTAAAGAGTTAAGTATTTAACAATATAATGCAATGTAGCAATATTGCCTTTTATTCATAGCCTGCACCACATTCCTTTTTCTTGGCCAGCTTAGACATACTTGAAATTTGGATGACTTAAGAAGGACTCAAAATCTCACTACTGACAACAAAATGATATTCATGATCTATTAAAGGTGGTTTTTGTGACAGTCTTTCAAGTGTAAATTCTTTTTAAAGGGTCAGGGTAGCCATTATCATTTCTGGGATTGGGTGTCTAGACAGCCTCAGACTTCAGGGAATAAGGGAGTTGCCAATGAATATGAAAATTTCTACACTCTTTCAAATTAATACTGTAGATAAGCTAACCAGAGAGAAATGAAAAAAAGATTGCAATATCAGAAACGTGACTGCCTCTGGGCCTGTAATAAAAATAATTCATTTTGCTGATGGTGCTATAAACTTTGAGTTGGTTTAGGCAAAAAGTTGTCCTGCCTCTTATATGCTTCTAGCCTGACAAAAAAAAAAAAAAATCGATAGCAGACATACAATAGAGCAAACTGTGTGAGGCTCAAAAGGAAACAAATTCCCTGCATACTTTTTTAAAAATAAACAAAGTAACAAATACACAAAAAAAAAAATAAAATCAGGAAAATAAAAGATTGGAAGTAAAATTGGTACTTTTTACAGTTAAGGGTCTATCTTGCAATAATCATGTGTAGAAGGCAAGGCACAAAAAAGCTGAGGAAATTTGGACAATTAATTAGTTTTATTGATAGATGGATACTCATCTACACACTACTGGTTATGATAATGTTCTTGGAAACTATTAATACAAGATGAAAATTAACGAGTTGGTAATGAAATGGAGGAATGCTGCAACTAGCCAGGCTTTACATTTTTTTTGGGGGGTGGGGGGTGGGGGGCGGGGGGAGCAAGTGTTGTGATTGGGAGGGGCATAACTCTATGAGGATAGTCATTTATCTGACTACAGTATGGGCAGTTGGGCACAGCTGGCACATAGCCAAAATTGTGTCATGGAGGGTCTGGTATCATGGGTGGCAAAAAATGAGGGAAAAGTCTAAGGATAGAGGAAAAAAAACAATATTTTAGGTGTTTTTTGCATTGCAGGGGTGAGTCACAGGAAATGCAACATGACTTGGCAATAACTGCCAGTCAGTTAGATTAATGACTGTGCCCATGAGGCTACTACATATGACAATAACCTACATTAACACACCCAATGAAAATAGATCTATCATTATTTCATTTGATGTTATTCACAATTCAAAACAGCTTGCTGAAATTACTGTGGGTACAATGAACCTTGACATGAAACAGTAAATAAGTGACTCCTAACAAGTAGCTGGTATTTGAATTCAGAAAATGCTGAAGCCCCAGAGCCCCCCACACTTTCTCCTCATGCCTTCCTTACATTCCCTGACTGGACACTGAGCTAGATGGAAGAATGCAACCACTATCCCACTGGCCCCAATCCTCTTCGCATACTAGTTAGCATAAATGTTTCCATTTAAAGGCCCAATTCTCTCATCCCAAACAGTACCATTTCTCCTAACCTTCTTGCTTAAGCCCCTCCCACAATTGTCTAAAACTCATCCTCATCCAGACACAATCTCAGCTTATTGCTTCAGGGTGATTATAAAAATGCTCAATGTGTTAATCACAACACTCCCAGCACAGTTCACACTGTGTAATATAAACTTTGGTACTTTGCATTGTTTAAATTAGCAGTCAATCAAGATCTGAGCCAATTGAGAATATCTGCTACCATATACAAGAAGTGTAGTGTGGGGTGAGAGGATTGGCCCTTTAAACCACAACTTGTTTGCAGGGCTGTGGGTTCTCTTCCTAAATCCCTCAGATGGCACTAATGCACATCTTGGCAATACCCACATCTGGCAAGTCAATGAAATGTATTTACGTTCTCACATAGCGAAATAAAGTGGAAGAATCTTAGTCTCTTTTAATATCACAAAGCTGATTTATTTCTACGAGTGTATGATGGCTGAAAACTCCTCAAGGCCAGAAGCACAATTTTGCAAAGTTATCCAGCTCAAGTTGAAGAACATTTAACAAACTGAAAGTCAGACTGTCAAATTGCAAAATTGATTTTAAATCCCGACAGGCTTTCCATTGATGTGACATTTACCATACATTTCATATTTTCTACTTCATTCCTGTGTTACCAAGCTACTGTGAGAAGCTTACTTTCTTTCAAATACCAAGGAAATGACTTACAGCCGACAGGTGTGTTGGTAATACTTCCGTTTTCATGCTAAGATAACATTTCATCACATGATTTTAGTGATGGAAAAAAAAAAGCTCACTAAATAGAAATAAATTAAAATGGAAAATGAACTCATCCCAATTTAGGTCATTGTAATTGTTGTCAACCATAGCTACATGAACGGCTATTGAAAACTGCGTGGCAATGTTTTTTTCACTAAACTGAGTCTGTCCTTGGAGTGAATCTCTGGTTTGCCTGGAAAATAAACTAACTTCTAAATTATCACAAAAGGTCCAGTAATTGGAAATGAGAAATTGAAAAGATTTATCTATTGCTTCAAAGCACTTATGAGACTCAGTGAAGGAAATATCCCTTCATTTTGTCCATTTCCCCAAAATACAAGTGAATAACAAGATGAAATCTGCATGTTTGGTCTAGCAGTAGAGCATCCACCTCTCACACGGAAGGCCCGGGTCCGATTCTCAGGTCAAGTCATAGCAAAGACTCTAAAAATGGAACCTACTGTCTTTGTGTGTGATGCTACGTGCATAAGCAATGGAGTAGGGAAAACAAGCCAGTGAGCCGCAACTGGAAGAAAGGCAGAGGCCCAAATAGATTGGAATCTGGGCAGTAAAACTCCATCTAACTAACCAACTGAATGTGGAAAACCAACCTTCATTAAATACTGCTGTAAATACAGAAATTAATTATCACACAAATATTCCACTTATTTGAAGAGAAATATTGTATTTGTTTTGCAAGAAAAATTCATCCTTTTAAAACTTATATTTATTGCCATAGGGTGATATAGTATCAAAAATAAGGCAGTATGGTAGCCTTCTTAATAAGAAATAAGTTTCCTGCAGGTAGAAATTCAGTTGTTTCTTGCTCCAGAATAATTTGTTCACCCAAACTTTCAACATTTCAAATGATACAGACTCTATGGCTCTTCTTGTGCATAACATTTTGAAGAGGTGAAGCAATATTGCTAGAGTTTATGATTAAGACTGAATTGTTGGGTAGTGTCTGAGCCATTTTGGTTGAACTTTTTGAGGGAGCATTTTACAGACAGTATTTCCCTTTAAATTCATACATGATTGCACTAAAGAGTTCTAAGACACAAATATCCTTCACTTAGATTCATCAGGACATAATAATGTTTAAATCGAGTTTATCTGATTCCATAAAGGATATGATCCTTCAAACCTAATTGTTTAATTTCGTATTTCTGGTCAGGTAGCAAATAAAATTGTGACAATCTCATCTGGCATTTCGTAAATGGGATGAACTGAAAATTGCCTCGTTCATCATAAGTGAGAAAAATAACTCAAGGTGACTGACTTAAAGCTTAAACATATGAAATTTATCACCTCATAAATTCAAATTTCAGATCAGTTTACAACTGAGGGAGGATTTCATTCCAATGCAGTTACAATAACTCACTGTGGTCATTGAACCTAAAAAGATTAGGAGTGACTTATGAATTCAACAAATATTTTCCTTTCGTGAAAGGAGTAAAATGAAATCTGAAATTGTCTCACTCAAGTTTTGTCATCAATAGTGTGCATCTTACAGTTTTTAAAGTGGTACAAATATATTACAAATTTCTATGGAGAGAATTTTTCTATTTGCTTTCAAAATTATAATATACATATTGTGTTTTTTTCATTTATTACAAAGGCACAGAAACACTGAAAAACTAGGGAAGACCAGCCTGCAAACCTTTTTTTTTTTGTAGGGGGGTGGTCATTACAAGTAAACTCTTACAGGTTCAGCCCCCTTGGAATGTCTGGATCCACACATGGTTGTAGTAGACATAATTTACTTGAGATTTAGAGAAATGCTGGATACATCAAACATTAAACTATTTATTGTTCCACAGAGAAACACTTTGAACCACAGCTGGTTTTAAAATCCAGATTTGTAAATTTTTGCACATAAAGAGCTGTTACACCTCTAGATCATGACTGCGTATCTCATACAGAAGGAAGAAAATTATGGTCCTCATCATCATGGTCATCACCCCCACCCCTCCCCCACCCTCACCCAAAAAAAAATCTGAAAAATAAATAGGAATTCAAGCAAAAAATGTGTAAAAGAATATATTAAATAAAAGAATAAATGAAAATTTGAACCACATGGACAGAAATTTACATTCTGTTCAAGAAATGGTAAATTTGTGTGCCTAAAGGGATAGAACAAGGATTGAACTGGAACAATGATAGTGACTGCCCATTGCCATTAAACCAGCTAAGATGGAAGTATTGAGATTTCTCAACCAGGCACATTGAAAAAACATTTTTACATTTGAACCAGCCCATTCGAAATACACACCCTGGTTGGCTTGATCTTCATTGTTGCATATATTTTATTTTGCTTGCAAACTCCCTCTATGAAGTGTACCCAATTGGCCCTGTCACCTAAGAGTAATTTTTACAAGATATAACTGCATGCTGCTGCAAACATGAAGCAGTTAAAAGCTAAATTGCCTTTCTCCATGCATCCACAGTGTCATCACCTCGACCATGCATAAAATGTTCCTTGGCATACACTTGTTTCAGTATTATGGATGATTACCTTGTCAAGATAATTTTGCACTTGATCAACTGTAATATTACTAAAGGTTCATCCACATGACACACATCTTACAAACTGTCAGAAGCCATATTTTCTTCCTTTAACCTATACCAAAACACGTGTCATCTGAAATGGGTTACCTGACCATTGAACACATCTTGCAGCCAATAAAGGGATGAGGGAACATTTTTCAATTATTTCTTTATTTTTGTTTTGATGGAGAAGGCCCAAACCTTGGGCTACTTTTGAATATATTTAAGTTGAGAACTCTATTTAAACAGATAGTAAACAGAATACATACATAAAAAGTAAGACAGCACTTTTTCTCACAGTTGCTTCACTGGTTGGCCTATAGCATGTGCATTGTGAAGGATCATTCACATGCATGTTAGGGTTTGAAAAATATACACATATTAGTGTCTACATTTCATTCATTATGGAAATGTAAATCCACCTCAGTAACTCTGCAGCCATGGCACAATTTGTTTGTAAACATGAATGAGTCTACAGGACATGTGGGTCTTGCTATTTTCTTCTCCTTTGCCATATCCCTCCCCCCCCCCCCCCCCACCATGCTTGTAGCCAACGCTTCATCGGTTCAATCTAACCATTAGTCATTTTACAATATTATTCATAAAAACCTGTTAATTCTCCAAAAGTCCTGCTACTTTTTTTCTCAGTACATAGAAATGAATCTTAACAAAATTGATGCATTCGCAAAAATATGCCCTCGACGACGTATTACTTTCAGTCATATGCATGTACAGTTTTGTTTTTTTAACCTCCACCACAAACAAGTTATGAGGAAAATTGTGCTAAAGGATATTTTGTTGCCAAACCTTCTGGATGTGACAGGATGTACCAGTTATGGATTATTTTTCCAAAAGTGTCTATCAAAGAATGAAGGGTTTCTTTCCTTTGGCAAATTCTTTATTAATTAAATGGTGCAAAATGACCAGGGGATTGTACTCTGCAGGAATACATACACAATGGTCCATATAATATGGAAACATATATTTCAGTAATGGTTTAAACTGAATTGACACTTTGATGCCCTATATTAAGAAACAACAAAAGATGTTCATTTTATACATTTTATGTTTCATAATGCAGAATCTATCTCCATTTTCACATACACTACTTGAAAAATATTTATTCCATTGAGAATAAGGAATGTGGTAGAGAATCTGCAAAGTCTTTTTTATTGGTAAGTCCATTAAAGCTACGTAGGTCTACTATGTTTGATTTTGCTTTGGCTTGAAGCTACAATATTTAGGAGCTACAGTCATTCACACAACCAGCAAATTACAACCCTTTTTAAAAGACAAAACATTTTTCTTCCATATAGTATCTTCACATATGTGCTAATAATTAGCCAGAGCACCAAATTTAACCCAAGAAAATGCAAAAAACTAGGAACTAAAAAATTTTAACTCTTCCCCAGCCATCAACCCCACAAAGTGTCAAGACAAAGTCCTGTTTCAACTATACGTGAAGACACAATGATGAAAAATGTGATAACTGAGAAACTCAATATAAACCTGTGTGCCAACAGAGTTTATAGCTTGGCAGCTATTCTTAAAATCCTTAAAATCCTAGGATATGCAAAATTGAATCACTATCTCTTCCCAGTACAAAATGTTTACAATTACAAGTCTCATACATGCTTCTACTAAACTTGTACAACTTCTACCACAGGGTCACCTTATTTGGCCTAGGGAAGATTAATTCACCTAATGGGGTTAAACTGTTCAGTAAAAACAAGTTCTGCTATTTGATTCAGCAAGATATTACCTAATGTCCTACTTTACAAGTTCCAACCCATGGGAAATCTCCTTCAAGCCATAAAGTTAATTTTGTCTGGGGATCAGAAACTAATGAGGAATAATGCTGGTGGATACGAAGACGACATATACTTTTCATCCTTCTTGGTGTATATTTCAATAGTTACATGGCAATCATTCCGAGTCAACCACAAAGGGTAGTAACTACTGTTCACTCAGTTCACTGACACTAAAGCCAGGTTTTGAAATTAAAAACATTGAGTATACTCTCTAAGATTTATGTCCATGTATGATGTATATTAAGTATATAAGTCTCTTTAACCTCCTTGGAGGTGTCACAGAAAATGAAATAAACCAACAAAACAGTAGTTTTTATACAGCATTATCATATAGCTACCTTCTTTCTGCCTATTAAGAGGACTTGCTCTTACCTTTTGAAGTTAATATGCCTTTTGGTATGGCATCTCCCACCTTTCTCAATCTGACATCTAAAGGAAATAAGCTGTATGTATCCCCTCCCCCCACTGTAAGTAAAAAAAAAAGCCAACCTATTGTGTAAGAATTGTGGATGACACATCTGGTAATGATGAAGGTACACTATAGCTTGTTAGGGTTGATAACAGGCTTTGAAAGGTTTAAAGCATGTAATTTAATTTAAAATTTTTAACTGCACATCTGACTGCGAGCAGTTCAATTAAGAGTTTGACTTAAGTGATAACCACTGTCATATTTTATTTTCTCAGAAATATTCCAGCAGATGATGCAAGGGAAGTACTATTTTCATTTTCATATTTGAACCACAAGATCAAAGTATTTCTCATATTAGACAAACTTAGGCAAAGGCAATTAAAATGAAAAAGAAGGAAAACTAATGAATAAACAGAGCTTAAACCAATCACCACACATATCAATCAATTTCAGTTCAGTGGTACACTTCATAAATAATACATTGGCACTGAGACATTCAAACACATCCCTTGTCTACACTATCCGTAGGTTTCGTGGTTATTGTGTTTACTGTTGTTATTTCTAACACTTAGCAGGGTACAACATGTAGCCTCATCAATAAAATGTTGACTTTCTTCAGTTTAGCTTCAAACCTTTGGCCATTCAACCTTAATTTAGAAGTAATGAAACCTTTCTCCAAAGGCAAAAAAATCAGGATGGCTCAGCGTTGTGCTTCATCATCATGACACTTGCAGGAATTATAGATATAAAAACATGGTCCTTTGAGGCTAATTCACATTAGAGGCAAGAATAATTACTGGGGTCCTTGCCTGGATGAAAGGTTATTTACCAAGATCACTGAGAAACAAACAAAAACAAAAACACAAAAAAAAAAAAAAAAAAGAAAATTTAATTAAGGGAATAATAAGGTAATTAATTTTGAAATATTGACCAGTCTCATTACTAAAATACAACTGGGAAAGTGCACCTTGGGAAGTTTGTCACTCCACATTTTATTGTACATTCTGGCTTTAAAATTCTGCTTCTTTGTATCTTGGCAGTTCTTTTATGTGTTTTATGTGTTTTTTGTACTTTTTTAGTGCTAAACTGGTAGCATTTCATTTGAATTCTTGCACTTTTAATCTTTTACTGCTGCTACTACACTCTTATTAGGCACTACGTAATTTTTGCTAATCTACATGATGTTGTGGAGGACCATCCTAAGTGGATCGAAAATTCCAGCAATTAATGCTTTTACCAGTATTTCTATTTTGACCATTACAATTTTTTCTGTTTTGCTTGTTTTTCTCTTATTTATTGGAATATGTGTGGACCATATATATAAATTGAGATTTAGGCAAAATTTCAAAGGAAAAAAAAATGTGACTGTCGGGAGAACTCAACCTTAATTCAGGTGCAAAAATGCATTTCACCTTATTTGGGCACTGTTATGTGGGTAAGTCTATACCTACTAAAGTCTGATTTACCAAATAATGGTTATGCAATTACTTCCGGGCACACCAATTTACCACACCAAAGAACATGCACCCATTAAAACTAATGACTTATGGGCCCATTGAAATAATGTGCTTATACTACTACTATACTATACTAAAAACTGAAAAGGGAAATGTGATCTTATGTATTTTATTGCTTTTGTTTTAATCTATTGTACCAGCTGGTGGATTTGACCTTTCACTTGACAGGTCAATCCATTTCATGTACTTTGTGTGGACAAAAGGACTCTCTATGTCTTTTGCACACAGTGTCCCCACTCCTCCCCAACATGAACTTAGGGAAGTATACAGGTAGACAGAGATATAGATACAGCACTGACCAACCTAATTGAAACAAGCTGAAAGAATTGTTATCACCAAATACTCACATAATCTTATCATAATATAATCCAAAAAACCGGTAAGAAAGCCAGACATAAAACAACACGTCTAAACGTGAGCACAGGCAAAATGGAGAAAGATAGAGGGCACACGGTGCCCTCAGCTGGTAGGGTTGGTACGGTGTTATTGGTTTGCCAGACGGTAAGTATGGGTATAAATGGTATACAATAGGTGATAGGAGCCAGGTGAGGAGCGAAATAGACTCTTAACATTTTGATTTATGACAACTAGTCACTGATATATAGGACTGTATCATAATATTTCATAGATAGTACAGTTAACACTGTACTTTTCAGTAACTTGGCCAGCAAGTCACAGCTGGAAAAAAGGCCATTGCCCGCTGTACATAAAATAATTGGTTAGAGACTGAGCCCTTAAACCTCATCCAACTAACTGTAAAATAAGGTCCTTTAATGGGATGGGAATTCTGACAATTCTAGCCACACTGGACTAGGAGAAAACAGACAAACAGTGGTTGCTAAGACACCACAAAATGATGAAAATACAAAACTTCAGGAAAATTGAAAACCCACTTTTGTATTTATTTTACTAATCCTATCTTAAACCCATCACTAAATCCCATCAAAGTACTAGTACACTGAAATTTAGGAAACACCTATCTCTAGCCGAAAAATAATGACCAGCATACACAGTCACATAGAAATGAACTTGAAAGGCAATTGCAATCAGCAATGTTAAAAAGTTAAGCCACTGAAATAACTAAGTCTCACATACTCTTATAGAAATTAATCACACACTCCTCCTTTAAGGACTTAAACAAAAGCATGAATAATATTTAAACATAACAAAATACATTGTTTGATTGTTTGATTTCTTCCATTTTTTCCTTCAATGTTATCAAAACAGACTTTTTGCTAAATTTTGCACAAACCACATTAATTATTATAAGTTTTCAAACACCATGTCACTGCAAAGTCAAACACAGAAACAAAAGTGCAGAGACATACTGCAACATCCATGCAAAACCTTTTAACAAATTATACCTCTATATACTTCCTACGAGTTTCTGCTCTACTTCAAAAATATCAACCATGTCATTTCTTGATTGGGGCAAACAAAATTTTAGTGGGAGCATAGGCATCGTAAATTATGTTCATTCAGTTCTCTCTGGGAGAGAGTGCCATTTATTTTATAAATTAACTCCTCAAAAATTCTGCTGCATAAACTGCACCAGACACTCTACTTTATTTGAGCAAAAGCTTTTAGTATCATTGCTTGTCAAACAATTATTGGTTGCATCTTACTGTGTGTAGTAAGTGAACTGTGATTTGGGGTTATGCAAACAGCAAACCAGCTTTAAATGGCACATGGAAAAAAAAGCAATGACTCAGCCAAGAAGTAAGTATGAAGCAATGTACACAAATGATTGTTCCTCTTGTCTAGTGGCACCTGAATAAAACAAGTGTTACCTGTTTTGGAATATTTTAATTTAGCAGTCTGCAACCCACAGGGAATATCATATGCTTTAGAACTGAGGTTCAGTAACACGCATGCTTTTTTACGAAAAGCCTTTCCTTGCTTTAATAAATAGGGATATTTTTGTGTGGTATAAGATGATTGCGGTGTAGAGCAGCAGGCCTCGATTTTCAGAAAAATTTATGGTGGTCCTTTGGGCAACCAGCTCAGTATTTTTAGTTGTCCTCAAGAAAATTTGGTTGTCCGAAACATTTTGCACACAATTACAGTACAAAACAGTAATTATGTTTACATATAATTGGTCTTGAAGAATAAAAAGATTTGATCTTTGCAAGACAAAAACACATGAAGTATGAAACTGTATGATGGAAAATGTTGTAGAGTTGATCAGTCAGCATATATAGGCTTGCTACTTCTTCAATCAGATAAAAGTAAGCTTGAATATAATTCATTGTGAGGAAAAAATGGTTGTCCATCGGACAACCAACTTCCAACTTTTGGTTGTCCTTATGGAATTTTAGTTGTCCCGGACAATCGGACAACCACAAAAATCGAGCCCTGAGCAGTATACATCCACAGCATGATCAGAGGTACTATTGTCACTCAAAGAATGCTTCAAGGCCAAAACATTCCACAACTATAAAAACCTGGAACATCTTTCTTGTCAAATGAACAGAAAATGCTGTACTTTCAGTAATAACAGTAACATTTCATTAATTTCATGTTCCTTCCCAAACATATTTTAATATTCAGTCCCCTGTAGTGGAGTTGTCATGAGGGTCGTTAGCCTTTCTGATTTTCTTTCTTTTGATCTTTTTACAGTATGAAAATATTTGTACACTAATTTTGATCAAAAGTTAGCATATGTGTGGCACCAGGATGCATATAAGGACACCTAATTTTTCAAAGGGGAGGGGTATACTACTTCCAAAGCTACCATTCACACAACAGACCACATGGCCACCCCTCCCCCAAACCCTAGAGAGGAGTTTTGGTCCATATCTACATACTGGTAATAAAAAAGACACAGAGGCTTCATCTTCACTCCTGTTAGGTTGAAAGAATTAGTTCTCATGGCTGACACTAAATGGAAAGATCACATGACTGCTTCCTTCCCAGATATTTAGAAAAGAGCTGGTTTCAACAACAGTTGAATAAACAGGAAAAAAAAAACTGCAAAACAACTAATATTGTATTAGGATCACATCCACTGACAGAGTGACAGGACAAACTATCACCATTAGAGTAATAACAAAACCTCAGAAAACATGCAGCTCAGACAGGTCTGCAAGAACTTCACATCATAAACAAATTAAAATCATATTTGTGACTGCAACTATCTCTCTCCTGGGACCCTGTAATTTAGTCAGACTGGTTCATCTTTCCTGACTATACTGATGAAATCGCTGACTGACAGTTTAATAAGTGCATGGTTTGTGTTCCAAAAGCAACCATAGCAACATTTAATCATGCTTGCATAACATTGATCATATATTGATCCCTCTTAACATTTTTATTTTTTCGTGAAGCTTCATGCTTTCCAGTTTATAGTTAAGCCACACAAACAAGATGCAGACATATATTCATCTTATACTGTAGCCTATAGATGCACCCAAAAAGCCTAGTGATGGACTGATTTAGTCAGCCATAACCCAGGACTAACAGCTTTAAATCTTTCTAATTCCTCATTTACCTTTAATTACCAGAATGGTTGCACACTAAAAATCCCTCTTAATTCACAGAATGTGAGGGTTTAGAACTGCATGTAGACAGTATAATTTAAAAGATTTATGGCTGATGGACCCCACTTACGGCCATATTCACAAGCTGTTCCGATTTGTCTGTAAGTTGGACCCCATCTAATCATATAAAAGTCTAGATGTAATAAAGAATGGCAATCTTCTCTTTAAAATACAGCCTGATCTCATTTGCAAAAGATGTTCATGAATAACTTGCTCATTCTATAGAGACCCTTTCTAAGACAGAAATGTCAAAATTTTAAGTGCATATGAATGATTCATGAGGAGAACTCATCATTCAAACAACTTCATAAGATGCATCCTAAACTAATGAAATGTAGTATAGTACCTCCATTTGCATAAAAACATTTGAATAACTTACAACTTTAACTTTACATTAATATTTCAAAGTATTTCAGGTGTAAAACAACAGCACTACATTGCCACATGTGCAAAATCTTCAGTTATACACAGACTAAAAATATTGCTGGCTGATTCAAGTTCATGGTCATGGTATCTGCAGACCAATAGGTAAAATTCAAAACCGTCATCAGTTTCAAACTACAGTATCTGCAAGGAGGGTACATATCTATAAAGCCTGCACAGTCACTGAACATCTCTAATTGCTATCAATATTTACGTGAACAAAATGCCAACATGACACTTGTGAAATATTGCAGCTACCTTATGGGCGCACCAATGCTGTCTCATTTCAAGTATTTTGAACTTAGATTCTCAAGAGTTTCGCAGAAGGGTGAGACAAAATTGCTATTCCCACACATGTCTGTTGAGACGTGCAAAATATATCGAGTCTATAATATTCTCCAGCCATCTCTCACGAATGGCTATGAACTCATGAAAGCTAATTGGTACATGACGTCTGCCACGGCCCCAAAACCAAATGAAATTTCTCATTAAAAAACACTTCAGAGTTCAGAATGAAGCAGACATGATTGTAAATGTGTTGTTTTTAGAAACTGTTCCTGATGAAAGAAGAAACATTCAATGAGAAAATCAATAAATGAGACATACATATCCTCACAACTTTTAAATCTTTACTACAAAAGCATTTTTTTTTTTTCTCCCTCTCTTTTTCTGTTGATGCACTAATCACAAAACCTTTTTTTATTATAACAGGAGAAAAAGGGCAAGTTTGAAATAAGCACGTTGGAATTATGGGGCATGTGATAGCTAGATACACAGAGTGCAGCCTGTGTATCGCTTAGCACAAAGTGCACTCATTTCCCTTGTTTTCCTGCAGAATGTACATAGCACTAAAAACCACAACTGTCTCACAACAATTTAGAGACAGCTCACTGGGCAAATTAAACCACACTGAAGATCCTCTCTTATCTCGTCCCCTTTCTGGCGTACTGACGAATGGCAAAAACAGGAATTTCATGAATCTGAGAACCTTGTATTTCACATAGTGGCGAATGTTGTCTTATTTCGAGAATTTTTGCCGTATTCATCGTTTCTGTGTTTGGAATTCTAGAAAATAACAAAGAGTACTAAGTCGTTGCAATTTTTAAGGCTGAGGTGAACAGATGACAGCAAAAAATGCATTCGTCACTACGCCAAAACTGCCAAATTTTCACATTTGTCACTATGCCAATTCGCAATTCGTCAGTACGCCAGAAAGGGGATGATACTATAGTTGGATTAATATAGAACAACTGCATGAAATTTTCAAGTAGATCTACTCAAATTTTGGAACATGTGTCGAAGGTGAGGAAGAGCTTTGTTCAACATGACCATTAATACTATGGTCTCACGTCCTGCGCTCAAGGTAACACCCTGTTCTACATATCTACATCTCCTATCCGATTACAATGCACACAAAACCAGACTCTTTCTGGGGGGGACGGAGACAGGCTAAAGTCTCAAATACCCTTTACACAAACACACTTAAAAACCAAGTCTGATAGTTGTTTGTTTGTAATACCATATATATGCAAGCATTACTAATTGATAAAAAGGAATGCACATTCTTTTTTTTTTTCATCCTAGAAGTCATACTAATTCATACAATACACATGAATCAGTATACTCAGTGCTTTGCCAAAGTTAAATTGTTTTTCCTTTTTTCAGTTGTAAACATGATGTGACTTTCAAATATGCCAACATCATATAACGTCACTTCAATGACTGAAATAAATTGTGACAATTTGATGAAGTATAACATTGACATTATACATTTTCACACCCTTTCAATATGGTGAACAACAACATTTCTTTTGAACACACCATTGAAATCCAATTTTACTGTATTTTACCTTCACTCTTAGAAGCATATCCTGTTTAGATTTGAATCCAAGGAATTACCATCTGATAGAAAACCAGCCTTTAATATATACATTATACAAACTGCCAGGTTAATATGTAGCTGAGATGCTAACCCCAAATCCATTTACTAAAGGTAAATTTTGTTTGTTCAAGACTTCTAATTTTTGGCATAGAGGCAAAACAAGTAAGAAAAAGCATGTTGACATTTTTTATCTCAGCAGAAAATTGCAGCATATCAAAAGTCTTTGAAAATTGAAGAAACGTAATCAACATGACTGATTGAATTCACTTTGAAGTGAGTAAAATGTAACAATTGCCTTCTGGCATCTACCATAATTGTCGATACTTTAACTAGGCATTGCAACATAATTGCCTGTTCAGTCTCAGGTCTGAAAGGAAAAAAAAAAAAACTTGCCCTAGAAGAAATAAAAAAGCATGGTAAAAAAAATAAAACTGGGTAAAAGGGCAAAGTTTTTCCCACTTTTCAACATACTGCAGCTACAAATAGAACAAGGATACAATATGTCTCAAGTGATATCCCATTCATTATATGTGTATAGTTAATTTTCAAAACAAAACAGATGAAAGGAATCAGGACTTAACAGACTACTCTCTACAAAAATGAAATGGGGCCAGTGCTAACAGTAACATCAAAATAAGTGGTACAAGGGGTGGGCGGGTGGAAATTTCCCTTCCCAAACATTTTGTGGCAGTTTCAGATAGATCTATGTACAACATGACTTTGTGGGGAATCAGCACAGCTATATTCTGGAGACAAATATTTTCTTCATGGGACTAGTGAATTGAGGGTGGGTGCCATGCAATCATGCATAGTAGCACCAGCACTGAGTTGAGCCCTCAAATCTGAAAGGGCTAAGAGGTGACCAGAGGTGGTTTTAATATCACTTTAAACATATCCACTTAGTAACAAATATATTTGGGAGTAATTGCAAAACCATAATATGCACACCCACAGATCCAGCCTACTTCCTCCTATACTTTTAAAACACTGGTGTTTTCTCCAGTGAGGGCTCCTACTGATGGTTTGTTGACTTGAGGCAAGTTGGCTATGAAGTCACAAGGCATATAGTGCCCATCCATTTTAGGCCTACCTTTATTTGCATTATTTAAGTGTTCAGTGTTCAAGGACATCTTGAGAATTTATTTCAAGTTTGTAAAATCTGCTTTGTGAAATTTGTCTCAACTGGTTTTAATTACCAGACTTTGCAAAAATTGAGAAATGATGAAATGAACCCCAAGACATTGATTTCTATTGATTAAAAAGGTTAGTCAAAGAAAATAACAAAAGCATGTGCAACGTGTCCTTACTATGGCCCTGTTCTTTAATTTTAGGTTCACTTTCATTGAAAATCTGTTACTACAATATCTGAATAAAGCAACAAAGTTTTGTTTCTAGCTGTTCACCAAAAATCATTGCCGTATCTGATCTTCATAGTTGAAGGAGAAATTTGAAATGACACTTTTCAAATCCTTTAGGTACTAACTCTAAGAGAGACATGAAAGTATTGATCTGGATAAAGATTTCATGCTTCACTACTCTATGGCAATTTAGCTTTACAGAAGAAAGGGAGGGGGGGGGGGAATAAATCAAGAAAGGAAACTATAATGGAGCCTGCCTTTCCCCCCTCCCCCACCTTTGCAAACATCTGTCTACCTCTACAACTGTATTTAGGTGGGCATTAAAATACTAGACTTCCATGAGAATGGCACCAGGGATTAAGTTTCACAAATCATCAACATAAAAGCAGAGTACAATACTGTGATCTAAGTGAGATGGATTGATGAAGAGGATTTTCAACCTTACAAATGAAACCACTCCAGGATTTAGTTAAATCATTATCCTGCCAGATGAGAAACTGCACTGAGGTGTTGAGTTACTTAAGACAGTAAGAGTATCCAATCTAGAGCAATTTCACCAATCTTTACCAACCTGTGAGACATGACCAGGATCAAATGGCAGATTACAAAGCGTTTCAAAATCTTAAGTTTGGCCAAATTTTGAAAAGTAAATTTATTTGGCAGAGGTACAAATTTGACAATTCTTTGGATTAAACCTTCTGAGCCTTTCTGGCCATGTGATGCAAACCTTGCTTGTCTAGAAACGTACTATTAAAGACTTTCCAGTTCATGTATCTGTCACAGGCAGGCTCTAAAGTATGGCTGCACTGTTGCTAAAATGATAGGGTACTTTCTTACAGCTGTGAGGTTTTAAAGTACACACATTACTTTCAGCATATATTCCTTTTCTTGAACAAAAGGAAATAAGCTCAATCAGTGGTATACACATATCCCCAACATTTTGCAAACTAAATGACCCCAGCGCACTCTTACAAAAGGTGTAGTTACATACAGAGGTTTTAAAATGAAAAACATGCATAAAAATTTTTATTTTGTACTCCTTAACAACCTGCACTCTCAGAATCAGAGACTACACTGAATAAAAGCTGTGCAGCACTTACATTACTGCTAAATGTGCCCTTGTCTAAAGACAAAATACAATTTTTTAATTTGATCTATTCAGGAATGAAAGATGAGTCCCATTACAACTTGCTTTTAACACATGTTGAGGTAACACTAAATCACATAATACACTTTACATTGCCCTACTTCTTATGACGATGCATCCTATTTCTAATAAGCTTTGCGATGATGATTGATGGTCCCAAATGCTGCCTTCAATTTACAAGGGCTTTTAACACAGAAACAAGAGAGGTACAGCTTAAACAATTCAAATGGACTTTCTTCCTCTTATAGGAATGATGAATTGCTCTTCTAATAAATGACCCCGCATTTTGGATGCAGTTGAGAGCATTTCCACAGTCGAAAGAGTGAATTAGGCACAAGTAAGCTCTTCTAAATCCTGCACTTCATAACTTTCAACTTTCAATGATGTTGGTACTAAATCAATGTCCATATACCTAGGCAGTGATAATGCATAGTTTCCAAACTGTTTTAGAAAACTGATCAATTTAAAAGTTACGGGGATGCTGTTACTTTTTCCCAGGTAAACTTGTGGCTATATAGAAACCCATCCAATAAATGATATTACACAAGAACAATCTCCAGTAACTTTATTTCTTTTTTTAAAATCAATTTTGTGACAAATATGTCCTCAGAAAAATTGATTATCTTAATTTCATCAAATCTTAACTAAATTACTGTATGCTTCAAAGTTTAGGGACAAACCAATGTACTGTCTAGATGGCACCAACAAAATGCACCCCTTTCCGTAATGAAGGAGACAAATGAAACAGACTTTCCAGTGTAAAAACATACTGCATCTAAACTGACTGTCAACTTACATTGAGTCTAATGACTGAACTGAAAACTGACTGTCAAAAACATCCCTTTTTTCATTGACGGGCAAGAATAAACAGCTGTTTCCCTGTTTCATTTTCATGCACTATATCCTTATATACATGTCATCTCCTACTTGAAAAATTCACCCTATCCACTATCCAGGCACATATCCACACATTCCAAAGAGGGGGTTGTCTTAATAGTATAGTAGGGAAGTAAGGGAGTTGCACTGCTAATTTCCCATACATTTTATTGCTGATCTGGTGAAAAGGGGAGGACTGAGGCCATTAAAGCCCCTCCCCCCACCCCTAATTGGATCCACACCTGCCATCTACATTAGAAAAAGGGATGAAAAGTAATAATACAAAATACACCTAAATTCATTTTGTATGAAAATGATAAGTCTGTTGATGACACTTAATTTCCAGGATTGTCTTGTTCATGACAGAGGGTTGTATAATTAGTCAGGTAGCAGCGACTGTGCCTAACTTGGATGGTTGAGGGGGGGTGGATAATTATTCAAAATCCCCAATCATTATCCAATATGTTAAAGAAAATAAAGACAAACACCCACAGATTAGTGCAATTACACTGTCCCCTATAAGTGCTTTTTAGTACTGTAGCTTACCTTCTTAAAGTAAGGAACTTCAATCAATGCAGCTTCAAATTCAATTAACTTCATCAACTACTTTGTCCCTTTAACTTCATTCAAATCCATTTTTCTTCTTATGATCATTTTCACAACTTCACTGAAGGTACCTCAAATCTGTTGGTACCTGCAGTTGGTCAGTACAAAACATACAACACATACACTTTAAGTGACGCTGTTTATACGCCTGTCACATTACATTGACAAGTGCAAAAAGTACACATGACACTGCTCTCAGGCTAAGTGTATGCAGTCATAATTATCCTACATTACAAAAGCTTAGATCTCCTCTTTCCGAGACTTCACACAGAGGGGGCTGTACCAAAATTCACATCATGCACTTGCAACTATATACATAATCTTATCTTTTCATCCCAACCAGCAAAGAGGAACTTGAAACACTCAATCATTACATGTTTATTAAAAACTGAAGCACAATGGACTGCTGACATCAAACTGAAGGTTTCCATAGTCAAGGTCTGATAGTAATCTGTTCTACCATCTACTTCTGGACCTTCACACAAGATTTACACTTGGATTAGGAAGGTGATACCAAATGGATGTGTTGACATGTGTTGACGGTCACAATCTACAGAAAGACTGGGGGTTTTTGCCACAAGGACATTAAACACATTGCAATTTGTCAGGGAATAAAGAAATATTTTACCTTTGATGTATATGAAAGTGTAGAACTAGCTGCCTGTAATAACAATTAATGTGTGAAGATGATTCTATATCTGGTCTATTTAGGAAACTTCAAGAAACTTTGTTTTCTTTTTTAAATCTCCCTTGGTGCAGATCATCCACACATACATTAAGGCTGATCTTTAGTGCAAACTGTATCCACTTTAAGCAAACAGTCTCTAGAGTTTTACAAGTGACTGCCCTTAAATTTTTCCTGAAGTCAAATTACAAACAAGTGGTTTCCTTTTGATAGGTTATTAGATTTATATCATTTTGTGATCCCACTGACATTAAACTGAAGCCAACAAATAAGAGAAAGGGGCCATAATTATCTGAACAATTAGTGTTATAATTTTCTAAAAAAATTTCTAGAACTCAGTGAATTAGAACAATTTCAACTTTCTGTCCTGCCACCTTTTAAAGAAAAACCACCCATGTTCAATACCTCATGCTTCAAAATGTTTCACCCGGCAGTCAGCATGTCAATAAAGAGTTCCTCCCACTCATCTACAGATGATGTGTCAATTGAAGTCAATCACCGAACTTCTCCACAAGAAAGAGAAAATTGAGGGAGCTATTCTGATATTCCTTTCATCAACACCCTGAGACATTTTTTAGATGGCAGTATTTTAAAATAAATGCAATCTAAAATTTGGTGGCAGTATTCTACAATACCACTCTTGAACACAACACTCATTCCATAAAGTTTGTATGAAGGATTCATATTTGTGCAGTACCTGTAATATTTCATTTCTTATCCAATCATCAATCATTCTAGTTAAACAATATGACATTATCAGTTTGCAAGTTCTTTCTGACTGATGAGAATCTTAGGTATTTAATAGTTAACAGCTTTGGAGAAGGAATGTATTGTGATTAAAGCGAAGTAAAGGAGACTGGGACATTTTCCAGATATATTGTCATAAGTCTGTCATGATCCCATCTCTCCTCCACACAAAGTTTACAAAGCACTTCTTCTCCTACTCACATAATAACATAAATGAAAGACAGTCATTAGCTTTGAGTGGAAATGTAAGTGTGATATTTAAAGTTTGATTAACTCAGTCGCATTACCTCAAATATTACCAAACGTCAGTCTATTTGCATATTGGAATGTAAGCATCTTAGACTTAGTCATAGCAGTAGGAAGAACAGGTTACGAAGTTAAATTCATGAATGTTACAAAGTTCTCTCTCAATATGAGTTGGGCTACATTGCCCTGTAGCCCTCCCTCTAATGACTGCATGGTCAAGTGATTAGAGCTTCCAAATTGCAGTCAGGAAGGGGGGGGGGTGAGCTCTGGCCATGTCATACTGAAGCCTTTAAAGATGGAACCTGCTGCCATTTTGCTGCAAAGTTTTTGAAACCCATGTGCAGTACAGTGGATTCTTAAGAAAATGGATGCAATATTTTCAACATAATAGCAAAACAATTAGGAAAAATACTGGAAAAATGCTCAAAATCATTTTGTTGCATTTTTGTGGCAAATGATATGACAGACAAATTAACTTGTGGGACTTACATACCTAATGATTTTGAGCCTGCAGAGCCTCTTAAACTACTTGTACTAATATTCTGTTATCTGTACAAAGTAACTGTGTGCATGTGTTGAAGCAAAGCTTGAACAATCTTGACAGGTATGGTAACTAGAGTGGATTTGGAATAAATTTCAAAACATATTGAAGAAACCTAGCTGTGTAGAAGTATTAGTTAAAAAAGCTATTTACAGTTGCATACCCAGAGTATACCTCAAAAACAGTAGGTTATGTGAATGCCACTGTGGGAAGGGTGTCCCTCTCCCCCTTTTGAAAATGGCGGCAAAATTAAGCCAATATGTGTCCTTACATGCAATCTGGTACCACATATGGGACCTTAAGGTGTAAAATCTGTGTTAAAATATTTTAAATACTGTAAGAGCTAAAACAATTCACATCAGTGAAGCGGAGGGATGGCCTAATGTCCCCTTTTCTGGTTGACCATTCACTGTTGTACATAATATTGGAAGTAACATGGTGACTACTGACCACAACTATATGGACAGGACTGACCTGTGGAAGAGATCACTGTTGCACAACAAGAACAATTATTACTAAAATGATCACTAATAATTGTTCAATGGGGGCTCTACATAATATCAGATGTCTCATTTGTGCAGTGAAGGATGTACAAGTATATGTTTAGGTGACTTAAAATATTTTTTGGATGCTCTAATATGTAACAATATGAAGTCTGAAGAAATGTATACCTACTACTGCTAGGTTATAGACCCTAGGCACTAATTGTATTCCTTTCTATGGAAGAACCAACATCGTGATGTCACATTGGAGAACAAACAATGAATGTATTCACTAAAGAATCTGCTCCCTTGAAACTTGGACAAACTTATCCTGTCCTTAAAGTCCTTGATTGTTAAACAACTGACAAAAAGCCACACTGTTGCAGATTTCATGGTTACAAGAACACCTATTTTGGTTTGTGGGTTTTGTTATGTTGAAAAAATATGGACATATGACATATCAGCAAATTAAGTCATAATATCCACTTTCAAGGGGCGGAATTCTCTAATGTGTAATTTATATATTTTATTTAATGACAAATAAATGCACAGTTACCTATATTTCATTCAAGGAATAGGCTTGCCTCAATCAGGAGCACACTTTTACTTTCAATGGTCCGGAGGCACCATATGCATGGTCTGTTATATTGTGAGTAATACTAATTAAAGACGGAAGGATATATAGTACATTGCACCCAGAAATATTTTTCATATACAGATTTGCAAACATTTTTGTGCAGACTAACTAACTATAGATGGAAAAGTGGTCAGAATAGATTTTGTCTTAATCTGTAATCTGACTGCCCACTTCTACGACATGGTGCTTCTTTATCATCAAAACCTAACATGACAGAAACCCAGACTAGGTAAGAAAATTCTTCAAAAAACATTTGAAAAGGAAGTTTAAAATAAAAAAGCAAAGTTCTACTCACCATCAATTGTGATCATATAATCATAATCAACAATTGTTTGCATACCAGCAAATCTCAGCATGATGAGTGCAATAGGAGATACAATGAACAAGGCACTGCATTATGGTACAAGCCTTGGCTGACTAACTCAAGGCGTCGTTGTTTCACTCCCAAAGAGTGTTAACAATACCACAATGAGCATCCACAATATCTGAACATCACCCCTTCCCAAAGAGTTATTTCCTCTAAAATAAATCCAATTGCAAGAATTTTCAAACACCTTAACTCTTCTTTTGCAATGGTAATTCTTGTTTGTGTTTGCCAGTCTTTTCACTTTGCAACAATTTTTTTTCCTTCCTTACAAACAGTACATGCAATGTGGTAAATGGCTCCCCAAACCTCATGCAGGTAGAACAGACATGCGAGCTTAGCAACAGAGGAACTCGATGGTTCCGCTACACTTCCAAAGAATTTGCTGCGTTATTGAAAACTAAGAGGTAATCCAACAGTCAGTCGCAGGTGACAGGTAAACAGAGGTGACGTTTGCTGCAAATACTTTGGGTAAGACAAATCCCCTTCGAATCGGTGTTTACATTATGTTCCCACAGGAGACGAAAAATCACTTCTCCATCAAGGGTGAGTAGCTTTAATTGGTTAAAAGTGGCTTTGAGATGAGGATGTGTTTTATGACTATCCAGGTGTAAACAGAGTGTCACTGTGGAAAAACTCCCATCACTTAGAGACAAATATAGCAAGTGTTTCCATTAATACTTCAAAAATGAAAGTGAAGAAGAATTTACAACTTTCCAGAAAAATGCAAATCTGAAATAAGATATATACCATAAAATGATCCTCTTTTGGCAAGACTATTCTGATACTTGAATAAGAGCAAAGTGATGGTCCTAATTAATATTTACGATCCAAACCAAATTCATCTCAGAGTTATATACTCCAGAATGAGGGAAATCAATCCAGCAAGGGAAGTCTGATAAAATGAATGATTCCAGGACACGTTCACATATGAGACAACTACAAGAAAAAAATTATGGAAGTCTTGCAAGGAAAAGATGGTTTGAAGTAGTGACTTCAGGCATATGAATGAGGTAACATCAATTTAATTGTATCCTGGCTTCTTACATGCAAAGTCACTAGATTTTGTAAAAGTCACTAGTTTTGTATTTTACAGTATTAATTTATAACTTCTGACAGTGTGCAGGCACGACTCTTCAATCTTTGACACTGTGTACATGAAGACATTTTACAAAATTTGGAAGCCATGCTGTTCAAGAGGCTGTTCAAGGAAAGAGCAGATGGAGAAATCTATGCAAACAGTTTCACAGGAATGTCAAACTTTGCCAACAGCTGTTATTATTTGCTTTTTCAAACCTGAATCTTCAAGACCTATGGAAAGCCAGAGTCATCAAAAGTACTATAGGAAGGACACTTGTACCTTCTCTTCTATACTCAAACTTCAGACTATATTCTTAAATTAGCCAGCATACTGTAAATAAATTCACCCTAAGGCAGTCGACGAGATGAAATGATTTGGAATGCAAAATAGGATTCAAGGTTACATATTTGCTTGGATAGTGATTAATGCAATAATACAGGCGCTAAAGATATTATTTAATATGACTGATCCATTCAAAACATCTTAAAGGGGACGTGGTCATCATTTTGGCAGACAGTAGTTTTGGCCATTTTGATTCAAAATACATGTGTGTGTGTGTGTGTGCGCTCATTACAATGCTGACTATACATACTGCGCATTGAAATACATTTTAGAAGATTGTTAAAATTTAAACTGAACATTGAACTGCGCCCAATATCCTTAGCTGCTAGTATTTGGTATGCTTTTCATCAAAACGACAGCTGCTCACTTTTAAAATCATACATCCCTGTTTGGCACTGGAAACCATTTTTACATGGGATAAGGACAAGAAAATTTAAAATCCCTACAATACCTGACAGACTTAATGCAATGAACCTAGCATCATTGATTTAGAAATGTACCACTGTTTTTTCAAAACAAGTATATTTACATCAAATTGCAGATGCTCTCACAAAGTAACCTTAATAGACAACCCACAGCAGATATATGCCATTTCCCTTTTTTCATAGATCGATATGCACAACTGGGAAGGAGAAAAAAAAGAGTTGAATGAAGATATTAAGACACCTTTTGGAATTTGCTTTCTTTGAAATGTCCTTTTAACAACTCTTCCTACAGGTTCAGGAGGCTAGACTGTTAAAACCAAATAAAATTCTTCAACAAATATCATGAATGAGGGATTTTGGATAATACAAGTTTTCAGAAGTCCACTGGATTGCCTGCCAGTCTTTACGCTAAGAGAATTTAGAAATGATTGGCAATTTCTTACTGACTGTGCTTATTTTACTCATGTGCCACATCTATATAACTCTGACAAAACTCTTTCAAAGGAACAGCAGTGCATGCATAAGACTGAAAAAGCCTAAAGATCAGTTTCCAGGGCAGGTACATTTTGCTAGTAGAAATGCACCCTTGACAGCTAGCTGGTCAAATTGATATTCAAAATCTCAATGCCACAAGAATATTCCACAATGTGTCTGACAACTTCACTTTCCAAGCATTCCACACCTTAAAAGCCTGTTAAATTGAACAACACATAGCAAACCACTCTGACCCAATCCAAGCAAGCGAAAGGCTCACAACAAAGTTTGAATTATTAAACTATCCATGCACATAAAGATCAAAATATTTTTATCGACAGTTCATTATAAAGCACATTACCATCCTCGAAAATATGTGATGCTGCCTGCAAAATGCAAAAATCAATTAGCTGGATCCATTCCAAAGAATTCCAACAAAATTCACCCACTCTGTTTACCATTCAGCACCAATAACACTGCAAAGGAACATTTACAACTACTGGTATTGCACAGAAATACATCCAATACGAAGCTGCCTCTCAACCACAGCACTAAATGCGTCTTGTGCTACAAAATTCAATAAATTTTCTGAGTCCAGCCAACTTGTCCATATAAAACCAATCCATCACTAATTTATACTTGCAGCATTTCACTTGATCGAGCGTGCATGATGAGGACCCAATTATACCGAGATGGCAAGAAGCACATGAAAATCAACGTAACTGCCTGAGGAACTTCCAATGTCTGTTACCAAGCACCCAATAACATCTAATCAAAAAGACACACTGCCATCAACAGCTCTAGCATAAATCTGATGAGGAGAATGAAACCAACCTCACCCTTTTCCACATCTCAACTTCTTCCAAAAAAAAAATTACAACCAGAAGACTTAACACCAAACATGTGTGCTCCACGTAATCAAATTTGGGGGCAATCTTAGTCCCTGTGAAGGCTGTATCACACTTTGCAACACAACAACCAAAACAAAAGTCCTTGATCACAAATTCTTTCCCCTATCCTTACATAAAATTGAATTAAAGGTTGATTCGGTCATTTTCAAAGGACGATTAGAATATATTTTTGTAGTCCTAGATTTCTGTGAAATATGCAGAGTAAACTAAATCTACAGTCGCCAATAATATACACACTGCATATACTCCTCTTCTGGGTGACAGCTGATGATATGTACGTTGCCTCAACAGGACTATCATTTAAATTTTTGTACCTACTACTTGAAAAGAAAGACGTCATCTCTCTTTCTCAAGACAAAAATTTCCCATTCTTTTTAAACTCCCCATGGATTAATATGACATGCTGAAGACTTTGTAACTATCCTAATTACAGATTCAAGTCTCTCAATAGATGCTAGGACTTCAAACTGCAATTTTACAAATTATCAACATAATTACGACTATTACGAGAGCAATTACTGCCTGGTGTTACATTGAATCTCTCTGCCTGTACCACTAATACTTAAAATCTATTTTTGTCTCTTACTAAGGACTTCATCGGTAACTGAACTATACGCCTTGCATACGTACAGGTGCATTTCCATGGCAAATTGCATGCTCAACAAAATATAAGCACCGTGTTCCATAATTTAATGTTTTGATCATGTTAGCAAATGAAAGCAAGGCATTATTAAAGCATGAAGGTTATCCTTGAGATAAAAAACTCTGCAACATACCCATATAATGATGATAATGCCAACAGCGAAGTATTATTTCTTAGGATTTAAGCAAGGCTTTATAATTAAAACGCAGAGAATGCATGCCGTAAACATTTTTAAGCAGTCCAGTCGAACAGAACTTCAAATCAGAACTTGTTTTCTTCTATATATAGCACCAAGAATTTAAGTGACCCATCTAACAGGCAGTATAACAATTGAATTAGATTGAACTGACATAATTTCCATTGACAAAAAATTGCAGTAGCTATGGAAATAGTTCTATCCTTTTTTTTAAACGTTCACTGTGTTTAAGACATCACCTTTTTATAAATACATCCGTCTCTACAAAAATTGGGTATATTTTGCATACACAATCGATATATTTTCTATTGCTGCCTTTCACAGTAGTCAATTAAGGACTATGACAGGTTGGCTCTCGCACTGGCTCTTAGTTATTAACACCTTAAAGAATACAATAGCATAAACAACACAACCATAAGAGAAGTAATGGAATGTGACAATTTTTGCAAATCCTCTTCAATTAGAATGCTTTTAGCAGCAAGCTGGGTTGCATATAATCTTGAATAACATTTAATGCAATTTTTTTCCTCCATACTTTATGGCCTTTTATCTTCAAAAATTTCACCACTAGAGACCAATTACCTTTACAGATTGATGGCATTTCAACTGCATTTACTCAATGACGAAACACAACAAGAAGCAAAAGTAATTGTTCCAGGTAGACTTGATCGTATCTATGAAGACTGCCTCCCAGGGAGAAATTTCGATAAATGTAAACCTGATCCTAGGCAACAAATGGTGACCAAATTTACAGCAAATATGAAAGGTCCATGCAATCATTTCATGTCTCAATTCCTACTGTTGCTTGGCACTTCTATAATTAACAGAGGAAATATTTCACAGCATGATCTCATCTACATGTGTTTCCTACACAACTCAAAAATTCCATATTTGCACTGCCTGTCTGTCATCACAAACTTTCACAACCAAAAATTCACAACAGAAATCGGTTCCACATGACTTCCAAATTTTCTCTCTTCAAATCAAAATAAGAACCCATTCCATCCTCTGATATGCAATAGTAATCCTTCAATCCTTCCAATAATTGATCTTGGACAAGACACTGGGGTATAAGATAAACTAAGTATTCTGCACTGCTTGTCGTTGGGCAACTTAATGAATTGTTGATGATTCGTCGATAGCACCTGCTGGCTTCCTGTTCAGTCCTGTGTATAATGAAAAGATGTCTACATGTCTTCACCTAAGATCGTCTATCGCAACATCCGTTGGGGTGCCAAGGCAATTTAAAAAGGAAAAGCTGCATTCAGACAAGGGTCCTTGTAGCAATCCTTTTTCCTTCTATTTGCATTAATGATTGCCTCAGTGATTTACTTAATATGGATCTTCAATATTTTATCAACCTAAGGCAGTAATATGAAACTCTAGCAGATCTCACCAAAAGCCGAATCGTTTAAACAGTTCGTCCTTTGCCGTTTTTCTTTTAAAACATGGGGCACTGGTTTTCACCCCCAATCTACACATTACAGAAAACTTTTGAAAGCAAGTTTTAAGGTGACATAAATATTGTACATAAGGTCTCAAAAGTAACAGCTGTAGAAGTTTTGTACTAATGAACAATTACTTGTTTTATGGTCAAAACAACTTCTGTACTATTAATACCTCAATTATTGACAGTTTAATACACTTTGACACTCCTATCTCCTTTTTAAGTCATACAAATTATTTACAGTACTGATCTTACTGAATAATATGGTACCAGCACTTCACTAATAACTCAATGATGTACATGAGGCAAATTCATGCACAGCATAAGAAGCTACAGTACAAAATTGGAGTTGGAAGAGTGCGGAAAAATATTACAACATGAACTAGCCCTAAATCATGACAAATGAGGGAGGAATTTTTAATGTCTCATTCAATCCTTCCCGCTAAGACTGGATTATATTTCTGTGTGAGGTCATCACCCCCCTCTTCTGGCAGATCCTTTCCATACCTTCACATTATAGCCCAATTCTAATATCCCTCAACCCTTACCTTTAGATACCCCCTTATTCCTTACTCTTGGATAATGTTGTATCTTTCATATGAAGGAAGAAACTGACATGTTGAATTATGCGATAGAAGATAACTAAAAGAGAATGTTGAAGAGTCTAACAAGGTATAAAGCATTTGTTGCAAGCAAACAAGCTCTCACTGGAGTACTTATTTTTAAACTCAAGTCGCATAATCTTAAAAATGCAATTTTGCCCACAAACCACAGACAAAAGATAAGATCATTTCATGAAGTTTCTGAATATTTTATCCTTTCTCCGGGATTGATAAAATGAGTGAGTACCGCATTTGACATTTCTAAATCCAGTCTTTTGTTTTATGGTTGATGAAAAGCAAACACTGGAATTTTTCTGCAGGTACTGTTGACCAGGTAACTGAGATTCAGAATCAATACCAATGCAAAAAGCAAAATTGCAAAATGTTCTCGAGGGTAACTTACTTCCCTGAGATGAGAGGAGTTAAAATATCACTCTCTTAAACTTTGATGCACAATGCCTTTGGTTGAGACTATCATTGACTTTATTACATTAGATGCTGTCATGCCCTAGTACTGGGTCTGAGAATTTCTAAATGTTAATTTATGATTTCTGTTTTTTTTCTGGAGGGAAGGGGCAGGGGTTCAATTGGAGAATTAAATTTTTGGCACTTGTGAATACAGTAATTCAAATATTGAACACTCAGAGTGATTCATGATGCATTATGACCAGTTGGTGACTGGAAAATTCTCTCAAAGTTTTGCATTCAAATTGCAAAAAAAGACAGCACAATGCAATACCAAATCTTATAAGGAAAAATGATGACTTCTGAGTAATTCATTGATTTGGGTTTTCAATTAAACAAACCTCAGTCTTTCCAATGTATCATCAGTATTTCTTGGGTGTATGATGCACCTCCTGTGATGCACAGTGTATGCTATAAATGAGTGAGTTTTTAATGTTCATGGATGAAATAGCATCATGTGAAGTACCGTAGCCAATTATAGCTAATGCTTTATATTTCGTCTAAGCATGGTTGACTGAGTGATTTTATTCTATTCCAAACAAAGGATTTCTCTTGACCTTTACTGTGAAGAATGATCAGTAATTGTGGTATCTAGTCTCTTAATAGTCATAGTTAGTCACAGATGAATATATTTTTGAAAAAAGAAACAACCTTCAATGATAGCAACGTAGCATGGCTCATTGTTCTAATTAGGTTGCTTGCTAAACATTTGCAGGAAAAAGCACATGGAGCTAAGTGAGAGCTTCATATATCTCATTTAGTATTCACACATCTGCATTGAATTGATCACTCATACTCTAACCCTCCCCTGCCCTTCTGATCCTCACAACCTCTTTCTTCTGTTCCACTACCCTTTTCATTCCCTGAAAGGTAAAGATCAGTCCCCCCAAACTAATTTTGAAGAAAAAGTTAAATAACACAATTTTCATCTTATTTCTCTCAAAGTATCTTTCGTTACATTGTATGATTAAACTATTGCATATTCAAGGTAAACCAGGAAGTTATTTCTTGTAAAATTTCACAGTTGAAGAGAAAAAACATTGTCATGTGACTCCCAACAGCCAATCATGAAACTGGACAGTCTACTACACAACTTCAATTTGGGATGACTGCTCATGCCCTTTAATCTACTGCATAACTGTAGGTTTTTGTTGGAATTCACTTTAATACTGGATACCATGTCTGGTACACTTTGTCACTGATAATATTTCACATGAACTCAAGAATATGTGATTTCAACCTTAAGATATGAGCAAAGTGGCCTTCAGATTCTCTTTATGTGTCATTTACAATTGCACAACCTGACATATAAAAGTCTCATTAGAAATTTGTCCATGGTGATGACTACATAATTGACAATACAATACAGGTGTATACACTGAGCAAATATTACATAGCACATTTTGACACATTTTCCACAATCTGCAATGCCTCAAACAGGATTTCCTAGTGCTTCACGTCGGACTTATAAACTTGGCACCATGGAATAACAGTAAAACTTCAACTTCACGATCTTCTCCAGTTCGCCTTACATCTAAGAATCAATATTGGAGACATTGATGTTAGCGTGGGATACGAAGATGGATTGCAGAATACTGCAAGGGCTGAAAGGTGAAACCTCCCTCAATTGTTTTTGTAGATAGAAATGGCGTAAGCACTGCAAGGTCATTACAGAGGTGAATATTGCAGAAGGTATTGAAAGCAATTTTCAGTTCATCACTTGAAAATTTTTGTTCTTGCATTTTTTTTTTTGTTTGGAGAAACAAAGACCTGACAAGTGGTTCAGAATTTGAATCTTCCCCTTAATTCTGTCCCAGCTGGTTTGATTCCAGTATAAATGATACCTTCCTTTATAAAAAAAAAAAAAAAAAAAAAACATACAATTATACATATCTGGTCCCCTTCTCCACTAGGCCCCACCCATCCCTTTTCAATCATCTGAAAATATTTAGTCAGTTGTTTAATTCAGAAAGATTGATTTCTTGCTTTGCATTTTGCTCATAAAAGTTTAATGTTCAAAACCATCTTCAGGGAGGGGTATTCTTCTTATGAGGCATACATGAGGCAATTTGCTAAGTTTCATTTTCAAAAGCAAATTTCAAGTGGACCACCTATTGAAGTTTATCTTTGATTCACACAAAAAATACCTGCAAGAACAAATCAGAAATTCTCATAGCAGAGTTTCAGCCTAGAGTTGGTTCAAAAAGGAACTGAAATTGATGAACTGGTGGGAACTGAGGACAAACACAGCCTCTTCTTTTCTACAGCACACATACAGCCTGGAACTCTACGGAAGATGGAGTTCTACGATAGCGAACGTGCTAAACAAAGTGTCATGTGTTACACTTCAACTGATAAATGGTCTTCTCTTACACTTTGCTTGGAACATCCCTAGTTGCAATTGGTCTCTTTTGTTACTTTAACACCAGCATCAAATTATTACTTCCCTGCACGCCAGATGGCTGTAAATAATTCTTGTAGAATAACTGATGACAAAACCAGCATCATCTATTTCCAACGAAACTGGAAAATTTTCCGATCGTAAGTCACGTTTATATAAATTCAAGGGTTTGCAAATCCTCCCACCTTGCCAAGGAAAAAGCTCCGATTTCAAGAACAAGTGCGACAGGATGAATAGGGAAAAGGAAGTAAGAGACACTTGTTTGGTATAAGACTTGATTTAAAAATACAGCTGAAATTTTGAAATAACACTCACATAAATTCTGAAACATGTTCAAGGTCCTGACAATAGAAGGAAAACTATATCAACTTGGCCATCTGTTTCAAAGAGTAAAACGGCTTAACACAAGACATGGATGGGAGGACTCACTCTCAGTTGTCCTTCAGTTGATGATCAAGATACGACGTCATTTTCAAAAAACACTTTTACGTGACACATGGAGTTTCTACATGAAATTCACCAAATTTTTTCAAACCTGTAAAATTTTCTCCACAAACTGGTGATATAATGGCCAAAACTGAGACAATCCAATATTCAACAGAGAAAGTTGTGTCTTAAGTGATAAACTGATAAATAAATACGGTGTGTCAAAAGTTTGGGGCCAGACGTGTTTTCAAGTTACACACATGCAACCATTACAACAGGATTGATACACTTTCTGGGAAATAAATTTAAATGACTTAATTTTCCATAACTTTTCCAGGACCCAATAAAGAATTTCCATGATGTTCTTCTTCAGTTCTTCCATGAGATATCATAAATTTGAGTTAGGGATAACATTACTTTTTGATATTATGAGTGATAAAACTTTTTGATATTACAGATAATTGCCAGTGAAAATGGGAAATATCACCTGCGAAAAATTGTCAATGTTTTGTCCATGGCTTCAATTTTTTTTTCCTGCAATTCAAAACCTCTCGAGGTCATCATAATTTTTCCCATTTTTCATGACTTGTCTAGGTTTACCACAGACTTATAAACATGGACATATGTAACGTGTACATCCTATCCACAGATGGTTGCCACCGACTGGGACAAAAAAGGTGCACCAAGGCGGCCACCGTGAACGTATAAATCGTCTCGTCAACTTGAATGAAATATCATATTCCTGCAATAAGTGAACAGATTTTGACCTTGCCTTGCCATATTTCAAAAATATTCAACTTTCTTGCAAAATGTGGCAATATACTTGAGCAAGTCCAAACTTTCACACAAAACCATAGCAGACGGCCATCACGGTGCGCTTTTTCTCACATTACCGTTGTGACAATGTACTGTGCAGTATGCTCTGTCCATGTATAGGAAGTCTGTGGTTTATCCTGACCATAGGGACCTTGCTTCAAGCTGTGGTACAAAGGAGTTTTAACTTTTTACATGGCTTTTGGATGTGAAACTTGACTTACAGTTTACAATGCAAATAATAGGCAATGCCATGTGAGAGTAGGCTACAACACCAATGTTAAGGTATCAGTAAGAACTCAATATGCCCCTTTAAAACTGGTAGCTTTCCACTAACAGACACAATACACAAATCACACAAGAATATTATTACCAGCTTAAAGAGCCAATCCTCTTACCCCAAAACTACACTTCTTGTAGGGGAGGGGGTTACAGAAACTCTCAATTGGCTCAACTTTTTGATTGACTGCTAATTCAAACAATGCAGAATACCAAAGCCTACACTACATAGAGAACTGTAGTGAGACTGTGCATGCTTTGATTGAGCTTTTGTATACTCACCCTGAAGCAATACAACTTTATATTGTGTCTGCATGGATGAGGATGAATTTCAGACAATTGTGGGCGGGGCTTTAAGCAGGTTAGGAGAATTGATACTGTTTGGGGTGAGAGAACTCGGCCTTTAAGCATGACATCTAGAAATAAATTTGCTACATTTTTGAAGTGATAGCTTTAGGCAAGCAGTGACCACACATCATACCTAAGACTTGTGAGCTTTTCAGTCTGTTGCACTGACCTTGAAGGTATTTGGTGTACTATAGCAATCCTCACAAGGAATTTAAAGGTAGAGTGCCATGTCAGCAAAATTACCTGACTTCACTTGGCAGTTGTGGAGTGAAGTTTTTCAAGGAAAAATCTGTTAGAATTATTTCAATATCTTTTACAGTTCTCAAGATACACCTGTTCAAAGTTCGAACATTTCCGAAGAAAGTTGTTGCTCATGGAAAAATAATGATGTGGAGTGTTGTGTAGTGTTGTCATTTCTTTTGTTATCCCTATGTAAATTATCCCCTAATTACATGTCAGTTACTTTATGGTTTGGTAATTGATACTGAAGATTTCCAAGGACACAATTTTAACTTCCAAAATAAAACCTTCAGGACAAACTAATGTTAAAACTGTTCTTGAAATGAAGGTTGTAAAAACAAAGGATAGCATTAGCCATATATGGCATATCCCTCCCATGACATCCCAAGATTTGCATATTGAGCTCATGTTTATTAATGAGTAAGTGCAAATCAAAAATTACCCGGTAAAATGTTCAATTTTTGATGGTCTTTGATGGAAATTGTGGCTATTTTCATGGTTTTCAATGCATCTTATATCCAATACCCAATTTTGTCACTTTCATGTCACACTACCTTTCAAGTTTGTATAACTCCTGCACCTCTCATGCATTTACTTTCCAATAAAATGGGGTTATGGAGGAAAAATTGGTTGTGAGAAAAAAACGCAAATGACTGTACATCTGAGGATATGATGCCATATGTTCTTGCTTCAAGTTCACTTTGATTTGAAAATGTGGCAACTTCATGACTAATATCTCATGAAATCACACTGAAAATTTTTCAATGCAAACTTTACCAAAATGTTCAGGAAAATTTATCCCTCCAACATATCAAAACTCGATTCCAGCTTAGCCTACAATCGCTGCCAAAAGTAAATGAAACAAACCCCTTTCCCCCCATTTCAATGTTGTTTTACTCAGGATTGGTAAGTTTTTCCCAACCAACATTGAAGTGGGGGAAACAGGAAGAGCGGCTACCATGTTAGATGGATAAAAGGCAATGAAACATCTGCTACGGAGGGATTTTGTTTCATTTGTTTTGGCGGCGATTGTAGACCATCTTCTGTCACATTTTGCACTTGTTTAACAGTACTAGGGAAACTGTTGCACAGTCTCAATGCACACCATAACAATTCTGAATGACTTATCATATCACATGAGGCTCACATATGGATCACTTTTCTTTAGAAATAGAAACCAGAGGATGCAAATTTAAAACTGCCACATACCTCACTTTGCTGCTACCTGACCAAAATGCCTATAATGATGCATTAGAACTACAGCAAAACAGTCACATGATCAAAGTTCTGATTCATTGCATGAGCGACACAAACGTATCACAAGATGCAGCAGAAACTTATCTAAGTTGAATGCAGAAGAACCCTTAATGAGTAAACAGCCACTTCAATAGGAACAAAGAATCTTAGGCCAAAAATGTATTGACACTAGAAACAGGATTGATACAGAAATATTACTATGCTCCAATGATGACAGCTGATAAAAATTGGTCCAAAATGGAGCTTCACACATATGGCAACAATTATTACTTCCAAGACAGAGATCCTTAATCCAGCTACATGCAGGCAAAATTTCCTTTTCTGGTCACACATACAAACTCATCATTACACCACTCCCAATTTTCTAAATGCTGAAGAAAGTAAAGTCAGTTTTCTCAAATAAAAAATGAGAAAAATGATCTCCTAAGAAATTTGAAAAACCGTTTTCTTTCTAAAACATCCAAAACATCCAATGTATCCATTGTGACCAGTGACTAATCTACTTCATACACCGGTAATGATTCAATAGAGAATGGATTCATTTAAGATAAAAAAGATAATGTGCATCTTCACAGCATCCACCACAGGAAGCCAACAGTCATATCGACTAAAAGGTAACAGATTTTAACTCTTACAAATATCATCACTCCTGCTCCCAGGGGTACAATGGTATTAAACCTATTCATCTACTTTTAATCCATAAAAATACAATTTACATAGCTGTAGCACAAGATCAATAACCAAACTCTGTCGATGCAGACAGATAGAGAGCCAACATTTCCTGTACGACGATCTATTACAGACAACGGTGCGAAAAGATGACTGATGCAGTAAAGAGTTAGAATTTAGAAATTACAAAAGTGCCACAAATCACAGTTTACACGGAACGGATTTCATTCATTGATACACAATTATGATTAATGAGGCATACACCTATACTATAAATTACCTTTCAAGCTCCGCTCAAAAAAGAAAAAAAAAATTTCAGAAATTTGGTCCGCTTCAGAATTAAATCTAAGACTTGAACACCCTACACATTTATAAAAATAGCAACTCAAAACTAGGGTTTAGAAAATGTATCAACAAAGACTGTCTTAAGGGTATTCCAGCTGTGAAACATTTATTTTTGATCATGCTGCTTTATTCCCAGAATTTAAATACTATTCTTATCCAGTTTAAGACCTTTCAAAAGTTTTCCACCAGAAGCATTTTAAATTATTCTAATGAGGATGAGAGGATGAGTATGGAAAAGGTATTTCACAAGTCTGGTGGTTGGTTATTCACTTGACGATGAAACCTTCTGGCTTCTTGGGAGCATGATCCTTGAAAAACATTTTGAAGTTGTAAATGAAATAAAGATCATCCAAAAGATATATCACAGTTGATACCAAAAAATTTGCACCATTCATTGGTCCACAAATTTAAAAGAGCACACAAGAGACGCATTAATTTTTTTCTCACAAAATGTTTTCCATTACAAAGCTGAAAATGTTTGCAAAATATTAAAGGAACCAAACATTCACGGAACTTCAGCTTTTCAAGAGCAATGGTGATTCAATATGAATGAATTTTACAAACTTTGCTCCTTTATCAACTACACACATGAATGAAGAATCTTGAAAAGCTATAGGACATCAGACGCTCTGCCGTCATTGCCATAGAATCTTAATACTATAAGGACGCAAACATCCTTACATTAACAAGACATGAATGCCCTACCAACCGAGACCTACAATTACTTCCCTAAGGTGACTTTTGCCTCTTTTCTTTAATATCCAATTAATAAATCCTAGAAATACATAAAACTGCTGACTGCCTGTAAGGAGCTCTCCGAAAATTGCATTAGTACGACAGAAAAAGGCTCAAACTGATGTGAAGTAAAAAAAATGACGGCAAATTAGTAAATGAATTGAAAAATTTTTGTCGATCCCTTAGGGAATAGAATAAAAAAAGCTACTGTACGTCCACAGTACTAATGTTGCAATGCGCTTTACTTTGTTCATCAGGCTTTTGCAATTACCATAATGACTTTCATACACAGATACTGTTTGTCATTTTTTTTTTCAAATTAGGATCCTGCCTAGCACAACTGTGACGTCAACGGAAAACTACAAGTTAGCTTTCTGCAGCAACTTTGACAGTGACAGTGATACCAGCCATGAATGAGTGGCTGGATAAGAATGGTAAATAAGAAGTGAATGACCTTAGGGTCACAGACTGCAAATTATTAATTTAAATTTTTGATATACAGGTTATCCAACTGCAAAATGATCCATACTAACTGACAAGATACTAACCAAAAAAGCAATCAAAATGGGTGCCAAGGGACAACAGTTTCTAAAAAGTCAGAATAGTGTGAGATGTTTCCATCAATGTGTCAAAAATACAGCTATGGGAGGTGTTTGAGGAAAACCTTGGAGGTTAGGAGGGGTATACCAATGCATATTTGAAAGATTACACTATTTATGACCAAATATGACGATTTAATAAGAAAACCTGAGTGTGGGATGCAAATTGCATTGATGAGCATTTAATCAAAGTGCCACCATCAGTTGGCTTACAGTGCATAGACAAGTACTAGGTTGGAAAAATTGAGAATTACCTGTAGTTGAGGGATTTGGAAGTAAATTTGTGTTGTATTTATGGCAATAGTGAGAATTTGTGTGGGTCATTTCATCTCCAGTATGGGTCCATAAAAACCATTGCAGGTCCATTACCATCCCTCACAGGCCCTTACAGTTACAGCCACTGAATGTGTTTATATCTTGAACATTAGCAAAAGTTATGGAATTGAGAAAATAAACACTGACAAGAACTGACGAAAACTGTTTTTCCCCTATGACTTTAAAAGGTTACCCATAACATTCCATACCAAAGTGTCAACATCCAACACAATTATACCGATTCTGTATGCATGTTTCATAAGGAAGCCTCAACTTGTGCAAATTATATCGGTTTGCTTCCTCTTGCAGTAACCCCTCAAGCAATCTTCACCAGAGTAAAACAGTGCTGCCCCCACAGTACCTCCAAGTGACCGATCAATAATCCAAATTCATTCTATTTCCATATTGTTCATCTTCTACAAAACTTTGCCTCAAGACAATGTCAGCAAGAACATCAGGTATTACAAAGCACTCTGCCCCTTTTTAATGAGAGGCTTGGTTTCCTTTTTTTATGTCTGGATCATAAACCGGTAAAAAGCCAAACTCATAGAAATGCTACTGCCATCAATCTAGATTTCGTACCTAATGTAACAAAAGTGTTCATGTTCATTAATACATCATGTTAAATCAGTAGGGCTTTTATGATCAGAGATTTTAAAGGTAGGTATAAGGACATCTAGACTTGGCTCTGCAGTACTGTATTTACCAAGGACATGACATCACCAAAATTCTTCAATCTGGCCACAAAAATTTCACATACTTTCTTTCCTCATCATACAAATTAAAAGAAACAGCAGCTAAACTTGTGTTTCAACTATGATTTCAATTAAGCTAATTGTAATAAAAAATCTGCAATACGACTTCTATCAACCAAAGTTATCTGTGCATTCATCAAAGTAACATCCTCAACTCATGCACCAAAAAATCTTTTTCCAAACTGGAAATTTTTTTCGCAGTTTGAGGAGAAGTCTACCATAACTACAAAAAGTATGTACATGATCAAAACCTGATAGTCCAACTGTCTATAATTGGATAGTTCATGAATATAGACAAAGAGCTGCCTTCTCAATTGCTATTCAGATCAATTAATTTGAATTCATGAACTGACACAAATAACGTGCGTAGTCATGTTTATAAAAGGATCACATGAAATCAGAGATTCAACTACAACATCTACAGAATCAAAGCAGTTCACCCACAAGAGGGTAAAATGTGACAACTGAAACATTCATGATTACATTCATGAAAAGACAATGTAAATGAGCAATCATGAAATTGATTACAACTCATTTCGAGAGTTTTCACATGCCCTTCTTTCTCAGAGAGTGTTTTACTTTTCTCGGTAAAATCTTCTGTAAATTGGTACATGGAAGTCATCGTTAAATTTCAGTGCAAATATCCTGCCTTCCTGCAATTAATATCCCAATGTATTGACTGATTCACCAATAACTCAGTTTAAAGACCACAAATCTTGACTATGGGCATTGAACATGTGATACAAAGGGGGAAAAGGTCAAAATAAGAAAATACAAAATAATAACCCCCAGTTTTCCCAAAACCCCCTGGTCACCTCTCCAAGTGACCTCTGCCAGAAAATTTCACCTGGCGCCCCTGTAAATAGGAGGTAAGAAGGGGTGACAGATTTTCACTTTTCTATAAAAAGTTGACTGTATGTGCTACTATCCTACTTTTATTTGTTCTCTCCTAAATTTATTTTTGATGGGAGACTATAGATGAATCGAAATCTGGTGTGATTATGAAGAGTAACAGCATTGATCCAGGTAATTGGATGAAAGATACCAAGTTTGAATCAAATTTTCTGGTCCTACTCGATCTATGCTACTTGCATTCAAATGCTTCTTAATACTGTAAAATTGTTTTATTTCACACTTACCGACAGCATTGTGTCTTTCATAGTGTGGGGCGGGGGGATCAATGATTTTAAAGGCCACATCATTATTAAACATTCACACAAGGAAACTGGCATATGGTGTACTTACAGAGAAATGTGTAGAGCCACCTTTTTTTTTTATTTCACAAAAGTAAGAGGTCTTATGGCCATGGCCTCTTCTAATAATTTATGAATAGGTTTTATGTGTGGAGGGATCAGAGTTGAGGTTTTAGAGATTGGAAAAGGGTCTGAACATATTTAAACTGCCTGAGGAAATTCCACATGCCTATACACAGTTTCTTCCCAAACCCCCAATATTGCAGTTAAATAGTTCGACCATTACTCCCCTCCCCCCCCCCAAATAATAAATGAAGACAACAAGACAACGTTGAGGAAGACAACCAGAAAGATAAACTATTGGGTGTACTGTGCATGTCCTGCATGCATGAAGTGGAAGCACGTCATGTGCATAAATTTAATGGATAACCAAAATTTTGGAAGCTTTTTAATTGCCTTGACTTCTGAACAGGTTTCCATATTATCACATTATCATGAAGTACACAGTCACAGATGGAAAGGAAGGGTAAAAGGTATGTGACTGATGTTAAATGCTACCTCCTTGTATTTCCAAAGGATGTTGAAATGTGGGTCTGAGACCACCAACATCTTAGCCTGTTACTGAATGAGTTGCAAAAGGCTAGAACGTAAAAGTGGTGAGGTTTTTGCCCTTGACTTCAAGACAGTATAAATATACTGTAGTATAAGGAGGATAAAGGGGGTGATTTCCAATGGAAATTCAAAAGTAGTACCCCAGACCACCAACATCTTAGTATGTTTATGAATGAGTTGCAAAAGGCTAGAACCTAAAAGTGGTAAGGTTTTTCCCTTGACTTCAAGACAGTATAAATATACTGTAACAAATCACACAATGTCACTTCCTCTCAAAATGAAAGGGACTCGGATAAAGGGGGTGATTTCCAATGGAAATTCAAAAGTAGTACCCCAGACCACCAACATCTTAGTATATTTATGAATGAGTTGTTAAAGGCTAGAACCTATTTAACATTGTTTGAAGAAGAAGTAGATCAGACAAATGTATACATGTAGGCCTATTCATGTTTTGCTTTTTACCCTTCATGCATGCCAGTAAACTAGTGCTTCTAGTTTCTGCCAGTGGTGTAACAAATCACGACTCATGTCACTTCCTCTCAAAATGATAGTGACTCGATAGAATTCAGGAGTTATTTCCGCATTGGAATAGTACAGTGACTCGAGTAGAGCCACTTAAAAGTTTGAAAACTGGTGACTTGAGTCACTAGATTTAGTGACTCGATTACAACACTGGTTTCTGCAAGCTCACTGTTGCCATTATGACAAGCTGAGAAGTATTTTATAAAAGAGGCACATAGAGTAGGCTTTAGTTAGGCTGTAGTTTGCATACCATGGTACCACATTATTGCAGCCTACACCTTGAAATATACATTGGGAAATTGTGGAGTGACATTTCAAAAAAATTCAAAGGTGCACTGTGGCTATTGCCAGTCTCCCCTTAATTCCCAAATTCTGCACTCCTTTTCAAACGATTAGAAAGAAATTGCACCTGTAGCCCTACTACATCATTATTCCTTATAGCTGTAAATTACAGTAAAACATCTGTATGTGAAAAAGGAAGAAAAGGGATACAAAAATAAAACAATGTAGTAAAGATAGAATGTCTGTTCAAGCCTTCTCTTTTCAGTTTGGCATCTATAGTTACAGTATTTTATTAGCTGCCCCTAATTCACAAGGCTGAGTGAGTATCACTTTCATGTGAACTTTTACTAGTCGCCCGACATAGAAGGGAGTAACGTTCAATAACTTTTTTACCCCCTGTATATCAAGCTGACTGATTCAATTGGCAAAAATATTCTGGTTCATCTTTTCAGTCAACCACTTACAACATATGACTAACACTACAGCTGACCAGCTACTAAAATAAAATAAAATCAGTCACGTCATGCCACTTGTGCTGCCCAGTCTATATTACTTTTCTAGGCATAGTTTTTAATTTGAGAATGAAAAAGAAAAAAAATGATTAAAACCCCTCCCCACCCAGTGACCCAGGTATTCAGTTTAGTAGAAGAATATTCCTTCCTTTTTAATGTCCATTTTTCAATCTCCACAGAAAATGTGTAAAATCAAACATGAGAAAAATGTTGGAATGTTAGGATAGGCCTACATTTGCGACTTCATTTGGGGACGAGTTGTCTCCTCTGTTCGGAGTTTCATTAGGTGCCGAGCTGTCTGAGTAGCCAGCTTCATTAAGACGCCGAATTGTCTGTATGTGAAGGGCTATATGCTTTTAGTAGGTGCCGAGTTGTCCGACTTTACAAAAGCACTGGGAACTGTGAGGCCGTTTTGTCTTACAAGGGCGAGTTGTCCTTGCCTGCATGAGTGCGTTCCTCGAACGTTACTCTTTTTATCACTGAAAAGCAAATTCAGCCCCTCGTCGACCATTTCTGTTGACGTGAAAAGTTAGAAAATATCTTTACGCGTCAAAGCGAACAGCTTATGCCACTTTTTAGGATGAAGTACACATTTTACAAGGACAAATAAGTCGCAGGAATCGGCCGAATCGATTTCTGCCATACAGTTCGTACACACATGATCGCTCCCCGCGTGACTTTTGCCCAAGTCATGCCCAGATTGAACGTGGATGCCGTGTCTCCATGCAATCACAGACGATTTACGTACGCGCCATTGGGAGTCCGTACTCTAGTTCCTATATCCTGCTCTATGGTCTGAGACCACCAACATCTTAGCCTGTTACTGAATGAGTTGCAAAAGGCTAGAACCTAAAAGTGGTAAGGTTTTTCCCTTGACTTCAAGACAGTATAAATATACTGTAGCACACAGTCACAAATGGAAAGGGAGGATAAAGGGGGTGATTTCCAATGGAAATTCAAAAGTAGTACCCCAGACCACCAACATCTTAGCATGTTTATGAATGAGTTACGAAGGTGGAGGAAAAGTGCACCAAGTTTAACGATAGCTTTAAACCCTGAATACCATGTTGCACAGGGTGTTGGTTCATATGCCAAATATCCTCCTTCGTTTTTCTTTACTGTCACTCTGAAATATTCAACAAATGTCATGAACAAGTGGAGTGATTAAAGACTGCCATCAATGGACACCACTTACACAGACTGCAACAAGTCAAAGTGGGCTAAGATATGTATTCTCTTTGGCCCAGTGAGAAGTTGATACTCACTGTAAAACAGTGAGACATATGGATTAGTACTCAAGGCTCCCACCACCTGACTGACCAATAAATATTCAAAAACATATTCAACCATGCATGAAAGAAAGAGGACAGCATGAAAAGAATTAATCACACTGATGAATAAATTTAAGAGGGCTGATATAAAGAAGTTTACAATACAACAGCATTGAATGTACCTCAAAATACATTTGTTCAAAGAAAAATGAAAATTTTGTACCATTCTATTTCATCAACATTACTTGAAATTTTTTCAGACTTGAGATGTTGTATGAAATTTAATTTCAAAATAACACTGTTCTTGCTGCCATAAAAAAGTTATTACACCGTAGCATGTAAAACCAGTTCCTATCCAATGAAAAACACCAAAGCCACCAGTCTTTGTTTATAACAATAAATTATCAATACATTTAATGAGAGGAAGCTCATGTCACTTGCTATGGAACAAGTATTCTACAAGATTTTTCAGTGATAAAGTTTTACATTAAAAAATCTAAGACCATCCCATTTATTGGGGGGGGGGGGGGAAAGACTGTTCGAAAACCATAAGACAAAATTACTTCCTTTTTATCTCCCCAGGCAAATTTATCTCCTGAAGGCTTAAGCCAGACAATACCAATCATTAATTTTTTTTAACAGATTGTAAATCTTGTTTTAACTAAATCCCAAAACTCTTTTATCGGAAAATCTTTGAAAACACCCCTGCCTATTTATTCTTAAAGTGAGCAGGCCCATTTTAAGACTTGCTAAAAAGGGAAGAACACATTAAATTTATTTTATTGTCCAATGGACACATTTAATCACAAATAATGTTGATGAAACAGATCATACCAGGGAAAGGTGAAAAGAAAGAAAAATTCAAAGCTGTGACAATAAAATTATTTACATATGAATGGCTTAAATTAAATCATTTTTATATACTCACCAATAACAGTACGCAATTCCATGCGAGACGGCACAAGATGACATGGGAGAAAAGGGGGAAGATATCACAGGCAATAAATAAGAAAACAAATAAATAATATCCGATCCTCCGTGCTTGTTGAAACTTTTACTCATGAGTTATAATTGTGTACCCTCAATGGCAGTTGCATATCGAAGCAGCAAGCAGCCTGCATGCTAAAAGTTTGTAAGTGTATCACAGATGCTGATAATGCTGGCCATACAGGAAATCATCTGGGCCCGAGTTTTGATATATTTGACACTGTGGTTTCGCAAATGTGGCATGCAGCAACACTATACACACAAAGGTTTCCACACAACCAAAATAATAACACTACATACAGGTGTTGTAAACATATGGTGAGTTCCCATCACTAAGTACCATGCAAAGCCCTGTGGTTGTGAGTTGTATTTTTACAAATCATCAACCACGGAACACGTACATCGTGTTATGCAGTCCAGGCAGCATATATTTTCGTCCATATGTATGTACCTTCTCCATTGTACAGGCAGAGACACACTGCTTAATATATCAAACTCATACCCTGCAAAATGACAAAATTCTGCTACAATAAGAGATGATACAGTCGGAGGCATGCCAGCATGCTTGAATGGATTTAGAACAAAGAAAGGAATACAGCTGGGAGTTAGTGTCATAACTGCATGCATAGGAAGTAGAACCTCAAGCATCATTTAAGCTTTATTAATGTCATTCATCGAATCCTCCCAGCAGATGTGCGACTTTCATACACTTGATATTAATTGGATTTTGTAGCACTACATATACACACATGATGCACTCTTTCCTCTGTGCATTGAAGGACACCTTGCACACAGTGCAATATATTTTACCATATAAGTTTCCCTTAGCCATCACAGCAGCAGAGACCATTAAATAAACAAAGACATGTTTACACAGCTGAAAGTACACAAAACATGATAAAAATCAAAATGATAACGCAGCTAATTGTAGCACTAATAATACTGCCAGAGGAATTCCAAAGTTCTGTATTTATAGAAATACAGCTTTGACAATGTAATCTATTACAAACATAGCTCCTGTGTCTGTGTGGGTATGCCACATGCAGATTTCTTGCAGCCTCAATATATTTACCACAAATAACACACCACTTTGTCAATGTTTAAGTCAGTTAGGCTTTAAGTACTGTACATATAAGATGTCAACTTAGTGGTAAAATAATTCTACATATGTCTCAGCCTTACAGCTATTCTAAGCGATTATATAGACATTTCTGTACTGTCAAATGGACAAATGATTACTAATCCTCTAACAGAAGAACTAAAACAATGCACCTTTCATCTCATTGCCAAAAATGTTTTTTTTTTGCTTTTATTTCTCATCTGACTAGCTGTCTGAATAAGATTGCAATTATGGCTTTTTGCTTCTTCAGTGGACAATCACACCCACTCTCTCTCTTTAATGAACTATCGATGTACATAATAACAGTGAAACAGGAAAGGAAATTCTCCAATGCGGTCCTACACAGGTAACACTTAGCCTGATTGTTCATAGCACAGCAGAAAGCACAGCATGTATGCAAACACTACCACGTTGCACATGTTCGTATCTGCAACTCTGGAAGAGGAAATATCCGTCCTTCCAATACGTGATCACACAAAAGAGCCAGAACATTCTTTGTGCTCATCAAAAGACCTTTAGAAGGTTCATGGTTGTCTGACTGGAAGTTATGTGATGTCCTGGGTCATGCAGTGTAGCAAGGAGTTGGGACTTGATGGATACATCCATCCTCATACCCATTTGACCAAATAACAAAGTAGAAGTAGACTTTGGCTCGCAACCCAGAATGAGCTGTTAAAACCAGCAAAATAGCTGCTGCTGATATATTGATACAAACCATATACTTAAAAAGGCACTCAAAGTCTTTGCACCAATAATCACTGGACTTGTGAATGCCTTCCTTGTGGCACTGCTACCAAAAATATGGTGGAGTCTGCAGAAATATTGCCTATTAGCATGATGTCATATGGTGTGCAACCAATATATCTCCCAACTACCTAAATACCCTTATATCACCAGATACACATACACCCACCCTGATCACCATGACACTTAAATTCTGTCTGCCATTTTACTGAACAGAAGTTTTGTCATTTAAGGTCATAATTTCATCTATACATTTTCAAGTGCACCACACAAATCAAGATTAATGATGGCAGAAGTTACTATCAGTTTGTAAATAATTCTCTTCATCTTTCATATTTTTAGTCATTTTTTGAGAAAAATTTGTAGACTATTCTAATTAATGGCTTGTAGAAATTCTAAACAGTAGTACAAGACTGCATGGTTAGCTAAAACCCCTAGAGTTTAAACATTCTTTCACTTTAAAGTCTCAAAGTATTGTAAACCTGGCCCCAACATGACACTGATGTCACATGACCACATAACAGTCCATAAAAGATTCACCATCCTTCTTAAAGTATGACATTTTCTGTACTGACCAGTATCTTGGTAATAACTATGTCTACATATATAATTACACAAATCTACCATGGGGAAACTGTCAATTATAAAATACTTTACAATGCAGCAACCACTGGGGTAACAAGGGGGACAACATATATCCCCAGGAAGAAAATGCTAGCTTGACACATGAAAGAACACCAACATGCTTTTAGAACTGGTCCCCATTGATCTCCCTTAAAACATTCTAACCAAAAATTATGTTTTAATACCAACATTACAGAACAAATTTGTCTGCTACTATGCACCAAAGATTCCAGAGGAAAATCCAGTATTTCCCCTGGCTGAGGCAGGAGAGGGGGTTTGTTCCCCCCTCCCGAAGATGGTGGGTAAAATCCCCCCCCCCCTTTTAATTACCATAAAAATTTAGAAGTTTGTCAATATCTTGCTCTCTTACTTGTAAAGAGGACACTTTTGCAGGAATATTTGAACTTTCATGAATAAATAGCCTTTAAAACCCTTCAAACTGCACCTTACAGGGGCCTTGCAGCAAGCTTCCATCCCCCTGAACCTGCTCATAAGTTTATGGTACAACAGCATTAAAGTGGACTTGACATTTAGGAGTACTAAGTCTCTCCCTCCCCCTTTTTTTGAGTTTCTGGCAGAATCAAATTATTTTAAAGATTGTAAATGTTTCATGACATTTTGTAAGATTTTTTTTTTCAATTTAATGTAATGTGAAGGGCCAGGGAAAATTTAGTAGAAGCATTAAACTTTAAAGTCATCATCTATCACATAAAAATCTCCAAATTGAAAACATCTCCTTCAGTTTTTGACACTTTTACATGGTTATGTAGCAAATGTGACAAATGTAATAGAAGAAAAACTGAATGTTAAGTTGGAATTTGAAAACAATTCAGGTCAGATATTGAAAAACCCAGTGACCCCCATGCACTCAGACCACAAAAATCAATCCCAGTGCATTCACATCAAAATGTAATGTTTTACAAAAAGTGTCCTAATAAGTCAATTATGTACCTCTTCAACACCTACAACGCCATCAAAGAATGAATAGCATGCCTGTATAAACTGATACCCATGCTGACCAGTCCCTGACAGACTGTCTCCAACAAAAAGCATACCATTTATGACAAGAAATTCCTGAACTTGAACAACCATCTTACTATGGGCAGGATTTAATATTTTCTGATATTCAAAGAAAGTACAAAACTTGTCATGTAAAGTGACAAGAAAAATTTTAAGAGAACATGAAACATCAAAGTGCTTTTGCTGTGAGACAAAATCCATCAAGGTCTGGCTAGGAGTGTCGTGCAGTTAAATAACATGAGGTTTTACAACACACCATCAGGCAGGCAGTCAGGTTGTTAATATTTATGTAAAAATCTGCATCCTCATGAATGTTCATGTTGACAACTAACCATGACAGTATGTTTGTCAAAACCAACTACCATACAGAATGTAGTATGATTTTCCCATTCATGCTTTTTGAAACATAGAACCAGTTTGTACCAAATTGCCATCAAAAGAAATTGCGCTACAACTGCAGGAATTGATCACGTTCTGATCAATCTTTTTGGCTGAATGTAAGAGGCGTGTCTTCTCCTAGTCTAAAAGACACTTAATCAGAATGAACATCAGGCTCGTAGAGATTGTCAATGGTGATGATCACAGAGCCCTCCCGGTTACTGCTTTTCTAAATTAACTTTTATTTCCTTTTTACTGTTCCATTTCTTAATTCTGCTTTAATTTTAAAGCCCTCCTGCTTCAATGCAATATTCAGCGCATGAAATCACTTGCACATGATGTGAATGACTTTCAAAATTACATGAACCAATTTATTGAATTTCCTTCGAAATTTACATAACATACTTTGCAAAGTTTTATGACTTGTTGCAAGGGCAATTTCAATTCATAGCAATTATACCTTGAGCCCTTTGTGTTGCCTGGTGAAAGACGAAGTCTGAAAATCCCCGAAGTAGGACTTTCCTGGTAAATTGTCTCCCTGCAAAATCCAAATTTATCTTCACACATTGAAATAGTGTGAGCTTAAAATTGAGAAGCTGCCTTGCTTTGCATTGATGTGTGACTCACTCCCAGAGATAGACGCGGTAAAATGCTTTCCCTAATGATCGTTAAAGTACATTTGCTAAGGTATGAAGGTGCATCCCGTTACAGTACACTACAGTAGTTGAAAATTGAATAATAAACTTTCAAATGAGTAATTCCTGGAACGTCTCATTTGGATTCTACCAATGGAGAGCAATCAAACTACAACTTAATTACGGGGACTTAATTAGACATGTAACAGGTTGAAACTAGAACTGGTGTGACAGTATCAGTTTCCCATACCCCCAAGAGTTCTACAGAATGCAAGCCACAGGTCTTTTGAGTATCTAAAGTAAACTGTTGATTGTTTTGCAAAGAAAGAAATATGCCTTTTGCTGAAAGAGGAGGGACTTTGTATACTTCTGACATTTGCAGGGCAGAAAACGAAGAGGAAGATGGGAAAACTTGCAAGTACCTGTAAACTCCATCTAAACTTTACAGCATCAAAGGGAACGGACTTTAACCAAGACATATGGTTAGAAACGATGATTTGCAAAACAAATTTGATAGCATATGGAGGCCAGGTAAAGGGTGGAATTTTTGGACATGACTGAAGTGTGCATTTGAACAAAAATCAAGAGGAAACGACCACACAATTGCAAAGCAAAGCAGTTAAGCTCAAAAAGCACATGGTAGCACATTAAGTAATTGCAAAATATACACAAAAAATAGAGGCCTAAAGTGTCATGGTGATCATGTTTTGTTTGTTGCTATGGTTACATAGTTGAACCAAACACTTGAAATGAGATTCTTTGTTATTGTCATCACAATGCTAGACATATCATGCAATAGATCTATCATATATTTTAAGAAGCATGGCAATCCTATTAAACATAAATCTGGAGAGTCAAATCTTTGTCAAAATACTTCTCTTTAATGGCATGTGCTTCTTGGCGTATCTTGAACTTTTCTCAACCGTACACTTTACAAATTCACAAATCCACTTTATTGGACAAGTGCATTCACAAAGGAAGATATCTGAAAGGCAAACAACCTACACTGCTCTCTAAACCAATGGTAAAAACTCTCAAATTGTAATAAAAAAAAAAAAAAACACAAATAAGAAATAACAAAATCTGGCATTCTACAACTTTCCACTGACAAATACCAAATGGTAACATCTCACTTTGGAAGTTTCTACTTCTGAAAAAAGTGCAAAACTTTTTTTGAAAAACATCAACACAAATTTTATTTTCGCTATGTTACACATACCCAACCACCACCATTCTGTCTATTAGAAAAGTTAAGAAACTATACCACTATCAAAAGTACATTTAGTGTTTCTTTCAAAAAGTTAATTTTCTTACTATTGCACTTGACACACAAACAGAAACTACTTCTAATATCATGCTGCTGCGATGCCACACTTGCAAAACCCACCTGCCATGATTCTACAAACAAGGACGAAACAATTTTACACCAATTTTTTTTTCAAAAGCAGGAACAAATAATTCAAATTGTCAATGCCATTCACCCCCCCAAAAAATGTTACTTCAGAAGTCTTTCTTTAGTTCAGCGCTGACATTTCCCAATTCCATCAGGAAGACCTCTACATTTAAAAGTGGAATAATAACCACAAAGTGCCTTAATGATATTACATCTTGGCTTCCTTATATAATAAATTTTGCCTTACACTTTTCTATCTTTTCTGTCAAAAGTTAGTACTAACAAAAAAAGTGTAACTGACAAAACACTCTTAAAGAAGAAAGCAAAAGTCTCTTCTGAAAATATTTTTATGTCTGCTATGCAAAATATTTACCATAAATGTTTTCACCACAAAGTTCTTTAAGGTTGCTAACAATTTAAGTAACACATGTTTTATTCTAAAGTGGACCCAACCTCATTTCACAAATACTGTGAAAAAGGCCATCAATTAAAACAAAATAAAAAAAGAAACAAATAGGAAGAAAAAAAATAGAAAATGTGATCAGAAAAGCCAAGAAATAAACAAATTTGTCAGCAAAATAAAAACAAACAAAAAAAATTTACAAAGCAAGTAACTAGTTTGAGGTGGTAAATGTTTTCAAGTAGTAAAGTATAATGAGGTCATTTGAATAACCTGAAAACTACTTGAAAGCAAGTAACTGTCAACAAAGACCAGAAAATACACTAAAAAACTCACCTTCTTTTATTCTTCCTGTAGTTGGAGGCAAATCTGGAGCCTGTGATAAATACACAAAAAATTTTCAGTTACACACAAATAACAAAATAATAATTTTTTTTCTTTAATGTAAGGGAATTCACAGGCACTTCATTGATCAACTGTTTAGCAACTTAGAAGAAAATCTTTGGGATCATTAAGAAAAGTTTCAAGACAATTTCTCCATCATTTCCCCCTCCCACTTCCCCTCTCCCTCCCTGTCCCCTCCCCTTTAAACCCAAATAAGGGCCTGTGTGAAGGCAAGAACAGTCACTCAAGACTTACTTTGAAGCAACAGCTAAATTCCACAATTTTTTTTCTCTTTGTTTTAGAAGTTTTTTTCACAATATTTTGAGACTTCACTGTTGCTGCAGTAACTCCCAGTGATTTTCACACATGAGGTGAAGAAATATTGTCACATGACTCTCAAAGACAAGAACAGTCTACTATACACCACCCAAAACTGGGATGCATGACAAAACCTAGCACGATGCTCTCCATATAGCAACAGTGTAAGTAATGCTCTCATATCCTACTGACCTGTGACCACTCTGCTTATTGACTGACTATACTGAGATAACAGAACAAAGATCCCTTTTGTAGCCATAGGCTATATCTTCATACAGCAGAGTCTTCTGGCACCCTATCTGCAATCACCCGGAAAAAGGCCTTGAAATCCGGGTTTTTAGAGTATCGGACAAGTTAGCCTAATGTACTGGACTTACCCTTTACTTCTGTGTGTATATGAAAAATTACTAACCTGATATGGGTTACACTTTGACACAATTCAAAGCATATAAGTAATGATTTTCACACGAGCATTGATTCTCTTTATTGATTTTGTTGCAGCAAATTTTCTCCAGCCTGAAAAATGGACCCTGATGGACTCTCTTAGTATATTCCTATGGCTTGGTTTGGGTCATCAAAAGTTATTTGTGTATAGCCCCCTCTCTTTTGACAAAACACTGATTCTTGATGCACATGCCACTTTTTACCCCAAATAATTGCAAAGTATAGGCCATTGGAGCTGTGATCATATTTTTGTGGGTAATATCAATTCCTTGAAACACAAGATGCTAATTGCCTGCATAAATATTTAAGGATCATATTCTGTAACCTCAACCAGTATTAAGTTATTCAATCAACAGGTGTTACGTTTCCTGGACTTAAACATCCTTGCCGACTCATTTAATTATGGTCTGCACATGTTAGACTAGAAATCTGGGATGTGTCTACCATTACAGAGGAAACAAAATGATGTTTGAATGCACATGACAATGATCGCTTCAACATCTTCATACAGAGCATTTGGGCACATGTTACAGGGTGAATGGGCTGAGAGGGAGTGTGCCTGTTTACACCAACAACCCAAATATTTGTCAAACACCTAACATATTAATGCACAGAGTTGGATTATTCCATTACAGTTCAATGGGAATCATACTATGCACATCAATCATGCTGTGTTGTGTTTTCATAACTCTCAAATTAGTCTGCCTATCCCTTTCATATTAATTAAAAGGACTTCTTTTTTGGCTTAATTTGATTAAGTTTATTTCATGAAAGTCCTTAAACCTTAAATCTCAATTATCCAGAGGCTGCAAAATAACAAGATGGTATACAAGTTTCCACAGAGTAAGTACCCCATGCAACAGCTACCACTCAAGAAAAATTGTATTATTTACATACACAATTAAAAATGCAATTGATCATTTCACTACTTTTTCAACCAATTAGGGGATGAGAGTTTCACGAATATTCAAGATGATCTCACATGTCACAAAGACCCTTTAAAAGAAAAGCCAGCTCATAGAGGTAGGGCAAGCACAATACAAAACTTTTTCACAGCCAATGGGAAATAAACATCTCATCACCTACAGACTTTTGAGAAAATATTAATTTGAACATTACTTATTAATTTAAGACTAGTTAATTTAATTTTTTCAAATAAAATTTCAAACATTGTGCAAACTATGATCTTGTTTTAATTGAAACAGGTCTTTAAGAGATTCAAAGCCATCTAAAGTTTGATAGAACTGTGATCATGTCAGAGTGTGTAATTATGAATAGCGCCCTCTTCTCAAACTGTACCAGAATAATATACCAAGTAATTTTGCTTCATGAGTGGATGTTTCAAGTATTTAAAACGCATGGCATCAAAATGATGCAAAGTTGCATACTGCTTACTTCAATAATGGCAAATTTCCTCCTACTGATGAATTGTATGGTTGTTGCTTTCAATTATACTGATTGAACCAGGTTCAAGTCATGCCAAAGGCTTTAAAAAAAAAAAGAACTCACAGCCACTACGTATGATGTGGCACATAGCAGTAGAGGGATGACAGTAAGCAAGTAAACTACAACTGCAAAAAGACTGGGGGCAATCCTAGACGAAACCAGAATGCCCTCAACCCTTTTAAACTTTGAACTGTCAAATTTCAAAAAAAATTTCTTTGCAAAGGAAGCATGAACACTTACTCATACTGCCATTATGAAAGCCAGTTTCTAGGAAGCACCAAAATATGTTGCAAAACACTGCACAAAGGATATGTTTGACAGTTTGTTATTGTTTTCAATGCCAGGAAACTTCTGTGCCAATTGTTCTTTCATAAGAGAAGCAAGGTACAAGGTATTTTCTTTGGACATGACAACCTTACCCTCATAGTTCCAGGGGTTTTCTGAACTGGTTGTTGTGGCGCAAAGTTTGTATTGGGCTTCTGTTCATCTGACATAAGTTTCTTGCTCTCGGTGTCGGTATCTGCCTCTGTCTCATCCTCATCTTGAAGATGGTAACACTGGGGGTCAGATCTCTGATGCAACTCTTGCCTTTGAAGACGCTGGGCTCGTTGGTATTCTATCTCTCTGTAAGGAATAAACAAATACAATATTAAAAAGTTTTCCATCCAGGAGGAAAGGGCAGCCCACAATGCCCTATAATTTCTCCCTCTGTCAGTTTGCAAACATCAAATCTATATCATACTATTTTGCAAGCCTGTCCACACTTTCTGGGAGTAACATTTCTGCATAGTGTCCTCTAAGTTCACCAGTCTATGATGAGCAAAAACACTTAACAAAAGCTTGCACATGAAACTGATGTGACATGTAATGATATTTTTGGCTATCTTTTTTTTTTAACTATTGACCCTCCTCTCTTTCTAATTCTAAATTTTGTGGTAGCATGGTATGTTAGGTTTGTAGCTTTGATTTCTTTTGTGCCTTTTTTTTTTTTTTTTACTGCCTACCTTGAAGAAAGCATTTCGGATGGTGTTTCAATAAATGAAGCAGTTTCATCTATAACTTCCATCCACAGTGTGACTGTACTTGCAAATTTATGTTTCCCTGATGTGACTGTAAAAGCAGATTTAATACATTGTATGATGCAGAGCGACCAACAAATTTTTACACATTTTGATGAACCATTTCTTTTTCATTGAAGATAAACCTACAGTGCACTGAGTTTTTCATGTACAAACCATAACTGTTGGGCTTTTGTAGTCTTCAGCTAGGCTACACTAATAGCCCTTCCATACCTTATACAATTACCTATGATGAGGAGATCTCCCAAAATAAATAACAGAAAAACACTACATTATTTCAACTCTATCAGGTATTTCCACGCACTATAATTACACTTCTTAATCATATCTCAATCTTCTTTAAAGGTTTTGTTCCTCGGGGTACTGAGCAAGTACCATGCAATTCCCAAAACTCCCAGATTCAAGAAACTGATGACGGAAACTTCTAGAGGAAAAGAGACGCAATCATTTTATCTTAATTATTTGTAATGTACTAGGGCAAGACCTAGTTGCTTTTAAGACACATGTAATAATCCTGACATGATCTTCCAAACATTTAAGTTACATAAGTTACATTATACTTCAACACCCTGTCCTCTCTGTGATGAAATTTTTTCTGCAACTACAATTACAACAGTTCATCATTAGTCTTTACACATTACAGGGAATTATTCAAAGTAGAGGGCACTCTTCTTCTTTGATAATCTCCACAGTAACACAAGATGAGAGAGATGGCAGTATTTCATCATGTCTGAAATGCTAAATAGAAGGTTACTTAATACTCATGAAGTTATAAATACTGTTTTAATAAACTCTGTAGACTGTAGGGGTAGCTCTTGCTTGAATTGCTGAGCACACAAACATATTGATTTAAGAACTTGAATGATACAGGTTTAAAATATCAGATCATGGTTTGCTTATGTAAGAGTCAGGAGCATTCAATTTTTAAAAGGCAATATGTCAAGCTCTCTAAATATTTCTATCTTTATCACTGAGATGCAAGATAAAACACATATAGTTCTTATCATATTTTTTTTGTTAGTTGTCCAATTTCCAAGTTCAGAAACTGTAATATCAGGGTATCAAGTCAGATGCAGTCACTATAGGGAGTTAAATGATGCAGAAACCGTGTCGCCATAGTCATAACACAAGGTGATGGTTTCAACCAATACACTTCAACCACCATAAATCAAACTTTTTGAATGTGCAAGAAGATTACACAAAAAAAAAAAAAAAAAAAAAAAATGAATGTTTGGACATCAAAAAACTTGCTATGACTGGAAGACCATGCAATGACTGGAGCAAATTGCACCATTTGTACAAACTAGTTTCCTATGAAAATAATGTTCATTTCTATCCCCTCAGGACCTGTCATTGTTCATTTCTGCTAGTGATTTGTAGCCAGCCTAATCAGCAACAATGGGTGCTTTTACACTTGATCCAAATCTGATCGCCGAATGTTATCAGCGTATCGAATTACTTGTATGGCTTGATCCTCGTGCATTTACACTTGTCTCGTACTCTGATCCTCCTCTGTGCTATAAGCGGAAGTCGCTCCAAATAAATAAAGAAGTACAGGCACATGCGCGTGTGCACAAAAGTGTAAACAAAAAAAGACCCTGTACATGTACCATGCATACCGTACCTTACCTCACCATTGATCCGGCGAGCATTTACACTACAGATTTGATCACCTGCGGGGGGTCTGATCCTCCCCCCTTACTAGGAACAAAATCAGGAGATCAGATCCAGATCTGATCTGCATTTACACTACAAATTTGATCTCAAGCAGTGGATCAGACCCTGGGCAGGCGATCAGATCCGGATCAAGTGTCAATGCACCCAATACCATCGCACCTGACACCATGAATTACTATAGCTTTATCATTTTCTCAACATTTGCAACCCAAGCCTTAAATACAGGAAGATACAATCACATTTATTTTTAGAATGTATTTGATTCCATATCTGTAACCAAACAAAAGATTTATAAGCATCTATACATAAAGAGCACCACCTGATGTAGATCAGAAAATCATTGCAAGTAACCATTCTTCTGTACATGGACTCTCCAACACTAGCAATAGGGGAGGCAGGGAGTAGTGAAGCTAATAGTTTAATGTCTACATATGATGACAGGCCTTGAGCTTTAGATTCCTCAGGTGTGCTACAAATCACACCCCTCAGAAAATTAAGGAGGGTGGTAGGTGAACTGTTCTATTAAACTTTAATAGATTTATATGGGATCCAAATCTTCAGCTAGGTGTGCTAAAATATCACACTCCTCACCATGATTTAACATGAGTGGTGGTGTGCAATCGCACCGGCACTCCTCAAAATTCAAGGTCTGTGATTCCACGGAAGAACTTTACAGAAGACCCTGACTACTCAATGGGAAAACACTGACAATCAAATTAAAAGGGTGAAATTTTTAAAAAGTTAGAGTGAATCAAAATCATTCAGATTTTCCTTGATATGATATTTGTAAGAGCCTTCTAGCTACAACTTGTGTCTTTACTTCTGGCATGTGAAATGAAGACCAGGATAGAGTTGATGGGGCAACGAAACAGTCTGTCAGACATCAAATTTATCCTAATAGTTGAAATATATGCAAATACATATAGGAGGTAAGCAGGAAGAGGTATAATATATCAATGACATCATTGCTCTTGCTTTTAGCCATGGTACTGCTCATAAAAATGTTTAAGGAAACAGTTGAAAGTAGTGCCAGTTCCTTTCCTGCTTGACTGTTTCCTATAGCTGATTTCCAACTTGATTTCTTCCCCTCCCACATAATTTCTTTAAAATTTCCACTATCAAAAATCCAAATTTTTAGTGCTAGAAGATTCAAGATTGGTCTGAGAGGTGATTGTTACTATTTATAATTGTCCATATTCAAGGGAAGGTATCCATGGTGACAGGAGAGGAGGGAAGTCTGGTACTTAGTAGATGGAGACTGAGTCCTAAAGTTAATTTCACATTTGAGCTGGGGGAACTGCCCAGTCATGCCCTAACAAAGTACAACTGACAATGACCAAAATAAAACAGAGATTCAGTTTACTGATAAAAGATCATGACTGTTACTTTTTAATAAGTTCTACCAGGAGCAATCAGCCCAAAGACTTGACAAAAGTTCATCCATGCATTTTTAAGAGTTTCCCTTGAAAAAAATGACTTAAAATTTAGATATGAACTGTTTTCACCTTTAATTAATGACAAAATAAAAACTCAGTAAATATCAACGACTCTTGATTTCATGAGAAATAACTGAATATGAATGGTTGTGCTTTCTTTTTTTATTACCAACAATTTACTAGCATCCATCTTTTACTAGTTTATGCCTTGTATCAGCAACAGAAAACATTCATCAAGACATTGAGAATTTCGATTAGAAACAGACAACTCACCAAACTAAAAATGTCTTGATGAGTTTGCCAACTGCTCCCGTTTTTTATGACTCGGAGAGACAAATCATACCACAAATCAAAAAGTTCCCAAGTCAAGTTTGAGCAACTTATAGTAAATCACTGACACTTTAATATAAACAGAAAAATAAAGCAGCCATGTTGCTAGAGGGAGACTGTTTATGTCATGATTTGCAAACTAGTATGTATGGCAGTGCTTCTTTTAATGATGTCCTGTAGCTCTTTGATATTTTTGTTCAAATGCTTTGGGAAAGACGCATATATGCCTTGGTGGATTCAGGATCTGTCAAGTTAAGATCTAACCTTCTCTAGATAAAGCTTCGTAGAGATCAGATAAAGAAATTTATACATCTCATTGATGAGTATAGTAGGGAAACGTAATTAAACGGGAATCTGATTTTTTGTGATTAACTGGGAAAGTTGGGTATTGTGTGTACAACTACTAATAAGTACGTGGGTGAAGACAGGAGAATACTGATAACATTTATTTCTGCAAAAATTTACTTCCAAAAACTCACTGGTATAAGAATCTACCACTGTAATATTAAAGCTTGCCAGGGACTTACTGCAGGTAAGTGGGGATTACAAATAGTAATTAGGAGGAAAGGAGGGGCAAAGCACATTGCTGACTTCTCTAAACTTCAAGTCCATTGCAAGGACGAAATGAAAGGAGAGATTGTCCACATAATTAGTTGCATGCTGTCATTGCTGCGACTTGACAACAGAATTTTAATTGAGACTACTTTTTCAGAAAGAAAAGTGTTTTTGTCCAAATGATGGAATTTTTCCTCTGTTCGACACCTGCCAAGAGTTCTGCTCCCAGCGCTTTCAAGACTGTAAAAATGGAACCTACTGCCATTGTGCTACCAAGCACAATGGCTGCCTAAGCAATGGAGTAGGGAAAACAAGCCAGTGAGCCACAACTGGAAAAAAGGCTGTGGCCAGCTCGACTTGAACCAATAGGTTGGAAATTGAGCCGTAACACTCCGTCTTACCTAACCTAACCCATGAGCTTTCAACAAAGATTGCTAGACTGTAGAATCTCCACACACAAATAGAAATATCCTCCTATCTCTTAATCTAAACCCTAGACTTCTGAACAAATTGTTTGCAATGCATTCCAATAATCTGTCATAACCACTGGTCAATGCTTCTTTTGCTGATCACTGTGTACAGATGAAAGCTCAACATTGTACTGTGTTCACAAGATCTTGATGAGCAACTAAAATTCTGCACAGGCTATTACAGCTTTGTATAAAAGGCGCACTAAACAGAAGGTTTTCTTTACACTGATGGACCTAGAATTATTCTTAGACAGGAAAAGTTTACCACCAAGAGCAAACTTTCTTGCTCTTCAAATCAATGTTGTGAATAAAATAAACATGTCATAAAGTTTGAAAATATTCTTTGGACCTCAAATGATGTATGATATGATTTACCAAAACCAAGAACTCAACATTAAGACCTTCTCTCTCACAAAATGTTGACTAAAACATATATCTACCAAATTTGTACTCAGATGACAAAATGCCACTTCTAAAGCCCAAAGCAAATAAGTGACAGGGATTCAGTGGCCGTCATGACGGCAACTGCTTACTTATTACAACTGAACTATAAATCATAGTAGAATGAAATGTGATTCTAAAGAAGAGAGATTGTTAACCTTTTGGTTTAAATATGTTACAATTTAACAAGAAAATGCAATTACACAGTTATCTTCAAAGCTACAAATCTCCCCGATTGGTTTAAGACTGGCTGGCCAGAGCATTTTTTTCCAGTTATTGCTCACTGGCTTGTTTTCCCTATTCCATTGCTAATGCTGAGCACCATACTCAAGGGTAGTAGGTTCCATTTTGAAATGCTTTGGTTTGACCAGGCCAGGAGTCAAACTTTAAAACCTTCCTGCTGCAAGGTAGATGCTCTAACCATTTAACCATGCTTTTAAAAAATTCTTTTAATAACGAACAGCTAAATCCATGGCCTTCTTTTTCAATCTCAAAAAACTGTGCATTTTTTTTTTCTGTCTTGAAACACATAAGAATAAAAATAAAACTGCCTTGCTTATACAACCTCCCATTCACTAATACTATGAATGTTATCCCCTCCCCCTCCCCTCCCCTCCTATGCAATTTTTAAAAAGAAAATTCATCCATCTACAGCCAGAGCAATTTTTACTTCTTTCTCTTGTGACAAAAGTATATAGCCCCATCTATTATCAAGCCACACAATATAGCAGGACATATTTAGCAAAATTCATGGATTCCATGATAAAGTTGTAATGCAGAGCTTCTTTTCAATTAACTGCATATTCTATGATTGATCGTCCTTCTGCATCATGAAAATCCATCGCAGTTATTACTAAGTCACGCACCTAGAAATATACTCACTGATAAATGTATATTATAAAGATTGCAGAAATAATCTATTAACTGGAAGCTAAATTGGTTTTCTAATCAATTTGCAAACCTACTCAAGATAGTACAGCTATACACAAAACATATCAAAATAAAGAGCAAAGTAATCGAAGATAATTTTACCGACCCACAGTACAGTGCATATCTTGGAGAACTGTACTGGCAGAATAATTACTTTAACCAAATTTGCATATTTACAAGTAGTCTGTCCAATATGACAATTTGATCAAATTCCAGCCATGACCAAAGGGGATGTACCTTCAATAGATAAACACAAAAGGCATACAGCCACTCTTAGTGCACGGGTAAGCCAATATTTTTGCAACACTTCCTTTAAACATAAGCAATTTCTAAGTGAGCTATGATCAGCTATCTACAGAAAAATTGTTCTATTGTGTGCCCTATTCCACCATCAATATTTTTTCTGCCCTTGGACTATAAAAGTACATTGTAATTCAATTACCATGGATTACTTATGAACTTGAATGGAAAGGAGAAACAACAGCTCTTCCTCAAAAGGTCCCTGGGAGCATAGATACTGAAAGGGCAATTTCAAGTGAACCGAAAAATGACTTAATAGCATCGTAATACTGTGCTGTACCTTTAAGGCCAATTTGTCTTGAGGGCCTGAGATAGTTATACAGTATATACACCATGCTATTGACATATTTGGACCTTGCAAAGATTAAAATATTAGTGAATGTATCTTGGCTGACATGTGTCTGGCACATAATGAAAGAATTTTCACAGGTAACTAACTCCCAGGTCAACCAAGTATGCAGTTCAAACACCAAAACTGACTTAAGCATATATTGATGAATTTCTTAAAACAAGATGTTGTTTCCCCACAATTTCAACATTTATGTGAAAGGTGTGACAAATGCCTAAACATTCTCACCAGCATAATAACTCATCTATGACTTAACTTAAATATCATTTGCATGCTATTACCTCAACGCATCATCACATTTCTCATCGTCTCATGATTATGGTTTCTGTACATTTGCATCATGCCAGGAATTAGGATAAGTTAAGAACATTAGACATACCACCAACCACCAGGTCAATTAGTTTTTAGATGAGGTTTTTCAGCTCAGTTCTTGACCCAATTGGTTTAAGTTGGGCCAACCACAACCTTTTTCCAGTCGTGGCTCTCTGGCTTGATTTTCCTACGACACAGCAGGTTCCATTTTAAAGGCCTTTGATCAAACTCCACATCTCTTGACTGCAAGCCAAATGCTCTAACCTTGTTGACCACACAACTAGAGCAGACAGGCAGAGGATTCTCTGAACACACAATTTGTGGTCCTGCATGAAAGACTATCTAAGCAGAGTGCCACCATAGGTTGATGTGAAAAATCCAGAAAATTTTGAAAAATTGCAACCCTTCAGGTACTGTAGCAGAATATGGCATTTTCCTGACTCGCAAGTAGAATAAAGGCAGTTGTTATTCTGAACTTTTTAAGTTTTTGTTTGTAATAATGCTTTTTGCTCTACTTGAGAAATTATACCTCTACCCCTCAAAAATTGAAAGGGTCACCCTGTCCTCCTCCAGCCTATAAGCCGACTGTTTAGTGTAGAACACTGCCTTGCGCTTTACAGATCCCAGATCAACGCCTATGAAACCCTTTAAAATTTTTTTTTGGGGGGGGGATCATATTTGCTTGTCTCAGCAAAGCTGTTTTTAGTGATAGTGAGGGAGTTATAGTGGTGAATTTAAATTGTGTGTTTGGTTATGCAGCTCAAAAAGTATTCTAAGGAAGTTCACAGAACCAGTTATTTGTCCACTGCTTGGTACATCTGTGGAGCAGGGGTTAGGAGCATAGGTTCTCTATCCCTCCCAGTCTTTCAGTAAGTAGCAAAAGACTGAAGAAGACTCTAAGTTGGATGAGATTCCTAAGCGGGGTCTTTATAATGCTGTAGGATTGGGAGGGATATTGAACATACTTGTTGTACCTTCCCCATCCTCTTTACTTGAAATGACAGCATAAAATTTGCTCCTATTATCTATGATTTATATAGTATAGGAACCTGTACTCCAGCTGACAATGAAATATATATGACAATTGTTGTTAAACTTTCAGAAAATTGCCACCTTCTTCCTCTCCCCAAGCTGAGGGGAGACTATGCACTAAACCATCAACCAATGCACCTCTCTTTCTTTCTGTGATACAATAGATGACACTTCCTGCATTTAAAAATGTGGACATTTTTTTCTAACAGTTCGCCAACCAATGTTACATTTCTATTAAGTTCTTGTGCGCATTCTCCTAACATAATTTTTATTATCAACACAAATATGATCCACAAATGACAAAGTTTGTAGCTACGAGCACAAAATCCGATCATTCCATCAACATGAAAATGTCCAAATCAAATTTCTTCCAAATTTTCAGACACAAAATCACACTTGCAACATCCAAAAAAGTTAATAAGGTGTGAAAACGTGACAGGTTCTCGACACTCCAATTCCAGTTAAACTTTATAAAATTAGTTTTTGACCAAGTAAATGTCATCCACAGGCAATCATGTCAAAATTGTCACTGAGTGAGACAGAGAGCAGTAGTTGTGACTACAGCACATGAAACCAGCATCGAGAACTTCCTTAATTAATGACACATACTTGCCAAGACAGGTGTAAGGAACACCTCTTAAAATGCTTCCAGACATTTCTATGGAGGAGTCTTCTGGGGAAGGGGCCTTTCCAATTTGATTCGAATTTAAACACAATGAAACCTGCATTAACTTATGAAAAGGTCTGCCCTTCTCAGAGTACAACACAGTGAGAAGACATTTTGTTCAGAATCACGGTTGAATAGATTAATAGAATCTTGCAATCTTTTATGTAAATTTTTTTTATAGCAGTATGTTTGAGAGGGCATCAACAGAACACAATGTTACAAATATTCCACGTGAAACCCCTCGCATGTGTCTGGTCCACCACTTGAACTTGTCCAGCTAATGAGACATTGTAAAGCGTGTTTCCTCCTTTGGCAAAAGATCGTAAAGGCTTACACCTCAGAGTCCAAATTGTGTATCAGGCTTTTGACTTAGCAAATAAGTAGGGACAAAAAAAGGCAAACTCTGCTACAGAACATTCCAGCAGCCTGGTAAAGTTGGCCATATCTGGGGGTTAACCAACTTGAAATCTTGATTCTATTTTCTACCTCAAATTTGGTAGATTAAGACGTTTGTTTATTGAACGAGCACCCATGATACAGATTTAGCAAAAGAATTGGAAAGGAACCTGATGGGACCCAGCTCATGGCTGACTTAATCTTTTCATCATTAAATTGCTTGCATTTTATAGATTGCTTTAGTTGGCCACACATTTTGTAGGCAAGTGGAGATGACACATTAAATAGGGAGCAAAAGAGGGGAACACTTTCATACTTTAGTAACCAGAAAGCCAAAAGGCTTAAGTGATTCCTTGCCGAAAAGGGGTGCTTAGTTGTCCTCATAAACCACTGAAAATGATGACCTCAAATGACCTTTGACCTCTACCAAAAACGATAGGGCTCTTCCTCTCAACATGCCAAATCTATATGCCAAATATTAAAATTGTCGGTCATTTCTAACTCAACATATCGCGATTACAAGGTTTTCAGTCTTTGATCTCTGGTGACATCAAATAACCTTTGACTTCCACTAATACAATAGGGTCCTTCCTCTCAACATGGCAAATATATATATACCAAATATGAAAAGTGTCGGTCATTCCTAACTCAAGATATCCCGATTAAAAGGTTTCGGACCTTCTTTGATCTCTGGTGACCTGAAATGACCTTTGACCTCCACCAAAAACAATAGGGTACTTCCTCTCAACCTGGCACATCTATATACCTAAATATGAAAAGTGTCAGACATTCCTATCTCAAGATCAGGATTACAAGGTTTTCGGTCTTTGATCTCTGGTGACCTAAAATGACCGTTGACCTCCACTAATACAATAGGATCCTTCCTCTCAACATGGCAAATATATATATATACCAAGTGTGAAAAGTGTCGGTCATTCCTAACTCAAGATATCGCGATTACAATGTTTCGGACCTTCTTTGATCTCTGGTGACCTAAAATGACCGTTGACCTCCACTAATACAATAGGGTCCTTCCTCTCAACATGGCAAATATATATATACCAAGCATGAAAAGTGTCGGTCATTCCTAACTCAAGATATCGCGATTACAATGTTTCGGACCTTCTTTGATCTCTGGTGACCTAAAATGACCGTTGACCTCCACTAATACAATAGGGTCCTTCCTCTCAACATGGCAAATATATATGCCAAGTATGAAAAGTGTCGGTCATTCCTTTCTCAAGATATCTGGATAACAAGATTTTCAGTCTTTGACCTTTGGTGACCTCAAATGACCTTTGATCTCCACCAAAAACAATAGGGTTCTTCCTCTCACCATGGCAAAGCTATATACCAAATATAAAAAATGTCAGTCATTCCTATCTCAAGATATCGCGATTACAAGGAGTGTCACAAACACACATACATACACACCCAAACACACACATACACACAACATCACCATCGCATAGATTCCTTGCCTGTCTTCGGCAAGGAATCAAAAAAGAGTTGCAGTACAAAAAAAATACAATTCCAAAATAGAAGGATGACCCTACTCCTCTCCTGTTGAGTTCTTCATATTACATACTTCCTGCAAAGTTAACTCAAAATGTTCATTTCAGCATCTTGATCTCACAAAATCACAAAATATTTGAATGAAGATGCAAGAGTGCATGAAGGACTGAAGTACTCATCCTTGTCCCAACGATCTGACCTTCCTATCCAGCAATCTTCAAGTAGCAAGTGGCTTTTCACCTTCAGTTAAAGTTTTTCGTGCTTATGGGGTTCTTGAGTCTCTACTAAATGATCCATTTCAGAGCTACGCACTTACCGTCAGAAAATGATACACCTGACAAAGAGCAAGAACCACTTGAGAGTAAAAGTCACCACACACTCTACCAATCGTCTGAAAGGACAACTTGTTCTCAAGGAACTCAGTCAATGCTCTTTATGTTATTACCTTCTGAACTTAAAATTATTGCCAATGATCTATCAGTTGTAGTTACAACATTCCTCAAGGTATTCTTGCAGGGCTTCTCCCTGCACTTGACCAATTGCTTAAACTAATCAAAACACATCCAACAGTCAAACATGTCCAAGAACTGACATCCTTTACCTCAAGAAATTGTACAATGTACTACTGTGTAATGATTTTACAGGAAATGGTTTTGTATCAAATTGTAACAAGGATCTCCGCATGTTGACTGGTGCTCACTACAAACATTTCACACAGGTAGTAATGATAGTATTATAGTGAAGTCTGCAAATACAGTACACCAAAATTGTGTAAAAACACCACATTTTAAGTGGGCTTTTTTTTTTAAATATAAGATCCTATTTTTACTTCACATTCACTGAAGTAGGAAAAATTTAAACAGTCCTTTCAGACGGCAGTATATGTTTGTCAGATCTCTTTATATGAAACTCTTCCACCCAAAGGAAGAGTTTAAATTCTTTTCACTTGCTCTGATATCAGGCAGCCTAATGTTTTTTTTTGTTAATATTTACAGGGTAATAGAAAGAGCCAGGGTAACCAATTTGGATGGGCACACCATTAGGAGTTTTGGCCTCCTCAGACAAGGGTATAAGAGGGGTGTCCCCTTTGGAAATTTCCTGCCTTTTTCAAGGAGCCTACATGGAAAATAATTTTCCAGTTTGGACAGAATAAGTTGTAAATTGTAAGCCTGTTATCTGGTGGTATACCTGGGTATATCTTCTTTATTAATCATCACCTGCAATAATGAAAATACAGAAGTTAAAACCCATGAACTCTTAATACTGAGACTTTCTGTGGATAAGGGGGATTATAAAGGGTAAATAGGGAGTAAGGAGGCAACATAAATTCTTTATTTTGCTGACATTTTTCTGAAAAATTTTCTCCCACTATGTTCCCTGTAACCAGACAAGAGAAAATATGTGAATAAAAAAATGCATTTTTAATCAGTTTTACTCCCGTTTCCCCATCCCAAATTCACATTTAAAGTTCACAAGTTACAATCGAGTAGCAAGGAGATCACAGATGTCTACCCCAGATATCAAAAAAGTTTCTTATTATCATACCATGCAATTACCTAACACATGTAACCTGGAAGCAAAGTGTAGATGACTATCTAAATAAGATAGAACCCAAAGAATATTTAGGGAATGTGAATTGAGACTTTGATAGTGAGAAATCCTTTGCATGGGAATGCACTATCTTATAAATGTAGCACTACTTGGAAAGGTCAAAAAGATTAAAAGATTAGCACACAGTGTAACACATATAAGCTGACTAAATGCAATGACTAGCTTTTCAAAAAAAATCAAGGAAAATTTTACTTCAAAGTCATTTTGAAATAACTGAGTGGGAAGTACAACCTACTCTTTCTAGCATAGCAGGTTAGCTGAAATTTTTAAACTGATGCCCTAAATGTCAGTCCATGTGCTCAGTACATACCAGTAAATACTACAATATAATAGATCAAACAAAAGTGGTCTGTGCATTATTAGAAGGATAACACAAAATCAGGGGGCTAAATGAACAAGGGCCCAGTCCACCCCAGCTCCCAGTACATCCAGAAATAGTCCCCCCCAAGAGTAAAATGGAATAGCCTGAAAGTAATGTTGTTCCTTTACCAAAACTTCAACTTAAGAAAACACACAGTCACCTGACCACAATGGACCAATAGGAGGGGAGGATTATTACTCACCAATGACAGTTTTTCAACCATCACCTGACTAGTCGAGCTTAAAAGGCTTCTGTGAAAAACTTCAAAAAAAAAAAAAGAAGGCCCCCCTTTCTTGGTCCATGTCTACTCCAAAAGGTCCCACAAGAGAAATAACCAACGTGTAAACAAGTTGCATAGACCACCATCTGATGGTAGGCGAGAAGAGGATGCTAAAGGGCATGCTCGAAAAACTGTCACTGGTGAGTACCCTCATGAAATATTTCTAGAAAGACATTTGAAATCATTTTATGGTTGCACTTTGATAATTACTGAACTACACAAGACTTGAAGGATGATTCAAGGTAATCGACAGTGCAGTAAAATTTGAAGGAGCAACACACGGGGAGCAAGGGCACCCTCTTTGTTGGTGCTATTAGTTTACCAGGATAAGTTGGGGGTAAGTGGGGGTTACATGTGAATAGGAGGTACCTAGAGGGGCGATATAGATTCTGTATGTTTCTTCACTATCATCTACCCTTTTATTACTGTACATGTGACCTTTCATGTGAAACTACAATTGCTGTTTTTAGACCCAGATATTTTACAGATGGGACCCCCATCTCATACAAAATGCAGGATGATAGATGTCACAGGTTAAATGACTCATGCCATTCATGATGAGTAATTTTAACCTGCTCTTCATAAAATGATCATCTTACCATTGACTTGGTAATTATTTTTAGTATCACCATCCTGACAGGGGATGGGAAGATGAGGACTATTTTAGTGACGCTTTTTCATTACACTTCTTTTAATGATGGGATACAGTTATATTTTCACTGTGTCACTCACTGGCTTTTGGGTCAACTCTTTCATGACATAGATGGTGTTCTTCAGTATACTTTCCTCAATATTTTAAGAGCCTTAGGAGTGTTTATGTCTTTTTCTGTCAAGCAGGAATCAAGCTTTGGGAATGGTAACAACCAGATAATTATCTTTGGGAAGGTCAGTGTACAGTAGGAGAATGCAGCATAAAGTACTAATTGTGAAAGGTAAAAACTTCCAAAACAGGAAAATAATGGCTTCAAAGTTTGTAACATAACTTTTGCAGCCTCTGATCATCTGATGTGAATAGTTGGTTCACATTTAGAAAACTTTCAAATTAACAAAATGTTGTAAAGGTAACATAAACTCTGATAAAATGTTTCTGCACTCATGGGAACATGAAGTTTTCCTAATTAACTGAATGATCTTATTTTACTAACTTTCGAAGGGGCTGTGACAATGCCCCTCCCCCCCCCTCCCCCCAACAAAAAGAAAGAGACATAAATCTCTAAGAGTAGTTCTATGTAAGATGGACAAGATTTGTCAAAAAAAAAAAAACCCTTTAAATAGTCCCCTGTAGCTCCCAGCAGAAGGTGTTTTTGTTTGTATTTGGGTATGAGGTAAAGTAGATCCTACAATCCAGGGTGACATTATGAAGCTTTTCAGATTTGAGTTAAACTCTATACTTATAATTATGAAACAAAACCTGCCACATAGATACATATTTACCCAAAACCTACTTTGTTTCGTGAAACTATTAGTCCTACTAACCTACCTTAAAACTACTATTAGCCAGTCTATCCATTGCAGAATGATCACTGGTGATGAAACTGGTGGCGCTGTGCCACATCCTGCTGGAAACTATCATAACTCTCCCTTGTTTCTTTACCACCAGAATGGTTAACTTTTTGTTTCCTTAGCTCTGTTTTTCATGTATTTTTATGAATTTTGGTCAAATTTTAATTGGAGATGAATGTTGATTGAGACTTCAAGAGATCTGAAGTATTGTTAGACTTCTTGATTTTCTACAGGTATCCCAAAGTGAACTTTACCCACTTGTACAGAGCTTGGCTCAAAATAAGCAATGGGGTTGGGGAAAAAGCCATTGAGCCACAACTGGTAAACAGGCTGTGGCTGGCTCGATTTGAACTAATTGGTTGGAAACCGGGCCATAAAACTCCATCTAAATTAACCTACAGAGCTTGGGCACAGATGTCACTGAATTGAGCCTCTCTCCACTTTGCCTTTCACGAGTCACATTAACCACACTCCTCAATTTCCCTAAGAGTGTGATTTGTGGCAATCTAAAACTCAAGGCCTGGACTTCTAGCTGGTGCAAAACTGCAACAGGCTAAAATCACATGCACAACCTCTGTAAGGCAGTGCTGTCACTCAAGATATTGGAAAAAAAAAGAGAAAAATTGGTAAAAAAAAGTGTTCTTAACATTAGAAAATGTCCAAAAAGTACATTTGGTTCTACTTACGTACTGTTTTAATTTGCTTAATTAACTACTTACAGAGTGCTCTTGAAGTGTCATAAAGCAGAGTGCCAATGCCATTTTTATGATAACTGTCACTGAATGCCTTCATTTTCAATGCTGGTACAGTGGATCTGAAAAGACAAGAACTTCATTTAGCACCACTTTGAACACTGCACTTTTAAAGCAACTCATTGAGTTGGTTCATGAAATTCAACAAATTTTTTCTAAACTTGTTAAGTTTTACCCACATACCCATGACAAATGGTCAAACTAGACAACCCCTATATTCTACAAACAAATAACTGTTTTATTAGTGAGTTACTTACTGGTTGAATTATGTTTTCTGAAATTTGTGACCAGACACTTTTTCAAATTATGCACAAAACCGTTACAGACCAGGACACCACAAAGTTCAAAGTTTTAATTTTTTTTCTGTAACTTTTGGGTATGAAACTTGATTAATCATGCCAATTATTAGCATTGACATGAGGTAGTGACCTTTTAACACTCTCATTAAGTGACCGACATCAACTCAATGAGCCCCTTTAAGGTAAATGAATGAGTAACTCTCCTACTTTTCAAAATTATAATTGTCATGTGACTCTAATGAGCAAATCATGAAAAATGGTAGACTACAACGTTTATCCAAATTGGGGAGACTGCGCTCCCCTTTTAACATATTTGAATGTATTATAGAAAAGAATTGCCCGAATGATCAAACTGGACCTCTAGAAGACTCTAAATGAAGAACATATCAATATGCCATATAAAGTGAGCACACATGAGAATTCAATGTAGCACTAAGTAATGTATGCATATTAATGGAGAATAATCTCAGTCCTTGGTCCAGCCAGAGCAATTGTATCTATTTAGAAATATTATTTCCAACACTCCATGTTAATTCCTTCAAAATCAACAGCAGTAAAGTTGGAAAAAACAAAGAATTTGCTTTAAAACAGTAAAATATTGAGCCATCTTACACCATTTTGCATGAAATATTTAGACAGAACTCACCACTGTCATTTCCTCAGCAGATTCTGAAGGCAACAGCAGGTGATTCTTTGGCAAGCACTGGCACTCAACATATATGATCACATCCAACAGCAGTCTGAAAAGAAACTTACAGATTCAAACTATTCAGTAGGGAGTGAGGACGCATTGATTCGAAAGAAAACTGACAAAAATGTATCAAAAAATGCAAAAAGCAATGATTGCCTCCTCCCCCCCCCCCAAAAAAAAGTACAGAAGACAGCACTGATAAGGGCTACCTTTTGTCTACTGTAGCTAACTTGATCTCATCGTTCATTTTTTCATAAACTTCTATTCTACAGCAGTGAACTATGAACAGAACTTTTTCAAGTACTTCACCGAGAAGTTCTGAATCTTAATTTCACCCCTGAATACCAACATTACTTGGAAGAGAACCCCCAATTCAGAAAGTCCTCAACAAACTAGAATTGATGACACTTGTGAATTCCTTCCTTCTGTAACCTTCAATTCTGTAATAACATATCACTGAACATTAATTTATTTGCTGAATGCCTGAATGTCTACTGTGATAAATTTGTTGTTATAAATCGTACAGCCTTTGAATTTGATCTAATATAATTTTCCCAAAATATCTTTTAATCAAATTTACAGCCATCTTCATATTTTCCTCTTTGATTCAGTGGCATGGTGCACGCATAAACAGTCAACAGCTGCAACAGAAACTTGTCGAATTACTTGATAGTATCAACAGCAACTCAAAATGTTTACGACCCTCTTCAATCTACTAAAAGAACTGATTAAATGTGTCATAATACAAAGAAAAATCATTTCACTACTCCTCTAGCTAATAAAATTGTAAATGTGAAACTATGTTTCATCACTTCAGCAACCCAGGCCACCATCGAAAAAAGTTTGCTTCCAACCAATTCTGCTGTAAAAATTGGATTGGGTGTAATCAGGCATTTCAACATACATCACTGTCTCATAACGATAATCCTTCGTGTACTTGCTGGTGTTTCTCTCAGAGGACCATCCACGCATCAAGGGTAGATAACCAATAAATTACAACTCCAATACTACAGCGGCAGAGTTGGCAAGTTTAAGCTCTTAGAAGCTACGGCACGGCCTCTAATATGTACTCCTTTGATTAGGTTCTACTGACCTGGCACGCTGATGATCTATCACTCAAATCTCAGCCAAGCAAGCAGAGACTACAAAAAGTGGATCACGCCACTTAAAAATAGTGGAAAGTGCAGGACACATCAAACAACCTTGATGAAAGCCATGTGCTATGCTCCCTAAGTTATCTAGCAGAAAGAGATACATTTTTAGCCATAATTTTTCCCTGACCATGACAAAAAGCCTGCCCTCTGTATAGTGTTTGACAATTTGGAGGTTCTCTTGGCAATAAACAGATTGTAAAGGAAGACAACATCAACATGACATGACAAAGGTTTCTCGAAAGACTAAAATCTTTCACTATCTGCAATCACTTCTAAAAGCAACCCACAGAAATACATCATTCTTCAAAGCTGGTTTTAAACACTACAACTACACATGCTGTAGCATTGTCACAGTAATCAAGTGTTTATATGTTTGTCCCAGATTGTGAGTACTAAAATTTCAGTACAGAAAGTACTTTTAATCAATTCCCTGCAAAGGATGTCTGGAATATAAAAAAAAAAGCTGCATAACATGCAAAAAAGAAAAAAATTAAAACCGCATTCATACCTTTTCTTTATTTCTTCCTTCAACCTTCTTCGTTTATCCTCTTGCTCCTGTTCTAAAGCAACCTCTGGCTGAAGGACCCAAACAGGTGATGGTCCTGTGTCATCTACATAGAAAGATGGTGCCTTCATCAGCGCTGATTTGCTTGTTGATATGCTCTTCTCTAGATCCTTCATAGCCTTACCAATGTCTACCTTTGGGGCTGGAGGATTGTCCAACTGAGGAGACTGAGGAGATTTCCGCTCCTTGACTGCAGCATGCTCTACCCTTTTTGGCTGGTGGTGAGATTGCTGAACTGGAGGGGCAGTAGCTGATGGACCATCATCAGTGGTAACATCTTCATCAGCATCTGAAAACTGGTCTGCCACAGGTTGGGTAGACATGCTACTTAAACTAAGGGAGCTGTCATCAACATGACCGGCAAGCCGCAAGCCAACAGCATCATATTCCAATGGGTTAATTCCAGGTGGGAGTTTGGGTTTTGGATCACTACCTGTGGATTGGCTACCAGGAGTTGAGGGTGTGCTCACATCAGAGGTGAGGGAAGGCTGAGTGCTGTCAGGGTGGTCATCTGCATTTCCTGAATCATCTGCCCCATAGTCATCCTCTAGCCTTGCAAAGACCTCATGGTTGGCCCTTGGCCCTGGAATGACATTCTGAATAGTACTTTCATGGGAAGGAGGAAGAGAAGAAAAATATGAATTGTAAGGATCTTCATCCTCACTAGAGTCTCGATTTGCCATCTCATAGCTGTTCCTTCTTCTGCGTTGAAAGTCCCCCTCAGACTTTGCTCTCTGTTCCATTGAATACTCTTTCTCTTGCAAGTATGCATTACATTCTGCAATATCATCAAATACAACCTCTCCCGGAGTGGAAACAAGGGACTCTTCTATGCTGCGTGAATAGGAAGATGGATAGTACGCACTTTTTGGACGAGTGGTGGGTCTACGGTTCCCACTAGCCGGTCTCCTGATGTGGTTTCCATTCGAGTTGTTGCGTGGCTCATCTAAACTCCCATGGAAATCCTGACCACCATTATTTCTTGAATACCTGAGTTCTTCGTTGTTTTCACCTTCCTGTCTTACACTTGATGGTGACGCATATTCTGCAGAGTGTCTGTGAGCAATTGGCTGACCCCTCTTATGTTGGGCCGTCCTCCTTGGAACAGGCCTGTTTTTATCTGGTTCATCCGTCCCTTGTGATGCCAATATTTTATCTAAGTCAAGTATCTTTTGCCGTTCATTCTGTACCATTACTTTTAAAGCAGACACCGGCTTGGCACTCCCAGGTCCTTTGACTTCAGGAGATCGCCCGGTACCATGCGAACTTCTTGGACTGATATGTCCTGTTTTATGACCACTTGAGTCTACCACATTCTGAGCCTTTCCACCTTGATTCCTATTTGGAGGCACAGTCCTCAGGGCAGGAACACCTTCTTCTGACAGGCGTGCGGGAGAAACTCTGCTTCCACCTTGCTGTGGCCTTGCTCTACCTTTGCTTGTCCTGATAGGTCCCTGCTTTCTGGGACCACCAGGAGACTTTGTACTAGGAGAACTTCTCTGAACAGATGGGGTTTTAGATTTGGGACTAACTGCTTGAAGCTGGGCACTTTTTGGAGGACCTTGTGTTTGTTTGTGTATTGCTTTTTCTGGGTTCGGGTTTGGTTTCCTTCTGGTCTTACCCTGATCTTCTTCAACAACTGGCGGAGGTTCTGGCTGTTCTTCACTTTTTGCTTTCTGACCAATGAGAGCATTCAAGTTTGAATGCAAGATGGACTCAAGTTCTTTGCTTTCCTTGGATTGCATAGTGTTTTCAGGTTTGCTTGGTCTTGGTTCATTCTTCAAAGACCCTGTTTTGCTTGGCACAGCTGCTGGCAATTTAACTGGTTCCACTGTGGTTGCTCCTTTTGATGGTGAACCATGTGCACTTTCTCTCTGTTGATCTGCTTCTGTGGAATCACTCTCTGTTTTGATACTGTCACTGTTTTGATGCTTTCCAACTTCATTGTCTAAACTTTCTAACTGAATACTGTTCATCACTGATACATCACTTACATAACTTCCCCCCATTAAAGTAGAAGGCTCAAGTGACATATTTTCCTGCAGTTTGACATTTACGTCTTGGTTAAGAGACCCACTAAATTGCTTAGAGTCATCTTCAGGTAAGAGACTATCAACTTGTCCCAGCCCTCCCCTACCAGTCTCCCTTTGGTCTGGAATGTCAGCCTCAGCAATGATCTCATGCTGATTTTCTGGCTCTTCTACAGATCCTGCTGTCTCTGGAGCATGAATTGTGTATAGTGCTGAGTCTAGGACAGGCCTAAACTCCTCTAAATCAGGATTATCAATGAACTGGTCACTCTCAGATACATCTTCTGGGGGACTATCTTGGTTCTCGTTTGCATAGTTGTCATGGTTATATGAATCATCCTCTGCATATTCATTAGAGTCTACATTATCTTCATCAATTAAATCTTCACCACTACTCCCACCATAACCCACCTGCTTAAGAGTGCCATCATACTCATCATATTGTTCCTGATGCAAGTTTTCTACCCCATCTGCATTAGTCTCAGCAACCTCCCCGTCCTCCTGTCCCTCCATATTATATTGGTGTTGATCACCCTCAACATATTCATTGTCATCTCCATAGTGACCATCCTCATAGTACTGATCTTCTTCCTCCACATATCTCTCACTTTCTACATGCTCCCCCTCTTTGGTGTATTGGCTGTCTTCAATGTACTGATCATCCATAACGTACTGATCGTCATCACCTTCGTACTGTTCATCCTCCTGGTATACATCCTCTTGGTGGTACCCTTCATCTTCATCATAAGCATCCTTGGTCTGGTATTGAATATTGTACTGATCTTCATCTTGGTACTGATCTTGCATATCCTGCATCTCATCATCATAGTCCTCCCCATCAACATTGCTTATATCTCCGTTTGCCCCATACTCTTCAGGGTCGTAATCTGCTTCTGCAATATCAGACTCTGGCAAATCACCGTTGACTTTTCTGCTTTCTTTGCCTTGAATGACATGACCATTTGCTTGTGGAGGAATACCATTTGGGGTCAGCATCTTAAGAGTTTGATGGTCACTTTCAGCATCCTCAAAGGCATCCTCAAACTGTGATTCTTCTTGTGTAGCCATGGTGGAAGTCACCAAGCCAGGGCAGTACGCCGTTCTCTACAGGGACAAAAAAAAAGAAGAAAATGGATCCATTAATCACTGCCAATTTCAAAGCATTTTCAGATGTGGAGTATCAGTATTACTAGCTCTTGATTCAATGCGATGTTCTGGACGACAAGCAAACGAAAATTGTCAAAAAGAAATGTTAAAAACTCTCTTGCTAAATTTGAGTCTTTTTCTTTAATTCTAGCTCAAAATTGGCAAGCAAGGCAACCCTTTCATAAGATGAAAACTCAAGAGACAAGCATATATATGAATATCATTGTAAGCATGTAGAAATACCTTGGCAATGGCCCCAAACTGCAGAAGAAAATATAGTGTATGATTGATACGGAAGATGAACCCTAGATGAAGAATTAGGTTCAAGACCAAAGTAGACAGCCTGATTTATACCACAAAGGGAACGACCAAAGAAGAATTAACATCCCATAGGTGTAATAAATTGAAAAATGAATAAAGCATAGAACAGTAACTAAACTATTAATTCAAAGAACTGCAGGATAAAGGATGGAAACATCTACATCCAGGGTATTCTGCTGAGAGTCTTTAGTATGAAACAGCTCCTGGAATCCTCACTATCCAAAATACAAGGTTGCCTTTTAAGTTTAAGTGTGCCTATAAATTAAGATTCCCTTATGTGACCATTCAACTTTAGTTGGTTTATATCTGTTTCAAAACCACTGGATGCAAGCTTTACTTTAAAACAAATTATCAAAAGCCAACGGCCTACAAGACTGGCAAGGCACTTGTGATAATATACTTTTTTCAGAAGGAATGTAATGTGAGCATCCTACAGATGTAAAGAGGTGCCATCTTTTATTGCTACCACAAAAATAAGTAGGTTCAGTCTTTTACAGTGCAATATACTATATGTACAGTCTACGTATATCCACTGATCACTGGCACAATGTATAGACTGATCCTGTTAGCTAGTTAAGTCCACCATTAGGGAGGTCCATCAGCCTAAAATCGGTTTAATTTTATTGTCGGCAGTTCTTAACTCTCATATTCAGAGATATGTTGGGGGATGCAAGGGATATTTTACTGTACAACCGTCAATGGAACAGGTATTAAGCAGAGAATTTAAAAAAGTAATGGATGGACCTTGGTTATACCATAGTAAATCAGACAATCACTTGACTCTTCATTCCTCTATATAACAAAACAAATATCATGACTGCACACCTATCACAATATTTAAAAGCATTTCCCTTCAGGGCTCAAAAGGAAAGTTGCTATCAGCTTACAGCGCATAAAGTGTACAAAGCATGTTATTCATCTTAATTTTCCTTCTCTTTGCTATACATATCCCTGGTGCATAGATGACACAGTTCATCTCCAAAGATTCAGCATTAAAGTGATATAAGCATCAATGACTTAAACACACCACCAAATCACTGGAATGTATACTTTCTGCTTTCCCCCATCCTTATTTCCCTGAAGTAAAAATGTCACGTACGTCAAAGAAGCAAAAATGATTTAGTTTGAAGAAACCACAATATAACCAATTCTCATGTCTAAATAAGAAAGTTACCGCACCGATTGTAATCCCTTGTCTGTTTTTATTCCACCTTAAACCATGCCTGCATCCCATGCAATCAAATTTCATTCCAATAGCTAGAAGGCCTCTTATGAATTTTTCACCTTTTCATCACACCTAGTCCTATGAATTACCAGATATACTGTGCATCAAGGTGTAAGGTTTATGCTAGAGCGTACTATGCTTCATAATACATTTAATCTAGTCTGATGGGCAGGGAGAAAACACAGCTAAGAAGTGTGGCCTATTTTAAAGGTGGCAAAGATGGCAATTTTTGTGCAGAAAAGATAGCACCAGCAGGACTCTTTGCAAATACTAATAAAAGTTGACATAAGTATAAATATGAAAGCTTTTATCATTGCACAAGAGTACTTTCTTCAAATTTTAATCTATCTGTCATGAATATTCAGAGCTTCAAGAGAACATCCAGTTCTTTTTAAAGAATGAATGAGAGAAGATAGGTAGGAAGTTTAGAGTAGGCACAAGTGGCAAGTTTGACCTTTTCAAAATAACTATTGCAACTATGTTCTGATTAGTCTAAAAGATTCAAGACTGTTTTCCAAACAGTTCTTATAAATCACTTTGGCTGGAAGGACCAAATGGGGAAATTTTCTACCACCATCAGACCAAGATTTGTATTCAAGAATTACAGTGACAGTGATACACTCCAGAACTGATTCATGGGGCTTTAGAAGATTCCTCTAAAATAAAATATTGTGTAAATGGGATTGATTGCTGGCCCTTAAAAATAAAGGAAAAAGGCGGATCAGAAAGCAAAATAGACCTAGAATAAAGCCAATACAAGGGAAGAGGCAATTTCCTTTTTGAGGCAAATCCTTAAAGGTATAGCTTTAAAGGCACTCATGGTTGGAAAAAGTTAGAAAGCTGGGAGACTCCTTCCCAGGAAATTTGGGTATCTAGAAGAAAATTTTGGCAACTGATTGGCAATTTCACTATTCTGTAACATGTAAATATTGAAAGGATTGTGGGACATTTTTCTCCCTTCCTGAGAAATAATTTTACCCTCTTCCTGGCAAAAGCAAAAACAATTTTTTTCCAGCCCTGAGGTACCAAGGAAAAGAAAAAGAGTTTATGTGAAATATCTCGTATGGTGTCCATTGTATGCAAGAAAGGTCGATATGGCTAAGTATTTAGATTTAATGGGCACCATGGGTCAGTGCTACAAAAGTAAGTCATAGCACTGGTGGCAAATATTCAATTATATATTCCCAGGAACAAACATTCCAAGTTCTGACAGGACATTTACATATTATTTATAAGCATGTATACTAAATACATTTCAACAACCTAACAACTCTATGAAACTGACATCATCTTACACAAGTAAACCACATACAGGTATATCAGTTGACACATTGTGACAAGATAATGGTGTTAATTCCCAGGTAAACACAGAACTGTACACTGTGCTGGGGTTGGGCCGTACCGAGAAAATATTGGTACCAGTATTGTAAAATACACAGAACAAGTATTAAGGCTGTATCGGCTCTCAACTCTTGGGTAGGGAAGTTCGCTGGGAAGGAACCTAAGCCACACGTGGCCTCCACATTACCATGCACTTCTGGGCGTTTCAATGGGTTAATTACAGTGCAAGAACCTTTGCTCTAAATGTTCGTGTAAATATTTAAATCATCCACACATCCTAAAAGTTATTTTTGTCAGCGAATATAATGAGTACCCGTAATTTTTTTTCAAGTACCAGTATTCTCTAAAGAACCAGTATAAGTAACACACCAAACATCTTCAGTATTTTTATTAGCTGTACCTCTGGTACCGGTACTGACATTAGTACCGGTATGCGGCCCAACCCTACATTGTGCTTTTACTGTACTTTTACCGCAAAATAGCACTGTTCAGTTTTAAGGCACAGCATTCTTCACAACCAATATTAACCCAGTAGTCTACTCTTTATGACTGGAAAAGTTATGTGACAGTTAGCGCAAGAAAACAGAAATATTTACTGCTCTAATAAATCATGTACCAGAAGTTAAACAAACATGTCATTCCTAACTTTGACATGTCTGGTAAAAGCAAAATTTTTTCCGACACCTTGGAAAGCTTTGTACGTAGCATATAGTATGTATTGAAACTAATTGTCTGTAATTGCTTTATTCCAGACTACGGAATTTATGGATACCTCACCTGTCCTAAAGTCTTTCTAATGAATGAATAGGGAAAGGAAGCCTGCCTGAAGACATTGCTTCCTAGTTGTCTACTTTTACAATCCGCAACTTCAGCATCTCACTGAATAGATGAGGCCAGGATTGAACAGGTCTTGTGCAGCTTTAATTTGTGAGATCCAAATGTAGTAAATTAATACAGCTAAAGCTGGCAAAATAATTAAATCAGAACTTCCAGAGTCTCTAAGAAAATTACAAGCCATGGTTATTTCCCTATGGTCATGTAATGGTGTGGCAAGGATATGAAGCCTATGAATGAATGTACGTGTATAGAAAGGACGTAGTGTTATTTTATACATAAAAGCCATCTAAACAGTGAAAGTGCTTACACAGTGGGTGCGTGAAAAACATCATCCAAAAGATGTATTTTACTGTTAACTACATATAAAATAGAACTTGTTTGCAAATGTTTAACAACATCAAACTTTACTGTGTTTCCACCTTTATTGTTGCTGTATAGTGTACTGCAATAACTTATAGTAGTCAGAGTAATCGTCCTACCACTTGAGAATGTTTCCATTTGATCTTTTCACAAGTCAAAAGTCAGGGAGCACTTTGCGCTGAGTTTCAAATGGAACTGAAGGCCGGGTGGGACTTTCAAGTCAAAACCACGGACTTCCTATACATGGACAGAGCCTACTGCACTGTCAGATTGTCGCTACCGTACATGTCAGAAAAAGCGCACCAAGATGTGTGTCTGCTATGATTTTGTGTTAAAGTTTGGACTTGTTCAAGTGAATTCCCAGATCTTGCAAGAAAGTTGAAATATTTTTAAAATGTGGAATGGTAAGGTAAAATCACTTCATGTATTGCAGGTATATCATATTGCTTCCCATTCAAGTTTAACTTTTGTTTAATATATTATAGAGTCGTCATCAAATCAGACGATTTACAGCTCCATGATGGCCATCTTGGTGCACCTTTTTCGTCCCAGTCAGTGGCGACGACCTACGGATAGGATGTACATGTTGCATGCTCTGTCTATGTAGATATAGGTAGTCCGTGGTCAAGACATAGTAAGTCCGTGGTCAAAACATAGCAGTAATAGGAGCATGCATTTCACACTTGTTCACTAGATTACAACCAAGATAAACAATGACATCCCACATGGTACTTGTCACAATCGAAAGTGATGTTAAGCTTTCAGCCATAGAATTACAATACATATTATTGTCAATACTCATTTGATGAAGGCATTATACTTTCAGCATGGTATGAACTTATAACGGTAAGTTACTTTCCTTGCATGTTCTTGACTAACTGAAGAGTTGAATTCTGGAGTAGAATTACATTGTTTTCATTCAAGAGAAGTTTACTACCCCCCACTTTAATTGGCTCCTGATTAACAACTAAAATGAATATTCATTTAAAGTGAAAATTATTTCTCATTGGTCCTAAACATTTTTGGTTGTGGAGAATAAGTTGCTTCAAGTTTTGATCCCTGAAACCTCTGGTTCAATAAAAAGACTGAACAAATATGTTCCCTAGTGAGAATGAACCTGAGTAGCAATAACAATTGCATTCAGCCACAGACTTTAAAATTACTGCCATTGTGCACGGTGCCCATCATATGTTGCAATATGTAGTAGGGAAAGCAAGCCAGTGAGCCCCAACTGGAAAAAAGGCTATGGTGGGTCTGACTTAAACCAATTGGTTAAAAAATGAGCCATCCTCACTTAACAAATCTATGTAAATGTAGCTACAATCGTACATTTATATTTTATGGTGGTGGTATTGAATCTTTTTTTTTTTCAGATCACTAATACTTGACTATTTTCAGAGGGAAATATATAATTATATAATTAGGAACAATCAATAAGCAGGTTATTTATTGGTTGCCTAAAATTTTCAAAAAAAAAAGAAAAAATGTTCATCTTAGTGTGATGAGCATAGTATCAGGTACATTGCCTGGGTTCTGTCTCATTTTTCATTGCTGTGCTTTCTTTTTTGTCCAGAATTGTACAATATTGCACCTAAGACCAGGCAGCGAAAGTACATCAAGTCTTCTGCCATACACTAGGGCAGAGCTAGAAAAATTACTTCATTATCAGAAAGGGACTAAAATTATTTTCCAGGAAGGAGAAACACTTCCCACAATTCTCTATACATTTTCAAAAAACAGGTGCACAGAAGAGGCAAATTTTCCTCCAACTGCCATATTTTCCTGCAGAACCCTAAATTTTCCAGAAACAAGCATCCCAGCTTCCCAATGTTTTGACCCATGTACTCAGGTCCATATCAAAGGTGCTAAGAGGGCAAAGTTCCTCCTCAGATTTTTTCTGCTCCCTCAGAAAGTTTGCTATTAGCCAAATACGCCAACATTTTTCCACATTTGGTCCTTTCAATAAAATTCTACCCTCCTGGAAACATTGTTCGCTCTCCCCCTGCGATACACTGTCTACGTTAACACCATACACATGAATAAATTCACCTCCTTTGACAATGCAGTGTCAGAACACACAGTTATGTATGCTGAGGAAATAAACCATCCTGTAAATCGTTCAAGTGCTTGTCTTTATTTCATCTCCCAAGCATCCTTGCATTACATTCACAATGAAACATTTGCACTGTAGCTGTATAAACTGACATTATCTATTCAATCCGTTTAAAATACAGTACAGCAGCATATTTTACATATTTATACTCATACACTACCATTCATGCTCAAGGTGTATATATACACTGATTCCTCACGCCAGTTAGATGTAAATGTGTTACAGAGTATTCACACACAATGAAGGTATTTCTCCAGAGCACAGTTCACCCGAGGCATGTATGTGTTGAATCATTTAGCAAAGCACAGACAGCCATAACTGCATTTGCTTCTTAATCGTTAATGTCTGCGGCTGGTTTTGTGTTATTCATAAATATCACATTTACACTTGGCAATGTTAAACAATGGAGGTATCATGTGCATAAATTGCCAGTAAAAGTGCAGCACTTATGGTGCAAAGCTCCAATTTCAATGATTAACAGTGCTGGCTCAGTAAACACAACATGCCAATTGTGCTTTGGAAAAAGTTTGAAACCATTTCTAAATTTCAGCACGATTTGATTTTAGGTCTGATGCAGTTATTTGCCTACCAATAATTCACCAAATCTTACTGGTTTTACTGCAACTGCAGTAACAATAAAACCAAGTCTGTTGTCAAAATGGGTGGAGAATCTGACTCTCACTATGAAGGTTCAGGGTTTCATTGACAGGCAGGGTCATACACCAAAGACTTTAAAATGGAACCAACTGTTGTTGTGTCTGATGCTTCCCATAAGCAATGGAGTGATAACTATCCAGTTCCCCACAACTGAAAAGGCAACAAGTTGCTTTGAAAACACTCAAACTTTGAAGAGGTAGAGCACGAAGAAAATCCTAATTCTTTAACTTCTAATTTAAGGAAGCAGGCATGTCACCATAGATTTAAGAAGCAAAGACTCAGAACACTTCCAGTCTCAAGCCAATACGTCTTAAGCATATAATGGCACAAAGCAAAACATGTGACTCAAAATATCAGACTGCACCAACAACCATGGCCATCTAGCCCTTTCCGATGGCCATGATGTCCCTCAGTAAATCTCCATAAATCTTAATGTCCATTTTGCCTATTTCATGCACTGAATAGCGTATAAACTCCATTGGAGGAATAACAAACCAACAACAAATGCACACAGCTGATTGGTCAACTAATTGGATAGGCATGATTAAGCCTTCTACACAGGTGGGCAAATTCTACTGCATGCTGCCAACGGATTTATATGTGTTGTACACACAGATCAATGGTGCGACCAATCGTGTGTGTTTGACTGTTATTCCCCCAAAATGACATCAGTGTGTCGTTGCATATAAGGTCCATACTGTATGCACAAGCATCTAGTCTTACCTGTTCATCCCCCCCCCCCCCCCCACCCAAATAAAAGATTAAATTATGGAACATTATGATATGCTTAGAGCACATACAGTAAATTAAGCCATGATTGGCTATAATCGCTTCTTAAAACCGTGACACAACACAGATGTTTCTTTTATTGTAATCAACATGTTAGCAATGACTTCACTTCTATAAACCTGCCAAGGATTGAATACAGCTCCAGCACACGTACAGAGAAAGTTTATTGAATATAGAGATATGGATTAGTATCAATAAATCAACTGCTGGAGGGACAGAGAAATCACAGACTTGGCTGATTTGTTTCAAATTCCATTTTTTTTTTTTCACTGTTTTTGGTTCCTTTGTATGTTAAAATGTTTGTATGTTAAATAGTCAACAAGATTACTCTACATTGTTAGGGATGGAGGGCAGGGATGAAGCTACAGTGAATGGTGCTGGGTGGTGACACAAGACACAGGCCATCAGATTTCATGGGAACGATTGTTCCCCATACCGTGATGGTCCCCTAATGAATAAATCATGGAACCCCAAAACTGGTTGCCACCAATCAGCACCCAGGCATTTTGTAACAAAACCCAAAAATGGGTTCCCATGGCACCATGGTGAAAAATGACAGAACCCACAAATGGGTTCCCGTGATTTTTGAAATCCAACAACTTGAGACATTGATTGGGCAAACATCTTGGTCAGACCAGACAAGATCATCTTCACAGTTACTGTACCTTATGACTGATTGAGCAAAGGCTTAAAGCCTAAGACAAACAAGAGCCCAATGGGCACTGTGGTTCCTTGCTGGATATTATATGAACTAGTGTACAGCCAGTCTTCGAAATAGAGCAAAGCGAAAGCTCATACTCAATGTTTGTAACATCTTCACAAGGGGTGTTTTACAGTAGTACTTAAATTACATGATATCAATGATTAAATTTTTGTGGCCTTACTTACATGCAACTTGTATAATGCTTGGTGATCCTTCATAAACATTTCCTCATTTCTATATGTATTTATGTTTGTAATCAAACTTGATATTATCACCAACAAACAATACACAATGTGGTTACAGAAAGAAAAATATCCCTTGTACTTCTCTCATGAGTTATTTTTACCTGCTCTCAAATAAAACTTGTTATTACTTTAAAACAATCTACCATTTGTCCTGTTTGCTATCTCTACACAGAAAACAGGGTTTATTCAGCAGTTAAGCAGAAAGCAAGTGATTAATGGGGTGTGATAATAGAATGAGGATTAGGTTACCCCACAGAGCACAGCAGTATTAAAGAGACATACTGTATAATTCATGCATTGCTTCCACTGGCAGAGAGACCAGTTTAATGCAGTGTGACCTGTGCTCATTGAAATCTACAGATTTCAGTTACTGCCCTCTTACAACTTTGAATGATCCCAAATCTGTGTACAACCCGAAGTAATCATTACTGAACGAATGTAAAGGCCAAATTTCTAAGGTGTTTGGGTGTATAAGCACGCAAAACCAGGTGAGATAAAAAATCTATTGAACCTATCTTTATCTAGCTTACAACATTTTCTAAATAAAATTTCCAGTGGTTGACCTCCAGTGACCTTGATAACCTTTGACCTTAACCAAACACAGATTGATTTGAAATCTGTCCTTTTTACCTTAAAATACTGTGTTAAAACATTTTTCAGTGTTTGACCCCTGGTGACCCCAGATGACCCCTTGACCTTCACCAAACATATCAGATTTCATCCTTACACAATAACACACCAACACACCAAGTATGACATCTATCCAAGTTTCCTGCCTTGAAATATCATGTTGAGAAGGTTTTTAGTTTTTGACCTCTGGTGACCCCAAATGACCTTTGACCTCCACCAAAAACAATAGGGCACACCTTCAAACTATGGCACTACTATATACAAAGTTTCAATTTAATCCAACTTTCCCTTGTTGAGTTACAGCGTATCCAAGATAGCGTCACAGACACACACACACACACACATACACACACACACACGCCAAGCTGACTACATAGGTTCCTTTTGCTAACGCAAGGAACCAAAAAGCAGACTAAATACTCACAATTGCATTATGGGAAAAAAGGAGTAAAAGCAATGGACTGAAATGACACTTTTCCTTTGCACAATATTTTAACCACTTTTCAGAGAAAAATAACTAAGTTGTCGACTTAGCAGATTATCAAGTTAAAATTCTGACTGCTTCAATAATTATACAATGGTATGCTCTACAAGATATTATGATTAAAGTGTACAACATACCAAACGTGGCCATGCCGAAAAGGATTTTTGCTACAACTAGCAATCAGCTAGTGTGACAACATCTCAATTGGCTACATGTTATGTACTCAGATAAAAACTGGAGACTTTAAATAGGATGATTTAAAAATGGTGCCTTCTGCCAGTGGGCATTATATGAAGAAGCAAATGCAATGTATAGTGACCCATGTGACAACTGGAAAAAAGGTTATGGGTGTCACTAGATTGAAACAGAGGTTACAAGTTGAGGTGCTACACTCCAATGAACCAAACCAAACCTAAGAGGAGATTTGCACAGAAAACAAGGCAACATTTGATGTTTTACCAAACTTTGAATAATGAACTCATTACTGCTGAAAAACCACACTGCCAGTAAATGTTACAGCCACATGTGATGTGACATGCTACAATGCTTCTCTTCCTTCATCATCATCATCATCATCCTTCTTCTCTCCTCTAGAAGAAATGAGAAGAGATGGAGAACTGAGAAGAGACAGAGCATGATGAAGGTGAGTCACACCATTCAAGTGGAACAAATGAAGCTGTAGTATTACTACTGCAGGATAATTTCTCCTTTGCATGCTGAATACAGTGCTAGAATATACTTGCACATAGCTTGTACTAGATGCCAAGCTTATTGATCAAGAAGTGGTAAATTCTTATTTCCTGAGAAGAGAGTCAAATTCAGGTGGCACAATTCTGTACAAAAATGGAAACTTCTCTCCATTTCACAACATTCCAATTGAATGCCACATCATTTTCCTGGGAGGGATTTTCCTGGCTTCCCACCCATTCACCAGATGTTACAGAATCTATGATTCTTGCATTCACTTCTTCTAGACCAGGTCATGAATAACCAGTGCCCCAGAACAGTCTGGGACAAATGGTTTATAATAACAATATGATGGGCTTCTAGTCCAGCGGTGATGACAAGCCTTTCTATGAGCAAACACCTTTCTGTCATGAAATGAATGACACTATTCTCTGAAGAGGAAACATTATCCATTCTCTTGCTGAAAATTCATAAAGCCACTAATAATTTATGCCAAGTGGGGAAAAGAAAGGGGGGTAAATATCATAAAATATAAAACAGTATAGATGTCAACAGCACAGACTATTTCAAAAAGAGAAATTCTACCTGTCTTAGAGAACCATTTCATAAAAAGCTGTCATTTATATTCAGTCACATATGAGAGAATAAAACAGCATTGATAGCAGAACTGAGCAGAACCTTTGATGATGCTACTTAACTCTTCCTTTCTGATACAGAGGCAATTCTGAGGAACTTTCAAATTAATGTATTCAACACAACTCCCTACTTTTGGAATAAATTGACTCAGGTGCTTTTTTCTTATTTTATAAGCTTTTTTCATCTAAAATTAGGGACTAACAGCAGGCTAGTGAAGGGGTAGAGTAGGTCACCATGTCCAGACTTAATATTTTGAACATTTTTTTACAGGGGATTGCATATGGAGTTTTCATCCTTAATATAATGTGAGGGGGCGCATACCTGTCAAAACGATAGAACAACTGCCCCATATAAATGTTTAACTTGAAATATTTGGCTACAGCTACGCATAATGTTAGGCCAAGCGTTAATGTTATAGTTACACGTTATTATACACCATTAGTAATGCTCACCTACCAGCGATCTCAATCCTGTAAAACTTGAGTATCTCCTTCCACATACATAATGATTTATAGGCTTCAAGCCATCTATAGGCTTCACTGATGGTCAATTCAAACTTGGGGTGAACAAACGTAAATTTAATAGGTCAAATTATGACACTGCATATGAAGAGTCATAGTACTAGTAGCCTCAATCATTTTAGCCACATTTGCACTAGCTAAGGTACAGCCGGGTCTCTCGATTAGTTAGTTTTGCAACTTTCACCAAAATCATTAGTTTCTTCTCCTTAAAAGTCAGTTTTGCACGATGCAGACTTCTTTATTCCCCAGAATCGATGGGGATAACTAAGCTTTGTGTTTAAGGGAGGAAACTACCAATTTTAGGGGAGGAAACTACCCGGTCCACAAACAACTTTAGGCATACACTACAGTAGTCAATGGCTGATCTTGTTCGAGCAGAGTGTGTTTTGGTCAGTGTGTGATATCTACACAGAATGGCTAAGCTTTCAGTATGACGCCATTTTTATGATGTCGTTGAAACCTCTCCTTTATTGGAGGAACAGTATTTCAGGGTGATGTACAGTAGACTCATCATTTATACAGTTGTGTAGTACCTGCAGTATGAAAAGCTACTTTCTGACCATCACTAACAACATATTGCAAAATATTCTTCTTACATCGCTACTGCAAAGAGCAGGCCCTAAACCTGACAATACTGTAGCAAACCATGTGAATAATATATGTTGCAATAATTCTCTCAGTTTCAGAGGGCTGTGTAGTGCAGGCAGCACATGAAACTTTCTCACCTTTTTCACACTGCCCAAAAGGTTAACAACCCTCAACTATTACATTGTTACTCAAACTAGAATGCTCTAAGCCTCACTTCTGGTAAACAGGCATACATTCTTAATGGCAATTCAGTAAACGGGCAACAATGCAGAGAATTGTACCACGCTTCAAGCAACAAATTTCCTCTACATATGACAGCTACAGTTTTAGAAATGTTTAACTTTTTCTTTAAGCAAAATGTGCATTTGATACGGATACCATTGACAATGAATCAATTTTTCATATTACTGTGTTATACAGTATTTCCAGTTAAATCGTAACACTGGCAGAGAGGGAATTAGCTACAAAGTACTTTGTACTAAGAACAAGACAAGAGTTTATGCTGTGACTCTGTAATCGAAGGTCGACGCTGAGGCGAAAGATGTTGTAACCAAGTCACTCCTTTTTGTGGCAAGTCAAGTCAATAACAGTCATTTTAGCAATTCAAGTCAAGTTCTGACTTAATTCACTAAATGTTATTCCAATTGAATTTTTTACAAGTCAGAGTCAATTTTGCAAGCTGGCACTTGAGCAGGCTTCGACACAAGAGTTTATGCTGTGACTCTGTAATTGAAGGTGGATGGACGCTGAGGCGAAAGATGTTGTAACCAAGTCGTTCCTTTTTGTGGCAAGTAAGGTCAATTACAGTCATTTTAGCAATTCAAGTCAGGTTCTGACTTAATACACTAAATGTTATTCCAATAGAATTTTTTTGCAAGTAAGAGTCAATTTTGCAAGCTGGCACTTGAGCAGGCTTCGATAAATTCATTTTTTATTACTTGTCCATCTGGCTAGGGATTCCCAAAGTCTACTGGTCTGCCTGAATATGCACTGAGTCCATATCTAATTATCTAGTACTAGCCATTGAATTCCTATGTGAAGAAGACTTCTGTGCTGCTTGCCTGGCGGGCTACAATATTGAGCAGTTCACTTGTCCGAGTCATTTTTTACTTGTCCTGGACTGTCGGGCGGGGGATTTGTCGAAGCCTACACATGACTGGTTCTTTCAAGAAGGTACAGTATGATAAACACAAGCACACTGAAATATGCCTTGCATCTTTGTATACATCCAAGACTGCTAAGATGCAGCCACCAGTGACTGTCATATATTCCAACGCTCCTATGCCCCAACACGTCATGTCCCAACACCTACATCCATATACAATCAAGTTGTCCCCACAAAGGGCTGTCAGAATATAGACGAATTCAGACAGCAAGTGATGGTCTGATTGCAGTCGGCCATAACTGGAGTCTATCACCTTTTAATCTTTCAAATCTTTGCTTACTCGTACCATGGATGATTGTACACTGTAATGCCTCTTGATTCCCTCAATTTCACTGTAAATGAGGGTTTGAAATTCAATTTAGACAATAAATGAACAAAACTTAAGGCTGATGGACCTCACTAATGGCTGCGCCTACAGTCCCGAAATAAAAGCTCTCATCTGATTCGTCTATAGGGTGTGTGAACAAACAGGTATTGGAACATAATGATTGATAGGAATGTAGAGGTGTCATGATATAGTGGTGTAGGAACATAGGGTGTATTAGAATATACATACATCTAACCATCAGCCATGAATTCAAACCAGTCATCTTACATGTAGTTTTTCCAACATATGATAGAAGGTAGGTGCGGACCAAAATACACTCAACCCTTTCTTCAGTCTGCTCATTAGATTAGTTACCCAAATTTTATCCTAATTTCAGTCATCAACATTATTAAACAATTAATGATGTCCCTTCACCTGAAAAAATAAATGGGCTTCTTGTTTCTATACTATCCTTTTAGGGTCTACCCAATGTTCCCTAGATTCAATGTTCCCATGGTTCATTGTTCACCATTTTCATATAATCTCGATTTTGCGATGATACAAGGTTAATTATTCCTGGGACTGGATGTTCCCAGAAGTGGGAATGTTTCCCAGATTTGGGAACTGTGATACTCAGGAACAGTGAACCTTGGGAATAGTGGGCACAATTAATTGGCCCTGTCCTTTCAGTGCATTTTTGTGCCAAGAGAAATTTGATGATGTGTATTTATAATATTATTCATAGGAGTTGAAGAGATATCATATTACAATTTACACCTGTTGATATGCACTTCCAAATTTTAAAATGGTCCTTCCACCCCTCTCCCCTCCCTGCACCACATTTGCTGGGGTGTGGAATTTATTCGTTCCCCTTCTTACAATAATTTAAATGGGACAGTAAGTACCTCTATCTAAAAAATATGTAAAGAACAGCTAGACGGGAAAGGGTTGCATGGTACCCAAGTTGTTCAGAAGCAAGATGCCCTACAACAAGAGTTATAAATTTGGGGGGTAATCTGGGAATGTGATACACAGTTTGCTACATTGCTATCAATTGTACATGATAATCATTCCTGTTTCAGTTCCCACCTAAGGTTGGAAAGGTGGGGACAGGGTTATAATTTGGCAGACATGTGCACAATCTTTTGGTACTCACAGCCCTTTACTGGATTGAATACATAGCTCCCACTTTCCAAGAGGCCAGGTACAGGTCCAACTGATGTGTCCACGGATTGGTGAATCCCTGACCTTGGGGGAGAGGTATAAAGGGAGGGGGGTGTCCCCCTCCCTTTTTTATTTTAGAAGTGTCTACACCCAAAATGATGGCACTTTTTTGTCAAATCAGTCAACACAATTTCACTAGGTTACCACCAAAGAAGATCAGAACAGTACTGAATTTTTGCGGTAACCTAAAAAAATAATTATGTTGAGACGTTTGCCAAAATAATACTGTACAGAAACTCACAAAGGCACAATAACCAAAACCTCTCCTTATCACAATACATGCAATCATTATTGTTCCTGTTAATTTTAGTGCAGTACCTGTACAGTTTGCAAACATCAACTCGATATGTCACCAACGGTCATACCATAGCACTACAAGTGATTCAGTATAGATCTTCATGCATCTCGCATAGAGTTCTAGCCATGAAAACACACAGTCAAGAACTTAAAGAACGTTAAGAACTGCCAAGATGGTCTAGAACATTTTTTTCATGGGAAACTCTAAGAAAATTAATTACCGTATATTCTGTAATAAACGCCCCCCTCAAAATTTTTAACAACTGCGTAGGCCAAGGCCTCCCGCACTACAAGCCCAAACCACAGATTAAGCTAGTCAGTTATGCATAATCAGTATTTAATTTAACAATCGGCCCGATGCCGATTACCGATTATTAGAAAGAGGGAAGACACGTGTTTGTCCCTAAAGTACGCGCCCCTTGCTTTGTGCATACCGTTCAAGTTGGAAAATATTGGGAATGGTTCTGTTTGTTTCGCGAATGGAATATCATTTTTGTAGGCCTAATATTTTCTTTTCAAATGTGGAGATATGAACAAATCGTTAATACAGTAGGATTGTTTTGAGTCGATGTCACATACCCTTTGATAATTTAGTTCTTAGGCAAACATCATGCTCTGTTTAGTTTTCATCCCCCAATCATGTCGGAACATTTGCAGTATTTTACTGTACTGGCCGGGTGGTAGTTGCATTTATGTACTGTAGAATTCCGCTTTAATGAGGCCATGTAGAAATACGCAATCATAATAATCTTAGCGGTTCTGGGGCAGCAAAACAATTCCACCCGATTAACATATCCTATGTTTCCTTTTGGATATAAATATCGCCATAAATTTTTAGCAGTTGATGTCCAAAACTTACGTCTTGTTTGAAAATAATCTGCAATTGAAATGCACGCAAGTGAGATCCCCGAAAAATCCACATACGCAGAGATTTGTGATGTCGTTTCTTGGTGAATTTAGCACGGGACTCGCCCGGCTGCGCTAGCCGGTTATAACAGCATAGGAAATGGGATCGCCGTAACACATAAAAACTCAATAGAAAAATTCGTCTCGAGGCCTAGTATTTTCACACACTAAATCACACAGGCGATGGCGCGAGTTGTGATTGGCTGGCTAGAATCATCGCATTTGAACCAATCACGATGCAGGGGCAATTTAAATTTTACAATGGATCATCGTATGCATATGATATCACCGAGCAAAACATGCCTTGTTTGGTGGTAAAAACGGACACGCACGTAAGTCTACTGCATGTGTGGGTGAAGAAGTCGGCTGCACGAGACCACGTGCATTACTGTTTTCGTTCGCAATGACGTTTAACATTTCATAAGTCCTACTGTAAATAACATTACGGAAGGAATGCGAGAAATCGCTTCACTTATGCAGGATAATAACCACCGAACTTAGAAAGATTCTAGGTGCTATGTGTACAAAAGGTGCACAGATATACATGGTACGCTTGGGGACTTGAAAATACTGCCAAACACTGCAGCTTGATAGTCTGTACTGTGTTTTTGTACAGAACAAATTGTAGAGCAATTTACGCAGCACTTTTTTTCAAGACTGCAAGAAATACAGTTCCAGGTTATAGTACATTGTTATGGGGGAAAATAACCAACGATCACGCCCATGGCAGCGGTATAGTTTATACGTTTGTGCTTATCAATGCATTCCGTTTTGGCGGGAAGGATTGAGTACGGTATTCACAGGAATTTTAACGGAATTAAGAGTTTCAAGTTAAGTTTCAAGTATATTTGTGCCCCTTTTTCAGTTTACAAATAATCGGTGGTAATGATGGGTTGAATGGCAGAATTTTACCGATGCCGATTAGTTAATTTTTTTATTAAAATATACCCTCAAATAAACGCCCCCCTTTTCAAAAATGTAACGCCCCCGGGGGTGTTTATTACAGAATATACGGTAAGCCCTACCTCTTACCTGCAAAGTGGGCTTTCATTTTTGCTATTGACCATGACATTGCACCATGTTATAATATATTCACACGGTGCCAGGAATATATACCTGCTGTGAAGGTTACTAGCCAATAGGGATGTTGTGACAGCAAACATAAGTCCGTACATACCTAGGCCTGTGCACTTTATAGCAGCGCAATCGATTGAATATGCTGTGAGACAAAATTTACTTAATATTTAGTAATAGCTACGCTGAATTATTTGTTGTGTTCAAATGCGGGTCAAACATGGGAAATGGGGGTCACTTAGGAGGTGTAAACTACTGTACACAAAGTATTAGTTAACAGACTAATTACAGACTGTGGTAGCCCAACAAGATTTTGTTTGAGTCCACCAAAGTGTACTTAGATTGTTAATTTATATGTACACATAACTCCATGGTTTCCAGTATGCCAGTAGCCTGATGGGCTTTCAGTTATTTATTTTAGAAGCCTAAACATTCCAGGAGGGAGCCCCTGGCAGCCAGCACTGAGATTTTTGGAGATCTGAGAGTCAATTGTTATTGTGGTTCATGACTACAGTCCAGTTCTGCCATTATTAGGTGCTTAGAATATGAGAGAAGGACATCATGTTCAACCCCTGCCATGAAGGTTTGTCTGGAGATTGCTTGTACACAGGCTTACACATAGGTTTCTCAGAGTAGTGTAAATGCACCAGGATCAAGCCATGTAATTCAATCTACTGATTACACCAGATGATCAGGTCCACATGCACCAGGCTAGTACCCCTCAGCACAATATGCAAGTGGGCTAAACTGAACATCCTTTACGCTAGCTCAAAACACATTCCTCTGGAACCTGTACAAATCCTAATTGAAATCATCACGTCTGCTTGACCATGTGCAATACAACACGGCTGTACTGCATAATGTGAGGCAGCTACAACTTCCCATCATGCTATGTTTGGTTGAAAAGTATTGTTTATTGCAAATATCTGAGAAACAAAGCTTAAAGCTACAGGTGTACAACCAAAGGTTTAACCCAATTGGTTTTAAACTTTGACTAAAATGAATAAAAGGGCAACTAGACCTTGGAATTTTCACTAAACCTAATTTCTTCCAAATATTTACACAGTGTAAACTCACCATTAGAATTATTCCACTCATTGTTATTAAGAAGTAAGTTTAATCCTGAAGAGGTTATGATAAGTTCTCCTTAAATCTCTTTTATTAAATCCGATATAACTCCTCACTAACATTCCATTCCTTCTAGCACCTTGTGTGATTAATGCAGAGTCAAGTTAACCAAATACACCATACTGTTGCATTATCCTTCCCACAGAACTGAGACATGCACAGCGGATCAACCATTGGTAATATTCCAAACGAGACTCCTCTGTAACAACACAGAATGAATCACTGTTCCATCTGTATGTATCTCCTTCGACTCTATTCAACAAAATCTTCACTGTAGCCTACTTAAACCTCATCTCACTGCAGACAGTCGGATACCCTGTTGTCAAGGGTACATTAGTCACACACAGATGTTGTATTACTAAACCCAACGCTGCCGTCACAAAATAATAAGCACGATGAAAATGTCTTGAAGGCCTTCATCACAGAGAGACAGTAAAGCCTGTGACTCAATACTTCTTTCCATCAATAACGCAACAGCAATTCCCATCAATGATCTCATAGCAATGTATTTGCATGCACTATTCTAAAGCTATGAACTTTCGAAAAGTCTAGCATCTTCTGGCAAATTTCGTATTCAACAGGAGGAGCTCGATACTTTCGAGTACATAATCTGTTTGTTATTCTGACTGAAATGCAATGCAGCTATTTAAATATAGCTATGATTTTCTTTCAATCTTGCAAATTGCTTATATCACTATCAAAGCTTACTGAGCACAACAGTATTCCGTAATATTATCCAATGAGTTCATGCCTACTTAAATATGCTTAAGGTGACATGGCTGGATGAATCATATTATAAACTAACAAATCACACAAAAAAGGAATCAAACAACAAAAAAAGAAAGATGTAGGCCTACATGTAGAGGAGAGAAAAGACTAGATACATAAAAATAAACCAGAAACTAGGACACGTTAACAAACACTTTGAGCTATGTATATTACTAATACACATGTGCAAGTTTGGGCCACTGTGTGAAACAGACAAAATCAATATAAGATGAATTTCCTTTCTAGAAATTATTTGGTATTTCTTTTTAAAACCTGTCCATGACTTCTCGAGATGCAATCAAGGTTATGTGTACTCTGCCCCATATTTTACTTCCCCATTTATTCATTGAAAATACATAAAGCAAAGTGCCAGCCTGGTAGAGAAATATACTATCCAAAGAATTTTTGGGAACAGAAAAATCAATGGAAATTGGTCTGTTGGCTCAAAAGATATTGTAGAGCAGGTAGCATTCTAAAATGCCTTCAAGCAGGTAAGATCAACATACTGTAGGGGAACAATGTACACTCCTTTGGTTGTATAACATCCAGGTGTGGCAGAACAGAAAAAAAAAATATGTGGAGGGCTTAGTGCTAGCTAGATCATCAAAGGAGCTTCACAACCAGTTGGTGCAGAGTGCACAAGAAATTCTAAGCTTTACAAACCCAAGGGGACTGTAAACTGCACTGGAGGGGACACCCCTCCTCCCCTGCCCCCAGAATGAAAAGTCTGGCGATACCACTGGGCTAATGGTAAACTTCTTAAGAAGAATTTTACTATCTGGGTAAGATTGGAGAGACTTTAAAGGAGGTGTGAATGCCTGGAAACACTGAGCAGAGACTTCTCCATTGTTCTAAATGTACATTGCTTTCATTGCATAATTTTCTGCTGGCTAGTGCTGCAGGTACGGGTTAGTCCATGAACTGCGCAGGAGTTTGTACATTTAAACTGCCTTTTTCTCTGTCCATTCCCATATATTCTTTCAAAACCTCCACCAAAAAATTACAAAAACAACCTTACTTTATTTGGCTATTATAAATGAATGTACATATAATTGTATATGAAGCTAATTTTCCTTCATTCATTGGCCCACAAGACTGATTTACCAGAAGAAACTGAAAGACACTCCAGCATTCAGAGCAAGGACAATTTCCTATTTCTGGATATATTGCATGGTACAAATTCTGCAGCGGCTGCCTAAGATTATAGAAAAAGACAATGAATTTCTCTTTCCCAACAAACTTTTTTTAAAAGCTATTCTAGGAAGCCATGACAATGGATATTCATGGGTATGTATACTATAAGTCCGCTTTTGGGGAATTAATTACATATGTTGAATAAACTGTATAGACACGAGTAAATTTCTTTTTCACTACATACAATTAATGTGAAGTTCTGCTTTTCTTTGCATTTGCTTTCACAGAAACCATGAGAAGTTAATTAAGCATTGACTTGAGTGGGGGCAGACATATCAATTCATTCCTTAGCAACCTTATCAGGGTTTTCAATTAACTACATTTTATGGCCCTTCCTTGTAAGGAGTGATGATGATGATGATGAGAGCATGGACTTTGATCTGCATCCCCTACTCATGCTTTTGAAGTGACACTGATGTTACTGCAACCTTTATGCACTTCGCATTATTCAAAGGAAAATGAAGCGTTTGTTTCACTGCATTTTGCGTAAATCGTTTGTGAATATTCCCAGTACTTACCATTCATCTGGTATATAAAAGCAATCTTATACCAACTTTAGCATTTTTTATTTAAAGGGCAAGAGCAGTCATCCCTTATTGAAGAAGTATAGTAGACTGTCCAGTTTCATGATTGGCTGTTGGGAGTCATGTGACAACATTTTTTTTCTTCAAATGTGAAATTTACCAGAAATCACTGCTTGGTTTACCTTGAATATGCAATAGTAAAGTCATAAATTATAATGAAAGGCACTTTGAAGAGAAATAAGAGGAAAAACTGTGTTATCTAGCTTTCAAGTTTGGGGGGACTGCTCTTTACCTTTAAAGGCCAATGGAAGCAACCACAAACTCTGATTTGAATTTACAAAGAGCCTTGCAGAACTCTTCTGCTGTTTCACAGTGCTGTAAAATTCATTCCAACAAATGAAATTTTGGCTAATCAGGTAACAATGACAGTTGGAGGCAGTTGGCAGAAATTTCCAATCCAGTTCAAGTACCAATGAAAAAGAGTACCAGGATTTGTTTTCTTCCAATACCAAACTCCTAGGTAGCCTATATTGTAAACTGAATATCATGAAATGTCATTTTGTACAAAAACAATAAAGAATGTGGCACACACATATGCATACCACATGCATTTACAGTTGTTGATCAGTTAACAAACTACCTGTGTTTGCTAAACTTGGGGATTAAAAGTACATTCCTCCAAACTTTTTATAAAAACAATTCCTTCAAACCTATTTTAGAAATGGAAACGATTGAAAACTTGAAGGTACTGTTATCAAGCTAGATTACAGACGTGCCAGAAATATGCAGAACTTTCAAGGCCTGGTTTGGCTGATAAAGAAATACACAGGTGAAAAAAAAAAAAAAACATAAACAGACAAATTATTTACACAAGTACAGCTTTGAAAGTAATTTCTTCCAGGATGGGGTGTTACAGCAGGTCCTATGAGAAGGACAGCATTTGTCTGGGTGAAAGATCCTGAACTGATATACCCTGTACTAATTCTCTATCCCCTCTTCCTACATCTAAACAGAAAACAAAAAAGCTATACAGTGTATAATCCAGCCAAGAGTCTGTTTTGCTGCAGTGGTAAACTCAGCTGGGATTAATATCCTGTTGTTGTGAAATATTTCAGCTCCAACAATAAAACTTTTATAAACCATTCAGTGCTCTCAAGGCTTTCACAGACATACAAACAAGCATCACTCTTGATTAGAATAGCTTTTTTGAGAGGGCTTGAGGCAAGTCAAACATCTACAGTACAGCACTAATGTACCTGATGCCACTGTCATTGTTCCCCAGTTTCACAAAGTCTTTGAATTTAAAATTCAGTGAAATTTTTACTGACTGTATACTACAGCTGTGTCAGTCACTTCAAAACAATGCACAATGCAAATAGACTTAACCCTTGATGTACGAAAAAATAGGTCAGACAAAAGGTCATGTCCTTGCCATGCTTGGCCTTACTGAATGAAAATAATGATCTTTTGTATGATAGAGGTACAGTAAAAGGCAGGTCTTCATTCTGAAACAATATACGCTCAACATAACTGAGGTGGGTGGAAGGGAGAAGGACAACTCACAATTATCATGATTTTGTCTATTACTCTTTTTGGAAGCTGATACTCTCTGATGAGTGAGGACATAAATTTGATGAAAATCAGTGCTAGGGTTTTGTATACTTATTTGCTATTTAAGTATCTTATAAACACAGTAATCACTGGATGGAATCTTCACTAAGACTGAGGAAATACTTGATTATTCTGCATTGCATGTGAATGGATTAGAGGCCCCACCACACTTCATTCTTCTCACATCACCACAGTGCAAGCTCTGTTTTTTGAGGAAAATTTCACTGCTGAAGCTGTAGCTTTTTCCGTTCCAGCTTTCAAATATCTGCCATTACTTCAGAACAATCCTGTCAATATCTGAAGTCAAACAAACTTAAATGAGGCAGGGTAACATTCAGCTCTCAAATATCAGCCAAGAGATTCTCGGCAATGGCAGAGGCCTCCCGAATTTGTTGAATTTAATCTGAGAGAGTGAGTTTCACACCTCTCCTTGGGGATATCAATATACCGTAAAGCACTTTGTGAGCTATATCACGTAAGACTGAGCTATTGGACGATTACTACCTTGATACTATACTACTACATTACTCTGTTATACCTATCCTACTGTCGCTGTATGCCTGAGAATCAACAAAACTTGCCTGGTTTCAGAGTATACGAGCACTGATACTCACCTTAAGCAGTTATTTCCCATATACTTGTCTGTAAGTCCATCTGGCATCCTCTAACACTGGGATAATACCCACTCTCTTTCAGAAGGCAGTTATCAGGGCTGTAAAAAATGTCAATTTCCCGAAAAGGCAGTATTTCCAAAAAAGGGAGTATAATTACTTCCCAGATAGGGAGCACAATTTTCCACAATTCTCTCTACATTTTCATGAAGGGAAATTTACCTCCAATTGCCAAAATTTCCTTCCAGGTACCCAAATTTACCAAGAGGAAGACTCCCAGCTTTCCAACTTATTCCACCCTTGGCGGTCTTCCTCTCTCCTATTGCTTTCCTAAAGTGGATACTGGCTTAAGTAAGGTTCTGAAAGCGAACACTCCTATGGATTGATGAAAAAAACTTTTGAAAATCTTTAAAAACCAGACGAAGGCCAAAAACATGTCTTGCTTGAAGCAGGCAAGATGGAAAGAGGAAGACTGTAGACTGCATTCTGAAAGAGGGAGGGAGCTATCCCAGGGCTCAAGGATAGGCTTGCAGGGAAGTTGAGGAATCCCCATGTGTAAACAGGAGCAAGAGGAGATGAGGGGTGAGACAGAATCCTTATATCAAACTTACCCTGTTCATTTGAAGGAAAGGTGTAGTCATCCCAAATTGGATTTTAATGTAGTAATCTATCCTATTTCATGAATGTGAGTAACGAGAATCATGTGACAATAACTTTTTCATTCACTTATGAGATCCATCTGTAGTCACTTCTTAGATTACCCTGAATATGCAATATCTATGTGCTGATATATCATGAAAGATACTTGGAAGAGAAATCTATAGGAAGAAATTTGTAAGATTTAGCTGTTGTTTCAAAAAAGTATTAAGGCAACTGGTCTTGCCCTTTAAGGAAAGATGGCATGAATTATCCCATGGGTAGGCTTTACAAAATGAGTTTCTAAGCTAGCTGCTGTTATGACCAGTTTTAATGTATTGAAATCACAACATTGGTAAATTAATCAAGAAATTTTTAATTACAAACCAAAATAAAGGTAAGGGGGTTGGCAACAAGCAGACATTTCACCTTTTTTTGCAGAGGATACAATGGCCTCTTTGAGAAGTTGTGATAACATGAGTCTGCAACAACTTTTGAAGCATAAATTGAAAATTGTGTGAATGGGGCTCATCCTGTCTTAGGAATTATATCTTCGTATGCTCAAAAAGAAGCACTTCATGCCAAAAACACCTTTTCTCCATGGCAAACCTTCCCTCCTTATTTTGACTTTTCCTTTCAGCAGCAGAGTACAGAATGGCCAAAGTTCTGATACAATTAAATTACAGGGAGAAATTGGAAAATGCCTTGGGTGTGCATAAATTTTTGCTCACTAAAGTCATTGGATATTTGTGTCAGAGAAAAAGTTAAATGAAAATGGCTAAATAGTCACTTTTGACTTTTTGAGAAGACGAAGCACAGAGGCAACAGAGTTTTAAGTTCATGTAAACCCAGCTTAGTTTTCACATGTTCTGCAGTATTTATTGGTTCCAAAAAGGGTCAACTATCTATGCACAGTAATCCCTCAATAACCTTTGCAAAAGGTCTTGTAGTATTGGCCCAAGCAATGCACAGTGGAAAGTGTTAAAGAGTCAGCATTTTTCAATTCAAAGTCTCCTTTTTTCAGCAATCAAGTAATTCCCCCATGATAATTTTCTGCCTTTCCACAAGGAAATTTGATGTTGGTGAAATCTATGAGGAATTGCCCTGGAGAATGCTTGAAATGTAAATAAAAACACAAAAGGAGCAGTGGCAATGCTACAGGTGGTGGGGGAGATAGGGGTGGGGTAGAAAGGTAGGGGTTTTGGGTCGGGGATGTAGGGGTTGGTGAGGGGGTGGTATGGGATGGAATGGGGTGGGGAGTTGGAAATTTGACCCCTCAGATTTTACCCTTTCCCCTTCCCCACTAGGTCCCCCAAAACAGTTCAATTAAGAGATAAGAGTTTGGATAACTGCAGAAAATGAATACTATAGCTCCTCAGCCTTAAACTTTTCATCCAGAGAAATACTAAAACCTCTAAGTTTCCAGGAACTTCACCACTCACAAGGGCAGGCACTTTCGGCTCGGATCTGTGCTGTGCACAAAACTTTTTGCCCCTCAATATTTTCAATTGCTTCTAGTTTGCCTGCCCCCTCCCCCCCCCCTCAATTTTGATATCATGTTTATCTTCTGGCAACAAAGCAAAAAGGATATAGCAAGTTACTTACAAAAGGAGCAAAAATCTAGGGCAAATAGAGGATTGTCAGTATTTTTATTCTGCAGCTGATGGAGCCAGTCCAATAGCAGTAATATAGGTGGGTAGTAAAAGGTGGTAAAAGCTATCTACTGATTGCTCTTAGGTTACTTCATGAAAGTTCTTGGGAATGCTACCAAGGTTACCCATTAAACAGCAACCCCTCAGAAAGAGAAACTTAAAACATTTTCAACATTGAAATAAAGCTACAATAATCTGAACTTTTGTGACCTTTGTTGTGAAAAAATAAAAGCATTCACTTTACTGCAATTTACTGAGAAATAACCAGCACAAACTGCACGGCAATTGTGGTATGCATTAACATTCATCATTGCACAATTTGTGCTAAACATACATTTCTCTTAAGTTCTCAATACATGTACTGTACATTCAGTAGTCATACAGTACTTAACACCCAAATTTACTTTTGCAGTCTGATACAGACAGAATTTTCTTCCACCTTTTCTGAATAATAGCCCAAAAGGCCTTGCAAATATAATTACCCATAAAATCCAATTTGACAATTTACCTTCATTTTACTATCACATAAATAATTCATGGCAGAAAAAGAAACAAGATTTAATGAAACAGAAAGAATTAACTCAGGATTCAATTAGCTGTCCAGATAGTACTAGGCTAATACATCAGTACTCTACACCTTATCAGTCAACAGTCTCAATTGACAAGCTTATTATTCTGCTATGGTTAATTGAAATAACACAATTGAAAAAATAAATTATGCATGAAGCTGGTGAATCTAATTATCCTGATATCCCAAATTGTTAAGGCCAATATGGTTTCTGCTTGTGATCCAATTTAGGCTGACATCAATATAGTAGTTAAAATTAATCATTCTTCATCCAAAGCTACATTTTATTGGTAGCCCTACAGAGGGTCGCATTTCACACAGTTCTTGACCTCAAAATAAAACCTGCATCTGGAGCACTGTAGGTCATTAGTATATTATGTACTAAGATTGTTAGGCTACCTTTTATCAGCTAGAAGTACAATCCAATTCTAATCTGGTTTAATACTAATATACACCATATGCAGATGAACTTAAAGGCATATTTTCATCATCCCAAACAGTTCCAATTCTCTCAACCTACTTACTTCTAGCCCCTCCCACATTTATCTAAAACTCATCTTTATCCAGATACAGTCCTAGTTTATTGCTTGATGGCTTGTCCCAGTGGCCATACAATCCATAATGTGTAATCAAGACACTCTCAGTGCCCATGCTGTGTAATTTAGCTACAGTACCGGCGCTCTATCTGTCACGCTTTCAACTCACCAACGCTAGTTTGATGATGGTTGACCAACTGCAGTTGATCAACTACTTTTTTCATTGTTAATTTCAATAGGACCATGGTAACATGTCAATCATGTCTGCCGAGTCTGGCCCCTAATGCTCTACTAGTCAATTCATTCATCAGTGTGTCTAGTCTCCTTTGTGTCTAGCAGAGGAAGTCCTATTGTATCTTAAAAGGATTTTTAACTTAAAAGTCAAGTTTATTTGAGCAAGAAAGGTGTGTGGATAAGTGAAGACAGAACAATAACCTGTCTGCCGTACGATCGATAAAGTAGTAGCAAGTAGCTTATTCCCACATATGCTGTCTGTACGTACGATACTGGGCAAGTCTGCTTGAGCTTACTGGCAGTGCCATACGTGATCGTGGTTGAAAAAAAAAATGGTGAGCTTCCTGACTGGAAAATTATGATCTTCCAGGGAGTTTCTTCAGTGTAAAAGAGGAAATAAATCAGCTATTAGAGAAATGGAACTATTTCAAAACATGAAGTAAATAACTCATAGATTTTCTAGTTGAAAATATGACATGTCCCCTTGCCGTTATTGTTTTAGAGTCCGTACACAGTGTAATAAGACAAGTTGAGCGTCACTGGAAATGAACACAGTGAATTTACTCCAGTTTCGGTCAAGAGCGCGCGTGTTAATAAATGAAAAAAAAACTTTAATTTCATTTTTCCTTCTTCCAATAAAGCTAAACAGAAAGTCAGCTACGTAGGCTTTGCATTTGGAAGCTGGGCTTACCTCAGCTTCCGGATCGTTACTCCGATCTCGCACCGTGTGAAAGCACACTTTGAGAAAAGGTTAATTGACCAAAAGTTTTGTCACTGTAGTAGGCGCCCCTTGCTTCCTGCATATCGTATTACCATAACCAGTTCAGGATGAAAGTTATAAGGAATAGTTCGTTTCACGAAAGGAATATTGTAATATTTTCACTTCAAATGTGTAGATACAACCATTAATACTTTAGAAATGTTTGCAGTCGATGTCACATGCCCTTTGAAAATTTATTTCTTAGGCCAACATCGTGCTGTCTAGTTTTCATCCCCCAATCATGTCAGTTAGTTAGTTAGATGGAGCTTAACGACACACAAACACGAATGTGTTATTTAGTGTCACCGAGGTAGACAAAGTACAGTGTTGGTGTAGGTTTGCATTATTTTACTGGACTGGGTTGTAGTTGCGTAAATGTACTGTAGCTACCATCCTGCTTTAACAAACGCGATGTAGAAAAATCATGAAAATCTTAGCAGTTCTGGGCAGCAAAACAATTGCACCTGATTAACGCTTCTTATGGTTCTTTTCTGATATAAATATCCCCCATAAATTTTTTGCAGTTCTTGTCCAAAACTTGTCTTGTTTGGAAAGAATCTGCAACTGAAATGCACTTAAGTCAGATCCCCCAAAAATCCACTTTCGCAGAGATTTGTGATGTATTTTCTTGGTGAATTTAGCACAGGCTCGCCCAGCTGCGCTAGCCGGCTGTATAAGCTTGTGAAGTGCGATCATCGTAACACAAACTCAATGGGAAAAATTCGTCTCGAGACCGAGTATTTTCACACACTAAATCCCATAGGCGAAGGCGCGAGTTGTGATTGGCTGGCTAGAATCAACGCAACTGAACCAATCACGATGCACGGGCCAATTTAAATTTTGCAATGGATCGTATCAATATGACGTCACCGAGAAAAATACAACGCCTTGTTTGGCGATAAAAACGGACACACATGCAAGTCTACTGCATGCGTGGGCTAAGAAGTTTGCTGCCAGAGACCACGTACATCGTTGTTTACATTTGCAATGACATGGTATGACAACATTGCTGAAGTCCCACTGTAAATAACATTTCGGAAGGAATGCTGGGAATGGCTTAATTGCAACATAATAATCACCGAAATGCACAAGATTCTAGGTGCTACGTGTACAACACGTGCACAGATAATATGCTAAGCTTGGGGATTTGAAAAAACAGCGAAACACTGCAACTCGATAGTCTGTACCATGTGTTTTGTGTAGCACAGTTTGTACAGCAGCTTATGCGGTGCTTTCTGCAAGACTGCAAGGAATACATCTTGAATGCAATTCTAAATATAATTGCAGGTAATACTACAGGGTTTTAGTGGAAAATATCAAACGATCACTCCCATCGCGGGGGTTAAATTTATACGTTTTGAATTACTAATGCATCCCGTTTTGGCGGGAAGTTAAAGGATTGAGTAATTACGGGAATTTTTCACGAAACCAAGAGCAAGTTTCAAGTATATTTAGCCCCTTTTTCCAGTTTGCATATAATCGGTGGTAATGATCAGCTGATGAGCATAATTTTACCAATGCCGATTATTTACCGACAATGGAATAATTGGCCCTATGCCGATTACTTAACAGGTGATCAGTTGAACACTAGATTGAATGTAATTTTGCGGTGAGGGACTTTCTATTCCTAAAAGTTATTCATAGTAATATCCCTGTATGAAGCCTCTCTGTAGAATCAGTGCCGTAGCATACTATGCACATTCCTGACTGCTTTATGTTTCTGTGCTGACAGCAGTCACTCATGAAACAATGTTCCGCACTCAACTTTACACAACAGTACACTGTACAACTATATACTATTTTCAATGAAGGACTGATAATCCCCTCGCTATCGATCGGCCAGCCTCCCTATTGAAATTTCCCTGTGCTTTGTGCCTCAATGTTGTAAGTGAAAAGAGAGTGCAACGTTGACTAACAATGGGCGGAACTTCAAAGGAAATATCAGGAAGGAGGAGGAGGGGTCGTTGATCCGAGTTGATTTGAGTTGACTCGGAGTTGAGACTGAAAAGATTCTACTAGTTGATCAACTACTGTTAAGTTGAAAGTCAACTCGCGGTGTGACAGATACAGTGCAGGTACTGTATGATGCATTGTTTGAATGTGATGCCAATCAAAGAGCTGTACCAATTTAGAGTTTTGATATATGTATACTGAAACTGTAGTTTAGGGTGACGAATGACTACCTTTAAAGGTCCAATTTTTTCATCCCAAACAGTACCAATTCTCCTAACCAACTTAATTAAGCCCCTCCCACAATTTTCTGAAATTCACCCTCCTCCAGAGACAATCTCATCTTATTGCTTCAGGGTGAATATACTGTAGAAAGCTCAATGTGTATAATCAAAACACTATCAGAACAGTTCGTGCTGTGTAATATAAGTTTTGGTACTCTGCATTGTTTGAATTAGCAGTAAATCAAAAAGCTGAGCCAATTGAGAGTTTCTGTTACCCTATACTAGAAGTGTAGTTTGGGGTGAGAGGATTGTCCCTTTAAACTAAAAAGATATAATAGTCTTCCAACTATCTAGCCAATCTCACTTATCATACAAAAACAACTTTATGAGTTCAGTAGCAAAACTTTTTTTGCTGTTGAATTTGCATGTGTTTTATATGTAGTACCCTAGCTAAAGTCATGTGCAGGACTCACCATACACTGCAGCTGCTACCATGTCCCTGGCCTACAGAAAACTAGCTAGCAACTAAGCCTTTACATTGGGAGTGTTTTGTCAATTTGAATGCTATACACTTTCAACTCCCTGCTAGACCCTTTTGAAATGTTACATAATGCCTTCAGCTGTTCAGTGAGTAATATCTCAGGGACTTGACAACCAAAATGAAATGTAGGCCTATGCTACAGTGTACAGCCAGTGTACGCTGAACACTTGGTTCAGTTGACCGCAATGGAAATGACTCATACTGAAGAAAGAGAAACTAGAGAAAAGAACAGATATGTTTGTGAAACACGAAACATTTACTAAGGCTTTACTTCTTTTTGTAAGGGTAATTGCAATATACTGTAGACTGCCCCTACATGATGAGTATCTAACTTTCTATGATGCCACTCTATTTGAATATAGAGATGACTTGTCCCTGGTCATTGTCAGCCATGAATAGTCAGTAGTTGTGAATGCCATTGACCTTCTCATGAATGAGAGTTATCCAAGAATTCATAGATTCAGGAAAGTAAAATTTACCAAAGGTTTACAGCTCTGTATAGAATGTATCAAAGGGGTATGATATTTCTGAGAGAGGGCCATGCATCTACAGAGTCTACTTGGCAGGCAAATAAGATTTTTTTATTACAAAATTAGGGCCTTATATGTCCCCTGGATTGTGACAGTACCAATTGTCCTTAATTCTAACTTAAGCCCCTCCCACAACTGTCTGAAATTCATCCTTATCCAGACACAATTTCAGTTTATTGCTTCAGGGTGAGTGTAGAAAAGCTCAATGTGTATAATCAAGACACTTTCAGAACAGTGCATGCTGTGTAATATAAGCTTTGGTACACTGCATTGTTTGAATTAGCAGTCATCAAAAAGCTGAGCCAATTGAGAGTTTCTGTTACCCTCCACAAGAAGTGTAGTTTCGTGTAGTTTGTGTATAGTGTGAGGGTTGGACCTAGCATAACTTTGCAACTAACATGATCTATAACAGTTGAGAAAAACTTGATAGTTCCCTTACTTCACACCAGTACCTGAGGGGAGATGGAAGGGAGCTGGGGGAAGGCAAATGAGGAGGAAGAAAAATGAGGCAAGCCCTCAGTACACAGTTAAGACTTTGTACACAATCCCATTCCTGATCACTAACAATACTGACCATTGCAGTGAATTCAGTGAACTAACTGTTACTTGAGAATTCAGTTCTTTAAACAAATTCAAATCTCTCACTTCTTCTTGGATGTGTTTTTAAAATTAAAATAATGCACACACAACCAGATACAGTGACAGCCAATGTACATCATTGACTCCTTGGGCATCATTGAAAGAAATTGCAAGACTAACCTTGACAAACCACAAAATAAACAACTTGGGGGTGCAGTATTAAGAAGTGCAACCAAAGGTCACATGTATCAGGTAGATCTTGACATGGATTGTGTCTATGCTTTATGCATACTATGTAGCCTACACAAATAAACAGTGCATACAGTGGGTACAGCATAACTTTTCTTCCTTTTTTTTTTTGCATGCATGCAACCCAAAGAACTCAAGATACCATCTTACTAGATCAATCATCAAATGATAGAGACAGTGTGGAAGATGGACTCCATAGTTTAACCAGAAAGCCAAAAGGCTTAGTGATTCCTTGCCGCTGAAATGTAAGGCCTTTTTTCACATTGACATTGCTTTGCAATGTTTTTCAATTAACAGGGCTCCATAATGTGCCCACAAAGTACACATGCAAGGCATCCAATCTTCCTACATTGAGATCCCCCTTGCCTGTTGTGAACCCAAATGACATTTGACCTCCACCAAAATCTTCTGGGACCATGTATTCACTATGTGCCATCTACATGACAAGTTACAGGACCCTACAAGTGACCTTTCTTGAAAGACTGTGCAGGAAAGCTTGTCAGGCTTTGAACATGCTGACAAAGAACTTTGACCTTTGGGAAAATCAATAGGGATCATCTCTACTCAATATGACCAATCCACACTCTAAATATGAGCACAGTCACAAGTACAGTTCTTGAGATATCGTGTTTACGAAAATTTGACCTTTTGACCGCTTGTGAACTAAAATGACCTTTGACCTCCACCAAAAACAATAGGGATCATTTACTCAATATGACCAACTTACATACCAAATATGAGCATAGCCACATGAACCGTTCTGGAGATATCGTGTTTACCAAGTTTTGATCTCTAGTGACCCCAAATGACCTTTGATCTCCACCAAAAACAATAGAGATCATCTACTCAATATGGCCAATGCACACACCAAATATGAGAGTAGTCGAACTTACTCCTCTTGAGGTACCTTGTTTACAAGCAATTTCTAAGGAATTTACCTATTGACCTCTCGTGACCCCAAATGACCTTTGATCTCCACCAAAAACAATAGAGATCATCTACTCAATATGGCCAATGCACACACCAAATATGAGAGTAGTCGAACTTACTCTTCTTGAGGTACCTTGTTTACAAGCAATTTCTAAGGAATTTACCTATTGACCTCTCGTGACCCCAAATGATCTTTGACCTCCACCAAAAACAATAAGGATCATCTACTTAATATGACCAACCTACAAACCAAATATGAGCATAGTCACATGTACCGTTCTTGAGATATCGTGTTTACAAAGTTTTGACCTTTTAACCTCTCGCGACCCCAAATGACCTTTGATCTCCACCAAAAACAATAGGGATCATCCATTCAATATGGCCAATGCACACACCAAATGTGATATTAGTCACACTTACTCTTCTTGAGATACCATGTTTACAAGCAATTTCTAAGGAATTTACCTATTGACCTCTCATGACCCTAAATGATCTTTGACCTCCATGAAAATCAATAGGGATCATCTACTCAATATGACCAACCCACACACCAAATATGAGAATAGTCACATGTACCGTTCTCCAGAAATCGTGTTTACGAGGTTTTGACCTTTTGACCTCTCGTGACCCCAAATGACCTTTGATCTCCACCAAAAACAATAGGGATCATCTACTCAATATGACCAACCCACACACCAAATATGAGGTTAGTCACACTTACCCTTCTTGAGATGTCGTGTTTACAAGCAAAAGGGTCCCATACACACACACACACACACATACACAGGACATCACCATCACATGGATTCCTTGCCTGCCTTCGGAAAGGAATCAAAAACAAAGAGACATATAGAATCAAAGACAAACAGCATAAAAGAAATTAAGAGCAAAAAACAGAAATAGTAGACCGTGATTCCTATCTAGAACTGTCAATCAAAAGCAAAAGACATACAGAAAAGATCTTAAGGTACTATTTACTTTATGTAGATGTCTCTATGTCATATCTTCCAGCAATTTCTAAGGTTTCAGTACTGCTGTAACCTCAATTATAAACTTTTGTTCTCACCAAATGTAATAAAAATTCATACTCTCTCCATTATGTATTCAAATGCCAAGAGTATGCAGAGCAAGGATCCATACTTTCCAAACTTGATACACATGTTTTCGGGGTCATCACTCTGGAGTCCTGGTGACCTCACATGTCTGTAATCTTCATCAAAATAAGAGGGCTTCTTTTTTCTTTAACATTTATGGAAATACAACAAGCATCCATCTTTTCTAACTTGAGATATCACAATTCACAAGCAAAAGCATCACTCACTGACACATGTACACACACACACACATGCATGCATACATCATATCCATATTTAGAACACTATGGGGTACTGAAAACAGTTCCCAGTGAGGAAATCATTAAAATAACCCTGCTCTAGCCAGTGAGCTCAACTAGCATGTGGAAGCCTGAGGCCAGGGCCCACTCCCTGATACCCCATGACAGACCTTCAATGCAGTGTCCACATTTTTGAGTAGCTATGCTAGCTACAAGCAGGGAGGGAGGACGTGCAGGGCTTGAGCTCTTGCGAGAAGCCACTACCTGCTAAGGTAGTAGATGTAGATGAACACACACATACAGTATGCTGTACACAGGAAGAAAAAAACAAACACAAGCCACCATGATTGCATGAATCCCTTTGGTTCCCAAAAAGGAGAAAAGAGGAGCCAAGGAATTGGTTGTGTTTCTATACAGTAGTTCAGAAGAGTCAATACTTCCAGTTCTGATGCATATACACTGCCACTTGTACTTTTGTGCTATTTCAAATCTAATCCTCTTAGTATCTTCCTTCTAATTTCAGGATAAATAATCAACTTTGAAGAATAAGCAAGGCCCACAGAAACAACAAAACAAGGTGTTACAATTGGGCAACCAAACAAATTCATCTTTGACATTTAAGGACACAAATTTCAAAGGTGAATATCCCACACAGGAATAATTTGGGGAGAAAAGGAAGTAAAACAAACAAGATATTTACCAACCACTGGGTGAAGTTAATACCAACATTTATAAGAAAAAAAAAACTGCTTACTTAAAATCCCAAATTAAGGATGCAAGTGGAAACTTTGAGAAATAGCACCATTGGAAGTGTCACCAGTTTGTGACATGACCTTTCCATAACATGAGCACTATAAGTCTACTGCAGTAGAAGAGATGCTGCTTTAGGTTGTAATGAGCAAATATTTTCATTGGGACATTTCCAATTCCCACCATAATGAGGCTTTAATTTTTGTTCCTTTCAACTACTTGTAATCCCTCTGTTTTTCATAAATTGTGAAGAACTGCGGACCTGTTTTGACAGACTCAGCATTACCTCCTTTGGGATAATATAGATACTGAAGGTTTATATAGAACTCTGCCACACATGGCAAGTTGCAAAATGCAGACTAATAAATGAATGGCTGAATGGACAGCCAGTGAAGCAAACAGAAATGATGTATTTATCTTGATCCTTCCAGAGTTTTAATGGCCCCTGGGGAATCACTATGCACCTCAAACTCAAATGAATGTCTCAGGTAAACTTTACCATTTCCTAGTAAATTGTTCATCAGTTCCATTGCCTGAAACTGCCAACTATGGCAGGATGGCACAAGTCAAGTGCAATGTTGCATGTACAGTTCCCACCACATAATGTAGAAAGTGCCACTTATGTGTTGCAGTGACAGCATAACATATTAGGTACAGTAGCAGCACTGGGGATAAATTGTCATATCATTTGCATGTTGCTGGATGCTTATTATTTGCACATTATTAATGCTAAATATGCCACTGTTTTATTTAATTACCCCTTCAACCTGCCCCCTATAAATAGTCATGGCCTATTTTTTACATCTTTGGTTGTAAAAAATTAGTTGCTCAATTTGTCAAATGAAATTTTTCCCTTCTTTTGTGGCTGGGTGTATGATTTTTTTACAGTTTCATATCCTTCTTTAACACTAAACAGACACAGCAAACTTCATCTGCTGTTTTTGCTGCGAGGAATGCAAAGAGAAGGGGAGAGGGACCAAATACAACATCTGTGATCAGAAATGAGATCAGTATGATCACATTCTCTAACAGAGAAGAAGAAAACTGGCCAGTAGGCTATGTCTGATACTTGACTCACATTTTTAAACTTCATCAACTAGTCATCACAATGGAACTTTTAAGGAAATAGGGAAAATTATTTTTAACTGTACACCAGAATACCTAAACATAGCAAAAAGGGAATGGATTTTCTCTCCCTTAATTTAATCAAGGAGCGGGGAAGAAAACAAATTCCCCCCCCCCAAAATACTCCCTTGGCCAAATCACTGTCTGCCATTCATTTGCTTTCAATATTTAATGAAGTGGATCACTTGCTCCATTTCCCAATTTATGTGGGTCCAATATGAATTATCATCCCCTTTGAATGAATTGAACAAATGCAGTGTTTAAGATTACTCATCTCAGAGCATTTTATCCAATGATTAGACCAAAGTGTTGAAAATAGTCCCAGACTTGAATGACTAGGTCCAGTCTAATACACTATTGCAAGATAAAACATTTGAGGAACTGATTGTTTGTCATTTGTTTGAACACCTTAGCTTTAGCGGTGCTGGTACCAGTGCCCAAATCTGGTGTAGAAAACATCTTGCAGCTGTCTGTGGCCTGGAGTGCTAAGACTTGTTTTTGCTCATTATGTACTGTGAAGTTGCACTTGAAAATTTGACAGGGAAATTTTTTTGGCACTTAAAAAAGGATATCAGTCTGTAAGCTCCTTGTTTGAACCTCTCTCAATATTTATACGATCATGAAATCAGGTGGCACAAATATTTGGGCTTTTTATCCTCTTTTCAATCCAATTTCAGAGGCTCCCATCAGTACTTGCTTTGCAATGAGCATATATTCACTGAAACTGGAATCCTTAGTTGGTTTCAATCATACATCTACAGTAGTTAAACACATTCTTGTTCCTCCATTGCTATACACCCACATACAAAAAGGAACATTGGATTTTTGGTGATAGATCAAAATTATGTTTCTAAGCATTTTGTAGATACTTTGAGGTACATACTTTTGCTTTTGAGTGATTCCTGACTATGTTAGCATCCCATTCCCTGGTGGTAACTGCATATAAAGCTGCTCAACTAAGGTTACTTCAGAAAAGGGAGCAGTCACACTTTTAACACAAATACTCATACCACTGTGATATCACTGGTTTTGCAAGATGAACAAAATGATCAGGAAAAGTAAAATTGCAAGAAAGTAGCTGCATACCACTACCCAAAGGTTTTAGGAGAGGGGGAAGCTCACCCCTCTTATAGATTTTTTTTCAAAAATTCTTAGTGGAAAATGGTGCAAGGTTTTCAAATTTGACAGGATTAATCTTGATTCTACAACCCCTAGCTATCCGTTATTCACTTTCTTAGCTCCTATTGGCTAATTCAGTATCATGTGACCATTAAAAACAATCCGTTATTTTTGCAATAACAGGCAGTTAGCCTCATTATTAACATGCATAAGTCAATAGTAACACTACTTATGTGGAGGGTATCAAGACTGTCTGCTGTTGCTATGCAACAGAATTGTGGGGGTTTGGAACCACTGGACCATACCACAGTGTACAGTACAGTACAACTGTATACTGCAAAGGTCCACAGCTCCTTCAGTAACAATGGATGTTCCCTGCTTTGATCTCAAATTTGAGCCATGTGATGTGGACAAATTTGGGGTCTCGACGGTTTTTTCACCAATAAAAGGCAGCCTTATGTAATTTATTCCTTAATTCTACAACCCCTAGCTAACAACGTGCACAGTCCTTGACAAAGCGGGCCACAAGACCCATGAAATCATGGCAGTGACTGGACACAAAAGCGAAAGTATTGTTCGCTCCTACGTAAACCGCTTGAGCAGTGGGCAAAAGAGGCAATTACAGGGATGAGCCTGGTCTATAAAAAAAATCACTGAACTTTGCTGGGCATACATGACTGATGCCCAAGGCGTCAGCCAGAGCGCAAAGCGCAACACTTTGATGGGTGGGGTCCAGGGGCCCGCCTTAGGGCCCCTGGTGGGGTCCAGGGGCAAAGCCCCGGTGGGGGTTAAGCCCCCGGAAGCTCTGAGAAAATAGAGTATTCAAGACATCATTTGGAGGCCTATTTCAATTAGTAGGCCTACATTGGTAAAATAAAACACTCCAAGAAAAGTTTTCAGTCAAAATAGGCTAGGCCTAGCCTAGCCTAAGCTATGCCTAACGTTAGGCTAGGCCCTAAGTAGGCCCAGCCTACAATGAAGCATGTCAAGTTGAACAGTTCTTCAATCACTGTAAAACTTGCCTCAGTGGTGAAGATGTCCATAAATCCCGATTAGAAAACCTTGGGATAGCTGTAACGTTAAGTTGTAACAACTAACGTTACGATGTTGCATTTCAATAGGCCTAACGTTAACTAAAGTTACATGTAGTATGTACCAAGTAGACCTAGGCTAGGCCTATGCTGTTTCAAAGTTGCTCATCTTGCGAATGAAATTGCCGAAATGGCTCACAATTGCACCACATTTCCAGTTCACTTCAGACTATCACTTTTCGATATCTGACGAAGTTCTTTCTCTATCCAAGACCAATTCCATTTATTTTAAAAACTGTTACGTCAACTTTATGAGCGGCCGACTCGTTTTCCGATCGATCACAGCACAGGTTACTGCATCATGCATGTTATTGATACAGTCAACTGCATGCTGATGATTGTGACAACTTACACATGCACAGATTTACGTACTGAACTTACGTACGTGCGCATGGTGCATGATAAACGTGATTCACTTTGACTGGGAGTATTACAACTCCCTGCAGGCAGCGGAATTCATTAATGGATAAGCAATGTTGGAGCTTGCAGCATTAACGCCAGTAATAGTCCGGCGAGTTACGGTGCAAGCGCGACAACCCACTAAAAAATAATGCTGTCAGAAAACCACGGAAATTGGGAAAGGTAAATCACGGAGGCAGGAAAAAAATCACGGAAATCCGTGAATTCACGGAAAAAGCTCATCCCTGAAATTATCAGATAATTTAAGCGCCCAGTGTGTAAGTTCTAGAGAGTACACTCAAACCGGCAACAGCCTAGTGTTACATAGTTGCGAAAACACTATGGATCAACGTAACGTCGTTAGAGTACCTCGAACTGATGCGAAGCCTAACGTTAGGCCTAGCACTAGTAACAGTAACACCAACCTGTCAATGTCGTTCGAAGAACAAAGCATAGCTTTATCCTCAATATTTCAGGGCTGCAACTTTCGTGCACCAGTAAATGTGACTGTTAATAATAAGTCTTTGTGAACATTCATATCTTTTCTTCTCAAGAGTTAGTCGATTTATCAAACGTTTCACCTTATTTCACTTCACCAGTTTTCACAGGTTACACTGTTTGTAATCGTTGAAGTATGCTTTCAGTAAGTGTATTCTGCACTTTGGTCAACCTTTAACTTTGACCTTTGACAATTGCGCAATTTCAAGTTCATTAAACAAATTCTTTTTCAAGTTCAGGATAAAACTATCTAGGAAGTAAGTGTTCTACTATTAATCAACTTTGAAGTATCTATAAAATGTTTATTTTGCCGTTGTCAAATTTATTGTAAAGAAATTAGCTTATACATAATAGTAGCCATATACGTACGTGACACATATACTGTACTGTACACAGTCTATTACTATAAAGGCGGTCAAGGTCACCATTTTGTTGTTCGCCAGGAAACATCAAAAGGCAAAAATTACAAGAATGGTGGTAATAGAAACCGTCAGAAATAGTAATTGCTCATTGGTTGTCATCACTGCCTGTTATTGTACTTGCTGCAAATCGCTTTTTTAGACTCAATTTATCAGAATTTCTTTCATTTTTCGTACTTTTTATTAGTTTTGGGGTTGTAGAATAGGAATAAATTACAAAAGGCTGCCTTTTATTGGTGAATAAACCGTCTCAACCCAAAATTTGACAAAACAGACCTGGCTGTGCCTCGTCCGTTATTTTTCCAAATTTGGGGTCTCGACGGTTTATTCACCAATAAAAGGCAGCCTTATGTAATTTATTCCTTAAAGGTTTAGTCATGATTACTTATAGGCCTAAGAGTAATATTTGTTTTTCATCCTAAAGTTCACAACCTTTGATTGGAAAATTTGTCCACCGCCAACCACCCCTCTTCCATCCCAGTAGCTACGGGCCTGCTTGTGATGTTCTTTACCTTTAACAATTTTCAACTTATTTGATACTGTTTGTTAACCTTGTTTAATGAACATTGTCTTTATAAACATAAGCATATTCAAAATTTTCCTTTATATCCTTTTGATAAATTTTAATAAACGTTTTTGACGTTATGCTACCTATAAAATTTTCACACTTGACAACTGTTAGACCATATTACTGCATAAATTATGATGGCATTATGATGGCTTCATAAAACTAATTAACCTTTACATATGTTACGATAATATTCAATCTTTTGTTCAGTAATCCTAATGTTGATGTGCTTTTATACTAAGACATACAAAGCAAGCTAAAATTTCCCACTATCCCCTATCCAGACAAATAGATGAACTCAAAATTCAGAGCATGTCATCAACACCTTCAACATCAAACGAATATGAACATTTCACAACTTTCAACATGCAGTTAGAGGAGTGATGGATCATTATCACTGCCTAGACCTTCCCTTAAACAATATCATGCTGTCAGCAAAAGTCAACACCTTCTGTGGCTTTAATAAAAGAAAGACGATCAAATTTTAAACAATTATGCAAATTAGGTAAGAGGCCACTAAATTGATAGAATTCTTTCTGCGAAAAGTCTCTCTTACAGCAGGGTAATATTTTACAAAAACCTAACTACTCCTAGCTGATGGTGAAGAAGGTACATAGTTTTTGACATATTGCCAAAATGCTGTAAAAGAAGCTTTTGGTAGTAAAAAAATGCAAGGTTGGAATACTAATTCTGTTATACTTAAAATTTCTTATGGTTAAGTATAGCATTAAGTTTTAAGTCTGAATTGTACGTAGCTCTGCAAAAGAGAACAATTTCTCATCAAAATAAAATTGCCTGATAGAGACAATTAAACCTACCACACTAAGCACACCTTGAAATATTATTTTCCATATCTTCTACACACCCACAGTATTACAAGTATATACAACAGTTCACCTCAATTGGAATGTAGTTTAACACAGTGCTACACAATTATAATGCAAAATAGAACAAAATGCTGACTCTACCCTATCCTGAGATCCTACAGTGAAGAGTAAATGTGTGGAATACAGAAATCTTAGTTGTGATCTCTGATCCCTGTACACTTAAATTTACACTGTACTGTAGCATGAAAACAAAATAACACACTGAATTAACTGATTAAAGACCTTTGGAGACTCTTGTCTAATTTAAGTGCTTATAGTAGAGTACAAAAAAGCAGGGCATTCTACAGTATACTGCATACTTCTACTTTTGTTGTGACCAACAAGCAATTTCTGAAGGGTTTAAGGTCACAACAGGATTTGGTATGTTAGAGAGATCCTTATTCTAAGCATTTTGGTGAAATGTGCATTGAAATCCGATGTGTGGTTCTCAAGATATGAGCAGGTAAAGTTTTCACATTTTCAACAAGAAGTGAACTGGGAGCAAGCACATATGACATCACATCCCCACATTAATGGGCAGTCTTTTGTTTTTCTTAAAACTTTATACTGAATTTTCTCCTCAACAATCCCATATAATTAAAATGTGATTGCATAAGTGGCATGAAAATTTTACAAACTTTGCATCCCCCACAAGGGAGTCATACTAAACTTCAAGGTCAACAACAGCCTGATAAAACAGAGGGAAACAAAACATTCCTTGTCAATGTGAGGAAGTGATATAAACTCTGCTGCCCTCAAACTCACTTTTGAACACAAATCTACAGTTCATTTACTGATATCTCAAGAAATACATGTCCAATTTGAATGAAACTTTCACCACACTGTGTACATTTTGTTCCTATTTCACACATAAAAATTACATTTTTGCTTTAACTTCCCCTTTATGACATGGGTGTGAACAATTAGGTGTCACATACACACCTACTGTACCTATAGGTACTGCTACGTCAGGAACAGATTTCCTTGACAAACTGAAATCTTCATTTGAACAATTGTTAAAATACAAAATGAAAAACAAGTCAGGGTTTTACCTGTAAAATGAAGACAAGACAGAAAACTTGTGTTTTGAATATCTTTACAGATGCCTGAGAAAAAGCCTGAAAAAGAAACCTGTTTGAAGGCCTAATCCTCTCACCCAAACAGTTCTGATTCTCCTCACCTACTTACTGTACCTTTCCGCCCTCATACAACAATCTAAAACTCATCCTCATCTAGACACAATTAGTGTTGAGCAGATAACCGATAAGTATTATCGGTATTGGCCGATAATAGCGTTATCGGTAAGATATCGATATCGGCACAAATGAAGGCCGTCTCCCATAATGGCAACCGATAACCAGCATTTCATCATTTCAACAGTAAAGAGCTAGAAAAACTTACTACGCACTTAAATAAAATACAGAGCATTGTGTTGAACATAAAACATTCAACAAATTCATTGCAGTGAACGTACACAAGCAAGATGACAGATCTACTACTTTATGCCGCAAGCCCGCATTTCATAGTCTATAAAATATTTGGGGCAATCCCGATGTTTTTCAGTTTGGAAGCAGTTCGTAACAAACAGTTTACTGAGTGAGCATTGCTGGCCATTTCCTTTCAACAATTAACGTACACATCTATAGCAGAGTGCATGCACTGTAATATGCAATCTATAGTCAATTCCGTATACCAATCCGTTGTCCGTTTACGCAAGTCAAACTCTTCCGAATCCCGCGACAAATCTCAATGAAGTTTTACTGTGTGAATTTCGCCACATGCAGTAACAGTAACTCAATGGGGATTTCCAACTGTCTGTGTACAGCAGAGCGGCATGCTCAACGTTCACAATCGCGAACGTTCAATTGAAAGAGCTAAGATTTTTTTTCATAGTACAGCTAAGGGAATTCCAGTACTTACACCTATACGTGTAGCAGACTGTACTTGCGGCACCAATCCGTGCACATTTTCCATTTCTTTTTAACGTTTCCCGCGCACAAAAAAAAGTTTACAGTCTGGCTGTAGGTAACAAAATGTGCTTGTTACGAATAGGATTTCTTAGCTGGCGCATGCTTTACATCAAATACATCATGATTTCTTGCTTTATTACACTTCGTCAGAAACAAGGAAAATTTTTCACGGAAACAAAGTAATGGAAATATGCAAACTTAAGTCAAAATAAGTTTAGGGTGCAGTAGTGTTAAAATTATAATTTTTCAATGGTAACAAAACATGTTGTGATTAGGGAAGATGTTTTTTTATTGTTATCGATATCGGTATCGGGCTGATATTAACTTTGAGTTATCTGTTATCGGCTCAACACTAGACACAATCTCAGTTTAAGCCTACTGCTTCAGGGTGAGTATACAAGACCCAATGTGTATTCAAAATCACAGATTTCCTACATGGAAAGAGCATGTAATGTGTACCTCCTATCCATAGATTGCCGCCACCTACTGAGACAAAAAAGGGCGCACCAAGATAGCCTCCATGAAGCTAAATTTTGTATGATTTGACGACGACTCTGAAATATTTTAAACAAAAGTTAAATCTGAATGAGAAACAATATCATATTCCTGTAATAAGTGTGGTAATTTTGACCTAACCTTGTATGAATTCAAAAATATTTCAACTTTTCTAGCAAAATCTGTTGTTTTTAAACTACTTGAGCAAGTCCAAACTTTCACACATAAAACCATAGCAGACAGCCATCTTGCTACCCTTGCACTCACACGTACAGTAGCGACAATCTAAGGTGCAGCATATGCTTAGTCCATGTATACTGTATGAAGTCTGTGAACCAAAACACACTCAGTACAGTATATGCTGTACAGTATGAGTTAAAGCACTCTTCATTTTTGGAACTTGCTGTAAAATCAAAGAGCTGAGCCAACTGAGAATTTCAGAAGACAACAACAAAACTACTACAAAAATTGTAGGTTTGGGTGATATTTGACTGCTTTTAAAGGGATCCACCAAATTTGGGAGATATTTTCAAAAACTTAAAAGGAAGGGCACCTACTGTGCTTTGGGCAAATTTGACACAGAATGCTACATATTTTCATGCATGTTTGTACAGCATTCTGTTAAATTAATGCACTCAATGAGCAATGTACTTTATTAACCAGATGATGACTGGCAACACACACAGTAAGTTTGTAAAATCCAATCCTTCCAAAAGGAGACCTTTATTCTTTATTCTCTACAAGGAATCTGAGGAACTATAATCTCAGTAAAATTCAAAATAATTACTCCATCCACCTATTTACCTAAAGAGACAAATATTCCATGGTGACACAAAATCTGCTGTCAATTTCATACTACATTAGTATTGTATCTACAGTGTGTACTGGATGGCACACTTCGTATACCAGTTGTACAGTAAAACAGGTTGGTGGATGAAGTTAGGTACATGAGGTTTTAGGGTTCAGTTTCTCACCAATTCATTTAAAGGAAGGGTTTAAAGTCCCTCTAAGTTTTGATATGTTAGATCATGGGTACTTATTCTAAGCATTTTGGTGAAATTTGCATTTGAAATCCAATGTGTGGTTCTCAAGAAATAAGCAGGAACACACGTGTCACATTTTCAATGAAAAGCAAACTTCAAACAAGCATATGACATCATATCCTCCCTTTAGTTGACAATCTTTTGTTTTTCTTTAAACTTATCACCTAATTTTCTCCTCAACAATCCCATATTTTCAGAGAGTGATTGCATGAGTGGCATGCAAACTTCACAAACTTTGCATTCTCCACAGAAAGGATCTATTCCCTTAACTTCAATGTCAACACAAAAGTTCGGAACCCCCAAAGGGAAACAAAGTACACCTTGTCTAATCTCAATGCTCACTTTCAAACACAAATCTAGTGACTTGGTTTCCTGGTATCTCATGAAACACATACATATCCAATTTGAAAGAAAGTTTCACCACATTGTGTAAAGTTGGTTCCTCTTTCACATTTGAAAATAAAATTTTAGCTTTAACTTGTTACCTTGGTCTTTTTTCCAAATGTGGCTCACTGGCTTGTTTAAGGTACTCTAATGCTTAAATGTTAAGAACCAAGCAAAATGGCAGTACATTCTATTTTCAGTCTTTGGTATAACCTGGCATATGAGGAGAACTTCAGATCTCCCAGCTGCAAGCTGGAGGCTCTAACCATTTGTTAATTTAATAAGTTGGTGGAGAAAGTAAACCAAACTGAATATTTGCTGATTATTTCTATGCATTTCATTCTATTGGAAGTTTGAAGTTTACAATGAGAAGACATAAAAAACAATATGCTTCAACTCATTTTTCAGTGCATAGCCTACTCATCACTCACTCATTTGCTTTGCTTATCAAAAACTTTTTTTAATTATGGAAGAAAAACTGACTGAAATGGTAGGTGTGCTGTTTTATTTAACTTTTGTAGATTTCCATAGGCTCCCATCTTCATTTAGGTGTGCAAAAATATCACACTCCTCGCAGTGATTTGAGGTGAGTGATGGCATGCGATCCCACTCGCACACCTCAAAATTCAAGGCCTGAAAAAATATTGTAGTTCAATATTGTATTGTAGTACCACACTTGAAAGTCATAACTCTTGTCTCCAACAAAAATATTTGCTGTATACTAATATTTACTGTACATCTGTGCTCATCTACAAAGCCAAACCAAACTAATGACTCGCTTGTTCAACTGAATTTAATAAAAGTAGGACCCAAACACCAGACACACTATGTCAACATAATTCTTCAATTTAACAAGTTGATTGCCCATTCCCAGAGCAATCACACAACAAGTCAATAGATAACATAAGATTATTCTTCAGGCAGACATCTTCAGGCTTTACTTGCAATGTGCAAGAACAATTTCAAGGACTCGATTAGTAACTTCCCTTTGGTCACAAAATGTAATTGAAAGACCCTGGACCAGGGAGTTGAATTTGATAAAAAGGTAATCCATTACAAAAATGCATAGAATTCAACTGATATTTAATCAAACATTAACTGAAGCTGACAATAACAACCAGGGTTGGCAGTTTTTACCTGTGGTTTTTACCGGTAAAAACCGTCCCGGTAAAAACAGGTTTTTGCCAAAAAATGGAAAAAACGGAAAAAACCTATTCTGCTACATTGAATAAAATGTTTTAAGTAACAACTTTTTCTTACTTTTTTCAAGGTTAAAGGATGAAAATCATTATTTTACATCAAGACTGACCATTTTAGGTTATTAAATTTAACATGTAAAGTTCTGGATGGATTATTTTTATTGACTGGTGTCACATTTTGCCAGATTTACACTGACACCATATAGTACCATAAAGTATTAATCTAGTTATGAAGATTGACATCTTACTTTAGTCATTATTTTCTTACCTGTGATATAAATGATCAATTTTCACATTGTATTGAGCTAAACATAAAGGCAAAGAATTTTTTTTCCAAAACTGCTTTGTATACTGTTCTGTACTGATACTGTATATATGCAAGGAGAGAGCTAAGACAAACTGTATCACTGTAAAAAAGTCTATATGCCATACGTTGCTTTGTGCATTTGCCCACTTTGGCTATACATATATAGATATATATCAACCTTTGTTTTCCCCAAATATGACAGCCTTCCATTCCTTTTACAATTTTAAAGAAGGCTTACCACTTTAATAAACATGAACAATTTCATTTATCCTCATTTTGTGAAACCTTGTTTGATATTCCAGTAATTTTGTAGAAAACATTAACTTTCAGTCTTTTATTGTTAGTATGCAGTTAAAGTTTTACCACTTTTAATTTTTAAGGCTTTATACCTAACATTGTAGATTGGCATTTTTGTTTTCATTCTAGCTTTGGCAAGTTTTATTGCTTAATTTTTAAGTTAAAATAGAATCTTAAATTCATGTAAACAACTCTGTCTGATTTGAATTATTCATCATGTGTGATGGGCTAGAGCAACCCCATACTTATAATTATGGGAGAAGTTTTTTCCAGTTTCTACCAGTTTTTACAGGTAATTACCACTTATTACCAGTTATTACCAGTGTCCCGAAAAAAAAACAGGTTTTTTCCAGCAAAAACCCAACCCTGAACATTAACAACTTTTTTCTAGTTCAGGTTTCATTTGATTGAAACAATACAAAATGTTGTAAAATGCTGTTTTCAAACACAAAAAGTGGATAGATTTGGGTACTTGTTAGCAAAATTGTAGTAATTTTCTACATCCAGAGACGATGAAAAACTTCCTGCACCCAAAAAAAGTCCAAAGGAAAATCCAAAAAGACGAAAAAAACGAGAGCTCTATATAAATGTAACTTTAGCATTCCGCTGGCAATGAAACAAGAGTGTGTCCAGGGAGGTTTCCTATTGGGCTATAGCGCCACCTACAGAAGACATTGCCTGTAGTATTCCACGGTAAATGGAATAGTCCATTTGTGGAACAGGTGAGGTAAGTAGGAGTGAAGTAGATTGTTGTTTTCAAACACAAAAAGTGGATAGATTTGGGTACTTGTTAGCAAAATTGTAGTAATTTTCTACATTTTGCTGAGAAAATTGTTTGCACTGACAAATTTTTCACTGAGCTCAACACAGCTATAAATAGCAACTTGATTAATTATGAAAAGCACAGTATCTCAGATTTCAGTAAGACTAGGACAAAAGAATACGCAGTGAAAATAATATGCCATGTAATAATAACCAATATTTTTGGATTTAAAACAAAACTTTCAACCGGTCTTGCACAATTCACAAAGGATCTTTTCAAGAAGGAAAACCTTCTTGTACTGTACATACTTTAAGGTCCTTTTGTCTCTCAACAGTTGTAACAAATTAGCTCTACACTAGAAGCTAGTACAGCATGTGGCACACTGTTTTTATCTGTCATTTCTTCAAAATTCTCTGTTCTCTCCTGAATTAATCTTCCAGAAATAAGAACCTCTTGTAAATTTGGACATTAATAGAGAACCCCTTTCTCATTTCAATACTTCCCTTTCAATCATGCTGCCCATTCCTTTCAAGACACACAAAAACTTGGAGACCCAAATGATCCCAAGTCCAATTGACTTTAAATAGAGGACTATACAGGGGCTGAAAGACTAATGATCAGCTAATTGGCTATAGCACCATAGGCCTAACTACTAATGTAAACTTCACAATACTTGCCAAGGTATGGCACGGGAGAGGACTTTGGGCAAAGTAATGTTTACATTTTAGTATGCATAGTCCTATAGGTGGGATGAAGTGGGTAAGGTCCACTATTGTACTAGTACATCATAAATTGTATGCACTCAACAAGGACAGTTTCAAAACCTTATAAAGTATGTACAATACAAACAATACTACACTCTGACACAGAATGTTTCAAGAACTAGGCCTCCTAATAGCAAACAATTTGTTCCACCTGTGCCATCATGGAAAACGAGCTTGCTTGATTTGTGGTACACACACTGCATTGATCCAAGGACTTTTCTAAATGTGAGTCCCAGCGCTCGATACGACCTTAGCCAGGATTCAGAAATTGAATATTTCACATGTCAGAACATAGAGCTACCTGTCTTGTAAAAAAGACATTGTAAATAGATTGGTCAAGATGGTTTCAGTTTTAATAATTGCCATGATGATTTCTCTAATGCCAGGGTTCAAAATTAGCAGTTGTAAGCTTGTCGGAGACAAGTGATTTTTGCCTGGGACAAACTAATATTTATTTCCTAGTTGTCCATGGGACAACCAATCATATTTTATACTGCCTGTCACACTTCATTTAAGCTTGCTTTATGTTCAAAAGCAGTCAACTCTTACTCGAAACTAACATATTTATTGTGGTCCACAGAAATTCTCAATTGGCACAACTCTTTGATTGACAGCAAGTTCACAAAATCAAGTTTTGTACCTCATATATTACATGGTGTGTACTATACTGGGGGTGTTTTAATAATATAACATAATTTGGGTCTTGTACATACCACCATTACCCTGAGGCAATTAACTGAGATTGTGCCTGACAAACTAATATTTATTTCCTAGTTGTCCATGGGACAACCAATCATATTTTATACTACCTGTCACACTTCATTTAAGCTTGCTTTATGTTCAAAAGCAGTCAACTCTTACTTGAAACTAAAATATTTATAGTGGTCCACAGAAATTCTCCATTGGCACAACTCTTTGATTGACAGCAAGTTCACAAAATCAAGTTTTGTAGCTCATATATTACATGGTGTGTACTATACTGGGGGTGTTTTAATAATATAACATTTGGGTCTTGTACATACCACTATTACCCTGAGGCAATAAACTGAGATTGTGCCTGGATGAGTTTTAGTTGTGGAAGGGGCTAATTTAGTAGGTTAGGAGAATTGTTTGGGATGAGATCAGTAGGCCTTTAAACTTGTTTGGAAGTTCCCCTGAGCAGGGTTTCATTAAAATGCATTATAACTACCTTACTGGCAAAATTTCTGATGAAACCTTTAATGGTTGAACAATATTTTTATGTTTGGTGCCAAAATTATTTTATGGGTGAGGATATATTATTTTATGGTGGAGTACCCTAAAATATCAAGGGACAACAACAATTTTTTAATGACCTGTTCTAGAAACAACTGATCTTTTCTTTACTTTTGAGCACTGAATGCAATTTTATGATGTATATACCAGAGCACCAAATTTTTATTTCATAATATCACATGAACTTTGAATTCATTTCTGAGCTGAACAAGACCAGATAATTGATTTTCATAGCTACTATACAGTATGAATAGCAATTTTTAAACAGTCTCAGAATCTGTCCAACATACTTTAAATTCCAGTCGAAAATCTATTTCAAGTTGACAAAAGGAGTTGAATATCAACTAAACTCATCCTCTGCCTTCCCTCCCTTTTACAGGTATCACAAAACAAGATAGTGCCATCAGGTCTAAGTAACCCTAAACACCCTCTACTCAAACCAAGTAAGTGTTAGGGTAATGCTTGCATGCGGTAGGGTAATAATTCCATGATCACACAATGTTCTCTGCCTGAGACACAATGGCAATTCTATCAGTCACACTTCACTCATTTGTACTGTGCTCCATGTGCACATGTATACCATGCACCTGTCTTTAAAGTAATGGCACAAGATAAAGAAAATTCCTTTGTATGTTCATAGGGTCAAAAGGTCAAAAGTAGGAACTGATGTAGATTTAATATGTCTACTCTACTGATAGTAATGTCTTCCATGTACATGCCCATAGTATACCCCTGATATGGTACACAGTACATTTTGGGGGATGAAAATCAGTGAGGCCTTGGACAATTTCAGAAACTTGTTTATTCAGCTAAAATTATCACCCAGGTGAGTAACCAAAAGCTTCATAGACTGAATCACATTATTACAGACATAGTTCATGGAAATTAATGTCCTATTCAATCACTTTAAGAATGGATCCACTTAATACTTAAAAAGTAGTTTATGATCCCTTTGGAGTAATACCATACCTACAGAAGCTTCGAAAAGTTTGAGTAGAAGGGGGTGGGGCGGTGAGCCTTTTTTATACAATCTTGTAACCTCTGGTGGGAAGGTCTATGAGTGGGAGAGACTAGAGACATTTGTGAGGTATGTGTTCAGCCCTCCCCCCCCCCCCCCCCACATTCATCACTGAGAGACTCAGTAAATTTACAGCATTCAATTTGCATCCAAATGTGTTGGTAATTCTTTCTTGTTAAATCTGACCCTCAGCAGGCCTCGATTTTCAGCAAAATTTATGGTTGTCCTTCGGGCAACTATGTCAGTATTGCTAGTTGTCCACAAGAAAATTTGGTTGTCCGAAACATTTTTTGCAAAATGACAAAACAGTTTTTGCGTTTACATATTTCGTTAACAAGTGTCATCTTGAAGAGAACGAGAGAGCCAAAAGGCTTAGTGATTCCTTGCCGAAAAGGGGTGCTTAGTTGTCCTCATAAACCACCAAAAATGGTGACCTAAAATGACCTTTGACCTCTACCAAAAACAATAGGGTTCTTCCTCTCAACATGGCAAATCTATACACCAAATATGAAAAATGGCAGTCATTCCTATCTCAAGATATCGTGATTACAAGGTTTGCGGTCTTTGACCTCTGGTGACCTCAAATGACCTTTGACCTCCACCAAAAACAATAGGGTTCTTCCTATCAACATGACAAATCTATACACCAAATATGAAAAGTGTCGGTCATTCCTATCTCAAGATATCGTGATTGCAAGGTTTTCCGGTCTTTGACCTCTGGTGACCTCAAATGACCTTTGACCTGCCCCCAAAACACTAGGGTTCTTCCTCTCACCATGGCAAATCTATATACCACATATTAAAAGTGTCAGTCATTCCTATCTCAAGATATTGCGATTACAAGGAGTGTCACAAACACACACATACACACGACATCACCATCGCATAGATTCCTTGCCTGCCTTCGGCAAGGAATCAAAAAAACACTAGAAGTCAGAAATATTGCATGGTTGAAAAAGTTTAAAGTGCTAATCGGCCAGCAGTACACTTTTCAATCAGATAAAAGCAAGCTGCTGTATAATTCATTGAGAGAAATGGCTGTCCCATCAGACAACCAACTTTTAACTTTTGGTTGTCCATATGAAATTTTAGTTGTCCCGGACAATCGGACAACCAAGAAAATTGAGCCCTGCCCTCAGAGTATTTCCAATGGGACCCCCTTCAACTGCAATACATGGACAAACTCAGGGCAAACTTTTTATCAGACACAACACTTATCACAGTATATGTGGACAATTTGCATATTCCTTCATTTGAAATATGTACAAATGCTCAGATTGATTGATTCAAATGGTTGGAATTCTTGATATCACCCAATTACTGTAGATGAGCATGTATACTGTAGGCCTACATGTACAGTAGTATAGCCACCCAACCAAAGCTGATAGGCCTAAACCTTCAGTTTTGCACAATTATTGTGTCACAGAACAAAAATCGTACCTTCAACTAAGGTAGGCATGTTGCAACCTACAGTACACTGACAATTGCAGACAGCTAATTTAGGAGGCTATGCATGCATGCATGCAACCACTGCATAGTGCATGCATACAATGTATCATCTCCCATTCCACTCTCTTGTTTGCCTTGTGGCATGGTTTCCCACAATGTCTATGCATTAAAGCCTGATACAGTAGTCTACAGTACATGCACACTTGCTTGCTCAGTTTGAATAAGACCACCTTTATATGTAACTGACATTTGCACAGTGTGTACAGTGCAGCTAACATACAGTATATCCAAGCATGGACAACCACTGAGATGACCTGCTTGCTACTAAAATGAACCTATCACAATAGCAGTGTTATAGGTCTACAAGATATCTTTGACCACCATTCCCAAACAACTCCATAGAAAGCATTAACCCCTATATCCATTGACCTATTTCCAAATAGCATTACAATGAATTGTGGGATAGAGTTTTGGGTGTACATCAATTTTAACCAGAGTAAAATGCCATTGACAAAAATGACAAACACCAAAACTCTATCCCAAAATCCTTTGTACTTGCTATTGGGAAAAAGGTAGACTGAGGATGACCTGTGTATGGTCTAGTTGATAGAGCATCCAACTCAGTTGGGAAGCAGACATCACAGTTGTGACCATTATTACTCAATTCTTACACCCTCACTGCGAAATGCATTCTGGGAGACAGTACTCAAGGTAGCCTATGCAGAGCAAAAAAGGACACAGCTAAAAATGTCAATAACTCTTATTCAAGGTCTTATATAATTTGGTATTTTTTGGCAATTGAAGAAAAATAGCAAGTTAAATATATTCAAAAGAAACTCATTTTAGTAGGTAGCAATTGTCAGGGGGTGAACTTTCACTAGTCTTCATCATAAGCTTTCCAAGAAAAATGAAGGAGTGAGAGCTCACTTGCTAAGTTTAAAACTGCATATTTTCCGTCTTCTAGGTGAAAATATGTTGTAATATAATTTGAAAGAGAGAGAACAAATATATCCAAAATATGGTGGTACCTTTCTTGATATCCTTTATCTTCACTAAAAATGCTACAAAGAACACCGTCTCTTTGTTCTGTTTATCTATTCATTATATGTACTGTATACTTTCACATCACTTACGTATGTGCACGCCCGATGCATGGCAATGCCTTGTATCTTTTATCGCAGTGCTGCAACATGCTAGGTACAATGGCATTTCAAGATGGCTGACTGACTAACAGGTGTACTGCAAACAGATTTGTAGCATAAGCAAAGCAGTATTGACCGTCTTCAGGAAAATTGGAATCATTCATCCACGAACCTATGTTGGAAAAGTTTATTTCCTCACAAACTGTCAGCATTTGGTGTTGTTACATGAATTTTGTGGATCATTTTGGGTCAAATTTGTGACCATTAGCCTAATATTCAGCCTTGATGACCTAAAATCTCCCAGTGATTCTTATGTCTTTTGGCCAATAATTTCACCTGAAATTGGTTGTATGAAACTATGAAAACTTGCAAAGTTAGTCTGGTAATTATAATAGTTTTCTTGATAATGATTGGAATTATACAGAATAAAAAAAGCCATTCTTTTTTCCAAGGGTACATTTCCATAAGCTGCTAAAATTCAAAATTAAGTGATCAGAGCTTAATATATTTTGGTGACCCTGAGGTCAGCTTCCCAACTGAACTGTACTGTAACTCAGAAAGTTCAGGATGGATTCCCAGGCCAGGTCATACCTGAAGCCTAAACAAATTGAGCCTACCAGCATTGTGCATATGTGTTCCTCCACATTATCAATGGAGTCTGAAAAAACAAACCAGTGCACCTAATGTAACAACTAGAAAAGGCTATGAGCAATGGCAGGTTGCAGGCACATAGCCAGGCCTATGTCATGAGGGCGGGGGGGTTAATGTCATGGGGGGGTTTGGGGGCACCATATGAAGGGAAAAATTTTAGGTGCTTTTTGCATTGCAAGATGGGTCATGGAGGGGTTCTGACCCCCCCATCAAGAAATACCTTATTAAACAGTGCAAATCTACCCCATCTACTCACTTATCCCACTCGTACAATGGTGTAAAATTCATCCGCATTCAGACCTAAAATCTCAGTCTTTAGTTACAGGGTGAGTACCCCAATGTGCAATCAAAACACTCTCAGCATGGTACATGCTGTGAAGTATGAGCTTCGGTACTCTGAGCCAATTGAGAATTTGTGTAGGATGAGAGGAATAGGCCTTTAATGTGTAAAATACTATCCAACCTAATGTACAAATGAGGGACATAATTGCTCCCTTCTTTCTTTTACTGTAGGCCTACATGCAAACTGGAAAGACACCTGTCCACAACCCTTTCCTACAAACTAAATTAAAGCATGGTAGCATTTCCTACTGTACATGTTTGGTACAGAAATATAAACCACTGCCAAAATTTAATGCAATTCAAAGTCCAAGGTGAGCAACAACTGATAAAATGTCATGTTCACTTACAGTAATGAGACGCCTGATGAATTCAAACTTGGAAATCTTTGTTTATATCAATTTTTGTAGCATAAAATCAAATTTTCCAGTCACTTCATTTGACAATAACAAATAGGAGAGGTACCATGTTACTTCAGTCATTCAATGCACCACTGATTACAGTGCAGGGCATACTGTATAAGAATCATGGAAACGTAAGGCCAATGTAAACAAAGAGCTTCACGAATCCATCGCCACCTTTGCTGATTGCAGTCGGTTCTGCATAAAACAGAACATGTGGCAACACTAAATTGATTCTGCTACCTCTTGTTGAAACTCACACCCTAAAATTCATTCTTGGTTTGTGTTACCAACCAATCTTTCTCCACTGAAGGTTAATGAAACCGCAACTCCTGCGGAGTGATATTAACCATTTTTCAATAAACAGAAAAATACAGTTGTGGTTCAGTTTTAAGTTTTGAATTTCAGTTGCTCTCTATAAAGCAATGGACTACCTAGTATACATGTGCTACATTTAAGTCTTTCATTCTGTAGATAATTACAGGATGCCTTTTAAATTTAGTGGACAACTTCTGCATCCCACAACTGTTTGTTTATTAAATCAAAAAACTTCCCTGAAACTGTCCTACTTTCTGGTAGATCACCAAATGTCAGGAAATACGAAGGCTATTAATGCTTGTACTGTAATACAATACCGTATTCACCTAAGATGAAGACTATATTTTATGCAATTAAAAGATGAGCATTGTTTATGGATACTTTAAAGCTTTTGAATTGAGTACAACACTGCACTGTCTGTGTTGTGGAACATGAACCTTACAAATGAAATCGAAATGGAGTTTATCATCAACAGTCCTGAAAAACAGAGGTGAGCTGATATTATACATGTGTATAAAGAAGGTCTCTATCAAAGATTTGTTAGCATGAAAATGGGTATTTGATGTAAAAAGCATTTGCAAACCATGAAAATAGCCATTCCCATTAAATCCACCAATCACTGATCGTTTAACACAGTAGTTTTTGATTTCTGATGCAGAAATCCATAAATGTAAGCTTAAACCTTTACCGTTGTGCTCCAATTGGGGCATACAGTACTTGTGCGCTTCAGGAGTGGGCGGAAAAGCAGACGTAGCACGCCCCACATCAGCTTCCATAGGCTATTGACCCAGTGACCTCAAACTCTTGTCTCTCTGGTTGTTGTGTCCAAATTTTCGGGTAGCTACCTGCAGTTTCGAGCTCCGCGTGAAAGAGTAAAGATGGGTGACAGCCGTGTTCTCCGTATGGGTCTAAAAGGACCCAAACAACGGGTAAAGGGTTAAAATAAGCTTGTTGAGTGAGTTTACTGCAAAGCTGATGCCGCTGCCTCTGCGTGTGTGCACAGCCCAATGGTGCAGATACTTTAGGTTAAACTTTCACCGTTGTGCTCCAATCGAGGCATATTTGTCCGCCTCGGGTATGGGCAGAAAAGCGGACATAGCACACTCCCCATCAGCTTTCGTAGGCTATTGACCCTGTGACCTTAAACTACTGTCTCTCTCATTGTTGTGGCCGAATTTTTGGGTAGCTACCCACAGTTTTGAGCTCTGCGTGAAACAGTAAAGATGGGTGACAGCTGCACACTCTGTATGGGTCCAAAAGGACCCAAACAACGGTAAAGAGTTAATAAGCAAGTCTGATGATGTCGAGAGAGACACACCACAGGCCTATGGCTAATGCTATCCTTTGTTTTGCAACCTTCATTTCAAGGAAAGCTGTAATGTAAGTTTGTCTGAAAATTTTATTTTGGAAGTTGAAATTGTGTCTTTGAAAACCATAAGTGTCACTTACCAAACTATAAACTATTTGGTGAGCAGTGTTTCCTGCATGGGGTAAAGGAGGGATTTTCTCCCCCCCCCTCCAAAAGTTTCTTCAGAAGGTGGGTAAAATCCCTGCCTTTTCATTCCATAAAACTAAGAAAATTGTCAATACTGTATCTTGGTTTCTTTGTTAAAGGGACACTTTTGAAGCTATGTCACGAGTTTACAAAAATAAATGGCCTTAAAAATCCTTCAAATTGCTTCTTACATGGAGCCTTAAAGCAAGCTTTTGTCCCCCTTGAACCATGAACCCACTTGTAACTTTAGTCTAGGACAGCATCAATTTGGACCACAGGATAATGTAATTAATCCCCCTCCCCCTCCCCCTCCTCCCCCCCCCCCTTCCTTGTTTGTGTTTTGGCAGAATCCCTGGATGAGTAATGAAGAGATGCTGTATAGGGTTTACAACTGTGTGCAACACTCTCCATCATTATTTTTGCATAGCCAACAAGGTAACACTAAACATTCAAACTATATCTAATGTCCTCTTTTTGCTGACAAGTACAGTAGCTTTCGCACTGTTTCTGTACAATAATCATGGCATATTGTTCTAAAACAAGGAGAATTGTTCTGCATGAATTTAACAAGTGGGTTACAAAACAATTGTCACATGGCTGACACTGTAGGAGCAAACCCTGGATTAAAATGGTGGGCTACCCTTTTTTCAACTGGCAGGTTTTCACTCTTCCTTTAAATCTGCTATAAATGCTCACTGGGTGGAAGCCAAAAAAATTGCAGTCTGGTCCCATATACAGTAAAAAAGCATTCCTTTAAATTCTTATCTTTACAAAAACTAATAAATTAACCTGTACACAAACTGTTGTCATACAAGTTGATCAAGTGAAGACAATGGTCACAGTATGGTACAGGTAAGCATACTGCATTACCTATACTGTACATAGTACAGTGTGGGTGCTACTATATGCACAACACACAATTTGCTCTAACAGTATCTCTTGATGCATATCAGAATTTTGTCAACAAATGAAACCTTGGGTGATCAGCTGACCTCTTGAGGTGAACAAGACTGAACACAAAAGGGCTAAAAAAAAGAGAGTTATAGAGAATTATGCAATTGCCATACAAACCAACTTGCACCTGATATGGCAGGTCACATTTCATGCCCATTTAGTTTTAAGCAAATTCCTTGCGATAAACAGCCATGAAAAGATAGAAAGTCTCCTAAGCTTTTCACAATCCACTTGTAAAGCAGGAGCAAAGCAATTTCAAAATGTTGACAGATGCAAAAATATGTTGCTTGGCACAGTGTACCAAGGAATGATTTATTTGATGAGACAAATTGTTATCAAAACAGCAAATGTTGTTTTTCACATCTCTTTCACACACATAGACCTATACGGTACTGTTTGTACTGAGACTGCAAGGTACTGTAAGAATTAAGTGGGGGTTTGGGAAAATTAGCCCCTGAAACAAGTCAAAAAGCTCCCAAACTGAAGTGACAAGGATAAAGAAGCCATGTATTAAAGGCCCAATTTTCTCATCCCAAACAGTACCAATTCTCCTAACTTACTTACTCAAGTCCCTCCCACGATTGTCTGAAATTCACCCTCATCCAGACACAATCTCATTTTGCTTCAAGGTGAATATAGAAAGCTCAATGTGTATAACCAACACACTATAAGAACAGTTCGTGCTGTGTAATATAAGTTTTGGTACTCTGCATTGTTTAAATTAGCAGTCAGTCAAAAAGCTGAGCCAATTGAGAGTTTCTGTTACCCTGTACTAGAAGTGTAGTTTGGGGTGAGAGGATTGTCCCTTTAAGTGTACAAAAGGGCAGATCATTTTTAGGCATATAAATACTCCCTGAACAGTCACAAAGAAGCCCATGTGAGCTAAAAACAATCCCTCTCATGGAAAACAGGGGCCTCAAAATCTGGAAAATGAACCACAATCATGTTTGCACAGATGATGTTTGCCTACAGGCCTATTGTCTTTCCTTCATGTACTTGATTTTTTTTTACACTTACATGTATACAGTACCTCTCAAGGGAGGAGAAACTGCATGGTGTAACTACCGTAGGTACAGTAATTCCTTCATATAATTACCAGAGTAATGTGCCATCTTATAAGCAATTTATCATCTTTCAGTATTAATTTATTCAATTTTGATTACTGCCAATTCAACCAGAATGCAAAAATGCATTGAGGTTTCGATGATACATACATGCTCTTTTCAATAAAATGCTACATTTGTTGTAACAACTGGTGACCCAAAGTGACCTTTGACTCAACCTGTAAGTAACTGGTTTTTCTTTTAACCAAAACACTTCTATATTCAAAAAGCCAAATTTCTACTGTGCCTTAAGATATTCTGCAAACAAGGTTTACAGAGTTTGATGCCAGGTGGTACCAGATGGCCATTGACCTCCATCAAAACAACAGGTACAGTACTTTCAACTCACCATAACTCATACACACACTAATTGTGAAATACATCCAGGTTTCGTACCTTGAGCTGTCCTATACAGGTTTTCGGAGTATGACCCCATTTGACCCCAAATGACCTTTGACCTCTACCAAAATCAATAGGGTTCTTCCTTACATCATAATGCATCAACATATCAAGTTTGAAATCAATCCAAGCTTCCTACCTTGAGATATTGTGTTGAAAAGTTTTCAGGATTTGTCCCCTTCTGACCTTTGACCTCCACCAAAATAAATAGGGTTCTTCTTTACATCATAAGGCATCAACATATCAAGTTTGAAATGAATCCAAGTTTCCTACGATGATGTATCATGTAAGCAAAGATTTCAGGGTTTGACCCCATGTGACCCCAAATGACCGTTGACCTCCACCAAAATTAATTGGGTTTTTCCTTTAATCAAAACCCATTAACCTATCAAGTTTGAAAAGAATCCAAGTTTTTTACCTTGAGATATAGTGTAATTAAGGATTTCAGGGTTTGATCCCATAGGAACCCGTGTGACCTTAGACCTCCACGAAAATAAATTGGATTCTTTCTTACATCACAACGAATCAACATACCAAGTTTGAAATGAATCCAAGTTTCCTACCATGAGATATCGTGTAAACAAGGATCTCCAGATTTGACCCCCTGTGACCCCAAATAACCTTTGACCTCCACCAAAATCAATGGGGTTCTTTCTTACATCATATCACATCAACGTATCAAGTTTGAAATGAATCCAAGTTTCCTATCTTGAGATATCGTGTAAACAAGGATTTTGGGGTGTGACCCCATGTGACCCCAAATGACCTTTGACATCCACCAAAATCAATAGGGTTCTTTCTTACATCAGAACGCATTAATGTATCAAGTTTGAAATTAATCCAACTTTCCTACCATGAGATATCGTGTAAACAAGGTTTTTGGGGTTTGACCCCCTGTGACCCCAAATGACCTTTGACCTCCACCAAAATAAATAGGGTTCTTCCTTATATCATAACGCATCAACGTATCAAGTTTGAAATGAATCCAAGTTTCCTACCTTGCGATATCGTGTAAACAAGGATTTTGGGGTGTGACCCCATGTGACCCCAAATCACCTTCGACATCCACCAAAATCAATAGGGTTCTTTCTTACATCATAACGCATCAACGTATCAAGTTTGAAATTAATCCAATTTTCCTACCATGAGATATCGTGTAAACAAGGATTTTGGGGTTTGACCCCCTGTGACCCCAAATGACCTTTGACCTCCACCAAAATCAATAGGGTTTTTCTTTACATCATAACGCATCAACATATCAAGTTCGAAATTAATCCAAGTTTCCTATCTTGAGATATGGTGTAAACAAGGATTTTGGGGTATGACCCCCTGTGACCCCAGATGACCTTTGACCTCCACTAAAATCAATGGGGTTCTTTCTTACATCATATCACATCAACGTATCAAGTTTGAAATTAATCCAAGTTTCCTATCTTGAGATATGGTGTAAACAAGGATTTTGGGGTATGACCCCCTGTGACCCCAGATGACCTTTGACCTCCACTAAAATCAATAGGGTCCTTCCTCTCAGTATGGGGTATCTGTGTACCAAGTTTGAGAATTGTCAGATCTTCCCTTCTCAAGATATCGTGTAAACAAGCAAAGTGTCACAAACACACACACACGCACATACACACATACATACACACGCACATACACACATACATACACACACACGCCATCATGAATGCATAGGTTTCTCTTTTCATCGAAACCAATAAGCCCCTTTAAATTAAAGCTTTGTCTGTGTTAACAGTGTGTAACCTGTACATGTGCATTTCCTTTCTTTGTTAAAGGGAAATTTTGTGTTCGTTTTACAAGAAAATTTCATCTTTTCAAAATGATATTTTTTGGCAAAGAGTGAGGAATAATTAAAAATAAGGCAGTATGGTAGCCTTCTTTTCAAGAAATAAGTTCCTCACCAATAGAAATTCAGTTGTTTGTAGCTCAAGAATAATTTGTTCACCCAAACTTTCAACACTTCAAATGCAACTTCCATAGCTCTTTTTGTGCATAACATTTTGAGGAGATGAAGCTGTACTGTACAGTAGCTGGGGTTTATTTTTGAGACCGAATGTTTCGGCAATGATTGGAGCTTTTTACTTTTAATGCAATGTTGGAGCATTTTAAACACAGTATTTCCCTTTAAGCAAATTGAGATGTTGGTAACATTTTATTACTAAGATCTTAACTGGTACTACTTTAGTCCAGGTTTTCAAAAACTTAAGTAGTCTACAGTATGTTTATTATCACCATAAATATGCCAGGCTATGTTTCTCTGGTTTGTCACATGCTTTTACAATCCAAAAATACTCACTTCTACTGTCAAGAATAAAACATTTTACATTTAAATGTGGACAGTTATTTGCATTTTAGCCTCTGTTGTAATGAAATCCAATAAATATATTTAATGAAGTTGTATTGTGTTTACATCCACCATATTATTTCCACAATTTCAAGTTTTTAAGATCGTAATACTGTATTGTTCAATGCAGGCTTTGACAAATTTTTTCTTTCGTACTTGTTTGACGGACTAGCTGTTTTCTCAATCTACTTGCCCACATAAATATCTACTTGTCCAATTCAAATCTGTTGAGAACATATAATTTTTTAAGTCTAAAAGTACAAATGCCATTTTGGGCCACTCAAAAATTTAAGGTTGGGGGTACTTGCCCAGTAGGCTGCAACATTGAGCATGGTAGTTGCCCGAGTGATTTTTTACTTGTCCCAGGCTGTCGGGCGGGGGATTTATCGAAGCCTGGTTCAATGTAGCAAATCTGTCAACATTTTGTTATCACAATGGAAACCAAAGCCACATCTTGATTGCAGGATGTACTCATGGGTAGAAAAAGTTGGGAAGCTGGGAGGCTCCTTCCCAGGAAATGTGGACATCTGGAAAGAAATTTTCCTTTTGCCTACATGAAAATGGAAGGGCAATTTTGGAAAATATTTTTCCCTTCCTGGGAAATAAGCATTTTTTCCAACCCTGGACGTACTTTATATAAAAGTATTAAAACACTCATATTTGCAATATCAAAAACATTGTTACCATAGGCCAACATCCAATGATCAATTCATGCATACCATTCTGTAAAACAAAATTCAAATTATGTAACACTTGACTAGATGGAACTTTCGATTACCAAGATCCTCCTGAGCAGGAATTGAGCTTTTCAAGACAAATGTTTTGTATATAACATAAGATGGTAGAGTGTTTATCATGCATGTATAGACTGAAACAAGTGTGGTGCATTTCATCACAAAGTGTTGAAGAAAAATACACCTTCATCAATGCAGTACATAAATTTTAGATATCAAGTGGAAATATTTCTTCGTTATTTATTTCACAAGCTAATGTTTTAAATTTTGGAACTTTGGAAAACATATTTATTACACAAAGAATAACATCTGCCAGTCATGATAACTTTTCTGCAAAATTGTTTTAAAGGTGCCATAAATATTCAATGCAGCTCACTGCTTGCAGTTATGTATATTACTGACTTCATGACTAGCTTTCACTTTCCCATTTCTATTCTCCATAAATTCTGTCCTCTCTTCCCCATTCGCCAAACAAAAACAGAAAACCCACAAAGGATTAGCCATGACTGTCAAAACATGACACACTGCCCCCTCTTAACCAATCTCCTGCACCAAAGTTACTGTTTTAAGATGAAAAATTGCAAGTATCTTAACCTTATTAGCAGCTTTCCAACCTGACAATGACTACAGTATTCTGAGGATGGTGGCTTATGGGAATTAGACAGCCACCAATCAAGGAAGCTTGGTTCCATTACGAAGACTCCATTGCATATTTAAAGGCGACTATCAATAATGAATGACACTTTGATATAGTCCTACTGAAGTTACAGTATTTGGTGAATGCCAGCTATTAAGCATGAGGAATTCCCATGCTATAGAAGAATAATGATGAACCTGAAGGTTACACTAAAGATGGAAGCTAAGAACTTACGCCTTTAGTACGAATGAAGCAGGATAATAAATTTTGCCATCTAACTATTGCGTAAAGTACAGAACAATCAATAGAGGCTACAATGAAATTCCTATTGAACATGAAACACAATGTGCATAGTGTACAGGACGAGCACATGAACAAAGCATACTTAATAACAAGTATATTAAAGTGGGCATGACACTGCCACAAAAACTTTTGTGTATTGCAAGATTCGATATGTACAGTATTTTACAAATATCATCTCACACCCCATTAAAAACCTACAAAATTCGACTTAAATGAAATTCGAAGGAAATGTTCAAATTCCAATTTCGAAAAATGCCACAGCAGGTCACCTGACTTTTATGTTCAATTGGAGGCACAAACCCCACCCTATTTAAGAACGCGCATCTAAACGTGGAACTAATCTAATGCTCGGTAAAATAATCTTATCTAGCAAATGAAAACAATTGCATCACATTACTTGTCCAACATACAAAGCAAAAGGCACCAACCAGGGTTGGAATTCGGAGCAATCATTGGTCAATATGTTCGCTTGCATACTGTATGCGCACGTGTAAAAACAGTTCTGTTTTTGTGCAAGAAAGATGCAGTTCGGGCAGCCATACAGAACAGGTATGGAGAGTCCACAACAAGTGCATCACCACTAGGGGTGCGTCTTTACTGTATGAGCTGTTCGGTGAAGGGGTTGTTTCAAATACTAAGCAGTCACCAGGCACTGCACAATTCACAATGTAGTCAGTGGCTGTGCTCACTGCTATCGTAGTGCGGTGTTTACAATGATACACTCGCTAACACACGTTACCATGCCCATGGTTCGATGATTGTGAGCTCCTTGGTACAATGTTGCTAACCGTGCCTACAATGACGTCACCATCTTGAGACGCACTCAAATTGGTTTTTTCGCTTTTGGATTTCGATTGGGCTGAGTCTGGCCTCTGATTGAAAATTCACAACATCATATTTCGGTATTTATGGAAATAATTTAGTAGGAAAAACATTCACTTTATGTCAAGGTGTATCCAAAAAACATTTACAGAGAAACTTACTTTGGCCATGTAATACCCAATTCAAGGAATGTGCAGTGCTTCTGTCAGAGGAAGGGGGGATGGGGGATAGACGGATTTGTTCCCTACCCTTCCAGAAAAAGGCAGGGTCAAATTTCCCCTCCCTTTTATTTCCATAAAAAGTAAAATCTAGAATGCCCAGATGTCAACACTACGCTGATAACGTAGGAACATACATAGCTTGTCAGTGAAAATGCCACAGCACATGTACAGTCTGTAAGGGCAAGCAAATTTCACAAGAGTGACAACATTTTTTGGATGTGCAAGAGAATACTGTAAACAAAGACTCTGATTGGTTGATATTTAATTAATTTATGTTTTGAAAGTATTAACACAAACAGCTTCGAACTCTAGTACAGTAGCCCGGCTTGCTTTTTGAGTTACAAAATGTTCCAAATATAAAAATGATAAAGGTGTAACGCAAGTATTTATTTTCCCAACTGGATTTTTTCTGTCTTTTATTTGTCATTTCGATTTGAACTCTGTTAACATGGCTACAACCTCTCCAATACAGAACTTTGTTAATTTCTCATGCATACTTGTGGAGCATAATTTTACAAATCGTTGCTATTCTATTCATCTTCAGGAGTATTGTTTGATATCGCCAAACGGGGGTGGCCACTAATGTTTGGTTTCATTATCATCAGGCTCAGAAAGATACATAGCCACTGTAAATCTTCTCTGCTTTTGGAAACTAGTTACAGCTGAGTTGTACCAAATGGCTTGCAGCCAGAGGAAGCAAGACTAAACAAAAAGATCACAGGATAATAAGTTTCCCGTGAACTTTCAACTAAATTATCAGGTTACGGATCATCAGTAAATATCAGCAAGTGCACTTGGTTAAGTCATGCCAATCCAATATTTTACTGATGTTTGTGAATCCAATTATCAGGTGAGCCCTACACACAGCCATGAGAAAAGAGAGTTTTATATTTTTCAACCAAAGATTATTTATAAGCTTTAAACCAACTCTTTGATGAAAAGTTGTCATTCATTATATGATGCTGCCCATGATCAAAACTTCCATCTAAAATAGAGGCTTTAGCTGATGTAAGGAGTCCAAGTTTCTGTTTGCTTTAAGCAACTTTGTGGCCAATGTCACATTGCAAAGATTCAGAGTCATAATTGAGCACCGCCTACTTCAGGAATAGACCAACTGGGGTGAGTGTTCATGAATATTAACCCTTTACCGTTGTTTGGGTCCTTTTGGACCCATGCGGAGAGCTCGGCTGTCACACATCTTTGCTGTTTCACGCGGAGCTCGAAACTGCAAGTAGCTACCCGAAAATTCGGCCACAACAGCGAGAGAGACAATAGTTTAAGGTCACGGGGTCAATGGCCTACGGAAGCCGATGCGGGGCGGGCTACGTCCGCTTTTCCGCCCACTCCCGATCCGCGCAAATATGCCCCGATCGGAGCACAACGGTAAAGGGTTAATCTAAAATATCTGCACCACTCGGCTAAAGGTTTACGTGCACACACGCAGAGACAGTGGCATCAGCTTTGCAGTAAACACACTCCACAGGCTTATTTTAACCCTTTACTGTTGTTTGGGTCCTTTTGGACCCATGCGGAGAGCTCAGCTGTCACACATCTTTGCTGTTTCACGTGGAGCTCGAAACTGCGAGTAGCTACCCGAAAATTCGGCCACAACAGCGAGAGACAATAGTTTAAGGTCACGGGGTCAATGGCCTACGGAAGCCGATGCGGGGCGGGCTACGTCCGCTTTTCCGCCCACTCCCGATCCGCGCAAATATGCCCTGATCGGAGCACTACGGTAAAGGGTTAAGGCCATCAAGTTTTCTGACCTACTGTAGTGTGATACTTTAAAACTGTAAGTACCTTTGGGCGAACAAAAAAAGTGTTACCTCAACTTACCTGTTGAGATCTCACCAAAATAACTGCAAAAAGGATCATTTGGGACAAAAATTTAGCATTGGGTCAAGGCGTTATCTGCACGAGTAGCTGCCATTTTCTTCTGGTGTATGACGGGAAGAGAACTAGTTGCTTCGTAACAGAAGCACCTAAGTCTATACGGCATTCCAAATTATATAATAATAATAATAATACATTGAACTTTAATATATAGCGCCAAATCAGAACAAAAGTGTAGCTGCTCTAGGCGCTTGACAAAAATAAAAAATATATAAAAATACACTTCTTATAGTTACTGAATCAAAGATGGTATTATGAAGACAGCTATGCAGGTAAAGTATCAAGTTTGACACCTTTCCAGTTGTGACCTTTGACCTCTACTGACAACAGTTGTTGAAAACTCAAAAATATGATGCACTGACTTTCTGTTACGGTCAAAATTCGCAGTGAAAATTCAGCCATTGTTGAATGAAACTTTGTGAACATCTTTTTAGAGCTGTCAGCAATGAGCAATTAATGGCAGATAAATCACCAGCCAAGTAATTGTTAAGTAAAATGTTACATGCGATTAATCACATCTCAGGTCCCAGGGTCACTGACTTGCATTAAGTAAACAATGTAGCATCGTTCTTCGCAAGTAAAGCTGCCTTGACAAAGCATACAATGTCTACAGTACGAATAAGAAGCTCAGAAACTGTGCAGAGCTATATGCAACTTTTCTCCACCCAACCCCTGCTACAGTACTTTGCTTGAGATTGAGCAAGGTGTCATGGGGGAGGTCCTTTTAATCTGTGAACCCAAAACACAGAACCTTTTGTTACAGGCTTTACTTCAACACCACCTCTACATTTTGTAATGAACATAATTTACAATGAAATTTGAAAGCACTGAACTTAGTCTACACCGCTGTGTCTTTTAAGTATCTTGTGTGCCACTGTGCACTTCACCGTAATAGTTCAATTTGAACAGCCACTTGTCAATTCACTACTAGCTTACATATCCCGAAACTGCAACTTGAAAGTGACGTTTTTCAAGAAATACTGTAACAAGATCAGCTTTCTAATCATATTATTCCTGTCCTTGTATCACGTATGAGTGTTTGTAAGTCATGAATTGAAAAAAGTTTCCAAAAAGTTTTGATCACTGTTTATCAAGACCAACAGCGTACACAGCAGCAGTTGTACATAGTAACAGTCGACTGAAAATCGTTTATACACTGCTGCTTCGTGCTGTACATCGAACAAACTTCTGTTACGAAGAATTGTGCTCACTGATTGGCTGCTTCCATTTCTGAATGAAGTGGCTTCTTTAAAAGTTTGGGAATTCCCCACTTCTAACGTAATTATTTAGGGAGGGAGTCATGTTATTGCCAATTGAGGTACATCCATTCTCTGAGCGCTTTTAACCATACACCAGGGTTCTAGCAAGGCCGTTCAAACTGGGTGCTCCACCCAGTTTGAATTTACTTTTTTAAGTCAGCACCCAGTTTGAAACTTCACCCCCCAGTTTGAATCTCACTGCCCAGTTTGAATTTCATCACAAACATACTCTAAACATAGGCTAAACAGCATCAGACACATAACATCCAATTGAATGATTGTACTAAATTTGGAAATAACCAAAAATCATGCAACTGACTATGCAGAGGCAATGTGACATGTCATTTACATCTTGTGATGAGGGCCTATAGCCAACATCATGTAAGAATGATGCAAATGGCGATTTACTCGCACCCGGTTTGACATTTTTCCTGGCTAGATTCCTGTACACGCCGAGCAGCAAACTAAAGGCAGTATTATACTGTGCATGTATGTAGCATGGGTCCCAGTTATGTGCTGCGAACGTACGTTACATCTATTTACACAATACAGGCAGTAACTTATACAACCAGAAAGCCAATTTGGCTTATTGATTCCTTGCCATCAAATACTTTACCTGCTTTCAATTTGACAGTGTTTGATAGACTTTTTTTTACGTTTTAGGTGCAAAATTTTCACAATTTTACCACTGGTGACCTCAAATGACCTTTGACCTTTACGAAAAACAACAGGCTTCTTTCTCTTAATATGACAAATCTATAAACCTAACATAAATATTATCAGTCACTCCTAAAGATATCATGTTCACAAGACATTGTCGAAGTTTTCACAATTTAACCGCTGGTGACCTCAAATGACCTTTGACCGCTACCAAAAACAATAGGGTTCTTCCTCTCAATATGACAAATCTATATACCAAGTATGAAAAGTGTCAGTCACTCCTATCTGAAGATATCGTGTTTAAATACAAGCCATTTTCGGCATTTTCACAATTTTACTGCTGGTGACCTCAAATGACCTTTGACCTCTACCAGAAACATTAGGCTCCTTTCTCTTAACATGACAAATCTGTATACCAAATATGAAAAGTGTTGAACATTCCTAGCTACCTTAAGATATCGTGTTTACAAGCAAGTGTCATAAACACACATACACATGCACACATACATACACACGACATCACCATCGCATAGATTCCTTGCCTGCCTATGGCAAGGAATCAATAAATGACAGGTGAAAACTAAGATGTCTAGATTTGATCGTTGCGGACTATTGTTAGCCCTGACGTTCCATTTTGCACTGTAAACTTAGGTGGCTAGGCCCTTGGCTTAGTTTTTGTAGTGGCTTCAAGCCACACTATTTTGGGGGCAAATTAGAAATGAAACAAATGGGAAGATTGGGCAAGTGTCAAAGTTAAATACATCGAAGTTGGTCCTGCAGCTGTCTGCTTAGGGGGCGCGGTGGCTACTTTTGCATTCGATACTGTACTGTGGCCTTGCCTATACTTTGTGAAGGATTGCTGTGTTGCAATACTGAAACTTCATCTAGCTACAGTACTGGTGTGTGGTGTAACGATCCACAAAGGATCACCCCACTGCCCACGGTAATGGACTAAAATATTTTTCCAATTTGGTAAACATTCTCTGAGACTGAGAATGAAGACAGCCTCTTGTAAGTTTGAAAGTTGTCTGTACTTCGTTTCCAAAGTTGAAAATTTTATCAGCCAGGCTTTGACAAATCCCCCTCCCAACAGTCTGGGAGAAGTAAAAAATCACTCGGGCAACTACCGTGCTCGATGTTGCAGCCCACCGAGCAAGTACCCCCAGCCTTAAATTTTTGAGTTGTGCAAACTGGCATTTGTACCTTAAGACTTTTACAAATTATATGTACTCAACAGCTTTGAATTGGACAAGTAGATATTTATGCCGGCAAGTAGATTGATTAAACAGCTAGCCCAGAGGGCAAGTACGAAAAAAAAAATTTGTTACAGCCTGTATCAGCGTGAGGCCCCATTGTGCTATTGTCACGTAGTGAGTTACTTCTCACACATCACAAATATATCACTTATGAACTTGCACACAAGCGAGCTATCTGACAGCTGATTCAAAATCACAACGTACTGATTACAGTTAGTTTCCGCCCTCGCTACTTTCCGCCCCTCAAAAACGGTGTTTTCCGCCACTTTTATTTTTAGTAGAAAACATCTTTTTGGGAGGCAAAAGGTAATGGTATGGAATATGATTTCAGTGGTACCTTTGTCAAATGAAGATTCCATCAACTTTTTCTTAAAGTTTCAAACTTTATCAATGTCTTGTACTATTCAGTGCGACGCCCATTACTGCCATGTTGACATCTCTCCAAGGAACGTTCTCACTGTAGACTTCAGTATACTAATACGTACTTACGTACAGGTATACGGTATTCAGTGCTGTGAACAACTGTTCACACAATCAGCATAAGCCTACCTAAAGACAAGCGGACTACTTATACGTAAAAAAATACGAGTCTGTGACTAGACTTGCCGTTTAGAAAAAAGGTCATATAATTCATTCTTTTTGATGAGGATACTGAAAAATTTTTAAGGCCTAGGCCTATCCACAAATTTCATTGTTTTCTTGTACTTGGATTTGAAATTTGAAGGTAACAGTTATTTTAAACACTTGTAAGTTCAAATGTTCCTTCCCGCCCTAAGATTTTTAGGGTTGGAAAGTAAAAGGCGGAAAATAGCCAGGGCGGAAACTAACGGACCCCCATTGTACTGTTTCCCAAGATATTTATCTCGAGTGGCTACACCGGCTCCGCCAACAACATCGTGGCTTGTACACCCTTTACCATAGTCATTTATGCCCAAAAACTGTTTTAAGTCCAAGACATTTATCTCGAGTGGCTACACCGGCTCCGTCGGCAACATCGTGGCTTGTACACCCTTTACCAAAGTCATTTATGCCCAAAAAATGTTCTTAGTCCAAGACCTTTATCTCGAGTGGCTACACCGGCTCCGCCGGCAACATCGAGGTTTGTACACCCTTAACCATAGTCATTTATGCCCCCAAAATTTTCTGAGTCTAAGACATTTATCTTGAGTGGCTTCACCGGCTCCGCCGGCAACATCGTGGTTTGTGCACCCTTTACAATGGTCATTTATGCCCCCAAAATTTTCTAAGTCCAAGACATTTATCTCGAGTGGCTACACCGGCTCCGCCGGCAACATCGTGGTTTAGATTTTTTCATAACTCGCAAGATTAAGAACTCTCTGTTTATTTCACTATGTGCTTATTGTATTTGAACTCTCTGTTTATTTCACTATACTGTGCTTATTGTACGGCTACACCGTGGACTTTTTTATTGGCCGGGTATTCTATAGTTGTACCGACATATCACCCGCCCAGCTTGCAAAGACAGTGCCCATAACGTTCAACGTGCTATGTGAACTGAGCCTTGCATGTATACGATTCTATAATTAATGCTGTATGCCTCCTCGAGTATGCCCACAGAATCTGATGTCCTGGCTAGTGGGTATGTTTGTTAATTTTAGCCGAGCATGGGCTGTGTAATTGTGTGAGAGCCTCACGTTAGACCTAACGTTAGGCCTAGCCCTAGGCCATGTAATGATCACACAGCCCTGTCTGTGGCCTAAGGTGGGCCTAAGGTTAGCCCTCAATCAGTGCCTTGTGTACTACGCTCCGAATAAAACATGAGGCAAAGTGAAGCGTAGTGTGTAGGGCCTAGCCTAATTGAGGACAAGCCTAACGTCAGCCTAACGTTAGGCCTAATCTGATTCGAATTCTGCGTATTGTCCTGACACATATTTTACTTTCAGGCACTTTTAAAGTTTAAAGCCTAGGGTGCGTTTGGGTATTGTCGGACAGTCGACGGTTTTATCTCATAGCTTCCAACACACTTGCACTACACTGATGCTAACCTGATACATCGACAGGCACAACTGTACTAATGTGCCCCAGATATGTAATGGATATGCATACGTACAGAGACCTAACACAGCACTTAGAAAATGTTATGTGTGTGTTAGGTATTGTCGGACACTATCGGGTGTTCTCGGACGCTTTACTATTTCAATAATATTATTACTAAATATCAGGAAATACACATCCAATGATAGAGAAATTATCCATTTAATCTAAGTTAAAAGTCCCGACATAAAATTTAGTTCGAAAATATTGAGTTAAGTTTTCTTAAGAACCATTTCATTTTGTCATTCTTTTCCCCTACACATACACTCATAGGCATACGTATGCGTACATATTACTGTGGACCAGTGTTCGCGCTAAGCTGCGCGATTGCGGGATTCCCGCAACAGAATCAATAATCCCGCAAGAAAAATATTTGTCTGCGGGAAATTCCCGCATTGTTTTTCTTGCATAAGCGATAGGGTTATAATCAAAGCACAACTTATTTACTTGTCCGTTATACGAATAAAAACTCTGAAAATCGATGAGTCATCGTTTGTATAAACGTTTGTGGAAAACGGAGTTCTACACAGTACACCCTGACACCCATACTGCATGGACTGGGTATGCATGTACTAGCTCTACCTATAGTATAGGGCTGTAGGCCTAGCGTACGATCGCGCAGCAGTGGCAGCTTGTTCTGTGCAGTGTGTGTACTGAAGCTAATCGCTCTGTGTGCAAACATCGGTCGTGTTTTAGACTGTTGTGAAGTGTGAAATGGCCTCCAAGTCAAAGTTGGATTATTTTTCAAATCGCTACAGAGTAGCGATAATAACGTAAATAGTAATACTACTAGTAAGTTAGGCCTTATACTACTACTACAGTAGTAATACAGTACTAGTACGGGGCCTAATGTTAAGCCTAGGTCTGCTAACAAAAGTAGTAAAACTAAGAAGAAAAAAAGCTGACAAGTTTCAGTTAAATTGGCTGAAAATTTGGCCGTGGTTATGGTACGAGAAAGGAGAAATATTCTGCGCCACATGCAAAGAAGCCAGGCCAACTGATAGGCTACATCTAACTTTGTTGAAATCATGTTTAGTCATAGGCTACTCATAGGTCTAGGCCTATCAGTTATTGGCAATGTTAAAATGTACTTCATTAATCTCTTTATTGGTAAATGCAGATTGCAGACTCGACTTAACTTCTCCGAACTTTAAGACTCCTCCCCCCCTAAAAATGAAAATCCCCCCCTAAATTTTTCAGAAGGGGGGAATTTCCCCCCCAAATTTCAAGTCCCAGCGCTAACACTGCTGTGGACACGTATGTAGGTTTGTGTACTGTTCGAAAACACCCAACAGAGACAGCACTAGTTGAACTGAGCTGTAAAACCATGTGTAGGCATATATCACAGTATTGTCCTTACTAACGTTTTAACGAAACTTGTGGCAATCAAAAAACCATATTTCTCATAACATGAATTTTTCTACAAAAATTTACAGCCCGGCATGAAAATTTCCAAGGTGGTGCACACTTGGAAATGTGCCAAGGAATTTTCAAACTGAAATTCATTGCTGCAATTAGGTTCCATTTTCTTGAAAATGAGAGGGCTTCATGTGCTACAGATGCAACTGTGCAGACTGCATACAGATATCTATGACACAACTGTGTGGTGTGTAAAATCAATCAAACTATCGTTAGTCAGTGACTTTACTTATATACCACTGTCCGAGAACACCCGACGTCCGAGAATACCCAAAGTGACCCTAGGTTAACCCAGTTCTTAAATTCTAACGGTGGTATGTGGTTGTTGTTGTAAGAATTGACTACGGTAGGCCCTAGCCATATTTTGAAGCCTAAGCTGCGATGCCTACCGTGTGACTTCTTCACTTCGAACAATAACACTGTGCATACACTCTCCCATACAAAATCAACACGAATAAGTTATCATCGCATAAAATTGCTGTCGAGATGATTCGTGTACAAACCCTCGGAATTCACCACATTCCCTTATTTGACGACGTTAGGAAGGGAGATGTCATTATAAAACCCTTACCTGCAAATAAGTTTAATGTAATTATCCAACGAAGTTGCAATGCTGGTTATTTTGTTGGTATTTCGAAGTTGAAGGATGTCACTCCCTCTCACCGTCAGCCATATTGAGCTTCGTGACGTCAGCGGGTTAAATCAGCTGCTGTGCAGTGCTTGCTCGGGTCGTTGGCCTGGCCGGTGAGCTCCCGTTTCAAGTTCGCGTTCAAGTTCTCGCTTTCAAAGCTTCTCATCTCACAATGGGTGTGCCAGGGAAGTTTGCTCGAGAGAGGAGGGGGTCAGTCCCCGAAGAAAAATTTGGAAATGAGATGGGCCATGATGAGAAATTCAGCAAAAGTAAAGAATAAATAGATCATTGAAAAGGGTGAAGTGTGTGGGTGGGTGAGTCTGGAAGACATACGGAGGATGTGAAGGAAGGGCGGTATAGAGGCAGGGGAGACCGGGATAGGGACAAGGTAGTTGGGAAATATTGGCTTCACAAGTGGGGATTTTTTATGATGGGGAAAACGAAATTTATTTAGGATATGGTATAGGCCTAACAGTGGCAGATGGTGATGCTGGTTAGTTAATTAGGCAGTCGAAAAACAGGAATTGGGGTTGGACGGATTCGGAAGGTAGATCATACCCCAAGCCCCTTCGAAGATGAATGCCTCTGTTCTGGAAAATAATCCAATGTGTTGTGTACGATCAAAGATCACGGAGCCCCGATTACCTCTAGTTGCCGGCCGTGCTGACGGTCCCCGCAGGGCCCAGTGACGGTACGATGTCAGTTCACTCAGGAGAGACGTGTAGGCCTGTGTCTTTCAAAACTTCCTAATTACTACTAATTTTCTTGCATCAGATTCATAAATTGTTTTAAAAAGTTTTCTTCCTCAGTAGACTCATGATTAGTTCGGATTTTCGAAATTTCGAAAAAGAATGTCTAAACTAACTAAAGCCCAAAATCTCTGCAATTTTTTTTTCACAAAGCAAAGTGCGATCATTAATTATGTAACATCAAACACATTCGTCGTCAGTCGATCAAGTCTATCTGTTGATTTTAATTTAAAGGGTAGACGCTTAACTAACTACGCACTTTTATAGACTATACCTTTTCATTGCCACCGAGAAACACATATTTCTCACTGAGCCTCAATAAAATTCCCCACCGCTTGAGTACGTTCCGACGTTGACTCGAAAATTTTTCGGGAAATTTTCCAGTCTGTCGAAAACTGAGTCTTTATCCATCTAGGCTTATGATACTCAAACGCCTGTTTAGTCGCCCTAACATTCTGATTTATATGTCCTTGAAGGCAGAATAAAGTCCGGAAGCTTTCAAATTCTTCAATTTAAACTCGAATTTGTCTTTCATAAAAGTCCAAATTATCTCTAATGTAAGGTCCAGTTTTTCAAGTTTGTCTATTAAAGCAGTCAGACTTACTTTTGGAAAATTTTCCTCAGCCGTTAAACCTTAATACTTGTAGACCTATGATCTTTAGCTGCCCCGACAATCTAAAATTTAGCTGTTAAGTAGGAAGGACAGAATTTTCTCAATAATTCTCTTAAATTTCAAATTACCCACAAAATGAGTCCAAAATTTCTTCGAAAGAATCTACATTTTCCTATAAGCTCCATATTTTCAGTACTTGTTCAAAAAGCAGAAATTTAGTTCTGCCCGGGTTGCGCTACCCAAATTGTGCCTCACCCATACTCTTGGTAACTAGTTGCCTTTGTCGTGGTTTGAGTTGCTGTCCACATTTGGAGTGCTTGAGCCCCGTGTTGGAAATCCTGACACAGGCACTGTTCTGACAGACTGACATAAGGCAAATGAATGCACTGAGCAAAGGGGAGGCGACAATAGGATGAAAATACATCAACCCGAGAAGAAACTTTCACAGTAAAACCTCCATGACTCAATTTCTGTCACATTGTGTAAAAGTTTAGCTCCATTATGCGTCTAGGCTCATGAAAATATGCAAAAATAATGAAAAATCCAGAAAGAAGGGGAATTCCCATATCCTCCGCTCCAGGGAAGTTGAACTGCTACAAGGAAATAGGCTATCCCCCATATCGGTTACCATGGTCTTGGCACGTGTTTTTCAAATCACGCAGGGCTACATTTAGGTTTTCGTCAACAATTAGAACGGAAAACAGGACGTTTTCTGATAGTGGCGTAGCCACGGGGTGGTTTGAGGGTCGAACCCGCCATAACCCAAGCTTGTAATTCAAAAAACAACTGAAATAACAGTTTTTTCTCTTATTGGACTGAAGTTCCCATGTCGTGCTCCAACCCACCCCCACCCCCCCCCCCCAACTTATAACACAATCCTGGCTACGCTACTGCTTTCTGTACTTTATTTAGTGTAAAGTCGCAATATAGCACCATTTGGTTCTGAGTCCTCCTATAGATATCGAAAAGAAAGGAAAGAAAATCAAAAGGGTAGGTAATATCCATTCCTCTATACTCTCCAACAGGACGGTGATCAAAAATGGGGACAATGAGTCTGCTGAGCCTCACATCAAATACATGGGCTATATACCCCCCAGAATAAAATGCAACTTTATGAAATTGTGGAGGGGTGGAAGTTTCGAATGCCGCTAACTTCACCATACCCACTACGGCAACGTTGATTTTTATGCTGATTTTTCTTGTCTCTTTTACCAGGAAAAGACACTTAAGACAAAAAAGAAACATTCACAATTCAGTTAACTCGAATAAACTGAAACAGCATATGCACATGGAACAATGTGTGAGGCTTGTTTATTAGCTTGTTTATTAGAAGACAAAAGGATCGGTTGGCGAAATCGTTTTAGTGACTTTGCTAAAACTGGAATTTGTTTTGGAACACTTTTTTATACTCGTAATCGTGACACTAAAAAGACCTATTCCATCTTCATGTGAGTGAGTCACAGTGTAATTTCAAGTTAATTCCCTCTAGTAGTGTTACAAAGTGGGGAAGATAGCACATCTCCCCCTACCCCATTTGTAAAAGTGATGTGGTTGCCCGCACATCTGCTTTCTACCCCAAAATTTACCTAACTTGTGAACAAAATTACTGCGTGAAGCAGCTATGCCCCAGACTCATTGATTCGGTAAAGGTCTGTCAGCGAAGGATCCGTTTGCGTCGCGCATACATGCCAAGTCACGTTTTTGCGCATCCCTTATATAAACAGCTACGGGTTCAATACATAGTACCTCGAGATGCAGTTTGTAGTTTCCAGTTACATGAATGTTGTTTGACGGAAATGTGTATTCGGGTCAAAAAATGGTTTACTACGGTATATAGGTTCCAGACTCCAGTCACCGTTCCTCGCTTTATTCAATATGGCTATCACGACTTTAGTTTTTCTTCTTTACGTTCCGCGATTTCTTTCTCTGTACAGTCATATCAATCCCTCCTCGTAACCAGACAAAAACTGAAAAAAATTGTTTTACCACGACCTAAATCAATAATATGTTTTCAAAGAATGAAAAGCATATAAATTCCCATTGTTGAAAACTTACAGAACATTGCCTATATAGCTACAGCCATTTAAAAGGCTCTTATTGTGCTTATGATCCGAATAATTGCACCCTTTTGCCTCTAGACGCCGTAAAATTGCATATTTTGTGCAGGGAAGTAGCGCTACCAGGATTTTCTTGAGGGGGAGAGAGCTGTGGGAGGGATGCATATTTTTGTCGGAGTGGAGTACTTGAATTTCTGACAGGAACGGTCATTTATCAAAGTGAAAAGCCAACATTAGTTTGCTAGTTTGCGGGGAGCGTATAGATTTCTATAAAAATTGCTACACCTCCGACTATCTGGAAATGGCATTCCCCAGGCCTCTAAGTAGAATCTAAGTAGTAGGTATCTAGGGCTTCCGTTTGCAGGAAAATTGTTCACTTAAAAACAAAACATGAGCAAATTGCAAATAGATAAAAAAAAAGAGATGAAATGTACCACTGTTATTTGCCCAGCAAAAGGGGTAGCACTTGAATTTTCAGAATTTTAAAAGTGTGAACATTTCTGTATTATAAATATAGTTGGTGCGTCGAAAAGTAATGTCTTTGTAATGAATATTTGAAAAAAATAAAACTTAAATTGCAAAGAATTTTGGATTCTGGGTTTCTGTAAAGAAAGTAGAAATAATTGGAGATTTTTAAAGAATCTGACCTTCCTTTCAATGAATCGGCTAGAGGATAGCTGTTGTACCATAAACTATGGTCTGTGGATTTATGATCTTCGAAGACAACATACCTTTTAGACAAATATTTGAAAATGGTTGAAGAATGAAATTTCGAGAAAATAATTTTAGTTCACTTGATATGGTGAAACAGAGGGCAAATTTCCAGTTGCATCTGCTTCTAGAACCAAGGAAATATTTCAAACATTGATCGAGGTTTTTAAGTGTTGGAATTACGGTAATACACGATCAAAGATATAACAAACATAGATACCAAACTTAAAACGGCGTGGTGACTCCTCATGGAGGTCGAATCGGAGGGGCGGAAGTGCCGATCACTGATCACTGCGGTTGAGCCTCCGTGAGGAGCCGGCGTGTCTAACAGTCATGGGCTTCCGCAGGTAAGGGCAAGGGGGGCACTTGCCACCCCCACCTGGAAAATCAAAGGAAACTTCTTGTTAAACAGTGTGAATCGGCCCGAAAATTTGCTTTTTTCAACAAATGTGTAAGAATATGAAGCTCGTTTTGGCTTGAATCCGGGGTGTTATGAAAGTAAAAAAAACATTTTTTCATTTCTCTGAATCTCAAAAAAACAAAATTTTCGTCGCGCCGCAAAGTGAAATTTGAAATGCAGTAGTGCTGCTCGTCATCTTATAATCAGTTTGGTAAACTTTTTGGAGTTCTGGAAATTCTAAAATCATGTATTTACAATTTGAAACACCACATCATCAAGAAAAACAGGCAGCTACATACGCTGTTATGAATTGTCTTTCATAAAATTGCAAATTTTCTCCAATACTGGCTCTTCATTTTGAAATATTTTGTCGAAAAAGGATTCCAAAGCTTATGGAAACCCTTTGAAAAGTCATCGGAGAGTGTCAGTTCGTATAATGTACATTATGTAGCATCAATGATATACACTGGTCGTGCAATCATTTTCAGATTTGCCACCAAAAAGGAAGTGCAGATTCTTCAGTAACGCCCCGAACTTTTTAAATTTCCTGGAAACCCAGAATCCCAAACTTTCTGCAATATAAGCTCCATATCTACGAATATTTGTTTAAAGGGGGCAAAAATTTCGGCACAAATCACGTCAGTAATACAGTGGTAATAACATTTGAGTGAAAAAATTGGAAAACTTTGGTGCTTGCCCTTTCCCCTGCTGCTTAGCTATGCTTACAAATCCGAGAAGTGTCATTTCCGGCTGTCTGAGAAGTCGGGATTTTAAAACTTTTCCGTATTCTCCACGCCAACTGATGGTGGCGCTTCGCCTAGGTAGTCTTTCGAGCAAGACTTCATACTTAGGGGAGGAAATCATTGACTTACCGTACAAAAATGCTCTCATATAAAACTATTATTTGATACCTTTCAACCCTGTCAGTCTGAATATTAGATGGATTCTTAAGTTATGAAGGGTCAAAATGTTATGAACTGCTCAATGTTTGCAAAACCCGTAGAAAGGCCTACATTAATTTTTGTCTAGTGTAGCATGGCTGGCAAAAAACGAATATTTCAACCCTTTTCAGTGCGCCGTTTCATTTTAAAAATGAGTTATGGCATGTAATTTTTTTAAAAAAATACTGTAGGCTTCCTCGTAGAAAATAGTAAAAAAAAAATCAGCATTAAATTCAAATTGTGCCTTTTGGTCAATGTGGTAGGGTGGGGTGTATAGTCGAAAATGGCTCCGCCCCCCCCCCCCACTATCTTTCATATTTATTTCTACCCCACTGTGTAAAAATAGTTATGCCGATCCAAACACAGATTATCTTGTTTGAACGTTAAAGAGGCAGTCAGAGTTTTACAGCGACCCTTTGTTCCAGCACACTGGGTTTTTTTCTTTTTATATCGATTATTTACCAGGATCAACAGACAGTGAAGCTGTATATCAAGTGAGAAGAAATTAGTTAATTTTGTTCGGATGAAAAAATCCACACAAATTCAAGGCTAGACAGACTCATCCATTTACGTTGCGGGCCAATCACAATGTCGGACTCTGATGACAGGTCTTGTTTTTGTTACTCTTAACTCAATGTATAATTATGGTGCAAAATTAAAATCATTGAAAACTTGTCTGGTTGTCTTCTTTAACGCAGCAACTTACATTTCAGAGTAAACCATTTTCTGCCAAGTAGAGGTACAAGTTTCCCTTCCGGGTGTCATTCGTCTAAAGAATAATACGTGTCAATTTTATAGCCAATTGTGAAGTTAATGAGACATAATTGTACTTAATCAGTGTATAGCCTCAGAGGGTAATTAAATCACTTAAATCACTTCACGATATACAACGATCGTTAGTGCAGAAAATATGACATGGTATTAATCCGCGGGCTTATATACATCGACAGAGCATGTAACGTGTACGTCTTATCCGTAGATTGTCGCCACAGACCGGGACAAAAAAAGCCGCACCAAAATGGCCGCCGTGAAGCTATAATTTGTATGCACACTTGACCACTACTCTGTTATATTTTAAACAAAAGTTAAACTTGAATGAGAAACAATATTATATTCCTGCAATACGTGAAGTGATTTTGACCTTACATGGCCATATTTCAAAAATATTTTAACTTTCTTGCAAAATTTGGAAATTGATTTGAGCAAGTCCAAACTTTTACACAAAATCATAGCATACAGCCATCTTGGTGTGCAGTTTTTCTCACACGTACGGTAGCGACAATCTACAGTACAGTATGCCCTGTCCATATATAGGAAGTCCGTGCATTAATCAATCCTTTTTGCCATATCTTGTAAATCATGTACCGTACTCTTCTCTCGGCTACTGCCGTTTATTTCTGTTCTTCTTCGAAACACGTTTGCAATCGGCCGCGCCACCGTAGTGGCTGAAAGCTGAGACTTTAAAACCTACCAGAGGTTCGATTAAGCCTGGGTCCAGAGTTTGTATCGATAGGGAACTTCGGAGTTTAAGTACCATTTTGATAGGTAAGGACAAGAGTGGGGATTGACGCAGCATTCAGGCAAACTTGCAAAAGTTGCTAAAATTTGCGTGAAATGCCCTGGGAAGTTTAGAGAAGATTCTCATCATTTTTTTTTTTTTGAAGGAGGAATCTCCTTTATCACCACCCCCTCGTTTCGCTATAGACCTTAGTATGCATCCATACTGTGACCATGGAATTCTAGTAAACTTGTTGGTACCCAATATATGCCGCATACATGTCTGGTGGTTACTGCGACACTCGAGAGACTAACACATATGCAGAAATAATATTCAACTGCATAGTGCATATAGGGCGGACCTTCAACCTACCATACTTAAGTTTTCCCTGCGCAACCTTGCAAATTTCCTTCAGTTGTCGATTTTTCTGCATGCTTCGCCTGTACAACCTGATCACAACCACTAAGCAATATTTCTTGCCTGCACACCCCCTTGACAAAACCCGGCTAAAACCCTTATATGGGAAACGCCTTTGGACGTTTTCTCAACAAGGTTTCCCTTTAATCAATTAGTAGCTTCTTTAAATTGTGCCCACCAAAGAATCCGGTTCACAGTACCGTAATGAGAATTTGTACATGTGTCCATGGTCATATGCAAGCTATACAACTATTTATCCCACTTCTGCACGAATAAATATTGGGTGGGTTCTGACTTGGCATGTCAGTGGGCTGACTTCGTAAGTCCAGAAGGCTTGCCACTTGAAGACTTAAAACCTGCAAAAATGACTCGTTACGAGAGTAAATAAACGAGCAACCACCTTAAAGGCCCAATTTTCTCATCCCAAACAGTACCAGTTCTCCTAACCTTCTTAATTAAGCCCCTCCCACAATTGTCTGAAATTCTCCCTCCTCGAGACACAATCTCATTTTATTGCTTCAGGGTGAATATAGAAAACTCAATGTGTATAATCAAAACACTATCAGAACAGTTCATGCTGTGTAATATAAGTTTTGGTACTCTGTATTGTTTGAATTAGCAGTCAATCAAAAAGCTGAGCCAATTGAGAGTTTCTGTTACCCTATACTAGAAGTGTAGTTTGGGTGAGAGGATTGTCCTTTTAATCTGACACAGAGGAGATAAAACCTGTTGTTCCAACACCTTGATATTCCCTTCTATATTCTTTACATGAAGTTAAAGAGACAATGAAGAAGTCTCTCAAGTGAGAAGTTATGTTGATTTTTGTTTTATTTAATGTTGAATAAGAATCTCTCACTATCTTTCAGGTAAAAAATCCACGTTTATGAAATGCCTCGCGACAAAACATGTTCACCTCCGCTACACAGTGACCAATCAGATGGCAATCAGAACTGGACAACAATGACAGATCATTTATTGTGGTAACTATCTGTTGTGAAAAAAATGTGGAAATAAAATCTTATGACCTCAGAAGGGCCTCATGCGGAGCAAAAACGCTATGATAATCCTTTCATACCGCGTCTATGAGTCCTAGGGCCAGGATTTTAAGACTCTGTGACCGTAATGCAGCCCGAAGATTCGAAAAACAGACAAAGCCGACGGTTTGGCAAAAGATTGCTCTCGAAGAACATTACGCTCACAGTTTTCATTTTAGTGAGCACAAAAGGTAATTTGGAAGAGAATTTAAACTCATGAATATGACTTATGAGAAAATCAAGTTAATCACTTAGGCAACAGAAAGAAATTTGTTGCGGTACTTTATATTATATCGCATTCCGCCGGATTTTCCAACGATGATCAGTCTCGAAATTTCGACTTTGTGCGCAATCTGATGAGAACAGCTCCTCCAATACAAATGCGAAATTTACAACGTCTTTTGTTCCCTGTATACTCTTCTTTGATTTTAACGTGCTCCAAGTTTCCAAGGTCTTCGAATGGGCCAAAGTGTAAGTGAATCACACGGTGCAGTGAATACTGGTAGTATGTGCTTAATACGTCATGGTTCAAAATGTTGCAGCCTTTTTTCAAACTCTTTACCTTCACATTTTATGGTACTTTTTATGACTTTTGTTCCGTGATTAGAAACCTGTTGTATTTGAAAACGTTTTAAAAGAGAATGAGAGTTGGGATTGCCAAACTTGGGGTCATTTCTCCATACCCTTAATTTAGACAAATTCTGTCTATTAACACATATCTGCAGAAAATTCGAAACATATTTTTCAGAGCATGTAGTCAATTAGGGGAGAAATTGTAAGGTGACAATCCGACCTAATCAACTCACACGGTGAGGGGAAGCACCAAACGCTCTCAACGTTCTTTACAACAATCTAAATCACTTTCATTTCTTTCAAATTTTGCACCATCCACTCATTAAAATGTTAAAAATGGGCAACGCCTATTTATTTAAACATGAGTAACTCACACGAATAAAACAAGCCGAAAATCGAAGATGTACTATTTTCTCGAAAAGACTTGGGCAAGTTCAAACTCTATGCCGAATTGACATACTCACATTTCCCCCTCTATATTCTCGTAGAATTTTCAACCTGGACCTAGCTGCCACCCCTCTGCTTAAAACTCTTAATGTGGGCTCTTATGGCATTGTCAATTTTTTTATCACGATGATTTAAATATTGAGCTAGAGTGTCTTGATGATAGGTACGCGCAATGTTCTCTGCTCAAAGACAGCACTTCACGCAAAATCAATTGATTTTTACTGGGAGTTTACACAGACTGTATTTAAACTCATTGTCTACAAACTCCACTTGAAAGATTGATTCTTTTTTAAGTAACACCGTCAGTCAGAAAGAGCAGGAAAAAATATATTACAACACACTTTATTAATCAGTCAATATTTTATCGAGTAAGAATACCGAATTAGTAAATCTGCTATTTTATTACAGAAAAACCCACCGTCGGATTTCGTATCACCTTCATGTCCCATCACAAAAGTGGAAGCAAACACAATAATCATTTGCTGTTGGCCGATTACATCTAACCCTAAGAAGCTTAGAACATAGTTGCACTAAAGGTATAGTGGACCATTGCATGCAGCCATCAAATTGCGGTGAAAAAAAAACACCAAAAATAGCGGGTTTTTCCTTTCTATTAAGTTCTTAGACCTTTCCCTCATGTCGTTCCCCCAAAACACCCCCATGACACCACCCCCCCCCCACCCATGACACAATCCTGGCTACTCAGGCTGCTGCTGATGTACGCTGCATGAAACTGACATTTAGTTATCGGATTAGGAAATATACAGCGGACACTGATCAACGAAACGAAGTTTTTACGTTATCCGACAAAAATGTGAAAGCAGAAATATGCGGGCTGGAAGAATAAAGCAAAAAGAAACGAAAAGCAAGTTCGATGTGAGTAACATTGAGGAACACCTTTTTCACTTTTTCATTGGCAGAAAAGTAGTTATTTCCAATGATGGGTGTGAACAGTTTTGAAAACTGGAAACCGTAACAGATTAGGAAGTTTTAATTTTACAAATTCAAGTACTTACTCCCTCAGACAGTCGGAAAAACAAGGTCCCGGAAGAAATTCAAATGTGACGGCTGCCCTCTACTACGCATTCTTAGCTCTTTTAACTGCGTAACCGAAATACTGATTTTCGTCTGTCGTAGGTTCCACCATGTATATATTCAGAAACAAAGTTCGCTTTACAGACAATATAATGAAGTGAATTGAACGAAGCTTCATCAACAGCTTAATCGAAAACCAAGTTGCCAGAATGCAAAATGTTAGGCTGTATAAGCTACATCAACATCCATGGGAAGAACAGCCGATTCATTCTGATTTGCTTTTTTTAAAAAAAAATGTAAGCTGTGCGAACATATATCCTAGACCTTTGCTTGGAGATCAAACTTAATTTCAGTACTACTGCATGCATTAGTTTCGCGAAACGTTCCATACCGAAACACTTACAAGTTACACACTCGCGGTGTATTGCATTCTACTAGCTAGTCTAGCCTAGTCACTGAACGTGACCGTATAATCCGCTCCTTGTAGTCACTCCTTACTACTACTTCAGAAATGAAGTGTTAAGCATAGGAACGTAATGCTGGGTCCTGTTCAAGGGCTAGTCTAGCCTAAGCAAGGCTGATTTCTAGAGCAGGATATGCCTATATTTTTACACTTTTTAGGCGCTAATTGGATTAACGTAGCCACAATTATTGGGTGGGGTTTACGTACACATAGGCCTAGGCCTAGTAGCCTAGGGTCATAAAGTATGATTGGTTGACCTGGCAAGGGTAGCGTGTCCATTGGTCCAGCTTTTTGCCGGACAATCAAGCTTTCGAGCACTCTGTCCTCATTTTGGGCCTCAGGCGACGGACATTGAATAACCTCTATTTTAAAAGTTCTAATGTAGAACTTCCCAACAACATGCAGCTCAGGGTCTAGATGACACGCAATGTGTTAGGCTATGACATATGTGCATAGTCTTGCCTTTCACACTCTGTTGAACATGTAGGTTGTGTGTAGTAAAGTGGTTGGTTCAAAGTTTGAGCAGGTTCTAAATTCGAACACCTGATTGAAATGCATATATATTCACTGATTGATGCAAAATAATTGTCAGGTTTACCATATCATATAGAACCACAATTATTTCTTAATGATATTTTAATTAATTGAAGAAAATACTGTCTTATGACTGATAAAATGATCGATTTTATTGAGGTGTTCCTATTTAGAATATGTTCAAATATTGAATCAAACATTATACGTTAGAAGGCTACATGTAAAAAAATAGAAATACCAATTGCAATAGGAGCTGAAAATTGTAGGAGGCTCATGCATTAGTCATACTATCAAGAGATGCACAAATTTTCAGAGTTCAACATCCCATTTTCTTGAGTGTAATCATGTACCTAGCTTAGAACACCAGGAAGAGCTGTTTCCAGCCATCTTGGGGTTTGTAACAGCCAAAACTTTTCTGGTATGCTATGTGCCAAATCATGTTGGTGCTTCGCTTAGATAGAAGCAAAGTTTGTCCTCATTTTCTGTCTTGAAGGAATGGACACCCTAGTCAAGGGCGCAGGACAAGTGTGCACCTAAATTAACATAGTCTAGGCTAACATGTATAAATCTGAAAACGACAGCTCCAGCTCTTTGATGCAAGTCGACTGTCACTAAGTGTAAATAGGGTTAGAGTTATGTACGCATAATAATACTGGGTTAGAATAAGACCGGAGAGGGTTAGTTTTTATTCTGGTGAGCTGCACTACAATCTTGACATTACTGGCCAACTGACAATTTAAGCCTTGTATGGCCCACAACTCCTTTCCTGCGCTTACTGTAACTTAGTTCGTACCAATATCCTTGGCACTCTACCATTTAAAAGTATCAGTAAGTGTAATCTGTGGTCGTCTTTAAACAAAAATCTTCTTTAGAAAAGCAAATACTACAACTACAAGAACAATTTAAGGAGTTCACTTGATAAAAGGGTCCTGTGTATAAATTTCTAGAAAACGCTGTGAAAGGTGGTTTGGCCTTTTGCCACTGAGGTGATAAGCCTGGAGGATCAATCACTTCTTCCAAATCCGTACACAACATGGCCCCGTTGCATCCACTACATTGTACAGTATAATCATCGAGCTACTACGGAGCAGGGAATTGTCAGTTCCCTGTACGGAGGGAATTGTCTTCACTGTATTGGATTAAGCGACTTGCGCTGTAGTTCTCTTATGCTTTATTTCAGTGGTAAAAGCAGAAGCTATTTTGACAGCAGTTTGGCTGGAATAGGAAGAGAGAACTGATGAAAATTAGTTTAGCCAGGAGCAAGCAACATGCACAGCATATCGTATGGCAGCTAAGTAGGATACTCAGACCTTGCTTCAGTGGTGGCAAATATGCTTCAAAATAAAGCTAGTGACTGACTTACTCTTATTCTATTAGTAGCATAGAAGGTCCAGATTTACATCATTGGACATTCTTCTATCATTTTTTTTTTGTGTCCAGCCAGGGAGCAGGGAGACAACTGGTCCAGACTTGTACTATCAAGAAATATGGTTGAGAGGAGAGCCCTGCCTAACAAAACAACAGCCTCTCTTCTCACCATGAGCAACTCCTAAATTGAAACTGTCATACTGCACTAACTGCAAGGACATGTCTAACACGCACTATAATTCTGCATATTTGCAAGCAAATGCAGTTCTTGTTACTTAGAAGGGGTTTAACGACACACCAACATGAACGTGTTATATAGTGCCACCGAGTCACACAAAGTAGTGATACTGTACATACATGCATGTGCATACCAATGCATAGGGAGGGCAGGAGAGAGGGAGGGGAGAGGAGGTTTTTGACACTTATACAGAGCAACTTGGTTTGCAATCCAAAATTTGGTCCAAAAAATCATCTCCAAATTTCAGTTTCAAATCCAAATTGGTCTATAGGTGAGCAAAGTTATTAGATTGTTGTGTAGAGTGATTGCAATTTGTTAGCAGTTGGAAAAATTATGAGTGTTTACTTTCAGTTTACAGCAGGATAGGGATCCCTGATGTATAATATTGTAACTTTATGGATTGAAATTATTGAATGGCATAAATTTAAAAACAATTTGGGAATGAATTTAACTGCTAGTTAATTACCTCCTGTAAGTACATTGGATTTCTTGGGATATGCTTGCTATCTATGACACATGACTTCTCTTTAGATTTCCTAGACGTGAGGACTGAAATTTCTTTGCATTGTTCAAAATGTGTTCATCCTACATAGTGGTATGCCAACTGTTATACTATCCCTCCATGTATACCATTCCCTATTGAGTATTACTTAAAAACAGTTTAATTATAATAAAAACAGTGCTTTGAGTCAGCAATATGTAAATGTTGTGTAGGTAAAAACAGTTTAATTATAATAAAAAAAAAGTTCTTAGAGTCAGCCATAATGTAAATGTTGTGTTGGTTCAAATTTAAATAAAGTTAAATTAAAAATTGAAAAAGGATTTAATGTTTCTTTTCCCAGGTATCATGAAGTGCAACATAAATTTTGGGCTTTCCACCATCAACCATAACTGCTTGTTCAACAATTTGTCATTATTTCCTATGGTGCTGATCTGAAGAATGAGAGTTTTTTTGGAAGATGTTTTAAAGGATTTTTTCCCTTGGGGTTTGATGAAAACTGAAAAAGGATTAAACTGTAACCATGGTGGAGGTGAATGAGATACATGACTTTGTCATCTTTTTTGCTGATGAAGACCAGAAAATTGCTAATGAAATTTACTCATTCTTAGAGAGTGACGAGCATGGTCTCCGTGGTTACTGTAAAAACAGAGATGGTGAACTTGGAGGATATGTTATAGAACAAATTATGGATGTCATTCAAAAATCAAAAAAGATTATTCTCTTGTTGTCTAAGAATTCAGTGAATGAAGGGAATTTTAATTTCTACTCAGTTGCAAGTGTGACAGAAGCTATTAAAAAAAATGTCAAGAAGGTTATTCCTGTGGTGGTTGATCTGAGCCCAACTGATCCAGACGTTCCAGATTATATCCAAATTTTAAGGTGCATTCAATATTCTCAAGGCTACAAGAAACGATTACTTAAATGTTTTGAGAAGAGCATCTCCATCTCAGCAGCTGAAACAAGTGCAATGAAATCTCTAACAATCGACCAGCCAAAGAAGAAAGAAAACATTCTTTCTAAAACACTGTCCAAAAAAATCTTTTCTTCTCTTCTCAAAAAAAGCTAGCAAGGAAAATGCAATACACATTTTATTTCTTTTAAAGGGAAGTATTGTGTTTTAAATGCTCCAACAAAGAGTACAAAGAAAATGGCTCAGACACTATTCAACAGTTCAGTTCTTCCTTTTTTATTTTTCTTGCAAAACAAATGCAATATTTCCCTTTAAATGTACATATACATAGGACATATAAAGGACTAAGTGTACCATATGCTGTTACTGTCCAAACTATTGCACAGTTTAGATTAGTTAGTTAGCAAGATAGGATTTAACGACACACCAACACGAATGTGTTCTATAGTGTCATAATGTTCAAATACTGTACTGCCCTCCCATTTAGTCACCTCTTACGACAGGCCGGAAATACCATCGGCATATTCTACAACCCCCAGCCCACAGGGGGATGTACAGTTTAGAAGAGTGTTGATTAGGCTATGCTGTTTACAGTGTGATGTGTAAGGCAGCAGTGGTAAAGGGGGTTGTACTTGTGAAAGCTTCAGTGTTCATGCCCTACAAAAGGTTGGAAGCAGATGTTGTATGGTAGTTGTAGGACAACATTCTGGCATTCATTGTTGTGGATGGAAACAGAAAACTTGGAAGGACGCTTCTCTGGCATGGCATACTTTGGTAGACTTTAGAAAGAAATTTTGGAAAATTGAAGAAAGTCTCATTTTTGGTGCATGAAAATAAAAAAAATGTGGTAAATTTGACTCCCTGAAGTTAATAAACTTAATCATTATACATCATCATAGATCCTCTCAAGACCTGTCAGGTTTCGTGACAAATACCTGTGATCTCTGATTCTTCAACCCCAAAAATTCGAAGCAAAAGTGTCATAATGAATCTGTGAAACTGAGTCCATTGTTATCTCCTTTTAATATTGTGTTGTCATCAGCCAACCTTACTATTTGCAAACATTGCATTTTTATGAACACTTTTAGTACTTAATTAGATAACTTAAAAAGAATGGATCATTTTTGAGATACATTACAGTTCTTTTCATAAAACTTAATCATAAATCAGGTATACGCCTACTTCCAATTGTGGATTTTGCTTTTTAACAATTAGTTTTTAAATTCCTTTGCTATTAAGAAGAAAGAATACCTTTTTTATGAAACTTTGGATATTTTGTATTGTATATCATACTGTACATCCTGTTCCATGCATCCTGTACCATACCTGTTGTTTATTGAGCAAAGCAGATTAAACCCTGCTGGTTTTGTTAATAGAGGTAAGGCGCCATCTTGATTCAGAAATCATCATGACCTTTGGTCAAGTGTGATGCGTTGGTTCTTCTTATACTTATCTTAGGTCATCACAGGTCAAACCCTATTGACATTATATGTTTAAAGTGTACCTTAATTCAAAAAACTTAAAATAAGAGCATGAAAAGTGAATACTAACAGTTCAACTCCCATCTTCATATGACATTCCTGAGCTGAGATATAAAATGTTGAAGTTTATTCACTTGGAACAAATTGGTCGATTGCGCAATAATTTGTGACTTTCTTGTTGTACAACTCACATAACATGCTTTGTTTCCCTTTAAAATTAAAATTGTTTTATGACCTTGAACACTTCCTGTTTGCTTGCATAGCATGTTGCACAAGGAGGGTTTAATTAATCACACCACCTCATAAATGTAAGAGTGCTATCACACCTTGGTACAAGGTGCAGTGACGTTTGGAAAAACAAAGAAATGCAAAGATTGTAATTTGAGTAGTACAGGAATGGCATCACAAATTATTGCACAATGTATCATTTTAATTTGAGTGAATAAACTTCAACATTTTATATCTCAGCTCAGGAACGTCCTATGAAGATGGGAGTTGGACTGTTGGAATTCATTTTTCATGCTCTTTTATATATATTTTTGAATTTTTTTACTTGAGTTACACTTTAATATCTCAAGATAGGCATTTCCAATACATACAGTATTGTATGCATATGGATCACGTTAGAAGTGGATGACTGTGGCAGATCCTGGGGGTGGGGGAGGGGTTAGGAGCCTAATCACCAGCTTGAGTTTTTATACATTTTTAAAAACAGACATTTTTTGGTTTTAATGATAAGAGAAACCAATGCAGTGACGATGGCATGCATATTTATGTATGTGCTTTAGTGTGTGTGTTTGTGGGTGTTCTTGTTTTGAATTCAGACTGAGTATGTGTATGCATGTATCTGACATGATATAAAGCCTGTTGGCTGCATTAACAGTGCACTTTTACATCACTGATTCAGATATTTTTCTGGTTCAGCAAGATAAATTTATCAGGTTTTGTTTCCCAGGTTCCCCCAGGTTGAGAGAAAAAACTTTCTCACCATATTTGGTTTTAAAAGTCAGTTTCTAGTAAGGTCCTCAAGTCTGACAGCTAGCACAACTACAGTGCCCCAATGAATTTGTGAAATTTTATCTATGGATAGTTGTTATCTAACCATCAAGAGAAGGAGGTTTCCATGTGAAACTGCTGACAGTGTTAATTAATAATTTATGAGAAATTGTAGGTTAGCAAACTGCCCGACCTCTTCAACCTTCTGTATGGAAAGTTTTTAGCTCTGAAGATTCCATCGTTCTTCAGAACTGGCGACCGTCATTGGGGAAGATGAAATAATGAGCTGTATTATTGAGCCGGAATTACTTGGGATAGTCCTAGGGTGGTTCAGACAGTTGATCCTTGACCGTGAAGAGGTGTGGGAGCTAAACAGCCTCAGCTAAGCTCAGGTGTAAACTGATTCTACGGTTTCATTAACTCAACACATGAAGTTGGAAGAGTTGATATATGCTACTGAAGGTGAAAACTCTCTGTTTCTTTTCAAAAAAAAACTTTCATCAACTGCAAGTGCTGGTCAATATTTGTGAAATTTACATTGAAGCTTGCCGAATTATGAAGCCAATACATGTAGGCAATAAATTCAGGCAATACTGTATTTGGTCACATGTGGCCATCTTAGAATTTCTGTTTATTTTGTAATCCTTTTGGAGTCTCACTCCTTGGATAATTTGGTTGTATTACAAAATGTTCACTTTAAATAAGCTTTATCTGGAGGGACATGCTCAAACACTGGAATGACCAGTTTCGAGTCAAAACCTTGCATGTAGACCAGTGTTGAGTTACTTGTTTGACTGTACATAACGACACTGCTTTTGTAGTATTTCAAGTAGTTGCCAATGTCTTGTGTTTTCAATTCTTTTGCTATTATGGCAAAGCTTCCTTAACCCATTACCGTTGTTTGGGTCCTTTTGGACCCATGCGGAGAGCGCGGCTGTCGCCCATCTTTACTGTTTCACGCGAAGCTCGAAACTGCGAGTAGCTACCCGAAAATTCGGCCACAACAACGAGAAAGACAATAGTTTGAGGTCACGGGGTCAATAGCCTACGGAAGCTGAAGCGGGGCGTGCTACGTCCGCTTTTCCGCCCACTCCCGAGGCGCGCAAACATGCCCCGATTGGAGCACAACGGTAAAGGGTTAAGGCATGGATGTATACTGTGTCTGGGACTAACATGATGAAAACACTTTGAGCAATGCTAGTGCTGTACGTGTTACACAGTTCTCTTTACTCAGTGAGGACATTGCATACAGATCTGTTGCTTATCCAGGAAGTTCCTCTATTTGGCTTAGCATTTCTTGTTTTCATGGTAGGTGTGGCTGAAGCAGTCATGAAAAATGTTGGAGATTTGAGCTCAAAGCTCAGTGTCAATTGAGAAATCAATTGCTTGAAATAAAAATAAATTCTGTTTAAAGGGGAAGTGCAGTCATTTCAACTTGAATTAGTATGCAGAGTGTGTTATTTCGTGATTGGCTGTTAAGCTTAAGTTGGAGTTTAAGTTTAGATGGAGCTTTACCGCCCAGTTTCCAACCAATTGGAACAAATCGAGCCGGCCACTCCCTTTTTTCCAACTGTTGCACAATGGTTTGTTTTCCCTACTCCATTACCAGTACAATGGCAGCACATCCCGTTTTTAAAATCTTCGGTATGACCCGGCCATGACTCAAACTCCCTACACCTCCCTGCTCCCAGCTTGAACCTCCCGACTGTAAGTATGATGCTCTTGACCATGTGACAATACTTTTCTTCTCAATGGTGAAATCAAATTCTTTTTGGGATTAACTGATTGGGTTACCTTGAATATGCGACTTTCAAGTCCTCAAATATTTTGACAGTTACTTTGAGGACAAATAAGAAAGAAATTGTGATATTTAGCTGTTGCTTCAAAAGAAGTTTGGGTGATTGCGCCCGCCCTTTAAATGTATACAAAGCAGCACTACCTTCATCTAAAGTGTGACATCGTCCAACTTCTATGTGCAAATTGTGATAGGTGGGCGTTATTGGCACGGATCCGTTCCAATAAGAATGTATTTCATACAATTGGCACGGATCTGTGCCAATAAGAATTTATTTCGTACAATTGGCACGGATGGATTTCGTCTCTCAACATTCATTCAAGCTCTCATCGTTCTCATGGGCACGGATTAGGATTTCCTCCTTTTTTCCGTGATATCGCCAAAAAAGAAGGGTTGTCACGTCCCGTTTCCCCCAAATGAGATTTTGAGCATAGATATTCATGAACTTGCACAACTTTGAGGACCATGGCTGCAACGGAAGAGTCTTTCCCACTGACAGGGAAGGCGTTGATTTTTTAGCCATCTCCACACCCCAGTAGGATTTCAAAATTGGGGAAGGGGCGATTGAGGACAAAAGAAAATATTGAGGGGAAAAATATTTTGCACAGTTTTTGCGTGGTCACTGGGTCCAGGTGTCACTGCCCAAATTAGGGTCCCGGTGCAGGGGTGGCCCCAGCCGGGGGGGGGGGGGCGGGGGGAATGAAAATAAAAAAAAAATAATAAAAAATCCTACAAGGACTGAAGTTACTGGGTCGATGATTTTGAACAAATTTTTTGTCTTCTAATACTATTTTAGTGCATATTGGAAGTGACTTTCAGTCACTTCTTAGTTCTGTAATACCTCGTTCCATGTTCCTTGTCCTTTCTCATCCCCCGTCGGGGAAGGACGGCATTTTTGGGGGGGAGGCCTAAAACTGTGAAAAAGTTTAAGGACTGAGGTTTCTGGATGGATGATCATGAACTGTTTTTTTTTTTTTTTCTTTATCACCTTTTTCCTTTGTAGCGCTATTTTAATGCATACCTGAATCGGTTTTAATTACTTCGTCTTAGCTCTACTATCCCTCATCCCATTTTCAATCCGTGCGCACAAGGTCATGCCCCTGTCGGGGAAGACTGCCCTCCCCCTGCTGTTGAGAAAATAAAATTTCGTTGGGGAGCATTCACCTTCAGACCGATAAAAGATGTGTGCCTTATAACTTCAGTCACCCGGACGATCTTCTTGATTTTGTTTACTTGAACACCATATTCTTCTAAGACACTCACATTTCCGAATTTTCCGTGCAAAAACGAGCTAGGAGTCGTTCACGTACATTCAGTGCCTGATAGAGTGCCATCTGGCCTGCCCCGACAGCCGAATTTTAGCAACAGTAATAAAGATAGGCCAGGCCGTTTTGAGCCATAATGATAAACACTAGCGTAAGAATTTCTCCCCATCAGTTTTACTGAAAATTCATTTGAAGCTTCCTTGTAACGTGACATACTTTCAAGTACGTTGGAAGTAAAATCCGTTATAGTCTGGAGTTCGGGCCGTCACGTAGAAAATTTCATCTATTTAGTGGATTTTGCAATTGAATACAACGAAGATTCCCTGTAGAGTCAAACGCATTAGTAGTTTTCAATTCCGTTGCATAGTCCACCCCCCCCCCCCAAAAAAAAAGGGACAATACCATTACTTCTAATTGTAGTAGTACCTTTGATCTGGTCATTTTCTGATCACTTACAGCAAGGTTGGCCTTTTTTGTTGAAGTTAAACGTTCATTTCAAGGAAAGCTCAAAATAACGATGTCTTCATTTCTAGTAACAAGTCTGGGAAATGCCATTTTCCGGCCGTCTGAGGCATTAGATTTTTTTAAACAATTTTTTGTACGCTGCGCGCCAACTAATGGTGCCGCTCCGCGTAGATAGTATTTGGCCGAACAGATTACTTATCAGTACAATGCATGCTTGCATATTATTCTTCGTTTTGGGACAGTGAAAATTTTATTGCGAAAGAAAGCTCAAATTAATGACTACTTTGTGTCTAGTTACCAGCCCGGCAAATGTCTTTTCTTGTTTTCTGGGGGTTCTCAATTTTTCAAAAAATATCTGTGTGCTCTTTCGGGCAGGATTACATTTCTCAGAAAAAAATTCTGCCCCTCCCAAAATGAAACGCTCGCGCTCTTTTTCAATATATAAAATATAAAACTTCAAATATATGGGAAGTCAAACTTTTTCCGCGGGAAAATTTTCCAATATGGTCCGAGGGCCTTAATCTGCCTGATGATATTCAGTTACCCCAACAAAACTACAGACCGCCCCTACTTGATTTTTCTAATAAGAAGGTCGGATTCTTCCATAACCACCCCAACCACCAAATCTGTCACAAAGTAACAATTTTCCACATTTTCCAATACTCAGAATACTCAGTACCCAAATAACCCAAGCCAACTCTTCGAGTCACCCCGACATTCTACCTAATTTTGCTCTTGAAAGGCATATCAGTTAATAAAGAACCCAAATTTTTCGTTTTAACCTTGCCGAAAAACAAATTTTCTTATATTAAATCTCAAAATTTCTGCAATATAATAAGCTCTTCATTTTCAAATCTTCTTTCATAAAAGGGAAAATTTTCGGGCAAACTTCTAGTCTCGTCTTGAGACCCTACAGCCCTAGTACGTAAACCTAGAACGGTTATATCGATAACCCCTACAGAATTTCAGCTGTCGAGTACAAAAAGTTTTCGATTTTCCCCATATGAAGGATAGATTTTTCCATAAACACACCAACCTTTAATGGTCCTATCAAAAGTCAAAATTGTTTCAAAAATTTTCAAATTTTTCTTCAAAATAAACTCCAGATTTTTAAGTATTTGTCTAAAAGGAAGACAAAAATTTCGGCACGCTACGCGCGCCTCAAATCCTGCCAAGTCACGTCCCGCCGGGACGACCTTATCTCCTTTGTCGGAGTCTTGAAATGCTGGACCCCTGTCGGGCAAATTCTGACGCCACTCTTGTCCCGGTGGGGTTCATATGCAAGGCCCTGGGGGTCCATGGACCATGCAGGGACGACCTCTGGTTGCTCAGATGGTTTAGTATATATGTGGGTGAAAAATTAAGTTTCATGATAGTTAGCCTATATTTTAGGCCTAGACCAGGGGTCAGCAACCTTTCGGGAGCGCGGGTCAACTTGCTATTTGGCGAATTAGCGGAGGGCCAAACTGGGATAGTTGAAATTTGATACGGTAGTTGAAATAAGTATTTCAGACATGCGTGGCTAGGCCTTCTTGCCAGTATTGTGCTTTTTGAACACGATTTTGACTTCTCTCCACGGGCCGGATTCTTGACACCGGCAGGCCGGACTTGGCCTGCCGGCCGTAGGTTGCCGACCCCTGGCCTAGACGGATTTCAGGGGATGGCAATTCATCTGAGAAACCCATTAGAGAATCCGCTCCCTTGAAACTTGGACAAACTTATTCCATCCTTAAAGTCCTTGCTTGTTAAACAACTGACAAAAAGCCGCATCGTTGCAGATTACATGGTCCAGTAACCACCTATTGTTCTTTGTGGTTCTCTGTTGCTCTAAAATCGGCCAGATCATGACACCGACTCGAGGGTAAACTTTCAAGAGGCAGTATTCTCTAATGGCCTAGTTGGTTCCATGGAGCAAAACCCTGAGGGTCCAGGGGGTGAAGCCCATGGGAGCTATGAAGCTTAAGCATGTAGATTATCTCTTTAGTGAAAAATTAAGTCTCATGCATATTTTGATTTAGTCGATGGCTGGGTTTCAGGAACCGCCCGGACTATGAGTGGACTCCATGAGACAATTTAAGACCATGGTGTGGACCGGTCCAGGGGCCGTCGAAACCCCAGGAAGCTCTGAGGTTTACACATGCCTCTTGGTGAAAAGTTAAGTCTCAGGAAAAGTACATTTTGTGTTAGCTGATGCCTCATTCATTGGTGCTGCCACTGTTTCAGACCTTTTCACTGCCCAATCCCCAATTTTAGTCCTCCCGATCACGATTGAGACAAAATTACGTGCTCTGCCTGATTTTGTCAGGCTTTTGACATTTGAAAGGGGGGGGGGGGGGCGGAGTGGCCACACTTATACGTTCGTAAGTTTGTCGAGCTTTACGCGCGGGGCATTACAAGTATTGGCAGCATCAATATTTGTTTTCGCGGCAAAAGTTTTCAGCGATAACAAAGAAGTTTCAGCGTCTCTGATTGGTCAATAATATCCGACGTGCCAATGGTAGGAAATAATTTCTTATTGGCACGAATTATAACAACGTCGATTGTGATATGCTTGCCAGCCCAACATAAGTTAAAGGGACATGTATTAAGTGTAGACCATGGCTGTATTAGAAATAAATTAAAAACTGAATAGGTCATTACATCTGAATGATTGAGGAACTACAGCAATTGCTGCCCTTGTGGTAGAATTATTTTTGTCATTATCTGGTTGCAAAATTGGAGATTTTTGAGCCTTTTTCAGGAGAAGCTTTAAATAAAAATATTATTTGGTGCAACCGATTAACGGCTTCTGTGAGTTTATTCTTGCTGTCATTAATTCTTAAACTCGGTCAACATCGTTCCAGTATTCATTAGAGTATATGACATTTTGCTCGTTAACACTCAAGTTAGGTATGTCTGACCGTTTTGAACCTTGGTGCACAGACGTCCCATACTAAGAGAAAAAGCCCTATTATCTGGGGTCACCAAAGGTTCAAATCTGAAAACTTGTCGACACGCTATCTCAAGATAGAAAACCTGGATAGATTTCATATTTGGCATGTGGATACAAATAGGCGTATGAAGCGGGGGGGGGGGGGGGGGATGAGCTGTGGTGGAAAGCCCCCAGTTAAAAAGGTGGACGGAAGCATGCTTCTGCATGCCCCCCGCCAACACTTCAGGGGTCACAAAAACCACTTCTTTCATTTTTTCAAATCTCAAAAGCAACCAAATTATTTATTCATAAAAGCAGCCTGATTTATGAGCGAGAACTAATGCAATATCAAATGAATCATATACTCTCTCATAATTCAGTTTGGTAAACTTTTCCGAGCTCTGTAGATGACAAAATCGGACATTAACCATACGTGACACAACATCATCAAGAGACAGCGGCAACTGTATTGTTTTTTTTTTTTTTTTTTTGTAAACTGTTTTTCATAGAATTCCAAATTTTCTTCAACGAAAGTTCTTGATTTTGAAATATTTTGTCTAAAAAGGACAACAAAGTTTGGGAAACTTGAAATGTCATCGGTCAGTTCGTAGGTCTAAGATAACATGTAGCAACAATGATTCAGTCGTCGTGCAATCATTTTAAGATTTGCCACCAATATGTGAAGGGAGTGCAGATTCAGTAATCCCCTAACTCTTTAAATTTTCTTACAGGAATCCCAGAACCCAAAGCTCTCTGCAGTACAAGCTCCATATCTACATATATTTGTTTAAAAGGGGCAAAAAGTTCGGCTCGGATTCGCGAGCCGCAATAGGTCCCTAATACAGTGGTATTCACACTTGAAAGAAAATTCGGAAAACTTAGCTACTACTTACAAGCCTGAGACCGACTGTCTGAGGGATCGCGACTTGTGCTCTCAATCCTTTTATATACACCTATCATCACATACCTTTCCACCTTGTCAGTTGAGTAGTCTGTGTAGACGGATTCTTTAGTTATTGAAGTGTCAAAATGTTATCAATGATCAATGTTACAGAGCAGTGATGCAGGTAAGGAGGGGCGATTGCCAGTTGCCACTGTCTCGAAAATTGAAAAAAAAAAATCGGAAATTTGACACTTGAGACAGCACTCAAATACAGTGCGGTTTTTCGATCTTTTCTTTGATAAAATTCCGAATTCCTCCTGATAAAAGCTTCATATTTGTAATTATCGGTTTTAAAAAGGCAAATTTTACCGCGCGCTTCGCGCGCCCTAACCTGCAATCCCTTACACAGTAAGTGGTCGCTTAAAAAGCAGTCAGTGGTTAACTTTTCTGAGCTGCTACAGTGCAGTTTCCCTAAAATTTTCTTAAAATAAAGGCTTTTAATTTTTAAATGTTTTGTCTAAAAAGATAACAAAGTTTCGGGAGCTTTTTCAATGTCGCTGCGAAGCCTCAATCCGCACTCCTTAGATAACATTATGTAACAACAATGATCTTCAGTCGACATGCTATCTCAAATATATGCTCACAGGAAACACAGATTTTTCGATGGTCCCCCAAACAGTCAAATATTCTAACAGGAAACCTTGAATCTAAACTATTTTTTGCAATACAAGCTCCATATTTTCAATGTGTAAAAGGGCCCAATTTTTCGACGTGCCCAGTACAGTAGTGTTCAAACTTAGGAAAAATTTAAAATAATGTTCTTGCTCGTAGAAAAGGCAAAACATTTAACATAAAAATGCGCCTTTGGTTCAATGGGGCAGGGAAAGGTGCACGGTCCAAAATTGTCCCACCCCTTCCCCCACTTTCATATTGCTTCCTACGCCACAGAGATATTCAGACAGAAAATCACCGTACGTCTCTATTACCCGCTTTCTCTAAGCTCATCCTCTCCCCCCCCCCCCCCTTTTTGAAATGTCTCGATCCGCGCCTGAAACGTGTGTAAAATGATTTACTTTTCAAACAAGTCACTACAAAAATGGAGCTTGGTTTGGAGAGAATTAGGAATTTTATATGAAAAATAGGAAATCCAGTTGACTTGCAGGGGTGTTGACTTTTGTAGCATATCATGGCAAATTTTGGAACTTCTAATTTTTCAGAGCCAGGATCCCATTCATCAGGATCCCATTCATGCAGCTGCGCCAGTGGGTAATATGAGTGGGCAATTTTTTCCCATAATTTTTATAATTTTAGTTGTAAAACTTGCGTTACCACTTCTTTCTTAATTTTCAAGCTGCACCCCCCCCCCCCCCAATATTGCATCGTAGCTATGATTTCAAGTTGAAATAACAATAATTCCTCACTGGGAGAAATTCCTCTAAGGACTCCTCTAGATCCCTCTAGTTTCCGTGTCCCATTGTTCCATTTGTGGCAGGATCATGAGATTGGTCTTGCAGATTGCTCATTCGAGCAGTATACCGGTGTATACAGGAAGGTCTAAATTCCTCTTTTTCAAGCTCCTAAATCTCTCACAGAGAAAAGTCAGACGGACACCTCCTACAATGTATTTGGAATTTTAGGCATAGGGGAATTTCTATTTGGAGAGAATGGACCTATGAGAATGAATGATACTTTTCTGATTTCTATGGGGCATTCATCGGGTCACATAAGCTTTTACTATTGAAAGTGACGAGGGCAAATTATCCAAATAAAGGTTTATCCATTTTCTTAGGTTAATAAAATAAAATTAAATAAGATTTTTATCAGGCAGAGCTAAAACACAATGTTTTTTCCTCCATTTATTGAAATGGTTCAAAAAATAAATAATCACTACAGTACATAGTATTCTGTTCCTAAATTACACATACTGCAACTTTTCCAAAGGCAATACAGTTACAATAATTGGAAAATATAATAATTAAGCAAATAGGTATCTGTGACCATGTTTCACTACACTATACCAGCGTATGTCACGTTTTAGTTCCCAGGAAGCAATTTCTTACAAAATTTTACAATAATCGACATCATCGTACAGAAACGCATAGTTAATTGGAAGCTCCTAGAATAAAAAGATTAGATATCGAAATTGATAAGACCATACACATATTGAAAGCATCTTCCAGCTCTACATAGGGAACCGCATTTTTCTTTCTAGTTATAGTATTTTGTTGACTATACTTTTTAATTCTCATTGCAAATTTAAATTTGTGAAAAAAAAAAATCATTTACTTTTGGCAGCTTGCCCTGTATCTTGCATTGACAAATGTACTACTTCATATGTATTATAAAATTTAATTAAAAGGATGAATAATGCCATTCCCAAATCCGAAAAATATCATATTTGGAAAAAAGAATTGCTTCCTTAGGAACCGAAACACTGTTATCAATCAAATCGGGTTTGATTGATAACAGTGTTAACTGTTTTGTGGGGAGATATTTGGAGGGGAGGGAGGGCCGAGACGCAACGTGGTGCTAAGTAAAACACACTTGGAAACAAAAACATGGGACCAGACAATCAAAGCAGGCTCACACACTTCGTCGGATTAAATCTGTCAAATTGCATTCAAGGAGAAGTTATAAGTAACAACTCCCTGGTGTAAGACTGGTTATTGCCTGACTGCTCCAGGGACGCGTCCCAAGGGCAGGTTATTTCGAAGTTTCTGGTGGGACCAGAACTTCTCCCAAAGTCCCATAGAAAAATTTTACACAGTTAAAAAGTTTAAATTTTTAAAAAACCACATGTTAAACAGTGAATCGTTCAATGTTTTTAAAATTTCAAATTACCCAAAGCCGTTTATAAAAAAAACCCATTTAAACAGTGTTTATATTATGTTTTCAACAGTGTATATTTACTTACTATAACATACTAGTGTGTTACAATCCCCTTTATGTACCTTTTTACAATTTCTCTTGCGGGTATTATGTTTAAGATAAAAGCAGTATAAGCATATATATGTATATATATTTCTAAAACCAAGGTTATACATGTTACCTAGCAAAATATTACAACAGTCGAAAATGCTTGAAAAGCTTGATTTTTTTTCTTTGTAAATTGTGGGTGGTTTAGGTGAAAATGCCGCTAGGTTCAGCCAAATCGGTTGTAAGCCTAGAATTGCATGGAATATTTGAATTGGAAAAACATGTAGGTTTAATAATGTAAGAGTAAAACGTCAATAGATCAAACACATCTTGATGTATTGTGTTGACATTGTTTAAAAATTAAGGTGATTGGTAACTTTATATGGAACTCCCACAAATATTTAAAATATAACGTCCTTAACAAGATTCTCAAAGTTTGTCAAATTCCAGGTTGAACTGATGTAGGCTATCCAATGCAACAATGATCAGCCACGTTGACTATGATTCGGTAAGGGCATTGTCTTTACGAAGGGAAAGAATTTTGAGACTTTTAAGAAGTAGGCCTAAAATGTTTTCCTTTAAAATGGTGACTATATTCTACATGGTCTTTGACCAGCGACGTAGCAAGGAATCTGGGTAACGCATTTGTGACTGATATGGCCGGGTCGGGGAGGGGGAAGGGTAGTGAGAAAATTTCGAATAATTGGAGGTCCTTACAGATGCAATCCGGTTTAAATGCTTTACAAGTTTTATCATTATCAAAAACCAGTAGCATATTATCAGCAGACTTGATTTTTAAGACACTGCATGGAAGGGGAGCTTTCGCTCTCTCTGCCCTTACCCAGGCTTCGCTTCTGCCCTTGACGTCATATTTTCTAACTCCTCAAGATGATCCTATCTATCTGAACATTGTACCAGATAATACTTCCCGATTAGATATACTAAAAAAATAAGCTTTTGGCCTTCCCTATAGACGAATCCGGACAGATTGTGATGGTCTGATTTTAGTCGGCCATTATTACTGATTGGTAACTTTATATGGAACTCCCACAAATATTTAAAATATAACGTCCTTAACAAGATTCTCAAAGTTTGTCAAATTCCAGGTTGAACTGATGAAGGCTATCCAATGCAACAATGATCAGCCACGTTGACTATGATTCGGTAAGGGCATTGTCTTTTCGAAGGGAAAGAATTGTGAGACTTTTAAGAAGTAGGCCTACAATGTTTTCCTTTAAAATGGTGACTATATTCTACATGGTCTTTGACCAGCGACGTAGCAAGGAATTCGGGTAACACAGTTGTGACTGATATGGCCGGGTCGGGGAGGGGGAAGGGTAGTGAGAAAATTTCGAACGATTGGAGGTCCTTAGAGATGCAATCCGGTTTAAATGCTTTACAAGTTTTATCATTATCAAAAACCAGTAGCATATTATCAGCAGACTTGATTTTTAAGACATTGCATGGAAGGGGAGGGGGGGGGGCGCTCGCTCCCTCTGCCCTTACCCAGGCTTCGCTTCTGCCTTTGACGTCATATTGTCTAACTCCTCAAGATAATCCTATCTATCTGAACATTGTACCAGGTAATACTTCCCGATTAGATATACTTAAAAAATAAGCTTTTGGCCTTCCCTATAGACGAATCCGGACAGATTGTGATGGTCTGATTTTAGTCGGCCATTATTACTGTGGTCAATCACAATTAATCTTTAAATCTCCTTCCTTATACCTGTTCCATGGATGGTTGTACACTAAAGTGTATCTTGATATCTCAACTTCACGGAATATGAGGATTTGAAATTCCCGTAGACAATACACTAAGACGAGTTAAGGCTGATGGACCCCAGTAATGGCTGCCTACAGTCACTAAAAACAAGCGCTAATCGGATTCGTCTATAGAATGTGCTACTCAAACAAAAAAAGAACAGCTAGCACTCATACGGTGGTTTGACAAATGAACAAATGAACCTAACCATAAATCGTTAGAGACCGTGTTGACGATTTATTAAAATATAGGCCACTGGATCTGGTATTCATTATTTTTTACGGTTCATTATTTTTTTTTATTAATTTTTTTACTTACTCCGTTTTAAGAACAAATGAGCACCCAGGGGGGTGAGGTAGTCCCACAGTTAGGGGCTTTACAAAAATGTGACAACAGTTAAAAGTAGTACAAACATAGAGAGAGGACTTTTAAGAATATAACACAAAACGCAATGGAAAAGTACGTAATGAAAGGAGAAAAAATAGAGAAATAAAAGGAGAGAGAGAGAAAAAGGAAATAGAAGAAGAAAAAAGAAAAACAAAATGAAGAAAGTGACGTATTATTACGAGATAAGCATAGGCGTACGAGGCGGGGGGGGGGGGGAGGGGGGAGACTGCTTGTCTGCCCCCCCCCCTGTTGACTATACTTTTTAATTCTCATTGCAAATTTAAATTTGTGAAAAAAAACATTTACTTTTGGCAGCTTGCCCTGTACCTTGCATTGACAAATGTAATACTCCATATGTATTATATAATTTAATTAAAAGGGTGAATAATGCCATTCCCAAATCCGAAAAATATCATATTTAGAAAACAGAATTGCTTCCTTAGGAACCATAGGCGTACGAGGCCGGGGGGAGGGGGACAGGGGGAAGACTGCCCCCCCCCCCCAATTTTCTCAAGACCTAAAATTCGGGCAGGGATCTGGAAAAATTCGGGCAGCCGTTTGAGTCTGGTTTGTTTCTACTTACACAGAAAACTCATAGGCGCGCCCGAATTCCTTCAAACACTTGGCCGAAAAAATAATAAAAAAAGGGCCATAGTCACGGTACAATTTTCATGAAAACTCTCGGGCAGCTTATGGAAAAACAATTTATCGTCAGCCCCACTTCATATTCTTGCGCAAACCTTTGCCCGAAATGACACAATATTTGGGCAAAAGTTGCAAAAAAGTTCTGGGATATTTTTAATTGACAGATTACAAGAGGAGAGAGGATGTATACAGTCCCCAAAATTTTGCTCATACAAATCAATCAAATGCTATCTTGTGACGCACCATATTACTAAATGACAATCACCAATAGTCACCAGAGGGCTGAAACGTACTTGGTCCAGAGGTATTTGGGCAGCATATGAATGAGATGACGATTTTGCACTTTTCAAAATGATCCTCTTAAAATTGTGAGAAACTTTTTAACCTGCAGTGCTGTTGAACCGAAATTCGGGCAATGGTAAACAAATCAGCGTAGCTTGTTTGCTCACTCATACGAATTTAGTGTGAACAAATCTGCAAGTAAGTCTGCCCACAAATTCATGTAAAACATCTAGCAACGTGGCAAGCCGAGTTTTCTCAAACGGCGTTAGTGGAAAAATCATTTATATAGTCGAGAGTTCGGACCGAGTCATATAGACAGTTGTAGTCCTTTTTTGGCGTGTTCTGCGCGTCCCATCACAGATAAGGACTCTATAAAAATATAACGAAAAGGACTCTATAGGAAACCAACGGTACGTTTTTGCTTAGTACAAATATCCTTAGGGGACACCCTTATTCAGCTGTAGTGAAAAGGGACCACTCTTTGTCGAATTTTATTTCAATTTCACTATTGAGATGAAGTAAAAATTCAATTTTTCGGCGGGCTCCGTGCGCCCCTTTACAGGCAACGGCTCTGTGAAAGTCACCTGAAAAGACTATATAGGAAACTAGAGTACGTCTGTGCTTCAGTAAGAATGTTTTAGGGAGGCACCGTTATTCAGCTAAGGTTAAAAGTGGCCTATCCTTTCTCTAGATATCTCATCGCTCCGTGAGGAGGATGAGATGTTGTAGTCACTTTGCCTATGGGACTATATATGGCAATGCCAGCTTAAATCGCAATGGTTACCATGGTAACGGTAAATTTTCCCAGGTTACTAGTCTCGAGGTCTAACCCATGGTGAGGTACCCCGGGGTGACTGAAGGTCCATGGCTGAGAGAGGGGTCAAAACCTGTCCGTGTGTGTGTGTGTGTGTTGGTGGGTGAGTCTGTGTGAGTGTGTGTATGTGGGTGTATGTGTGTGTGTGTGTCCAATTTTGTTTTCCTGATATCTTGTAAACGGCTGGGCCGATTTTCTTCAAACTTGGTAAGATGGTACCTCAGGTGGAACAATTGCATTTTTAATACACAACCGGAAATGAAGGTCAAAGGTTACAGGTCAAAGGTCAAATTTAGTGAAATCACATTTTCTGCTATATTTCCAAAAGGAAAAGTTCTCCTGACACGAAACTTTACACATATGATGATTGCATCTAGACCTACCAAAATATGTGGTTGCCATAGCAACAGAGGTCAAAGGTCAAGTGGTAGAGTGAAACAAAAAAATTCCAAGTGATAATTTGCTCGTAAAACAACGTTTTGTCCCTCAAACTCCTCCTAGTGGGCTAGACCGATTCTTTTCAAAATTGGTAGGTGGGTACCCCAGGGTGGGAACTTGTGTCTCCCAGACCCTGGGAAGAAAAGGTCAAAGGTCGAGGTCAAAGGTCGAGGTCAAAGGTCACATTTTGCAGAAAAACACTTTTTTTTCCTATTTTGTACTAAAACTTCAAAAGAAAACCTCCATTTTACATAAAACTTCACATTTATAATAGGGTAGACTAGTTCTACCAAAATATGTAGTTTCCATGGCAACCGAGGTCAAAGGTCACGTGAAAGAGGGTCAAATACTTTTTTTTGTATTCACTTTAACTCTTAACGGACGCATCTCACAAATCTGAAAGTGTAAGTGTAATAGCCTAGGCATGATACTGTTAGTCGTACCGATATGTGTGGTTGTCATGGCAACCAAGGACATAGTTCACGTTACAGATTGTCAAAGGTTAAAGTGGGCATGACACGGCCACAAAAACTTTTGTGTAGGCTATTGCAAGATTAGATACAGTATTTTACAAATATCATCTAACACCCCATTAAAAACCCGTACAATTCGGCATAAATGATATTCGAAGGAAAACTGCGTTCGAAATCCAATTTCGAAAATTGCCGCAACAGCTCGCCTAACTTTTATGACGCAATTTGCGGCACAAACCCTGCCCTACGGCGCGCATCTAGATGTGGAACTAATATAACGCTCGATAAAGTTATCTTATCTTAGCAACCTCATGAAACCGATTACATCACAATACAGAGTCCAACATACAGAGCGAAAAGCTCCGACCATGGTGGGGATTCGGAGCAAATCATTGGCCAATGTGTTCGCGTGTGCATGCGCGCGGGTAAAAATAGTTCTGTTTTTGTGCAAGGAAGACGCGGTTCGGTTGCTATAAAGAACAGTTATGAATATGTATGAGCAGACCACACTTAAGCGCGTCCCCACTACGAGCGCGTCTTTACTGTGTGAACTGTTTGATGAAGATGCTATTGCGAATACTAAACAGTCACCGCGCAATGCACAATTAACAATGTACGCTCACTGCTATCGGAGCACCGGTGTTTGCAATTATGTTTGCGATAACACGCGTTACCATGCACATGATTCGATGATTGTGAGCTCTCTGGTACAGTGCTGCTAACCGTGCCTCCAATGACGTCACCATTTTGAGACGCGTTCACATACGTTTTTTCGCTTTCGAATTTCAAATGGTCTGAGTCTGGCCTGTAATTGGGAATTCAAAACGTCGTATTTCGGTATTTATGGACATAATTTATTAGGGAAATCATTCACTTTATGTCAAGGTGTACCCAAAGAACAGTTACCTAGGAACTTACTTTGGCCGTGTCATCCCCACTTTAATGTTTTGTAACTAGCCTATTTTTCATCAATTAATATAAATAAGCTAGACTCCTAGGTTAGTACTTCGTAGTAACAGTCTCAAATTCTTTTTTCACTAGCTTGTATGCTGCAGTGAGATTTTTAAGTTCCTACTCGCACTTCACTCTGATGGCCCTTATATCTAGAGTGTTCTCATATGGTGTATGTAGACAGTTGTTTTCACTCCAAAGTTGCTGTAACTGTTAGGCCTAGTAGTATGAAAGGTGAAGTCAAACCTAGGGCTAGACTTGAAATCTCAAGCTGGTTAACAGTATGTAGGCTAGGTCTGGGGCTAAACGTACGCCATTCATACGCTTGAGTTATAACCCAAGATATGAAACTGTGGGTGACTAACATTAGGTTAGGCATAGGGCCTCTATCTTACATATTGGTGCCCTTAAAACTTGGAGGTTCTGGAGCATCGCCAAAAAAAAAAAAAAAAAAAAAAAAACGTACGTGACAATTTCCTTACCACGGGCAATCCTTGCTTGGATTGGTCACAGGCCAGTACGCAGAAAAGGTTTGTGCGTCGCCCGGAAATCTTCTAACGCCACACGTTCAACATCGCGCACACGCCCAGTTTTTTAATTGAGACGCACTTGATGTGCATATCAGCTCGACACACATGAAGTTTGCCGTCGCGTCAAAATGGAGAATACGCCCAGCTGGCGAGTGAATAATAACAATTACGCACTTGTCTAAAGCGTCCCCAAAAGCGTCTTACTTTTATTAACGTTGCCATATCTAATCGTATCAGTTTAGTGTAACAGTCAAGCTCGTTGTTTTTTTCATAGTTTTGCAAGGGGATAACAGCATCTTAAAAAATAAATTTGTTCCAAAATCTTAGACAGGCCTACTGGATTAAAAGGGCAAGCATTACAAAGATTGGGTAGCCTATCTCTCCAGTTCTTATATAATCCAGTGTCAGAATTTAAATATCCAAATGATGTTTTTTTGAATAAGGTGCGCCTGTTCAAGAACTTGATTTGTCTGTGCCATATTCTTTCCCCTCGCTATCTTACGAAAAAAAACTTCCGTCCCCTGGAACGAAAAAAAAAATCGCTTCCCTTGGACTTCAAGATTGTGGCATGGAGTTTTAGTAGGTAATATTTGTCAATGACATTCTACTGTAGCATAAAATTCAGCACAGATAAAACTTCTAGCTCATACATAGTTCAAGTTCTGTAACCAACTTGCGCACTTGTTAGCGATGAGATATGCAACTCCGTGGATTGCCCTCTTGTTTTTAATTTTTATTCAATTTCATTATTGAGATGTCTTAAGCGGTAAATTTTTTGGCTCGCCCTATCATAGACAAAGGCTGAATTCACATAACATGAAAAGCCCCTTAACTTTCTGAAGAGAAGATCTGGGGCACCAAGGAGGGAACCCCAGAAAAACCTCAATTTTAATTAATCCATTCTCCCTCCCCGCACCCTCTACATTGTCGATTCCGGTCGACTTTAATCATACGGAGTAAGGGTATAATTGAAGAAAGTCAAATTCTGATATTTGTGTTCTGTTCAGTGCCCATCTTATGTATTTTAAAGTTGAAGATAAAATGCATAATTTTAATGCCTGCAATTTCGTAAATTCTCAGGAGCTTCCGGGGGCTTTGCCCCCTAGACCCCACCAGGGGCCCTGAGGCGGGCCCCTGGACCCCACGTCGTTGCAGGGAGCGCTTCCCCGGCGCCATCGACGCTGTTTGCTATTCTGCCCGAACTTGCCCCCCCCCCCCACTTTCAGAGATCAAATCGCGCCCCCGTACTCATGTTTTCAATTCCGTTTCCCCGGAAAGATACAAGACCGGGTAATGTTTTACACATTCTCATGTGCGGTATATCATTATATTATGTTTTTTTCACATCTCAAAAGTTTTTCAGGTCGAACCTCAGTTACCGATTTCTGGATCGGGGAAGAATATATGAATAGTGTCTTGTCAACGCCCTTTCCCCTTGATTTTTATACGAAGTTTGGCTTATGTGGTATATTTGAATTGTTATTCTGTTATAGGCAGTCAATTCGCCGAAGTGTAAAAATAAATGTTGAGAGAATGATTACAAAACTCCCTAATTGCGCAATATCTCGCTGTGCTGGTGTACGTATAGCCTAACACACGGCTAGTCCTCCCTAGTAGTAACGTTAGGTCAAGGTAAACTGTTCTTTACTAAGCACTAATTACTCATTATAGCTTAATGTAGTCATCCAAGATAAAAAAGAGCCTTCTAGACTTCCCGATCGGTGCCACTTCAACAAAAAAGAACAACACTTACGTTATGGTGTGACATATAGGCCTAACCATGACTCGTTAGAGACCGTGTTGAAGATCTATTAAAACGTAGGTCATTTGGGTCTAGTATTTAAAATTTTGTACGGTTTAAAGTGGTGTAACATTAAATATTCATTGTCTTATATATATCAATAATTATCTTATATCTTATATATCAATAATTGCTTCGCGATTAATACAACCAGTCCCACAAATGGTTTGACTGCAATGCTCACCTTTACTCGTTAACATATACTACATATCCCTGTAATGTAACCATGTTTGGTGCTTACTCCTGCATTGGTTTCTTACAATAGTAATGTTGCCCAAGACTTCTTCTACTTGTTGATATTTCAATAACCTCAAGTCCGGCTTCTTTCATCATTTCCTCAGCTTTCTCTCTACCCCATGCTGCCCCCAGCCCCAAACCACCCTCAAAATATAAGGATATGGGCATACAATGCATTAAGCTAAACATGTAAAAAATTTCCATGACATTCAATTTTTCCAAATTATCTTTTATCTTGGTGTGACCTATTGGTTCAAGAGCCAAATAAAGACCACCGGGAACCAAAACCCTGTGGACTTCTCGGAGAACCTTGTCGGGGTAAGCCTGGTCATGGAGGGAGTCGTTCATCAAGATAAAGTCAAATTTATTGTCCCAATCCGAAGGCATCTTGGCAGCGTCTTCAACCAAAAAATGGGCATTCTTCAATTCCAGGGTGTCTGCATCCTTTTTGGCTACTTGAATTACTCCCTCTTGGAAGTCGACTCCGTAGAACGAACCCTTCGGAAACGCTTTCGCCAGCTCAATTACAGACACTCCGCAGCCACATCCAAGGTCTAAACCAGTCAAGCCTCTTTCTGTGATGAAAGCAGTATTATAATATCTCAGGCCAGGATAGAGAACTAAAATATTTGCAACTTCTAAGTGCATTAAAATTAGCATTTATCCAATGGGTGCAAAGTTTCCCCCTCCCCTCCATTAGAAGCTCCCAGGGAGGTTACAAATTGTCATGAACTTAGTAGTCATGGATTAGCGCTTGAACTTGCTTTTACTCGGCCGTCCAGGAATCACGTTAGACACGAAGAAATCTAACTAGGGAGGAATCGGGCACTCGAATAAAATTTGAAGGTCGTAAAGTAAATTGTGGATGAAAAGGCAATCGTACCATCTATTTTTTGGAGATATTTTTTAATCGACAAAAGTATGTTGTGTCGGAAAAAACACTTCATAACTGTATCAGGGAGTTTCTGTTACAACTCCCTGACTGAATTGAAAATCAAAACTGAATTGTGAAACGTTTCCCGTTAGGATAATTAAAGGAATATTCCGGAGACATTATTCATTAGCTTCAAGTTGTCAAGATATGCAGAAAAATTTTTTTTAGGAGGCGAAATATTCATCTCAATAGCATATTGCGTTCAAGAGATACAAATTTAAAATGTAATGTAATTTTCTTCTTTTTATTTGATTTGGTGCATCATGGAAATCGTTGATGTCATCGCGAATCATTAATTTGACGTTACATTCAATTTATTTATAATTTTGATGCCGCTGCAGGAAATATTAACCCATGGGCGGATACAGTGGAGGGGTCCAAGGGGTCCGGACCCCCCTTTTCCCGAAATAGGACGTACAAAGGGGTCCGGACCACCCCTTTTTCAGGAGTAAAAAGTATTTTCCAGAGGGAAGACAGTCGTAGTTGCTCTTCCGCATTCACCACGAGTAGCCTGCTGAAATGGCGTAATAATCAGAAACAAGTGGTATCCAGATGAGTACACTTTACTATAGAATTAGTACAACGCACTACATCACATCCGTTACGTTGTCAGTCATAGGTCATTCAACAATATCAGCCCAGTGTTTTCTTATTTTGCTATTATGAAAGTATCAAAAGCAATGCATAACCGACTTGTTTTGACACTGCCATATAAGAATCTGAGCTTCATATTTGGTTAAATTTCAAGGGATATTCGGTCAATAAGATATCAACATAACCATGTGCGCAAAGTATGGTGCATTATTTGAAACACTTGCCCGGTATATTCGTTTTTTTGGTAACTGTGCCTTATACACAGGGTTATAAATGAAAATTTGTTTTTTTTTCTTATTTTGGTGGGAAACTGTTTCCACTTATTGTATATATGAAGGTTATATAAACATGACCAAACTGCATATTGTAAGTGAACTTGAAACTCCATGTCAGGAGAGGAAACTACTACCGAATCTTCCACCCATGAGCGCCTCACTCGTGCATTCGGCACTCACTGGACCCCACCCCTTTTGAATTTTGTATACTTTCCTGAATTATACTTTTGTGCTCGTACATGATAACCGCTCCTAATATCGTATAGTGCAGCCAGCGCCGTTTACATGTTGCTAGCTAAAGGCACCAAAAAACCAGTACGCCTAGATAGACTACCGTTGTGACATAAATTACAGCAATCTGGGAGCTCGTGCGTAAGTAATAATTCTGCCTGTATTCTGGTCGTGTTCTAATAATAACCAGGGCTAGGTCTACATACCCCCACCCCAACAGAAAGTAACCAATTTCTTTCAAAAGTTCTGTGAAGGCTGATATATTCACATTATCGAGGGCGCACTTTCCACAATGTATCGCGTACCGGTACATAGGCTAAGCCAGTTTTGTCAATAAAGCAGAGATACTTAAAATCCTTATTTTCTTTGCTGTCTGTTTTTGAAGTGTTGTTGTATAATTTGTTTCTGCTAAATTTGTGTTTGCCTTTCCTCGTTGTCATGTTATTGCGCTGCGTGTGCAGGGTTCGTTGGAACTGCAATTCATGAATATCATGAACAGGCCGGTTAACCGAACAGGCACTGTAGGCTGTGCTTAGCCGGCAGTGGTGTAGCTCTTTCAGCCCCCCCCCCACTGATTTTTTTTTCGTCCTGATAAAGTAATTGAGAAAAAATAAAATGTTTGAACGGAAATAAACTTTGAAGTATTTCCTTTAAAAACAGTAAATAAATAAAATGTGCCACAATTAAGAAAACATGCATGAATGTGTCTCAAACACAAATTGTGGGCACGTATGAAATCAAGTAATGGCTTCAAAATGCCTACTTTCACTAAATTAGATACCGCATATAATATGCACTGTCGTTTAATGCATTTCACTTCGAAGATGAAAGGAACATCTCGACGACAAACTCGAATGTGACCTTGTTAGGTAAAGACATTGTTTGCCTTTCGGATGGCTGGTTGATTTACTGAAAACAAGGCAAACAGTGGAGACCATTCTTACACGACCTTTCCAACACTATATCATACACAAAATATGCCGTAAGGGTAAGGTACTGCCTTCGAATAATTCTTCCCTTTCGTCCTTAGCAAGTAGGCCTATGTTCTGCCTCACTCCTGCCCATGACAAGTTCCACTGTAGAACGATTTTTACGACAAGTCCTCTTTTCACTTGTTGACACTGATATCCGGGCGGATTTGTAAAATGTCCACACGGTCCAGATTTCATGTGTTTCCCACATGATCCATTCTTCTGCTCTGCGGTTTAAATATTTTGAGCGATTTGTTCGTACCGTAGTATTTAAATTTTGACTACGTAATGAAGCGATGGCTGAACAAATACTGCACCACTTTCGCATCTAGACACCACTGAAAACCGGAAAACATTGTTTCTTTGGCAGTGCGTATATGTCACTTGTAAATTCTCTATAAAGACGATAAAAATGAGTATTTTGAAATTATTTATGCTCCCCAAAACGAAAAATCCTAAAACGTAGGCCTATAATCAGTTCAAAGTTTTGTCAAACATAGCAACATTTTGCATCTAGGAAATTTAACGCAAAAAAGTTTCTCAGAGGGGGAAACAACTACTTTTGGTTTTCCTATTAAAGCTGAAACCCATTCATATATTTCCCCATTTGCGATCTCAGTCCCCCTTAAGTTAACAATTTTTCCCAAGGGAAAGGAAGATACCGGTTCCTATGAGTCTCACCCCCAGGCCACAGATCAGAATTGCCCAGTTTTGGGGTACCTAAAAAGTGTATGTATTACCATTTTTTATAGATTGATTTTTTATTCTCATTATTTGAGAAGTGGCAGACGTATTTCGTATTTCAAGACTGGTTACAACAAGCTTAAAACACGTGGAAAGTGCCGTTTCCCCAACGTGAAGCCCAAAATTTCCTTGTACGCTCAAAGCCAACCCATAGTGACGCTCCGCTTAGATAGTCTTGCCGCGCGTGACCCTAGAAGATACCAGATCTCCCACTTGTTACCTAGCCCCCCCTCCCCCCAAAAAATCCATTCTGGCTACGCCACTGGCTTAGCGACTATGTGAATTCTACAAGCCAATGAGACCCTTTGAACATCTATGACCTTAGCTGATTCTAAAGACAATTCAAATTTTTATTAATGATTGTTTATCCGCAACTTGCAGAAGTGAAGGCCTGAGAAGTGTCATTTTCGGCGATCTGCTCGGTATATTTATAGGCAAAAAAATTTGGTAAGTTACACACCAACCAGTGATGGCGCTTCACGTAGATGTCAAGTTTTCAATAATTACTTGGACCCCCCCCCCCTTTGAAAAATAATGGATTCGCCTATGTAATCAACAGTGGTGGTTGTACTTTACGTATGGTGAAAGGTAATGCCGATCTACATGCAAAGATATATGCATATTATATAACATCCCCACAGTATAAAATTTCAAGGAAAAAAGGAATTTAACTTATAAGTTATAGAGAAGAGAAAAAGGAATCATAGACAATGTGCCCACATTACATAACTTTTGTGGCTTTCTTGAAAAGCAGCGGAAGTTTTTATCAAAAATAACCAATCTTTAAAATAAGATACCTTGAGTTAGGGAAAGGAATTGCGGCATGGTTTGAGGGACACGGTGTGGAATATTTTTTTCACAAAACCCCGGTGAAAAACCACCAGAAGACTTTTAAATAACTGCTGATGGAATGATGCCTTCCCCAAAAAGGCTAACGCATATGGCTTTCTTCTGTAAGCTTTCTCTCGGCTCCCAAACGTTCCAAATCTCATTTGAAACTCGATAAATACTTAGAAATATTTTAAAGGAGGTAAAACTATTTCTCTCGTCAAAAGATGCTGTTCCTCAAGTTTGAACTATGAAGTAAAATTCTGCTATCATAAAATGTATAAAACGATGCAAACAGAATAAAAAAGGGTTCGGGTTTTTTTCTTCAATTGCAAACAATACTATTTTTGTAGAAACAGAGCACACAATTGTACTACGTTATTAATGGTCTCGTCTAGCTAAGTCATCTCAAAACCAATTTTCGATAAAGCCGGTCATTGACTTCAGACAGTGAACAATTGCGTAGTCGAGTATTACTTGTGCACCAATGTTAAAATGTCGATGAGCCATAGTATACGCCAACACTAAAATGCACGATCGTACACGTTTTGCAAAAGTCTTGTATGCATGAGTCCATAGGTTTTTCCCTTTTGGGAAACCAACCAGACTGTTGCATTAAGCCCCATCCACACTATGCGACGTGACTTATTGCAACAAGACTGTCTTGCCGTGGTGAGCGACTGACGACTTACAGAAATCTTGGAACTGCAGGGATCAAAACTTCGACTCTATAACTGTGTAACACCAAGTTTCTCTGTCAGTTTTATCAACTCACTGTCCGGCGCCGTTCACACTGTCAAACTTCTGTACCTCGTTGATAATCATCCCCGACAAAAAGAGCTTAACTCGGGTGGCACGTGACCAGATTAACAAATATCTGCATGCAAAGAACTCTGCCGGATTGGAATGCAGACGGTGATGTACACGAATTATCAAGATGGGAGAGGTATACTAGGCCTACCACCTAGGATGTTCCGGGTTATAGGGCAGATTTGGAACTGCGCCTGTGCCGAAGATGCCTTTTATCAGGAAGCAGGAAGTCTTTCTGAACAGTGGACTAAATGAATCGATAAGACAGAAACTGGTATTTTCAATACATTTCAGTTATGTATTCACTTTCAGGTATGCATGATTATTGTTGGCGCATTTATGTTTTCCTATCTCCATTTTCACACGTGGCTTTCTTTACGTGCCGGATGTGATAGATAGCAACGCCAAAAGCACCAGGGTAGGCCACTCGACCAAAGGTTTCATAAAATGATGTCTGGGGATGCATTTTAAAAACCCTCTACATATCAAAACACTGGCAAACAAGTAAAAAGTTTCAAACAGTCACATTCGTGATCGACATTAAACGGGAAATAATAACTTTACTTAATAATTAATTTGTTTATAAAGCACATGTTAAAGTTTAACCTCAAGTTTTGGCCGCCAGTAAGTTGGACTTTAGCAGTAGGATCACGAACTAATATACATGGACATAGCATGTAACGTGTACGTCCTATACACCAGCTGGTCGCCACTGCCTGGATCAAAAATGGCGCACCAAGATGGCCTTCGGGAACCTATAAATCGGCTGATTTGACGACGCCTCTGTGATGATTTAAGCAAAAGTTAACTTTAAATGGGGGAAAATATCCATATTCCTACGTGAAGGGATTTTGACCTAACCTTGTCAGATTTAAAAATATTTCAACTTTCTTGCAAAATAGGGTGATATACTTGAGCAAGTAGAAACTTTCACACAAAAGCATAGCAGACAGCCATCTTGGTGCGCTTTTTTCACACTACGGTAGGGACAATGTACCGTGCAGTATGCTCTGTCCATGTATAGGAAGACCGTGAGTAGGATAGATGTAAACAAGCGGACTTGTTAGCCTTCTCTTCTGCTAAAAGAGTAGACATTTGGTTCAAACAAAGGTTGTAAATTATACGGCATGTGTTTTTCACTCACCTAGTCTTTCCTTCAGTTCAGTATATTGAGAAATAACATTGGAAAAAAGATTCCCTTGCAGGAATTTTCTTGAAGTCTCCCTGTTCATCTCACTAACCATATCGTAGGCGTCGTAAGGCAGACCTTTCAAACATAACATTAATATAGGGTTAAAAACATACACTCACCAGGTCGCGAGTATTATTCAATGAACAGCGAGGGAAATTTTATGAATAAGGACTAATAAGCCACATTTTAATTCCAAAACAGCAGTTTTCCGACACTTTCAGTGGTGGTGCTAGGAGGGACAAGAGAGGGGAAATTTCCCCCAGATTTTGTCCTTGCCCCCACCAGCCCCCCTTCCCCAAGTTAGGAGCTGGGTAAACCAAAAATACTATACCTTTCCTGAAGGTTCATTTTCTATCTAGAGATGAGCTAAAACGTCAAGCTTCCGGGGAATCCGTCCTGGACCCCCACAAAAATGGGCATTTTGGGTTTACTTTCGCGCAGCGCCGGAAAATTTTTGCCCCTATAATTTTCCTTAGCCAGTAGTTTTTCCCACTCTCTTCAATTTCGATATTCTTGTGCCGCCACTGACACTTTTTCATTTCAAATGGATTATGAAAGACTTGGTCACGCTACCCTTTCTCAATTTCTAAACTAGCGTTCGTACATGTGCTGAAGCACTGGCTGTGCCATTCTGTTTACCCTAAATTGTATTTAAAATCGCCTGTTTCTCTTGCAAGCTATCAAAACAAATCCCCACATTTTAAATATGGCAACAAGTTGCCATCAACTAACTAATTGTATATCACATGTGAAAATTTTCTCGGAGAAATTGTTTGTTTAATACAGTTATAATATTGGTGTTCTAAGACATTATGAAAGATGCTTGAAGAAAAATAAGACGAAATTTTTGAGATTCAGTTGCTACTTTAAAGAGGCTCATTGAGTTGATACCGATAACTAAATGAGAGTCCTAAGGGGTCACTACCACAAAACAATGCTTAAAGTACAGTAAGCATAACAAGTCAAGTTTCAAGTCCAAAAGTCACAGAAAACGATAAAATTTTGAATTTTCTAGTGTCCTGACTTGCAACGGTTTTGTACATAATTTGAAAAAGTGTCTGGTCACGAATTTTTGAAAACCAACTTGAACCATTAAGTACTCACTAATAAAACAGTTATTTGTATGTAGGGTATGGGGAATGTCTAAGATTGACCGTTTGTCATTGGTATGTGAAGAAACTTAACAGGTTTGGAAAATTTGTTGCATTTCATGAACCAACTCAATGACCCTCTTTAAACGTTAAAGCACGTCTGGCGACCGGTCTTCTCCTTTCACAAGTCACTCGAGTCTCTGAATTACAATAAGTAGAAAACATGTTTGTCCGAAAATCATGAAAGATACTTGGAAAAGTAAGAAGAGGAACGAAAGGTGAAGCCTTTGTTTAAGGAATAATTTTGAAATAAGTCATTGGAGACTAGCTTTATGTTCACCAAAACGATAGCCATAAACTATCTTAAGTCAACTATCGGGTCTTTATAAAAATTGCCATACGACAAAATATCTAATGGACCATACAGCATGAACGAAATCATACAAATTTTAAAAAGTATACACACTTGGCACCTTTATTTTTAACAATTTGGCGAATGTGTGATAACTGGTATTATTTCCCTTAATTCATAAAATGACTCCTATTGCATATTTATGGAATATCATTCAACAGTGGCGTAGGAAGCAATATAAAAGTGGGGTTGGGGAGCGGAACAATTTTGGATTCTGCCCCTCACCCTGCCCCATTGACCAAAAGGTACGGTACATTTTTTTATGCTAATTTTTCCTTTTTTTCCTAAGAGCAAGAAAGTGTGTTTTAAATAAAAAGTTAAGATGCCATAACTTATTTTTTTTCCAATGAAACTGAAGAAGGTAGAACTATTCGTCTTTGCCAGCCATGCAACAACAATTCCAGTCTATCTATGCACTCTGCAAAAGTGGCGTAGCTAGACTTTTCCGAGGGAAGCACCCGAGTATTTTTTTTTCCTAAGTGTGAACACTACTTTTTTAGGAACGTTATTTGGTTCCTTTTACACATTTGTAAATATGGAGCTTTTATTGCAGAAAATGGTTTAGATTCATGTTTTTCTGTAAGGAAATATGAATATTTAGGGGACTATCGAAGAACCTGCGTTTCCTGTTAGCATATGTCTGAGATAGCATGTAGAGTTAGTTAGATAGAGTTTTACGGCCCAGTATCAACCATTTGGTTCAATTCGAGCCTGCCGCGGCCTTTTTCCAGTTGTGGCTCACTGGTTTGAGATAGCAAGTCGACTGAAGATCGTTTTGTTACGTAATGGTATCTACGGTTGCGGATTAAGGCTTACGGCGACATTCAAATAGCTCCCGAAACTTTGTTGCCTTTTTTAGACAAAATATTTAAAAATGAAGAACATTTATTAACAAAAATTAGGGGAAACGGTACTGTAGCGACTCGAAAAAGTTTACCACTGACTGTTTTATAAGCGACCACTTACTGCATTAGAGGTTGCAAATCGGGCTCGCGAAGCGCGCGGAAAATTTTGCCTTTTTAAAACTAATATTTGCAAATATGGAGCTTATATTAAGACGAATTAGGAATTTTATGATGGAAAAGTTGAGAAAACCGCCCTGTAGTTGAATGGTGTCTTAAATGGCAATTTTACAATTTTTTCCCTCTTTTTCGAGCCAGTGGGAAACGCCCCGTGCCCCCTGTCAACTTGTAGCTACGTCACTGTTCTGCAACATTGAACATTGATAACATTTTGACACTCAAATAACTGAAGAACTCATCTACATAGACTATTCAACTGAGAGGGTTGAAACATATCTAATGATAGGTGTGCATTTGAGTACTGTATGCCAATGGTTCCTTGAAGTCTTGCTCTTCAGTTGGCGGGAGCGTACAGAAAATTTTGAAAAATCGCGACCCCTCCAACAGCCGGAAATGGCATTTCTCGGGCTTGTAAGTAGTAGCTAAGTTTTCCGAATTTTTCTTTCAAGTGTGAACACCACTGTATCAGGGATGTAATTTGAGATTTTGCCCCTTTTAAACAAACATATGCAGATACAAAACTTGTATTGCAGCTTTGGATTCTGGTTTTGCTGTAAGGAAATATAAAGAGTTGGAGGATTACTGAAGAATCTACACTTCCTTCATAAATTGGTGACAAATCTGAGAATGATTGCACAACTGAATCGTTGTTGTTACATAATGTTATCTAAGGCATTCGAACCGACACTTTCCGGTGACATTTCAAATGTTTCCCAACTTTGCTGTCCTTTTAAGGCAAAACATTTCAAAATCAAGAGCTTTAATTTATGGAAGAAAATTTGGAATCCTGAGAAAGATAGTTATAAAAGTAGCAACATTATCATTTCCAGAGCTCGAAAAAGTTTACCAAGCTGAGTTATGAGCGAGCACTAATGCATTACACATGGCACCTGGAAACGCGCAAAGCGAGCTTGAAGTTTTGCTCCCTTTGATACATATTTAGACAAATGCAAAAAAGGGGGGGTTTTCTGGCCCGGGAAGTGGGGGGGGGGCAGAAGCATGTTTCCACCCCTTCTTTTTTACACTTTCCATATTTTTTGGGCAAGCGAACAACCATTGATATCAATTTCACATTTATTAAACAATATGCTTAACAAGTTCACACCTGACCCACAACTAGGTAGGGGCGATATGGATTCCACGTTCGATAAAAAAATCAGGTGGCTGGGATATGTTGCATTCAAATCCCTAATGACTTAGCCTATCAATTAACTCTGTTGCTCTTATATGGCCATCTTACCTCTTGGTCCATCTTTTTTGAAACATTCTTTGATTTTTTTGTAGACATCTCCCCCTAATGCTTGTACCAGAACAGCACTAGTAACACTTGCATTCATCGACCCCTCTTTGGTCAATACAGGTGTTCTTGTGGCGGGGAGAAAGAATTTCTCACCAGTAGCATCAATATCCACAATTTTGGCACAAACCATCGCACCTAGCCACTCATGAACATACCTATGTAGAAACAATTACAACATGTAAAAGTAAATGCGTGCGATGTACATGAGAGAAAGTAACTGAGCATGCTCGTAGCTACAGGTAGAAGAGAACAAGTAACTTATCCTTTTGTTTGTAGTCATCTTATAGGTTTCGATTGTCCTTGGCCGGTAGCCAAGGGACAAAACTATAGGGGCGAGGAAGTTTCCTATTTGGCTTTTTTATACAAATTTATACATTTGGCCAGCTCCTGGAAAATTTGTTTTCCCTCCAGAACATTATCTGGCTTCGACTTTTCTTTAACTGTACACTACAAGTAATATTTTGCAATGCTAAATGACAGTCGGTCTACGTAATCATGAACGGTTAATGAGCGGTTAATTGTCAAAATGATTTCAACTTCAAACTTCATTGACACGTCTGAATGGGACCTACAAATAGGACAAATTCCTGTGATTTTAAAACCTAAATCACAAAATTTAATAGTGAGAAATACTTAAACCGATAAATCTCTACCAGTAACAAAGACTTGCATCAAGTCTAGTTATAAACAAATATTCACTTTTACATCCCTCGATGCCGATATCAGTTGGTTCAATGTTTCTCTTGCAGTAGAGGAGCGTCCATATGGTCATGGGACCCTTGCTTATCAAAACTTTAGGCCGCCCTTTTTACGGTTTTAACGTACGGCAATTTATGCCTCATTATTGCACTGCTTTAAATTGACACGATTTATTAGTGTTGTTTTTGAGGTCCACATATCAAAATGCTCAAACAGCGACTTGATACAGATTTTTGTTCAGGGTGTGTCCGAAGTCCGAAGTGTTATCGCCGTTCCGGGGAGATATCAAGGGACTGTACCCCCCGCTAGAAAATGTTTGCAACTTCAAAGGTCCAGGGCAAAATATTTTATGCCCTCTAGCATATGAAAGATAGAAATGAATTGGCTCTTAGCAAAATTTAGCCGGGAAATAGAATTTTGACTCAGCAGTGGGGACCCAAGCGAAACTTCCTCCATATAATTTTTACTAGTACTGGGGCTAGAACCACAACAGCCCTGCAGGGCAAAGTCGGCTGGTTAACTGGTCCAGAGTGCTCCAGTCCAACGTGCAAACAACTTCGTCGACAGAGCAACCGATTTTATATGTTTTAGTGGCAATCCTGATGGCAAATGGGAGGAAAGCCGGGGTACCTGGAGAAAAAACAGACGCACATCGAACGGGGTTGCAACCCATACACATGTGAATCTCATTGATACACAAGAGTTGGAATAGACTCTCTGGCCCGTAACCAGCGACGACCAAATAATGGTTATACATATACACAACTTACGAAACTATTCGGTCTCATGGATAATAGTCGGCGCATATCTCAAACCAAATTTCATAATTTTTTTTACACGGTAACTTGATTTATAGGAGCCTTGTGAGGTCGTGTGCACGCTTTAGTTTATTTGGCTGAATGAAAAGACAAACCTGATTTGTAACGACAACCGTCCTTTTTACGTCCATATTTAAAATTTCATTCATTCGTTCGTTCGTTCGTTCTGTTCGAACGAATTTATTTATTTATTTATTTACTTATTTGTGGCCAAAGCAGAGTAGGATAAGAACCTCCTGGAGGCGTTTCTGCTTCTCATACAAAGTATTATAAACAGACATGTTAGCCTAATTTAACATTAAAATTTTTTCAGTTTTTCATCTGGTCATTGCCATTTTAAAACTTGGTCACCGTTACAAACTATTGTAAGATACTGAAATTTGAGAGTGCTAGTTTTTCTGTAAATCTTTCAGGCATTTGCCGGGACGTTGTCCTATATTTTTCAATGCAAAGGTCATTATTCAATTAGTGGGACTGCTTCACAATTCATGCACATTTGATTATAATTGCACAGTACTTGCGACAGTTCTGGTTTGGTCTGCTTCTTTAGATGTAATGTTGGAAAAGAAATTGTGACGTACTGATCCTGTGTAACAACATCACTGATGCTCAAGGAGTAAGATCATGTAGGTGTTGTTACTTCCCTGGTTAGACCAGGATTTACGGCTCAGTTTTTAACCTGGTTCAAAGTGTACCTAAGGTCAAAAAAATCAAAAATATCTATTAAACCATGAAAAATAAATCCTAACAGTCCAACTTCCATCTTCAAATGACATTCCTGAGCTGAGATATTAAATGTTGAAGTTTATTCACTCAAATAAAAATGGTGCATTGCCCAATAATTTGCATTTTAAAGTTGTGACTCACTGGCTTGGTTTCTGAGATACTTTGCCATGCTCATGCTGAGAACCCAGCACAGCGGCAGTAATTTCAGTTTTTAGTATTCGGTTAGACCAGACCAGGATTCAAACTTCAGACCTTTCAGCTGCAAGTCGAATGCTCTAGTCTTGACCATGATTATAAAGAACCGTTGCTTCCGTACATATAATGATCACTCAGGGAAATTCTTCACATTTCAAATTCGGAAAATTTGAAATGTGAAGTTCTCCAAAAACGGAGAATCTCCAGGACGGATGATATACTACCGTAGGTTAGTAATTAATTGGTTAGATGGAGTTTTACGGCCCAGTTTCCAACCTATTGGTTCAAGTCGAGCCGGCCTCCGCCTTTTTTCCAGTTGTTATGCACTGGCTTGTTTCCCTACCCCATTTCATATGCGGAGCATCACGCGCAACGGCAGTAGTAATAGGTTCCTACAGTACTACCGCGGAGGCTCATATACATGCATCGTAATGCATGACAGTTCTTTCATTCTTGCTTCCTCATGTATGCCTTTGTTCGTTATGTTGTGGCAATGTACCATCATGACACGAAGGTTAAGTTTACTTTCTTGGGGGCAACAAACAACGTTTATTTCGTTATGACGAAAAATTGAACCATAAAACTTGCTGAGACTTTTTCATCTGTACTCATCATCATGGGTGGGGGGTGGTTGGGTGGGGGTGGTTGGGTGGGGGTGGTTGGGTGATGGGGGGGTGGAGGGATAGGAACACATGCTCACATCCTGCATGATAATCGGATAATCAAAACCCCAATGAACTCGCAACGCGTGTTCCAAACTTTTGAGTTCACCTGAAAATTCCCAACAATTCACAGTGGGCCGTATCTAAATTGACTTTTTTGGTGTTATAAATCGCATAAAGTAGAACTCAGTGAGATATTCGTTGTTTGGTTGGGGTCATATACACAGTACTGCACGAAAACCACTGAACGCACTGAGTACACCATGTGTTGTACTCGGCTTATGTACACTGGCCCCGCCAGAATGTCGAAATTGGGGGGAGGGGCTCTGAAGTTTTAGCACATCTCTAGATGAAAAATTTCCTAAAGAGGTATAAAACTTATTTTTTCGGTTAACCTAACTTCTAACTTACCTAACATGAGGGAAAGTGTGTGTGTGTGTGTGTGTGAGGGGGGGGGGGGTAATGACAAAATCGGGGGAAGGGATGCTGAAGATCGACTAGCGAGCGAAACTATGATTCGGATACTAATCAAAATAGTCGCTAGTCATCTAATGGAATGGCGTGCACCGGTTGCGTCTCCACCCGCCGGATCCACACCTGTGGTATTCTTTATCATTCTCCTAATATTGTTCATTATTTCCAGACCACATTTAGTTCTTACCTCTCCTTCATGTTACCAGCGTCTGCTATTTCTTGACATGTTTTGGGTTCCTTAAACTCGGCAAGCAAATCAAACAGACCTAGGTCATACCCAATAGAGACACACGTACTGGTACATGTATGTAGCAGTATAGTGGTCATTCGATCAGCGAAGTCTTCACTCGATTCCATTTTGGTAGCTTAATATGCATCCTCCTAAACGAAACAAAGGAAGATAACTCATCAATTACTCATTAAACTATTATATATACACAAAGAGGAGATTCAGTCCCGATGGCTCAGAGGGTGAAAGAAATTGGTCCCCTCTTGACCCATTTGTCAGACCTGGCCCTGTTTCCGCCGGTCTGTGTTTCTCATTAACATGATGCCTATGATCGATGTGAGGGATGACCTAACTTCCAATTACGTAACATTTCCTTAGGCGGCTTGACTTGATTTGTTACAGTTTGACATTTTGACTTCTAACACTCTAGTTCAATCTAGCCACGTTCACTGTCAGGAGCTCCTAATGGACCAACATATATAAGACCCATGTGCTTTGTACTCGGGACTTACAAGGAGTCATATAGGCCAGCCCATATGATATAGTATTTCTGGGACCCATTTTGGCAACTGATGCGTTAATAAAGTATGAGAAAATTGCATACACCCCTTCATGCATGTAGGTTACTCATAGTGGCCCTTATGAATCTTAGGTGACAATTTAACAAATCCCTTATTTGGTTCATATTGATTTCATACCTGTATACTAATCAAACTTGAGACTGATTTGATTTCTTTGTGAATTGGCGCTCTGGAAATTACTTTACTTTAAAATTACTTTACGATTTTCAAATGGAGTTTTACGGTCCAGTTTCCAACCAAATTGTTCAAGTCTAGCCGGCAACGGTCCCTTTTCCAGTTGCAGCTCACTGACTTGTTTCCCTACTCCGTTGTTTATGTTTATGCTGAGCACCAAGCACAAGGGCACTGGGTAGGTTACGTTACGATGGAAACTGTATAGTATATTCCCAATTTCTCCTTTCTGTGTGAAAAATGCAACTAACCAAGAACCGAGTTCTATTTCTATTAACCTATTATTGCCATTTCTCTAACAATTTCTTTACAATAGTGAATTACTATTTTCTTGAGTTCGTTAAACACAACATCCAACTCTAGCTGAGGGACCAGGGTGACAGCCTCTGAACAATTTTGTCGAAGGCCCCTAGTACACCAGTTGTCAACTTAAGCCCTCTTAAACTCTCAGAGTTTTTCTTGGACGCACCTTAAAAAAAGTTGACGACAAAATGTGATAACCTTTCTCTTTCTTTTCTTTCCTTTCCTTTTCTTTCCTTTCCTTTCCCTTCCTTTCCTTTCCTTTTCTTTTCTTCTTTTCTTTTCTTGCTTTTCTTTTCTTCTTTCTTTCTTTCTTTATTTCTTTCTTTCCATGCTTTGCCACTGCCCTGGACCCCCTACCATGGGCTTTGCTCCTGGCACACGCGGATTGGGTCTTGTGCTTCGCGCAAAGCCGGACGCTTATGTCGGCTGCTGAAAACTTGTCGCCACCCAATAAAAAATATCTTCCGCCGCCTATCGCCCATGTAATAGGTCTATCATGCCTGATAAATTTGACTACTAAAAGGGCCGGCCCAGGGGTCCCTTGTGGGCTGTGGGTTGTAGAATATGCCCATCCGGCTTTTAAAAGGAGATCAAAGGGAAGGAACTGAATCCGTACTAACACTATATATATACCCATATTGGTGTTGGCGTGATGTAGTTAAACCCCAGTTAACTAAAGGTAACTAACAAACGAAACGGCCTGGGTATAGCTACATCTTGCCGAAGTATACACGATCGAAAGCTGTCTAAAATGAGAGTCACGAAAACTTTTAAACATAACTTCATAGAATACGTGATATTCCGCCATTTCTATGTTTTGTTGAGAAAATATAGGCCTAAGCTTAACCTCTCTGGGAAATGAAAATAAAAGCACTCACCACAACAGAATAACGGCAATATGTTGCTGGAAGCAAATGATACACTAAAACTTCTTATGCCTAGAAACTGCACGTAACACATTGTGGAATGAGACGAGTGTACCACGGAAGTTTATCTCAAAATACTAACGCTACGATTGACTGAGGGTCGCGCCATGACTTTCGCAGTGACCTATCTAGCTAGGAGATCTCTAATATTAGGAGAGCAGCCAATTATTTCAGTATGCTTATGTATAATACCACGACTTCTCATCAGTGGCGTAGCTAGGATTTTTTCCGGGGGGGGGGGGGGGCAAAGGTATGAAATTTCCCCAAAACTTTTCCCGGTCAATGTGTATGTATTTCATATAAAATATGCAAACTTACAAGTATAACAACATTACCTTGACATTTTGTAATATTACCTGCATTTTAATCTTAAAGTATAACATAGAGCAATCGGAAATAACAAAGTATATTATTTTGGTAAACAATATCTGGTTTATTTGTATGTACTAAAGCAGTGGCGTAGGCAGGATTTCTCTGAAGGGGGAGGGGCATGCAGTATGGTCTAAGGGGAGGGGTGTCCGGAAATTATTTGACGTTTTCAAGTAGCCTACTTGCAAAATGGTGCAAGATTTTCGACTTTGACAGGAACAGTGTTAAAGGTTGAATCGTGGTGGTTCATGAGGATAAAACTGAAACTTTTGTGTCTTTACATGCACTCTTATGCCATTTATGCTACCTTACGAAGTAAAACTTGTCAAAGTTAAATTTGCACACTTTTAGAAGTCCAAATAAAAGAGCATTGATCGGTATTTGTGGTTTTTCTTGGTCACAAAATGTTATTTTGTCATAAAGATTATCTAAGCGGAGCGCCACCATTGGTTGGCGCGGAGCGTAGAGAAAATTTGGAAAAATCAGACCCCTTAGATGGCAGGAAATAGCATTTTCCAGGCTAATACGTAAAATATAATATGTAATTTTGCCCAAAAGACCGAGCGAAGCGCTACCACTGGCTGGCGGGGAGCGTAAAGAAAATTTCGAAAAATCAGACCCCTCAGATGGTTAAAATAGCGTATTTATGCTTGTAAAGAGAATCTAAACATGTAGTCTTTTTTATCGATGCCACCAGTGGGAAACAGAGTCTACCTTTTTAAGTAAAAATTGGAATTTGACAGACTTTGCCTAGGTCTATTTGTAGGAATTAAAAAAAATTGGCATCACTGAAAGACCTTGCAAGGACAATCCTTCCCCTTTGAAAAATTTTGAAAAATTGGGTGTCCTTATAAGCATTCTGGTGCCACATATGCTATCTTTTGAAGTAAAATCTGTGTTAATAAAGTTAGACTACGTATTTTTAAGAACAAAGAAAAAATGGCATCAGTGAGGGGGGCATGGCCCAATGGTCTCCTCTTCGCACGACACTAAGGAGGCCTAATAGTGGCTCAATCACACAGGATATCCTGTGAGAAAAGCAGTCTGTTATGTGTAGAAGGCCACAAGGTACTCATTGTCCATTTATTGTTACACTCAAAGTGAGCAGAAAGCTATTTTCCTGAACTAGCTTGTAAGTCTCCAAAGATTAGGCTAAGTAACAAAATCCAAGTGTGCCAACGGTTCCCGTTAATTCTAATTTCTAGATTAACTTCAAGTTTATCGTTTGTCATGGATTGTTCTAGCCCGATCCATCGTTATGTACACAGAGTAAAATCGTACAGCTACTGCTAGCTTGTAGAAGAACATAACAACCTCGGGGGTCTACGCGCAGTAGTGACTTGTCAGTTTTCACATCCTTTTACTGATGAATTCCCAAAGTATCACCTGAATAATAGCTTCCTGTGCACTGAAATGCACTGATCATAACCCCGTGCGTATACAATTAACATTCAATCTGCTACGCGACGATGACATTTCTGTGGAACGCGAATTGGGCCGGTTCATGAGACACTGACGAAATATGAGTTAATTTGTTGCATGAAAATACGAATTTATGTATGAGAAATGTCTCACAATTTCTTATTCTAACAAAAATTTTGAGAAATATTTGTGAATTTTTTGTAATAATGAGAAGATTCATCAAAGTTCCCCATTTTCATCAAATTTCCCCCAAAAGTTTTCCAGGGGGGAGGGGCAACTTGCCCCCCCTGCCCCCCCCAGTAGCTACGCCACTGCTTCTCATTATTCCAAAAACGTGTGAAGGTATTTCATGTGGCAACCACCTCAGAATAGCGAGTTCCTTTGACGCTATACCCTTTTCAAAACGACGTGACTTGGAACCACGTTTGCGTGTTCTACACTAGTCTTGTTTCAAGACTACCACACATCGGCTTTGAAGCCTACAGAGCCGTATTAGGCCTACTTAGCACTGCGCCCTCTATTATGCTTATCTTTTGAGAAATCCAAAACCAAAGGAGTGTACAGAAGATAACAAAGTCTAGGGCGCAATGCTAAGTAGGCTAAGTGTGTGGTGGACGCAAACTAACCAGTCTTGAAGCAACACTAGTTCTACACCAGTATAGGGCCATCTGGAAACGGTATGCGTCAGGTAATCATTTACCTTTGGGTAAATTTTCCAACTTTTGCTCATTGATGAAACCTTCTGCAATAAAAAAAATCAACTATCTGAACCAGGCAGCCAAAAAGTGTGTGACTACTTGCCAAAAGGGTCTTTTTGAAAATTTTCCTTTTCGACCACTGGTGACCTCAGGTGACAGTTTTGGAAATTTTTGGGGAAACTCTACCCTTTGATAACTGGTGAACCCAAATGGCCTTATTCTGACCTCCCCCAAACAATTAGGGATCTTCAGTTAACCATACTACATTCGCAAACCACTTATGAAACTCTTCCAACTTTCCTACTTGAAGGTAATTTGTTAACAAAGTTTTTAACCTTTTGTGATTGCATATGACATTTGACCTCTAGTGTCCTGGCCTAAGACCTCTGGCGACCTGAAAATTTGACCTCTGGCGACCTGGCATTTGACCTCTGGTGACCTGGCATGTGACCCCTGGTAACCTGAGATATAACATCTGGTAACCTGGCATGTCTCCACCAAAAACAGACCTTCCTCTAATTGTGTTTTTTAAGTTTTTCCATTTAAGAAACCAAATGACTCTGACCTCTACCAATACAATAGGTTTTCTCGTCTCGACACGACAATTGCATACCATTGTCTATCATTGCTTGCCTGTCATTTCCATCATTAGAAATTGTCTTTACACAGTTAGCGCCGGTGACCTCAAATGACCTCGACCAAAAACAGTAGTGAATATATAAACCCAATATGAAAATTGTCCATCAGTTGCAATTTTGAGATTTGGGGATAACAAACATTTCAGGCCTGTGGCCATGTAAGGTACTGGGGGAAATATTTTTGGAAGGAAGGGGCAGAGAAAATTTTTTAGCCTGGGCAAAATTAGCAAAACTATTGACCGCAAACGTCAAAGTCCATAATGGTGGAAAAATAAACATTGAGACCAACTGCACGGATTTTGCAGTGTAACCTCTGGTGACCTCAGATGGATTTTGACCTCCACCAAAAAAAAAACAGGAATCTTCTTCCCAACATGAGGAATCTATATACCAAATATAAAAGTGTCGGTCATTCCTACTTAAGATATCGTGTTTACAAGTCATTTTGAGGTTTTCGCAGTTTTACCACCAGTGACCACAAATGACCTCTGCCCTCCACCAATTACGATAGGACTTTTTTCTCAGCATGAAAAATCTATCTGCCAAATATGAATAGTGTCAGTCATTTCTACCTTAAGATATCGTGTTTACAAGGTTCTCGGTTTTTGACCCCTGGTGACCTACAAAGATCTTTGACCTCCACCAAAATCAATACGGTTCTTTCTTTTTCAACATGGTAAATCTATCTACCAAATATGAAAAGTTTCGGTCATTTCTATCTAAAGATATCTTGTCTACGAGCAATTTTTGAAGTTTTCGCAGTTTTACCGAAGGGTGACCTCAAATGACTCCTGACCTCCTGACTAATTTGTGATGATATGACTAATATCGTAGTAAAGTTGTTGTTGACTAACGTGATTAGTCAGTAGGCAATGTTGGCAATGTTTGGACTAGTTTTTGTTTACAGTGTATTCCAAATTTTATCGTGTAAAAATCGGTCTCACACTCCTCCCGACTAGGTCAAGAAATGAAAAAAAAATCGAAAAATGTTAATGAAGTCTTCAAATTGTACAACATTTTATTTTATTGATTTTACAAAAAAAGTTATTGTGATCGAATTAAATTCTATTAGTTTACAAAATTATGCGAAGCATACAACATCTTGCTTATATAGTATGAATATCAATTAACACAGAACCACTGTATACAAAAAAGCACTTTTAAAGTAGTATGGCGCCTTTGTCCAATAGCACCCGCTCGTGACCCTGTCACAGTCCATGAGCCCGAACAGTTATAGTATGAACAAGGGCAAGTCTTTACTTTTATATAAAGAATCCATACGAAGTTGAGGAACGAACACATTGAACAGAAGGAAGATTAAAACTGTTCTAGAGTTCAAGGCAGTAAAAACGGAGGACCTACCACCCCACTTATTTTTAGCAACATGCTCCTGAGCTTCTAAGACTTCGCAAACTGGGAGAGTTCAAAACTCAACAGGTTCACGGGTTCTAAAATGGTGAACTTAAAAGTCTTACAATCATGAGTAATAATTTGAAAAGAGTCTTCCTTCCGTTTCACTGGACATCAAAGCAACTCTCTCAATACTGAAATTAATGTTGGAGTTCCAATTATCAATCTTGCTGCAATGTTCTGAATATTTTAATCTAGATATGGACAGGATATGAAATCCCATTCATGGTCTAGAAGCTGATTTTTAGATTTGATATCTGGCCCATATCTGATGCAGATTTGTCATGTTTAGGTATTACAAGTAATCTTACGTTTAATTTACAAATTACAATACAAAATCAACTAAGAAACGCTCATCTTTACATCAAGAAGTGATTTCTATCAGGTTATATCTGGCTTGATATAGCTCCCAACACTTGATTTGTATCTCTACCTAACAGAGGTAATTACTAATGTATAGCTGGCATTACATATAGCCATAATCAAAGGTAATTTGCATATCCAGAGCTGGGTGGTATTTAGAAGTGTATCTAGCTTAATATGGCCAGATAAAGTCATTAGATAGCCAGATATAGGCTTTTCAGATAGCACAACACTAGCGTAAAGCACTCGGGGCATGGGGCAGCCCCCCTCCTAGTGAGCTTTTGGGATGTTTTGTAGGTACAAATATTCTTAATTTCTCGAACACGAACTAAGTAAATTTTAGCATTTTTAACAGCACCCAAAGATTTTTTCGAATGGTCGCTTTTGGCTAACCTTGGGTTGCTGAATTCCTCAACAGAAGGGGCCTCCTCGTCGAGCATATCCTCTGCCCCCAGCCCCTGATTTTCAAAAGCTGTCATACTTCGAGAGTAACAGTCACAATCAATACAATTGAAGTTATACCATCTACAGTTTGACGACAAAGGCTACATTGAACTAATGCTTCCAAGCTAGAAAAAGGCTCAAAGTTAGTGCGTGGATCATTAGGGCTTTTCATGGGCGTCCGCAGAAATTTTTACAAGGGGGGCAAGATCATTCATGGATGATTGAATTGTGCACCCTATCTTAGCGGAGCGCCACCATCAGTTGGCGCGGAGCGTACAGGAAAATGTTGGGTCTTACAAACCCTCTAGATGGTCGGAAACGACACTTGGCGAGTGTTATAAGCTGCATGTACCCAGCCCTGAAACAGGAATTTCATGTCTGTAATTTTTAGATTTTAGAATTTTCAAAGTAAAAAATTGCAGGGCCGTCGGAAGCGAGAGGGGGGGGGGCTGGGGACTGCAGCCCCCCATTATTTTGCCATATGTAGTTTTTTTTAATACAATGAAAACTTCAAAAAAGTGAAAGACAAAAATTAAAAGTAATAAATATCACTCTAAAATTACATCTCCTATCAGTCATCCGTGAACCGGCAATAAACAAAACAGAAAAAAATCAATTCGATGGATCAGACAGCCATAGAACTTGGCAGTAGAAATGATCCAAACATTACTTTATCACTTCACCTACGCTGCCTCAGATCGAACAATTCGTAGGCGAACAACGCAGGCAACATGTCTGGAAAGTCGTCTACTGTAGCAAAGCAAACTGGACCCAGAATTACAAAATGGTTCATGGCGAAAAAGTTCTGATAAGTTCTGATTATTAGCATCATTAAGAGTTCCACATATAACTAATTCATCTGCCATCTAAAGCTCATACCGTATTCGATAAGGCTACGCTGGGAAAACCTAATGTTTGAAATAAATACATTAGTAATAAATAATAATAATCAATGGCGGATCTCTTTATCAATTTTACCAAAAGTTCTCAGTCTTAAAAATGTGGGAGATATTTTGTTTCCTAAATTTAGTAAATAATCTAAGCTGTAAAAATCGCATTTTAGGGCCATTTCCAGCAATCTAGGAGGCAATGTGTTCAAAAATGTCCTCCATACGCTACGTGCCAACTCATGGTGGCGTGTATCGTATCTGAACTATACCCATCTTTTCAACATGCACAAGTCAGCCCCCAATCTAAAATTCCTTCCGACGGCAGTGCTCCATCAAAGTTGAGAAGTCTCGGGATTTTTGCCTGCAACTGAAGTTGCTCCAGTTTTTATAATTTATATTCATCATAATCTCATGTTGAAAGTTATATAGTAAAATAATTTTGAGAATACGTTTACAGGCTCATTTTCCAATGATTAGCTTTAATACATTACCTTACCATTTTATAAACTGTTACAGTGGTACATTTTATTTGGTACTTTTTTATCATTTTGCCATTTGCTCATTTTATTTTTTTTTTGAAGTGAAGTGAACATTTTATTACAACGAAAGGCCAAAATAACGACTGCTTAGACACTATTAACAAGCCCGGGAAATGTCATTTCCGGCTGTCTGAGGGGTTGCGATTTTTCAAAATTTTCTGTACGCTCCGCGCCAACCCATGGTAGCGCTCCGCTTAGATAGTCAGCCCGAGTCAGCCCCCCCCCCCAATCGAAAATACCTTCCCTTCCAACGGCACTGAATTGTTGAAGGAAAATCTGCCTCTTGGTTACGGCCTCGCACGCCTGTGCATGATAAAACTTACAACTGTCAAACAGCCTATGAAGGCCTATATCCCTTACCCATTAATGAATCATACACCCCCCTCCAATATTCACGTTGTATATCCCAGTTACATCCGCGCGTCGCCACTTGAGATCAGCACGGGACCAAACCAAGACCAACGCATTCATCAATAGTCGGACGCCATATGCACACTACATACCTGACAACTAGTACAGTTTTAGCATAGTTTTTACAATTACAAATTTCCAATAGATATCACGAATGATGGTCCCCAAGTTACGATTTCACTATTCAGCATACTATCTTCTCTTTTGCTATTCCTGGTCAAATGTCCGCATATATCACGATTAGAAACTGACGCTGTTACTGAAGCTATTTTGATGATTTTTTTAAAAAATTTTTTCATTATTTTTAATTTTTAATTATTTTTTCACAAGTTTGATTTTCCGGGGGGGGGGGGGGGGAAGTGCCCCCCTTGCGGACATCCATGATCAGATCCTTGATTTTCATGCTTAACACACCCATAGGCTTTCATGAATTACAAGCTAACTTTATTCGTAACGGATATGAGTTATAAAGAAATTAATGAAGATTTTCTCGCCATGAAAAATTTCATTTAAAGTGCTTGAAAAATAATTCGACTGTTACCTTGGAATTCTGATTTTTATTGATAATCATGCAGAATATAATTCCATGCTACTCATTCCTCGTACATGAAGGGAATTTTATTTCAGTGTAGATTTTAATTAGAACATGGCAATGTTGGAGCGTTTCGCGCTCATGTGTACTTCCACGTACTGCCGATGCTAGTTAGGCTGTCTGATGTGGCAGGTTTGGCGATCTGCCTTTTGTAAATGACACAATCTATTTTCAAAGTTGAAGGGCCAATTCTCTCACCGCTAACTACGCTTCCTGTAAAAGATTACAGAAACCCTCAATTGGCTCAACTTTTTGACTGCCTGCTAATTCAAACATTGCAGAAAAGGCTTTTTTTATAGCTAAGAAAGATTTTCCTTATGTTGTATAATGCCCAGAATTTAGCCAAATGGAACGCTATTGTAATCATCGTATACAGTGCTGATAAAGTTTATTCCTTGAAAATATTATATGATAAAATTTCATGAATAAATGGAGGTAAAAAAGGCTTGAAGATGTGTGGTTCCTACAACGTGGTAATCACATTGTATCACTCCTGACAGACCGACTATAAACTTAACATTTGAAGGTGCATACTGCGCGGTACCAGTGCCCCGCATATCAGAACCCCTGGCAACGGGCCTGTTGGGACGGATCGGAGGGAGAGGGGCGTGGTTAAACGAATGCGGGGTGACCTTTTTTATCTATATTACCTACATATACCTACTTATTCCCCACTTTTGCCTCCCCAGAGTGTGACAAAAAGCCATACATGGAAATCTTAATGTTCCCCATACAACGTAAATGGCTCTTCACAGCAGCCTCTTAAATCAATTTTTTATTGTTGTATGTGACAGGTGCATATTAGCAGAGCTGCTGGCAGACAGGCGGTACTTATGTACATGAGACCTGCTTACACAGTTTGTTGAGCATACAGATGCGCTGTAAGCGGAAAGAAGAAACACTTTGTTGTTCTCTACTTTCTCCCTTTCAGGGAGTGTAAACAGGTGAATGGGCAACCGTACTTTGTATACATCAGTCACGTATAGGTTTCTTACAAAAGAAATGTGTAAACAGGTGAATGGGCAACCGTACTTTGTAAACATCAGTCACGTATAGGTTTCTTACAAAAGAAATGTGTAAACAGGTGAATGGGCAACCGTACTTTGTAAACATCAGTCACGTATAGGTTTCTTACAAAAGAAATGTGTAAACAGGTGAATAGGCAACCGTACTTTGTAAACATCAGTCACGTATAGGTTTCTTACAAAAGAAATGTGTAAACAGGTGAATGGGCAACCGTACTTTGTAAACATCAGTCACGTATAGGTTTCTTACAAAAGAAATGTTGAGCCAACCATTCTTTATGAAATGACATTTGCAGTACCTCAAAACCGGCTTCCTTTAACAGCTCTGCTGCCCTCTCCTGACCCCAAACACCTCCTAACCCCCAACCACCTTCAAAGTACAACGACACAGGCATACAATGCAATAAACTGTACGAGTAAATCATTTCCAAACCCAAACCGTCCAACTTTTCTAAATTATCTTTAACCTTAGTGTGACCAATTGGCTCCTTCAGCCAATATAAGCCTCCTGGTGCCAAAACCCTCAGTACCTCTCCAAGAACCTTGTCAGGGTAAGCCTGGTCGTGAAGAGCGTCATGCATGAAGGCAAAATCAAATTTACTGCCCCAGTCCTTTGGTAACTTTGCCGCATCACAATCCATAAACTGAATATTTGTTAGACCAAGATTCTCTGCCTTCTGTCTTCCAGTTTTAAGGCTTTCCTCCTGAAAGTCTACGCCACAGAAGGTACTTTTGGGGAACGCTTTTGCCAGCTCAACTGTTGATACCCCTTGTCCGCATCCGATGTCAACAACCGTTATACCCTTTTCTGTTGAGATAAACAATTAAATGGAGAAAAATGTTTACCATCAACGTTCTTGTTTTTGTATGCTGAATAGAAAGAAACAATGTTGTTGGTTCTCTCTTAACTGCCGAATGAGTTACAGAGTGACATTTACAATCAGGGAGCAAAGATATTATAAATGCAGAGTTGTCACACCGCCCTGCAGTCACGTTAGTTTTCCATACACCACTCAACGAAGAACCCGGGAGTTGTTTATCCCCTGGAAGAATGCTTCCTTACTGCGACTCACCTAGTTTTTCGTTCAGATCAGGATATGAAGGGATAACTGACGAAATAAGATATCTCTCCAGGAAACACCTTGATTCTTCTGACACGACTTTGCAGCAGTCTTCGTAATCTTCATATGGTACTCCTAAAAATGAACAATAAAGCAGAATTGCAATGAAACACACGAGGTAACAATCATATGCTCCAGCTGGTTTTACAATTACAAGGCTAATAAGCCAAGTACCGTCACGTTTCATCGATAAGGCCTTCGAAACCACCACTTCCGAATAAACCCTTGAAGGAAAACTCGAGACAAGTTGATAAAACTGAGAAGAGTCAGGACAGACATTTTCACAAAGCGTATCGTTACTTGATACAAATTTAAATGAAGAAAACACTTCTTACTTAGACAAGACATTTGTTCTGCTATTCCCACTGATCTACATACCTGGATGTATAAGGCGGGCACGTGACTGCGTATTGACAAATTGAAGCAACCGGAAGTCTTGGATGGCCATTTTGCAGGTGGCAAAAACATTCAGTCGCGGCGCAAACTTCACTGATTCGCATAGCCGTATGTGTACTGAGTAACAACTGACAAACTATTAAACCAGCTAAATTTCTTGATTTTCTGACTGAAATGTATACTTTGTATGCAACCGAAAATTAAGACGAAAAGAAATGCCAAGATGAGATCATGTACTGCTTTTAGTTCAATTATGCAGCAACGGATTGCAATATGATTAGAAACATTGACGCCTGTGCTGGTTTCATGGTAGGCCTACTATAAATGGGAGTACTTCAAGTTCATGCTTTTACTGACAAGGAACCCCAGCAAAGCCTCCCGTAATTGAAGTCTCGTCTACACAGTCTCCCTAGTAACAAATTAAGACACCCAGTTACAAAGTCACTCCTGACAAACTCACCTCCTAACAAAGTTTGACCCTGAAAAAAATCCTTTGCCTGACAAGACAGGTTTCCCCGAGGCTAAGTCGACAAGATGACACTGTTCTATGTCTCCCTAAAACTCACCCCCCCCCCTCCAAATAACCATTTTTACTGGCAACGTTCTCATAAGTGAATCTTACGGGACCCATTTCGTAGTCCTTAGGGGGTTCATATGGTATTTCACCCGGGGTTATGTGATAAGAAACTCATGGACATTCCCGCAGATTAAGTTAATCCAAATTACGTTTATGGAAAACTAGTTGTAAGGCTCATTCAAACAACTGATAGTGTGTGTGAAAATATGGGTCAACTTCAATCCTTTGATATCCCTCGTGCAGTGCATGTGGGCTACCCATAGGGCCCCTTATCAATCTCGGTAAATGTCCCTACCGGTATGGGCTTACCCATAAGGGTTAGATAAGATTTAACGACACATCAACACGGATGTGTTATAAATATATAGTGGCATATAGGTCAAATGGGATAAAAATCCTCCAGTTAAGTCGCTTCTTTCGATAAACGGGGTGAATACCTTGTGCATATTCTACAACCCACAGCCCACAGGGGCCTTACCCATAAGGGATCCATATAGGTTTACTCCTGTGTTTGATATCACGTTTTTACCATTTTTCTTTAGGGACCGTCGACTTTATCAGGACTGAGGCGATTTTGTTAGGGATAACTTTGTTTCGGGGAGTCTTGTTGGCCAAGCAGGCGACTTTGTCAAAGGTAGGGGCGACTTGAGTGAATGCATTTCCCCCAATGTACCATATACAGGAACGGATCCAGATACTCAATCGAGCTGGCTTCAGAGAAACTAGGGGCACGCGTGAGGGAGTTGCGCTGTAGTGCTAATTTTTCATCTTACTGTGTTGATGTGGCAAAAAAGGGGGACCGAAGCCGTAATAGCCCCCTTGGATCCTCGCTTTATATGCGGTCTATTGGCCGCAATGCAGAATCGGCATTCGGCTTGTGCTATTAAATAACTGCAGGCCTCTCTTCACTTGGACAGTGATATATTCAACAGTATTTCTGAGCCTAAAAGTTGATAACGTGGTTTATTGACTTCAATCTATGGAGTGAAGCTTACTTCAGTAAGCTGGTTACAACCCTAAATCCCGACACCCCTATGTTCCGGCAAATCCATTACGTTCCAATATAGGCTTTCTTCCAACATCCCTATGATCCGACAATTCGATCGTTGATGAATATAGAGATAGTCGGAACAAAGGGGTGTCGGAACATAGAGGTTTCGGAGTATAAAGGCAGTGGCACCCCATTCACTTTTCATTCATAAAAGGACTGATTTGAAGTCACACGGCCGGTATAACTGAGGGGTGGAGATGTCAGTGGGGACTTAACTAGGAGAGGGTAATTTTGTGTGAGTGACTGTGTTGGCTCGAATCAATAGGGTGAGACTCGACACCCCCACCACCTTTTATTGAACTTGCACGTTATAGTTGTCACTGTGAAAGACTGACTAAGACGCCCTATGACTACTCAGTCAAGTTGATGTTCAATCCACCACGAACTGCACTAAGTGAAAGTTTTGCGCTCAATAAAACGTGATCATGTTCAGTTTTTAGACTAATTGACATTTCTGTTGAACATGAACACATTCCATAACAAATCTGGCATTATTTCAAGCCAAAACCTCAAATTATCAAGCCCTCATATCAAATTGCCTATCCAACTGTCTGAGAGTGGCGCTGTTGCACGACGCTTTCGCCACACACAATATGGCGGCTCTGATGCCTCAAATTTCCGGAACTACCTCACATCCACGTAGGCTATGTAGATCATTGGCTATTCCTTTGAAATTATAAAGTACGGTACCTCTTCAATTTCATTTTCAAATACATTTTCAGCTTCAATATCTATTGTTCCCCCAGTGTAATGTTACCAGGGATCTGGAAGACCCCCTGATTTTTACTAACCTCTGGGTCCATCCTGTTGGAAGCATTCTTTTATTTTCTTATAAATGGGCCCTCCGAGTGAAGGTAACGCTATGCATATTGAAACAGCGTCGTTCAACGAACCTCCTTTGGTCAGAAATGGCACTTTTGAAGCTGGAAGAAAATACCTTTCTCCTGTAGAATCCAGTTCTACAATTTTTGCTGTAACCATGGCACCAAGCCACTCCCGGACATACCTGTCAGTAAAACAAGAAAACAGCTAATCAAAGCTTGGACACAGGTTGAGTAGGCTAATAGACAGATACTACAGATAACAGATATTACTCTACGAACATGCTAGAAACACCTTAGAAAAACTGTGGGGAGGGGGGTTCACAGTATTGACATTGTTGCTAAAAGTATACATTCAGTTTGCAAGGGAGTTACGATACCTGAAGTATTCATTGCGCGAACCAAAAAGAAAATCGAAGGAAAAGAAAACGTGGCAATATTTAGTTGGAAGCCCCCGCTCTAAAGTACAAGTTCATTTACTAGTTAAAAATGTCAACGACCATGGGTAGGCCTATATAAATTGAAAATTTGAGAGTTTTCATCTGAAAGATACTGTAGCATGTGGCCTTTAAAGACTACAGCAGTGCCGCTGCTGCGGTATTCTCAAGGGAAAGGATAGGGCAGATGGAGTTTTACGGCCCAGTTTCCAATCAATAATGGTTCAAGTCGAGCCGGGCCACGGCCTACTTTCCAGTTGTGGCTCACTGGTTTGGAAAGGAGATCATTCCTCTGTGTCTATAACTAATAAGCAATGCTTTTAATGGAAAAGCGATTTCCTCGAAACAAACAATATCTTGTGAAACGTTTCTTTGCGAAAGTTTGTTTTCCCTAAGAAATCAAATTTGTTCCTGCATAGTTTATAGTGAATTAACGAAGCCTTTGAATGGACAAGTGGGTGTGTAGAGTTACGATCGAGGTATTAAAAAGTTTCAGTAGGTTTGGCAGAGACATTAGACCAGGCAGATGCTGCTTCTTTTAAACTTTTTATCTTTAAATATTTTTAGATCCAGATGAGTAATTTAGGCTTCAAATTTATCCACCTTGAGTTTAAGAATACAGTGAATATCATTATTCATTTTAGCCACAAAACTAGAAAGTTCAAATGCCGTTCCTTTGTAATTCAGCAAGCTGTCATCAGCATGTAGTGAGGCATTTTGTTACGTTGGGGTATGCGGGTATTAACTTACTCTCAAGTCCATATGCAGGGCAACAGCTTAGATTTCCGGTAAAGGTTTGCTACCCATAACACACCCGCGTGTAGGAAACTTCACCGTATCAAAAAGTTCCTTCCGAGGATGAGTTGAATGAGCAGTGACAGAGCCAGGGATTTTGGTCAGTGGGGGCAAGAATTTCCAGCAGGGTCGAGTTAACTGCAGGATTATAGAAACCTTACAGGGTACAGACAACAATTTTGTCCCATGGCGGGGGGAAGGGCGATCGTCCCCTGACCACATGGTAGATCTGCCACTGTTAATGAGGGTATATGGGAGACAAACAGGATGTTAGTCTATTGTGCGTGTAATGCGTCTTTTCGAAAGTTTTCGTGATTACCATCTAATGCTTTCTTTTGGGGGTGTGATGGTGCACATGAATACAACGTCAAGCGTTGCAAAACAAAACCCTTTTGAGTAAAGGGGTAGCTCCCAAAATTGCTTCAAAACGTGGATAGTGTCATTGACAGACAAAAGCAAGTAAAGTTGGCTGGCGCTGCTTCAGCCCAAAGCTGCCAAAGGTACTTCAGCTTGAGGGCAGCAGTTCTGAATTCGACGAGAGATCATTTTAGTCGAAAATTCTACACTTTTACACAGGCAAACGGTTCAGTAACTGACGCTACCATCTCAAAATAAAAATAATAGTAATAAATAAAAAAAATAAAAAAAATAATAACAGTTTTCGGAACTTAATGCAAAATCGAAACTGAAAAAATAATACCACGAGAATGCTAATATGTAACCACTCATGTAGAGGATTCTTCAGTCCCTCTGTGATCAGTTGATAAAACTAAGCGAAGATTTTTTTTTTAAAGTGAGTAACTCAAAACATTCCATGTACTGTCAAGAGTGGTCAACTATCATTTCAACTAGTTTTGATCCACAGCAACTTAAAAAGATTGCATTGGTTAGGCAACCATGGGAAAATAACTTGTATTTGAGGTGGTGTCATAAATTAACACCAGTAACGAACCGTTTTTTCAAGGCTGAGATTCACTAGTAGAAAATTGACGCGGAACGTCGACCAGATTCATTGTTTTGACAAAAATGTTAGATTGCTAGAAACGAAATAGTGCCTGATTACTGGATTACTGCATGCCAGAATTGCTAATTTCAGACGTGTCATGCTTCTGGAACTTTCGAGAAAACATTCGTAGGTTCGTGACTGTCAATTAGAAAGAAAAAAGGTATTTCAGAGGCAAGGAATCACTAAGCCTTTTGGCTTTCTGGTTTCAGTGTTCTGTCAAGCCTCGTAGTCACCTTTTAGGGTCTCGTTACAGTGGCGGAGCTGCCATATGATCAGGGGCGCCCCCCTCCACCCCGACGAACCAAAATCGCCTGTCGGCGCCATTTTTAGGTCACTGGCACATATTGATGACGTAAATTATATCCTGATATAGAGGTGGATTGAGATCCAATAAAGCAGGGAATCATTCGTTTCTGCCACTACAGTTATGTCAATTATCATCAAATAGTGCATCGCTTATGCTCTAGAACATGATGTTCAAATTGATTCTGAACAAAGGGTACACGTGATATCCTGTGAAATTTGCAACAAAGGTATGAGCGACCATTTGAAAGCTTTGGCAGCACTGGGAGATTGTATCGCGTACAATATAAAATGCATGCATGTGAGTTTTTGTATCAGCTTGGTGTTGACATTATGTTCAAAAAATGATTGAGTGTAATATATCAGGAATAGACAGCTGTCGTTATTTGTCACTTGTGTAAGCAAAAATTCCACATCAAACTGATGATTCATTGTAAGAGCTGGATATCAGCTCACGCCAAAATGCTTTACTCTCATGCTGAATGGGTGAAAATTGACAGCCCTAAGAACGAACTTCCCCAGGAAATTGGAACTAACAATGCTTGAATACAGTTACCATACTTTCATTAAGCTGTATTTTTTAAAACAAATTAACTTCGCTTTGACACGTTAAGATTTTCACAATGCCGCCCATTTTCATAATATTTTTACATGACATTCTATATATAAACTTCAGGGGAAGGCCAGGTCCTCGCGCCCAAATGGTCTCGATGCCTTGCACAAGGCAAGCTAAAAATCCAACGAATCTTTCACATGAAATCACTAGTGATAATTTGGTCCCTTTCCTGGAGAATGTGGAAGATAAATTAACTTATAAACTGATAAAGGGAACAGTCAGATGACGCACCGCCTATATCGTATTGGTATCAATATTGCCAATTTATTTGAAGATTTGCTGATATCACCAATTTATTCCCTGCTATCAGAGTCTTACCGCACAATGGTTGATGATATGGTTGACATGGTTGATGATATAATTATTTGTTGATTTCAGCAAATAATTGCTGACATTTAATACTGTTTGCTTATATCAGCACATCAGGAGGTCATTACAAATTTGGACCTTCCACCAAAAGTGCTAGAAACTATGTGCCTTTAATTGTATAGCTTTTGGACCAAGTCGTCCCCAATTTTAAAAAAAGTAGTGGAAAGTAGCGGCTTCATCGATACTTCTTACAAAGATGATTACTTCACCTGAAAAAATGAATACCTGATCTGCATACTGTAAGTGCCTGCACCTGGAGAGCCCACTTTTTAATCTGATTGATTAAAAAGACATATAACTCTATTTTAAGCGCAATGCACACTGTTTAACAGGAAATTTCCTATTCGTTTTTGTATAACTTTTGTTGAACAGTTCCATTCTTTTTAACTTTTCCTTCAATTTTGTAAATACTGTGTATATGTCAATCCGGTGAACCAGTGGGTTCATCGTTAAATACAAAAGAAAAAAAAAGAAATTTCCCATCTGGCTAACTTTAGCTGTAATCCCAAACTATTCCCTTACTCTAACAAAGAAAACAATCGATACAATACAATGGCAACAGACAATTAACAAACAAATTGTTAAACAGTGCGCATCTACCTCTATTTTAACTTACAGTGTAGGTGTAGGCAATCAATGCGTAAAAGGACCGCATTTACTTCTTCAAAATAAGCCAGAAAGTACGGAATTAGACGTAAAACAGGGATTTAAGGTCACAACAGGATTTGGTGTAGTAGAGGGGTCTTATTCTATGTATCATTTTGGTAAAATTTGCATTGAAGTAGAATGTGTGGTTTTCAAGATATGGACATGTAAAGTTTCACATTTTCAAAAAAATGTGAACTTGAAGCAGCATATATGACATTATATCCCCACATTAGTGCACCGTCTTTTGCTTTTCTTTAAAATTTAGAGTCAATTTTCTCCTCGACAATCCCATATCATTAAAATGTTATTGCATACTTGTCTTGAGAAATTAACAAAATTTGCATCTCCCACAGGAAGGTCGTATTCCTATTTCTTTCAAGGTCAACACAACTGTCTGATAAAACAAAGGGAAACAAAGCATTCCTTGTCAATGTGAGGAAGTGATATAAGCTCTGCTGTCCTCAAACCCACTTTGGAACACAATTCTACTGACTTCATTTACTGGTATCTCGAGAAATACACTGTCCGATTTGAATGGAACTTTCACCACACTGTGTAAATTTGGTTCCTCTTTCGCATATGAAAATTAAATGTTGGCAAGAATTTCCCCTTTAGCCATACATTACCTAGCAAACGGACCAAAAGTTTTTTTTTAGGATTTATGGTACGTGAATATCTGAGAATTTGATGATCATCTATAGATTCGGGAATAGTTGGAAATTATGTTGTTGGTGAGACGCTGATTACATGTTGTACGTGTTATCATGTATAATCAAATCATAGGCCTATAACGTTCGTAACATGAATATGCAGACTAACGTCCTCCAAAATGTGCCATTTATTTACACTAGTAATAATCTAGTTTAAGTTCAAATATTTAACGAATGGGCTTCACTTCCGTCCCACGAACAATTGAATAATGTATATATAACAGCAATCTAGGTTATACTACTCAAAGCTATAGTTGATTTCTGTCATGCTAAGAGCGAATGTAATTAATGGTAAAAGAATGCAAGCAATCAAAAGATGGTCGTCAGTGCCTATACACACGTCTGGCGATGGATTGACATAAGCCGGGGAACAAAAATATATTGCGGGGGGGGGGGGGGAGGGGTTGCTGAGTGCCAGCGAAACTCTGTAGGTGGAAACAAACATCAGTTGGCTCGGAGCGTTCCATAAATTATTCGCTCTATAATCCACCAATTTACCCCTTCCCCCCAATGGCCGCAATGTTCCGTCCTGAGTGCTCTAAGCTGCACTTGCATTGAATTTCAACATCTACTTCGAAGTTCTCCCGCGGTCCCTTTATCTTGTGGTACATGCTGGAAATTATGTGGGAGGGCGACTTGGTCCTCTCCTTCATTGGAGAGACCGAGTTTTCCCTTCCCCGGTTCTGTGACCACTGTTCCGTCACGACTAAAGATTAAAAATGTTTATCGGTGAAAATGCTTATCTCTGAATTTCGCTCTGCATTATATGGACAGAGGCGCAACTCCATTCATTACCTAAATGACTTCATATATAAACCATATAAGTCTAAGACATTTATAAAACAACTGAAAATCGTACACACGCAGGAACTAAAGTGAATCGAAACTGATCTCCAAACTTAAATGTTATGTGGGATATATAAACTTATTTAACCAAGTGCTGATGCACACTCTGTGACACAGTCCCAAGTTAGTATCCTTTTCTGTATCTCTGTAAACATCTTATCAAGACAAAAAGAAGGATTCCATGGCGTCTTGTGTTAAATAGATCCTGATTGATGTTGAGATTTTTATAACTTCAAATTCGTAACATTATTTCGGCGCAAGGTTAAGACTTAAAGGCAGTTTTGGTCATCTCATACAAGAACCGTTGGTAGTTTACTTAAGTTCTAATAAACTAAGGCATGGTCGTCGATATCCATCTTCGAAAGTGGGAGATATAGTCGGTGTTACTATCTAAGCGGAGCGCCGCCATCGGTTGGCGCAGAGCGTATAAAGAAAAAATACGCCCGAGATGACTGGAAGTGTCCCTTTCAGGGTTAGATAACCCTGACATCATAACAACTGTCAGAAGCGTTTTTTAATGATAGAAAGGCTTATCGTAACAAGTAAAGGAAAGCAAAAGTTATCTGATCGCCTTACTTGAAAGGGGATTAAGTTTCTGAATCGAATGAAAATAAAATCATTAAGCAGTGGTATAGTGAGACTTTTCCTCGGGGGGGGGGGGGGGGTGGAAGCACCCAAATTGTTCATTTTTTTTTTAATTTAAGTGTGAACGCCATTTCATTGGGGACGTGAAAGCGCGCCGCAATTTCTGCCCTTATTCAACAAAGTTTTGAAAATGTGGAGCTTGAATTGTGGAGAAAATTTTTGATTCTGCATGGGTTCTCAATATGAGGAAATGTAAAAATTTAGGGATAACTGAAAAATCTATAGTCTATTTCTTATTGGCGAGTCTGAGATTGCACAGCTACCAAAGTCATTGTCGCTACTCAGTGTTTTCTAATGCATACTACACGACTTAGCACACAGCAATTCAACTCGATCTTCGCAATAACTCTGACTGGAAATGTTAAGACCAGTTTTAGGTCGCTCCGACTTCAGTGTGAAGGAACCATTGGTTCTTCCAGACTGAAGTCAAAGCGATCTTAAACTGATCTTAACATTGCCAATCACAGTTGTTGCGACTTAAAACTGGTCGTGCAGCTGCCAATCGCAGTCGTAAACTTACGCATATAACGCGACTGTTGGAGATGCGACGATCGAATTGAGTTGCGGTGTGCAAAGTCGTGTAATTGTGCGGCTGGCTTTATACTTAAAGGTTCAAGAGCTTGTATTAAGAATTTAATGATAGAAAATTCATGACAATAGCACTGTAGTTGCCAATATCACTTAATTAGCTGTGATTTTGTCATTTCCAGAGTTCGGAAAAGTTTACCAAACTGATTTATGGGGAACCACGACTGCAAGCAGTGTTGAGATTTTCTGCGCGCGAAGCGAGCGGAAAAATTTTGCATATTTTAAACAAATTATTACAAAATGGAGCTTTCATTGGAGCGGATTCGGAATTTTATGAAAGAAGAGTTGGTAAAACCACATAGCTGACGGATGTCACAAATTATGGCAAACTTCCGAATTTTCCCTTTTTAGAGCCAGGGGGAAATCTTCCCTGCCCCGGCCCGTAGCTACGTCACTGTCATTGAGTATCATTTATTTCTTTATATTGTATATCTTCCAACCCCGTAGTGATTTTCATTTATTTCAAGGCGTGTGGGTGTATATCAGAGCATTTCAAGTTTCTTGTCGACACTCCTCGGGCTTTTTGCAGTTGTATAATGAATCAATTTATATTTTTGAGTGCACTGTCTATAATCACGTCTCTGTTGGTATTCTTAATAAGGCCTAAATATGAAGTAATTGGTTTATAATCATCATGCTCCATGTGAAAAGGGTTTACAGAACTGTTAACCCACATTAATTTGTTCCCTCCTATTTATTAGAGAAACGTTCTTAGGTAACATTTTGAAGCGTGAATTTTTGTAATCATTTAGTATTCCGTTCTACTAAACAAGTTTTCATAATAGCATACTAACCTCTCTACATAGTTTCCGAATCTGAAAAATTTATTTTCATGGGGATATACACTCTTAAAAAGTTGGTTAAAAAAAATCACCAACACGGGTCACGTATGTCAAATACCTGAAATTAGGCAAAGTTTTCCCCAATATGTGTTGTTTATTTGGTTGCCCCACGGACTGGTCACCCAATTAAAAAACCTCTTGGATAACCCATTAATCAACAACTATTGGGTAAACTTTAACCAATTTCAGGTATTTGACATACGTGACCAGTGTTGGTTAGTTTTTTAACCAACTTTTTTAGAGTGTAGTGTACAGTATCCCCCTTTTCCAATTTCATGGGGGATATACCCCCCTATCCCCAGGATCGCCGTCCCTGGTAGGTTCCGTTTTTCTTTTTTAAATAGTCTTCGGTATGACATGCTCTAACCTTTTGACCATGCAGTCGGTTCAAAGGGTAATTAATCAAAGAACTGAGCCAATAGAGATATTTTGTAGACTATTGTGTAGTTTGTGGTGAGAGGACAAGCCCACACATGTTATAGTTGCAAACGACCACTATAGTTATTCACACAGGAGCACATAGTAGGACCCAACTCTCGGCAGACACTTTTAAAAGTTGGGGCATCTTCCACTGAATGACTTATCACAATGCTGACAGGCAGATCTAAGAAAACTCTACTCAGGAAATATCTGGTCTATTAGTACGTGTTACAGCTGGCTTACCTCTCTTTCATGTTACCAGCGTCTGCTATTTCTTGACTCGTTTTGGGTTCCTTCAATTTAGCAAGCAAATCAAACAGACCTAGTTCATACCCAATGGAAACACTCATACAAGTAAAGCTCTGGACTAGCATGGAGCTCATTCGAGCGGCAAAATCATCGCTGGACTCCATTTTGAAATACTTGCAGGTAAAGAAAAAATAAGTAATACTGTAAAATAGAATTCCAGTCGTAGAACTCCAAGGACCGCAATCACGTCTTCTTGCCTCAATCCTGGATCTCTGACCAGTGACTTTTGATATGCAATGAACGAAACAAAGATCCGTCTCAATTAATCAGAAGCCACAATCACGTAGTTATGCGCATTCATTCAAACAATAATGATCAAAATGCTGCTCAGCTATATGTGTGCAGCTCAGTGTAGCAAATTTCCCTAATCATTACACTTGTAACTAAAAGCAAATATTTTGTATTCCAGAGTTCTATTGAATTCGGCATTCTGCCAAGTGACCAGGGTAGAATAGTACTAACCAAAGGCCATTTAAGGGTGCCCTTGACCTATATGAAAGGTTTAGCCTTTTTCAAGTCGTCTATAACAGGGAGCTGTTGTACGTTGTTGTTGCCTAGCCTCTAACAACTCCCTGTCAATAAAACAAAGACGCGGTAAGCCTACCCTGTATAGGGCCGTATGGTGGAGCAGGGAGTTGCTCGCAACCCTGCCTGGTTGAACCATGGAAGTATTACCTCCAAGGTAGTACTTTCATGGTTGAACCATTCCAAATTTTGCGGTGGACACAGCCTAATGAATTTTCATTTATAAATTGTGAAGGTTCCATATTTATAGCTCCATGGTTTTACGACGACGGACGTTCAAGTGAATGAATGTGATTATTTCAGTGACATAGTGATAGGTTGGTTCTGCCTCCTTCATCGGCGATGTAGTTTTCCACAAATAATTCTGCTTGTATTTATATCGGCGGTTGTTGTAGCTATACATGTCTCCTTGGCCTGACTTGCCCTAACTTGGGGTATTCGGGCTAGTTTTACGCATACTAAGTCGTCAATTGAAAAATGATTAGTGTCCCACTAAATTACTTTGAAGTTGGCATAGGCTATACAACCATCATAAGTTACTAAATACTCCCTGCGGTTGGATTGATAGGTAGTGTTATGTTAGAACAACGTAAGGCAGTCTGGTATACGTTTAACCTAACTTATTTTCATTAAAACCCACTTTTCGCCTCAAGCTAGTCAGCCAGATAGGCCCATCTGCAGCGTTAAAATGGGAGATACTTCATGTAAGACAACCTTAAACTGTGGTGAATAGTCAACTGAAGAGAGATGAATAGACTGAATAGCCCAGAGTTTTAGTTTGGATTAGTTAGGATTAGTTGGTGTCTATTCACTTCAGTTTGAGGCTAGCTTACATGGGGCCCGTTCCACAAAGAGTTACGCACGATCTTAAGTATGATTTACTGTTGACTTAAGTATGGTGAATCAAACTTAAGATTGTGCGCAACTCTTTGTGGAACGGCCCCATGAAGTATATACCGTTAAAATAGAAGGTACTGATGTGTAAACACAAACTTTAGACATTTAACGTTTTATAGAAGCGTGCAGTTGCTTCAAAGATGATTTAGTTTTTATTGGACGGAGGTCCTTGCGTTCCTCACTATATACCACATATGCCAGAAATGTCACACCAAATGTGTGGTTTATATCAGATTTTATTATTTTTTTATTACCTCTTTTTTTAAAAATCTTAACCGATGCAAGGGGAGCGGTCACCCCCGTCCCCTCTGGATCATAAGCGCTTGCTCAGATATGTAAGTTTGTAAGTGACTGGACCCCAATAGACCTTGTGAACTGACGACATACTGACGTCATCCTTTTAGCAGAACAATGGAACACGTGGCCACAAGCATAAAAATTCGCCCTGCACGAGTAGCGTATCGGTACTAACTTTCCGGAAACTCCCTCTCTCGTTTGGGTGGTCTTCATGAGCCCTATGAATTTCGTTAGGGCCTATTGCCTGCCATAACCTTCTAGCAAAAACCAAGAACACCGCGAGAGACCTAACACTAGAGGGTTTATGCCACTCTACCTGACGCTTCCTTCTACATATTTTGACTGAACAGATACGGAGAGAGCGGTTGAACTACGTATCAATATCAAAGTATATCAGCACGTCACCTGCGATATCAGATATGATATAGTCGACTACGATATTCAGATAAGATAGTCTACTGTGCAGCATCCGTTGCTAGTAGGTCTGGCAGCCATTTTTCAAAATGGTGGCCATGTTTCAGTCAAGCCATTATTTGTATGATAATAAAACTGTGAGAGAACCTCCTATCAAAACGTGTCAAGTGTCATATGAAAGACAATAAAATTTTCTATCGAATGCTAACATTGGCTACACGATGAGTCTGGTGGTCAATTTAGTTACATTTTGGGGCACAAGTGTTAATTTTAGCCAATTTTTCCGAAATTTAAAAACGTTAATTAAAATTGTTATTATTGTGTGAAAAATACAAGGTTATTGTATTTTAGTGATGTAAGTTACAGCCTTCTTAGTTAAAATTTGAAACTAAAGGGAGCTGAGTTTTGTACACTGGAAAAAAAGCAAGTACCGTAACACTAAACTAACACTTAGACGTGTGAATAGCTACCGGTAATTTTGTACAGTGAATGTGTATAGGGTTTGTTAATTTGGTAACTGACGTGTTATGGGTAAGGCAATTATAACCCGTTGAAGCGTAAATGTTTAAACGTCTGATAATGTTAAAGCATGTGATTAACATATTCATGTGTTCACATCAATAACACCTCACCATGTATGTAAATTGCCATTACTGCGTTAATAAAGCAACAAGTCCTACAGGATACCTTTGTACATTACCACGTTCAAGTGTTAAAGGGCAAAAGCAATCCTCCAACTTGAAAGGGTGGTACACTGTCCAGGTTCACGATTGGCTCTAAAGAGTTATGTGACCGTATGTTTTCTCCTCAAATGTGAAATTTACTACAGGAGTAGCTGCTTGGATTATGTTGCATACCTCATGCCATATTGAACTACTAAAACATTATGAAAAGATGAAAGATACTTTGAAGAGAAATAAGGGGAATATTGTGAGATTTAGCTGTAGCTTTCAAATAAGTTTGGGACGTCTGTCCGTGTGATGATGTCGATTAGCGTAAGATTACGTAAGAAATTGCTTCCTGGGAACTAAAACGTGACATACACTCGTATCCTGTAGTAGACCAAGGTCACAGATACTTATTTGCTAAATTATTTTACATTTTCCAGTTACTGTAACTGTATATTAACGTTGGAAAAATTGCTGTTTGTGTATTTTTTTTTTTTTTTTTTTGCAGAATACTATGAACTGCGATGATTTTTATTTTTTTAAACTAATTGAATAAATGGAGAGGAAAAAGTTTGGAACGACTAATTAAGTGTTATGTGTTATTTTTTACGGTGTACCTACACTCTAAAATCAAAAGAGTGAATTTAGTCACTCTTTGATAGAGTGAAAAGTGTAAATTCACTCCATCAGAGTGATAATTCACTCAAAGAGGAGTGAAACTCACTCTAAAAAAGAGTGAAATTCACCAGAGGAATTCACTCTTCCACGAGTGGCTGCAATGATCACTTTTTTAAGAGTGATCACTGTGGGCACTCCATCAAGAGTGAAACTTCGCTCGTTTTAAGGGAATTTCAGTCTTTTTGGAGTGATTTTCGTTTTTCTTGCAGTGAATCATTACTCTAATGGAGTGAATTCACACTTTTCACTGTAGTAAAGAGTGACTAACTTCACTCTTTTGATTTTAGAGTGTTAAATATAGTATCTTGCTCTCCTATTGTTTTGCTTCAACACAATAAGTACAACTGATTAGACCCAATTGCGACCAATATTGTACACTTTGGGTTCAAACATAAAATCCAGGACTATGATAATATACTTGACTGTGTGTTGATATTCAGATATGGCCGCCATCGTTCAATGCACTCATGGTCATTTTCCTGAATACGAGCACTAAATCCTGGTTTTCGATGAGAAAAACTACGGTATTTGGTCAAACGGCATCCAGCCGATACAAATCAGGACAAAAGTACTTCTTTTTATACACATACCTAGGAAACGAAGTGGCGACCAGCGGTCAATGTACTCTTTTGGGGGCCATAGGCCCCCAGCCCCCCAGATTTTCTTCAGCCCCCTACCCCCAGATTTTTTGCCTCTTGATAAAGTAATTCAGAAAAAATTAAACTTTTTGAACGGAAATAAACTTTTGAGTATTTCCTTCTAAAACAGTAAAGAAATAAAATATGAAACAATTAAAAAAAAAACATGCATGAATGTGTGTAAAACACATTTTGTGTGCACGTATGAAATATATGAATCAAGTAATAACTTCAAACTGCCTACTCTCACTAAATTAGACAACGTATGTAATCTGCACTGTCATTTATTGCATTCGGAGATGAAACGAACGTCTCCACGACAAACTCAAATGTAACTTTGTTGGATTTAAACCCTTTTTGCCTTTCGGATAGGTGTTTGATTTACTGAAAGCAGGGAGTTGCATCTGTTGCAACTCCCTGCTGAAAGCAAGGCAATCATACACTGGAGACCATTCTTACACGACCATTTCTATACTTTATCATGTACAAAATATGCCTTAAGGGTAAGGTACTGCCTTCGAATAACTCTTCTCTTCTATCCCTAACAAGTAGGCCTTTGTCGTGCCTCATTCCTTCCCATGACAGGTGCCACTGTAGAACGATTTTTTCGACAAGAACTCTTTTTACTAGCTGGCATTGGGGTCCTGGCCATTAGCGGCTCGCCAAAAGGGCACGGGGTGGGCACTTGCCACCAAACATTTCCAAAGTACGGTCTTCTATTTTCCAAAAATAACGTTATTCGATATGACATGAATAAAAAGTAGCCTTTTTCTTAATCTTGGCAAAGTTTCCCAGCCTTCTCTCTCTGTACATATGTCCTATAGGCCTATTATTTATAAAGTATGAACTAATGCGTTATTGTCAAGGATATAGTTCATAATTGTATCAGAATAATAATCAGGCCTTGAAGGGCAGTTGTTTTACGACGCTAAGCGACCAAAATGTGGGAGAAGCCATTGGCTTATGAAGTACCACCTCAAGTCGGGTGGCAACCAATTAATTTTTTAAATTTGGTATGTTTTTTTTAAAGGACAGTTCAGATGGGAACACCGTAGATTGCTCTTGGATGAAAAAACCCACCTTACTTTGACCTAGCCAGGAATCGAATTTCAGACCTCCCGGTTGCTAAGCTTCATCGCTTCAAATACCACCGCCTTTATGCACTCGGCCATAGCACCGGTTTAGAATTTTAGCCTAGAACCGGCCGCCCAGAAGCGTTGATAGCGTTACCAGCACCAATAGCAGTACTGAATCAGCACTGGTATTGTTACTAGTAGCGCTATACCAATGCTTCTGTGTGGCCGGTTCAGGTTTACAGGCTCATTCGACCACTGGTCATATGAGTTAATATAATTCGAAAAGTTATGATTTCAATTTATTTCCAACGGTGTGCAGCTCCTTGAAACAAAACAGTCCAGAACAAATTTATGTTTGATGTTTTGAAGAGACACATATTCTAAGGATAGCCTATTGGGGACATTTTTACTCATTTCCCATGTTTGGTTCTCGAAATATATGAATTGAAGTTGACATATTTTCTACAAAGAGTAAACTTGTAACAAATAGACGTGATGTCATGTATTCACATTGATGGAAATATTTAGTTGTTTTACTCTAAAGTTTAACACCATATTTATACAGTTTAACTGTGATATGTTGTAACCATAAGTGCATCCCGAGCAATGGAAGTTTGAAAACTTAATTTGCTCTAAGGGCAAGATTGCATAACAAAGCAATTCAAGAACAAATATCAGGATCAAAAATAAATAAAAAACAAAACATTGACCATCAACATGAATGCATGACATAGCACCTGCTTGGTTCAAGTTTACCTTTTGTAGAAAATGTGTCAACTTCAATGCTAATATCTCGAGAACCGAATATGGAAAAGGAATGAAAACTTCATCAGAATGCTAAGAATATGTTCGTCTTTAACATATTAAACTAAAATTTGGTTCTGGTCTATTCTTTTTAATGGAGATTTTAGTTTGTGACAAAGCAAATGATTAAATGCCACATCGTCCTGTAAAGGAGCCAGTACATTTTATCTTTTAATTTTCTGATCTTATTGCAATTTGATTTTCTTTTTATTAAAATGAAGATTTTATTGCTAAGTAAAACTCAAAATAACGACTGCTTAAATTCTTCTTAAAAGCCTGGCAAATGCAATTTCCGACTATCAGAGAGGTCGCGACTTTTCAAAATTTCCTGTACGCTCCGCGCCAATCGATGGTGACTCTCCGCTTAGATAGTCTTTCGGGCAGTCAATCACCACTTCTCCTGCCCCCAAAAAATATTTTTGCGCGACATCCCTTGATACTGTAATGCCGTTAAGGCAGCATTTTGTAGGCCTTTCTTAGCATCCGTAGATTTCAGGGGTGAGACATCCAGTTCTCATGCTCTGCCCATGTGATCATCCAGGGGCGACCTAGAGCCGGAAGGTCGGAGGTCAGCAGACGTGTATCTGGCCTGATCTCCGACCTGTCCTCCTCATGGCTCGCCAGTCGAGAACTAGTCTCCGACTCGGTAGGTTGTGTATTCGTATTCGTCTTGTCTTTGTTTCGTCCTTTTCGTTATTTTTCGTCTTCGGACAAGTTTATATTTCGTACTGGGTACGATTGCTTGTAACTAACTGTAAATAGATTTTGGTAACCGTATTCCCCTGTTCTGTTTCTTATTATCTGTTTGTCAATTTTGTTATTCTACCTCTTCCGACCGTCGTTTGAATATCGCGCCTGCTTTGAGTACTTTTGGGTGTTTGGATTTAAAGCGCCCCGATAACACTCCCCGAGTTGCGTTACATTGGTGGCTAGCGGTCGGATTTTGATTTTTCAAATGGACAATTCGGTGAGTATACAAGTAGACGATTCGTCGTCTGATTCGTTTTTGTCCAGTAGCCAAAATAGAATCCGTAACGAACCCATACTCGGGGAGTTGTTTAGCGAGGAATTTGGTGAATTGTTGGTATTAGATGAATACCCACCTGGGGCTAGTGCAGCAGGCAGCCAAACACCGGTAAGTGATGGTAGGCGTGTTTCAGGGACGCTACCGAATAGAAACGATAACTCATCGGTCGGTAGAGGTAGAAATGTGTGTGATCGTTTGTCTCACTCTTACAGGGAAGAGCAGCAGGGAGCTGCTATTGTTGCTGGACAGGGGATAGCCGATTCTTTTTCTTTATTGAGGCCAAGAACCAGCGGGGTTGAGAGAGACATGTCGATAAGAGAAAAAGATTTCCCACGTGAGTGGAGGCCTCAAAATGAGGCTGGGGTTTTTGCTGGTCAAGGGAAGGCCGATACTTTTTCTTTATTGGGGCCAAGGACCAGCGGGGTTGAGAGAGACATGTCGACATTGAGAGAAAATATCCCACGTGAGTGGAGGCCTCAATATGAGGCTGGGGTTGTTGCTGGTCAGGGAGAGGCCGATTATTTTTCGTTATTGAGGCCAAGAACCAGCGGGGTTGAGAAGGACTTGTCGACAAGAGAAAAAGATTTCCCACGTGAGTGGAGGCCTCAAAATGAGGCTGGGGTTTTTGCTGGTCAAGGGAAGGCCGATTCTTTTTCTTTATTGGGGCCAAGGACCAGCAGGATTGGGAGAGACATGTCGACATTGAGAGAAAATTTCCCACGTGAGTGGAGGCCTCAAAATGAGACTGGGACTTTTACTGGTCAGGGGGCGGTCGATGGTTTTTATTTATCGACGCCGGAGAACAGAAGATTTAGGGGAGAGTGTTTTTGCCAGAGAAAGAGAGTCCCCACTTGAGGGGAGGCCTCCAAAAGAGGCTATGGGTGCCTCTGGGCAGGGAACAGGCCAACCTTTTTATGTACAAAGGCCAAACATAAGTCGGACTGGGAGTAGCAATGTGGTACCGCCCAGTAGTGCGTTTCCGACCGAATATGGACCGTTACAAAGGCCATCTGGGGCTCTGTCTGGGGCATTTAAGGCTGATAAAATTTTACTTAACCGGTCTGAAGGTGTTGATCACAGTCATGCCCAATTGAGAGAAAATATCCTACGTGAGGGGGTGACACAGCGGGAGGCTGTTTATTATGATGACCGGTTAAGGGATGACAGAGATGCTGGACGGGGTGAGATTACTGGCAGAGCGGGTCAAGGTCACCCTAGGGTGGGTGATATAAATGATGTGTGTATGCCCCGTGAGTCAGTAAGGTGTAAAAAAGAGATGGGGATAGCCTCACAGACTACACCTGCAATATATCCAAAGAGAAGCCACACTGGCGGAACCGATTACATGTCAGATAGGCGTCATATTTCGATGCCAGTAATAAGGGGTTCTGGTAGAGGAGAGCAACCCTCACTGAGTAGGGGTCAAGAAAATTACCCCAGTGCCCCTGCAAAATCCCAACAAGGAGATTGTGTGGGGCTAAAGGTTGATCAGAACAGTATGCATGCTCTGCATGAGGGCAAAAGGCAGGACAGGGAACCAAGTGGGCGGCACCATGAAAGGTTACATGGAAAAGAGACACGCCCTCCCCCTTATGATGGTACCGGGGATTGGCATGATTACGCCATTCAATTTGAATTGATCTCAGAACTGAACAGATGGGACGTAATAACAAAAGGCATGCAACTTGCTACTTCATTAAGGGGCAGTGCATTAGCCGTTTTAGGCGACCTTGATAGTAACAAGCGCCGAAATTATGAGAGTCTGACTGATGCGTTAACTAGACGATTTGGGTCTAAAAATCAGACCGAATTGCATCGACTTGAAATAAAGACAAAACAAAGAAAGAAAGGTGAAACCCTACCCGAGCTAGCACAGTCAGTGAGAAGACTGTCCAAATTGGCTTACCCCGATGCAAACAGTGACCTTCAGGAAACTCTCGCAAGAGATCATTTTATAGATGCGTTAGCCGATTCAGATTTGAGATGGGGAATTCATCAGTCCCGTCCTAAGTGTCTAAATGACGCAGTGAAGGCCGCCATTGAATTTGAAACATTCCGCAAGGCGGAGAATCAAAGAAATTTTTTGAAGGGAAAGTTTGTTAGGACCGTGTCTGGTCTCCCGGGGGAAAAGTCCCCTGAGGAACAAGTCGAGCCAGTGGCGAAAGAGTTTAGCAAGGTTGTAGAAACAATGATGGGGACAATTAAGCAAGGTTTTGAAAACCTTCAGAAAGAAATTGTAAAAGCTAAAACGGTTGAGAATAAACCTGCTAGAGAGGATAAATCTAGAAAGAGAGATAGCAAGTGCTATAATTGTAAGGAGGTCGGTCATTTTGCTCGTGATTGTCCCAAACCGAAACCGGAAGAACCTGTTACCAATACGGTGCAGGAAAACTAGAAATCGCCGGTTCTGAGGGTCGCGGGTCGGTGGGGATTTCTTTAAGACCCCTTGTTACTTCAGTCACGACAGGAGCTGAAGCAGAGTGTAGTGATGGGTTGTATGTGGAGGTATGCTTGCAAGGAAAAGTGGTCAAATGTTTAGTTGATACTGGGGCTAACATTACAATCATTAGCCCAGGTATTTACAATGGGATCATGGGAAGCGCTAGGCCAAATCTGGAGAAAACTGGTGAAAGCATGTTTATGGCCGATGGTCAGAGTAGACCACTGTCGGGTTGTGGTACCTTCTCAATGAAGGTGGGGAATTTTGTAACCAGCCACCCAGTGTGGGTAGCAGAAATTGGTGTTGAGGGCATTTTGGGTTACGATTTTCTCGAGAAACATGAATGCCAGTTAGATATGGGGTCTAAGTCGCTAAAGATTGGTGACGAGATAGTCCCATGCGTACGTAGAAATACCCCTACCAAAGTGGTATGCAGGGTTACTGTGACCGAAACTGTAAGCATATCTCGCGGCCAAGAAATTATTGTGCCCGGCCGACTCGAGTATCAGATGAATGGGGAAACACAGGCTCTAGTAGAACCTTGTGAGAAGTTTATGAAAAAGCATTCAGTAATGGTAGCGAAGTCTGTCGTTAATCCTCAGAGCGGTGTGGTCCCTGTGAGAATGATCAATTTAGAGTCAACCCCAGTCACTGTACATAAGGGTACTACCGCGGCACAATGTGAGTCCGTAGAAGAGGTAGCGAGTGAGGGGTTGAGAGGAAGTAGAGACTCCCCCGCTGAGAGAAAGAAAGACAGCAGACTCCCTGAGCACATAGACCCCCTGTATCAATCTATTGCAAGCTCTCTTGATGAAGAGCAGAGAGTCCAAGTTTTAGAGTTATTGGGAAAGTACCAGAGTATTTTTGCAGTGAGCAAAGAGGATTTGGGTAGGACTGGGATCGTAAAGCACAAAATTACTGTGAAAGATGATGTAAGACCAATAAAGCAAAACCCAAGAAGGTTGCCTTTCAATAAGAGAGAGGAGGCATCGAGGGAAGTGTCTGACATGTTGAATAGGGGTGTAATTGAACCTTCATCTAGTCCATGGGCCTCGCCCGTGGTTTTGGTAAAAAAGAAAGACGGGTCCACCCGGTTCTGTATCGACTATCGTCGGTTAAATGAAGTAACCTTAAAGGACTCATACCCTATCCCAAGGATAGATGATTCCCTTGATACCTTGGGCGGTTCTGTTTGGTTTTCCACTCTGGACCTGGCCAGTGGGTACTGGCAGGTGGAGATGGACGAGGCTGACAAGGAGAAGACCGCCTTTGTCACCTATGGGGGGCTGTATCAGTTCAAGGTCATTCCCTTTGGGTTATGCAACGCTCCAAGTACATTTGAAAGGCTCATGGAGAAAGTATTGGCGGGCCTGCAGTGGCAAACTTGCCTTGTATACTTGGAGGACATTATCATTTTCGGGAAATCGTTTGAAGAGCATATGGCCCGATTAGGGGAAGTGTTTCAGAGGTTGAAAGGGGCCGGCCTGAAATTGTCCCCCAAGAAATGTGACTTGCCCAAGCACAAAGTCCACTTTCTAGGCCACATTGTGTCAAATGAGGGAGTGGCCACTGATATCTCCAAAGTAGCTGATGTAAAAGGCTGGCTATGACCTAATTCAGTGAGGGATTGCTAGACCGTTGCATCGCTTGACAGAAATGGGGCAAAGATTCTCATGGTCAGATGAATGCGAGGAGGCATTCCAAACTCTAAAAAGTGCTCTCACTTCCTCACCAGTTCTGGCCTACCCTACCCAGAACGATAAATACATCTTAGATACTGACGCAAGTAATGAAAGTATGGGTGCAGTATTGTCACAGGTTCAGAATGGGGAAGAACGTGTGATTGCCTATTTCAGTAAATCGTTTTCTAAAACTGAACGGAGGTACTGCGTAACTAGAAAAGAATTGTACGCAGTTGTAGCCGCAGTAAAGCATTTCCATCATTACCTGTACGGTGTTGAGTTTCTTGTCAGGACAGATCACAGCGCACTGCGCTGGTTGCTAAATTTTAAACACCCTGAGGGGCAAGTAGCCAGATGGCTAGAATGGGTGTCTACAAAACTAAGACCTAAGACCTAAGATCTAAGACCTAAGACCCTACAAAACTAAGACCCTACCAACTACAAAACTAAGACCCCACAACTACAAAACTAAGACCCCACCAACTACAAAACTAAGACCCCACCAACTACAAAACTAAGACCCCACCAACTACAAAACTAAGACCCCACCAACTACAAAACTAAGACCCTACCAACTACAAAACTAAGACCCCACCATCTACAAAACTAAGACCCACCAACTACAAAACTAAGACCCCACCAACTACAAAGCTAAGACCCCACCAACTACAAAACTAAGACCCCATCAACTACAAAACTAAGACCCTACCAACTACAAAACTAAGACCCTACCAACTACAAAACTAAGACCCCACCATCTACAAAACTAAGACCCACCAACTACAAAACTAAGACCCCACCAACTACAAAACTAAGACCCCACCAACTACAAAACTAAGACCCTACCAACATCAAAACTAAGACCCCACCAACTACAAAACTAAGACCCCACCAACTACAAAACTAAGACCCCACCAACACGAATTTCAAACTAAGACCCCACCAAGTCAAGTACAAAAGCACTGTGAAGAGGGCTCTGTTTATACCCTGTCGTTAAACTCCTCATGTCAGTGTGTCTTTTCCATTCACCCTGGCTTCAGTTGTTCCTTTTCACCCACTGGGAAAATATTCCCATCTTTGATTGCTTTAATTATTCTCTTTTGATCTTACACTTTCTGTCTCTGCTTCTGTGTCTGCGGTGGCATTATCTGATACTACGTATGCAGTCCCCTGTTTCAAGTTTTGAATTTTATGCATTCTTAATGGATATTCTGTCTTGTAATTAGACAGGTAGCATCTTTGTGCTGTGGGGTGCGGTTAAAGACGGCAGATACTTTGAAGTACTGCTCTGTAAGGTTTCTAAAACCTTCAAGCCAAACTTAATTTCTTTAATTTGATTCACTGCACCCATACGCCTATGACTGTTCACACCAGGCTCTGACAGCGACATACACAGAAAGTAGAGCAGCTATATGCTGCAGAATCTCAGTATTTTCTTGCATGATCAATGGTTATCATGAAGTAATCATGGAAGTACTACCTCGGAGGTAGTACTTCCATGAAGTAATGGAATGATGTGTTTATACTACAGAAAAGTGCAAACACCCTTTTGATGATCAGGTACAGTATCATGCACAGTAATATGCATAAAAATGAAATATGAAACAAACTTCCACCACTGAAAAGTTTTTGAAGCTCCTCCCCATTTTGATCGAGGAAACCCACTTGGTAAACTGAGCTCACTACAGAGATGACAAAAGCTATAAAAGCCAAGGATCATGCATGTGTCCTTGGCTCACCCTGAGGCCAACCAGCTAATTACCAAACTACATCTCCTTTGCTTGTCCTTGGTTGCCCAGTTCACAACTGTGTGTCTGGTCAGGGAGTTTTCATTCATGTTATTTGAAACCCAAATCAAAACATTTCTGTCTGCCTAATAACCTTCTCTTCAGCAGTGGTCAGCAATGACTGTTGTAAAATCAGTGCTATATTATGAGAAACCAGTGTAAAAGTATTGTGTGCTTGTTTATACCAAAGAGGTGCAGCTCACGCAACCGTTACTGAAAGCACACTGTGTAATGCTGCGTATTCATAACTCGTCACTATATAAAGCGCTGAGAAGGGATGGTAACTCTCTGTTTATATTTAGGAGGGTGTCTGGAATACAACAAAACAAGCTCCATATTCACAAATATTTGTTTGGAAGAACACAAATTTTCGGCACCCTCCGCTCGACGCAAATTACTTTCTTAATAAAATTGTGTTCACACTTTATGAAAAATCGGAAAATTTTGGTGCTTGCCCTGCTGGAAAAAAAGTCTAGTTACGTTGGGCGTGTGACAGTGAAGAAGGGGTTTTGAATAGTTTTTATACGTGGGGATTGGTAATATCGCAGCACACTTGTCAGGAGATGCGAAATTTGCTTACCCAAGCTCAATTACGGAATTGATAAGCAGGAAGTACTGGTCCTTATCCAGAATACTTTTGTAGCAATAGGCTGGGGACAACTGGCCGACCCCGATCATAGTGGTTGGCAAAGACGTACAAGGCGGGGAAGCCGAGCACTGATGGGGCAGGCTAGCCTCAGAAATTTAGCAAAGGATCTAAAAGTCGGACATGGGTATTGAAAAAGTCGGCTCGCACATTTCAATCTCAAAAATCTGGCATGCACTCCAAAAATGTGTTTAATCACTCCCCTTTTCCCCACTTTGTAAACACCTTTTAACTCTAAACATGTTTAGCAATTAAACACTAAACGTTTAGCAATTAAATGTGTTTAAAACGGACTCGGAAATGTCTTGGAATTAAACTTGACGGGTGTGTGTAGCATCTAAACGTGTAAATAAAGCGGAAAAAACCGTGTGGAGAACGGCTAATTTCTGAACACATTTTTAAGTGTGTGTTTTCACAATACAGTAAACTCGTAACTTCGCCCGCATTCTCTAAAAAATTTGCCTGACAAAAGAGCCGTCATAGTCACGCTGATTTTTCTTTTTTTTATGGAAACTAAAGAATACAATAATTTGTGACATAATTGAACAGCTCAAATAAAAGTCATCATTCTCTTTTCCACGTTGTCCCCAGCATTTTTCGGAAGTGGCTGAATAGCCTAGCTCCGAATTCTTTTCATAATTTACCCGGAAATAACAAAGAAACACAGTCAAGAAAAGAGTTTCACGAAAAATCGAAAAGGTTACAAAAATTCGCAACATATTGGGGAAGCTTATAAAAAAGTAATTCCACAGACTCTAGTCTTGCGCACGATTTTCCGGAGTTTGGAAACCGAATAAAAAAATCCTTTAATATATTTGGCAGTGAAACAAGAAGCATCATAATGCAAGCACGGCAATTTTTATGAAGAATAAAAAAGATTTTAAAAATTATAGACACAAGTGGTCAGATTATTTCTTCAGCCAGGCTTATAGATTCCTGCTCAACAACTCACCTGAAATGGCAGAATCTCGGGCGAATGTTTTCCATTGCCAGAGTCCATTCACAGACGGGAACGTGCCCAGAATTTTCCCTAAAGATCAATCACAGGCAATCGTGAGACGTGTAATATAATTGAATGACAATACGTATAGTCACAAGAAGGCTGAGAGTGACAGGGTGTTTGGGCAGAATGTGGTCAGTTGGGTGGGCTGTTGCAGTTTCAATCTGAAGATTGGATCAAAAGTGCCAAAATAGCTTACAGTGCTGTGGACCCTTTCATCGGTTTAAACTGAGCCCCTTCTGAGTCTCCTTGGCAAAAAATTGGACCTTGAATTTGGATTGCAGCGTCGCATACACAAACATATATTTCAATTCCGTCATAGTTTTCTCATGAGATGATACATGACCATTTCACCCAGTGGCGTAGGAAGCAATATGAAAGTGGGGCCGGGGGGGGGGTCAGGGCGGAACAATTTTAGGCCATGCACCTCACCCAACCTCATTGACCAAAAGGTACATTTATATGCTAAATTTTTTCGCTTTTTCTACGAGTAAGAACATTTTTTTTAAATAAAAAAATCTAATTTTTCTTAAGTGTGAACACTACAGTGTTAGGAACGTAATTTGCGGTGCGCAGAGCGCGCTGAAAATTTGGTTCTTTTACACATTTGTAAATATGGAGCTTGTAATCAGGGTTTCCTGTAAGGAAATTTGAATATTTGGGGGACTATGGAAGAAAATTTTAGGGAAACGGCACTGCAGGGCCTGCATGGAACAGTTTACCACTGACTACTTTATGAGCGACTACTGTCTGCATTCAGGCTTGCAAGTTAGGGCGCGCGAAGCGCGCAGAAAATTGCGCCTTTTTAAAACTAATGATTACAAATATGGAGCTTTTATAAGGAAGAATTTGGAATTTTATGAAGGAAAAGTTGGGAAAACCGCACTGTATTTGACTGATGTCTCAAATGGCAAATTTCCGAATTTTTCACTTTCTCGGCCCATGCCTCCTGCAGCTACGTCACTGCTCTGCAACGTTGAACATTGATAACATTTTGACACTTCAATAACTAAAGAATCCATCTACACAGACTACTCAACTGACAGGGTTGAAAGGTATCTGATGATAGGGGTATACTGAGAGCATTTGAGTAGGCCAATGGTTCCCTGCCTGGAATATGAAGTCTTGCTCAATACACTCTCTTCAATTGGCGCGGAGCTCCACCCTCAGACAGCCGGAAATGGCATGTCTCGGGCTTGCAAGTCGTAGCTAAGCTACTGTAACACCACTGTATCAGGGACGTATTGCGGGGCACGAAGCGCGCCGAAAGTTTTGCCTCTATTAAACAAATATATGTAAATATGGAGCTTGTATTGCAGGAAGCTTTGGATTCTGGGTTTCCTGTAAGGAAATTTAAAGCGTCGGGGATTACTGAAGAATCTGCACTTCCTTCATCTTCATATATTGGTGGCAAATCTGAGAATGAGTGCTTTTTCTAAAGTCCTCCCGACTCTCTGCATGGCCGTTCAGCGAAACCAAACTATATACAGCTTCCCGAAGGAGCTAGATTGCACTATGACTGAATCGTTTTTGCTACATAATGTTATCTAAGGCCTACAAACTGACACTGTCCGATGACATTTCAAGTTTCCCAAACTTTGTTGGCCTTTTTAGACAATATATTTCAAAATCGAGAGCTTTCATTGCAGAAAGTTTGGAATTCTATGAAAGACAGTTTACATAATAGCAATATAGCTGCTGGTGTTTCTTGATTATGTGGTGTCACATATGGTAATTATCCGATTTTGCCATTTCCAGAGCCCGGAAAAGTATACCAAACTGATTTATGAGCGAGAACTAATGCCTTTTATATTGCATTCTGCAGCGCGTTTCGCGCGCCGGAAATTTGGCTTTTTTGAGATCTGGAAAAATTAAAAAGGTTTTTTTCTGACCCGGGAAGTGGGGCGGTAATGGTAGTAATAAAATTTTAATCTGCCGTACAGTAGGACTGACACCCCTTTTTTTCATTTGAGTTCGCTAGACACTAATATAGTGTTGTATGCACATACTGACGAAATAAGGCAACGATGTATGCTACCGGTATGTGCTGAGCTCAGTTTGCTGGTCCCATGCTGTTCCCGTAATTCCATGCGGCAACGAATTAATCACCAAACTCGCCAATTGTGGAACACTTGGTCCACGGGTATTATCTTAAATTTGTGACATCAAGAACTGAAATCTATGACATAACAGAACAATGTAGGTTTTCACGTTTTTTTTTTCTTTAAAATGGGGAATAACTTTTCACTGACAGAGGGACTGATCCGGACATTTTCAGCATAAGGATTGAGCATAAAAAGAAACAAAATGTAGCACCATTTAGCATCTAAGTCCTTAGAGACAGCTAGCAATTTCAAACAGGGTAGAGCAAACATCCCTCTTTATACCCACTGGAAGGGCGGTGAAGAATTGTGACAATACATCAACCAAATCTTTACATTATATTGAGAAAATTGTCATCACTCTTTTTGTCAATAAGAAACAGACTAAAATTCAAGTAAGTATATATATATGAGCAATGCGTCACCAACAAGCAATGCAATGAGCAATCCTAGGTGGCCTAAAATGTGGTCAGCGTCATGCATTAAAATTCACTTCGTGTAAACCATGACCTTGATAAAATTACAAAAAAAATGAGTGTAGTAGAAAAAGTGCAAACATGATCAATGTATTGAAAATCTGCAAGGAACCGTTACGTAGACCACCCTTACGTGTAGTATATCATAGAACAACCCGCAATGGGCTTTTCTGTGCAAGAAAGCGTCCATGCAGGGCATGTTCAACAAACAAACTTGCATTTAATAACCGGACCAATACAATATTGAGTTCACGAATGAGGGATTCAGACAGCTAGACGTAAATATTCACTCATTTTGTCTCCTAGTTTACTTTTAGCATGGTACTGCCAGTGGTGGAGCTGCCATATGGCCGGGGGGGGGATCGCCCCCCCCCCCCCGACGGACCAAAATCGTCTGTCGGAGCCCTTTTTAGGTTTTTAGAACACTTTACTCTTGCACCATTATTTTTTTTAGTATGAATTCCGTATCTAAAGAGCCAAGCAGACCATTTGTGTTGGCTATTTCTTGCAATGTACTTAATTAATGGCTATTTCAGAGTGGTCACATGATGTAAATTACGTCAATTAATGTTCCTTCTTGTACGTATCTTGATTTCCAGATTCCAAAAATGTACACCTAATGGTGATTTACTTCCATAACCTTTTCCCCTGTAAGATTGCTTGCTATTTGGCTCTGACAGGTTTAATCTTCATCTCCACAAAGTAGCTCATTATTACATTAGAATCTTTAATCGAGACCTGACAATACTGCAAAATATAATGACCGACTTCATACTAGAATGTGAAAGAAAGCGATAGAAACATGGGCGTCCGCAGGTGGGGGGGGGGGGGAACTTGCCTTTCCCTGGAAAAAAAAAACCTGAAAAAACAAAAAAGACATAAAGAAAAAGATGAAGAAAAAAAACATCAACATTTTTTAACAGTTCACTCAGTGTTTTCCCTATCAATATTCGGTAAAGAAGCTTTAGAAATGCCATTTCCAGCGATCTAAGAGGAACTGTGGGCCAAAATTTCCCTGCGCACCGAGCCAACTCATGGTGGCGCGGAGCTTTTCCCCCTAAAAGAATTTTGCCAAAAACATTTGTCCCCCTCCCTCAAATTTTCTTCTGCGGAAGCCATGGATAGAAAATTTAAACATGTTTTAATAGAAAAATTTCGGGAGGAGAAATGGCAAACTAGTCTTCTACCAGGTGCGGAAAATCAAATGGAAAGTCTGAAAAGCCGTGGCTTCGATCGTGCTGAGGCTCAGTGTATTTACTCCTTTGAAGCGCCCTGCAGACCATTTTCGCCCCCTCTGACTGAAATCCCTAGCTCCGCAACTGGGTACTTCAGCCTACTTCATCGATCATGCCATCATGTAAGTAGACCCATAGTCTAGGGGCCAGGGCAAGAGAAAGGGAGTGGACTCATCCCATCGTTTTCAAGTGCATTTACCCGCGAAAATTTTGGGTGAAATCATATCGTTCCCTTCCAGTCCGACAAAATAGCCTAGTATGCGGCAGATTAAAAAAAGGAAATTCTCAAACGCTAAGTTTGCATAGAAGAACTCGTGAAATTTGGAGAGTTTTGAGTCGAAGCAGGTAGAACCCATATGACCACTAGATGTCACTTTGTAACTACGACTAGAAATACTAAATGAGCAAAAATAGCACGCGGACTTCGCAAAAACAGTACTACGAGAAATATAAGTAAGCCAATTGCAAACAACCCCTTGGCATTGTTAACAGAAATATCTCTTCTAGGCACCAACAAACTGGGTCAACCCTTTTGAAAATTTCTGGAAACGATCCGTTTCCAACGAATAATCGCTGCCCATGTAGTCGTTCCCGCACACCTAATGCATCACATTAACATAAACACGGATTACCTTCATTCCCAGAAAATTCACATTTTTTTACACAAAATCTGAGTTGCAATAAATAAGCTTAGTCTTGATGTGTGGTGATGCAGTAACTTGTCCAAGGGAGGGGGGTGGGGAGGATAAACCATCCCCACCTCTAAAGTATTCACAGATATCCACCATTTTGGGAAATCAACTCGGAAGCAAAGTAACCATGACCTTTTGATTGTATACTGCAAGTACAAATGTGCTTACTAATGCTTCAAATTTAGCACCATTTTGCATTTCAACCCTTTAAACCAGAATGTACAAATGCATTGAAGTTTTGATGATCAATACATATTCTATTCCAAAAACACCATGATGGCTCACATCTTCTCTTTCAAATGATAAAGTAACATGAAGGGAAGAAATAATTTTGTGTGACCCCAAATGACCTTTGACGTTCACCAAAAAAGAAAGAGACTATCCCCGCACCGTATATCCATGTACCAAATATGAAATATATCCAAGTTTCTTACCTTGAGATAATGTTTTAAAAAGGATATCTGAATTTTTATCCAAGACTTGTTACAGTACCTACCTTGAGATATCGTGTCAACAAATTCTTTACGACTTTGACCCCTGGTGGCCTGTTATGAACTTTGACATCCACTAAAAATTACGATAGGGACCATTTTCCCACCATACCGTAACACATCCACATACAAGGTATGAAATCTTTCCAAACTTCATACCTTGGGATTACTGTTATCAAAGTTTTCAGACTCTGACCCCTGGTGATCCCAGATGGACCTCCAACAAAAACAAAGGGGCCATCTTCTCACCATAATACATCAACACACCAAGTATGAAATCTATTCAAGTCCCCTGCCTTGAAATATTGTGTTGACAATTATTTCAGATCTGTTATGTTTCTTGTGATGTTTATCTCAGATAACCTTTGACCTCCACCATAAACATTGGAGTAATTCTTCCTCATAATATGGGGCATCTATGAACCAAGTTTGAAAACTATCAGATGTTTCTATCTGGAGAAAACGTGTTAAAAGAATAGTCCACAGCCCAATTTATTTTTGATTTGTTAGAGAGGAACATATCCTAAGCATCCTGGTCAAATTTTTATTCATTTTCCATGTTCATGCAGTTCTCAAGATATTAGCTGTTGAATGAGTCAACATTTCTACACAAGGGACATGATGTCATGGATTCACATCGTTGGTCAATGTTTTTTTAGTTATAATTTACCACTTATTTTATGCAACTAAACTGTGATATATTGACACAGTACCATAGGTGCATCCTGACCAATGGAATTTTAAAAACTATATATGCCGAAGGAGCAAGATAGCATTCTAATCAGCTCAGGTCAAACAAATATGATGAAAAATAAAAAAAACAAAACACTGGACAACAAGGTGAATCCATGACGTCACACCTAACTTGCTTCAAGTTCACTTTTTATAGCAAATGTGCCAACTTCACCCCATGTTCAAGAGGAACATCTCCTAAGCATCCTTAGGATATGTCCCTCTTAGCATTGCTACAGTAATGTGCACTCATTCAAATATATTTAGCAGAGATGTATAATATCCTGGAACTGTACATTTTATGCTGAAAAATTGAAATGGTTATCAAATATTAAAACAAAAAACTCAATAACGATACTGTTACACTTAAAAATAATTATTGCAAAGCGTGGAAACTACAAAGCACGAGCAATTAAACAGCTAGATGCATGGAGATCAGTCTTATAACAAAAATGTTTCTAACCAGTCCCAACAAAACCAGTTTTCCTACCTACTACTTTCCTACCTAGTTTTCCTAACATCAACCTCCCATCTCTTATTATCTCATTGAAACCTGTTGGTGAAGAGCACAACTTTTGAAGGTTGAGATCCATTCTCTAAAATCCTGTTTAGAAAATTAACTGTGAATAAACTCTGTCACAAGACAATGGATGAGCAAACATCTTGGTCAGCCCAGACAAGATCATCTTTATAGTTATTTTCAGCTTGATTTGGCAGAGGCTTGAAGCCAAAGACAAAATAGCAAACTGAATACACAATTGCATTATGGGGAAAAAGGAGTATATATGGGTTGAAATGACACTTTTCTTTTGTACAACTTTTTGACTTCTTTAACTAAGTTATTAGCCTATCCGGTTAGCAAGTTAAAATTCTGACTGCTTGAATAATTATACAATATGGTATAAACTACAAGATATGATACAAATGTAAAACCTACCAAACATGGCCATGTTGAAAAAGGATTTCAGCTACAGCTACAGTATCAACTAGCTAGTGTGATAATATCCCAACACATGTTATGTATTGAGATAATTACTAATGGCAAAATTCTCAATATAAATTTGATGATCTGTGTCACATTAATATGTGATAGACTTCAGGGACATTTTTGCCTTTAAATCTAAGTGACAGTTGAAAAAGCTAGTCTCAAAATGTGCCATTTTTATTTAGCCATTGCATCTACAAAACAAAAAAATTGTACCATGTTTCATTTTTTTCTTTCGACAATTGCCGTTTCCGACCATCTGGAGACTGCAGTGTGTAAATCAAGACAATTTTCCTGTACACTCCATGCCAACTAATTATGGCACTCCACTTAGATAGTTCTGCTGTAACTCAACCCCCATGTTTTCCATTATGCCACAAACTGACCAGGGCCCCCTTCTGGAAAATCTTGAATCTGCCACTGGCTAGAAAGTAGGTTTCCTGTCCTTTATTTCTTTCCTTTTGTTACAAGGAAATTTGGGAAAAGATGTCTTTTAAGTCTGAATATCGCAGAACTGCTCGACCTCCTGTTTCAGTAGAGGCCGAAAATAACCAAACCTACAAGTGTGGTGACTCAAAGTATAGGGGCATGAGTGCTGACCACTGTTCAATCATTTTCAAAGTCAAATTAATCAATCATTTTTAGTAATGTAAAAACTTGTTATTTTGAATCATTTTAAATCTCAGAAGTATCATTCATCAATAATTTAACATACATGGAGCAGCATTTGCTTCAAGTGGAGCTGTAAGTGTAAGCCTGCTCCCATATGCCTATGGATGCCCACAGATCACCGCCCTTGACTGCAAAAGGGATCCGATTACATTCAGTCATACATAATTGTTGGAGAGAATGTCAATCAAAGCATGGTGGGGTCTTAGTTTTGTAGTTAATTGGGGTCTTAGTTTTGTAGTTGGTAGGGTCTTAGTTTTGTAGTTTGTAGGGTTTTAGTTTTGTAGTTGGTAGGGTCTTAGTTTTGTAGTTGGTAGGGTCTTAGTTTTGTAGTTGGTGGGGTCTTAGTTTTGTAGTTGGTAGGGTCTTAGTTTTGTAGTTGGTAGGGTCTTAGTTTTGTAGTTGGTAGGGTCTTAGTTTTGTAGTTGGTAGGGTCTTAGTTTTGTAGTTGGTAGGGTCTTAGTTTTGTAGTTGCTGGGGTCTTAGTTTTGTAGGGTCTTAGGTCTTAGATCTTAGGTCTTAGTTTTGTAGACACCCGGCTAGAATTAATGGGAACATACACGTTCGAAATTCAACACCGTGCAGGGAAGAAACATGGCAATGCTGATGCACTGTCAAGACGGCCGTGTAATAATTGCCGACACTGTGACCGAGTCGAGGAGAAAGAAATTGCTGAAATGAGGGAAAATGACGATGGGTTGGAACATGACGGTGATCTGAATTGTTTTCAGGTGAAAAAGAAGGGTGGTACGGGTGAGCGTAAGGAGGATAAAAATGCCACTCCTGAAATAACCCCGGGGGTTGTGACTCGTAGCAAGGCCGGGGGTCAAGCTACAGTAAAAGGTGTAAAGGACACCTTAGGCAGTGGGCATGAAAAGGAATCCGTAGAACCCGTGGCTGATCTTTGGGCCGTGGCTGAACTTAAGAAGGCGCAGAGGGAAGACGACAGTATCCGTCAAATACTTGACTGGAAGGCTGTGTCTGAAACTAGACCTATGTGGTCTCAAATTTCGGAAAAGAATCAGACTCTAAAGACATATTGGGGACTCTGGGAAGTCCTATGTGTTAAGGAGGGCGTGCTGTATAGACGCTGGGAGTCTGATTGTAGCAACGACATTCCGTGGAAATTGGTCGTTCCGAAAAGTCTGCGCAAGGACGTAATGTTGCAGTTGCACGATAATGCCACGGCAGGTCACCTAGGAGTTAAGAAAACGCTCATGCGTATCCAGGAAAGATTTTATTGGTGTGGTTACCACAAATATGTAGAAAGTTGGTGCCGTCAATGTGATATATGTAATTCTAGGAAGAACCCCCCCCCAAGAAAAGTAAAGCGCCTATGCAGAGATATGTGGTGGGTGTGCCGATGGAGAGGGTGGCAATGGATATTATGGGTCCCTTACCGGTAACTGCCAGAGGAAATAAGTATATCCTCTGTGTTGCAGATTATTTTACTAAGTGGACCGAAGCTTTCGCAATACCGGACCAGGAGGCAGAAACGTCCAGAACTTAAAGGAAAAACTTCAGAGAATTCATGAGCTGGCAAGGGAGGTAACAAAAGCTTCTACCGAACGCCAGAAAAGAAATTATGACAAGGGCAGCAATTTCACCCGTTTCAATGTTGGTGACTTAGTTTGGCTCTACACACCTAGTAGGAAGAAAGGCCTATCGCCCAAATTACAGCGTCACTGGTAAGGTCTATACAAGATTATGAATAGACTGTCAGATGTGAATTATCGTATCCGGTTGACCGAACGCTCTAGTCCCAAAGTGGTACACTACGATCGCCTGAAGCCTTACGAAGGACAGCCTGCGAAGCCGGGCGAGGAAACAGAAGACACTCGCCAGTAATCTGTGTTTATCATCGAGCATTATGACCTTCTAAAACTTAGTGCCTGGATTTTCGAAATGGACAGTTTCTTGTTGCTTATTTAGAAGAAAAAAAACCGTGAACATTTTTCAGTGTTTTATTTGGACACCTAGTGAGAAATTTCAATGGACTGAACTATCGTGTTTCTTTTGGAATGTGCTCAGAATAATTTTGTTTCTCGTGACCAAGTGTTTTGTTTAATTTAGTGATCTATTTTGGAGAAGTGTCCTTCAATGTGTTGTGTTAAGTAGCCTAGATCCAGGCTATTGTCAGAGAACACCCTGGTAGGTCGAATTTTACCTAAATATTTTGTGGTTTTCCTTGCCACGCGAAGAAATATCTCCGCGCGTGCCGCTTGTGTCTGGAGGTTAAAAACGTGTGCTGGGAAGACCACAACTTATGTTACGTAATTGAAGAGGAACTACTCGTTCATTGTAATCAAATTTCAGTAAAACGTTCGGTAATTTTACGAGCGAGTGTTAGATGGTAGGTTGTTTTCTTATTGATGTTTTTATCTTGTCGATCTATCTTTTCGAACTGAATTGAGATGTTAGGTTTGAACCGTGCTGATGAATGTGCATTTAAACAAATTTAATGAAAGTTTAAGCTGTATGGATTGAATTATTAAATGTTTGTCTTACGATTGCAAATTCTTGTAATATCACGTTGATATGCTAGGCTTTTGCATTTTTGAAACAGGGATTTGAATTGTTTTGGGGTTCGAAATGGGAATCAAATTTTTAGGAAATTACGTTTTCGTTTTCAGAATGTTTTCGTAACTTGAGGGCAAGTTAAGGGCTGAGAGGGGGATGGTGTAATGCCGTTAAGGCAGCATTTTGTAGGCCTTTCTTAGCATCCGTAGATTTCAGGGGTGAGACATCCAGTTCTCATGCTCTGCCCATGTGATCATCCAGGGGCGACCTAGAGCCGGAAGGTCGGAGGTCAGCAGACGTGTATCTGGCCTGATCTCCGACCTGTCCTCCTCATGGCTCGCCAGTCGAGAACTAGTCTCCGACTCGGTAGGTTGTGTATTCGTATTCGTCTTGTCTTTGTTTCGTCCTTTTCGTTATTTTGCGTTGTCTTCGGACAAGTTTATATTTCGTACTGGGTACGATTGCTTGTAACTAACTGTAAATAGATTTTGGTAACCGTATTCCCCTGTTCTGTTTCTTATTATCTGTTTGTCAATTTTGTTATTCTACCTCTTCCGACCGTCGTTTGAATATCGCGCCTGCTTTGAGTACTTTTGGGTGTTTGGATTTAAAGCGCCCCGACAACACTCCCCGAGTTGCGTTACAATACTATTTGAGACGTCTTGGTCTCAAGTTGAGTTTGCCCCAAACAAATTTTCTTATATCCGCCCTTGGTCCTGGCGGATTTGTAAAATCTCGACAAGGTCCAGATTTCATGTGTTTCCCACATGATCCATACTTCTGCTTTGCGGTTTAAATATTTTCAGAGATTTACTCGTAGTATTTTAATTTGACTACGTAATGTACCGATGACTGAACAAATACTACACCATTTTGCATCTAGACACCACCGAAAACCGGAAAACATTGTTTTTTGGAAGTATGTATGTCACTTGTTAAATCTCTGCAGAGATTAAAAATAAGTATTTTGAAATTTTTCATGCTCCTCAAATAGGAAAATCCTAAAAAAGGCCTATAATCAGTTCAAAGTTTTGCCAAACATATCACCATTTTGCATGTAGCAAATCTTAACGCAAAGAAAGTTTCTCAGAGGGGGACACAACCAATTTTGGTTTTCCTATTTAAGCTGAAATCCATTCAAATATTGCAGCATTTGCGATCTACGTCCTCATGTAGTTCACAATTTTTCCCAAGGGAAAGGAAGATACCGGTTTCCTTTAGTCCCCTCATATATTTTGGGTCCCTAAAAAGTGTAGGAGATATGTATTATCATTTTTCATAGATTTATTTTTTAATCTCACTATGAGAAGTGGCAGACATGAGATTCGTATTTCAATGCTGGGTACATCCAGTTTAAAACACGTGGGAAGTACCGTTTCAAGCCATCTGGAGGGTTTGTAAAACCCAAAATTTTCTTGTACGCTCCGCGCCAACCAATGGTGACGCTCCGTTTAGATACTCTAACCGCGCCTGACCCTCGGAGGTACCTGCCCCCCACTTGGTACCTAGGCCCCCCTAAAAATTCCATCCTGACTACTCCACTGGTTCACAGCCCAACCAATGACCAGGGATGTACCTTTCTGCTGAAAATATCAAGAATAAAATGTTTGTTTGTAATTATTAACAAGTTTTTAGTTGAGTTTTGGAACGTCAAGTATACCTATTCCTTTTGTCCCAAATATCGGTCTGGAAATTTTTAATTCTCTTTCCGCATTTTTCAATTTCATTTTCTTGCATAACTTCGGAAAATCCGGACCAATTTTTCATTCGAGATTCATTTATAGCCACTGAATCGAGTCTAGTCATATCGTACATTGAAATTCAAATCAATCCTTAAGAATCTTTCGAAGCTGAATGCCCAGTATCTATACGGGTAAACCACAAAAATACATGTCTAAACAAAATGTCCACCATTTAAGCGGCGGAATTCTCTAATAAATCGATCAAGGCATTCTACCTACCCTTCCCCATCCCACTCTTCCACCCCATTTCTCGGCAGTTAGCCAATATTGCTATTACATTAAGATAAACCAAGTACATAACTTTCTTCAAAGGTTTTCGGATATATTCGTAGTGTTAGTAGAAATTATGGATATTTTAAAGATGAATCCGAAATAAATACGGATACGGCATTAATTAATTTATTAATCCCACCATCTGTTTACATATATCTGTGCCAAGATGGCAGACAAGAGTGCAACGAACGTCCAACTATTCCTTCTCACTCCTATATTTGTGTGGAAATTCCTCATCAAGAAAGCAGTATAACCACCAGCTGCATAGTACAATGGATGCAATCTACATCATGTCTTAACTTTGCGCCAGTGCAAATTATGTCTTCTACAAAATAGTGGTCCATAGGTGAATTACCATAGCTTTAAACCCCGCTATCCCAACATTGCCTCATGACAGTGGCAATGCTAGTCTACCCAAGTTCATACGTCATTGCGATGGTATTCAAAATTTTTCATTGTATTGCAAGGGACCACGGACTTGACATGAACAGAGAAAGTAACGTGCACGTCCTTCGTAGATTGTCGCGACTGATTGGGACTAAAAAGGTGCACCAAGATGGCCGCCGTGAAGCTTTAAATCGTCTGATTTGACAACGACTCTGTTATATTTCTAACAAAAGTTAAACTTGAACCTTATGTACCTAGCACAATGTTGACAAAGTGTTAAATTAATTCGTCTCTGTACGCCTTTGTTTTATGTAATTTTTAGATTGGGTTTGTTAAGGTTGAAATAGTCGGATCTCAGTATACGTAAACGTTCTCTATCGTGTTACGTCCCCAGATTGAGCTTCAAAACGACTGTCTTTTTACATATAATAAAAGGGTCCTAGACTGCCATATGTGCTGGAGATGGATATACAGAAGGTTACTTACTGAAAAGAAGGGTTCTTTTATTAAATTTTTCATGATCCCACAAAATATTATTGCTACTGCAGACAGATGTCCACATTATGGAAATGACCTACTTAACACAATTGAAAAAAAAAAATGCAAATCGCTCGCCAAAAACAGATATCCCCCTGATGGTAGAGTGAATTTATTATTAATAAATATTGTGGTTAGTATAGGAACTTGTTCTAAAACAACCCCACGAGCTCATTAAATGTCTCTTGAACCTAGATATGTCACCATAATTGTACTGGAGACCTACTTCTTCGTTACTGTTACTATATTGGAGAAACATATGTTCTCAAAAATTAAATAAACTTTGTACGTGTCGTGTGAACCCAGGAATGTATTTTCAATCATGGGGAATTATCAGAACTACATTAACAACCCAATATTTTCGTTGTTTTGTCTTTACATCAAGTTTGGTTACTATCATTCTTTATTTGACTTTACCTCCCTATCTTTTATAGAACATATAGATTCGAGGTGCTATCTCATTGTTTATGTTTTTATTAAGTCGTTATTTTGGCATAAAACGGACTTTTGTATCAGTTATGATACTGAATTTTTAAGTAAATATTAGCAAATGACTTGAAAACATTTTCATGTGGATAACAAGTCACCATTAAAAAACTCCTGTCAGAATAGTAACTATTTAGTACTTTGAATGTCAATATCTACAGTTATGAGTTAAAATTGACGTGCATATGCCGTTCAATAACGTATTTTGTGTTTCATTCTTATCATAATATGGACCTTCAATGCTTCTTTCAAAGTCACGATTGTATTTCTGTCTAAATTAAAGAATGAATTTTTATAGGGATTTAGAGGTAATTGGACTTGGGAAACATCTTTTCTACCTTATGTCCTACAGTTTGAACATACAAAGTGACAAATTTAAGGACTCAAACTTCCTCAATCAAATTGAAGTCCGAGTCGTTTGATAAAAAAGCCGTTAAAGGCATGTTCTGGAGACAAAATCCGTTAACTTCAAAATAAACAGAAAAATTTTCTCTTATAAAAGGTGAAAACTGCATTTCAATAGCTTATAGCATTTGGAAGATACAAATTTTTAAAATATTGCAAATTTTTCGTGGGATTTGATGCATCATGGGAGATCTGTGATGTCATTGTGGCACATTTATTTGATGCTGCATTCAATTTATTTATAATTATGATGCCACTGCAGACAATATCAAGGAACACTGTTAGTTGCGCTCCACATATGTTGAAGGGTAATGCTAGATCTACAAGAAAAGATATTCAAACATTCCAACGGTATCAAATTTCAAGGACAAACAGGATGTTCAATTATAAAGAAAAACAAAAGGAATTTGAAGCAATGTGCCCACATTACATAACTTTCTGTGGCTTTGTTGAAGGGAAGAGGTATTTTTTAACAGAAATAACCAATCTTTAAATTGAGATATCTTGAGTTAGGAAAATGGTATTGTGATAGGGTTTGAAGGACATGGTGTGGAATATTTTTGTTTTTCTTACAAGGCAACAGCAAAAATCCACCAGAACATGCCTTTAAACACATACAAGAAACTACTGATGAATGAAGTACTACTCTCAGGCCATTACAATAACTTGGCCGGAAAGGTAAATGTTTGATTGATATCGCATGATTACTATTCTTTAAAACCTTTATTTTACCTTCACTCTCATCAATAGACTTTTTACCAAATAGCAATTACAATGGATTGTGGGATAGAGTTTTGGTGCGTGTAATCTTTTGCCACAGTAAAGTGTCATTGATAATGACGACACACACCAAAACTCCATGCTACAATTCTTTGTAATTGCTATTTTGAAACAGGTCTATGTCACTCTCACCGTAGTTTATTACGTGGAGCTTAAGCGCATTTAATACAGACGTGTCCATTTAGAGTCTGACCCCCCAAAAATTGCAACAAAAGGTCTTTCAATGGTTTTCTATGCTTTTGGATGTAGTGAATAAGAGGAAAAAAATCTATCAAATTTGAAGCACGGAAAAGGTGGTTTTAATAGAAAATTTAAAATGGCCGTCGGCCGCCATTTTGAAAATGAAAAAATGTTAAATAACTGTCGCCAGATGAACTGGAGTGATGCCGAAACTGTCGATTCCGACTACTTCTAACATGATAAATGCACTGGAGTAAACCTGATGTACCTTTGGCATCATTTCAACACCTAAATCCAAGATGACGGCTGCCCGCCATTTTTAAAACGATAAAATGTTATATAACTGGCACCAGATGAGTAAGAGTGATGAAAAAGTGCCGATTCTGACTATTTCTTACATGACAAATTCACTGGAGTAAGCCTGATGTAGCTTTGGTATCATTCAAACCCCTTAATCCAAGAAACATGCAACTGACCGGCAATTTGAAAATGATAAAACGTTATATAACTGGCACCAGATGAACTGGAATGACGAGAAAATGTCAATTCCAACTTTTTATAACATGATAAATGCACTGGAGGAAACTTGATGTACCTTTGGTATCTTTCCAACACCTAGATCCAAGATGGCGGCTGCCCGCAATTTTGAAAATGATAAAATGTTGAACCAGATGAACTGGAGTGATGAGAAAATGTCGTTTCCAACTATATCTAACATGGTAAATGCACTGGAGGAAACTTGATGTACCTTTGGTATCATTCCAACACCTAGATCCAAGATGGCGGCTATCGGCCATTTTGAAAATGATAAAATGTTATGTAACTGGCACTTGATGAGTTGGAGTGATGAATAAAGTGTCGATTTTGACTACATCTAATATGGCAAATTCACTGGAGTAAACCTTATGTAGCTTTGGTATCGATCATTTCAACTCCCTAATCCAAGATAGCAGCTGTCCGCCATTTTGAATAAAGTTTAGTATCTTTATATCTACAGTGTGCTGGTTAAACTCTACACTTAACAGTGTCAAATTTCTACTAGGTCTAAGATGATCAATTTGCTCGAGTGAGTTTCAAGAAGAAGCAGCCCTCCTCATCTGCATCGATTACTGCGGTGGTTACTTTAAACTGTCAGTTTGAAAACGCTGTCAGTTTAAAGACATCAACAAATTGGATGCAATTAGCCAGAACCAGATGCTGTGATATAGCCTCTTTATGCAAAATGTTTTTAAACCAACTTTGATTTGTTATTTTCACGCCATAGCAAATGATAAATAGGCTCATTGGCCATTGCATACCTTGTCTAGTAAATAACGCTCTTCAGATACAGTATATTGGACAATATTTGATCAGCAAGACTGATACAGTAGCACTAGGTGACATCATGTCAACAACTGAAAGGCTTTACTCACATCTTGAAACTTACTAAGCTGTCACTGTTAAATCAGATAAACTTTTTCTTCATTACGGTTCATTATAGCCCAAGGGGAGATGATTTTGGGCCAACCGCCGAGGTGCAGGGAAGCCCGTATAAAACAAGCGATGCAGTGCCTTTACGAATACCAAATAACTTCCACTAAATGCATCCCTCGGAAACCTCTTTATACTCATCCTAACAAGAAATTGGTTTACAACGGTAAATTTTATCTACAAAATTGGGTGCGCAATGGGGGAGGCAAGTCTCGCCGGAAATATGAGACATATTCAGGTAGGCTACTAACTTGAAAAAACAAAGTACTAACTGATCCTAGAAATATTCGCTTGTTTCGCTATTGAGACGACATTCTTTCGTTTTTTAACGTATCGGAACTCTCTGCATAAGTCTAGTAAGTAAAATTAATAAAATTAATGCCTCAATTTAATTTACATGGAGGCTTCCTTCACATCGGCTACAAATTTCGACCTCACTTCATTGATATTCAAATTCTACATGAAGACCAAAGTCTAAAAAAGCCAACAGAAACCTATCAAATGATAGGACTTCCGCTCACCCTATAGCCGGGGCTTCTGATCATACTGAGGCCAAATTTGTATATCTTTCGAGAGCGACTCTCGCTTTTAGTAAAAAAGCGCTTTGGAATGAATATTCATAACTCGTCGATGCGAAAAAGCTTTTTTTCTTTCACTTGTACGTCGTGCATATGCAGACTTAGGGTACAAGTTAAACATGTATTCCAACTGATTTCCATCACTGCAGTAAGTCAGTCGGTAGGTCGAATTGACCAAATTTATAACTTTTCCTGAAGTCCTCTCAACTCTCTGGTAAAGAGTCGTTAAGTGAAACCAAACTATGAAACTGCTTCCTAAAGAAGCTACAGCCACTGAAGGAACAAACTTTGGTCTTCACTTACGTCTCCAATCAAAACTTTCCCATCCCCCCCCCCCCAAAAAAAAGGTATGACCCGTGGCTGAGTGTTTTGCTGTAATATTCAGGTTTCTAGTGGTTTGCTTAGAGCATTTAACACTTTGTAAGTAGTGCAAAAATGTTCATGATAAAGCAATTAAGTTATCTTTTCAAAGGTGTTATTTCTGTGTCCAGCGTTTCCAAATATAGACCTGTCGATTTTTTACAGCCATTTTTCTTCTTTTTTTTTTTATTCCTCCTATATTTTATGGACTCATTTCCATTCCGACTGTCTTTTTGCTTCTTGTTTTCTTCACGAGACTTTCTTTTCCTACTTATGACCCGCTGTAAACTTTTAAATCATGTTAACATGGACGTTATTATATATAACTAACATGAAAAGTTCGGTCAACGTTACCCCCCCCCCCCCCCCCAACAACAAGGTGTTTTTGCTGACTGTTATAAATGATTTTTAAATAACTTCCCATTTTAAGATAAATACTGTTCCATTTTAACTGTAATTAGCATTTGATTCGAAAGGCCTCAATATGATCAGAAGCCCCGGCTACGAATGTAGCCGGGGCTTCTGATCATATTGAGGCCAAATTTGTATATCTTTCGAGAGCGACTCTTGCTTTTAGTAAAAAGCGCTCTGGAATGAATATTCATAACTAGTCGATGCGAAAAAGCTTTTTTTCTATGGTAACTATTCATTAAGATTGTTAGGGGGTAGGCTTAAGCACCTAGGTGCGTATTGTCCTCGTGGAATGGATTGCTGTTTTGTAACAAAGACAGTGGTTCTTTTGAACTTGACCAAGTCTTCCTTTGTGTACTTATTGCCGTCTCAATATAATATACGCCAAAATATTATCAAGAGGAAACATAAGGACAACTTTTGCAATATATTACTAAATAGGATGGGGTCTATCGTCAATTTAATATCAAAATTGACTAACTGAAGTGCCTCTTATGCTAAAATGTAGGCCATCTAAAGCAGTTTTGAGGAAATTGTGGGATTGAAAACTGGCGAGCATATATATATCAGCCCAGTGTTTGATCAGTGAGTAAAATAGGCCTGGTTAAGGGTACGGAAGCTCAGTTGAGCTCTACTAGCAAAACTTCTTTGGGACATGGTTGTAATAAATCGAATTGGTATCAAAGGATAACCTGTCAGCTTTTTGCGCAAGGGTGACGTAGACCTTGTCAAACTTCGAAGAGTGTTTGAGAGGTCATTTTACTCGTTCAAATCAGAGTGTAAGTCATTGAAGATTTTATTGCAAGTTCGCAACCTTAAATATTCGGGAAAATCTTTCGAAAGAAGTCGTATAGCAATTTTGAATTTTATGTAGACCATAAAGCAGCCATCAGCCCCTCATTAATTGACGTTCTTTAATTTGGTCCTTCTAAAAGATTTTTGAAATTTGTGGCAGTGATAAAGTCAGAAATTAAGTATTTATAAAGCAAGAGTTATCTCAACACTTATTATATTTCTCTTGGACTTACCCACTAAATCAGACCCCTTCCCCGGCCGTTAGTTCCTTGTACAAGTTTTCACACCTGGAAATACCAACCCTCTGGTTAAAGCTCAAACTGTGGGCTCCGCTTTTTACTTCATGGCCATTGAAATTTTCAGCTCAGTAGAGAACCTGGAATGATCGATAGGCTGCGTGTTTTACAATCCTTGTCGATGCTCAAAGGTACATCATTACACAACGCAGTTATACAATCAACAAACGACACTGAATTTCGTCAAATTTTTCTGAATTTTGCACAGTCTGTATTTCAGCTCATTATCTACGATATACATTGAAAAATGGTCTTGTTTCATAAGTTACACAGTTAGAGACAACTTTCAAATATATTTTGAAGCACTTCTTTTTTCACACAATATTTCTCGGTGTAACAATATTTTAATAACTCGCTGGGTTGTCGAAATTTTGAACAAAGCGACATTTAATTGGGTGTAAACTTCATATTTAGCCGAATTATGGCAAATTTAGCAGACCATGAGGAATCCTCAAATGGTCGTCATCTCTGCTACGTATCACGATGGTCAGATTTTCTCCACGTTTTGCCTTTTCATTGGTTTCAAACTAGAGAACAAATAGTCAAATACGGCCACAATACAAATATACACGCTCTTGTTGCGCGATTGCAGGCTGCATTCGTACTTTGAGGAGATTGACACCTTGTCGCGCAAATCTTCGCGCTTCCCCGGTGTTGAGGTTACCTACTTTAGGTAGCAGACCACCAATACTCGTGCCTGGGAAAATGTTTACTGACAGACAAAGCGCCTTTAAAATTTCATGGGATGTTGTTTCTGACTGTGTTACTTACAAAGAATGATCATTTTTGCATTTTAATTTTGTAGACAATTTATGAGTTGAAATACAGACTGTGCAGAATTCAAGGCAATTTGACCAATTTTAGTGTCATTTTTTGACTGTATTACTCCGCTCTGTGAAATACCGTTTTTGAGTAACTATTATGGCGGGAAACACGTCCCTATCATTCAAGGCTCTCTAGCTCAAAATTTCAATGGTCATGATATAGAAATTTGAAAGTGCCAATAAAAGCCGGGATTGTGAGCTTCGATCAGAGGGGTGACATGTCCTGGTTGAAAACTTCTACTGGGAACTAGGGGGCACGGAAGTAGCCAAATTTAGTAAGTCAATGGGACTTATAATAAGTGGCCCGCTACATAATTTACAGTACATACTAATTATGTCTCAAGAAGAAACAGAAAAGTTCTAGCTAACAAAACAACGGTTGTCTACCTCGCTTCTGCGCTCCATTTGGCATTATGAATATAACAAACCAACATTTCATGACTGGCGAAAAATGGGGACATTCAAGCATTGCAACATTATTCGGGCATGTTTCGAACACCATGGAATACGGTACCAATACTTTAGGATGCGGAAGAAAGGAGACGTGCGTTTCAGTTGCTCTGAATCTCTTTCTCCGGAACTTTCACTTGTACGTCGTGCATCTGCAGACTTAGGGTACAAGTTAAACATGTATTCCAACTGATTTCCATCACTGCAGTAAGTCAGTCGGTAGGTCGAATTGACCAAATTTATAACTTTTCCTAAAGTCCTCTCAACTCTCTGGTAAAGAGTCGTTCAGTGAAACCAAACTATGAAACTGCTTCCTAAAGAAGCTACAGCCACTGAAGGAACAAACTTTAGTCTTCACTTACGTCTCCAATCAAAACTTTCCCATCCCCCCCCCCCCCCACCAAAAAAAAAGGTATGACCCGTGGCTGAGTGTTTTGCTGTAATATTCAGGTTTCTAGTGATTTGCTTAGAGCATTTAACACATTGTAAGTAGTGCAAAAATGTTCATGATAAAGCAATTAAGTTATCTTTTCAAAGGTGTTATTTCTGTGTCCAGCGTTTCCAAATATAGACCTGTCGATTTTTTACAGCCATTTTTCTTCTTCTTTTTTTTATTCCTCCTATATTTTATCGACTCATTTCCATTCCGACTGTCTTTTTGCTTCTTGTTTTCTTCACGAGACTTTCTTTTCCTACTTATGACCCGCTGTAAACTTTTAAATCATGTTAATATGGACGTTATTATATATAAATAACATGAAAAGTTCGGTCAACGTTACCCCCCCCCGCCCCACAACAAGGTGTTTTTGCTGACTGTTATAAATGATTTTTAAATAACTTCCCATTTTAAGATAAATACTGTTCCATTTTAACTGTAATTAGCATTTGATTCGAAAGGCCTCAATATGATCAGAAGCCCCGGCTACGAATGTAGCCGGGGCTTCTGATCATATCGATGCCAAATTTGTATATCTTTCGAGAGCGACTCTTGCTTTTAGTAAAAAGCGCTCTGGAATGAATATTCATAACTCGTCGATGCGAATAAAGCTTTTTCTTCTATGGTAACTATTCATTAAGATTGTTAGGGGGTATAGGCTTAAGCACCTAGGTGCGTATTGTCCTCGTGGCATGGACTGCTGTTTTGTAACAAAGACAGTGGTTCTTTTGAACTTGACCAAGTCTTCCTTTGTGTACTTATTGCCGTCTCAATATAATATACGCCAAAATATTATCAAGAGGAAACATTAGAACAACTTTTGCAATATATTACTAAATAGGATGGGGTCTATCGTCAATTTAATACCAAAGTTGACTAACTGAAGTGCCTCTTATGCTAAAATGTAGGCCATCTAAAGCAGTTTTGAGGAAATTGTGGGATTGAAAACTGGCGAGCATATATCACCCTAGTGTTTGATCAGTGGGTAAAATAGGCCTGGATAAGGGCACTTGCCACATTTAAAGGCATTTATATGATGTTGGCGATCCTCTTAGATAGTCTTTAGCCTCGTCCTATATAGTGATTTCACCTACGTAACAAACCTCGCCCCTTTCGACGGGCATACGCATTTAATGTAGGTAGCCGAGGAGCAGCTGACGACCCACTGTGAGAGTGTTTTTTTTTTTTTTTTGTTTACACGATGAACCCACTGGTTCACCGCATTAACTTTATTTACATTATATACATGATATATACATTATGAGATTTTAACAATAATAAAAGTAATGTAAAAAGATAATAATACATGAATCATATACTATACGGGAACAAGAAAACTTATTTGAATATGAAACCTCACTGTCAGTAATTACATTATAAACAAGATATATATATGCATACAATGTATAATTAGCAATAATAAAGGTAACGCTTATCAGTTTTTACAAATAATCTAGGTGTATTACAACTTACCGATATCCAGTCCGAGGGGTACCCGACCCAGTGGCTGTAATACTACTGCCGCCGGGAAGTAATACCCCACATTAACTGGAACAGTACATAAATGCAGGCTTACTTTTTTTAAATAGGAAGAAATTCTAATCATCCAGAACATAAATATATACAGAAAAAAATATTATTTACAATTATTTGCAGTTCAAATAATTAACTAACATCACACTTATATAGGTGCAGATAAGGGTTTTAAATAATCGTAAAACAAGTTAAAGTTAACAAAGGTTTCTGGTTTCATCGCCCAAGTGCATTATAAGTGCAAATTTAATGGAAGTGTCAGCCAGTATCAAAATTGAAGCTATAATTTGTTTCAGACACCTCCTCATCGAAAACAATTACACTTCCCTGCTCAAAAATGCTCCTGAATTTACCTGATTTTCCCTTAGACTTGAAAAGATGGTAAATCAAATTAATTTTCTTCTGAAGAGAATTAAAAAAATACTTCTTTATATCTAATACTAAGTCATTGTTTAAAACAGATAACCTTGCTTTGTAGATAACACTTTTATATACAGTTAATATAAAGTCAACCAAAAGTCGTTTCGCACAGGAGTGATTGAAATCCGCTCCAAAAAGTGTGATCAGAACCCAAGTATTGTGATTATCTACCCCCAGAATGTTGCCAAGTTTCAAGATAGTTTCGTTCCATAAACTGTTTACCAGGGGACAGGCTATGAAGAGATGAAAAACACTTTCAGTTTCACTACCACAAAGAGTACACAGAGGAGAATCAATCATGCCAAATTTGTGGAGCTTTTCATTAGTGAACAAAATATTATGTAAAATTTTAAAATTAAGGTCAGCCTCATAGTTTGTGTTAAGCCCTTTGTAGACGTTGAGCCATCGCTTGGTAAAGTTGAGATCCGTATAACGCGTTGACCAGTATGTTTCACCCTTTGGTGGATTAGAATTGCAATCACGCAGGAGGTGAGACGCACCCTTGGTGGTTAAGCTGGAGGCAACACAAATTCTGTCATCAATGTAAAGATTAATATTCGGCATGTCGTCAACCGGGTCATTAACAATATCATCTGAACCAAATATTGTACCAAACCATTCTTTCGGTAAACAATCTAATATTATCTGTAAGGTACAGCTAACTCTTTGTATATTAGTATTAGACATGGGGTTAGCCAGTTGGATACACTCCAAGATACCCACCGCTGGAACACTTCTTGTCCGAATTTCATAAATAATGTCGTTCACATACACAATGGCACCATCGATATAATCCTTATTAAGCAGTAAACTACCAAAACAGTTCCTTATAAAAGGGTTATGAAAGATAGGTTGAGAAAGAATTTCAGACCTATCGCTAGGTGGGCATAACTTATCCATGGTAACCTTACCCCATGCAACGAGCATTTCTTGATAAAATGGGGGCAAATACTTCAGTGAAGACGTTTGAGGGGTAATGCGAAAAATATTAAGGCCCAATTTCATATTTTCGTACTGGTTTAAAAAATACAACATTAACCTTTTAAGTTTGCTACCAATCACATCGTTTAATAGAAGGGCAATGAATTTAATCCTTAAAGCTTCTTTCTTAAGGTCTAAATTACACAGGTTTAATCCACCTCTTTCAAAAGGCAAAGCCAGCGTGTCAAAGCTGATTAGAGGTTTCTTGCCATGCCATACAAAATCAGTAATACTTTTACGCACGATGCCGCTAACCCACTTGGGAAAGTGAAGAATAGACGCCAAGTAAACTAGGCGTGAAATTGCCAAAGAATTGATGACAAGGGATTTACCCTTGAATGAGAGATTGCGACCTTTCCATTTGTCAAGAACGTTGCAGCAGGCTTCCGTCTTTTTACTCCAGTTTTCATTCTCAACGACTTGAGGATTATTTCCTACAAAAACCCCTAAAATCTTAATAAAGTCATCCCTAACAGGAAAATTAAGGTTAGACAGAACTTCAGTGTTACCAGTTTTGAGCAGCTCGGTCTTCTCCATATTACACATGGAGCCAGAACCGTTTTCATAGAGCTTAATAATACGGAAAATATCAGTTAAACAGTCGGGATTGGAAGTAAGAAAGGTAGTATCATCAGCATGCTGAAACATTTTGGCTTCATGGTCAAGGAATGTAATGCCAGATACATTTTCACAGCGGCTGATTACCTCGTGAAAAGGTTCAGCAGTTAAGACATAGAGACTGGCAGAGAGGGGGCAGCCTTGTCTCACCCCTCTTTCAATTGAAAACTTTTCGGAGAGATTACCATTATGTTTGACACAGCCGTAAATGTCATTGTATAGGATTTCAATCCACCTCCGAAAATCGTCACCAAATCCCATTTTTAACAAAACGTCAGTTAAATAGGCGTGATCTACTCTATCAAAAGCTTTGTACTGATCAATTTTTAGGATGAGACCAGACATATTATTAGCATGCATGCATAAAGTCAATAATGTGAGAGTGTTGCACTAAGACAGTTTTTTTTTTTTGTTTACACGATGAACCCACTGGTTCACCGCACTAAGACAGTATTGATTTTTGACCGGCAGTGGGCGTGGTTTCCCAGTGGTGACGTAACGTGAACGCACTCTATAGGACTTATATTCATGCTCCATGTATTCATGCTGTCCGAAACTGGCATGGTGGCACCTCAATTCAGTTGTAAAAACATCCAGTCAGTCGGAATTTTAGACCATGGCACTCCCTATAAATATGAGACCCTATAGAGACGGCGGTCTATCTAATGATAAGCACTGGGAAATTTTAATATTCATATTAATATTCGAATTAGATAGGGTTAAAGGTCAAATCGTGTATCTGGTACTTAAAAATATAGGCCGCAGTTAAAAAAAGTACTTCTCAAAAAGTTCGTGATTTATAGAGAGACCTGGGATTTTAAGATACATAATATCCCTGTCATTCAGGACAACCGAAGAAGGTTTAGCAAAGAAAAATAATTTTGTGTTGCTATTGCAACTGAGGCACATGAAGACAAAAATGAAGGTCACCAATGTCAATTTTCTTCATCGAGGATCTGATGTTAGTTAGGAAGGTTTAGTTTGATGTAACTTCCAATGACTCAAATCCTCGGCTTATTCTTCTGCTAACACTATAATTTGTCTTGCATATTAATATGAATATTAATATTTCCCATTAATTTTCAGTAGACATCCCTTTACAGCATAAAAGGGCCAAATCTCACATCAGTAAATGCCTGATGTGAGATTCGGCGTAAATATATGGAGAAAACAAGATTTTTGACATTAGAGGACACCCTTCGAACTTTAAACTTCAAAATGGCGCAGAAAAGCCCGGATATGGCCAGTATATACTCTCGATTTTCAGATTCAGTGACCCCAAATTGACCAAGTCCACTTGATCTCATAAATTTTGCTTTCGGGTGACAACACCTTCCCCCTTCTCCACATGGTCTCTGGCGGCCATTTTGGATTTGACCAGTTTAACACCTTTTCCGAGGTCAAACTTTGATAGATTTTTTTCCTCGTATAAAGACCACCCCAAAGAACTAAAAAACAGTGGAAAACCTTTTGTTGCAATTTTTTGAGATTCGGCCCATTTTGAGCATAAATTGACCCGTCTAATAAACTACTTAACCTCTCCAAACCCAACCAATTGGTTAAAGTCGGTTTCTTGGATATCAATTATCAAGTACGGCAAAAAGTTTAAGTGCAAATTGTGAATTTCAATATTACAGCTCTACTTTATATTTATTTATTTATTTTAATTTGCTTCTTCTTACTCTTATTGTAAACTGTTATCAAGAAAGTCAAAGACGTGTGTTGTATATAATGTTTGGTTTTTTAAGCGAACGGTGAGTTGTAAGTTAACATAATAGCCTTACTGTAAAGTTTGAGCAAATGCCAGGTGTGACTAACAAATTTTGAACTATTTTTGTCGATACTGTCGAATGTAATCTTAGGATATCATATCCGAAGTTACATAAGAGATACAAAAGGCTGTAATTGTTACAATAAGTACAAAAGAAGAAAATCAAAAATTTAAAATAGTAAACCTACAGAATAATATTTTTTAATTTTCATATGTAAGGAATAATGATTTAAAGTCGAATTTGTAAAACTTAAAGTGAAATAATGAAATCTTAGAAGTAGTCATCAGATTACAATGTTTGACTGCACAGGTCTATTTGAACTTCTGAGTCACAAATCCAAAGCCCAGACCAATGAACTTAAGATCTTAATGTCAAAATTTGGGAATTTGGGAAAGTTTGGCCAAAAAGTTTAAGTAAAATAATATGAACTTAGTAAAATAAGCTGGAATCAAACTATTGAGTTTTTCACTGCAGACACACTAACAACAATGTTTGATGGAAAGTGAAATGAGATCAATGTAGAAATTGATATATTAAATTTATAAAATGGAATTGTAGCCTTAATCAAGGCTTAAAGATGTTTCGTTTTTAATTATCACACCTGAATATTACCCCCGAATATTAACACTAAAAATCAGATAATGGATACAAACACTTGCAAAAAGAAGATCAATTGTAACATAGGGATATGACTATTCTAAAATGATTTTAAATGTCACAAAATGAAAGGTTGACTCGGTTTGCTGTGAGTTCTATTCAAATTTATAGTTCGATAACTCTCTCGGTGAGGGAAGGAATTTCCCTCAAAATAATGATTTAAAGCACCTAGAATCCCACCAAATTTGTACTTTCTAGATATACAAGGTAAGGATCGAAGCCAATCAGCCTGAAAGTCTTAATTTTTAAAAATCAAATGTACATTTAGAACAAAAATAAGACCAATTAAGTCCCTAATACAGTTGTGGTGACACCGAAATGACTGAGAGCAACATTTTAGTTCAAAAAGTCACGTGAAGAGCCCATGATAATGCCTTGTCTAGCTATAATATTTAAGTGGGACTTATCCATCTCTACCATCGGCCCGAAATTGCTTTTAATGGGCGATTTGCATTTTTCCTACTTGTGTGAAGAAGCTCATATCAATAAAGAGGACCTCTGTCTATTATAGGAAAAATATTCCGTGGAATGATAATAACAAAAGTAATAATAATGGAACCTTCCTCTTTGTCAAGTTCTCCGGAAGTTATCCCAGTGGCGGAGCAAGCGATTTCGGTCAGAGGGGGCGAAAATGGTCTGCAGGGGCGCTTCGAAGGAGTAAATACCCCGAGCCTCAGCACGATCGAAGCCACGGCTTTTCAGACTTTTCATTTGACTTTCCGCACTTGATAGAAGACTACTTTGCCATTTCTCCTCAGCAAGTTTTCTATTCAAACACGTTTAAAGTTCCTATCCATGGGCCTCCGCAGATGAAAATTCGGAGGGGGGGGGAGGGGGAGGAAAGCTCCGAGCCACCATGAGTTGGCGCGGAGCACAAGAAATTTTTGGTCCAGAATGCCTCTCAGATTGCTGGAAATGTCATTTCTAAGGCCTGTTTACCGCATGTAAATAGGGAAAACACTGACTAAGCTGTTTAGAAATGTTGATGTTAATTTTTCTTCGTCTTTTTCTTTATGTTTTTTTTTCAGTTTTTTTTTTATTTTCCAGGGGAAGGCAACTCCCCCCCCCCCTTGCCCCTACCTGCGGAAGCCCATGTTTCTATAACTCTCTTTCACATTCTTTTATGAAGGCGGTCATTATATTTTGTGTTATTGTCAGGTCTCGATTAAAGATTTTAATGTGATAATGGGCTACTTTGTGAAGACAAAGATTAAACCTGCTAGAGCCAAATAGCAAGCAATCTTACAGGGGAAAAAGTCACGGGAATCAATCACCATTGAATGTGCTATTTTAGCATATGGAAATCAAGATAAGTACATGAAGAAACATTAATTGACCTAATTTACATCATGTGATCACTCTGAAATAGCCATTAATTAAGCACTTTGCAAGAAATAACCAAGACAAAAGGTCTGTCTGGCTCTCTAGATACCGAATTCATCATTAATACATAAAAGTAGCTTAAACCCAGGCTTATTAGATTTTCTGGCTTTTGAGATCACGAAAGTGCAGAAATAAGCATTTTCATGGGATTATCGTGCAGAGTCAGAAATAGCCATTTATCATGAGAATGTTCACTTGAAGAAAAGCAAAATGGAAACTGCTCATTGTTTTGTAATGCTATTTTAATACATATCGGAATCGATTTTAAATCACTTCTTAATTCTGCTAAACCTCATTCTTTGTACCTTGCCCTATCTCTTACCCCATCGGGGAAGGACGGCAATTTTTCTGGCAGGCCTTAACATGAAAAACGTAGAGGACTGAAGTTACTAGATGGATGACCATGATTCTTTTCTTTTTGAATTATTTTCTCTTTTATAACGCTATAATTTCGTCGGGGAGCCTTCATCTACAGACTGAAGATAAAAGATGTGGGTCTGTACTCACTCGGACGACCTTCTTGATCTTGCATTTCAGAAGACCATATTCTTCAAGGAAAGTCACAATTCCGAATTCTCCTTACAAAAACAGACGAGAGGTTGTTCATGTGCGTGCAGTACCCAATGGTCTGCCATCTGGCCTACCCGGACGGACAGCCGAATTCTTACAAAGGTAAAGAATATCGGCCGTGTCGTTTTCAGCTACACATAATGATAAACAGTGGTGTGAGAAAATCTCCCCATAAGTCTGACTAAGAATTTATTTGAAGTCACCTTGTAACGTGCCATAGTTTCAAATTCGTTGGGAGTTAAACCATTTACAGTCTGGAGTTCGGGCAGTCACGTTAAAAATTTCATCTATTTTGTGGTCCTTGCGATTGAATTCAACGAAGATTCTTAATGCAGTCAAAACATAGTATGTTTTTAATTCCGTTGCATTTAGCCCCCCCCCCCCTGCCCGAAAAGAGACAAGACTAATGCATCTAATTATGGTACTTATATGGTATTTTTCTGATCATTAGCAAGTTGGGTTTTTTTCTCTATTGGAGTGAAACTTTCATTTTAAAGGAAGTAGACCAAAATCTGTCCTGCTTTTTCGTGTTACTTCGTAACGCACTTCGGAGGGTCTGATTGAAAAAAAAAAAAATACGAATCGATGGGAAAAGATGAAGTAATAACCCATGCAATTACCACAAGCGATCCGTTTGGCCTATATGGATCAAGAAAAAACAAGTAAAAATATCCCTTTAAATTCAAAATCTGGCGAAGGTGAGATAGACACACCACTTCCACGTTTTAAGTAAACTTTTCCTCGAATAGCACTAAAACTACAGCTGCAGCCTCTAATTATGTTCCAAATGCGCTTTAATGTTAAAGTTATGAAAAATTAAACAAATTTTAATGTTATTTTGGGTACGTGGGATTAAAACAGGTAAAAAGATGTGGAAAGAAAAAGGACACTTTTTCGCGAACGAGGAACTGTTTATATGTCCCTGCTACGTCGGTTTCGCGCGTAACGTTAACTGAGAATGAGTAACTCGAGCTGGATACCGATCCAAATTGTATAATCTGTGTCACTCCGATCTCTGAAAAAAGAATAATACCCTTCAACCCATCTAATATCATTTTTGTATCGAGGAACGACGAAATCTGGAAGATTAACAATACGAATACGGGCGAGAATGTCACCAAGCTTTATTTCGTGTAATAGGTTCTAATAGGCACTGGCATCTGGGGTGTGTTAGTTGGTTCACAAGTTACATGGAATAGTTGTAGCTTTAATTCGGCTTAGCAGTAACTTACATGCTATCTAAAAATCCTAAACCGCTACAAACTTACTTAAAATTTGGTGGTTGAGCTGTTATTAGCGGCTGGGAACGATTTCCCTTCCGAAAAAATATCGGAATTCGCGTACTAATTTTTCTGGTCCCAGTATGAGCCTCTGAGCTCAGTACTAGTGCCAAACTGAATACGGTACACTGACCACATTTTGTAAAAGCCATCAGCCCTTTCCCGATGAAATGCTTGTTGCAACACTCGACGAAGTAGCCATGCATTAAAATTTTGATCTTTCTGGCACAAAATCTCATCAGAAATTCCTACCCCTGGAGACTGGGTGTCATGACATGGCCGATACTGTAGCTTTAGACAGGGGCAGGTTTTTCAATAGAAAATCGCAATTCAGACCTTGGCATCTAGTCATGCTACTAGGCGTAGACCTCAGGTGTTGATAGGGGGACTGCACTCCTCCCAGAGCAGGGGAAGTGCTTTTTTCAGGGCACTGACATTTACATGTATTTATGAGGGCAAGAGGTAGCCTGTAGTAGTCAGTTCGGCCTGCAGCGGACCGTGTTGACATACGGCCGGGCAAAATAGGACTTGAAAAATATTCAGTTCACGGCAAACAGGATCCGCCTCTTCCCTTAGCCTACGCCTTTGTGGATTTTTGAAATGACGGTACCCGATATGTTTTTTTTTAAATATATCAACTTGAAAATTTTTTTCCTTCTATTTCCGCATTTTAATCTTAGTTTCAGTTGAGCATAACTTTACTAAAGCTGGACCGACTTCCTTGGTTCAAGATCATTTGGTGTCTAATTATGACTGAATTCGATTCCGTCAAAAGTCAGATACAAATCAATCCTTTAAACTCGTTTGAACTTGGCTACGGAAGGTCACTGCAAGCGCTACTCTCAAATTTTGTTGTCCTTTCAGACAAAATATTTCAAAATCAAGAACTTAAATTGTAGAAAAATTAGCTGCCGGTGTCTCTTAATGATGTGATGTCACACAAATAGTAAATATCCGATTTTGTTATGTCCAGAGCTCAGAAAAGTTCAGTGAGAACTAGTGCACTTTATGTTGCATAATGCGGCGAGCAAAGCGCGCCGGAAATTTCGCTGTATTTTGAGATTTGGAAAATTAAAAAAAGGGTTTCTGACGACGGGAAGTGGGGGAGCGGAAGCATGCTTCCGCCCCTCATTTTTCACTGGAGGGGAGCTTTCTCCCCCAGCCACCTACTCCTATGCTTAAAAAGTTTTTTTTTTTTTTTTATCTTTTTACTTTCCGAAAGGTAGGCCTACCATTTCAAACCAATTGTGCTCAAAGGGCTCCAAATGGAATGTTTACCTATAAAATACATGCAAAATCAAGCGATATGAATAAGTGCATGGCAGGTTCGAACCACTGGTTGTTGTGATTATATCTCTAGGAATCTTGGGCCCCTCTCCACCCGACAGAAGGTAATGTATTGATACAGTACAGCTCTCACCCCGGTCGGTATTTTCACATTTTGTAAACTTTACCCCACGATCGGTTCCCTTTTTTCCTGGCAGAGATGTTGGCGATCAGTTCTACTACATGATGCTAAGTTTCTCGCAGGAAATTTGAGATTGGTTCTTTGATGATAGATCATATAGTTTGAACTTATACTTGGAGTGAACGGTCAAGGCTTCATGGAGTTTCGACGCTGGTTCAAAATCATGCAGGCATGCTCCCTAGAAGAGATTATACTTTACAGCTTAAGGTATAGTCAAAGTTTTTTGGCAGCCCTGCTGAAAATTCCATTTGGAACCCTTTTGGGTTAAACCCTTTGAACCCGAAGGGTTTCAAGCTTTTAAAAGTGATACCTTTTGTAAATACCCTTTTCATTTAAAGGGTAGTCCCTTTGTAGATGATAGAAATTGGTCAAAACTCAAAGGGAATTATAAAATTACCCGGTTTTTTATAAACCAAACCCTTTTGAAAACCCTTTACCATTTGGAAACTGTTGAAACCTTTTGGTTAATTTGGACAAAAGATCTCAATGGGAATTAAGTTCTGCTTGGCCGTAAGGCCTGTTCATTTAGGCCTATCCTCTCAAGTCGGTTAGATGGACGGAGTTTTACATGACGGCCCATATGGCCAGTTTCTAACCAATTGGTTTATGTCGAGCCGCTACGGACTAGATTTTCCAGTTGTGACTAACTGGCTTGTTTTTCCTACTCAATTGCTTTATGCTGTGTTTTTACAGTCTTCAGTTTGACCAGGACAATTCTCGAACTCCTGACCTCCCAACTGCAAGTCCAGGCGCGGATTCGCACATTCAAAAAAATGGAGATACTCACCTAAGAGAAAACAGGGGTGAGAGGGAGCTGCACTGCTAATTTTCCATATGTTTTATTGTTGATGTGGCGAAAAAGGGAGGCCTGGTGCGTAAGCCCCCACCCCATGTACCCGCGCCTGAAGTCGGATGCTTTAGCCACTTGAACAAGCCGTCCATTATCAGTACCGTACTCTTTCATAACTCTGCTGCAAACCAGACTTGATTGAACAATATCATGTGAATCATCTATTGGTATCCTTACTGAACGCATCCCTTCTCTCTGTTTCTTGTTTTTTCATGTCATGTGTGTTTATTTTCTTCCTCTTCTCTATTCCAAATTCTTATACTTGTTTTGTCCTATTTCATTTTCCTTCTTCGCTATCCCTTCGCTATCCTTTCTCGTTCCAGTTCCTGATTTATTCAACCTTTCCCTAGATGAGGGGAAAGTCGTCCTACTCCCTGCCCCCCCCCCCCGGTCAATTAATTGACATAAAAGTTTATCCTTGTCAATTTCACTGACCAGGCTGCACTGTGCACTATGCCCGGCGCATATTGTACAGTCAGATTTTGTACGTATCAGAAAATTCGTGGAACTAGTATATATAATGAATGTTGGCCACAAAAAGCCAACAATTCACCCTCAAATTTCTCTTCGTAGGCCAACTCGTTCGCTTGTGGTAATTGATATGATGTTCAAAAGGTTAAAATTGACCTTCGTGGGTAATTTTTATGCCGACCCTCAGATGTGCGTCACGAAAGTTAAAAACGAAAGCACTTTCTTGTGTACGGCCCGCTGCGCGTGCCCAAAGGCTCAAAACAACGACTGCTTCATTTCTAGTTACAAGTCTGGAAATGCTATTCCAGTTTTCTTAGGGGTTAGATTTTTAACAATTTTCTGTACGCTTTGCACGGATAGTGTTTTAGTCGAGCAGATAACTGCACAGAACAATGCGTTTTTTTTTAATTTATTCTTCGTTTTGGGGCAGTATTATGAAGTGAAAATAATGTTTTTGAGAAAGAAATCTGAAGGAAAGGCCTTCTTTATTTCTATAGTTACGAGCCCAGGAAATGCCATTTCCTGCATTCCGGGGGTTCTCAACCATTCAAAAAATTGTGCGTGCTGGACTGAGATAATCTTTCGGGCAGTATTACATTTTTTCGGACAAAAAACCATTCTGCCCCCTCCAAAACTGGCACGGCGCTCCCGTACACCTATGACAATAAATAAAATATAAAACTTCAAATATATGCGAAGCCAATTTTTTCCTCTGAAGAATGCTCCAAAATGGTCCGATGGCCTATATCTGCATGATGATATTCAGTAACCTCAACAAAACTACAGATCACCCTCTACTTGATTCATTAAAAAAAGGAAAAATTTTCCGGGCAAATTTCTAGTCTTGTCTCGGCGCCTTATATTCGTAGGCCTTTTACGATTCAATGCGTAACCCCAAAAGAATTCCAGCTGTAGCCCATATAACGTTTTTGAATTTTCACTTATGAAGAACAGATTCTTCAATAAACACCCAAATTTTTTTCTAGTACCAACAAAAGCCAAATTTCTTTCAAAAGTTTTAATTTTTACTTCAAATAAAATCCAGGTTTTTTAGTATTTGGTAAAAAGAAAGCTCCGCGCGCCTCAAATTTTGCCAAGTCAAGTTCCACCGGGACATAACATCGCCTTTGTCGGGGTCTTGAAACTCTGGCCCCCCTGTCGGGCAAATCCTGTCGCCACCCCTGAAGGCATGGCAGATTTTCTGCACTGCCACACAACATTGCCAGTCGCAAATAACAGTAATTTTCGGTTACTGACGCTAGGTGACGTTAATGTTAAAATATCGTTAAGGTCGAATGTAGAAATCGGAACAAGAATTTACATCTGGCTATTGCTGGAAATGTAAGGAAGCGCCTAATCTTGTAAAAATTAGACTTTTACCCCTACAGCTAATATGCATGTCATGCCTTCCAGAGGGAAGGGTCAATCGAATTCATTTGCTTTCAGTTAAACAGTCGTTTCGAGTGTGATTGCGTCTGCTTTTAAACTGTAGGCCGTACAGACCTACCTATCAAAGTATTGTTCTGCATGAGCCTCTTGTATAAGGATAAGTTGCCTTGAATGAGATGTTCCAGGAATGTTACTGAAGCGGCGCCGGGAGTAAAGGAATGAAATACCTTTGTGGTAATTATACTGATTACCTTCATTCTTTTAAGTGGGTCTTAAAACATTATATAGCATAAATCAAAATTTCCGTTGCATCTCCTTCAACATAACAGCTCCCTGCCCAGAGTGTGAGTGGGAAAAGAAGTTGCAGCATTCAGAAGATGGAAATTTCTAAACGTGACTCAACATTTTGATAAACGTAAGAGGGGCGGATCTAGGATTTTCCGTTAGGGGGGGGGGGAGCGCGCTGACGGTCGATCATCTGCCCAAACGAGTATCTAAACGGAGCGCCACCATCAGTTGGCGCGGAGCGTACAGAAAATTTTGAAAAATCGCGACCCCTCAGATAGCGGAAATGCCATTTCCCAGGCTTGTAAGTAGAACCTAAGCAGTCGTGACTTTGAGTGTTTGTGTGCCAAAAAATATTCCCCTCAATTAAAAGTGAGAAAATTGCAAAAACTTGCTTCATGAACTAAACCGAAATTTAGTAGATCTTGATTTAAGCTAAGACCACTCTTTAAACACTTTTGATAAAATATCTTTCCAAAAAAATGTCGTAATGTTATAGGTCCGGAAAAGTGGTCTAAAGATAAGGGGATCCTCAAACAAGGTAAAGGGAGGAGAATATTTCCTTTTAAATTTTGAATAAAAATTCGTTACAACCTTTAATTCTATGAACTTAAAAAACTGAAAGAATTGAATTCTGGGTCCTCCAACAGCTTCAAAGACGATGGTGAAAATATCTGACCAGTGGCGTAGCTAGGATTTTTTCGTGGGGGGCTTAGGGGGGCTGGATACTTTTGTAGGGGGACTGGAGTTTAGTATCTAAGGGCAGCGCCACTATCGGTTGGCGAGGAGCGTAAAAAGAACATTTTTAATTTCAACACCTCCAAGATGGCTGGAAATGGCATTTGCCAGGTTTAATTGTCTTTAATTCTGGTGAGGAAAATTTGTGATTTTTCTCAAATTCAAACACACTTTTGAGATACTGATTAGCTCAGTTCATTACTCCGCTGAACTATGTTTCCTAGGATTGCAAATCCGGAATCCTGCTGTATGTTGCAAGCAGTGTACTCCTCAGTAAGGTACCGTATTTCCATAGGTATAGGGGAGCATTTCAGTTTGGGGGAAGAGTATATTTGCCCGAAAATTTAATTCTGCCCGTAGGACAGGCAAAGCTGAGCGCCACCACTGGTTGGCGCGGAGCGTCCAGAAAATTCGAAAATTCGTACCACTCAGACAGTCGAAAATGACATTTCCCAGGCTTATAAAGGGGATCCAAGCAGTCGATATTTTATGTTTCAATTGTAGAAAACGTTCACTCCAAGCTAAAATTTAGCCCAAAGAGACTACGCGGAACGCCACCATTAACTGGCGCGAGGAGTACAGAAAATTTTGAAATATCCGACCCCTCAGACAGATGAAAATGGCATTTCCCGGGCTTATAGGGGGATCTTAGCAGTCGCTATTTTGAGTTTCCACTTGCAAAAAATGTTCACTTGAAACTTAAATTCTATCCTGCTTTGAAGCGGTCTACGTGGAGCACCACCACACTTTGGGGCGAAACGTACAGGAAATTTTTGAAAAATTTGACCCTTCAGACAGTCAAAAATGTCATTTCCAGTGGCGTAGCTAGGATTTTTTCCAGGGGGGGCAAAGGTATGAAATTTCCCCAAAACTTTTCCCGGTCAATGTGTATGTATTTCATATAAAATATGCAAATTTACAAGTATAACAACATTACCATGTCATTTTGTAATATTACCTGCATTTTAATCTGAAATTGTAACATAGAGCAATCGGAAATAACACAGTATATTATTTTGGTAAACAATATCTGGTTTATTTGTATGTAGTAACGCAGTGGCGTACGCAGAATTTCTCTGAAGGGGGGGGGGGGGCATGCAGTATGGTCTAAGGGGAGGGGATGTCCGGAAATTTTTTGACGTTTTCAAGGAGCCTAGATGCAAAATGGTGCAAGATTTTCGACTTTGACAGGAACAGTGTTAAAAGTTAATCGTGGTGGTTCATGAGGATAAAACAGAAACTTTTGTGTCTTTACATGCATTCTTATGCCATATATGCTACCTTACGAAGTAAAACTTGTCATTAAATTTGCACACTTTTAGGAGTCAAAATAAAAGAGCATTGATTGGTACAGGATTGTGGGTTTTCTTGGCCACAAAACGTTATTTTATCATAAAGATTATCTAAGCGGAGCGCCACCATTGGTTGGCGCGGAGCGTAGAGAAAATTTCGAAATCAGACCCCTCAGATGGCCGGAAATAGCTTATTCATGTTTTTAAAGAGAATCTAAACATGTTGTCTTTTTTTTTTTATCGATGCCACCAGTGGGAAACAGAGTCTACCATTTTAGGTTAAAATTGGAATTTGACAGAATTTGCGTAGATCTATTTATAGGAATTAAAAAAAAAATGGCATCACTGAAGGACCTTGCAGAGACAATCCTTCCCCTTTGAAAATTCTTGAAAAATTGGGTCTCGATCCTTATAAGCAATCTGGTGCCACATATGCTATCTTTTGAATAAAATCTGTGTTACTAAAGTTAGACTACGTATTTTTAAGAACAAAGAAAAAATGGCATCTGTGAGGGGGCATGGCCCAATGGTCTCCCCTTCGCACGCCACTAAAAGGAGGCCTAAGAGTGGGTCGATCACAGAGGATATCCTGTTACAACAGCAGTCTGTTAAGTGTAGAAGGCTACAAGGTACTCATTGACCCGTTTATTGTTACACCCCAAGTGAGCAGAAAGCTATTTTCCCGAACTAGACTGTAAGCCTCCAAGGATTAGGCTAAGTAACAAAATCTGGGGGTCTATGGTAGTGACTTGTCAGTTTTCACATCCTTTTACTGAATTCCCAAAGTGCACAGCACATAGACTGTGTACAAGGGGATAAGTTCGGGATTACAGCCTTTCAGTGTTAGTTGCACTGTATCAGCTGTTGTTAAATACCTGAATGTGTGCACTGAAATGCACTGATCATAACCCTAGTGCGTATACAAGAGAACATTCAATCTGCTACGCGGCGAGGACATTTCTGTGGAACACGAGTAGGGCCGGTTCATGCGACACTGACGAAATCTGAGTTAATTTGTTGCATGAAAATACGAATTATGTATGAAAAATATCTCACAATTTCTTATTCTACCAAAGATTTTGAGAAATTTTTGTAAGAATAAGAAAATTCATCAAATTTCCCCATTTTCATCAAATTTCCCCCCAAATTTTTCCAGGGGGGGGGCAATTTGCCCCCCCTGCCCCCCCCAGTAGCTACGCCACTGGTCATTTCCTATGCTTATAGGGGGTCTAGGCAGTCGCTTTTTCGATGTTCCGTTTGGAAAAAATGTCCACCTGAAAGTAAAATTCTGCTAGGAAGACTTCCTACGGGGAGCTTCACCACTCGTTGGTGCGGAGCGACCAGAAAATTTTGAAAAATCAGACAGTCGAAAATGAAATTTCCCAAGCTTACAAGGGGATCTAAGAAGTCGCTATTTGATCAGAAAATTACCAGATAAAATGTATCATGGGAAGACATTCTCACTCTGCATCATTAGAGTATCGAAAAACAAATTACCCGATTTTCATTTCCTTTGCCGGTATTTGGCTGTAGAGAAGGATAGATGATAAACTCTTGGGCACTTGAACACCCCCCTGTCTGTCCATTGAATTAATTTGGCAATGAAAAACGTCCCAGCATTTATAACCTTTGCCCGAAAATTTGACCATTTCGGGCATTTTTTGCAAGACTACAGTATAAAGTGGGGATGATGAAAACCTTTTTCGCATTCTGTGTCGCAAATCTTTGTTACTTTCCATGAAAATTTTACTTTAAATATAGCGTTTTCTGTTTTTCGGCAAAGATTTGAAGCTATTAAAATAATCGGCCAGACTGTAAAAAATGGTAAAAATCGCTGTAAATTTACAGAACAAAAATTAAAGAGAAACATAACAATTACATAAAAGTTCTTGTAAAAAGTTTCCAGAACTTTTCTGTAATCCTTATTTATCTTTTTTTTTTCGTACCTGTAAATCTACAGATCTATCGTAATTGTTTACAGTGCATTTAGGGGATTGTGTTAAACAGGATTTAAAAGCAGGCTCAAGAATGATTGATTCTTATAACTGTTTAAGCCACAGGCTTCCCACATGTGTGGCGATTTTTTTTATCTGTTTAATTTTTCGTTTTCATGTTACCCTAACTATGATACTTTTCCATTTTCGGGCAAATGCTTGAAAGAATTTGGATTTTCGACAATTTCGGGCATTGTATTGTGATTATCTGTGAAGTAAAAGTCACGAAAAATAGCTGCCCGAAGGTGTAACAATTTTTTTGAATCTTGACTTGGTTTTTCATGAAAATATTATTGCGACTTTATGACGTTTCTCTCCTTTTTAAGGCATATTTTTTCAAGATTTCGGTCACATTTAGGAATATTCTGAAAAACCATCCCATTTAAACAAAATTTAAGGGCTGTCCGAATTTTTTTTTCCAAATTTCTGCCCGAATTTTTCCCAAATTCCTGTCCGATTTTGCGGAAATTTGGGACAGTCTTCCCCAAGCCCCGTCTCGTACGCCACTGGGTATGTCCACTCTGCCCAACATCTAAGTGAGGTCCTGTGAGGTAGTAGTGGTAAGGTTGCAACCCTTGAGACTGCATTGACCCAACATGGGTTTGGTTGTTGCACTGGCAATGACTGGCAGCAATGACCGTGCAAAGTGCAAATTCCTTCCAACAATATTTGACTATGATTTTGGTGCAAATTTGTGCATCGCCATGAATTGAAAAAAATCCTTCAGTTGGATAGAAACAGGCCAGATGCTAGGAGCAAACTGATCCACACCAAGGTAGCCAATTTCAGCCACTCCAAATCTGCTAGAAAATTATTTATCCAGAAACTTGACGAGTAAAAATTCAAGAGAAGCTTGTTACAGTCTACCCGAATTTCTTCCGAAATTCAGAATGGGCACAATAGCAGAATACCCTGCCGCTGCGTGGATCTATCGCAAGTACATATATGTCGTAGTAGTCGGGTAGTCCGGATTGAATATTATCATCGACCAGTATGAATATAATTTTTTCCCAGGTCGCCAGTGAGGGGGGGAGGAGGCTGCTGGGGGCTGGGCGATTCAGTGGGGACTCGAGCCCCCAAGCCCCCTTCGTAGCTACGCCACTGTATCTGACCAAGAATACGATGCACTGCTGTAAGTTCACATTTGAGATCGCAGTAGCTTTCAAAGTCTTTTGCTTGGTGAACTTTACCACTTTTATTGTCATATGCATGATAGATAAACATTGTTAAACGCTTTGTGTTATCATTGATTTCATTAGTGGCATTGAGATTCAGTCTCCACTCCCTCGGGATAGCAGAATTTTTCCATAATTAAATGTAAAAGGAAAAATACTAGTTGAATTACATTTATGGCAGAAAACATTCTAATATGCACTCAGTCGACTCTCTCATTGAAAAAAATAATAAATTTTGTCACTATTCTACATTTCACGAAATTGACCAATTTCCCCGAATTACCTGGAAAGGAATGGGATTGCATCTGATGACATAATTTACATTTACATACAGTTTGAACTTCCATTATCGATGGTGCGCTATAGCCTATGGACATTTTCACGGTTCTTTTGTTTTTCCATGACGAGTGCATGATAACCTTAACGAGGATTTCCGTTGATTAAAAAACTCCACATCTGATGAACCCGAATAGCAAATGGATTGTTAGAAAAAGTTTAGTGTTCTACATAAAGCGTGGTGCGAAATAGGGTTGAGACCTTTGATATCACTCTACTGACATTTTATCGGAAAACTTGAAACTGTGTGCTCTAAATTGCTATTAGTTTGTGGAAATTATAATTACATAGTTTGAAAATCATAAGATAATGGAACATTATGTAGAAACAAGTAGGCTAAATGATCTATTTAGTGAAAGTAAAAAAAATCAGCTCTGGAAAATTTTAGGGGGGGGGGCCGGGTGCGCCCCGCCTAAATCCGCCACTGCGTAAGAAACTTTTCGGATTAACTGATAAAAGGCATTGATATTTTATTTCTTTAACATCTACTCAAGATTAAAAGACGAGAGCAATAATTTCTCAGTACTGTACTTTCAGACTGTTCAGTGAACCCTAAGTGAACTCTGCAGTTTGATTTTAAAATGGTCTTTTTTTCGACCGGATCAAATCAGGGAGCTGTTACATCAGGGAGCCGTAACATCTCCCTGATCAAATCAAAACTTGTGTTATCTAGTTATGTACGAATCTTTAATTAGTCGTATAACTTCAACGTGACATTCAATGTTTTGTGTCACCACATGACATCATTTTATGTGTATCCAAGCTTTGCGAAATTTATCTTTGAAACGATGATACTCTGAAATGGATGACGACAATTACATACCCGAAGTCAGTGTCGGAGCTGCCATATGGCCGGGGGAGGCCGCCCCCCCCCCCGACCCCTGACCAAAATCGTCTGTCGGCGCCCTTTTTAGGTTTGTAACATACTTAACTCTTGCACCACTATTGACAACAGACATAATTTAATAGCGTTGTTTTGAGGCCCAGATAACAAAATGCTCAAACAGCCACCATAAACTATACTATACGCACTTTATTCTGATGAAAAGGGTCAACTTCTGTAAATATAGGGAAAGGTTTTGCCGAAACGTATCTTCATGTTTTATAAGCACTAATGAACGTCGTTGCTGTGCTAAGTTAATTGCTTCCACCAAGCGTGATTAAAGCTTACAAAATACACAGATTGACATTAAATTTGCCCTCCCGGCCAATGAAAGATGTTGCAAAGGCGCAACAACAATAATTGTAACACAAATAGCCTTCTTGTTGTCAGGGATAATTGTCAACATAGACAATAAAAAGAGCTTATAATAAAAATACCAAAACAACTGCCACAACATTTTTCAAAATCGTTTGGAGAGAATATTCAGGTTAAAATAAAATAAAACTGTTTTCATAGTGGTAATGGTTTAAGAGTTTTAATGAGCAGTTTCCATTTTGTTTTTCTTCAAGTGGTCATTGTGATGATAAATGGCTGTTTCTGACACTGCACGATAATCCCCTGAAAATGTTTATTTCTGTTCTTTCGTGGTCTCAAAAGCCAGAAAATTGCATCTTATAAGCCTAGGTTTAGGCTACTTTTATCTATTATGAATACAGTATAGAGAGCCAAGCAGACCTTTTGTCTTGGCTATTACTTGTAATGTACTCAATTAATGGCTATTTCAGAGTGGTCGCATGATGTTAAATACGTCATTTAATGTTTCGTGTACTTATCTTGATTTCCAGATACCACAAATATAAAACTAACAGTGCTTAATTTCCGTAACTTTTTCTCCTGTAAGATTGCTTGCTATTTGACTCTAGCAGGTTTAATCTTTATCTTCACAAAGTAGCCCATAATTACATTAAAATCTTAAATCGAGACCTGATAATAACGCAAAATGTAATTAACATCTTCATACTGGAATGTAGAAGAGAGGGATAGAAACATGGATGTCTGCAGGCAGGGGCAAGGGGGGGGGGGGACTTGTCCTCACCTGGAAAATCAAAAACCTGAAAACCGAAGAAAACATAAAGAAAAAGACGAAGAAAAATTAACATCAACATTTCTTAACACTTCACCCAGTGGTTTCTCCATTTGTTTGCGGTAAATAGGCTTTATGAGAAATGCAATTTCCAGCGATCAGAGGGGCATTTTGAACCAAGATTTTCTTGCGTTTCGCGCCAATTCATGGTGGCACTGAGTTTTCCCCTAAAAATTTTGTCTCCCCCCCTCCAAAATGTCCCTCTGCGGAGACCGATGGATAGAAATCTTAAACATGTTTTATAACAAAAACTTGCTGAGGAGAAATGGCAAAGTAGTCTTCTAACAGGTGAGGAAAACCAAATGGAAAGTCTGAACTTGCCCTGAACTTGTCCAAATGGTCCATTTTGACACAATTTGACAAGGCACTGGATGTAAGGGCCCTAACGGCTTCCATGGAAGGCGATTTTCAGGGAGCAAAGGTTTAAAAATGTTTAAAGACACAGAAAACTTCAAACTTTTTCGGAGGAGAAAAAAATCGGGAAGTCCCGCTTTTCCCTCCCTTGTCCCAATGGTCGTGGATCTATCCCCTGAAGTGTGTGTGTGTGTGTGTGGGGGGGGGGGGGTTACATCATTTCCCCGTTTGCGAGGGAGTGAAGCGACCGAGAGTGCTTGAGAGGTGGGGAGGGATCCCTCCAACTGTGAGAAATTCTTCTGTTTTAACGTGGAAATGTATGATTTGGTACGTATTTCGGTAGGTATTTCGTATGCATAAGATGACCTTTTTATTAAGCATAAGATGACTTATTTATTATTTTATGAAATATTTATTAGGAATACGGTATCGACTATTATTGCTGGCAAATGATTTATCACTCCACAAGTGTACAGTTAACCCACATAACATCTTCAAACAGGTGTAAGGTGCTGCTTTTGTGAATAGGCCCTCGGATAGATACCACGTGTGTCTGATATGGTCCTACAACTTGACCCCTTTGGTGTAGTACTACGCTAGTGCTCCGCGTCAACCCATGGGTTAGTGACTGGCGCGAGAAAATTTGGCCTGAAATGTCTACCAGATCGCTGGAAATGGCAATTCCCATGCGTATTTACAGGAAAACAGATATTATGAATGGGCTACAACCTTGAATTACATCACAGTGCAAGTCAACGATGTCCACGTTTGGTTAGTTACAGCTTTTGTTTTCATTATTTTGAGAAAGTGTGTGGGTTTTTGAAGATGTCTCCCTTCCATACAAGTGACGGGTACGTGTCCTCCGTGACCCATGATCCATCCCATGTTTGACCCTCATCTCCTCATGGCTGCGGGCCTGATTTTATAATTGTTGGTCCACTGACGACGACTCTCTTTCGAACGATACCAACGAAAGAACAGACCCGAGAGACGCGTAAGAGGTAAGCATACAGTTCCCCTGCTGCGAGTAACTATTGTTGTAAAATTTTGGAAAGTTGGAAGAGCGCAGGCCGAACAGCATATACAAGCAAATACTGAAAGCATAATGAAAATTTGCCCATCCCTTCTTTTTCATTTAAAATAGACGCCGAAAACACTACAACACTCATAAGTGTAGGCACATTTAACGGATTTTGATTTTATCTGCGAGGGTAACATACCCGCACAATTTTCGATGATATGCTGTTGGCTTGGAGATTTTGGTTCCGTTGACCTGTCATGCTGTAACCATCAGAAGGGTGTTGTTAAAATGGAAGTTAGACGTGTCGTTCGAACTTGTCTTGTACCTATTCTGGTAATCAGTAGTGTAACTGCGACATCAGGAGTGAAAGGAAGGGACAATAAGAACCGCCCCTCGTCAAAGAGGATCACAAAGTCACCCCGCATCCGTGTGGTCCAGACCCGCCTCCGCCCTCTCTCTTCAACCCAGCAGGCCCCTAACTAATACCGTACAAGCTGAGGGCAACGAAATGAGCAATGTTTAGAGCCAGTGGTTCAGAAGTAGTGTAACACCATATGATAAACAGTTTGCTAGAACTACATTTTCAAGCCTACAATTGACAGCTTAACCGGCGTTCGCCGTATGTGACATGTTTACATGCGCGCGAAACGCGCCAAAGTTCACTATACAGGCTTTGTGATTATGTCACGATTACGTCACGTTGGGATCAATCGTGCCAAATACAGGTGGCTTTGAGCTGAGCGCACTGCACAGTGTGTACTGCAGTATGCGCGGTGCGTACGCATTCATCGCGCAAGTGAGCCGAGTATAGTCTAATTGCCAGAGTTGTTGACTCGAGTCAATGACTTGCGACTCGAGTCGACTCGAGTCGCCTTTCTGTTGACTTGTGACTCGACTTTGACTTGAAGGTTTGTTGACTTGTGACTTGACTTGACTTGTCAGATTTCGAAAATGATTGACTCGTGACTTGACTTGACTTGTCGAGTAATGACTCGTGACTTGACTTGACTTGAGCATATTTGACTTGCCGACATTGGCGATTTTTCCCTCCCGATCGTGTCCGAAAATGCAAAACTTGAAGTGTCGCCGCGCGAAATGCGAGAGACGCAACATCGCCTGTACCATACCATGCACGCGAGTCGCGCGTGCCAGTCGGTCCCTATATGTCAGCATGTGGAATTAGTGAACAGACAGAGTGACTCCATTTACGAATCTCATAATGGTTTATATGTGATGTGACTGCGCTATTTAGAACCCAACTTCTGCACTGTGATACTCGAATGTGTTACTCCGTTTACATTTTCGAAAGCAGTACTGCCAGTACATACGTAGGCTACCTGACATGGTCCAATTTTCCCAGTTAAAGGACATGATTCTATCATTTATTTTAATCATCAGTCCAATAACTCGGAACTAAACATATATCGAGCTCTGGTCATGGAGATTTTCAATTTTTTCATCGATTCAAATGGCTGTCAATTGTCAAAGCTTGTCATATTCACGGTGAAACTCAAACTCGTCGTATTATTCCGGAACAACCGACACATCAGATGAATGGTAACCTCGCCATCACATTCCAACATGTCTCACGTCCCAAAAGTTGTATTGCTTTGCTTCAAAAATTACAATAGTACAGTATCGAAACCAGGGGTGCAAATCCCGGGGGGGGGGCAGGGCCTTCGCCCCTCAAGTGAAAAAGTGGGGAGGGCCAAATCGTACTTTGGCCCCCCCCAAAAAAAAAAAAAATTTGAGTAGACCTAAAAATACGGTCAGCTTTTTCGTATTTTTTCGTTCAAAACAGTTCTTCTGAAGCTTCGGAAATGCTAGAACACAAGAGCTTCCGGGGGGGTTCGCCCCCTGGACCCCCACAGGGGCTTTGCCCCTGGATCTCACCATGGGCCCTTTTGGGGCTTCGCGCTCGCGATGCCCGCCACGCGTGCACAGTTTAATACTCATGGGCACATCATAAGCATTTTCGCCCCCCCCCCCCCCCCGCTCTCAAACACAAATTTGCGCCGCTGATCGAAACCAACAGCAGAATGCACTCTCTGCGGAACCACAGTAGTCGATGGCCCCGCAACGACGTCGAATTTCGTCAGGCATCTGAAAACGACCCATTCTGAAAAGTAAATAGCCAATGCCAAGGCCTATCCTAGGCTACGCGTTATCAATCAGGATAGCCTGCCAATCAATGACGGAAGTTGTTGGATGTGGTTGGATGTGGTCCTCATTCATCCCAACACATTCCAAGGTCACCAGAATTCATTTGAAGTCAGAATCATGTTAATTAGGTACCAAGTGTTCTTGTCATATCTCTTGGAGCACTTAGGTAGATCATATGCTCTGTGGCATATATGTAGGGACCCATGTTAACAGTAAACCTGATTGCATATTTAGCCAGAAGTAATAATTAATTACTTGAGGCTATTCAAAGTTGGTCGTGAAGTGTGGAACAAATTGTATCATTTGAAAGAAGGATCTGAGTGACTGAGGTGGGAGAAAAGTGCTCGTTGGCAAAATCGGTCACCTAGATTGGTGTGTTTTGGCACACAGTAGTAGAAAATACTGGTGTAGATCAACTGATTAATTTAATAAGTGTAAGTTTGTCAAGTTTTTTGGGTAAATTTTCTGACAGCCTTAGAAAATTACGAAATTCCTACACATCCTTGTGCATTCTTAGGTAAATTTTGTTGTATATGGTTCATCCATATGGTATGTCCAGTATTTTTGTTCATCGTTTGAATTACGTATTGTATTGGGGTCCATCGCACACCCTGTCAATGCAGCCACACCTCATTCGAAACACTTGGAAAAATGACATTTGAGTTCCGTCCTTCATAATGCATTTATTTCAATATTGAACTGATCCAGTATTTAGAGAGGCCGTGGATTAATGTTAATTCCCTCGTGAAGTGTTACAACCCTTCTCAATTGCATGGAGCTGACTCAGGAGTGAGAGATATTTTTTTCGGGATGCCTATTTTGGTCATGGTGTAGGGGCAATCCCACAGTCTCTCACCCAACCTTTACAGACCCCGAACCAAGTATCAAAGAGAAGCAATCTATCCAATGCAAAGGCAAATTTTGGTATTAACTAGTGGCGGCACCAGGATTTGAAAAGTGGTGGGGGGGGGGGGGCAAATGGAGGGCAAACGAAAATGGGGGGGGGGGGGGCAAAAAATTTTCGCGCTGCGCGCGAAATCGAGTGGAAGCGCGAGACTTACCGGGTGGGGTCCAGGAGCTCGCCTTAGGGCCACTGGTAGGGTCCAGGGGCGAAGCCCCCGGAAGCTCTGAGGTTTTAGCAAATCTCTTGGTAAAAAATTAAGTCTCAGGATAGGTGTATTTTGGTCCATAATGCATCATCCAAAGCAAAGATTCCAAATGATTTTAATGCAAGCTAGGCTTATTTGGCTATTACTCTCCTTAGCTGACAATGCAACCTCTTACACACTCCAATGCCCATGAGAGCTTGCTCTGCAGTGAAAAGTTTCAGTGACAGGAAGTTAAAGTATGTGACTTGCATAGTTTTACAGAGAGCTCTCAGGCTGGTTTTACTTTGAAAAGTTTGGGAATGATTCAAACAGGGAGGAAAATTATTTGTGAATTATTTTGCCTTGAAAACTCCTGAAAGGACACTATACTTCAGGAGCTGAGTGGGGGGGGGGGGGGGAAGGCTCTGACTGGGGGGCATTTGCCCCCATGCCCCCCCCCCCCCACGTCATCATCTCTGGAACATTGACTGGGATCCTGTGTCAGGAATAGATATAAAAACAGCATGAACAACATGTTGTATTCAAGTTGAGCTAAAATGACTTGTGACTTGACTTGACCCGGAAAATGGATGACTTGTGACTTGACTTGACTTGCAACGATTTGACTTGTGACTTGACTTGACTTGCCAGAAAATTAAGTGACTTGTGACTGTGACTTGACTTGACTCGATCCGGGAATTGGATGACTTGTGACTTGACTTGACTTGTCAATGAATGACTTGTGACTTGACTTGACTTGGAGAAAAGTGACTTGAATACAACTCTGCTAATTGCGTAGAAGTACATCCGGAAAGTATTATGGCGTCTTATAAAAAGGTTTTTTGGGGGGTGAGAATAGTGTACCCTCCTTGCACATTACAGAGACGTGAAAAGTCTCCAAAGAGAACGGAAAGGTTTTAATCACGGTATTGCCTCTTCAGCTATACACGTGCATATGCAACTGATAAGTGGTCAGTAACTCGCCAACGGCTATACCAGGGGACAACCACAAGACAGGATTTTCGTGAACCAGTGTGATTTTGGTATAATTAAGAGGGAAATCCCCGAAATTTCGAGGTAAAGAGAATACTAGCATCGAAATTTTACCGGTTCGCAATTCAGATGGTAATTATAGTATTCTTACTTTCAAAAGGAATTTTCCATAGTGAGAAAAGCTTATTTATTTTTTTTATACATTCTCGGTAGGAGAAAGGTCAGCACCAATTTTATGTACCTTGCTGTACTCATCATGCTGGGCACGTTCATGAAGGGTTTAGTCTAGGCAGGGATGTTCGGTAACCTTTCCCTAGCTTAGGCTAGAATCATTCATTGTAAATTATAACTTTTTTACTTGTGGCACTACCCTAATTGCGACTATTTCACACGACGAGTGCCAACATTTGGAAATTAGGGAATTTGCCTTCAAAACCTGCCCAAAACAGGGGTAGGCAAGTGAAAGGATATGCTCAAAATGGGAGTCCAAACTTCCGTTTTTCTCAATTCAGTTATTCTTAAACCTCAAAACTTTCTTGAGCCCGTATGTGCAGATGCAAACCCTACGGCACAGATGTCCTTGTCCGAAGCTGGCATTACAGGCAAGGTCGGAACTGTAAGCATGCTTTCTGTACACATTAAGCAAAGCAAACTAGTATGTTGCCCCCTTCAGCTTTAATGTCAAAGCCAAAGTGTGCAAGGATTGTATCCAGTAATATGGAGACCCTAAACGTTTTACATACAGTAGTATGATGTTGCATCTGCGTTAAGAATCTTCCTCACAGAAACAAAAAAACAAGTTCGCATATCGGATCCTACATTGTGTTGCTTTAGAATCACACCAACACGAAAGAACAATGTCCCACTTGTGCACTTGAATTGCGGAATCTCTTCTTTTATGTAACATGGGAGATTCCCACTCTCTGCCTTCACTAAAGTGTAACTGAGATAGAAAATGCACAGTTTTTCTTTTTTCGTTTGAAATTCCCGTAGACGATAACTTAACGTGTGGTGGTGTTCGTGAGCACGAAAGGAAGATAAGGTACCCAAAGCCGGATTGTCTTGCGGAAAGAAGCCATTCGCTGTAGGGAAAGCATTGATTTAAGGAAGAGTCCACTTTTCAGCCCCATCGACTCTCTAGAAAATAGCCAAGGGGACAGAAGACACATAAGCTATGCCACTGAAGATGATATGTGCCCAAAGGACTGGACAACCAAGGAACGAACCGATAATGCACATGATCTCAGCCATTCTTAATGTTAGCATGACATGAAAATGACAAAATTGGGAATTGGATAAAGAAAGCTTTGACAACCATGAAAATACAAACAATTTCCATCAAAAATTGACCCTTTTACAGGACAATTTTTGATTTGTACTTAATCATTGATAAATATGAGCTCAATTTGCAAATCTTGTGATGTCATGCCACACATGGCTAATGTTATCCTTTGTTTTTACAACCTTCATTTCGAGGACAGTTGGAACATTACTTTGCCCTGAAGATCTTATTTTGGAATTTTAAATTGTGTTCTTGGAAATCTTCAGTATCAATTACCAAACCATAAACTAACTGACGTGTAATTAAGAGATAATTTATATAGGGTTAACAAAAGAAGTGTCAACACTACGCAACAATCCACATCATTATTTTTGCATGAGCAACAACTTTCTTCAGAAACGTTCGAACTTTGAACAGGTATATCTTGAGAACCATAAAAGATATTGAAATAATTCCAACGAATTTTTCCTTAGGAAGGAAGGAAAATTTTTGCATGGTTTGGCCGGGGCCGGGTGTCAAATGTGGAAAGATAGGCAAATTCTAACATCAAAGCCCTTAGGGAGAAAAATGAATCAAGGGGGCTTCTCACTTTTTATCACCCCCTCTTGGCTACAGGCATGGCAATATGTTCAAATTTTTAAATAATCATGGTATTTTGTAACAGATGCATTGACCACATTTTAATTCAAACAGCTTGACAATAAGCTGATCTGATTTTGGTACCACTTTGAGAAACCAATAAAAAAACATCATCAAACGTATGAATGGCAGTAAACATGTCACATCTATTTTTTCACTACAAAAGCTTTAATTAAATATCATTTCATCTATTCATTTACTTGTTTTATGAGATTAAATTTAATGGCAAGAAAGTAAACATAAGCAAGTACTGGAAGATTTGATGCATTGAATACAACTAAAGTATTATTTTAACCATGGGTGGTTGGAAAAATCACGAACGTGGGAAGCACCATTGATGTATTTAGCTAGTGGCGTAGCTAGGATTTTTTCCAGGGGGGCAATGGTATGAAATTTCCCCAAAACTTTTCCCGGTCAATGTGTATGTATTTCACATAAAATATGCAAACTTACAAGTATAACAACATTACCATGTCATTTTGTAATATTACCTGCATTTTAATCTTAAAGAATAACATAGAGCAATTGGAAATAACAAAGTATATTATTTTGGTAAACAATAATATCTGGTTTATTTGTATGTTCTAACGCAGTGGCGCACGCAGGATTTCTCTGAAGGGGGGAAGGACATGCAGTATGGTCAAGGGGAGGGGTGTCCGGAAATTTTTTGACGTTTTCAAGGAGCCTAGATGCAAAATGGTGCAACATTTTCGACTTTGACAGGAACAGTGTTAAAAGTTGAATCGTGGTGGCTCATGAGGATAAAACTGGAACTTGCTTTGACATGCATTTCTTTTTATGCCATTTATGCTACCTTACTAAGAAAAACTTGTCATTAAATTTGTACGCTTTTAGGAGTCAAAATAAAAGAGCATTGATCGGTATTAGTGGTTTTTCTTGGCCACAAAATGTTATTTTGTCATAAAGATTATCTAGGCGGAGCACCACCATTGGTTGGCGTGGAACGTAGAGAAAATTTGGAAAAATTAGACCCCTTAAATGGCCGGAAATAGCATTTTCCAGGCGTATACGAAGAATCTAGCCAGTCGCTTTCTTCTTTTGTCGTTTGCAATAAAATGCTCACTTCAAAATATGTTCGCAAACTGCAAAGTGTATCACCTGAATAACAGCTTCCTGTGCACTGAAATGCACTGATCATAACCCCCGTGCGTATACAAGCACAAGAGAACATTCAATCTGTTACGCGGCGAGGACATTTCTGTGGAACGCGAACTGGGCCGGTTCATGCGACAATGACGAAATCTGAGTTAATTTGTTGCATGAAAATACAAATTATGTATGAGAAATGTCTCACAATTTCTTATTATAACAAAAATTTGGAGAAATTTTTGTGAAATTTTTGTAATAATAAGAAGATTCATCAAATTTCCTCTTTTTCATCAAATTTCCCCAAAAAATTTTCCAAGGGGGGCAACTTGCCCCCCCAGTAGCTTCGCCACTGTATTTGGCGAATTAAAACAGACTTCATTGACTAATGAGATGCAGCACTGGTGTTAGAACCCCCCATGAAAAAACCTTGCAATGCAAAAAACACCAAAAATAGCAGTTCTTTTCTCTCTATCCTTAGACTTTTCCCTTATGTCGGGCCCCAACCCCCCCCCCCCCTGAGACCATCCCCCTCCCCCCCATGACACAATCCTGGCTATGTGCCTGATGAGATCCATGTTAAATAAATCGTATCATAGACCAATCAAGGGAGAAAGTGGCCGTTACTGGGGTCTACCACCTTTTAATCTTTGAATTTCCTCGCTCACCCATACCATGGATGGTTGTATGTACACTAAATTGTATCTTGATTCCCTCAATTTCACTGTATATGAGAGATTGAAATTCTTGTAGGAAATAAATCAAGACAATTTATACATACATACATACAAATATTTATATAGCGCTAGCTCCAAATGATCAAAGCGCTTAAAAACAGAAAAGGAATGGTAAAGTACAGTGCAGTTAGAAAAAGTGAGACTTTAGGAGCTTTTTAAAAGAAGTGACTGATTGAGCTTCCCTGATATTACGCGGGAGTGTGTTCCAAAGTGAGGGGCCAGCTGCGGAGAAAGCCTTGTCGGAAATGTGTTTCTTTCTAGACGGAACTGTTAATAGAGTTGTATCAGTAGCGAACCTCGTTACCGGGCCTGTAGAGGGAAGCTGTTTACATATCAAAGATTTTGTGAAATAAACTGGTCCGCAGTTATTTAGGCATTTGTAAACGTAAAGACATGTTTTAAATTTAATTCGTTTTTGGATAGGAAGCCAGTGAAGTTTTTTCATTAAAGGTAAAGGACTATCCAGACTAGAGGCAGAAAAAATCAATTTGGCAACTCTGTTTTGCAACAATTGTACACGTTTGAGGTCTCGAGCATTCACACCATAGAGGAGGGCATTACCATAGTCTAATCTAGAAAGGACAAGTGCACGTACAATGAGATGTCGTGTATCCTGATCAAGATAACGACAAATGCGACGGATGTTACGGAGCTGGAAATTTCCAGCTGATATGAGACTATTAATTTGAGGCTGATGAACCCCACTAATGGCTGTCTACAGTCAATGAACACAAAGTGCTGATGAAATTAGTCTAGATACGAAAGAAGCATTACAAGTACCCACTTACAACAACTGTTAAAGCTCATGACATGTAAGAAACCTGAAGCCATACATTAAAGGTGAAATTAAAGCAAAAAACTTAATTTTCATTCATGAAAGAAGAAACAAGTCTTCACAGGGCAGTGAAATTTTCATTCAAATCAGACATGATTTTCCTGAGATATTTATAGTACATGAAGTCACTAGATTTGTGTTCGAAAGTGAGTTGAGTGCAGCAGAGGTTATATCACCTCCCCATATTAACAAGTGAACAGGAACAGGACCTGTGGGGAATGTGCAGTTTGTATTTAACTTCCCATGCCACTTACTGTATGCAATCACTTTCTGATGATATAGGATTGTTGGGGAGAAAATTGGTTGTAACCTGTAAATTTAATGAAAAACAGAAGACTGTCCATTACTTTTAGGATATGATGTCATCTGTGCTTGCTTAAAGCTCACTTTTTTTTTGAAAATGTGACAAATTTATCTGCTCATATCTTGACAGCTGCACTTCCTATTTTAATGCAAATTTCATGCAAATGATGAGGATGAGAACCCTTCAAACAAATCAAAGCTTCATGTGACCTTAAAGGGAAGGTTTAAGCAAAAATTTAATTTTCATATGTGAAAGAGGAACCAAATCTACACAGTGTTGTGAAAGTTTCATTCAAATCGGACATGTATTTCTTGAGATGTTGGGAAATGAAGTCAGTAGATTTGTGTTCAAAAGTGATTTTGAGGGCAGCAGAGCTTTTATCACTCTCTCACATTGACAAGGAATGCTTTGTTTCACTTTGTTTTATCAGACTGTTTTGTTAACCTTGAAGTTAATAGGAATAGGACATCCCTGTGGGGATGCAAAGTCTGTAAAGTTCTCATGCCACTTATGCAATCACATTTTAATAATGTGTGATTGTTGAGTAGAAAATCAAGAATGAAGTTTAGAGAAAAACAAAAGACTTTGCTCTCATGTGGGGATGTGATGTCATATGTGCTTGCTTCAAGTTCACATTTTGTTGAAAATGGGACAAATTTACATGCTCATATCTTGAGAACCACACATCAGATTTCAATGCAAATTTCACCAAAATGCTTAGAATGAGTACCCCTCTAACATACCAAATCCTGTTGTGACCTTAAACCACTCTTTAAGTAAAAATATCAAAAATAAAGATATACCATACCCTCAGAATACACAAACTGTATACTCAACCTAGGTACTATTTTACCATGGATCTTATATTTTTATTCAAAATAAATTGCTCACAGACCAGCTCCTTCACGTGCACAGAGCTTATCGACTGTAGTAATTCATCACATGCACAACATTCAAACTTTAACGCAACTCCCTTTTTGTCTCTCAAAGATGCCAGGCTAATGTGTCATTTTACTCCTAAACTAAGCTACATACTTGTGTTTTACATGGTGTTACATTTATTCTGTACATAAACTATTCTGTGGTTTTATGTATTTATAATCCCTCTTAGTATAGCCTCTTTCAAAATTCCAGTTGTTTTCTCCTGACCCCAGGCACTGTAGCCTACAGCCCCACCCCCAACCACATGCAGTAACTCATCATTCTAACCATGTGCTATAGTTTTACATTATTCATCTTCAATGTAAAACCTGGGCCAGGTTTACAAGGTGTTACATAAACATTATCTGTGCATATAACCTACATTTTAAGGTTTCTTGCAATAAAAATGTTGTGCACCCCACTCTTTGTGAAATGTCATTTCTAATATCTCAAAGCCAGCTTCTTTTAACACCTCTGCTGCCTTCTCCTGACCCCATGCAGCCCCCAGTCCCCAACCACCTTCATAGTAAAGTGACACAGGCATGCAGTGCATTAGACTGAATGAATAAATATACTGCAACCCTAAACCATCCAACTTATCTAGATTGTCTTTAACCTTAGTATAACAAATTGGCTCTTTCACCCAAAACATGCCCCCAGGCACTAGTACCCTATAGACCTCCCCTAAAACTTTGTCAGGGTAAGCCTGGTCATGAAGTGAATCATGCATAAGGGCAAAATCAAATTTCCCAGTCCAGTCTTCTGGTAACTTTGCAGCATCGCAGTCCATAAACTGAATGTTTGTTAATCCAAGACTCTTTGCCTTCTCTCTTCCAGTTTTAAGGTTTTCTTCCAGAAAGTCCACACCATAGAAGGTACTCTTGGGGAACACTCTTGCAAGCTCAACTGTTGATATCCCTAGACCACACCCAATGTCTACGGCAGTTATACCTTGTTCTGTTTGGAGGTTTAGACAAAGAGAGGAATGTTGAGACAATTTTATCAATAGAATTTTTTTTTTCCAATAAATTATTTCTTAGCAATGGCACATCCAGTTCTTCCCATTCCCAAAATGTAAATCTAAAGTAACACCAGACATGCAGATCTACTAAATAAAGTATAACTCCCAATCCAAGTTTACTCTCATGCTACTGATATTGCTTGTAAGGTAAGTGTCAAAACACACATTCACTCACTCACTCACACACACACAAACCCACACACAGACAACGTCAACTGATTGTTACAGTATCCCTACTCCATTGCAAGATGCCCTACATTTAAGCAATGAAGAACAGTATGGATAGCAATCCAGTGTCTCACAACTGGAAAAGGGCTGTATAGGCCACTAGAATGAACCTCAATTTATAAGTTTAGGCAATAGGCATAAAACCCTACCTAATATAACCTCAGCCACAACATCAACATCAAAATAAAACTCCCTGTCTGCATGTGGCAACTTATGCAAGGAATGAAATACAGTTTTTCTTGAACACAATGAGTAGCTTGTAACCCTAAACCAGTTGATAAATTATTACAGTAACTACTTGCAAAAAAAAAAAAAAAAAGGAAAAAAAAGGGGGGAAGCAAAAATTAATGCCCCGAAAGCATACTACTGTATTTGAGATTTTAGTTTCAGTTACATAGGAGTAAAGCGGTCATCACAACATTACAACAAAAAAAAGAGAAAATTTAGCAATTTCTCTCCCCACACGTAAATCTTGTAACTCCAGAAAGTAATATCAACATGTGATGCTTGTACGTAGCTTAAGCTGTGATGTTATGGTAATGACACAATCTTGTGTTTTAAGTTCATAGTTCCCTCTGTGTTACAACCTGATTTTCATAAAATAATATTGCAACCAAAGTCTGTTAAAATTTTTCTCCTGGTTGTTGATTCTACAGCTTTGATCAACCAATCAGAAAAGAGCAAAGCATCTAATGTCAGGCTTGGACAAATTTTTTTCTTTTGTACTTGTCGGATGAGCTGTTTCCTCAATCTACTTGCCCGCATAAATATCTATTTGTCAAATTCAAATCTGTTGAGAACATATAATTTTGGATTCTAAAAGTACAAATGCCATTTTGCGCCACCCAAAAATTTAAGGCTGGGGGTACTTGCCCATCGGGCTGCAACATTGAGCATGGTAGTTGCCCGAGTGATTTTTTACTTGTCCCGGGCTGTCGGGCAGGGGAATTGTCGAAGCCTGCTAATGTACAGGTATGGAGGAGCATACTGGTGGCTTAAGTTACTGAGGGCAGGCACTCAATCATTACTACAAATTTTCACAAAACCTCTTACAAAATCAGTAGATTATTTGTCGTCATGCTACAGTTGGTTTTGTATCACAGAATACTGCTACACAGTCATGCAATCAGGCTTAAATCTCATACTACATCATATCACAGTCCAGTGTTACTAGATGAAAGGCTGTCACACAACCAGTCTTAAATCTCACACTACCACACTGCTTCAAATACATGTCAAGTTGTGTATGTAAGCTCTGTACTCATGAAGCAACTAACCACTAAATAATTGTACATACCACCAAACAATTAATAAAATGCTCCTTGTGATTGATTGCAAATGGAAGAAGGCGTCCTTTGCAAACAATTCCCTTTACTTCCAAGGTTCCAAGCTATTGAAGTCCACTGTCCATGCTATTTTTTTTATCATTCCAAATTTCAACACTTTCCATCAATTCAGACCAAAATCTTTGTTTGGCCCCCTGAAGACACACTCAATAGACCAGTTGGAAATTTCTTAAAGGAGCAGTATTGGTGCAACAGGTCAAAGGTCAGTGTGTAACACTTTTATGTGTGTTTAAGCTTTCATGTTTTGTTGCTAGTCAGTGTTGTGACTTGAGTCACTTCCTCTCAAAATGATAGTGACTCACAGAATTCAGGAGTAATTTCCCCATTGAAATAGTACAGTGACTCGAGTCAATGACTTGACACAAGTCACTTAAAAGTTTGAAAACTGGTGACTCGAGTCACTAATGTAGTGACTCGATTACAACACTGTTATTAGTATACCTGAACAGAAAGGTCACTAACCCATGTGCAGATATATAAACTTTGGTATGCGTCTATTTTAGCCTGACTATCTCATAAAGTCATTACATGGACTGCCAGATCATTCCAAAACATAATTTCTGATGATAAATGTTTCCTATGATACGGTAAACTTATACCTGTGGAGCTACAAAGGCCGGTGGTTTAGGGCCAAGAAAAGTCCTAATACTATTTTGAGCTACGATTTATGATTCTATGAGCCCAGCAATTAGTATTAATCATTCTAGGTGGGAAAGTGGGGAAGCTGGGAGGATCCTTCACAGGAAATTTTGGCATCTGGAGGGAAATTTTTGCAAGTGGAGGGAAATTTCACTATTTTTTACATGGAAATGCAGGGACAATTTTGAAAGTTTTACCAGCCATGTTAATCATAATATGATTACAAATTTTTGCATTTAAAAATTCAGTTATATCATTACACAATCACAGCCCTGCAGTATTGATGGATGAAAGGAAGTTGCTATCCCTAACCATATCTGTTGGGCAAATAATTAGCTCCCAAGACATTGTTGACTGCAACTTCATAGGTCATCAAGATGTTACAACTACATCCTCATGCTCTGTAAAACTACGATTTGGAAAAAAAATTGCTCAGACAGGCATATGACATGTTTTTAGCTTTCAAAAGGTGAAAAATATGAAAATGATAGTACAGCCGTAATGGGTAAATTAGCAGCAAGTCCCAACCTTAAGCTAAAACCCTATCACCTGAAATAGTGGGAGTAAAATACCATGTCAGCAAATGCTCTCCAACATTGATAGTGACAAGTTCTCCTTTCCAGGCCATTGTGTCTCCTTGCTAGGGCAAAGTTACCACTATTTATAAATCTTTTCCCTTCAAAGAGTGACAGAAATACTCACCTAACTTTGCTTTTATGTCGGGATATGAGGGGATCACCTTTGTAGTCAGATCATTCAACATGAAATTGTTGCCTTCCTCTAACATGACTTTACAACAGTCACCGTAGTGTTGGTATCCTATGCCTATGAAAACAAATTTGCAAAATGTTAAGACAGTGACAAAGGATATAATGAGTACAGTAATACTGGCCTTAATATACTTAGAATTTAGTTAGTCAGAGTTTTGCGGCCCAGTTTCCAACCTATTACTGTAGTTCAAGTTGAGTCAGCTACAGCCTTTTTCCAGTTGTGGCTCACTGGCTTGTTTTCCCTTCTCCATTGCTTCTGCGTAGCATCACTCAAAATGGGAGTAGGTTCCATTTTGAAAGTCTTTGGTATGACTCTGCCTGAGAATCAAACCCTGGCCTTCTGCATGGGGAAGGTCTGGGTTAACAGGTGGATGCTCTTACCGTTAGACCAAATACAGATACTTAGAAGGTACTCATTGCATGGTATGGGTGTCATGCACAATCCCACCTTTTGGAAAATTGCTGGAACTTTTGGTGTACTGAAAAGCCTCAAAGGTCAGTATGATAAACAAAAATGTACTGATTGACTTTTCTTGGACGATTTATCACTGCATATGCTGGAGGTAGACACAAAACTCAAGTGAACAAGTACAGTACTATTATCATCGCATACCTTCACTTCATTCTTCTTCTTCCAATGAGAGTACAGATCTTACAAGCATAGGCCTGTTCCATTAGCTTTTGATTTGGGTCTCATAAGAAAGACAAAAATATTCAACACCTGTCCTAAAAATCCTGTTGCAACACCCTTTTCCTAACTCAAAATATCTCACTTGAAAGATTGGTTATTTTTATTAAAAAATACAGTACATCTTCTTTTCAACAAAGCCACATGAAGTTAGGCAAATTGCATCACATTCCTTTTGTTTTGCTTCATTATTGAATGCCCTGTTTGTACTTGAAATTTAATATTGTTGGAATGTGTGCTTATCTTTCTTTGTAGAATTAGCATTAAGTACGCTAGGGTGGTAGGCTACAACAAAAAGTGTCAATAAATTAAAATAAACTGAACGCAATGTCAAACTAATGTTTAACTATGAAATTGCAGATAATATCCCATATTAAGCACTTGCTACATTTCAAGAAAAATTGCATTATTTGGAAAATTAGAACATTATGAAAGTTAAAATTTTTCTGCATATTTGAATTCACTGAATTTTGTCTGTGGAAAATTGCCTAAATATTTTATAGTATATAGTTTATAGCATACTTTTCATGGGGAGAATTTCTGTTCATAGCATGACCCTTCATTTTTTTTAATGTTATGCACATTAGAACATTTTTCTGTGCCATACGAATCTGTTGAACCTGAACTTCAAAACATAATGTCAGAAGATGAGCAAATAGAGATTTGATGAGCACTGATTTTGAGATGGCAAAATCCCAATAATTCTACCCCTGTGTATCAACATTCTATCCGGCAATCCAATTGCTATAAGTCCTACAGTACAGTAGCTAGATGTAGATAAAAACTCTTAAGGGATAATCCCAGTAGCTTTGACAAAGCTATCATACTGTACTTATCATACTGTACTTACCTGAAAACATTTTAACTTTTTTCAAGAAAAGACCAACTATACCGTTAAAGGGGTATTGTGGAATCCCCAAGTATACAGCCCAAAGCCTCACAGTTCAAATTTATTTTCAGTAGGTGAGTATGTTTTCCATCATTATTTTCATCCAAGCTCCATTTTAGTTAGAGACAGTTGTGTTCAGTTAAGCTTACAGAAAAATGTGTATCAATATAACACATTCCATCCTAACTGTTTAGGTGTTTCGGGTTTGAAGACAATGGTACCAGGGAAATCACCACGACAACCACCGTACCGTCCTGTTTCTAGACCAAATGTTTAACCAGCCTATGGTTCTTAAAACCAACAGGGTGAGTGATGTTGAATGCCCTGATGTCCTGAAATCAAAAAGTCCCTATTGAACCTTTTAGACTCAGGTACTGTAATACTGAGATGCTCTGGAGTATGACTTGAAGGGGTGGTGAATAGGTACAGTATTTTGGTTTTGATTGGATGGGTTACACTTGAATGTGTTTGCACATCAATGAGACCTATTTTAGGTTTCATCCATGCGAAGACAGGTGGAAGCTCATTCACCAAGCACATTTTTTGGGGGTGTTATACAGTAGTGTGTCAATAGATTACAGATGGGACAAAATGGACTCTCACCATGAATACACAAAAAAAATATGTTAAAAGAGATATTTTTTCACACTGACTTCATTGATAGCAAGGAAGATTCTGTACCAACCCCTTGGATATAATTCCTTCAAATATATTTTCCTAAAATATAAAGCTCAACTTTTTAAAATTTATCCCTCATGAATTATGACTTTAATACCTCTTGGTCCATCTCTTTTAAAGCATTCTTTGATTTGTTTGTAAACACTGCCACCGAGTGCAGGCAGAGCTATGCAAAGTCCAATAGTATCATTTGAAGTCCCTCCTTTGGTTAGGAATGGCACTTTTGAAGGTGGAAGAAAATACTTTTCTCCTGTAGAATCCAGTTCTACAATTTTGGCAGTAACCATAGCACCAAGCCACTCACGGACATACCTGTTAAGAATTTAATATTAAAATTTAATCAATTTATGAATTAAAATTCCCCATGTACAGATTAACAAACATTTCCTATTGGTAGCACGATGAAATTTTCATCAGCAAAGTAAAATGGTGCAATCTTTTAATTTTGGATACCTCATTTAATAAAACAACACCTGTTGCACATGGCATCATACAGTAATACTCTCTAGCGGCAATGTTGGAGGGCAGTACATATAATTATGCAAGTAGACCATGCTTAACACCCTAGCTTGTTGAATGTGAACACTGTGCAGTGCGTTCACCACAAATCCATGTGTGATTGGTATGAGTGTCCTCCAGCATGGCAGATTCACCGCATAATTGCAAAGTCTCTGTAGATAGTAGAATTATGTAAGTTAATTACCCAGTTGCCCCCGTCATTCCAAAATGATCCAGTCATCCTTCCTAACACTGTTTTTTCTCAAACTAGTGTGCATCACAGTGAAATACTGTACTTTCGTTTGCAAAAAATCTGTCAGTTTTAAGGAAAAACTGCAGTACCCACTTAAAATACCTGACCAATAATTCATAACTACAATTAAAATACTACTAAGCTTCTTCAGTGAGCAGATGCTTTAACTGCCATTCAGGTACATGTACAGAATAATAGAAGCCTAAAAGCTTAGGGGCTTAAACAACAATGCAATCAAAACTCAAAATAAATGAAGGCAAAGAGGGGTTCAAACTACACATGATGCATTAAAGGCTTGGTCTCATGTACCCTGCCACACTCAGTGTTACTGTACCTTGTGTTTACAACAAGGCTAAACCGCAGGTTAACCCCATGCTTTCCAGTCAGTGTTTTCTTGTATCCTACTGTATGATTGGTTGATTGGGTAGTGGTACTGTAGTAATGAGGTCAAATATGTCACATATCAATAACTGCGACCTCTTTCATTTAGAAAAAATATGGTGTTCAAAACCGTATAACCCTGCGATTTGAGATGGATCGAAATTTTACCCCCGACCCTGCAATAACCTGCATTCCCACATTACTTGAGGGCTAGGTAGCACAATGTTACCTGGAGCGCAAGGAATGAGAGACCACAGTCTTAAAGGTAAGATCACTTTTCAGTTTAACCTGAAATAATTAATGGTCATTAAATGTCAATCTATAGGGCTATTAACAGATATTTGAATGAGCATCCAAAGTTATTGATAACAGCTCTTGTCAACTCTGATCCAAACTAACTACAATTTTTGTAGTGGTCCAAAGAAATTCTCAACTGGCACAGCTTGATTGACAGCAAGTTAAAAAATGCAGAGTATTGTAGCTAATATTACACTGCATGCACTGTGCTATACTGAGAGTGTTTTGATTACACACTGGGGTGTTGCATATTTACCCTTAACGAAAATTAACTGAGATGCATCTGAAAGAGTTTTAGACGGTTGAAGGAGGGGCTTAGGTATTGTAGGTTAAGAGAATTGAAACTGTTGGGGGTGACATGATAAGGTCACCTGGCTTCTTAAGCACAAAATGACTGTTTAAAAATGACAATAAACACCTTACCTCTCCTTCATATCACCAGCGTCTGCTATTTCTTGACTTGTTTTAGGCTCCTTCAATTCAGCAAGCAAATCAAACAGACCTAGCTCATACCCAATGGAGGCAGTCATACAGGTAAATCCTTGGATTAGCATGGAGTTCAATCGAACGGCAAAATCTTCACTGGACTCCATCATGCAGTATTGTATCTGTAAGTAGTAATTCAGATATATGTTAAATAAAGTACTATAGTCAATATTTACTATGGTGAGATTACAGATTCAATGCATTAGCATCTTCTGCCTGTATAGCAGGAATGTATTCATGAACCCATGTGTTCAATGACATACTGTACTGTAGGTTCAGCCAGAAACTCAAAGAAAGGCAGGAAAGGGGGGGGGGGGACTTACAGTGTTACTGCCAAACCACAAATCCCAAATGATGCTGCATTTTGCTAAAATTACAGGTGGGTTCAGGAGGACAAATGCTTGCTTCAAGGTACTGATAATAACAGTTTGTAAGTTTAAACACTGCCCCAAAGATGTCCTCATTTTAAATTAGAAACCAAACGTTTACACTCCTTCTAGAAAGGGGAGGGGGGAATGACAAGCAACAAAAGCAACTACTGTAAAGTAAGTAGTAGCAAAATAATTTCAGCAACCAACAATTGAAGAATCATACTGTACATCTACATCCAATAACCACTAAAAAATTGGTTTTCACTTCATACCCTTTTCTGCTCCAGAGAGAGAGGAATATTTTCAATGGACCTCATTCAGTTTTCAAGGGCCAAAACCATTTTGCCTTGGTTCAGTTTGGAATTTTTATGGCATCAAGGCCATTACTGATTATTCAGGGCATTAAGACCATTTTCATTTCTGAACAAGAACAACAAGGTCATTTAAAAAACAAAACCTTATTAAGTAGGGTTCTAGCCAGGCCATTCAAACTGGGTGCTCCGCCCAGTTTGAATTTATTTTAAGTCAGCACCCAGTTTGAAATTTTCCACCCAGTTTGAATCTCACTGCACAGTTTGAATTTCATCACATTCATACTCTAAACATCTAGGCTACACAGTATCAGACACATAACATTCAACTGAATGATTGTTCAGTAGGAAATAACCAAAAATCATGCAACAGACCATAGACAATGTCATTTACAGTAGATCTTGCGATACAGTACCGCCAACATCATGTGAGAATGATGCAATGTCCATTATACAAACTCCCATCTGGTTTGACATTTTCATTGGCTAAAACCCTGTTAAGAAAAGTTTCCCAAAGGCGAGGAGATCAAGTTGGGACAACTGAAATCATTGATTTCACAAAATGAAAGGCCAAACGGATGCTTCAGTGACCTTTCATGAGGTACAGTGTCTCCCATTAAAATTGTAGGGACTAAAAACTGTATTTTGGCTAAAAAGTACCCAAGAGTTCGTACAGTAGCAAAAGTATCGTTGAAGTTAACAAATGGAAGACAAGTCTTTAAACTAGAACAATGCCAGGAAGTAAAGAATAGTGAAGGCAAAATTGTTATGATTTGTAATTGTTGAAAATCTACATCTGATATAGTTTCATTGTAGATCTAGATATCACTGCTTATTTTCTCAGATCATGAAAGCGTGGACTGTGTATTCTTATAGGCACTAGGTAGTATTAAGATAAAATTACTAACTTATGTTTGGTGTACCTGTAGTGTAAACTGTTCAAGTACTGCAAAGTACTGTACATTCAGTTTCACCTTCAAATTCAGTAATCCATAAGTAAACACTGCATGGCTCTGTACTGATCCAAATAAAACACAGAGACCCAAGAAGTTGGTACTGTACTGTTTGAACTTAAACAGTAATTTTGGTTTAGCTTGGCTTGGCCAATTCATGATAAATTGAACAGAACAGAATGAAAGGTATTCAAGTAACAACAGGGTCTGTTGTTTCTCCCTGGTTATTACATCCTGTTCTGTATGGTTTAGGGTAGTTTATTTCCAGGAAACTGACCAGTTTGTGGTGTGTAAAAATATGCAGTCATGATACATGTTAGGGCTGTCACGTTTAAACGTTTAAACGTATAAACGAACGATCAGCCGTTTAAACGGCGCTTTCATAGCCCAAACGTTTAAACGATATGAACGAAGTTTGCTCCCAAACTTCTTCGAGCTAACACTATAACATTAGTGTGACTAGTCAGTGTTGCATACTGCACAATAACTAACGTTAGGCCTAATGCCTAACTACATGCATAGGCCTAGGCCTACAAGTCGAATCTGCGACGTTGATTTTACTTTCAATCTTCATTAAAACTAAATCCTTAAGTCTACAATTACAACACCGAACTTTCGGTAATAATATGCCCGTTAGTGTACGTATAATTTTAATGCCATGATATCGATCACTTAAAGGGCGTCTGGCTTCCCCCCAAATGTACTGAACTGTTTTAGCGCCCCCGTGACTTTTAAAAACTTAAGCCACTCCCACTTACTCATATCTCTCTTGGACATCCTGCACTGGTCAAACATAAACAAAGTACTGCGAAGTACGGTACACAGTACAACAGATTTTTCAGTGAAATGGAATTTACGTGTATCTCCATCCTGTTATGTCACAAGTGACCTTGGTTGAGCGAGACACTGCGATGGATGGTGTAAAAAACAAACGAAGCACTGTAGCCTACCAGTAGTCACTCACTGGATACAAACAGCAGGTCTACGCCAGATTTCACGCAGTTTGGAATGTCCGTCCGTTCAGATTACAAGTGCGACCTTGATTGAACGAAACTCTGTGAGTCTTCTACGAATAGTAACACTGTATAATATATATTGTACTTCTTCCAAGTTGGTAGTTTCTCTCTTCCTTGTGGGGCAACAGTGATTACACAAAACAAAGAAGACCAATATGTACACATATAGCTAGTATCATAGCAGGTGTTTTCTCATGCTTTTCGTTTGAAGTTTTGGTATAACGAGTGCAGCCAATATATAGGAGTAATGTACGTCCGCCGAGCGCCGCAAGAATTATATCAACTGAGCGACATTCTATGCAATTTGACCAAATACATTCACAGAACAGGTCAATATTGATAGGTCTATTCTGTATTGGTTCCGGTATCTATTATAAGACACGATGTAGCCCACCTTCGAGTGAACGCAAACTATAAACAATTTTACAAGAGCGATCGTTACTGCAGCCTATGTGATAGGGTATTTACAACTATATATGCCACTAGTGAAGACTGCAGAAATACATTTCATAGGATCAGGGGGTTGCAACTGACTCTCTGATAAGATAGTCAGCATAGCGTGCGCATGGATGGAGGGGGGGGGGGGGACGGGCAGGCGGGGCCAGTGGTTGCGTCCAAATTTCAAAATTTGGAGGGGGCAAACTAACTGCAAAGGATAATGTCGGGGCATACATTTTCCGACACAGAGCAAATTTGTACCCAAACTGCCTGTTCCTGGGGCTAGAATATGCGGGGGGGGGGGGGGGGGAGAAGCCCCTGGAAGCTCTGAGGTTCCAGAATATCCCTAGATGAACAATGAAGGCGCTGGATAGTTATATTATTTATTTTTTCGGTGAATGTAACTCTTAATTTACCTAACTTGGGGGCAAGTGGTGGCAAGGCAACATCTGGGGCCAAATGCCCCCTCTTTTCACCTTGTAGCGTCGCAACTGTCATGGGCCGTAGCACCCACATCTGCAAGTATTTGAGGGCAATCAGCCAGTCGGAGAAAATTACCAGTAAGTAAAGACTGACCGATGGGGCTTGACCAAACAACAGGAGGTACCCCACATTGGTAGTCATGCTTGTTGAAATAATCTTGTTTCAAAATTGCACCATTTTGATTTCAACCCTGAAAAAAAAATTAAAAATTTTCAAAAAATGATGAGCATCTCTCCACTTAGACCTCTCCCAGGAAAAAAAAAACAAATACTCACAAATACCTTGGCAACCCTCTGTTGAAATTTCTTAGATATTTTCCTTGTTGAAGTTAAAACCACGCAACACACCAGTTCCCGACATCCCGTTCAGTAAGAGACATCATTTTGCGTTTAGTCAGGTTTGATGGTGAAAAGTTTCTGGTGTTCCTACGTATGTCAGTCTGGGGAATTTCATGTTTGCCCCGCCCCCCCCCCCCCCGCCCACACCTACTTATTCCTGCACACACGATCGGAGGTAGCTGGTCATACTTTACACCTATGTCCACCATACCTACCAATCTATATTAAAGGGTGCGTCAACTGAAATCTAACCTGTATTTTTCATAGGCATATGACCTAGTCTCAAACAGTTTGAACTGTTCATCAGCCCCAGTCCTACTACGCAGCCCAGCAATAGGGTATGACCCTGAATTTGTGTGGACATTGGATAAAGGGGAATGTAAGAATTTATGACACGGAAGAATTTATGTTCAATAGAAAGAATACCACGCGGAGCGGACGGTGGTTTTCTCAGCTTCTTACAGTAGTTTCCAAAACCAGGGATATGACTGACCAAGGAATATGCCTACAGCCTGCTACGTAGGTAATAGAAAGAACAAAAAGACAGGTAGAACGTACACTGCCCGAGCTGCTTGAGATCACCTATAGTTTTCTTATCATGTCCAAGGACTGGCAAAATTTCTTGCAAAAGAGCAGGTACGCAGAGTCATGAAAATTGATAATAAATAAATGTTCTCCTCACGCAACCGATAATGAGCCAAGCATGGTTCTGAAAAGGGTAGGCCCGTATAGGGTGTTTTGGGGGAGCAACGTGGTATCTTTCGAGCTTCCAAAGCAGGTGCAGTAAGTAGTTTTGTCGATCGGGTGAAATAAACAAGGGAAGAAGAGATGTACAATAATGCAGGGTCGTAGCAAAAGTTTTGACAACTCGTCCCCATTTTTAACCGCCATTAGAAGGGTAAGGACAATAGGAATGACTGTTTTTGCCTCTTTGGATTACATTTTGTCGAACTGTCGAATCCTGCTAAATATTTCTTTTTATACTACTCGGAAATCCAGCCCAGAAAGTGCCCTGATTTCGTTTTATCGATGGATAATAATTTCTTATGTACTAAAATGATCTGCAGTCCTGCCTGTTTTATGATACATGTTCCTAGGTCCGTAATCGATTTTTTTTTGGGGGGGGGGGGTGGGGTGGATGGCGTCCCTGTAGAATTTCGCCGGCTTGGTAATGGGTTTAAGGGGAAGAGAGACTAGGCGCAAAATGGTGCAAAAATGTTTCACAAGGTGCCAAGATTTTTTCTGAAGTTTCCCTGCGGTGGTTTTCCTGGATAAAGTACTTTCTTTCGCGTCACCCCCCCCTCCCCCCCACCGTCCGGGTACGTGGCGGCACTTGCATAATGATGGGATATTGTACAGCCCTGTTTTCAGGAGTTGTGAAAGGATTTGACCAACACGCCGGGGTCTAAAGGTCCCAGCTTTTGGCGGCTTTTTAAACTCCAACAAACCGACAAAGGCAATGAGTTACCAAAAGGACTTGCAGGTGCAAATTGAACCGCTGCAAATATGAGACTTGTACTTAAGAAAATAATGGATTTTTACGATTTTGGCTCATTTTTAGTCGGGCAACTAGAGATTACTTTTAGGCCCACGTCCGACGACCTCTAACAAAATTTGGAACCTTTCAGTAATAAATTATCTGCTTCAGACAAATACTTGAAAATTTGGACCTAATACTGGAGAAAATTTGGAATTTTATGAGAGAAAATTTACTCTTACTAATTTGAAAATCTTAGGTTGATATTGAAGAATCTGCCTCTCAAGGGCAAGTTAATTACGGCGATTAAAGATCATCCGAGTAAAGTGTTTTACAGTATACATGGAAATAGGCTATCCGTACAATTTAATTTGCCCGAAATTCCATTGCATGAACTTGTCTTTGTCTTTCTCGATAACAATCAACCTGCATAATATTGTGTATTCACTGAAGAGTCTACCCTTCCTAAACAGATATAAACAAAAAAAAAGCAGATCGTCAGGACGACCGTATACCCTGTAAAAAAGAAATGTAATTTTACAGTGAAAATACTGGCAGCTGGGATTCCAGGTAGAAAACGTTGTTTTACAGTTTTGCATTAGACAGCCAGAACTTATAGAGACTGCGAGTTTGTGACCACTTTTTCCCTGACTACTACACTCGAAGGTCAGTTTAGTGTTCAAAAATAAAATTGGCTTCATATTTACCGTTTGTATTGGGTTTACGCAAAATTGTAAAATTACAGTTTGAGCACCGGAATCCCAGCTGTCAGCATTACGGTAAAATAAGGATACTTTTTAACATGTAGTCTGATAGTGTTTTATTCACGCACTCTGAGACCTTTTATTGAGGGAAGTTGTAAAGAAATGTTGCTTTACTTCCCCGAAAACTCAAATGACTAGAGCTTACAATGAGTAGGAAAATTTGGAAATAATTTATACGAGGAAAGTGAAAGTTTGAATTTCAAAGAACATGGGTTTTCTGTGAGCAAATTACTCCAACAAATGGCTGGGAAGGGACGGTCGGAAGCTAAGATTCCCCGAAGACGAACTATTTACCGAAAGGGTGAAGTTACATCCCGTTTGCGCCACGTTTTCAACTGAGCATAGGCAATGAACAGGCTCTTATGTGGACAATAGGAACCTCGAAATTGTGATACTTTGACACCATTCCGAACAGTTGTAATTCTACAGTAAACCTGTTTCGTATTCTGTTTCACTATCATAAAATCAAATCGTGAAGCAATTACACAAACATTTCCTTCCCCCTTCTTTATCATTGTCCAAAACATCTTATTCCTTTGTCCCTTTCTCTGCAGTGGCCATTCCACTGTGACAATGTTTCCCAACTCCTGGACTTTAGGATGCAAGAGGTAACGATTCTATACACCACGTGTCTGGCCATAACAATGGATATCTTTAAGTCTGTGGGTTTTGAATGTGTTCAATCAGGAGCAAAATGCGATGAAAGAAAAGGCGTTGACTCTAGTCACTTATGACGGGTCCCTGGTTGTGCAAAAGATTGAGAAATTAAACGCAATACAGCAACTTCCGATTTTCTTCTCTTTATTTTCAGAGCTCTTAGCTGCTGCGGACTCTCAACTGTCTTCTGAGGTCACAATAATTGTTGGATTCTGAGGGTTTCTTTTTATTATTTTATGGTGACAGTGAGGGGCCTTCTAATATGGATGTTTTTCACTTTTATTTCTCACATGCGAGGTTATATCCTTAGTATAATTCTACAAAGTCCTCAAATACTTTTCGTATTCTTACCTATCAGTCTATGATCAATTCATCAAAGATGTTTCCGTTGTTACCTCGTACCTACGGTGTCATGTAAAGGGATGAAGGGGGGAAAGGGCTTCAACTCCTCTAAATGGAGTCATCTCTGCTCAAGTATTGGAAGTTTAGGCAATTGTTTGAAGGTATTCGTCTTGGAGTGGAGGGGTTGTGTACCATGTAAACAGTCAATTTCATTGGCCGACCTTCAATACTTGCCATCAAATATTGTTCAGAACAATTAAAATGTTCGTTTTCTTGATGCGCTTCTAGGTTTCAATGAGAATTTTTCACTGTTGTGCATAACCGAGATCAGGTTCCGATCTTGGCAGGAAATAAATTTGTCCCTCCCTTTAGCCCCTAGCTTGTGAGAAATCCTAACCACTATTTGAGAACCAGAATGCAAAACTGCATTGAGGTTTCGATGATACACAAATGTTCCATTTCAAATAATCCCATCATGTACCATTATCTCTTCTCATTCAAATGTTATACTAGCATGTTCAAAAAATAATTTTGTTATCCCACATGACCTTTGACCCCACCACCAAAAATAGCGATCATCTTCTTACCATATACATTCACATACCACACATGAAATCTATTTAAGTTTCCCACCTTAAGATGTGTTAACACCCAACAAGGTTGTCATTCACATTTTGAGATATCGTGCTAACAAGATTTTCAGACTTTGACCCCCAGTGACCCCAGATGACCTTTGACCTCCGCCAAAAACAATAGGGACCATCCTGTGACCATAAGGCATCCACATACCAAATATGAAGTCTACCCAAGTTTCCTATCTTGAGATATCATGTTAACAGTTTTCGGAAATTGACCCCTGGTGACCCCAGATGACCTTTGACCTCTGCCAAAAACAACAGGGTTCTTCTTCTCGATATGGCACATCCGTGTACCAAGTTTGAAAACTCTCAGACATTCCTATCTTGAGATATCGTGCTAACAGGCAAAGTGTCACAAACACACACACACACCCACACACACACATACATACACACGCCATCATGATTGCATAGGTTTCTCTTATCATCGAAACCAAAAAGGAAAGTCCAACTGTAGGAACCTCGGGTTAAAGGGTCTTTCCATTGTCCATCAGGAAGCACCCTTTGTGGTTCCTCTGAAGCACCATTTAATAAAGGCTCTCATATGAAACTACATCAAGAGTGGCTTAGAAGAACTTGTATGGGGTGTTTGAAGATTCCCATAGGCTGCCGGCTTTTATCTGTTGGCATAGTTCTTGCCAATACTGGTTATGTGAAACCCTTGTAAGAATTGTTTTTGATTCTTTGAAATTGACATCAATTAAGTACTTTTTTCACAGGTCTAAGGTTCTTTCAGTAAGCTTGTTTGATACTTGAAATTAGTTTGTCTTTCTCTCTCTTACAATCATATGAAAATCCTAATAAACAGAAACCTGGCGTTTTCAGTCAATAGAATAAGTATACTGACCCCAGAAGTTACATCAGAAAAAAGCAAAATCTATTTGACTGTTGCTTACGAAGTTATAACTTACCAAGTTCACTTTTGGGTTGAAAAAGTATTGCATAAATAATATAAAGCAAAAGCAATTGAAGGAATGCTTTTTGCATGAACTTTTAGAAGCTGTTCCAAGAATACTGATTGCAATTCCAAAAATCACAAAGTAAACAGAAGTGTTATTTTTTAAATTGCTGCCAATAACTGCATAATTAGTTTGACTTTTAAACAGTTTATGAAATTAGTCTTTAATTTTACAATTTGTCCAATTTTCATAATGTTTGCTTACCTTGCACATAATGTAGGCATAGCATTAAAGACAGTTAAGTTGGTAACCTAGTACTAAACACCAAATGGTACCAGTAAATTGAAATCATAAATAATCCGAATTCATCATAGACAAATGTTTACAGAAAATCAGCGCACTTTTACTGTGTTAACCAAAATGCTGAAGTTAGTTAGTTGGATAGAGTTTTACAGCTCATTTTGCAACCTGTTGGTTTCAGTTGGTTCGAGTGAATTTAACAGGAGTTATCTGTCAAACTTTGTAAACATTTTACGCTATTAGCTATTTATATATAAAAATATATAAAATGCAATTCTGACAAACATAGTCAATGAAATTTAATATGATTTTGTTTCTAAGATCACAAAATGAAGAACTCCCATTGTCTTTCTGTGTACCAGCAATTCTGTCACAAAACAGCATTACATCTGAATGTTTGCTGTGGAAAAGAATACTCATTTATCAAAACCAATGAACAGGTGAAAACCAATTTCAATTTGTGAATACAGCAAAATTGAGTGATTTGTGTCGTTGTTCAGTCTTAGAGTATCTTTGACACCTGCTATGAAGGTAATAAATTCCAGGATAATTTTGCTTTTGACTTGTAACAGGCCTAGATGACTTACACCTCGGAATAAACAAACCAACCTCACAACTTTGACTTGATCAATACATGTTCCAAAATTCTGTGCAAGCATTGTTTCTTATCCAATCCATAAAATAAGGAAACCTTTTGTGCAGTGCCCTGTGTCCAAATAGTCTTTCTGGGTGAGTGTAAAAATTTGTATTTCAATCTGCTGTGACTAAGACTCCTATTTCTGTTCTGGTTGGACTAACTGGATTTATGCTTAGTGTTGTATGCACATACACACAAAAACAACCGAAAATGGAAAGCAAGGGCAACGAATTACCAAACTGAGTTAGTGTATGTCATTGATTCAAAATCCTAAGATTCTTTGACACAAATCTAGAAAATGGGGAACTAGAGTACCTCACCTAGAAAAATTACGAAGATTCCATATTGTAATTTTCTTCAACTTTGTAGGTATGAAAGTGATAGCAAAGTCTTTTGGAAACATTACACTGCTTAACATCTCCAGTGAAAGCTCATTGAACCACTACAAACTATCACCATCATATGGTAGATAACTTGTTGCTAGTTTCTCAGAAATAATTAAGTCAGCAAACCTAAAAAGCTTTAATTTGATAGTCTTACTTTTTTAACTTTCTCAGACAAGCAATTTGGGATTCTTTTCCCTACACAAACTTTGTTGGTGATTTGTGCAATACCTGCACATAGTAAACTGAGGTAGAATGCTCTCGAAGTACTGATGGTGAACCATTAATTTTGAACATGGGTTGCAACAGACCTTACTGTATGACAGAATACTCAAATGGTGCACAATGTAATGCATTTTACATGGAAACCCACATTCCTCTGTGAAATCAGAGATAAAATCTACCAACTTGGCAATTTCAGTAAGACACTCATAGACGGGGCACATACTTTTGAACAAGTTGTGTCAAAATGTACTGTAAGTCTGTCAATTTCCAGTACAACAAACACTGTACACTTCCCACACTTTTTTCTCCCCAGTAACAAGTGACGTAAATAATGTTTTGTCCTCTGCAACAGCTTGAAGGGATGGTGGTGCACAGGTATGGTACTTTCTTTGTCAAGAATATGACTTCCTGTCTGTCAGAAAACTGAGATCTATGGTGAGTCATCCAAATATACCGCCTATCTGCAAAGTCCACAGCTCTATGAAGCAAGAATTCTGTGGGAGAAATTGTGGGATGAAAAAATGCAGGTTACTGTATGAGCTCATGACATCAGTGGAATGTTCCATAACACAAATTCAATTCATAAAATTTAAGGTTTTCGCACAATAAAAAGTCATATTTGACTCTGGTGACACTACAAGATATCTAAAGTACTTGGCACACACAGTACCGTGGGCTACACCTACAGTACTGTACCAATTGATGTTCCTATAAGTCCACAACCTAATGCTCTGATCAACCTCTGTTGACTTCAAAATTTCCTTCGCTATGACTGGTTTTTAATATCAAGCTATTTATAAATGACTGAACTAGAGATGATCATAACAAGACATGATTTTGGCTGACCTCTTACATCAGCAAAACTCATGGGTTTTCTGCAGGATAGTTTGCAACACCGTTTTAAACATGCAGTCAGGGATGTACAGTAGCTAGACAAATTTGAGTGCAGGGTAATTGTCTGATTTGGGAAAAGCACCTGACTGCACCCCATGGCATGTGCCCCATTTTTCGGCCACGACTATTTCATTTTTACCTCATTTTACTTTTTGGAGTCAATTTGGTGCTAGTTTAAGGTCTCATTAAGCATATTTGTGGTGGTTGGGGTTTTGGGGAGAGGTGTATTTTCCTGGAGTGCTGGGTGTCACCACCCAGCACCAACCACTTGTAGCTACACCCCTGCATAGAGTAATTAAATCGTACTACAGTAGATTACCTGCAATGAGATACAGCAGTGCACAGTATAGATGTTGGTTTTTTGTGTTTGACCTAACATTTCCCCATATAACCTTTGAGCCCCAACAAAAACAAAAGAACTCACACACACACAAACCTACTACCACACCAATATAGCTTCATTGGTTATTTTGCTATAAGCAAGGAGGCAGTGCAGGGCAAATCAATTAAATTACTCAACATGCACTGGGAGAGATCTGGTAATACATAAAGCAAGGCCATGTCAACCTTTAAACATTTTTTCATTTGTCCAATGGGCTACAGTAGCTGTTCCCCCAAGTCTACTTCTCAGAAAGAAAACATACTGTTCATGCCTAAACCCTTTGCAATCCTATGGGAATGAACTTTTTTGAACTTCTGAACTATCTGGCCATTGGTGCATAGGCTACAACATTGAGCAGTGCACATGTCCTAGTTATCTTAAACTTTCTACCACTTTCTGTAATGTGTGGACTGGAGGCAGGGGGACAGGGGTTCTTGAGCCGTGGATCATGTAGACCTACACTGGCTACAGGGATATACTAAGCAAGAAACTAGGATTATAGCATGGGCTGGGGAGGGGTTTGAGGTTAATAAGTTTATGGTGATCATTAATTGATAAGGGAAATACTAACCAGTCACTCAGCTTGTAACCCATCCCTCATCTTTTTCTGCTTTTTCTTTGGCATTCTAGATGGAAGCATGCAGTGACATGGCTGGAAGGACAATTCCTCAATGGTTTCTCCATCCCTGCAATATACAGTTTAAATACATTTATAGATTATCGAAATAGGCATTCATGTTTTTAATTACACAGCATTGTCAACACAGCACTTGTTTGAGAGTTCCAATTCTGGGAAAGAGTTTGACATGGCCAGTGAGATTTCCCAAATGCAAACTAGGCTGTAATACCTCTTACTGCATAGCATAAAACCTATACCCTTTACCATTCAAGTCATTGTTATCACTGTATGTTATGTGTAGTCATTAATACTGTATCTTTCCCGAAGCTGAGTCATGCCCTCCTTATAACTTTATTGGTGGAACCTCTGTTGAGATTCAGATGTCTTACTGCAAGTCTGAAATGTACAGTACTGTACTTGGGTTGAGTCACCTCAAGAAATAAAAAAAATGGTAGTTGAGGTCAAGCAAAACAACACAAGTCTCTCCACACATTTAGTGGCAACATTTCATTTAGTTACATAGTTGAATTACCAAAGCTTGTATCAAACACTCAGTTACAGTACTGGTCAACAATTAAGTCCCTAAATTGTAGGTCAACATGTCATTATTCTCTACTATGGAGACTTGAATTGAGTCAAAAAATTGTTTGAAGCAAGTCATTGATTCCAGTTGGCAGTTGCAACAAAACTTTGTCTCATGAATGCTACTTGAGTTTCTGTTAAAATACCATTTAAGTTATCAAACCAATATCCCCTCACACCCACCTCTAAAATAGCTTCAAGTTGGTGCTTACCCTTCCTCAATACCCCCAAAAATAACAAGCTATAATCAGTGATCAGTAAGTGTAAATTTACAAGTGATATTGTAAGACAAAGGATAGAAACGTCAATGGTTGAGCTGTAAAAGACCTTACAGGCAATAAAGCTTTAATTCACATCACAACAACAATGTGCCCCCCATACCTACAGCATGTACATTATGTGGCTATGTGCTGGTATGCTCCATTAAGAAACACTTTCAAATAAATACTGTAAGATGCAGTAATTCACACAAATAAACACAAGTACAGGTATGGGTCGAGCAAACATGAACTGGTTACAGATGGGGGGTGCAGTGTTTATTACAGTACATAGCTCATGACTGAGCATAACAAAACATCTTACCTTCCTCTGCTGGCAGCTGTAATAGATGACTTTCTGAAACCGAGGAAGAATTTCCCTCATGTTCAGTTATTGGCTTGCTCCTGGTTGAACAATAATTGTGGGCTCTACCTTTACTTGACAAAGTCTTAGCTCAATATGTGGAAGGTTTTCAACTGACATCCACACCCATTTAAATTGGTTGGCACCTCCATGAACTGTGAAAATACAATTTAAAAAATCTTTAAACATATACTGTACCACACATTAGGTTACAGCTTACAGGATTTGATAATTACTTCAGGTCTTAAGCTCAGGTCACACTACAGCAATATCAGATCGGATTGTGCTTCGATTTTTGTGAGTTTTACTTAAAATATCCGCCATCTTTGATCTACAAGAATAATTAATTTGTCAACCCGTGGAAATAGATCATATTTATCACAGGACTACGAAAATCACAATTATGCTAATTATTTAAATGACGTCCCATCCGCACACAGCTTTTATTGGATACCCGTAGACCAATAGAACTTGTTTGTCAATGTGACCTCACAAAATAATTAGTTTACATTTAATATTCATGGTCCTCCACACAAATCACATAGTTAACACAGGATGGCAAAACAACAAAGGATGGTGGAGATTTTAATCAAAACTCACAAAAATCAGATCGGAATCAGATCCAATAGCACTGTACACTAGTGTGACCTGCGCCTTACTCTCAAAATGTTATTTCCATAATACAGTATATGTCAATTATATTTACTATACATATGAACTTCATGCCAAACCTAGCAACCTCCCCATCCACTGCCAAAAATAAGAATTACTTCTTCCTACATGGTGAAATATCTTCAATACATGCAGAAAGAGATACAAGAAACACAGCCCTAGCCTGCAATCCGAATTCCTGTATGCTACTGTGCATGTGCCATGTGCTGTACTGTACTGTACAATGTGCTTCATGTCCAACTAGTGATACGAGGCTAAAAATATGGGTAGGTTTAGGAGGACAAATGCTTGCCTTAAGGCCTTTGCAAAGTGCTGCAAAAGTGTTTTCTTTTTATATAAGAAACCAAGATCTTGACAATTTTCTCCTTTTTATAGAAACAATAAAGGGTGCGGGGGGGGGGGGGGAGTTTACCTGCCTTCTTTTGGAAGGAGGGGGAAACAAACCCTCCCTTTACCCCTCCCTTAATAGAAAACTTGGTAAGTGGTCACCTGGGGGGGATGGGGGATTGTAAAAGCCAAAAATTCAAGTATGCTCCCTGACAACTAATGATGGTCTCCTCGAGTCCTCTTAGATACAGTACTTTTGCTGTCACTCAACGATATTTATTTTTAAAAATAAAAACACTATAATAACCATCTACAGTATACTGAACACTGACTCTGCCTTTCCATGTCTTGTTCAAAACTCTATGCTTCTTATTCAAAAGGAGATGGAAAATCTCCCCAGAAAGCCCCCCTTTTCATGCATGGTGGCCTCTCTGGCACCATGAGTGTGTCTGGCAGTGCCCCTTACCACAGGCATAGATTTCTCTTTAACTTTGGGGGAAATGGTTTGAATTACGAAACACCAAGAAGATGTGCACGCAAAGCATAAAACCTGACCTGGGTGGGGTGCAGGGGGTTGGGGCTAAGGGCCATGCCTACTGTAGGGCCCCTGGTAGGGTACAGCGGTGAAGCCCTGGGCCGGTGCAGGTCAAGGGGACAAAGCATCTGGAAGCTCCTGGGTATTAACGCCTCAGAGACTCCGGGAAGACAGCTTTATGGGGGTATTCTTGGGTATTTACTGTATATACATTTAGGAAGGACTCTTTTGAGCATAAAATTGAATAGGGCAGACACGTCTCCAGTCTGAGAAGCCAGCCAAGGATTAAACAAATCGTATGTGAACCGTCTCGAGAATTTCAATGAGTATGAGAGACTACTGAGCTTATAAGACAGAAACAACAATAGGGTTGATTACTGGTCAATAAGAGTGTGCATGCAAGCCAGACAGTGCAATAAAAAAAAGCAATCTGACTAAAAGTTAAACCAGAGCCAAAGTTTGTTTTCAAATTACACGTACGTATACTGGTTTATGGATGGGGGAAGGGGCAAAATTTACCACAAACAAGTGGAATGCTGCATGGATAGCTTCCCATACTGAATCTTCTAAAAGCAATCCACCCCATATGAAGGCAAGCACATACAGTATGTACTGAGTCTGTACAGTACAGCATATCATATGGTATCCAGTCAAAACGTCCCTGCCTTTTAGTTACAGTAGCTACAGTACCAAAATGTCCACACTTTTTACCAAAACATTCCTGTACTGTACTACTATAGGAAGTCAAACTGTCCCCACAGAGACTTTAGACTTTAATTCAGAAATCAAAATTAAACTCTTAGTTGAAAACCTGAGGAAAATTTGAATACAAATTAAATAAAATGGAGAATACAAGGATCGATTGTGAGAAAGTTAGGCAAGACTTATCTAATTTTAGGCCTAGACTAATGTTAGAACCTTCGGACCTTGGACTACTCATGTGGCCTACCTGTAGGCCTATATGAAGTTAGTGTTACAACAGGTGGCTGTGGAAGTTAGGCTACAACAAACACTTCAAATGGAATTTAACATACAAGAAAACATCCATTTCATTCAAATACCAATAAAACTAAAACAATTGTTTGAACATCAGAATACTGCAAAGAAAGATATACTTAGAATAGATAAAATTATGGGGAAATTTTGAAAAAAATTTGGGGATGTTTTGGTATGGGGACGATTTGGTCAGGGGATGTTTCAACTGGTAAGCATATAATTGTGCTACATGAGTCGGTCAATTACATATACTAGGTGTTGTACATTGTGTACGTGCCAAATGTTTTGTACCACATGACGTACAGACTCAAGATACTGGCTGACTCAAGATCAGTCACTAATTATACAGACACACAAAAAAAAAAAAAAAAAAAAAAAAAATGCACTGGGCGTCACACTCCCGTTGGTCTGCACATGAACAGAACACTCAAATGAACATCTTTTAGAAGCCCTGAAGTTACAGTATAGTGTACATAGGCCTAGGTTAGGCTGGTAGCCGGTGGTTTTGCCCCCGTGCTAGTTCGCACCTAGCCCTTGAACAGGGCTGTGTGTTACGTTACATGGCCTAAGCTCATTTCACTCCACATCACGTGAAATGAGCTTAGGCCATGTAACATAACACACAGCCCTGTTCAAGGGCTAGTTCGCACCCAGCCATTTCGCCCCCAAAATACCGGTTCGCCCCCAAGCCTTAACCCGTTCGCCCCCTAAGACCTGCCAGTTTGCCCCTAAGACCTACCAGTTCGCCCCCTAAATTTTCTGAATCAGGTAGGTCCCTTTCCAACAAGTGAATGTTTTAGAAAAAAAAAACGATTTCCATGAAGTGAAGTTAAGTTCTTATTTAATTCTCTTTCAGGATGAGATTGGGTTCATTTTTAAAAGGCAAAACAAGTTGTTCATTTACAAGTACTAGTTAGGCCTAACTCACAACCGTGTTACTGTTCACTCCCTGTTCACTCCCCGTCAGTTCACTGCTTTAAGGTTAACATTGACAAGTTCTTCCATGACTGTGGTAGAATCTGATTGTTTGGGGCTGTTGTCAAGCTTTGGTGGTTTGACTTTTAATTAGGGCTTGGACTTAAGGGCATCTTATGGGGCCTTGGCCCTCCTTTGCCCTTCAACCTGTTATGTTATGTTATGTTATGTTATGTTATGTTATGTTATGTTATGTTATGTTATGTTATGTTATGTTATGTTATGTTATGTTATGTTATGTTATGTTATGTTATGTTATGTTATGTCAAACTCAGAAGTATTTGGGGGCGAAACGACCTCCACATTAGGGGCAAAAGGACTTCCACTTGGGGGCGAACTGACAAGTGGGCGAAACGACCAGGGAAAACTGGCTGGGGGCGGACTGGCAAGGGGGTGAAACGACTGGCAACCGTTAGACCTATACCACAATGTTAGGCCTATATTTTGTTTATTCTGTCGCATTTTTTTTGTAAATCTTCCCAATTAAGGACGGGCGTGGAGGCAAAAATACTGTTCCCCAATATTTTCATTGGGGTGGCCATTGACCCCTGCCCTCTCCGCCATTCCCCCTGGATCAAATCCCACTCCTAACAAGAGTTTGCCCTGCTATGTTAGCCATCAATCTTGCACTCTTTCATCTGTGCATGGGGGCTTGTTACTTCTTACCATTGGGGTCTAGACCTAGGCTTGGTCTGCCCGGCCTAGCATATAGGCTGCCCCAACCATTGCCTAGGCCTAGTCTATGCCTAGGCTTAGAAATTAGGAATGATTAGCCCTAGCCTAGGCCTAGCATGTAGTATGATAAGTCTAGAGCCTAATCCTTGTTAGAACACCGACTTGGGAAAGTAGGCTAAAATGTTAGGCTGAATGAAGGTGCCGTAACTCACGAAGAAATGGTTTTTGCACGTTTGCATCCCATTTGAACTGCTGATAGCCTAGGGCCTATACTGTAACTTGTATGTGAAATTGTTCCTTGAGTCGGCCATCCACATGCACCCAAATCGTTAGTCCTCAGTAAAATGACTAACAAGTAACATTGGGAGCAATTACGCCAGGACTAATCCTTGGCTTACTGAGGACCACCAAAGCGTATGGCATGATGGCACGTCCAAAATGTTCAACACTTCATTATCGAACGACTCGTGATAACATAATGTACGATGTTTCTCTTTAGGCTAACCTGTTAATTGCAGTAGCCTACCGAGTAACGTTCAGCAAAGAGCTTACCCAATCGAGAATGAGATCTGTTGTTGTTGTGCGAAATCATCATGCATTCATCGCTGGCTTCATCATTCATGTACAGACTAATAGGCTTGCAATGCGGTCATTCACAGCTTTGCAGTTGAGCTGTTCTTTGCGAAAGTTCCTGTTTGCTGCATTTCATAGCCCACTCTCTCCATATATTCCACTACTGTAAGTTTCATCCTGACATGTTAGGTATTGCAATTTTTGCAAATTCTTCCTCGTACAGGCACACAAGGAACGATATACACGACGTCAGACATTCGACTGTCAATGTGCAGTAGTGCAGTGTGATTACCGCAGCTTTACAATTACACTGTGAACAGTATTACTCCAACATTGCTGAGAGCTATAATTCAAAGGTCTCAGACTGCACTGTTTTCTGTATGTATATGCTAGATACCAGTAATTGTACAGTATAAAAGGCTACACACAAACAGTACACTGTAAGTACACTGTATATGTGTACGTGTTTAGACCAATCACATTACATTACGTCAACGGGGAGGAGTTTGAGCCTGCCCACTTTTTCAACGTCACAAAAGTGTAAACGCCTGTGATTTAGACCTGGCCCTATATGTCTAAATATGTTTGGGGGGAAGCTAGACACCCTTTAACGTTGCGCAAGCTCAGTTTAGCTCGGCCACAATGTAGTCCTTTGGTGAAGAAGCCTGCGCGGCAGCAGTTAGCTGCCCGTGGACAGCAAAGCCGCCGTGTTCAGACATGCATTTCCTGTACTACTTACATAATACATATCGGGTACGCAGGTACCCAAAGAGCCAGCAACGCATGTCCCGGATGTTTTGTGACAATAGAGGGCGGCATGCCAAAAATATTGTCTCAAAGCCAGTACTAGTACATATCATCGTGTTTACGGTAGATTCTAAGGGAAATCAAGGGCGGTTATATTTGGACATCGTTTAAACGGTAAACGAACGTTTATTTTGACCGTTTAAACGTTTAGGCAATTAAACGGAAACTGACAGCCCTAATACATGTGAAACAAAGCTTGAAGTGTCAGGAATTTGTGAAGAATAATTGCGGCAGGAATCTGTTATCCGATACTTATATAGCCTTTCTAACCTCTGGTCCGCTACACTTTATAAATACAGTATTTTGAAACAAAGTTAAGTTGAGAGAATACACATGATTTTTTTTTTTTAGGGAGAGATTAATAATCAAGGATGAGTCTTTTCAAGTATTTTCAACATAATTAGGGATCGCCAAATGAGCCTACTGAGGAAGAAAGTTCTAGAGATGAGTTACTGACTCTATCTGTATCAGGAGATCCCAAAACAGCTGCGTCCCCTGGGGTTCCCCCTACAAGTGGAGATACTGTGGAACAGCCTCCTCATTCAAAAGAATCTGGTACCAAATGAAAGGGGCTACAGCAAAAGAGAGCTATGAGAAAAAAATATTTCAGGTTATTCCAGCCAAGTTGGCTGCAGGAATGGGATTGGCCTCAATTTATTGAAGAAGAAGAAAACATTATGGTGTGCTGTGCAGCTGCTAGACTAATCTGCCGATCTCCAATCCATCTAGTGTCATGGCAAAGGGTTGCCCCAACTTTTGAATTGATGCCATTAAGAAGCATGACAAGAGAGACAAACACATTGTTCCAGTTGCATCAGAGAAGGCTAAGGCAAACCCAACTGAAACTGCAATGTTTCAAGTAATGAAAAAACAGACTTCCAGCAATGTGCAAGGGCGCACATTCTTTTCAGAACCAAATACTTTGTTGCAAAGGAAGGGCTCTCTTTTTCCAAATTACCTCAACTGTACAGTCTCCAAGCTTGGAATGGACTTGACCTTGGCTGCTCATACATAAATGGCAAAGGGGTTGGCCACCTGTATCAAAGGTATGGCACAAATACATCACCAAAGAACTGAGAAAGGAAGAAGAAAATTCAGAACATTTTTCTGTAATATCAGATGGGTTGACAGACATCGCTCACTTAGAACAGGAACTGATTCACATCAGAAACTTTGACAGTAATACCACAGTATCAACAAGTTCATATCTATAGTCTAGCTGGATGAACCAACTGCTGTTGGCTTTAAAAAAAGGTATCCATTCAGGTATGTCAGAAATAGGTGAAGAAACCAAAGAAATCAGAGACTCCAAAATGGTGTCAGTTTGTTTTGATGGGGCGTCTGGGGGGTGATGGGGCCGGGCCAAGAGTGGTGTAGGCCTAGCTACCCTTGAAAAGAATGAAGTTCCACATCTTGTTGAAGTTCACTGTGTTGCCCACCAACTGGAACTAGCCTAAAGCCTAACAAGTAACATGTCCCTCCTTGACATTGTGTTGCAAGCCGTTGGATTTCAAAAATCAAGGGGACCCACTTGTAGATTCCATCATTTTTCACCATGGTAACCCATGGGAATCTACTTTTGTGTTCTGTTAAAAAATGCATGGGTGGTAACTGATTGGTGGTAACCAGTTTTTGGGGTCCAGTGATTTCATCGCCACGGGACCACCACACAATGGGGAACAATCCTTCCTGTGAAATCTGAGGGCCTGGTGCTGACAAAATTTAGCCTTAGACTTACCTGTTCATTGCTCGGAAACTAGGCCTACAGTTAGTATAGTAAAGGCACTGAAAGTGATGCGGGCCAGCGAATGACACATACTAAAAAATTACCTATTATTACAGTAGTATCGTAAGGGGTTGTAGACTTATCTTACTGATGGAACTGGCGAGCAAGCACAACAATGGGTCTATTCAGAGAGTGTAGCAAGTGTGTAGCTGGCTCTCCTCTTCACAGCCACAGCATATGCAAAAGGGGAGTGGCTTAAGACTACACTTCAGTGACTCTGTGGACAGTAAAGGCTCATCTTTCAGCAATGGTTGTCATGTCCTTTTGTTATGGTAACAAAAGGAGCTGCTCCGAAAACCTTCAATGGACTACTGATTAACTGTGCCTCATATGGGATGCAGTTTCAGTCTGTGTAGCTCTTTCTCTGAATTGAATGATGCATAGAGAGCTACTTCTTTTCATACCAGTCTGCCACTCAAAGCAGTTACTAAGGAAAGCTTTTGTTAGTGAAAACTCACAGCTCTCCTGCTAGCTCATTAAGCTGTGTGTGGACTGGGCTGTGTTCACTGAAGAGTGCACAAGCTGAACAATGGCTTGGAGTTTTGCCCTTCAGTAAACCCCGGGAAGAATTGGAGACAGTCCCTAAGTACTGTAATATGAGCTTAACTCTGTTGGAACTATCCAGTGGTTTGTTTAATTGTTTTACACCATGATGAATCCATTTCAGGTGTGTTTGTATCTAAATGTGATTAATTTTCAAGCTTCTCCCAACTACTCTACATTAACATATATTTTTAACATTTAAAGATAATACGCCACCAAAATAACAAAAATTACCTCGTTAATTCTAGCATAAACTGCTTGAAGTACTCCTTCAGCTGACATAGTTATTCGTGTTTAATGTGACGAGTGCATAAACTAAGTTATTAGGTTATTTTGCTGTGTTTGTAACTTGACCAAACTTAACGTCTTTCTTAGGCAGGTTAGGTCAACAAGTGAAACAAGTTTGCACGGTCCCGTGCGTAAGACTCCAAAATGCCTTACTCCTGAGAGGACTCCGTTGCTCAACACTTCTGTGCTACACTGTTGATTCACACTGAGGACTAAACCATATGGCTTGCTACGTAGGTACTGCGTAGTAGGTACAGTACCTATAGTACATAAAGGTACAAAGTTAATTTAAATGCTTGCACACTACGTATAAGGAAAATTCGTCACTATCGTTGCCATTTTGAGGTTGAGGAAGGAGAAAATTTCAAATTATATCAATCACTCTTTAGCTAAATTTTGGGTAGAACTGGGTTACAGTTAGTTTCCGCCCTCGCTACTTTCCGCCCCTCAAAAACTGTGTTTTCCGCCCCTTTTATTTTTAGCAGAAAACATCTTTTTGGGAGGCAAAAGTAATGGAATGGAATATAATTTCAGTGGTACTTTTGTCAAATAAAGATTCCATCAACTTTTCCTTAAAGTTTCAAACTTAATCGTTGTCTTTTACTATTCAATGTGACCCCCGTTACTGCCATGTTGACATCTTTCCAAGCAGCATTCTCACTGTAGACTTCAGTATACTAATACGTACTTACGTACATGTATATGGCATTCAGTGCTGTGAGGAATTGTTCACACAATCAGCATAAGCCTACCTACTGTATAGACAAGCGGACTACTTACACGTAAAAAAAATATGAGTCTGTGACCAGACTTGCCGTTTAGAAAAACGGTCATACAATTGGTTCTTTTCGATGAGGATACTGAAAAAGTTTTAGGGCCTATCCACAAATTTCATTGTTGTCGTGTACTTGGATTTGAAATTTAAAGTGGGCATGACACAGCCACAAAAACTTTTGTGTATTGCAAGATTCGATGCAGAATTTTACAAATATCATCTCATACCCGATTAAAAACCTGTACAATTCGACAAAAAGATATTTGAAGGAAAACTTCCAAATCCAATTTCGAAAAATGCCGCAACAGGTCACCTGACTTTTATGATGCAATTGGCGGCACAAACCCAGCCCTATTTAAGAACGCGCACCTAGATGTGGAACTAATGTAACGCACGGTAAAGTTATCTTATCTTAGCAACTTCATGAAAACGATTGTATTACAATACTCGTCCAACATACAGAGCAAATGGCGCGGACCATGGTAGGGATTCGGAGCAAATCATTGGCCAATTATATGTTCGCGTGTAAAAACAGTTCTATGTGCAAGAAAGACGCGGTTCGGGAGCTGTACAGAACAGCTATGAACATGTATGGACAATCCACAACAAGCGCGTCCCTACTACAAGCGCAATGCACAATTCACAATGTAGTCAGTGGCCACGCTCACTGCTATCGTAGCACTGGTGTTTGCAATGATGTACTCGCTAACACGAGTTACCATGCACATGATTCGATGATTGTGAGCTCCCTGTTACAGTGTTGCTAACTGTACCTCCAATGACGTCACCATCTTGAGACGCGCTCATACACGTTTTTTCGCTCTCGGATTTCAAATGGGCTGAGTCTGGCCTGTAATTGGGAATTCACTGGGTCGTATTTCGGTATTTATGGACATAATTTAGTAGGGAAAACATTCACTTTATGTCAAGGTGTACCCAAAGAATATTTACCGCGAAACTTACTTTGGCCTTGTCTAGCCCTTGAACAGGACCCAGCATTACGTTCCTATTCTATACACTTCATTTCTGGGCCCTTGCCCGGTATACACAAAAACACAGCTCATTTGCCTACTCACGCATGAGTAGGCATCCCTCACGTCCCCAAAAAGATACCTTTCCTCACCAAACTTTCCACAGATGATCTTTGTCATCACATTCACCTTCCACACAAGTCTGTTAACGAAATAAGACCTTTAAAAGGGAAATTTTGGCTGGATAATTCTGCAAGTAACGTTAAGCCTGTGCAGAGTAATTTTTCAGTTGAAGAAGTCAGTGTTTGTCATGTGACCTCATATAAAACGGGGAAACCTGCGCAGTGACTGTACAATTTCTTAATGTACAGAGAGCTTACTATATGACGTACAAGTATTGACTAACCGCGCTTACTAATTGGTCTTCGATATCTTGTTGAGCGGAAGTCCTTCCCATCATGCAACACGGTAGCAGACGAGGTGTGTACCCGATTTGGAATTTCGAAATCCGGCCGGAACCGGATTTGCCGGATTTAAACCAAAATTCCGGCCGGAATTCCGGCCGGATTTGCCGGATTTAGTCCAAAGAAAGAACAAGAACCTATTGGTGGGGTTAAACCTTAGGAGCCCCATCAATTATAATCTGAAAAGGAACCAATTACGATTCTTAAAGGGAAGCAATTGTACAGCCTTCTAGACAGCACAGAAATTCAATATAATTATTCCAAGCAATGTGGCATCATTAAAGACCAATTTTATCCCAAGTCAAACGTAGCATGAGTTTTTCCAAGGCAAGTCGGGCAAAGCAGTGCAAAGCACCATATTTCTCCGAAATTACCCATAGTGCAACAGAACAGTGACGTAAAACCTGCACCTAATGTATACTTTTGTTTGCTATAGCGGGATATCATACATACTATACTGCACAAACGTTCGTAACACTACTGAAGACTAGCACAACTGCCCATCGTTTCATTCATTTTACAAATGTTTCAACGGTTGAGTTTGAGATAAAGGTTCAGAAATGAAAAGATTAACTCCTTAAAAGCATATGGCTGCCTCTTCCGGGCCAAGTGCATATGATTTTGAGCCAGTTCGACCAAGGAAAACTCGAGCACCTGCGAGCGATGTAACCAGCACCCGCAGTGAACCAGCCGTACAGTCTATACAAGCTAACGTTAGACCAAGGGTCAGTACGTTACGTATACTGTAGGCTTATACTAGTATAGCAATACGTAGCCTATGCCATATAACAATAACACCGATTGATGTGTATGGTGTCTTAGCCGATTTCTCTTCGCGATTGCCTTCTTTTAACGTTTAAGTGTCCACAAATATCCTACATTACTTACGAGAATTATAAAAGGTTCGACTAAATCGAATCTTTGCGAAAATGAGTGAAAACGAACCTAACTGTAGCACCGAAAAGCATGCTAAAATACGGTCTCGCTAGTCCCAGCTTGTTGTTGTTACCGCTTGTAGTTTCAGGGTCTACCGGAAGTAACTTATCTTGGTTTGTACAAAAGCAGTCAGAAATAACTAGTATTTTTTATTTGAGGGATGAAACAAAAAGAAGAACAAAAAATTATTGGGTTATCAAAAATTTTTATCAGTAAAGCAAAAGCAACTATTAAGTTTTTTAAGCTTCGTAAAGGGTAATTATAAATTCAGCTATAAGTGTACGTAAGTTGGTAACCATTTTTGTGAAATCTGATCAGGTGCAGGTTTTACGTCATCAATCAGCTGATCCATGGTCGTGTTTCTTCGAGTATGGCGATACTCATGTCTTGAAGAGCGGGAGATTTGAAACTTTTTTTTCGGTATGAGTTTTTTGTGGAAAAACAACACAGTAGTGTTAATATCTAATGTTTATATATGTACTACACATATGTGGGGAGTCAAATGGCCACTATTGCTCCCCTTTAAGGTGATTCAACGCATGTTTTAAATTTTGGTTTAAAAAAATTCCAGTATAAATCCTATGCTATACTGTACACGCAAAGTGGTGGTAATCATGCTAGTAGCAGTGTAGGAGTCAGGTAGGAATGATCTCAGGAAGTTGTCCAACTGTCAAAGGACCATAGGATGTAGACTATGCTACTGTAAGTAATGTGAAATTTTCGTGATGTACATACAGTACTGTAGGCCTATCAGTCATTGGCATTATATTTCATCGGTTTTTCACCTACTGTATTTACTCTATTAAACGCCCTGGGGGCGTGAAATTTTCGTTAAGGGGGGCGTTTAATAGAGTCAAATTTATGTGACTTCTGATAAACTGCTACATATGGCATACTGTACTGTATTTGTCCATTTGGTTGTCATGCTTCACAATCAGCTGTGAGCTTCTCCCCAATGATCCGTAACCAAACTTCCCTATAAATATGGTAGCCACGAACAGCACTCTGAACTTTGCAAGTGTGATCAACTTTCGCCGACATCTTGATATGTAACGTTACACACCGAAGTGACTTTTTTACGTGCCCGCGGTATATGCATGCATGCATGCTGTGCACAGTATACAGCCAGGCCTCATGGTACTATACTGACCGGCCGGCTATACGCACGTACATACGGTACTTGCATAATAGTTACCGTGAGTAGCACCATTTCACTGTTAAACAGTTTTCCTGTGTTGAATTTCGATTTTTATGTTAGGCTGTTCGGATAGGCTAGCGAATATTTGTATACCTGTACCTACGGTATGTACAGTACCACTTTCGAACCGCAAATGAAGCAGTATAGGTTCGCGGTATGTGATAGCGTGATGGATATCAACAGAAATTAGTTGCAGATACATGCCTTTTACTTCAGGATACAGTATGGGACTTTAGGAGATTTCGTGGCTTCAAGGCAGGACTGTTTCATTTTCCTTTTACCATATTGTCTTTGGAATTAACAATTTCACTTTATGCAATGTGACGAAAAAGTGGGGGGGGGGGGCGTTTATTAGAGAGGGGGCGTTTAATAGAGTAAATACGGTATTAATTGCAAAGCTGATTTTAATAGTCAAGGAATCACTGACACTATTTATACTGCCACCATCATTTATACTAATTTAGTTGACAAGTATCGATATTAATGTGATTAGAAGATTTGTTAGTAAAACAGCTGAAAGGCCCCAATAAAAAAAAAATACTTGATTCTCATCACTGTGGAAAGACTGACTTAAAACACTAGTGGATATATTTTTTCTTTTAATTTGGTACTACTGAATAAAGCCCTTCCTGGTTCCTGTAAGTCAATGCCGCCCCTCATCACCTTCTATTTATGTAATTCCCCAGCTTGCCAGAAAACACAATCTGGCATCAGTCATATGGCACCGAGATAGCACCCTCTTAACTAGAGGGCAATGTGATAGCTCTTCCTCTCTCAATGCAACTTGCCACTTGAGTTGTTGTAGTTCACATGTTCCTCAGTACTTACACACCTTGTACACCTAGTAGCTATCTCTCCATGGTGTCAGAACAAGTCCGAGCTTGAAGACGGGCAAGAGGAGAGAGGAAGAGCTACCATGTTGTCTTCTACTTCTAGAGGGCACTATCCTTGTGCCAAATGACTTATGCCAGAAAGTGCTTGCAGGCAAGCCACAGAATTACATATGTAAATAGGAGGTGAGTATCGGTGTTCACAGACTCTGAAACCAAGTAAGTTTTGTTGATTGCTTCCATCAACCCCAACTGCATTTTGGCTAAGAAAATTTGACAACTGACATCTTTTCTGATGGTTTTTGAATATACAGTATATTGCCCAGAATCACTATTAATCCAGCAACTGATTTCTGTACATCAACTTGAAAAGAGCACTAGAGAAGATTTATCTGGGTTTGATAAGCTGTGGGTTAATTCATTGACACTGCTTCACAAAATATTTTAAATCACTGGGGCCTGTTATGAGTAACTTTACTGCACATACATTAAGTACCGAATGGGGGTGACTAAGTCCTTCATCATATTAGAAAGTTTGCAACTAATGATAACACCCTGTAGCAAGATCTTTAAATAATATTGTTAGTAGCACATTCCCATCCTAGTCTTTAGCACTTTATGACATTTTATCAAGTCCTGTAGTAAATTAAGTTGTGTTGTTCAGCTTATCCACAAATCCGGCCAGATTCAAGACAAAATCCGGCCGGATGCCGGATTTGGAAAAATCCCAAAATCCGGCCAGAATTCCGGCCGGATTTGAATTCCGGTGCACCCCTACAGACAAGCAAGCTGTCAAGATGTAGATGTTACTGCGAAGGATGGCACCACATTTTTCCTGCCTTTTGCTATGAATTTGCTGGTATTAAACATTCCAGAAGGTATAAATGGTACTGTATTTAAGAACACTCAAAATCATTATGTTAACTCAAATCTGTTCCATGAACCATACCGTAATTAGAGCTCAGTTTGTTGTTTTGGCTTAAAACATCGTTACCTTTGTATATGTAGGCCAGTGACCGTAGTAAGGAGTGACTACAAGGAGCGGATTATACGGTCACGTTCAGTGACTAGGCCATGTCATGCCCTCTTTAAAGTTAAAAGTTATTTTTAACACATGTAAGTTGAAACATTACTTTCCGCCCTTAGATTTTTAGGGGCGGAAAGTAGCGAGGGTGGAAACTAACGGACCCCATAGAACTGTGGGTATAAACACATCTGTAGGTTACTTACCATTTGATAACGGCAAGCAGGAGAGTGCTAAGGTTTGTTTCATTCTGTATAGGCTAGGCTAACCATTTTGAAATGGTCTGGTGCGTCATTCAACGACCCACCATGCTACAGTACAGTTATAGCCCCTTATAAATAGGCTCCTGTAGGCCTAACCTTATGCCTAACTTAGGGCTAGGCTACATGAGTGTATAGCCTAGGCTAGAGGCCTGATCTAGCCTAGGCTAGGTCACTAGGTGTGTGAATATAAACAATACAGTACGATCAAAGCCAATGTGCTAACTGCTAAAGCTAAGCCTAAGTTAACGTAGTCCTCAGTAAAGGACTATGTATGGACGGTCGCGTAATTGCTCCCTATACATAGGGAGCAATTACGCGACCGTCCATACATAGTCCTTTACTGAGGACTAAAGTTAACGTAGAGTAGACTAGGCCTTACGTTAGGTCATGAGTTCTTACCCGTTTCTGCCAACTCTGGAAATCTCAAGGTTGGCCTAGCCTAGGTCTAGGCCTAACTAAATTTAGTGCCCGTCCGGGGTAGGTTAGCCAATTAATGTCGGGGCCGGTAGGCTGCAATCAAAAGCAATTCAACTCCCAATTAGAGTTACCGTAGTTCAAATATAGTATTATTACTGCTCTACTAAGTACTATACTCGTACTCCAAGGTCAGTCGGGAAGTGATAAATCGCACCCCTCTGGCAACACTTCATATTAATAAGTTGATACGTCCAGTTTAAATATTCATATCATGTCTTACCGGTGTGGCAGTTTTTTCGGTCCCCTGTCCGACGGGGCCAAAAGAACTGGAGTTTTTCAGTTTTATTGGTCCTAGGACAAGAAAAGCTAGTTTTTTTGGTCTGGGGTAGGACAAAAAAAAAGCTAGATGTTTTGGTCCGGGTCTAGTTTTTTTGGTCCCATGAAATAGAAGCTTTTTTGGTCCGTTTCACTGATCGATTTTGTACGGTGGCCGAGAGGGGACAAGAAAAAATGGTGATTTTTTTTGTTTTTGTTCGCATCTTAATTATCTCAGGATTCTGAGTTATTTAGTCAGAATTCTGAGACAATTAAGATGCCGACAAAAAAAAATCCAAATTATTCTTTTTTGGTGGTTCCCTCCCGGCCAAATACTACAATAACAAATTGTATGACCAAATACAAAATATTACAGGACCCAAGTGACGCGATTCAGGCGAATCCTGAGCGGACAAAATAATTGTAAGGGGGGGGGGGCGGACCAAAATTTATCCACATTCTTTTGTTTTACAATGAGGCTGTGGCATTGGGGAAATAAATAGGGAACATCAGTTTATGCAAAAAGAGAGAACAAGTGGCGTGCCCCTGATTGATAGGTGACACCCAGGGTTAATTACCGCCTCTTTTAGTTCAGAATGAGTGTCATCCTGGTGTGGGGATTAAGGGCGCCGTAGGGATACATGGAATGTACGGGTTACTGTCCTATCAGAGAGTATGCGAACTGATTTATCAGTATCATTGTCATATTGTCATTCCTATTTGCTGGCTAAAGATAAAACAAAAATGCTTCCTATGAGAAGGCAGAATATATTTGTCTATGCGGAGGGCTGCTCCTTCAGCATGCGAATGGGAACCGCTTTCTCGCTGTCAAAAGTGCGAGTAAATTAATTGCCAAAACAAAGAAATGCGTGTGAATACCTGTTGCATATGCAGCAGGGATCCACGTGTATCCTTTTTTTATTTGTAGTTTGTTACTGTCATTTTACAGGCATTTTTTAACAGACAGTTTGGTTTGCCCATAAAGGGGAGAGTATGCATGCATGGGTTGTAGGGTAACTTCCTGCGTAGGCTAGTAGACAATCCTACAAAATGTTTCAGTGGCTAATTCAACATCCACAGCTAAACTTGAAACAGTGTTCACTCTTTGAAATCACTTTGCAGTGAAATAAAACTGGAATACGATGCCCATATGTATAGGCTACCGGTAATTTGAAAGTACTAATCGCAGGCTAAATGTCCTTTTTAAAGCAGGCGAACGCAACGCATTAAAATATATAAAGTTTTCATACCCGGAAGATCCATGCAAGTCACCAAGGGGGGGGGGGGGGGGGGCGGGAGTTGCGAACGACCCTCCTGTTCTTTTTTACATAAACGTTGAAAGGATGTACCAAAAGTCGAAAAAGGATTTCTTCTGCCAAAAGTGTAAGTTTCTTTTGAAATGTTAAATGCCTAATCTAGGTGCACTACATGTAGATCGAGTCCCCCGAATGACTATTTTACCCCTTACTTTTTGTAAAGCCCGGTTCACACCGCCACGACGACCCAAGACACGACGGCGACCACCCAACGCGTCGGCTGGGGTATGGGCGATGTGAACACTCCCACGACTACGATTCCGTCGGGTCGTATGCCGTCGGCAAGATTAAACATGTTCAATCGTAGTCGGGTCTAGGCGGTACTCGTTGTGTTGGTGTGAACTCGTCTTCGACGCGACAAACAGGCCTCATGCGGTTTGTCCAATCAGAGCGCAGCATTCACCCATGGTCTGTTCAGCGCGAAGCCAACTGCATGTTTGCAATGTATGCCTGCTAAGCGGACTGTGATTTTGCGTTGATGAATTGCCCACAATGGTTGTGCTGTACAGCAGGATAATGAACGAAATGACTCGAGAATAAGGAGCTATTCGTGTAGGGACCATCTTTTTTCTTCATTTTAACAAGTGTACAAAACGTAAGCGTGTTGGAGGCGAAAGACATACGAACACTTCTTTTGAATAGTGGGGCGATGAATTTTGCGCTAAATCAGTCAGAGTAGACTAACACCATGTGATAGACCTACGAACTGGAGGTTCGAAGACTGGGTAAACCCCAAAGATATTATAAGCATATATTCCACACGCTTACTTACACTGTTGCTGAAATTGATTCCTCATAGAGACGTAAATATCGGGGTGGAAGTGTAGATGAGACCTAGCGTTGACCAGTCTAACCGGCGATTCGTGTAAAAACTAAAGCCGCATTAGCAAAAAAAAAAAAAAAAAAATCCATCGTTCAAAGAGGTCAGTGTGCGTACGCTTTTACAACGCATTACATACGCGAAGAAGACGTTTCTCAGTGTATTATCAGGATTTTAGTTGATGCAAACTTCTGCGTGCTCGGAAAACGAACGCACTTATAAAAGTGCGTCACTTGAAGATACTTTGCACAGAAAAAGACGGAACAAGTCCGTTAACTTCAAACCGGTCATTGTGCGTTCATGTTCAAACATTTACGTAGGCCTAGAATACCGAGCCAATTAGAAATTACTTCCTTTTTAAGGGGAATATTTTTCTTTCTATATTTATTTTCAAAATAACAAGTGTTAATACCTTTGTAAGACATTCGTTCGCCTACGAAGGCTGGCAGATAAATCTGCAATATTCGACTTGTATTCATCCTCTTGCATGTAGACACAAGCGTGCTGGGTGGAGACGGCGGTCAGAGCAGGGAGGTGTTAGAGGTCCTAACACCTCCATGGTCAGGGAGTAGCACCGTGGTCTTCTTGAGCTTCTTTTTTCGCCTTATGTTTTTTGAAGAATTCTTTTGCCTCATTTTGAGCGGAACTCCAGCTGGTGCGGGGACCTCCTCCAGCCTACGTCCCAGGGAAATCACAGCCCTTAAGAGAAGCAAGCCAATGAGCCACAACTGGAAAAAAGGCCGTGGCCAGCCCGACTTTGACAATTCGGTTAGAAACTGAGCCGTTAAAGCCCATCTAACTTACTAATTCATATACCGAGTTCAATCTTTTAAAGGACACGATACGCAAACTTTGGACAGTGTGAAAGGCCTACTTTAGAGCCTGTACACGACAATAATTTCTTAATTGCGACCCAGAGGCCAAAAAATGAACCATTCCAAATTTATTGTAGGGCCTAAATCTCAAACCTGGAATAGCCTGATTGATGGCGCGCCACGTGCAGCGTCGCTCCATCGATTAGTGTCGGAACGGTGTGACATGGTATTTTCATGGGTTTAGGAAGGCGCCAGAATGTCTACGATTTATGCAGATTGTCTACGACAGGTGAAGTCTTGTCGCGTCGTAGGTAGTCGCGGAGGTGTGTACCGGGCTTTAAGTGCCGTCCGACGGCAGGTCCTATTGGATGTATGTAGCTACACCTTTCCATAGTATTATGATCATATATCTAATAGTGCTTTTCATGAAATACCTTTAAAATATGTTTTTTTAACAGAACAACCATTTTTATTGAAACCATATTAGAGCGATATGTTCAGCTCTTGAATTCTGTTCATTTTGGGTGGGTAAACTGCTTCATGTCAGCATAGGCATGGGGGCAAGGGGGGGGCAAGGGGGGAACTTGCACCCCCCCCCCCGAAAGTCAAACTTGTGAAAAAAATAAATTAAAAATTGAAATAAAAAAATTAAAAATCATCAAAATATCTTCACTCACAGCGTCAGTTTTTACTCGTGAAATATGGGGACATTTGACCAGGAATAGTAAAAGAGAAGAAGCCATGCTTAATAGTGAAATCGTTATTTGGGGACCATCATTCGTGATATCTATTTGAAATTTGCAATTTTAAAAAACTATGCCAAAATTGCACTAGTTGTCAGGTATGTAGTGTGCATATGGCATCCGACTATTGATGAATGCGTTGGTCTTGGTTTGGTCCCGTCCTGATCTCTAGTGGCGACGCGCGGATGTAACTGAGATATAAAAGGTGAATATGGGGGGGGGGGGGGGGATATGATTCATAATTGGGTAACGGATATAGGCCTATATAGGCTGTTTGACAGTTATAAGTTTTATCGTGCTCAGGCGTGCGAGGCCGTTACCGAGAGGCAGATTTCCCTTCAACAATTTTTACATTGAAAATTCTAAAAATCTAAAAATTACAGACATGAAATTCCTGTTTCAGAGCTGGGTACATGCAGCTTATAACACTCGCCAAGTGTCGTTTCCGGCCATCTGGAGTTTTTGTAAGACCCAAAATTTTCTTGTACGCTCCGCGCCAACCTATGGTGGCGCTCCGCTTAGATAGTGCACACAATTCAATCATCCATAAATGACCTTGCCCCGCTTGTAAAAATTTCTGTGGACGCCCATGAGCATAGGCTCATTATACATGAATACTAAAACGAAAGTGCACCTGCGGGATATATCAAATTGACTTAAAATCTCAATGAAGTGGTGGCACCGATATTTAAGGGATAAGTCGCATTAAGCTGACTATATTATGGTGAATAAACCGTCTAGACTCCAAGTTCGCAAAATAAGGGTCGGGGCGAAGTCGAGTCCATTATGTTGCTAATTTGGAGTCAAGAGGGCTTATGAGACAGTAATGATCAGACAAATGTGGTTTATTCCTACCTATCCATTGTCATTCATTTTTTCATTGGGGGGGGGGGGGGAGGTGGGGCAAGTCATTTTACTCTGGGGTCCCACCCTACCCCCATGCTGGTTGCGCCACTGCAGTTTTGAATGATTCTCTAAATTTTTTTTGCATTGCAGAAGTCATTTCGCTTAAAATTTCTTCACGATTTGTTATTTAAGCCTTTGCTATTTTTACCTAATTAATCTTGAATACGAATCATTATATTCCACGTGATTTAAAGTGGTTTTCTTCTGGGAATCCGTTGCCTTTGTATACTACCACTCCAGTTGCAATTGGATCCACTATAGCCGCACCTCAACTTAAAGAGAAAAACTTTCTGATGATATTGTCATTTCAAGATTTAAAACTTTCTCTTTGATAACCAAACATGGACCGATCAAATATTCCTGGCTAGCTGGGATAATTAGTTAGGCTACATACAATGTTCCAAATACAATTACCGTAAGCATTCGAGTAGTGATCTAGTAAAGGAAATATGATATTAAAAGAATCGAATTCAATTTCTTAATTTCAGGGAAAATATCAAGGAAAATAGGGAAAAATTCCACTACAAATAGTAAAATAGGGCTGTTTTACTGATCAATGTCCGGGGAGTGTAAAATTTGTGAAAAACCACAGTCATTCAACATTTGTTTGAGTTGCGGTTGAGGGAAATCTTTCTTTCTTCTTTTCTAGACAGTGATTACACACAGTTTGTTGCCTTTTAGCAGTCACTTAATTATTAATGAAAAATTGAAAATAGTGAAATACACCGCCAACTAGTAATGATCGAGGGCAATATATACTGAGTACCGTATATCTTGAGGGGACATGATGGAAGAGGTGAGTCATTGACAAAGGGTCTTTTCCTGGAGATCCTTGAAACTTTAGGGAGAAATGATGACACCATAAAGAAACATCTCGAGCATTCTGCAAGAATACCAGATATACCTCACCAGACACCCAGAATGACATATTGAGTTCAGCAGAACTTAAGTTTCAAGTGAAAATTGTTTGGGAAATGCCATTTTCGACTGTCCGAGGGGTCCCATTTTTCAAAATTTTCTGTACGCTTCACGCCAACCAATAGTGGGGATCAGCTTAGTCTTTCTGGCTAAATTTACTGGTGAACGTTTATCTGCAATTGAAAACTTAAAAGCTTTAAGTTTTCAGCTTGGATCTCCTTCATAAGCCTGGGAAATGTCATTTCCGACTATCTGAGAGGTACGAACTTTCAAATTTTCTAGACGCTGAGCGCCAACTATTGGTGGCGCTCCGCTTAGATTATCTTTGGGGCAGAATTACATTTTTCGGGCAAAAAATCTTCTCTAGTCCAGTGGAGTGGTGAACTGAGCTGATCAGTATCTCAAAAGCGTGTTTGAATCTGAGAAAATACACAAATTTTTCTCACCAGAATGAAAGACAATTAAACCTGACAAATGCCATTTCCAGCCATCTGGGAGCAGTTTAAATCCAAAATTTTCTTTGTACGCTACGGGCCAACTGATGGTGGCACTAAGCTTAAATAGTAAGCTCCATGAATGTATCCCCCTCCCACACAGTGGCGGAGCTGCCATATGGTCGGGGGGCGGTCGCCCCCCTGACGGACCAAAATCGTCTGTCGGCGCCCTTTTTAGGTTTTGAACATACTTTACTCTTGCACCATTGTTGGCAAAAGATATAATTTAACAGCGTTTTTTAAGGCCCAGATAACAAAATGCTCAAACAGCCACCAGTAACTGTACTATCTGTCCTTTATTCTGATGGAAAGGGCCATCTTCTGTAATATAGGAATAGGTTTAACCGAAACGTACCTTCACGCTTTATTCGCACCAATGAATGTTGTCACTGTGCTAAGTTAATTACTTCTACGTCAAGCGTGGTTATAAGCTTACAAAATACACAGACTGACATTAAATTAACCCTCCCGGCCAATAAAAGATGTTGCTAAGGGCGCAACAATAACTGTAGAGCAAATAGCCCTCTTGTTGTCGGGGATAATTGTCAACATAGACAATAAAAAGAGTTTTATAAAGATAGCAAAATAGCTTCCACAATTTTTTCTGTCAAAATCATTTGAAGAGAACATTTAGGTTAACATAAAATAAAACCTTTTATCATAGTGGTAATGATTTAAAATTTTTAATGAGCAGCTTTCATTTTGCTTTTCTTCAAGTGACCATTCTCATGATAAATGACTATTTCTGACACTGCACTATAATCCCATGAAAATGCTTATTTCTGTACTTTCGTTGTCTCAAAAGCCAGAAAATTGCAACTAATAGGCCAAGGTTTAGGCTACTTTCATTTATTATGAATTTGGTAACTATTTCTTGCAATGTACTTAATAAATGGCTATTTCAGAGTGGTCACAATTACGTCAATGAATGTTTCTTCGTGTACTTATCTTGATTTCCAGATACCAAAAATGTACACCTATGAGAGATTAATTTCCATAATTTTCGCTATTTGGCTCTAGCAGGTTTAATCTTATCTTCACAGTAGCCCATTATTACATTAAAATATTAAATCAACACCTGACAATAAGACTAAATATGACCGCCTCCTTACAAGAATGTGAAAGAGAGGGATCTAAACATGAGCGTCGGCAAGTAGGGAAAAGGGGGGAACTTGCCCTCCCCTGGAAAAATAAAAAACCTGAAAAAACGAAGAAAACATAAAGAAAAAGACGAAGAGAAAATTAACATTAACATTTTTTAACAGTTCACTCACTATTTCCCCTATTTATATGCGGTGAATAGGCTTAAGAAATGCCATTTCCAGCGATCCGAGAGCATTTTGGGCCAAAATTTCCTTGCTCTTCGTGCCAACTCATGGTGTCAGGGAGCTTTTCTCCCCTAAAAGAATGTTGTCCCCCCCCCCCCCCCCGAATTTTCTTCTGCGTAGGCCATGTATAGAAAATTTAAACATTTAAACAGGAGAAATGGCAAAGTAGTCTTCTACTAGGTGGGGAATATCAAATGGAAAGTCTGAACAGCTTTGGCTTAGCTGAAGCTTAGGGTATATACTCCTTCGAAGCGCCCCTTCAGACCCATTGTCGCCCCCTCCGACCGAAATTCTCAGCTCCGCCACTGTTACTATGGTATTTTCCTATGCGCAAGTAAAGATTTTTGAAAGCTTGAATAATGTGATGACCGAAGGGCAGTCCAGGTATTTCTCGGTCTTTGCATTTTCTCTTGGTATTTCATTTGAATTTCAACTTTCAGTTCTCACCGTCTCACGTGCTCGTTTTTGTTAGAAATGAAAAGACCGTGCCCGCCCGATCCGACGTGTAATGCTTTCTTTCGATTTACTTAGTTAATAAGCCCTTCTACGGGAACTTTGTTTTCCAGAAGGTTACAATTTTGCACGGTGTTGTAGCTGTGCACGCAGTAACACCCTTGTTCGGTCAATACGTAATACCTTCTGTAAGTGCTTCGAAGGGAGATATTTTGTGGTTTCAAAGATGTTTACATGGGGAACACATAACGTTGCAAACAACGTGATAGTATGTTTATCAACTTTGCAGTTCGTCCAATACCGTTTTTCACAAATCCCCTAGAATAGATTCCAATAATTCGCAAGATCAAGTTCTAACTAGCGTGTTACGTTGTGCAACAGGCGCAAATATTCCCAAGATCATTGGGAACTTTCCAAAAGCTCATATGCTACCTCGTACATGAATATTGAACTCCTTGTGACGTTAGTGTGTCGTCTGTGTCATTAATATGAAGTGATTGCCAGAGGGGTGCGATTTATCACTTCCCAGGTCGGGACAGTCAGTGTGTTATGAGTCTGACACTTAATCACGCATGATCATATTATTTCCGTGACTTGCTTCTCGAAGGAGAGCTGCTAGGCAGTCCTGTACTATACTACGCACAGATCAGTGTGAAGCTAGCACAGAATTCAGCCTTACATTCGCCTAGTCAACGGCATGATTCAGTCTAACATAGGCCTATCGACCGTTCTGAAAGCCAACAAGATGGACTGATATTCTTCTGCGCCTGGAAAGCCTAGTTTTTTGCTGCGCAGCCATTCCGTCCTCTTGTCTACCGCCCTGAAATGGAAAAGTCCCCAATACAACACTCAGATCGAACAAGTTGCAAAAGTCTCTTCTGGAATTATCAATTGCCAAATAAAACGGCAAACAGATCTTAGAGGGGTATCAAGTGGCAAAAATTTTGCCTGGGAAAATGTAGTGGTACATTTAGTGTGGTAATTTTTCACCATGTTGCTATTTGCTTATTTTTTGTTGAAGTAAATATTTTACTGCAAATGGAAGGTCAAAATAACAACTCGCTCAGTTGATCTTACAGTCTGGGTAATGATGGGCCACTTCTGGCTGTCTGAGCTGAGAGATACGGTCATTTTCCGAAAATTTTTGTGCGCTCTGCGCCATCCTACGGCGGTATCCACTTAGTCAAAAGTCACAACGGGGAGCATCAGAAATCCAACTCCCACAAAAATATATAGACCACAAAAAGAAACTCCTAGTAACGCCACTAGTAGAAACGCTCTGGCTCTGACCATATGGACGGTCCACCACTTAATTTAGGCCTATAGTGTGGTGTGTCAATGCAACGGAGTAAAACCAATTAAAACGGGCCGTGTTTAAAGAAATTTTCCGTGATTTGTGACTATTATAGGCAAAAATGTCTTCTGCGCTCGGCACCAAGGAATGGTGGCACTCGGATATGCGTCTGGTAATCATTGCATATTTTGGCGCCATTGTGTATAGACGAATCCGATTAGCGCTTGGTTTTAGTGAGTGTAGGCCACCATTAGTGAGGTCCATCAGCCTTGAATCGCCTTTATATATCGTCTACATGAGTTTCAAACCCTCATATTCAGTGAAATTGATGGAATTAAGATAAAATGTAGTGTACATAAATTCATGATAGAGGGAAGGGAATCGAAAGATTTAAAGGTGACGGACCCCAGTAATGGCCGACTGAAATCAGACCATCACTTGCTGTCCGGATTCGTGTATAACAGCCCAAATCTTTTCCAGGCAAATGATCCGCGTAGTGGTATAAGGTGGTAATTTTCAGACCATTTTGCTATTTGCCCATGTTTTATTTAATGAATGGTCCTTCGAAAGCGAAGGCTCCTCGAAATAACGACTGACTATAGAATATTCGGTTTACAATTGTCCCTATTCACCGTTGGCTGGTCTTCCTTTTTTCTACTTTAAATCCCGTGCCGAGGGTTCTTAATATAGCTATTGGTACTGTTTTATAAACTGCCTCTGAGCTGTGAGCCACGTGTTTTGTAATCGTTTTGACTTTTCATGAAAATTTAACTGACTATAATGATGCGTTGTTTTGTTCAGTCAGATTTTTCAAAGGATTAGGGCAATTGTAAGAGTTTTCAGTGTTAAAACATGCTAGATTTTTTAAGCCTTAAAAATGGTTGTCCGATTTTATCCAGGCCGTTGCCCGAAATTCAAGTCCTCATTGCGAAAATTATTTTTGTACCTTATGTTTCGAAAATTGGGCGACTACATAACTACTGATTATCTGGAGTATGTCAGTGCTAAACACACAGTTTTATCGGTATGTTATGTTACAAAACTGCTTAAAACAACCGTGTTGAGAACTTTCCCTCTGCTTTATTTTGACGAAAATTTATGCCGAATTTCACTGGCTTCCAAGGGTTTAAGGAAAAGGGTCAAAATTCCCGGTTCCCTCTCATCTAAGACAGGCTTCGACACTCCCACGCCCGACAGCCTGGGACAAGAAAAAAGTTGCGGCACTAGGGCAAGTAAACTGATTAATGTCACATAGCCAGTCTGGCAAGTATCGTAGGAAAGTCTCCACGAAGGCATATTAAAAGTTTAAAAGTAGACATGCATGCGTACACTGTAACTTTTTGGCTTTAAAAAAAAAATCGCGGACTTCTGGACCCCACGCATATTGCCTCGGGATTTTAAATGGAACTCCCTATTGATAAAATGCCCCCCCCCCCCACACACCTTGGATCTCTTAAAAATGCCCTGTCTCGAATTATGAATCACATGTTCAATTTTAGTAGCTTCAAAATTTTGTCCTAGCCCCTTAAATTACTAGGCTGTAAAGTATGTTTCTCCATAATCAAATGCCAAAGTACTTTGCGATTCCATTCTCGTCCCTTACCTCACGTGACCCATTCCTGAATTAAATAAATAGTTTAGAATCCTTAATTTGAATATGATTTCGACCATTTGAAGCCTCTCAAATCACTAAAATCTCTGAGCTTTCGGGGATTTCGCTCCCTGGACCACCACCAGGGACCCCCTTAAGGGCCCCTGGACCACATGCCGATGAGGTCTTGCGCTTCGCACAAAACCCGAAGCCTTACGGCGTCACCATTATGTCGGCTGCGAAAACTTGTGCCCCCAATAAAAAACATCTTCCGCCGCTTATGTTCAGGGTATATTAAGCAACATGGATTGCCATACCCCACATAGAGTGATGTTGTGTAATACTTTAAACTGCTAAATCAACAGGGAGAGATGTTCAAACTTTTCAGCAGTACATGAAATTCAATTGAGGACGTTCAATTGCAAAGGAAAACAGAAAGGAATCTGGAGCACAATGTGCCTATATTACATAATGTATGACACTGTTGAACAGTGGAGGTATTTTTAACAAAAATATTTTGAGTATTTTTAGATATCTAGAGTTAGGAAAAAGATCTAATACGAAAGTTTTTGAGGATGTGGTCTAGAATATTTGTGTCTTTCTTACGAGACCCAAGTAAAAAAACCATCAGAATATGTCTTTACAGGTAATTTGTTGAATCAAACTCCCTGGTTGGCGCAAAGAGAACAGAAAATTTTGAAAAATCAAATCCTATAGTTCAGACAGCCGGTAAAGGCATTTATCAAGCTTTTACAACAAACGAAGCAGTCGTTATTTTGCGCTTTCCGATTTGTGATAAATTTTCCACTGCAATAGTACTCAGTAACTTGTTAAAGGATGAAAACATGCCAGATAAAATGTGCCACTGCCAATAGATGAAATGATCTTGTACCTTTTCGGGTGAAAACTGCATACGACAGCATTATAAATATGCTGATGTTTTTTACACTAATGCGATCTTGATTCTTGATTGAATTCAGTTGCAAGGTCTCCTGAATAAAAAAAAATTGTGACCACCCAAACTGAATAATTTTACTTCTGAAGCCCTTTGAAAATATTGCACCTTAGAACGCGGTTTCACGGTGGGTTTCAGGCAGGCAAATGGGAAGAAATTCCGAAAGCAAGATGCAAAACCTGTTTATGTATCTTTTCCAGGTATTTTGAAGTGCATCGTAAATTTTGGGCTCTCCACCATCGACCATATTTAAATGCGTGTCCAACAGTTTTTCATAATTCTTATGACGTTGATCTGAGGAATAAGAGATTTTGGTGGGCGACTGTAGATCTCCCCCCCCCCCCCCACGCCGTATATCCACAAGACCTGAATTTCAGTCGTTCTTACAGTACAGCCATTTGAGTCATGAGAAAGTCTGGCATGCATTTAGTTAAAACGGAATTGGAAATAGGCTACACTCACTATTAATAATTCCTGACAGGCTATGATGTAAGAGAAGAACCCATTCAATTCATTCTTTTTGGAGTTTTTCAATGGTTTTACTAACCCAATTTTGAGGAAAAAGGAAAGTACAAAAAAATCTCCAGATTTCATTAGGAGTCCAAAGGGAAGGGGGGGGGGGGCTAGCGTATTCCTTATAAAATATACAAAAATGTTTTCTCAAGTGTTGATTCCAAGTGGCGATTCATGTCTTGAGAGTATCATAAGACAGGGGTTTTCTATCTGAGGGATGCGTCAGACCGGTGGAACATTTCGTAGATTCTGGTGGGACATGAACTTTGCCCAAACCCTCATAGGAAAATGTTACATTCTTAAAACAAAAATAGTAAATATAAATATATTTATATATACATATATTATATATATATATATATATATATATATATATATATATATATATATATATATATATATATATATATATATATATATATATATTATTCAATTTCAGATATCTCTAATAAATTTCAGATATCTCTAATTCAGTTTCAAATATCTCTAATTCTATTTCATATATCTGTAATTCATTTTCAGATATCTCTTATTCAATTTCAGACATCTCTAATTCTATTTCAGATATCTCTAATTCAATTTCAGATATCTCTAATTCAATTTCAAATATCTCTAATTCAATTTCAGATATCTCTAATTCAATTTTAGATATTTCTAATTCTATTTCAGATATCTCTAATTCAATTTCAGATATCTGTAATTCAATTTCAGATATCTAAAAAAGTGCAAAATTTTAGATATCTGAAATTAATTAGAGATATCTGAAATTCCTAAATAAATGTTAAAACGGTATTCCATACGCGCTTCGCTTAATCGAATAATAGTGGGAAATGACACATTCAAAAATGCAAATTTGAGATGACAGACAAAACCATCTTGATTATTGTGTGTACACTGTTTACAAATTAATATGCTTGGTAATTTTTGCTAACATGTAACTCTCACAAATATCGCAAATGTAAAGTCCTTACAAGATTTCCAAAGTTGGTCAAATTCAAGATTGAACTGATATCCATTGCAACAATGAGCATGAAAAGAAGCGTTAACGATGATTCGGTAGAAAAGGTACTGTATACTCGAGGGGAGACGTTTGTACAATTCTTTTAAGAAATACAAATTTTTGCTTAAAAAATGATGACTTCAGTCTTCATGACCTTTGACAAGCAACGCAGCCAGAAATTTGTAGGGGGGGGGGACATTTGTGACTGACATGGGGGTAGGGGGTGAGAAATTTTTGAACAATTGGAGGTCATTAGAGATGCAATCCGGTTCAATGCTTTTGCCAGTTTTATCATTATCAAAAATCAGCAGCATATTATCTGCAAACTTGAACGTGTTACAAAAAATACAAGCAGGATTTTTCGACTCTGAAAGGGGAGCGCAAGCTCCTTCAACACCTGCTACGTCCCTGCCTTTGACGTCGTATTTTCTAACTGCTCAAGATGGCCCTATATCCATTTGAAAATTGTACCAGATATTACTACCTGTCTAGATTTACTGAAGAAAATTAAAGGGTTTTAGACGTCCCGATAAAATGTGCTTACTATAAGAAAAAAGGAACAAGAATCATTCAGTGGTTTGACTTATATGCTTAGCCATAACTCGTTAGAGACCATGTAGAAGATCTATTAAAACGTAGGCCAGTGGGTCTGGTGTTTATGATTTTATACTGTTTAAAGTTAAAATTGGTAATATTTATACAGGTTCATTTGTCTTATACAGTGAATGGTGTCGCGGTTAATGCAACCACTTCCACAAATGTTTTAATTACAAGGCTTACGTTTTACTTATTCACATACTACATATGTCCGGAATGTAACCATATCTGGTGTTTAAGTCTTCGTTGGTTTCTTGCAATAGAAATGTTGCCCAAGACTTCCTCTACTTGTTGATATTTCAATCACCTCAAGTCCGGCTTCTTTCATCAACTCCTCAGCTTTCTCTCTACCCCATGCTGCCCCCAGACCCAAGCCACCCTCGAAATATAAGGACACCGGCATACAATGCATTAAGCTAAACATATAAACCATTTCCATGACATTCAATTTTTCCAAATTATCTTTTATCTTGGTGTGACCTATTGGTTCAAGAGCCAAATAAAGACCATCAGGAGCCAAAACCCTGTAGACTTCTCGGAGAACCTTGTCGGGGTAAGCCTGGTCATGGAGGGAGTCGTTCATCAAGATAAAGTCAAATTTATTGTCCCAATCCGAAGGCAGCTTGGCAGCGTCTTCAACCATAAAGTGGGCATTTTTCAATTCCAGAGCGTCTGCATCCTTTCTGGCTGCTTCAATTCCTCCCTCTTGAATATCAATCCCGTAAAATGAACCCTTCGGAAACGCTTTCGCCAGCTCAGTTATGGACACTCCGTAGCCACAGCCAAGATCTAAACCAGTCAAGCCTCTTTCTGTGATGAAAGCATTATTGCAATCTCAGGATAGAGAATTGGAAATTTTGCAATTTATATCACAGTATATTAAAATTAGTATCAATAAGGAGCAAACCGGAAGGCAAAGGGCATGACCCCTTTAAAAAATAATTCGCTCTCAAGGAGTTTGGGGTTTTCTCATTGACTTAATTTTACACATTTGCCTCCCGAGAAGAACTGTCACCCCTCAGCCTCAGATCAGCCTTGGAACTTGCTTTTTTCTTTGAGGCCCAGGAGCAACATTCGGCAGGAAGCGATCTAATACAGAGAGAATAGATATCTCAAAAAAAATCTGAAGGTGTTAAAGCAAATTATGAACCAGACGGTAATTTTATCTTCTATCTTTTGGATATGTGACAAAATTATGTTGTGCCGATTCTTTAAAGTAAAACATAACCCTTCTTAACTGCATTGAACACCAGACAGTTGCATAAAACAGTTGGGTCTGCTCATCTCGCCTCTTGGAGGTTTTGGGTAAAACCGTGCGTTTAGTGTTTGTGTTCTTTGTAACCGGTCTGGGAGCAGGCAACGTATGGCAGACTAATTAAAGTGTACCTCAAGTCAAAAAATTCAAAAACATATATATTATTTAAGAGAATGAAAAAAGAATTCTAACAGTCCAACTCCCATCTTCATATGACATTCCTGAGCTGAGATGTAAAATGTTTAAGTTTATTCACTTAAAACAAATTGGTCTATTGCGCAATAATTTGTTTTCCTTTAAAATTAAAAATGTTTTTATGACCTTGAACACTTCCTGTTTGCTTGCATAGCATGTTGCTTAAGGAGGGTTTAATTAATTACATCACCTCATAAGAGTAAGAGTGCTATCACACCTCGGTTCAAGGTGCAGTAACGTTCGGAAAAACAAAGAAATACAAAGATTGTAATTTGAGTAGTACAAGAATGACATCGCAAATTATTGCGCAATGTACCATTTTAATTTGAGTGAATAAACTTTAACATTTAATATCTCAGCTCAGGAATGTCCTACGAAGATGGGAGTTAGACTGTTAAAATGTATATTTCATGGTCTTTAATATATATTTTTGAATTTTTTGACTTTAGGTACACTTTAATGTGGGCGTCTGAAGACGTCTATTGGTCTATTACACTCCAAATCCTTACTGAAATACGTCACTCTCACACAACTATCTTAAACTCATCCTCATCCAAACCAGAGAGTTGTCAACCCTCTCTCCCGACACAATATCAGTCAGTTTATTGCTTCAGGAGGAGTATACAAGACCCAAGGTGTAATCAGAACTCTCAGTACAGTCCATGCGGTGTAAGGTGAGCTACAGTACTTTGTTGCCAATCAAAGATCTGTATAAATTGGGAATTTCTGTAGTCCATGTTACAAAATTATCGTTTGAATACCTTTGAGTTTCATTTGGCGTTTGGCTATTACGAAATTCCTTCGGGATGATTGATAAAAGAGAGAAAACTGCCTATCATTTAGTATTTATTTAGTAAGTGCTTAGTTAGTTAGATCATACTTATTATACTTTCCCTGGTTTGGAAACTCCTTACGTACACTGTGTATATGCACTGCCGTAGAAGCTGTATGAATGTTCATAGTTTTTGTAAGATGCGTCCCTAACTGTCCGTAAAGCATGTTGAGCTCTTTAAAAAAGTTCATCACTTGACTTTGAAGCTGCTCACGATCGGTCGGTAGCGATATGGCTTCATTGAGTGATGTACTGTTTCTGCTGGGAAGTGAAATTAAAGTTGACCCAAGGGCTAAAAAGGGACTGCAAACGGCCTCCTAATCAGTAAGTTATTAAGATTTTTGAAGAACTGAAGAAATTCTATGTTCTCGGGTTTCATTTTCTCTTTTTAAGCGTAAAATACCGATTCCGAGGCCTGGCGTTTGGAGACCGTCGCTGAGGACATTCAGTAGGCCTTACAGGGTTATCATACCGCAGTCAGTGTGCGGTAAGGGTGAAGTAGACCTACTTCATTAAGCTCGGTGGGCTTCCTAAAATTTTGTACCACCAGGGAGGTCTAATAACACCTCCCTGGTACGACCATATAGTTACTGATAAATATTGTATGATACACTAGTCTGATGAACTGTTACACTCGTTTGTGTTTACACCGCGTGTTTGGTCTAACGGTAGGCCAGGGTTCGCTTCCCAGGTCGAGTCATACCAAAGACTCTAAAAAAGGAACCGAATGCCATTGTGCGTGATGCTCCGCATAAGCAATGGAGTGGGGAAAACAAGCCAGTGAGCCACAACTGGAAAAAGGCCGTGGTCGGCTCGACTTGAACCAAAAGGTTGGAAACTGGGCCGTAAAACTCTATCTTACTATTACTAACATTCAGGGGCGCAAATCTCTGTTTGAGAGTGGGGGGGGGGGGGGCATGAATGCTTATGATGTGCCCATGAGTACTAAACTGTGCAGGCTTGGCGGGCACCGCGAAAGCGAAGCGCGAAGCCCCAAAGGACTCCTGGTGGGATCCAGGGGGAGAAGCCCCCGGAAGCTCTTGTGTTCTGGCGTTTCCAAAGCTTCAGAAAAACTGTTTTCGAATGAAAAAAACGAAAAAAAGGTGGCCATATTTTTAGGTCTACTCAAATTTTGGGGGGCCAAATTACGATTGGGTCCCCCACTTTTTCACTTGAGGGGGCGAAGGCCCCCTTGCCCCCCCCCCCGGGATTTGCGCCCATGCTAACATTACACTCGTTTGTTAAAATGGTTTAATCCAACTGGGTCTAACGTTATACGATTGCTACGTGCTTCGCAAGTTTCGCGGAAATGTTGAGTGTGCTTACCAAGTTACTGTTAATAGACCAGCATTCGATTGTCCCGCTATTTAAGTGTGGGTACAGTTATTCTCGCTTTACGGCCAATCTAATTTAAGACAGAAATCGTAATCAAACTTTTCGCAATAGTATACGCCCTAATTGAAGTTACTACAGTTTGATAATTGTTCACAAGTGACTCTCGAAGAAATCAATTTACCCTGTCTGCATATATACAGTACGTATGGAGAGTCCGACAACAAGGCTGTCATGTACTATCAACATCACGTGACTGACGAAAACCGAAATCGCAACATAAGCAGCTCAGTTCGCTGAGTTTCCATACCAGGGAAAGGTATAATAACGATAATTAGATGGAGTTTTACGGCCAAGTTTTCAACCATTAACTACCATTTAGATAGAACACCTTCTATTACTGTTTAAAAGGTCAAATAACAGTCACTTATCATCAGGCTTCTAATAAGAAACATACTTCCACAAAACAAGCTTAGTGCAACTTGATCTGACTAACTTTCCCACTTCCCAACCTCCGACGCGGCAACCGTCATACGAAATGCCCATCGAATCCTACAGTTACGTAGTGCGTGTGTGAGCTTCTGAATATCTCCTGAGATTTAAGTGGAAAAGCGCCAGGAAAGATCGGAAATTTAGAAGTTTGGAATGGGATAATTTTGGGGAATGCAAGAAATTAAAAGATCTATTACTTAAAGATTTGTAGGAATTGTCATCTTACTCCTAAGGCACAAATAATTCCAGTTCTTTCAAGTATTCTTCAAATTGTCTAATCCGAAAGTATTCGATTGAAAGTATAGTTACAGTGTCACCCTATGGAACTCTGCATCTCTGTATGTATATGCCGCGACACTCGTATTATTTACTGAGGTGTTTGGCACAAAAATCATGATTTAACCTTTTGCCGTTGTGCTCCGATCGGGGCACATTTGCGCGCCTCGGGAGTGGGCGGAAAAGCGGACGTGGCCCACCCCGCATCGGCTTCCGCAGGCCATTGACCCCGTGACCTTAAACTATTGTCTCTCTCGTTGTTGTGGCCAAATTTTCGGGTAGCTACTCGCAGTTTTGAGCTCCGTGAGAAACAGTAAAGATGGGTGACAGCCGAGCTTTCCGCATGGGTCCAAAAGGACCCAAACAACGGTAAAGGGTTAATGTCCATGGCTAAAGAACGCCGTCACGTTTTCTAAGAGTTTCTTATTCTTTTCACGGACGCCGACTCTATAATATAACGCCCTAAATTTTCTGTCAGTTTCATCAACTCACTGTCCGGCGCCGTTCACCCTGTTTAACTTCTTTACCTCGTTGATAATCACCACCCGACTAAAAGAGCTTAACTCGGGTGGCACGTGACCAGATTAGCAAATGTATGAGTGCAAAGAAGTCTGCAGGACTGGAATGCAACGGTGATGTACACGAATTATCAAGATGGGAGTGGCAGTATAACAGCATGTCCCGGGTTAAACATAGTACAGCTTTGGAACTTAACCTGCGCCGAAGCTGTCTTTTATCAAGGAGCAGGAAGTCTGCTCCAAATGGCTAAATAAATCGATAAGACAGAAACTGACATTTTCAACACATTTCGGTTATGTATTTCCTGTAAGGTATAAATGCGATTTTCCGTACAAAAAGGATGCATGATTTTTGTTGGCGCATTGGTGTTTTCCTATCTCAATTTTTTACACGTCAATTTCTTTTCGTGTCGGGTGTGATAGATAGCAACACGGCAGAAATGGCCCGCAGGCCACTCCGTCTTGGTTGTAATAATTTTTTTCTGGAACCTTTTAAATATCAAAACACTAGTAAATAAATAATATTTAGTTCCAAGACAGTGACAGTTGCGATGATCATGATTGCAACATAACCTGGAAAATAATGAATTTGATAAATAATAAATCTGTTTACATAGCACATGTTGAAGTTTTGCCGCAAATTCATTTTTGCAAGAATCCCCTTTTTAATTGCCAGGGAAGTACTAATTCTTCAACAAGAGTGATAATACCAATAAAATGAAGTTACAAAAATGGACGTCAGCAATTAGGGTATCAAGCAAAGCAAGCTGACTTGTTTGCCTTCTCTTCTGCTGGAAGAGAAGACATTCCGATACACAAAGGTGGTATTTATACGGTATATGTTTTTCACTCACCAAGTCTTTCCTTCAGGTCAGGATATTGAGAAATAAAATTGGAAACAAGATTCTCTTGCAGGAATCTCCTTGTTCTCTCCTTGTTCATCCCACACATCATATCATATGCGTCGTAAGGCAAACCTTTCAAACATAACATTAATACAGGGTTAAAAACATTCATGTGCGTTACGAGTCTGGATCTGGATACTGAATACTGTGCAACACTCCAGGTGGAGTCAAACACAGGAGGGCGGGGGTGTGCTTGCAAGAAGTTAGAGTTCCTGTTTAAGGGGCATCAAACAGAGTTCATGAATAATATGGGGTCCTGGAGGTCAATAATATCCGGGGGTGGGAGGTTCCAGTCTCTGACAGTGCGAAGAAAAAACTGTGTTTATAGCAGTTCTTGTTGGTTCGGACGATTGTGTAGCTGTTTGAGTTGAGATGTCAGACGGCCGCCTGACCGGTTGTAGGAGGTTTACAGAAGGCAAGTCCAAAAAGTCCACTCTGGCTTCCTGGAGGGTAACAAGCCTATTTACAGACCTATCTTTGAGGCTTTCCCACCCTAGGCCCTTTAACATTTCAGAAACACTACTGTGGGTGGAATAATTTCAAACAAACCTAGCAGCCCTGAATTTGCTTAATTTTATTTACCAAGAAGTTTGTGTAAGGAACCCAGACAGAGTAAGAATACCCCAATAAGGGTCCGACAAGTGTGAGAAAGGCATTTGCTTTGATACTCTTAGGGCAGGAGTACATATTTCTTTTAACAAAGCCTAAGGACTCATTCGCTGTCTTCATCTTAAGTCGTTTTTTTTTTCAATTGATAACGAGGAGAACTTTATCCATACGGACTAATCGGCCGCATTTTAATTCCAAAATAGCAGCTTTCGGACAGTTTTTTTTTTTTGCTTCAATCGAACTGTGAACGAGCAGGTTAAATATCAGCTTGTCCACCGCCCTATTTCTAACCATAACCATAATGTTGCAAATATTTACGAAAAAATGACAGATCGATTCTCCCTCTCGCTTTCTAACGCAAGAAAAACTAACTTCCGTACGCGGCCTGTACTGAAGCACATGTTGCGTCATTTTGTTTATCCTAAATTGTATTTAAAATAACTCTGTCCAAGCTGTCGTAACGGATCCCCGCACGGTTTTGTTTTTTTAATGTATCATGAAGATGGCAACAGCAATTGAAGGTTTGATACAATTGTTGTTAAAGGGAAAATGCACTCACCAAAATTTGGGTAAGAGTAGTCTGTCCTATTTCATGGGTAGGTCTTCAGAATCATGTGACAATTTTTCACTCAATTGTGACATTACAGCGGAAATGCAGTCACCCCAAGTGTAGTTAGTTAGATGGAGTTTCACGGCCCACTTTTCAACCTATACAGCAAGTGATGGTCTGATTTCAGTCGGCCATGACTGGGGTCCGTCACCTTTAAATATTTCGAATCTCTTGTTTACCGTCTATCATGGATGGTTGTTCACTAATTTTTATTTTGAATTCTCCAATTTCACTAAATATGGTGGTTGAAATTCTTGTGAACAATTTTAGGCTGATGGACCTGGCACTAATGGCAGCCTACAGTCACTAAAATCAAGCGCAAATCGCATTCCTCTATTGGTTCAAGTCGAGCCGACCATGGTCTTTTTCCAGTTGTGGCTCACTGGCTTGTTTTCCCCACTCCATTGCTTGTGCGGAGCATCACGCACAAAGGCAGCAGTAGGTTCCTTTTTTAGAGCCTTTGGTGTGACTCGACCTGGGAAGCGAACCCGGGTCTTCCGCGTGGATGCTCTACCGTTACACCAAACACCCGTTTGGTGTATAGGAGACTATCCTGTTTCATGACTGGCTTGTGAGAGTCGTGTTACAAACTTTTCACACCTCAAATGTGAAATTTACTCGCAGTAATTGCTTGAAGAGAAGTAAGACGAAATTTTTGAGATTCAGCTGCTACTTAAAAATAAGTTTGGGGATTGCTCTTTTCCTTCAACAAAAAAAGTGTTTGGATTACCCTGAATATGAAATATCATTGTTCAGAAATCAGAAAAGATACTCGGCCGAAAAATAGCATTATATGAATTTTTTTTTAAAATTTTGCCGTTGTTTTTAAATAAGTCATCAGCGACTGCTTTCCCCCTTTAAGTTAGCACCCAAACGAGAGTCAAAAATTTTAAGTCAATTATCGGGTCATTATGAAAATTGCCATGCGACGAACAATGATTGAACCTTGTGGCATAAACTTCCTACGACATCACTCAAATTTCACCAAGTATTACACACTTGGTACACCTATTTTTAACGTTAGAAAAATCTGCCCAGTGTACAGTCAATAACTCGTATATTACATTTCCCATGATTCATAAAATGACTCCTATTACATATTTTTCGAAAATCATTCCATTTTTTGGTAAGTGAAAAATTAACCATTGATATCAATTTCACATTTATAAAACAACGCTCAACACATGGACACCTGAACCATGAGTATGTTACGGGAGAAATGGCTTCCAAGTTCGATAAAAAAAATTAGGGGGTTGGGATATGTTGCATTCAAAGGCGTTATAACTAAGCCTATCAATAAGCCATTTCGGGAATCCATCGGAGCATGCAGTTGTCAGATTGCGTGTCACAGCGCGGGATACGCAAACCGGACATTGAGCATGTGCGCATATGCATAGCCACCAAAGCAAGTACCGAACTCTCCTATTTAGTTTGTTGCTCACGTAAGGGCCAACTTACCCCTTGGTCCGTCTTTTTTGAAACATTCCATAACTTTTTTGTAGACATCGCCTCCTAATCCTTGTACCAGAACAGCAGTTGTAACACTTGAATTCATCGACCCCTCTTTGGTCAATACCGGTATTCTTGAAGCTTGCAGAAAGAACTTTTCACCAGTTGAGTCGATATCCACAATTTTGGCACAAACCATCGCACCCAGCCACTCATGAACATACCTTTATAGAAACAATCACAACATGTAAACGTAAATGTATGCGGTGTTCATGAGAAAAAGTAAAAAAAAAAAAAGTAACCGCTACAAGTAGACATGTCTATTATCTAAGTAACTTACCCTTTTGTCTGTGGTCAATGTTTGGTTCCATTGTTTCAGGCCCCTCTAGCCAGGGAGAGGAAACTTCAGGGATGAATGGGGAGAAGCCGATCCCCTTCTACAAATCTCCCTGCAGAGTCGGAAATTTGCCTTTGACTTAGTATAATTTTACATATGTGGCAAGCCCTGGATTTTAATTTTACATATTTGGCAAGCAGGGGTAGCGCCAGCGAGGGGGGGGGGGCATGGCCCCCAGTCGGGGAACACTGGCCCCCGTCGGGGAAGGTCGACGGTTTCGTCGGGGAGGCCTTAAAATGATTAAGAAAAATTAATTAAAAAAACCTAAGGACCGAAGTTTCTGCATGGATGGGGGATCTTGAACATATTTTTTGTGTTGTAATGCTACTTTAATACATATCGGAATCGATTTGAAATCAATTCTCACCTCTGTTATACTTCATTTCATGTACCTTTTCCTATCCCCCTCCCCCGTCTAGGAAGGACGGCAATTCTTTTCGGGGAGGCCTTAAAATAAAAACAAAAAACGTAAAGGACTGAAGTTACTGGATGGATGATCATGAACTATTTTTTTCTTCTTTAACGCTATTTTAATGCATATCTGAATTGGTTATTTATCACTTCTTACTAGCTCTTCTATCCCTCATCCCATCCCATCTTCATTCCGTGGGTGCAAGGTCATTCCCCCGTCGGGGAATCCCCCCCCCCCACCCGTTGTTGAGAAAATCCAATTTCTTCGGGGAACCTTCATCTACAGGCCCACGATAAAAGATGTGGGACTGATAAACGTCAGTCACCCAGATGGTCTCCTTGATTTTGTTGACTAGAAAATGATTCTTAAAGGAAACTCACAATTCCGAATTTTTCTTACAAGCAGGGTTACATTTTGCGGACAAAAAAGACACTTCTGCTGCCTTCCAAATCGAAACGCTCTGGTGCGCCTATGTCGATATATAAAATATAACACTTCAAATATGGGAAGCAAAACGTTTTCGGCGGGAAAATTTTCCAATATAGTCCGAGAGTCTTAATCTGTATGTTTGAATTCAGTAACTCCAACAAAACTACAGATCACCCTACTTGATTTTTCTTATAAGAAGGTCGGGTTCTTCCCTAAAAACCAAAATCTGTTATTAACTTACGCTTTTTCTGCAAGCTTCAGAAAAGTGGCACAATATTCCAATTTCGATGGATACTCAGTAAAATAAAAACCAAAGCCAACTCTGTTAATCACCCAGACATTTTACCTATAGTTTCTACGCTTGGAAGGCATATCACTCAATGAAAACCTAAATTTTTCATTATACCCTTAGGAAAAACCAAATTTTCTTTCACTAAATTTCAAAATTTCTCCAATATAACAAGCTCTTAATTTTCAAATCTTCCTTCAAAAAGGGAAGAACTTTTCGGGCAAACTTCCAGTATTGTCTAGAGCATCAGCACGTACGATCCAATGCATAAATCCAAAAGAATTTTTATGCATAAATCCAAAAGAATTTCAGCTGTAGCCTTAATTAAGTTTTTTTTATTCTTCAATAAACAGCCAAAATTCTTAAAGGTCTATACAATAGCCAAATTTCTTTCAAAAATTTATGATATACTCCAGATTTTAAAAAGAAGGGTTTAAGGCCACAACAGGCTTTTTATATGTTAGAGGGGTACTTATTCTAAGTATTTTGGTGAAATTTGCATTAAAATCCGATGTGTGGTTCTCAAGATGTGAGCAAGTCAAGCTTTCACATTTTCAACAAAAAGTGAACTTTAAGCAAGCACATATGACATCATATCCCCACATTTGTGCACTGTCTTTTGTTTTTTTTTAAACTTTAGAGTCGATTTTTTCCTCAACAATCCCATATTATTAAAACATGGTTGCATAAGTGGCATGAGAACTTTACAAACTTTGCGTCCCCTACAGGGAGGTCCTATTCCTATAAACTCCAAGGTCAACATTACACTCAGGCTGAAAAAACAAAGAGTAACAAAGCATTCATTGTCAATGTGAGGAAATGATATAAGCTCTGCTGCCCTCAAATTCACTTTGGTACACAAATCTACTGATTTCATTTGCTGATATCTCGAGAAATACATTTTCAATTTGAATGGAACTTTCCTCACACTGTGTAGATTTGATTCCCCTTTTACATATGAAAATAAAATTTTGCTCAAACCTCCCCTTTATGTATTTGTTTTAAGGAAATTCAAAAATTTCGGCGCGCTAAGCGCGCCTCGAATTTTACCAAGTCACGTCCCACCGGGAAGAACTCATCGCCTTTGTCAGGCCTTGAAATGCTGGCCCCCATGTCGGACAAATCCTGGCGCCACCCCTGTTGGCAAGCCCCTGATTTTTAGTTCTTCGAAAACTTGTTCGGCTACGGGCGTGGATGTTTCTTTACTGTGCACTTGAAGTAATACTTTGCGATGCCAAATGACAGTTGGTTTACATAATCATGAAACGGTGGTTGATTGCCAAAACGTTTTCATCTTCAAGGGAGGTTTCTCTGCGAAACAACTTATTATTCAGTCCTGAATCACATAAAAGCTTCTGAAGGGAACCTATAAATAGGACAACACCTGTGTTTTCAACATCAAAAGAAAAAAATGTGAAGTACTTAAAGTTATTAATCTCCATCGGCTACAAAAACTCGTATCAAATCTAGTAATGAATAAAATATTCACAAACACATCCCTCGATACTGATTTCAGTTGGTTCGATGTTTCACTTGCAGTAGCGGAGCGCCCACATGATCAGGGGCTCCGTGCGGACCAAAATTGCTTGCGAGTGCCCTTTTTAAATTTTTAATGTACATACGGCAGTCTTGCATCATTATTGACACTGCTTAAGGGACATGTTTTAATAGTGTTGTTTTGAGGTCTAGACATCAAAATGCTCAAACAGCGGCCATTGCACGATTCGCCCCAATTGATTCCAGGGAGCTGTTACAGAACAGCTAGCTCCCGCACTGATGCTGTTGATTTGCCTGCGTAGCAGTCTGTTGGGCATATCTCTTGTTCAGTCATATCCCCACATGGTTTGTGGCTTTAAAGGGGGCTGAACAAAATGAGTACCTTCAGCGGGGAGCTGTAGCTATGCTTGGTTCTTTGCTGTTAAAAGTACGATTTTAAGCTTAGAAACTTAAGGGGGCTTAGTTTTGGCAAGACGTTAACACACCTTTTTTTCTATTCGATTGAAGATCGAGGGTGGGCTTTAAAATTGACAATTTTGCACGGAGATTTGCTTGGGTATAAACACAGAACTGAGAATTTCTGAAGGTCGTAAGAGTCTCAAAAGAGAGTTAGCAAATGCTGCACTAAGACCACGATTGCATGGGAGTGACCATACATTCATTTAGGCTTGTGGTTCTATGAAAGATGTTGCGAGACCTCGTGTTTTAGTCTAATGGTAAGAGCATCCGCCTCTCACGCGGAAGGCCCGGGCTCTATATCAAGGTCGAGGCATATCAAAGATTCTAAAAATGGAACCTAATGCCGTTGTGCGTGATGCTCCGGATAAGCAATGGAGTAGGGAAAACAAGTCAGTGAGCCACATGAGCCACAGTTGGAAAAATGGCCGTGGCTGGCTCGACCTGAACCAATAGGTTGGAAACTGTGCCGTAAAACTCTATCTAACTAACTTACGAAAGATGTTGCGAAGGGCGGTCGAGTAATTTTTGGGAAAATAAATAGCTCTGTTCCTGTTGGGGTAATTGCCAACATGAAAGGCAAAATGGGTAGACTTGACCAAGTCTCTCGTGAGTGTTCCGCGCGGAGTTGACAACTTTCTCTTCAAAATCTCCCTACTGCAGCATAGTACAGAATATCGTATTTTCCTTTTATCTAATACGCCCTCTATCGGTCTATTAATTCTATCGTTTCTCAACGAGAAGCGTTGAGAAGCGATTCCTTTATAGACCGATAGAGGGCGTATTAGAAAAAAGGCAAATACGGTATGCTGTATTGTGCTAAAGCACTGGATTTGTGTAGAGTTAGTGTTGTCAGCTCCCCGGGGAACACTCACGAGAGACTTGGCCAAGTCTACAAAATGGGTAGAATATGCGGATCCCAAATAGCTCCCTGCCTACCAAAATCTGTCTCGAATGTAAATCATTTGAAAAAATCTTTCTGGTTAAAATAGGATGAAATAAAACTGTTGTCCTTCTTGAAATGGTTTTAGAGTGTACTGATAATAAACAGTTATGGTTTCGCTTTTCTTCATGTGGCTTCGCATAATATTCTCAAGATAAACTTATTGCTTACACCGTAAACGCAGCTGATACGGCACGGTAACGCAATGAAAATTATTCCTTTTTATATTCTAGTGGACTTAAAAGCCAAATAATTACATTTAATGACGTTTTTCATACAGAAAATCAAAAGAGTGAACTTAGTCACTCTTTGATTGAGTGAAAAGTGTGAATTCGCTCCATTAGAGTAATAATTCACTCCAAGACTGACTGAAATTCCCACAGTGCCCACAGTGATCGCTCTTAAAAAAGAGAGATCATTGCAGGCACTCGTGGAAGAGTAAATTTTCCCTCTTCCTCTAGTGAATTTCACTATTTTTGGAGTGAACTTCACTCTTTTTGGAGTGAACTTTACTCCTCTTGGAGTGAATTACCGCTCTAATGGAGTGAATTTACACTTTTCACTCGATCAAAGAGTGACTAAGTTCACTCTTTTGATTTTAGGAGGGTATCTTGAGGAATAAGGGGCTAAGTAGATCTTTCGCTTTGACGATTTCTTCAGCTATTTCAAAATGGTCAAGTAATGTAATCATGAAAGTACTACCTCGGAGGCCTATGTAAGTAAATTGATGGTCTCATCTTGGTTTATTACCGGACATATACATATAACAGTGATTGTGTTTAAGTCAGTCCAGAATTTTGTTTTCGCAGTAATATTCCTTGCCTCTGGCTCTAACAAATTACATAAAGTTAGCCCTTTTTTACATAACACAGTTGGATCTTAACCTGGCAGAAACCTATAATGGTCGCCTCAGATTACGAAAGAAGGGGATAACGAACTTCTCTCTGGCAAAGAAGTACTATTTCTACCAGGTTAGGAAAACGATATTTAAATTTCAGAAAGCAATGCATTCGATTGTGTAGCCTGATTGTACTGAGGCTCAGATTATCCACGCACTTTAAAGCGCCCACGCAGACCCTTCTGGCCCCCTCTGACCCAACTCGCCAATAGCAGCTCTGTCATTGTGTACTTGCCTATGTTACAATACATCTACCAGGCTGTACAAAGTGAAGCTGCTTCTTTTTAAATCCAAGCCTGCACTGTATTATTTCTACAGTCTACCCAAACTACCTTTTACCTTCTGAGAATTTTCATTTAGATTCGATCATAATGAGTTTAACCGTGGAATGTAACCGTGTCAGAAACTTAGGTGATACTGCTATTTCTACAATTCGTAACAGAAATATATCAGGAGCTTTAACGTTTAAAGGGCTCTAACCTCAACTACATTTTGATTAAGGGGTCTTGTGTACTCACCCTAAAGCGAGAAACTGAGATTGTGTCTGAATAATGATGAATTTTAGTTGTGGGAGGGGCTCTAGTAAGTAGGTTAGGAGAATTGAAACTGTTTGTGTGAAAGGATCAGACCGTTAAGTTGGAGTAACATCTACCTTGTATCACCTCCGACCTGCAAAATGCTAGTTACCTTGTTTTCATAAAGTATAACATAAACTATCAACCACGTATAAGGTGACATTCCTCATACAACCATAAAAGAGTGCGACGCTTTTATATTTGAAGTAGCATTTGCAAAAAATAGCATTGTTTGATTACCTGACACTAGGCAGTTAGGATGGAAAAGGGGAAGAGGGATGGGAAGATTAAGGGTATGTTTCCCACTCCTTAAGAACCAAAGTAAAACTCTATCACATTGTAAAAACTTTCAAACATTAATGGTTTCAATATGAGTTTTTAAAGAATTGATAGCACTGTTTCCGCTGCTACATGTGACAGGTGCTTGAAAAGGTTGAGAAAGGGAGGCACCGCCCCCGTGTACATTTTTCTAACTCTTTTTCCTTACTTTTTTGAATTACTCATTCCCTGTATTCCCCGATATTTTGACCTTACTCATCCCAGTACCCAACCATGTCAACCAGTATTGTGTTGGTATACCATACGATTGTTAGACTGTAAGAAACGACACCAACACGAATGTGTTCTATAGTGTCAGTCAACTCGATAAACAGTTCAAACTTTGACTTATTTTCAGGCATGGCCCTAGTTCAAGTTTGGTTTCCCTTTAGTCGCCTCTAACGACAGGCGGGAAATGCCAAGGGCATATTCTACAACCCCAGCCCACCGTGACCAGGTGACGGGGGGGGGGGGTATACCATACGGACATCATATTCTTCTTCTTCTTCTTCTTCTTCTTCTTCTTCTTCTTCTTCTTCTTCTTCTTCTTCTTCTTCTTCTTCTTCTTCTTCTTCTTCTTCTTCTTCTTCTTCTTCTTCTTCTTCTTCTTCTTCTTCTTCTTCTTCTTCTTCTACTTCTTCTTCTTCTTCTTCTTCTTCTTCTTCTTCTTCTTCTTCTTCTTCTTCTTCTTCTTCTTCTTCTTCTTCTTCTTCTTCTTCTTCTTCTTCTTCTTCTTCTTCTTCTTCTTCTTCTTCTTCTTCTTCTTCTTCTTCTTCTTCTTCTTCTTCTTCTTCTTCTTCTTCTTCTTCTTCTTCTTCTTCTTCTTCTTCTTCTTCTTCTTCTTCTTCTTCTTCTTCTTCTTCTCCTTCTCCTTCTCCTTCTCCTTCTCCTTCTCCTTCTCCTTCTCCTTCTCCTTCTCCTTCTCCTTCTCCTTCTCCTTCTCCTTCTCCTTCTCCTTCTCCTTCTCCTTCTCCTTCTCCTTCTCCTTCTCCTTCTCCTTCTCCTTCTCCTTCTCCTTCTCCTTCTTCTTCTTTGTTGTTACTGCTTTTCTTTTTTCCTTCTACTTCCTCTTTCATTTTCTTTCTTTCTTGCCTTTTTCTTTCCCCCATTTCTTCTTCGCTCTCCAGATTTTCATCTGGATGTGTTCAGGAAGGGATTATACGCACCAGGTCCCCACTTCGATGGATTCGCTTCCGTTTGTTCCGGCATGTAATAAACTGGGACGCCATTTTGTTGCTGCAAGGAGGTCTGGAACTTCCTTCCCTCCTATTGTCCTAGCATGGAAGTACTACCTTGGTCCTAGATTCCCAGGGTCCTTCCTGTTTCCCGTCACGTTTTACCGGTGTACGTCAGTGGCGTAGCCAGGATGGAATTTTTTTGGGGGGGCCTAGGTAATAAGTGGGGGGGCCTGGTACCTCCGAAGGTCAGGCACGGCAAGACTATCTAAGCGGAGCGCCACCATCGGTTGGCGCGGAGCGTACAAGAAAATTTTGGGCTTTAAAACCCCTACAGATGGCCGGAAAAGGCACTTCCCATGTGTTTTAAGCTGGATGTACCCAGCCTTGAAATACGAATCTCATGTCTGCGTTTTCTCAAATTATGAGAATGAAAAATCAATCTACAAAAAATGGTAATACATACACTTTTTAGGACCCCAAAACTTGGCACATCGGATCTGTGGCCTGGGGGATGAGACTAAAGGGAACCGGTATCTCCCCTTCCCTTGAGAAAAATAGTAAACTTCAGAAGGACGTAGATCGCAAATGCGGCAATATTTGAATCTAAGCGGAGCGCCAGCATCGGCTGGCGCGGAGCGTACAAGAAAATTTTGGGCTTTGAAACCCCTCCAGATGGCCGGAAACGGCACTTCCCACGTGTTTTAAACTGGATGTACCCAGCCGCAAATGCGGCAATATTTGAATGGATTTCAGCGTACCTAAGGCAGTACCTTACCCTTTGACAGGAAAACCAAAAGTAGTTGTGCACCCCTCTGAGAAACTTTCTTTGTGTTAGATTTCCTAGATGCAAAATGATGCTATGTTTGGCAAAACTTTAAACTGATTATAGGCCTAAGTTTTAGGATTTTCCCTTTTTGGGGAGCATGAAAATATTTTTAGTTTTTGTAGAGATTTTTACAAGAGACATACATACTACCAAAGAAACAATGTGCAAAATGGTTCAGTATTTGTCCATCGGTACATTACGTAGTCAAAATTAAAATACTACGAATAAATCTCTCAAAATAACTGAACCGCAAAGCAGAAGTATGGATCATGTGGGAAACACATGAAATCAGGACCTTGTGGACATTTTACAAATCCCCCGGACGCCAGTGCCAACTAGTAAAAGGAGGACTTGTCAAAAAAAATCTCCTACAGTGGCACTTGTCATGGGCAGGAGTGAGGCACGACATAGCCTAGGCCTACTTGTTAAGGATGGAAGGGAAGAATTATCCGAAGGCAGTACCTTACCCTTACCTGCTTAAGGCATATTTTGTGTATGATAAAGTATGGGAATGGTCGTGTAAGAGTGGTCTCCAGTGTACGATTGCCTTATTTTCAGTAAATCAATCAGCCATCCGAAAGGCAGAAAGGGTCTTAACGTAACAAAGTCACAATAAAATTTGTCGTCGAGACATTTTTTTCATCTTCTAAGTGAAATGCAATAAACGACAGTGCAGATCACAAACGGTATGTAACTTAGTGAAAGTAGGCATTTTGAAGTTATTACTTGATTACATACACGTGCGCACAAAATGTGTTTTACACACATCCATCCATGTTTTTTTTTTTTAATTTTTACACATTTTATTTATTTACTGTTTTGAAGGAAATATTTCAAAGTTTATTTCCGTTCAAACATTTTATTTTTTTTCAATTACTTTATCAGGACGCAAAAAATCTGGGGGGGGGGGCCTGAAGAAAATCTGGGGGGGCCTAGGCCCCCCAGGCCCCTCCGTGGCTACGCCACTGGTGTACGTGACCATCCGCACATCTTAGTTCCACGTGAATGTTGTGTCCACTGTCCCATATTTCCAGCAGGGAGGTGTTAGGCGAGTCTAGTAAGTTACACCTCCCTGTTTCCAGGGTGTAACCGAATCCACCTTATTCATCCTCCCAGGCATCTGTTATATAATTTTATGGTGTTAATTCATATTTATTTTAGGATGCGTCACCGTTTACCGTTTACTTCACTGACGATAATTTTGTGAGGATACAATCAATAATAATCATGAACTTAAGAATATTCTGATCTCATTTTGGTGCTTTCCTCCTAACGTTTTAGAATAACAACTATAACCACCATACTCGACCAGATCCCGAGCCCAAGCCTCCGCAGGCGCGATTCGATTTGATTTTTTGTTTTGTTTTACAGTTCATACGTCAAAGAATAGAAGAATATTGAAGGATTCGGAATCGTCAAATATGTATACGATCACAACCAACTAACATGATATAAAAGGCCAATTTCTCCACACCGACGTTTATGGTTTCAAATCACCTCAATATTCCTCTGCTTAGTTTCATGCTCTGTTATGTGCTCAGTAACTTAATTAGGAACTACAAATGTATTCACGAGGACCGTACTAACTTTTTTATGGAAGCTACTGGACACTGATATCTTTATAGTCCTAGGCCAAGGCTATGTTGACATGGGGTCCATCCGATGTCCCACTGTTACCAAGGTTCGGTGTACACTGTTGGTTTTCGTACTATTGGCTATTGCACTGGTTGGCAATGACTACAACATTTGCTGTTCCCAGGATTCGAAGTCCCCCCCCCCAAAAAAAAAAATGTTCATTTTTTCCAAACTGGGAGTACTGGAAACAATGAAACCTGAGAACATTGACATAGCCAGGTTGAAATTTCATTCAAACATTTGGGCATCAAAATTCATTGTCTGTATAATTTTTCAATGCAAAGACCATCACTCCTTAAAGGCCTGATTCTCTCACCCCAAACAGAACCAATTCTCCTAACCTTCTTACTTAAGCCCGGTTCACACCGCCACGACGACCCAAGACACGACGGCGACCACCCAACGCGTCGGCTGGGGTATGGGCGGTGTGAACACTCCCACGACTACGATTCCGTCGGGTCGTATGCCGTCGGCAAGATTAAACATGTTCAATCGTAGTCGGGTCTAGGCGGTACTCGTTGTGTTGGTGTGAACTCGTCTTCGAGGTGACAAACAGGCCTCATGCGGTTTGTCCAATCAGAGCGCAGCATTCACCCATGGTACACAGTTCCAGTTACGGCATGTTTTTATTGCGCAACACCGAGAGCAGGTATTATCAGGATTTTAGTTGATGCAAACTTCTGCGTGCTCGGAAAACGAACGCACTTATAAAAATGCGTCACTTGAAGATACTTTGCACAGAAAAAGACGAAACAAGTCCGTTAACTTCAAACCAGTCATTGTGCTTTCATGTTCAAGCATTTACGTAGGCCTAGAATACCGAGCCAATTAGAATTTACCCCCTTTTAAAGGGGAATATTTTTCTTTCTATATTTATTTTCAAAATAACAAGTGTTAAAACCTTTGTAAGACATTCGTTCGCCTACGAAGGCTGGCAGATAAATCTGCAATAGCCGACTTGTATTCATCCTCTTGCATGTAGGCACAAGCGTGCTGGGTGGAGACGGCGGTCAGAGCAGGGAGGTGTTGGAGGTCCTAACACCTCCCTGGTCAGGGAGTAGCACCGTAGTCTTCTTGAGCTTCTTTTTTCGCCTTATGTTTTTTGAAGAATTCTTTTGCCTCATTTTGAGCGGAACTCCAGCTAGTGCGGGGAGGTGCGTCCGTACGCAGCCCCTCCTCCAGCCTACGTCCCAGGGAAATCACAGCCCTTAAGCTTGAGAAGCAAGCCAATGAGTCACAACTGGAAAAAAGGCCGTGGCCAGCCCGACTTTGACAATTCGGTTAGAAACTGAGCCGTTAAAGCCCATCTAACTTACTAATTCATATACCGAGTTCAATCTTTTAAAGGACACGACACGCAAACTTTGGACAGTGTTAAAGGCCTACTTTAGAGCATGTACACGCCAATAATTTCTTAATTGAAACCCAGAGGCCAAAAAATGAACCATTTCAAATTTATTGTAGGGCCTAAATCTCAAACCTGGAATAGCCTGATTGATGGCGCTCCATGTGCAGCGTCGCTCCATCGATTAGTGTCGGAGAGGTGTGACATGGTATTTTCGTGGGTTTAGGAAGGCGCCAGAATGTCTACGATTTATGCAGATTGTCTACGACAGGTGAAGTCTTGTCGCGTCGTAGGTAGTCGTGGCGGTGTGTACCGGGCTTTAAGTCACTCTCACAACTGACTGAAATTCATCCTCATCCAGACACACTCTTTAGTCTATTTTTTCAGGGTGATTATAGAAAAAAGGTCAATGTGAATAAGCAAAACACTCTCAGTACAGTTCATGCGGTGTAATATAAGCTTTGGTATTCTGCCTTGTTTGAATTAGCTGTCAATCAAAAGGCCGAGCCAATTGAGAGTTTTGGCTACCCCCTACAAGAACTGCAGTTTGGGGTGAGAGGAATGGCCCTTTAAGTCGGACTGCTTCACAGTTCTGTACATGTGATAGCAATTGTACAATACTTGCTATAGTTCTGGTGATGGTCTGCTTCTTCAGATATTTTTGGACAAGGAATTGTGACGAGCCGCTGATCCTGTGCAACAACAATATTTATGGAGGTAGATTAGAGAGGTGTTCCAGGTAACACACAATGTTTTTATAACGTGTTATAAAACCACATGACACGTACTTTTTAAACACATTTTGTGTTACGTCGGACGTATATTATCACCCTGGTTAGATGGGGTTTTACGGCTTAGTCTTGAGTCGAGCCTGACAAAGGCCTTTCTCCAATTGTAACTCACTGGCTTGTTTTCCCTATTGACCATTACTCACGCTGAGCACCAAACACAATGGCAGTAGGTTCCATTTTGAAAATCGTCGGTGTAAACGGGCCAGGAGTCGAACTCCAGAACTCCGGGCTGCAAGTCGGGTTCTCTAACCACTGGACCATATTTGTGGCCAACTGTCACAAAAAAGGCAAAGTCTGCTATAGTTAACTGGTCCACCAGGTGCTTCAGTCCGGCGCGCAACCGACTGGGCAACCGAATTCAGTGGCAAGTCTATGCCACAAGTGGAAGGAAAGACGGAGAAAATCCCTCGTACATCGAGAGGAATTTGAACTCATGTACATGTGAAACACATTGCCGACATTGGTACACAGCAGCTGAATTAGGCCATTCTGCCACTGCAACTAGAGGAGTCCTTTCATACACATAATGATATACTACGGTATAAACATGTATGAAAGTGCATTAAAGTTCTATCATTCTTCTTTCTTCATGTATCCCTTTGTTCGCTCTGTTATAGGAATGTGCCACTTTGACACGAAGGTGTAAGTTCACTTTCATAGAGGCAACAAAAAACATTTATTTCGTCATGATGAAAAACAAAACCACAAAACTTTTTTGAGACTTTTTATCGCTATACATGATCCGTGTAGTTGGAAAAGATGTTAAACCAGCAGATCAAGGGAGGGGTTACATGAGCCCTAACGACATACCCAACACGAATGCGTTGTAGAATGCTAGATGCACAGAACAGTAAAGTCCAAACATACTGAGTTGGCAGACGGTTCAAATGTTAAGTTCGACTTCAAATTATATTAAAGTTTAAGTTCAAGTTCGGATTCACATATTACGGTTTAGAAAAACAGTACAAGGTACGTTTCAACTCTGTCTCGTAAAGGTCGAGTAACTAAATGAAAAAGTTTTGTATTTGATACCAAAGTTATACATATAAAAACAAAGAAAATTGCCGCATTTTCCATCAAAATCCGTCCAAAATTACATTCGAACATGAATAAACATGAGCTTATTATGGAAATCTTGTGACGCCTAGGGAGGAACATGCTTTATTTAGACAATTTTTCCTTTTTTTTTTTTGTTATATTCGTTTCATGGACAATTTAATCGTTACATTTTGTCCTGATGGTTTTATTTTGAATGTTAAAATATTGCCCTTGAAAATGATCAGTATCAATTAAAAAATCATACACTATTCTTATATGATGATTAATTAAGAGATAATAAATATGAGGTTAACAAAAGATATATGAACACTTTGTAAAACTCCACATTACTATGCGAGCATATAGCAACAAGTTGCTTAGGAAAAATGCAGACTTTGAAGAGGTTTATCCTGCGAACCGTAAAAGATACTGGAATTGTTCCAAATGATTTTTCTTCATGAAACTTACTCATTAGCTGCTACACTTTAAAAACAGTTCAACCCGGATTTCTGGTGAAGCAGTGACATATTCCTGTTGAGATTTGACCAGGAATATGTCAGAGTTTAACTTAAGTTTGGTCAAATTTAACCAGGAAATCTGTGTTGGATAACAGGTGACCGCATCCCGGTCAATTTTGACCAGAGTGTTTTTAGAGTGTAAATAGGTCAGGATATTTTGCTGACAATGTCACACTACCTTTAACGGTATTCCCCTTTAGTTGCCTTTTTACCACAGATGGGGAATACAGTGGGCATATTCTGCATTAGATTCCCTCAGTCTACATGGGCAGTTGAAATCAGGGTTTGGTTTCTTCCGGAAGAAACCTATTTCTTCCAGGGACGTGGAAGAAAGTGGAAAAAACTAGTTTCTTCCAGTTTCTTCCGGAAGAAACTGGTAAAAGTTGGCATGTATGCAGTAAAACCCGCATACATGATGTTAACAGATAGACAACAAACAGTTTTACGTAAGAAACTTCATATAAGGCTACCTAAAATTGAGGTGAATATGCAATGGAAGGGAGATCAAATGGCGGAATAGCCTGAAGTGAAGGATTAGTAGCATTCTCTATTCACTTCATTTTGAGGTTGACTTACATGAATTATACCTAGTCTACAATCATTTGACTGAAATACAAACAATCAAACTATAAATATTTTTATTTTTTTTATTAATATTGGTTATTTCTTGGACTTTACCTTTCTCTTTACATTATTAAATGACTACTAATCGTCCCACAATACCACGCCAACCGGAAATTATCATGGTGACCATACAGCTCAACTGTAGAGTTTCACAACTGACGTACAGTATGAATGATAATGCAGGCTTCAAGGGTATGGAGTAGTTATAGTCATGGTGATCAATGTTACTTAATTTTGGTATTTAAGTTTGCATTGTGAGACAGGCCTTCACTTAAAATCTAGTTTTTTGCACAAATGAAGAACTGGGGTATACTTATGACTGTTTTGTCCACAAATTCACAAAATATTCTTGCCAAATACAGTAGTTGATCCCCGAACTGTCCAATGCTATATAGTAATTGTGAACAGTTTATATGCTAGAAGCAGGTCATGCTCTAAACCTAGATATAGGCAACCCATAATACTAATAAGTGTTTGTTTGTTCATCGCTGAAGAATGCTATGACACTTTATCAACAGTTCTTTCTTTAAAAATGAGTTTCTTCCATTTTGGATGGAAGAAACTGGAAGAAACCTATTTCTCCCAAGTGGAAAAAACCTGCGAACCCTGGTTGAAATAGAAAAACCAATGGGCGTCAGCCTTCGGTGTAGTACGAAGGCAGGCGAGCGGACCAGACGAATCCGATAAAAGGAAAAAAAAAATCGTTGGTCATCGAAGGGGGGGGGGGGGTGCGCCGGGTGCTTCCTGATACTCTTCATCATCCCGCTAATACTGCTCATTATTTTCAGGCAACATTCAGTTCTTACGTACCTCTCCTTCATGTTACCAGCGTCTGCTATTTCTTGACATGTTTTGGGTTCCTTCAACTCGGCAAGCAAATCAAACAGACCTAGATCATAACCAATAGAAATACACGTACTGGTACAGGTATGTAGCAGTATGGTGGTCATTCGATCAGCGAAATCTTCACTCGATTCCATTTTGGTAGTTTAAATATGCACCCGCCCTAAACGAAACAAAGGAAGATAAATCATCAAACTGCACAAGTGATGGTCTGATTTCAGTCGACCATAACTGGTGTCTATCACCTTTTAATTCCCTTGCTTACCTGTATCATGGACATTTGTACTGTAAATAGTACATCGATTCCTTCAATTTCACTCGGGTTTAAAGGCCCAATTCTCTCACCCCAAACAGAACCAATTCTCCTAACCTTCTTACTTATGAGTGCCCCTCCCACAATTGTATAAAATTTATCCTCATCCAGACACAATCTCACACCACTCCTACCACAGTTCGTGCTGTGCAATATAAGCTTGGGTACTTTGCATTGTTTGAATTAGCAGTCAATCAAAGAGGTGAGCCAATTGAGAGTTTCTGTTACCCCATCCAAGAACTGTAGTTTGGGGTGAGAGGATTTGCCCTTTAAAAGTCATGTAGACAGTAAATGAAGACGATTTAAGGCCGATGGACCCCACTTATGGCTGCCTACAGTCACTAAACACAAGCGGTGATCGGATTCGTCTATACATAGGGGGGTTGTAGTCCTGATAGCCTCGAGGATGAAATCAATCGAATTCCTCTTCACCTACTTATCTCACTCTCAGTACCGTTCATGGTGTGTAATATAAGCTTTGGTACTCTGCATTGTTTGAATTAGCTGTCAATCACAGAGCTGAGCAAATTGAGAACTTAGGTACACCGGTACCAAACTTGTAGTTTGGGGGAAGAGGTTTGAATTGAGAGACAAGTGAACTTTTAAACAGGTCTTCATATAAAAAGGTTTAATAAAGAACAAGCCATATAATCCGTCATTTCTATGTTTTGTTGAGAAAGTGAATGCAACATATTCTGATATATTCTAAAAAAAAGGAATAAAACGAAGAAGTACTCACCAAAGAAGACTACCGGCAATTTCTTGCTTGAGGCAAATGATACACTAAGGCTTATAGAGATAATACTTCGAAACTACACGTATCAACTTGTGGAATGAGGGAACCGCCAGTGAATCTCAAAATACTAACGTTATGATTGGCTGACGGCCGCCACATGATGATGACAAGTGACATATAGGAGATCTCTAATATTACAAGTGCGGCAGCCAATTGGTTCATGTAGGTCATGCTTATAGATAATAACACGCCTTTTAATCATTCCTAAAAGCGTGAAGGTATTCCATTAACAAACATATAGGAACTTTCTTGGCTTCAAGTTGATTAAACGGTTCCAACTCCCACGCTGGAGAGCTCTTCCTTAAATCTTGGCTTCATCCCTTATTTAATAGTTGTATTCTCAACGGCGTTTTCCCCTTTTCAAGGCCTCTTCTTTGTAACGGTAGCTGGAAACAGCTCCCTGTTTGAAGAGAGTCGTTAGTTTCTCTACCAACGGAGAGAGAGAGATAGTGATTTTCCTTACCCAAACCGCATTTCCATATTCTAAGTCTATTGTATAAAAATCGATATCATTCACCACTGGCTAGGTCAAGAAATGAAAAGATCGAAAAGTGTTAAGGAAATTATTGTACAATGTTTTTATTAATTATACCAAAAGGTTATTGAGATCGTAATAAATTCCATTAGTTTATAATGCTGATTACACAAAATCTTTTCAAAGTTCAATATCAATAGACACAGCACCACATGTTTACATAATTATACTTTTAATCTTGGGGAGCACCGGTGTCCACTACAAGCAGCTTGTGGCCCTGCCACAGTCCAACCCACACAATCAATATCCTGAATACGGACCAGTCTTTACTTTGGTTTTAAAGAATCCAAGAGGAGTTGAGAAACGAAAAGATGAGGGAAGATTGTTCCACAGTTTAGGAACAACAAAAACGGGAGACCTACTACCCCTCATACAGAAGCGCAAATCTCTGTCTGAGAGTGGGGGGGGGGGGGGCGAAAATGCTTATGATGTGCCCGTGAGTACTAAACTGTGCACCCTTGGCGGGCATCGCGAGCGCGAAGCGCGAAGCCCCAAAGGACTCCTGGTGGGGTCCAGGGGCAAAGCCCCTGTGGGATCCAGGGGGCGAAGCCCTCGGAAGCTCTTGTATTCTAGCGTTTCCAAAGCTTCAGAAAAACTGTCTTCGAACGAAAAAAGGTGACCATATTTTTAGGTCTACTCAATTTTTTTTTTTTGGGGGGGGGGGGGCAAATCGTAATTTGGCCCCACTTTTTCACTTGAGGGGCGAAGGCCCCCCTTGCCCCCGGGATTTTCGCCCTTGCCCTCATATTTTAAGCAACATGGGCCTGAATTAATAAAACCTTGCAAGCTGGGATGACACGAAATTACAAATAAAAATAAAAAAATTAAAACCTAACGAAACGCTAATCGGTTTATCAAGAAGAGATTTCTAAGGTAATATCTGGCTTGATATGGCTCACAAAACTTGAATTTTATATCTCTCTGGCAAAGGTTAGTATTAATTTATACCTGGCTTGATATGGCCATAAAAACAGATTTTTAACAAGTTATAGCCTATCGGGGACTTGATATGGCAAAAATCAAACGTGATTTGCATACCTGGTGGTGGGTTTTAAGCAGTAGCCCAAATGACTTTATGTGGCCATATAAAAGTTGATTTTTATATCTCAGAATGGTTTTCAAATATGTTATGTCTTGTTTGATATGGCATTATCAAAAGTGATTTGTTTATCTAGCGTTGGTCTGATCAAACTATATCTGACTTCATGTCACCATGTTGAACTTGATTTGTGAAATGAATTTTCTATCAATTTATACCTGCTCTATTTGATTTGCATATCTCGCATTGCGGGGCGTAGCCAGGATTTTCTTGTGGGGGGGGGGGGGCAAAGTCGACTCATCGTCCCCAATCTTGACCGACACTATCTTACAAGAAAATTTTTGGATTTAGAAACCCCTCAGAGGGCAGGAAACGGCACTTTCCGAGTGTTTTATGCTGCATGTTCCCAGCCTGAAAATATGGATCTCATTTCTGAAATTTCTCAAGTAATAAAAAAAAAATCAATCTATGAAAAATGTTAATATATGTTTCTAAGCGAAGCTCCACCATCGATTGGCTCGGCGCGTACAAGGAATTTTTTTGCTTTACAAACCCCTCAGATGGCCGGAAACGGCACTGCCCGAGTGATCTAAGCAAGAACATGTTCAGCTCAACTTCGAAATTCTCCCCGCTTCTTATCATTAATTGGAGCACTTGACAAATATTGAGGGGCTGAACATAACTTTAGCCCCCACTTTTTCATTTTTCATCGCCGCCACTGGGGTGCGGCATTTTCTTGAGGGAGAGAGACGCCCAAGTGACGAGCCGATAGACCGAACGGGGAGAGGGTGTGGTTTTCCCCCTCCTACCCCAAGAAGATTTTGCAATTTTACATCAAAATTGAGCGATCTGGTGAACACCTAAGCCGGATTTTTTGGACATTTTCAATCTTGTATCAACGTTTTCCTTATTCCCTAGAGAGGTAGTGTGTGGCTGTAAGAGGGTTGCTGTACGAATCAATGGGGCCTAAAGGGAATTGTGTTGCATTGAAACAAAACAGTTGCTCATAAGGCTTACACTGGCTAAACCAGCGGAATTGACATTTTGCCCTGAAAACGCCAAAACTCCATTTAAATAAAAAAATAATAAAAAATTAGGTCTGGGCGGGAGTAGGTGCGAACCCCCTGAACCCTCTCGAAGAGCTTAGATGCAATATGGTGCTATATTTGTTCATTTGATACTAGATTCCAGTGTTCTCCACAGGGGGTATTAGAGGGGCGACACGCCCTCCTACTGAAATTGGCCGCCCCTCCAAAATAGTTGCCGCTCTTCAAAAAATGCAGCTTCCAGTTTTAGTTCATTGCTTCATTACACATGATACAAGTCATAACTGGAAAAAAATGTGTCTTCCCTCTAGGCTTGGCGACAGGATTTGCCCGACGAACATGGGCGTCCGCAGGTATGGGCAGGGGGGGGGGGGCATTTGCCGCCCCCCCTGGAAAATCAAAAATTTGAAAAAACGTATAAAAATCAAAGCAAAAACCCGAACAAAACGTGTTTTCCAAGTTTCTATGCGAAAAATAGGCTTTAGAAATGCCATTTCCGGCGATCTGGGAGGCATTTTGGGCTGAAATTTTCGCATGCTTTGTAGCAATTCATGGGGACTTGGAGGTTTTGCCCCTCCCTAGATATTTTGCCCCTCCCCCTGACTTTTTTTCTGCGGACGCCCATGCCGACGAAGGGCCACTCTCCGAACGAGGGAGGGGTAGGGTGGGTAGCGACCCCAAGCCTCGACAACCAGGATGCCGTGGATGAGTTGATGAGGGAGGTTTGAAGAAAACCTGTGCACTATACCTGCCATTGCGAGTTATATCCGATATAAAATTTGTATATGCTGGAGGAAGATATTTTCGCACTGATTTAACCCTAAAAATTTTGGGGCTTAGCCTACACTAAAAAGAATCTGTACTTATTTAAAGCTTATGTAGGTCAATTGTCGCGGCAATTGGGCCCTATCGGGCACAACTTATATTGTACTTCCTTCTTCGAGTCCATACCGCACGACTGAAACAAGAGATTATTAACTAAGTTTAGCGAAATGAGGTGAAATTCCCGACATGTACATTAATCCATTTACTCTACTTATTAATTTACTTGACAAGATTTGAAGTGTTTGTACTGTATTAGCTCTAGGTAACGGAACTGAGGAGGAGTGTGCAAAGCGTACCGAACATTTTGGGTTTCATCGCAGAAGTAACTCTTTTGAAAGCTAAAATAACTAAACCGACCATGGGAAGGCGACAGATTATTCCCGACAGGGGGCGGGACATGCCAGCGACCACAAGTTCCGGCAGTCCTTATGTCGAGGGGGGTGGTGAGAAGGGCATATGAAGGAGCCTATTTATCCCATGTCATTGCAGCCTGGGCACATTTTGCACTATATCACTTAATATTTTAAAAGCCGAGTTGCTCACTGATAGTGTTCTTTTGAGTCTGAATCGTGAAATTGCAAAGCGCGCGAAGCGCGTAAAAATTTTTGGTAGGCTTACAAAAAATAACATAGCCTATGTAATCATTAAGAACAAAAAGAAAAAAATAGAAACTGTAGGGGTTGTAGACCGTATCGGGGATAACATACATTGTGTCGAAACCTACTGGAATACCCGATGAAATAGCCAAACTATGCTCCGTGAGTCGTTCACCAACTGACCTATCGCAAGACACACACAAGAGAACAGCAACTAAACTTTTTGATATGGGATGAAATTTACGACCTTTACATAACCTGTGTACTCTGCCTACCTGTTACTTGGTAAGGTTGACAGGACTTACACCCTCTAGATATGTGGAATGGAAGTATTGAAAAACTGGAGTAAATCTACAGCGCGCGTAGCGCGCCGAAAATTTGGGGTTCTTATTAGGGAAACTGTCCCTTGAGTGCAAAAAACAGGTAAACCATCGGGAGACTAGTCGCCGTCGGAGACTGCAAACTTTATCGTAACGACTAAGAGCCCCCCCCCCCCGAAAAAACTGTAAAAAAATGCCCCCGATTCCCTCCCTCCTCTTGCCGTTTATCTTTTTTTCATTTATTTTTTTTTTTTGGGGGGGGGGGGACTCTCCCTCATTTTTGCAACATCGCCCATCGCGTCCCCAAAATTTCTGTGGGTGGCACTCTGCCCCCTTGCCCCCCCCCCCCCCGCTGGCTACCTAGTGTCGCATTGGTCTTTTACAAGTAACATCTGACCATAAAATTTTGATTTGGCATTACGACTAGATAAAGTCATTAGTTTCCCCGATATATCCAGATAGCATAACGCTATGCTGCGTAAAGTATACGGGGGCAGGGGGAGGTCAACCCACTTGAACTTTTCGAATGTTTTGTCGGTACATTGGCTGGAAATATCGGTACATCCGTCCAGCTGGGTTAATTGTGAAAAAATATTCTGATATATAAACGCATACATAATGATTGCCCATGCACATAAATTTAAAAAAGGAACACATAAATTTTTAGCGGGCTTAGGGTGCCGTTATCTTCAGTAACGCTTTGGTTAAAGGTTAACATCAGTTTCAAATATGTTGGCTGTATAAGTATAGTTTCACAATTAGGATACTGTTCTTACGTATGGGCGTGGTTCTAAAGAACACGATTGGAATCGATAAGAGGTTATGTTCTCTTTTTGTTACCCTCTGGAAGATTCATAACGCAAACAGGGCGGCGCCAGGGTATTTTGATCGGGAGGCAAAGCATGAGTTCAGTGCTCCCTTTTCTCCCGTTTCTTTCTTTCCTCCTTTCTCACATTTTCTTGCGAATAAAGGGGCCGTTTCCCCTTCCCCCTCCCCGACGGCGCCCTGAATTCAAAAACAAATCATATTTCGTTTGAAACATTAAGTGCGTCTGTACTGAGTCCATGGTAGTGGAACGGGCTTATCCACCTTTTCGGTTTGACATGGTGCAACGTAGCGTTGCACAATGCAGCATGCAGAGGGGCGTTCTGATTGCAATGCCAGGTCAGGACAAGTACAATTTGACGGGGTTTCGGATTACACTATAGACTTGGGGCCGTGGTCAAGACATTTTTCAGGGTTAGGAATAACTTAGTTGGGAAAATCAAAATTGTTGGGATGAAACAGGAACGTTCATTTTTTAGTATTTTTTAGTCCTTCAAGTTTTTTCGCCGCGCACATCATCAAGGGGTTTCCTGAGTCCCTGATGTTTTCATGCTTAACATAATTGAATGACTTTTAGGAATTTGAATCTAACCGTGCATGAGTTGTAAATAAATTTAATTAACCCTTTTCGCCATGGAAAATTTCATTCAAAGCAAAAATAATTTAACACCAACCTGAATTCTTATTGTTATTTATAGTTCTGATAAAATTTCCATGTTAAAATTCCCATTCCTCCAGCATGACGGGAATTATACTTAGACCGTAGATTCTACCTGGACTGAAAGCAAATTTGCACGCATGTGCACACCTACTGTCAATGTCGGTTAAGCTATCTGTGACAGGCTTGAGGATCTGGGTTCTTGTAAAGTAATTACACATGGTATTTCTACTGACAGACAGACTGTAAATATAACACTTTTAGGTACCCCCTGTACCCCCTGTGTCAGTGTCCCGCATATCAGAATTTCTGGCAAAGTACCTGTTGGGATGGATGGGGGGGGGGTCATGGTCACACGAATGCGTGGTGACTTGTAAATTGAGTCCATTTGACATGAGTCGGTACATTGGCTACCTGTTGTCGATACATTTACCCTTTTTTATCTACACTTCCTACGTTTTTTATCCCCGCTCCCCAATATTTTGACACCCCAGTCACGCTAGTGTAGCACAAAAACTTACAATCTGAATGTTCCCCATACAAGTGTACTGTAACTTGTACCTTACAGCTACCTATTAAATCCATTTTATGTAGTATGTAACAGGTGAAAGTTAACAAGGCCCCTAAAAAGGTTTTGCTACACTCCTTTAAGCATAGAGGTGTTACAACTCCCTGCTTTAAGCAAAACAAGCAAGGTTCACTGAAAAGTTAACTCTGTTGGCAGACGGACGTCACGTTTCTAAATGGTAATTGTGTACACAGTTAATTGTTGGACAATACAGTGACGCTGTTAGAGAAATAAAGGAGAAACCTTTTCTTGCTCGCTCTCCACACTCTCCTGTCCAGGGAGTAGCAACAAGTACATGGGGTATTGTACTTTGTATACATCAGTCACGTATACACTGTAAAAAATGTTTGTAATGTTACAGAATTTTTGTACAATTACAGAAGCAAAAATAAAAGTGCTGCTTATGAGTTGACAGCACTTTTTATGTACCGATATTCTTTTGTTTTTCCTTATTTTATTTTCTGTAAAATGTACAGACATTTTTTACAGTGTAGGTTTCTTACAAAAGAAATGTTGAGCCAGCCATTCTTTATGAAATGACATTTGTAGTACTTCAAAGCCAGCTTCCTTTAACAGCTCTGCTGCCCTTTCCTGACCCCAAACACCTCCTAACCCCCAACCACCTTCAAAGTACAACGACACAGGCATACAATGTAATAAACTGTACGAGTAAATCATTTCCACACCCAAACCGTCCAACTTTTCTAAATTATCTTTAACCTTGGTGTGACCAATTGGCTCCTTCAGCCAATATAAGCCTCCTGGTGCTAAAACCCTTAGTACCTCTCCAAGAACTTTGTCAGGGTAAGCCTGGTCGTGAAGAGCGTCATGCATGAAGACAAAATCAAATTTACCGGCCCAGTCCTTTGGTAACTTTGCCGCATCCTGATTAACAAATTTTGCATTTGTTAGACCAAGACTCCCTGCTTTCTGTCTTCCAGTTTTAAGGCTTTCCTCCTGGAAGTCCACGCCATAGAAGGTGCTCTTGGGGAACGCCTTTGCTAGCTCAACTGTTGATACTCCTTGCCCGCATCCGATATCTACAACGGTTATACCCTTTTCTGTCGAGATAAACAATTAAATGGAGAAATTGTGTTAACCATCTATGTTATTATTATCATGTGCTGAATAGTAAGAAACAGTGTCGTTGGTTCTTCCTTCCCTGCCGAATAAGCTATAGAGTAACAATTACAATCAGGGAGTTGTAACACCTCCCTGGTACATTATTGACCCACCCAACCAAAGTTCATCTTCTCCCTCCCCCTGACCCTGCTAGTTTACCACAACGCAGAATGTTTTCACACTGGGACTCACCTAATTTTTCTTTTAGATGGGGATATGAAGGGATAACTGACGAAATGAGATATCTCTCCAGGAAACACCTTGATTCTTCTGACACAACTTTGCAACAGTCCTCGTAGTCTTCATATGGTACTCCTAGTAATGAATTATAACGAAGAATTGAAGAGAAAAACACAAGGTAGCATTCATATGCTCTAGTTCACAGTTACGCATTACCAGGATAAAAACACGGGTACTCTCAATTGATAATTTACCGAAGATCTTCGAAACCACCAAACCACCCCTTCCGAGTAGAACCTTGAAGAAAAACTCGACAAGGTGATAAAAACTGAGAAGAGACAGCTACGTTCACAAAGTCTAATTAAAGTTACTTGACGTAAAGGTATCGCCAGCGGGGTGGGGCGGGTGGGCGAGGGGCCATTCCCGCCAGAGAAGGCTGCCCCTCGTCAGGGGGGGGGGGCATCCCCTCCTCGTCGGGGAGCAGATCCAGTTTCGTCGGGGAGTCTTCACTCATAAGGTAAAACAAATTAGCTACATGAATTTCAGTCTCCCCACCTCCCATCACCCTCGATAATATTCTTAATTTTGCTTACGAGAAGACCGTATTCTTCGAGAAAACTCTAAATTCCCAACTGTTCTTACAAAAATTGGATTTTTCGCTATAATCTCCAGATTTTCAAACATTCTGAAAAGGAAGTAAAAAAGTTCTCCATTTTCACCGTATGACAAAATATGATACCTCAATTAACCCAAGTCTTGATTTTGTCCATATCAAACTGGGTGGATATATCTTCAAAAAAGACTTCAATTTTCCAATTCTCCTCTACAAATTAAAGCATTTTTTCAAATTTTTCAAGTTTTCTGCCATAGGCGTAAGAGGGCGGGGCCATTTTTGCCATTTTTGTCAAAATACGTTAGAAAAACTCGTTGATAGTTAGGATTTCAAGCAGTCACATGCTGTAGACAACGTCATCAATTCAAGTTAGCTTAGAGTTGCAAAAGATTAAAAAACATTAGCATATTTTCAATTCCGTTGTATAGTTTTTCACCGAAAAGGTCTAAAACGGTTTCATCCAATGGTAGAGGAACATTTTTACTGATAATTTGCTGATCACTCAGCAAGTTGCTAATTGTTTCTATTGTAGTGACAGTTTTATTGCAAACGAAAGCTCAAAATGTCGAATGCTTCGTTACTTATTACAAGCCTGCCATTTCCGGATGTCCGAAGGGTCTATTTTTTCAAAAATTTCTGTTCGCTCCGCGCCAACTCATGGGGGGCTCCCGCTGAGGTAGTGTTTCAATCGAACCGTTTACTGTACAGAATATTGACATATTGCACATTGTAGTCCGTTTTGTATCAATATTAGGAACTATTTGTGATCACTTTGCTAATTTATTTCAAGTGAAACAATTTATTGCAAAAGAAAGCTCAGAATAGCAACTGCCTATATCCTAATTACAAGCCTAGGAAATGTCATTTCCAGCTATCTGAGGGGTAACGATTTTTCAAAATTTTCTGTGCGCCAACTAAAGGGGGCGTTCCGCTTAGATGGTCTCTTGATCACATTTTCAGGAAAAATCTTTAACCCCCCCCCCACCCAACTGAAATGCTCCCGTACGCCTATATTTTCTGTTATAAAATTCCTTTATATATAAGCTTTAGATTTTCAAGAGTCACCCGGCGACCTATACTTGAACTTTTTGATAGGAAGGTCAGATTCTTCATTTAAAACCCAAAATTCCATCATAAAAATTCTTTCTCCAATACAAGTTTTAGGCTTTCAAATATTTGTTTAAAAATGGCAAAAATATTACGATTTCGGTTGGTACTCCCTTACAATAAAAAAGCAAGCCGACTTCAATCACCCCTACATTCTATGGATTGCTCTTAAAACTCAACAAATATTCAATTTCACCTTGCCAACAACTAACATGTGTTTCCTTTCATTAAATTCCAAACTTTTCTCCCATATAAACGCTTAATAATCAAATCTTTGTTTAAGGTTAGCTGTTTTCAGGCAAAGTGATGTTCCAAATTTCGTCTGGGAGCATAGTTTGTCGGCCTACAATAAAATGCATAACCCCAGACGGATTGAATTAGTCGCCCATACAACTTTTGGGGTTTGATCACATGAAGATTATTGAACAAACACCCCGATTATTTTAATGGCCTTTACAAAATCCAAGTTTCTTCTAAAAATTTCAAATTTTCTTCAAAACAAGCTCCCGATGTTTAAATACTTCTTAAAAAAAAGAAGCGCAAAATTTCCGCGAGGCGCGCCTCAATTTCTACCAGTCACGTCCCATAGGGGAATCATCACCTTTGCCGGGGCTTCGAAATGCTGGCCCTTCTGTTGGACAAATCCTGGGCCCATCCCTGACATGATGCAAATTAAAATGAAGTTAACCATTACTAACTTGGACATTAGCACAAAACATTTACTCTGCGATTTCTCTCAAAATACATTTCAGCTTTAGTATTCATAATAATAAAACCAGTATAATTTTACTAACCTCTTGGTCCATCAAGTTGGAAGCATTCTTTGATTTTCTTATAAATTGGCCCTCCGAGTGAGGGTAAAGCAATACATATTGAAACAGCGTCGTTCAACGAACCTCCTTTGGTTAGAAATGGCACTTTTGAAGCTGGAAGAAAATACCTTTCTCCTGTAGAGTCCAGTTCTACAATTTTTGCTGTAACCATGGCACCAAGCCACTCCCGGATATACCTGTCAGTAAAACAAGTTAATAACAGATCGAAACTTGTCTCTCAACCCTACTTCAATAGGCTGATAGACATATTTCTTGAATAACACCCTAGAAACACCTTATAAAATAATGGGGGCTGGGGTCACAGTATTCACCATTTTACTGAATGTTTGTATTCAGTTTGTGATGTTAATATGGAAGGAAAGAACGCTACTTGAAGTTTTCATTACGCGAACTAAAAAGAACTTAGAGGTAAACGTGGCATTTTTTGAGAAGCAGGAAGCACTGTCCTATTACACAAGTTCATCAAGCTTAAATCTCATCCGCCATTGTATATAGGCCTACATAAATATGAAAATGTGTGAGCTTCATTTGATGGAGAGCTTGTGGCCTTTAAAAACTTCAATATGTCGAGAAGATATACAGTAGGAAGGAACCAAAATTACAGTAAGTAGTCCGATATAGTGTGTGGTTTTTCGCACTACCTGACTACGTTTTGGTGAAAAGCGGTGGTGCCGGGTATCAGAAAGGAAAACGCTTCACAACAGCCGAGACGAAAACTGTTGGATCGGACTCTTGAGAAAGCACGTTTTGTCCGCACCCTAAATTGCAGAGGAACTGGGCACGCATGCTGTGTAGCAGAAGAGTAGAGGTAATTTGCTGCTTTTTGAAGTTGTAGCTTTGACTGCTGACAACATTTAAAAACATTTTTGTCAGACTTATAGGTTTTGGGAATCTATTTCGTTCATGTTTGTTTAATGAAAACTTTATATCATACCAACTGATGTCAAGAAGTTTACCAACTGTAATTTCGGAATTTTAGACACTCTGTCGCATCGTTTTAATTGACTCCCGTTTGGAAAAAGATATTAAACATTTGAAGTGCAAGAAATATTTACCCTGTTAAGAGTAAGTGTGATGTTTCTGTGCGATTCTTGTAAATACACTCACATATACCATGAGTGATGTACAGACTTGAACGAGGTTTTCAACTCAAATGTCGCATGGTTGTATTGAATCCACTTTGGGAATAAGGGATAAACAAACAATTCACAACGTTGAATAAAAATCTTTTCATTGCATGTCGCTTGGAAGAAGAAATTAAGTGTACCTAACATACCATTCATATGAAGTGGAAAGAGATGTTTACTCTTTTGGAAGTAAATATATTAAACTTTCAAGATGAATACACAGCCAACTAAAGCATTGCAGAAATGCAAACCAAACGTGTTGTGTTCCAGAAGATAGACTACATGTGGAGTTAAAAGTCAGAGTACACCGGCAGAACATAGCGTCTCAATGTGTCTGTCCCACAATGGTCAAAGGAAACCCCGTGATGCGAACGGATTCCATGATACATACACTTGAATATCCACGCATGCTCCATATCAACTATAGCATGCAGGATGTGGATACCATACGACATGTTAGTCCCATAGCCCTATTTCCAAATAGCAATTAAAAAGGATTGAAAGAGTTTTGGTGTTTGTCATTTTTGTCAATGGCATTTTACTGTGGTGAAAATTGAAGTACACCCAAAACTCTATCCCACAATCCTTTGTAATTGCTATTTGGAAACAGGTCTATGCACACCCTATATAAATAGCCTACCCCTGATACCGTTTGTACAATGAGCTGGAGTGGAACCATTTATCCCAAACTACACTCTAAGATCAAAAGAGTGGAAGGTCACTTTCAAACAGAGTGAAGTCATTCAATTTTCTCCAATAGAGTGTTAATTCACTCCAAGAAGAGTGAAATTCACCCCAAGACTGGTAAAAATTTACTCTTTCAGGAGGGCCTGTAATGATCACTCTTTTTAAAAGAGTGATCACTGTAGGCAGTAGGCACGGAATCATCGAGAGCGATACTTCGTTTTTTTTTTTTTTGGGGGGGGGGGGGAATTCCACCTCTAGTGAACTTTACTATTCTTGGGGTGAGTTAACACTCTAATGTAGTGAATTTACACTTTTCACTCTATTAGAGAGCGACTAAGTTCATTTTTTTGATTTTAGAGTGTAAGGATATCTTGCTTTCAAAGTGAAACTTATGAAACATTCTGTGAATGAAATTATTTTTAAGAGGAGGGTTTATTGCACTTGTCCTCGCCCTTTTCCCCATGTTTCTGGCTACCGGGATGGAAAACCTCGATTTTAACTTTGAACTAGTACTTCATATATATTAATCTTACTGCCAGCTCCATGATTTTACAAGAAAATCTTTCAGATTCTTGCCCTTTTAATGTTTTTACAGGCTAGAATCGGATGATTCTTAAAACAGACAGGTCAGAGTTGCGAGTAGATCGTGTGCTTTCTCAGAGTTTGCTTTAGAAAGCTGGTTTTGAAAAATAGTAGTGGCGTTGTTGCGGTATATCTCCACTGTGAAGAAATTCGTCCTCTGTTTAATTCAGTACCATAAACAATGCTGTTGGTAGGTTTTTCGAGGCAAAAAATTTCTATTGAGACATTTCTTTGTAAAAGAGTTTCTTTTCTCTGAGAAATGAAATTGTTCCTACATAGCCTATTGTGTCTTAGACGTCGCCATTTATGAAGCCTTTGGATATGTGGCAAGTGGCCAGGGTGTGCACGGTTTCATGTTAGATATTTTATAGATCTAAGTGGGTGATTTCGACTTCAAATTTATCCACTTGAATTTTAGATTAGAATGAATTTTATTCATTTTAGATACTAAGCTCAAAAATTCAACTTAACCCTTTACCGGTGTTTGGGTCCTTTTGGACCCATGCGGAGAGCGCGGCTGTCACCCATCTTTACTGTTTTACGCGGAGCTCGGAGCTGCGAGTAGCTACTCGAAAATTCGGCTACAACAACGAGAGGGGCAATAGTTTAAGGTCACGGGGTCAACAACCTATGGAAGCTGATGCGGGGCGTGCTACGTCCGCTTTTCCGCCCACTCCCGAGGCGCGCAAATCTGCCCCGATTGAAGCACAACGGTAAAGGGTTAATCTAAAGTTACTGTAGCACGGGTTTGTGCACACACACACAGAGAGCGGCATCGGCTTTGCAGTAAACACACCCCACACTGTTAAAAATTTCTGTAAATTTACAGACTTTTTTTAACTTAAACTTTTTGTATTTTACTTTTAATAGAGATTTTCTGTATCTTTACAGACACTTTGTATTGCTAGAATAAAAAAAGGTTGTTTAACATGTATTTTCTGTTTTTTTGAAAAACCATTTCTGTCTGCTTTTTTAACCAAATTTTACTGCTTTGTAAAACTTTTTCTGTTAATTTACAGAAATTTTAACAGTATTTTGTATTTTTCTGATTTCACATAAATATACTGTCATTTAACAAACATTCATTTTGTTTTTAAGCTGAAAAAGAAACAAAAATAAGCCCAAACAAACAAACAAATAGGAAGTAGCCAGAAAATTTTCAATATATAACATGCATCGTTCTGCGAAGTTTCAGTTAAAAAAGAAAGAAAGCATTTTTGGCAAATTTATGGCCCTATTTGAAAATTAACTTACATTTATTATACTGACAATTGGTATACTGATGTCAACTCATCGCCACAGGCGCTCATGCACTTGATCGAATTAAAAAGGTTTCACAAATTTACTTGAAAGAGTCTGTAAATTTACCACTTTATGACGTATATCTCATTTTACATAAATGGGTGGAGCTTATTTTGTAGGCAATTTCCTAACAAAAGGATTGCTGTTGCTTTGAATAATACCTTTTTTGGCGTTTTTTAATCAGGAAGTGAAAAACTTTTTGTTTACCTTGTCTGGAAATGTTTGCAACCAATGTATTTGCATTCTTTGTCATATTTATTTTAAAAACAATTATTATATTGTACAAAAAATGTGACTTTCCAATTACAAAGTTCCTAGAGATAGCAGTCTACTTGACAACAATATGACAACAAAGCATCCTCATTGTGTTGGATTGAAAACAACCTCGTCCTGGGCATGACGTTAAACTGCATCCAGGTTGTGGCTTCTGTTCTATTCAGCCAGTCTAGAGCAGGACCACTCAGTGTTTGCCCTTTGGAGGGCGTACCTGTCCATTTGGGACGTAAAGCTCCATAAGGGAGCAGAACTCCTCCGGGAGTAATCGTTTGGTTTTCGCCCCTTGGCTCTTCGCCAGAGAGTCGTGGGGACTTTTAGAAAAAAACAACTTCGTAACGACACATTACGGTGATAAGCAAAAACCTGATCTACGTAATGGTAAAGTGTATGTTACGTAATAACATATGAAAGGAAAAAGAGCGATATTATAATAAATATTAAAACGCCGAGAATGAAAACAGTAGGCTGTAAATTCACATAAAATTAAGGTAAAAAAAAAACAGAACAATTCTGTAATTCGATTTTACAGTAGACATTTGTAAACTAATTTACATGCAAAAACTGTAAAGAAAAAACAAACACTTACTGTTTTTTCATGATTACAGTCTGGCTGTAAAAAAAACATTATTTGGTTGGAAAAAAATTTGCCATAAAAATTATGTAAATTTACAGAGAAATTTTTAACAGTGCACACGCTTATTTTAATGCCGTTCATTGGAAAACAGTGAGCTGTCATCCTTGCAGTATGAGGTGCCGTATCGGCCAATATTTTATAACATAAATATATTTAGGTTATGTTATAAACTCAAAATATATTTAGGTTATGATATAGAAAGTCCAATATATTTAGGTTATGATATAGAAATTGATATAAATGTGTTATACTATGAATCCAATATATATATTTTATTACTACTCTATATAAATAGGTTATGAGTAAACTGTCTTAGTTTACGAGTAGGCCTAATCCATTATAGTTTATAAAATTGCAATATATATAGGTTATGACTGGAAATGCAGCTCGAACAAACGAATGGCGTTACGTCACGAAGATAGGCGTGAACACAAACGGATGGGCGTGACAGTATGTACGAAGGCGGGATCATATTTTTGTTCTAGCATCTCGAAGAATTCAGTGAATTTAACAAAAAAAAAAAAAAAGAAACTTGCTACAACAAGATTACCGAACTTAAAGATTTCTGTGCACTTGTGGAGACGCTATTTAGCAGAGCCCGTGGCTGCCAAGAGAGTAACTAGACAAAATCGAGAAAGATATGGACAGTTTGTACAAGACAGTTGGGCGACCCTCAAAATATGTGCCGTATACGGTTTAATAACTAAATAATTCCACGGCGATCCATGGGGACCTTCGGACATCACCCCTATATTTCAAGAAAACGCCCACTGGATTTTAATTCCATACTGTAGCCTCCGTATAGGCAGTAATTGAGTGAAAATGTGGTATTGTCCCACACTACTGAGAACAAGCCGCCAGCCTTTACCACCGAAAAAGGAGGACTCGCTACTTTTACTATTTGCAAGACAAATCAATAGAGAACAGTTAATATCTTTCCATACTTACATTCGGGCCTGTTACATTACTCAATGGATCATGAAGGGCCTAGGCCTAAATGAGTGTTCGCGTGTGAAAGCTATAAATATTATTTTACAACTTTGCCAATCGTTAGCTAGCAGTTAGCGGTGTGGCTAGCGGGGATGGATAATACGCTTTTGCTTCGGTAACGCGAATTCGGGTCCCACAGTGAATCAGTTATTTTCCCTTTTCCCCTTTTCGTGTTAGGGCTTTCTCCTTTTTCCTTTTGTCTTCCTTATCCTTTGTAACAATGCCAGACATTATATCTTCTTCGTGCCGCGACGAGGTGCATGAGGGATTAATAAAGAAACCCTTTTATCTTTTGTTTTGTATGTACAAGCATGTGCTCAGGCAATCAGGACGTAAATAACCCATAACCTTATAATCTAACCCATAACCCTAACCCGAGTCCCAAATCTCAATGAGTCGGGGAAAATGTGACCAGTGGCGCGTACTCACGATTTCGCTCTGAAGGAGGGGGCATGCAGTATCCTGAGGGATCGCTGGTCTGGTCAGGGTGTAAGGGGATATCCGCTCCCCTTACTTTTGGAAAATTTGGGTGTCCTTACATGTAATCTGGGTCTATGTTGGCCTGTGCTAACTTTTGCAGTTAAATCTGGAGTATCACAATATGTGCGCATTCCTTGGAACAAAAGAATTGGCGTCAGCGAGGGTGCTTTGGGTAGACTACGCCCCACCCCCCCACCCTTTGAAATTTTTTGGGAAATTGGGGGTCCCTTCATTCATTCTGGTGTCACATATGCTATTTGAAGTAAAATTTAAGTACTAACAAAATTATGTATTTTTAGGATAAAAAATAGCATCTGCCGCGAGGGGCCTGGCCCAATGCCTCCCATGCGTACGTCACTTAATGAGACTGAGTAATGAAAGGGATGGGGGGCCAATGAGATGAGAGACTAATGAATGAGGCAGGGAGACTTATGATACGAGGAGCTGATGAGACGAGGACTAATGGGAGAGGGACAATTGAGATTTGGGTCTATACAATTATGTACAGAGTCGTGACTTTGTAAGAACAACTACTTCTAGGAAACCATGATCTTTGAGGTGGGACCCTGGATCCCCGACCTGGAGCCAGAAGCTCTCGCTTTGTGCTCAGTTTCGCACTGCAAGCGAAAATGTTTATCCCCAACATTTCCCTTTGCCCTTTGTTTGCTGCCCCCCCCCCCTTCCCCCAAAATTGATATTGTAGCACTGCCACTGCTCTCTCACTCAAGACAATATTTATTCTTAGACTGCATTTGTGTTGCATGCGCATGCAGGTATCAGGTAGTCAGCTAGATGGGTGAGTTCCGCACTGCCGGACTCTGTCGGACTCGGATCCCGGCTGATTCGAACACAGCTTGTACTCGAAACCATCTGTACTGGGCTTGACTTGGACTTGGAACTTCTGGACTCGGATCCGGCTCAGGACTCGGGGCAGTTGGACGCGACTCCGTCCCTGCAAAATAGAGAATGTTTAGGTTCTGCTATACAAGCCTGGGAATGGCATTTCCGGCTGTCTGAGAAATAACAATTTTATGAACACTCCGTGCCAACTGCCGATAGCGTTCGGCTTACTATAGTCTTTCGGACAGCATTGAATTGTTCAGGCAAAGAATGTTCTGTCCCACCAAACTTAAATGGCCCCTTACTCTTATAGCGGCCCATACTCTCTGATGGCGACATACACAAACTTAAAACTAGCGACGTAAGTCTTCAGTGAATAGCTTTGATCACCTGAGACATAAACAAGGGTGGCGCCAGCAGGATGGGGGTGGGGCCACCCCCTCCCGTCGGGGAAGGTCGGCGATTTCGTCGGGGAGGACTTAAAAAATGAAAAAAATCTAAAAGAACTGAAGTTACTGGGTTGGTGATTTTGGACATTTTTTTTTTGTTTTGTAATTCTATTTCAAATCAGTCGTAAAATTACAACATATCCCCAATATGAGCTTCAGATTGTTAAAAGTGGCAAAATTTTCCAGTTTCGATGGATACTCAGTAAAACAAATAACCAAAGCCACCTGCACTGTTAATCACCCCGAGATTTTACCTAATTTTGCCCTTGAAAGGCATATCACTTAATAAAGAACCTAAATTTTATCATTATAACCTTACAAAAAAAATTCTGCAATATAATAAGCTCAAAATGTTCAAATCTTCGTTCAAAAAAGGGAAAAACTTTTCGGGCAAACTTCTAGTCTCGTCTGGAGACCTAAGTACGTAGGTCTAGAACGCAACAGAATTTCAGCTGTCGTGTATAAAACGTTTTTGATTTTACCCATAAAAAGGACAGATTCTTTGATAAACACCCGGCGTTTTAATGGTCTTTACAAAAGCCAAATTTCTTCCACAAATTTTAATTTTTTTCTTCAAAATATACTCCAGATTTGTTGAAAAGAAAGTCAGAAATTTCGGCGGGCTTGGCGCGCCTCAAATTTTGCCAATTCACTTCCCACTGGGACCCACTCAATGCCTTTGTCGGGGCCTTGAAATGCTGGCCCCCTGTCGGGGACCTTTCCCCCCTGTCGGGCAAGTCCTGGCGCCACCCCTGGACATAAACACATGGTAGACACCAGTTAGCATTTTTCGTTATAAAGCAAATATTTTTCTAATACACGCTTTTATTTTCACAAGAGGTAAACGTTTTCGGGCGAAATTTGTAGTTTGTCAGAGCGCCTTAGTATACGTAAAGAAGGACTACAATAAAATGCGTAACGCTAAACGAATTTCAGTCGTCCATGTAACTTTCTTGATTTTGCTCATATGATTGGTAGATTCTTCCATAAACACCCCGATTTTAATGCCATACTAAAAGCCAAATTAATTTCTCCCCAATACTTCAAACCAACTTCTTAACAAGTCGCTCGGGATTTTCAAATATTTGTTGCAAGAAAGCCAAAAAATTGAGAAGCTATGCGCGCCTCAAATTCTGCCTATCACATCCAACCGGCACCTCATCGACCGTTTTCGGGGCTTCCAAAACCTATGATGATTGGTGTTTTAAACCACAGGCTTCCCAAATGTGTCCCAATTTTTTAGCTGTTTAATTTTTCGTGACTATGTTACCCTTATTCTGATACTTTTCTATTTTCGGTCAAATGCTTGAAAGAATTTGGATATTCGACCTTTTCGGGCATATTGTGTTGTGATAACCTGTGGCGTAAAACTTACGAATAACTGTAGAGCTTTTTGCGCTGCCCGAAGGTGAAGCGAAATTTTGGAATCTTGTCCAATTTTCTTGAAAATTTTACTGCGACTGTATGACATTTCTTTCCCTTTTTTCGGGCATATCTTTTTTTAAGATTTCGGCCACATTCAGGCCCGTAGCCAGCCCATGTGGAGGGGTGGGTCTTTTTTCCAAGATGTGGACCTTTCTCCAAATACGAAGACGGCTGGCGCGTGCCATAAGCATGCAGTTGTTAGGGGTCCGGGGCATGCTTCCCCGGAAAAGTTTGAATTCTGCAGATCTCCTGCAATCTGGAGCATTTTAAAGGACTTTTGAACACAACAGAAGTCCCCTTTCTCCAGGAATTCCACACAGTACACCACTTTTTGAGAAAAATTCATACATGTAATTTGAAAGGTTTTATCTTCCTGCAAAACGGAAATTCGTCCTCAATATGTCAAGATAAAAATAATTCATAGCTGACCCTTCAAACACCAGAACACAGGGCTGGAAAAATGGACCTCCCTCAAGTTGGGGAGGGTCGTTCGAACGCTCCGACTCCCTGGCTACGGGCCTGACATTTAGGAATTTTCTGAAAAACATGCCATTTTTTCTTCAGAATTAAAGGACTGTCCGATTTTTTTGCCAAATTCCTGCCCGAATTTAGATTTTGGGGAAATTTGGGGCCAATGACTGGCAACACTGGCTGTGAAAAGTGCAAATTCCTTCCAACCAAATGTGACTTAAATATTCTAACCCCCCCCCCCCCCCACACTAAGTATGATTTTGAAACAAATTTGTGCATTCCCAGGAATTGAAAAAAATCCCTACAGGAGGAAGAAACAGGCCAGATGCAGCTGCTATAGGGGCCATGCTAGGAGCACGCTTTTGCACAACTGGACATAATCCACACTATGGAATCCGATTTCAGCCACTCCAAATCTGCTAGAAAATTATCCATCCAGAAACCCGACGAATAAAAAGACAAGAGATTCCAAAGATATGAAGTTTGTTACAGTCTACCTGAGTTTTTTCGACATCCAGAGTGGATCCATCGCAAGGACATATATCTTTGTCATGGTAGCGGCTGGGTAGCCCGGATTGAATATCATCATCGGCCAGCAATAATATAATTTTTGCCAGGTCGCCATTGGGTGGGGGGATGGGCGATTCAGTGGGGGGATGGAGCCCCAAGCCCCCCCCCTCACCCGTATCTGTGTCACTGTTTTTATATTTTTTCCAAAAAAATATTTTTCCCTTGAAGGAAGGTTTTAGGGCTATCTTATTTACATCTTGTGTACATTTAGTTTACTTTTTTCTTTTGAATTTCTTTTGAAGAAAAACTTCCTTTCCGCCTTCGATATCTCAAATGTTCATACAATGGTAGGAGAATTTTTTTTCTTGAAGGAAAAACTTTTTTATGGTAGGAGAATTTTTCAATCTGTCTTCCTCTTTTCTAAAGTAGGAAGAACTTTATTTCATTATGGCAGGAGATTTTTTGTTTTTGAAGGAACGCTTTATTTCAACCTTCAAATACATATAAGCAAACGAGTATTTACAGAATTTTAAGAAATAAGGAGAATTTTTTTTTTCCGAAAGGAAGAAATTTATTTACATCTTGAACATACATAAATATAGTACAGGACAAGTTGAATAAATAAAATATTTACAAGCAAGTACAATATGATTTCTTAATTTCATTTACCCTGTAAACCAGAAATAGACCTAACGTAATTTCATGATTTCGCTTTAACATTTCATTTGAAATTATAAATACAGTAAAAAAGGAAGAAAAAAATTAATTATGTGTAATTCAACCAAAGTTTTTTCTAAAGAACTGAAGAAAATAAAAACCCTTCTAGATTACTATTAAAGCTTAAATATAAGACTCTGATTCCTTACCTGAACAAATGATTTCCCCAGAACCCAAACTTTGGTAAACTTAGGAGAATTCTTTTTTTTTTTTTGAAGGAACGCTTTATTTCAACCTTCAAATACATAAAAGCAAACAAGTATGTACAGAATTTTAAGAAATAAATATAATATTCACAAGTATTTACAAGTATACACCTTGATTAATTAAACTAAACACTCCATTATACAATAGCTGTAATTTGCATAAACACCACGGCACTAACAAGTATGATCATTTTATCATGGCAAAGGAAACCTTTCTTTCTTGTGAAACAGACATGGGACGGAACAAAACTCAAAACAAAACCATAATAATTAGGTCAAAAATACAGAGTAAGATTACATTACAGACTAAAGATGAAATTGTCATTTTTACAATTAACAAAGGATTTTCCTTTTAACCAGGGCTTGCAAAATTTTTTACGAGAAAAACGATCTGCCAATACCCGATCTTTAATTTCTTTTACAATTGTTCAGCGCATAACATTTGCAGATTGGTTCTCATGTTGGAAAACATAAATGCATAAACTTAGGAATTTTAAGTTGATCTGAAAATTTACAGCACACAAAAAAGGCTACCCGGACCCCACGAGGCGAAAATCGATCTCGTATCCTAGGGAATCCCAAACGTATTTCAAACCACTACACCAACAGCTCGCTGATGACGTCATGCGGTTGATAATTTACTTATACTTGCAACATGTTTTAAACATTAAGGAAAGTTCTAATGTAAACTTAAATATTTGTGCCTTTGGAAGTGTCTGGGTTACTCAAGGGCATCTTGGCTTTCATTTTGCAAATATGTATACCTTCCCTGAATGGTGGTCGCAAGAATCTAGTATGCCTAAGCTAAGCCTGCTTAGACTGGCTAGACAGAAAATTTGCCCTGCATACGAAGGCCTACGACCATGCCTACGACCTAAACTCTCCTGGCCACGTACGTGCTGGTCTTTCCACGATTTCTTCTTCATTAAAATTCATTTTCGGTAATTTTATTATACCAACGCTAGTCAGCCTAGTTGTAGCAAGTTACCGTTTGTAAAACTTACAAGTTACACGCAGTGCTAGCATATGTCGAATGCATATACCGGCAGCTTCGAGAAGCCAACCGTGATCCGATCCACAGGTCGTCCTAGCGTTATATAGTATATATATATATAAAGGAAAAGGTTGGTCACATCGCCTAACACCAATGCAGTGCTTCGCACAAAACTATTCATGATTCCTCACCTTCCACTAGATTTTACCCCTTCAAATCTCTCGAAAACTATCCTTCATCTTTCTCTGATAACACAAAACAAACGTTGAGAAAAAAACTGACATCTAATGCAAGAAATCTTCTCATCTGATTCTTCGTTAACCACACTCTAGATCACTCTTCTCCAATTCCTGACGTCACATTACGTAATGGGAATTGCCCTGTACGAATCCGGTACTCCCTGTTAACCCAGTGCATGTTTAAATGCCGAGAACGCCTGTTGTCAAATGCTGTACGTAAAGACCGCGCGTAGGCCACACACAAGTTTTTTTTTCGTAGCACAGCTTGGGGAATTGTATGCTCGTGTTTTCCATTTCTTGTTCACGTTCCCCGAGCAGAAAAAAAAATTACAGTCTGGGCGTTGACAGATTCGAAAGCAGTTCAAACTATCCAATGAGAGAACCGTATTCGTAAAGGGTAACCCCCACTACGTAATGTGACGTCATGAATTGGAGAAGAGTGATCTAGTCAGTTGTTAAGATTGAATCGGAGGAGAAGATTTTTTGCATTTGATGTGAGGTTTTTTGTTTAAGACAACGTCAAGTTTGTTGTGTTTCTTTAGAAGAAGGTGATGGGAGGGTTCTGGAGAGATCTGAAGAGGTTAATGTAGTATAAGGTGAGAAAACATGAACAGTTTTGTGCGAAGCACTGTGTTGGTGTTAGGCGGTGTGACTTACCTTTTCCTTTTTATATATATATACTATATATACTATATAACGCTAGGACGACCTGTGACTACAGGTCGTCCTAGCGTTATATAGTATATATCCGATTCAATGCTAACGACGGACTAGATCACTCTTCTCCAATTCATGACGTCACATTACGTAATGGGAATTGCCCTGTACGAATCCGGTTCTCCCATCGTTGAGACAGTGTATGTAAATGCTGAGAACGCATGCTGTACGTAAAGACCGCACGTATGCCGCATTTAAGTTTTTTTTCGTAGGACAGCTAGGGGAATTCTACGGTACAGTACATACCTGTATGTGTTGCATGTACTTGCGGCAGGGCACACATGTTTTTGTATGCTGGGTTTTCTGAGCCGCACGTTTTCCATTTCTTGTTCAGGTTCCCCGTGCAGAAAAAAATCACAGTCTGGTCATTGACAGATTTGAAAGCAGTTCGAACTATCCAATGGGAGAACCGGATTCATACAGGGCAATTGCCATTACGTAATGTGACGTCATGAATTAAAGAAGAGTGATCTAGTCCGTCGTTAGCATTGAATCGGAGGAGAAGATTTTTTGCATTTGATGTGAGGTTTTTTGTTTAAGACAACTTAAAGTTTGTTGTGTTTCTTCAGAAGAAGATGATGGGAAGGTTCTCGACAGATTTGAAGGGGTAAATGTAGTATGAGGTGAGAAATCATGAAGAGTTTTGTGCGAAGCACTGTGTTGGTGTTAGGTGATGTGACTTACCTTTTCCTTTTTATATATATATACTATATATACTATATAACGCTAGGACGACCTGTGATCCGATCCCGCCTTCGTACATACTGTCACGCCCATCCGTTTGTGATCGCGCCTATCTTCGTGACGTAACGCCATTCGTTTGTTCGAGCTGCATTTCCAGTCATAACCTATATATATTGCAATTTTATAAACTATAATGGATTACTCGTAAACTAAGACAGTTTACTCATAACCTATTTATACAGAGTAGTAATATAATCTATATATATTGGATTCAAAATATAACACATTTATGTCAATTTCTATATCATAACCTAAATATATTGGACTTTCTATATCATAACCTAAATATATTGGAACTATAATCAATATATTTTGAGTTTATAACATAACCTAAATATATTTATGTTATAAAATATTGGCCGATATGGCACCTCATATTGCAGGCTGCAGCGGATGAGTATGTGGGCATGAAATTATTTTCAAGTCTACGTGTATTGCAAATTTTCGGCGAGGACTGGCTACCCATGACACACTCTCGTGTAGGAATCTTGATCATATTAGAACCATTCCCTTCGAGGATGAGCTTAATGAGGGTATATGGAGGGACACATAGATATCTGCATCTAATTCTCTTCTTGGGGAAGTGTTGGTGCACATGGATGCTACATTAAGCTTTGAGAGCGGACCGTCTTTCGGTATAGGGGTACTTTCCAACATTTCTAAGTCATAGATAGTGTCATTCAAACGCAAAAGCAAGCAAAGTGGACTAGTGCTGCTTCCGCTGCGCCTATAAGACCACCAGGCTTGAGGGAAACCGTTCCGAATTCGACGGCAGGACAACTGCCTTGAGGTATCGTGTTTACCAGCGGTGTGACTTATACCGACATACACTTACACACACTAACACACACATACACGACGTCAACTTCGCATAGATCCCATGCCTGCCGTCAGCAAGGAATAAAATTGTGGAAAGTTGATAATGATTACAGCCTTAAGTCCGCACCCACATGTATCCCATTGAAGCTAATGGTTATTAGGTCCTCAACACCACTGGCGGAGATACGGAGCAAGATGAGATTTTTCCCATCATATCTTGTCCTTTCCCCACGATAGGTCAGTTAGGAGTTAGGTTAACCGAAACAAACTTAATTTTTCATCTAGAGATATGCTGAAACCTCAGGGTTTCCGGGAATTCGCCCCTGGACCCAACCAAACGGTGCGCGCGCTTTGGGTTCGGTTTCACCCTGCACCCGAAAAAGTCTGCCCCAAATATTTTTCTTTATCCTTGCTGGTTTCGCTCCCACAATTTCGACATTCTCGGGCTCCCACTGCTCAACACATAGTAGTCATACCATGATCATGACGCTATGATCCCAGTGACTCGTCCTTTTCAAAAAATTCAAAAATATATATTTAAGAGGATGAAAAAAGAATCCTAACAGTCCAACTCCCATCTTCATATGACATTTCTGAGCTGAGATATAAAATGTTGAAGTTTATTCACTTAAAACAAATTGGTCTATTGCGCAATAATTTGTGACTTTCTTGTTGTACAACTCACATGACATACTTTGTTTTCCTTTAAAATTAAAAATGTTTTTATGACCTTGAACACTTCCTGTTTGCTTGCATAGCATGTTGCACAAGGAGGGCTTAATTAATTACATCACCTCATAAAAGTAAGAGTGCTATCACACCTCGGTACAAGGTGCAGTAACGTTCGGAAAAACAAAGAAATACAAAGATTGTAATTTGAGTAGTACAAGAATGACATCAAAAATTATTGTGCAATGTACCATTTTAATTTGAGTGAATAAACTTCAACATTTAATATCTCAGCTCAGGAATGTCCTACGAAGATAGGAGTTGGACTGTTAAAATGTATTTTTCATGGTCTTTAAGATATATTTTTGAATTATTTGACTTAAGGTACACTTTAAGGATATCCGTCATGACTACCGTAGTTAGGGGGAAAACTGCGGTTCTCGATTATAGTACCTGACCATTGGTTCATTACACCGATTTGCTGCTTCAATGAACAAAAACTTTGATTACCATTCTTGTTCAATAGAAGCCCAACGGTCTGGGGCTCAGATAAGTGCTGGCCAAAATGGGATCAAATTACTCATGCAGTGGCGGAGCTAGGGATTTCGGTCAGAGGGGGCGAAAATGGTCTGCAGGGGCGCTTCGAAGGAGTAAACACCCTGAGCCTCAGCACGATCGAAGCAACGGCTTTTCAGACTTTCCATATGATTTTCCGCACCTGGTAGAAAACCTGCCATTTCTCCTCAGCATTTTTTTTTATTGAAACGTGTTTAAATTTTCTATCCATGGGCCTCCGCAGAAGAAAATTCGGGCGGGCGCAAAATTCTGTTAGAAGGAAAAGCTCCGCGCCACCATGAGTTGGCGCGGAGAGCAAGAAATTTTTGCCCCAAATGCCTCTCAGATCGCTGGAAATGGCATTTCTAACTAAGCCTGTTTACCGCATTAAAATAGGTAAATCACTGAGTGAACTGTTAAGAAATGTTAATGTTACCCTTCCTTCTTCTTTTTATGTTTTCTTCGTTTTTTCAGGTTTTTTATTTTTCAGGGGAGGGCAAGTTCTCCCCTTGGCCGTACCTGCCGACGCGCATGTTTCTATCCCTCTCTTTCACATTCTAGTATGAAGGCGGTCATTATATTTTGTGTTTTTGTCAGGCCTCAATTTAAGATTTTAATGTAATAATGAGCTACTTTGTGAATATAAAGATTAAACCTTCTAGAGCTAAATAGCAAGCAATCGTACATGCAAAAAGTTATGGAGATTAATCACCGTTCGGTGAACATTTTTCGCACATGGAAATCAAGATAAGTACACAAAGAAACATTAATTGACATAATTTTTCATGTGACCACTCTGAAATAGCCATTAATTAAGTACATTGAAAGAAATAGTCAAGACAAAAGGAATGCTTTGCTTTCTAGATACCGAATTCATAATAAATAAAAGTAGCCTAAAACTAGGTTTATTAGATGCAGTTTTCTGGCTTTTGAGACCAAAAAAGTACAGAAATAAGCATTTTCATGAGATTATCGTGCAATGTAACGAATAGCCATGTATCATGAGAATGGTCACTTGAAGGAAAGCAAAAATTGGAAACTACTCATTAAAACACTTTAATCATTTCCACTAGGATAACAGTTTTATTTTATTTTAGCCTGAATGTTCTCTGTAAATGATTTTGAAAAATGTTGTGGAAGCTATTTTGGTATCTCTATAAACTCTTTTTATTGTCTATGTTGACATTTATACCCGACAAAAAGAGTGGAATTTGCCCTGTAATTATTGTTGCGCCCTTAGCAACATCTTTCATTGGCCGGAAAGATCACCAGAGTAATTCACACAATAACACACAACTCTTGGAAGACAATTTTAGTGGGGGCATTTTCCACCAAATGACTGACTCACAATGCAGATTTGAGAAGGTTCAACTGAGGGAGACACCTAGCTTGTGTGCTAATCTTACCTCTCCTTCATGTTACCAGCATCTGCTATTTCTTGACTGGTTTTGGGTTCCTTTAATTCAGCAAGCAAATCAAACAGGCCTAGTTCATACCCAATGGAAACACTCATACAAGTAAAACTCTGAACGAGCATGGAGCTAATTCGAGCGGCAAAATCTTCACTGGACTCCATTTTGAAATACTTGCAGGTAAAGAAAAAGTGCGGTCAGTAATAATGTGAAATGGATTTCATTCGTAGACGGAAATACAAGGACCACAATAACGTCTTCCTTCCACAGTCCTGTATCCCTTACCAGCGACTTTTGGACAGTCGATGAACGTAACAAAGATCCGTCACATTTAGTAAACCCATAGTTATGCATTCTTATTGCTATTCCAAACAATAATGATCAAAATACTACTCAGCTGTGCACACAGCAATGTAGCAAATTCGTCTGATCAATATACATCTCCAAGCAAATATTTGTATTTCAATGATAAAAGCAAGTTCTGTTGAATTTTGTTTCCTGCCAAGTGACCAAGTACTTACTTAAAACAGTTTTATGAGTGTCCTTGATTTACTTGGTACATTTATCCAGGGAGTTGTTTTTGAATAACTTTTCAATGGGCCTACTAACTTCAAGTTGCTTCCTTTTCATAGTTAGAAAAACCTTAGACTTCGGTAATCCGCTTGCTAAGTTTTACTGACCAACCCACGGACTTATACGGATGGACACAGCATGTAACGTGCACGTCCTATCCCTAGATGGTCGCCACCGGCTGGGACAAAAAAGGCGCACCAAGATGGCCGCCGTGAAGCTATAAATCGTCTGATTTGACGACGACTCTGTTATATTTGAAGCAATAATTAAACTTGAATGGGAAACAATATCATGTTCCTGGAATGCGTGAAGTGATTTTGACCTTGCCATATTTCAGAAATATTTCAACTTTCTTGCAAGAAATGGGAATATACTTGAGCAAGTCCAAACTTTCACACAAAACCATAGCAGACGACCATCTCGGGGCGCTTTTCTCACACGTACGGTAGCGACAATGTACCGTGCAGTATGCTCTGTCCATGTATAGGAAGTCCGTGGGCCAACCCTGATCCTTGCCTAATGTACTGTTGTATACAGAATTTTCGAAGACGAATAGAAAGAAAAAGAAAGATGAATTTCAACGAAATGTAGTTCCGGGGAACGTAGCTGATAACGCGGAACTGTTTATGGAAGCGATTGGTCACTGATATCACAATAGGCCTAGGCTATGTTGACACGGGGTCCCGAGCCGGTGTGCCAGGGTTTCACTGTTCCCAAGGTTCGGTGTACACCGTCGGTTTTCGTACTTTTGCAATAGTTGGCAATGACTTTTTTCTTAAAGTCCCCACGACTCTCTGGCGAAGAGCCAAGGGGCGAACACCAAATAGTTGGCAATAGTTGGCAATGACTAAAAGGGTTTTTATTCACAGGATTCAGGGTTACCAAAAATAACGTGTTCACAGTGTTCCCAACCTTGCAACATAGAACCCTAAAAGCAATGAACACTGGGAACATTGACAGGCCCGGTTAAAACTGAGGCATGTCGTTCGCAAAAGAGATTAAAGATCTTGTGACATGAAATCACAAAGTCGGTAATTTGATGTAAAAAACATCAAAAACCAAGAAAACACCAAAATCGTACAAACATTCATTATTTTACAGGGTAATTTCTGATTTGCTCTTAATGAATAAACATGAGTTCAATATACGGAATCTTGTGATAATGATCTAGAGAGGGACATACCATACATGGCTAATGTTATCCTTTGTTTTTGCAATCTTTAATTCAAGGACAGATGTTGATCCGGAAGGTTTTATTGGAAGTCAAAATTATGTCCCTCAAAATCATCACGGTACCAGTAACCAACAGTAAAATATCTGTTGAATAATTAAGTGATAATATAGGGTAAACAAAAGAAATTTAAGCACTATGCAACACTTCATATCATTGCTTTTGCATAAACAAGTTGCTTCAGAATTATTCAAACTTTGAAGAGGTGTTCCTTGAGAACCTAGGTACTGACATAATTCCAATGACAAATTTTGGACTTTATAAGGAGACTTTGCAAAATGGTGCAATATTTTTAACTTTGACAGGAATACTTTCGAAAGCTGAATTGTGGTGGTTAATAGGGGTAAAACAACCGAGAAAATTTTGTGTCTTTGGACGTGCGAAGCGTGTCGAAAATTTTAGGTTTTGCTCCTGAAATACTGAAATATTTGGCTCAAGTTAATGAAATGGAACGTTTTCATTTCTAATACCAGAAAATTCTAATTTTCCCAACTGATGTACTGCTAGTTTATTCAAAAACTATCTTGAACTCTTCTTTGTGCAGGTGCAAACCCAGCTGCTACATTGTTCACAAATTTATCCTGACGTGGCTAGCAAGTACATAATGTCAGCCACTGACTCTCTGTGCATGTTAATGCCACTGTCCCACTCTCACTGTTCGACGTGCCGGAAGGCCACTGTTCTCATTCGTGACTATCCGTATGGAAACCGTAGAAAGAATCGTGGTTTCCGCGATCCACCGTCGCGATTCCGTAGCCTCGTTTTTGCCCCAGCTCAATTTTCGACATGTTCAAAAATTTCATTCTTCCCGTCACCAGTCTTAGGTAAACGTAAAGCATCGTAGCAAAACCGTACGCACCGCGTCACAACCGTAGAATGTCCGTAGCACATCCGGCAATAACCATGCAGTCTGATTTGACCACGGAAATCTACAGAGAGGCTAAGGAGAGGCTGCGGTTGTGTCACGGTGCCTACGTTTACGATACGGATATACTACGGTTATGCTACGAAAGGGCTACGGTTATCATTTACCAAGTGGCCCATGACACCGATGAACATTCACTCCATTCACACACTGATGCAACGTTTTCACATCGCTGTACACACGGAGAAACAATGCCAGCCAAAACTAGAGCATGTAAAAGGGAGGGTGCCCCTGAACAATCTGCCTCGCCACCCTCAGTGGGCAACACGGCCAATACCACAAAAGATACAGAGTGCAACGAAGTAGAGCAGATTGAGAATGAGCATGGCTTTTTCTCCGTCTAGGAACTTCACATGGAGTTGTTTCCATCTCAACATCATGATGTAGAATGATGCAGTATCAGAGACCCAAGTGCACAAAATGAAAAACCTAGAGACCGTTAGCCTGCGGAGCCTACTCCGTAGTAGCAGAAAGATGGTCTCAGGTCTCTAAACAGTATAATATACAGGCAGTCTGCAAACCTTCGCCCAGTTTCCATTTAAAGGAATCCCTCATTTTGAGGAACGAATTAGTAAACATGAGTTGGTCACGTGGTGCATGAAACAAGTATGAATAGTGTATTTTCGTACATATAACTGATACAACAAACAGTGAACAACCTAATTAACTTTTGTACGTGTAAAAGATGCACATATATTACCTATTACGTGAAACACAATTCAGTAATTTAATTTTTGTCGTGACGTCATTTTTGGTGGTCGTAAGCGAGGTTCGATAGAAAGTTGGCAGGCTGCTGTATACGGTTAGGTATGCCATGTAACTTAGTTGGAAACGTCGAGTGCTCAGCAGTGAAGCCGTGAAAGACTCATATAGTATTATTTATAGAAGCGAAGGTAGGTTTTTTTTTATTTTTGAATGCAGTGGTTGAAACTGAACGCAAAGCAATAGCCTGCTAGTAGGCTAATCGACAGTAGAAGAACTGCATGGGCGTCACCAGACATTTTTAAAGAAGTGGTCGTATTTTTGCGCGAAGGAGGAAGTTATTGCCACGTTACTTGCGGCAATTGCCGCAATACTTGCACGAAATCGCGAGCACTACGGCACGAGAGTCCAGGGCCCCTTTAAAGCTGCCCCTGGTGGGGTCCAGGGGGAAGCCCCGGTGAGGGTCGACCAGGGGGCGAACCCCCCGGAAGCTCTGAGAAGTCAGACATTTCAAATGCCTATAATGTGGTGAAATATCGTCAATATTGCTAGTATGGTAATGCTAAAAATTGTGATTTCATAAAGGTTCAGAGCAAAACATGAACCAATAGCTGGGGATCAAAGAGAAAGCCTGAAATTTTAAAATAACAATTGCGCCAGAATGTTTTTTTTTTAAAGTTGGGGTGCTATCGTGGGATCCATGGGCTCGGTAAAAGGAACCAACTGGATTGTAAGCCTCCAGAGGGAAAGGATTCCCAGGACGGATGAGCTCGTGGAATATAATGAAGTATTCAAGAGATAAAAATATCGAACCGCTCAAGTAACAAATCATGAAGACATTTTAAGCGAATTGAACTATGCAAAACAAAAACAAAGAAAAATCATTCAAATCTGCAATGCACTGCAGATTTGAATGGTTTTTTTAAAACTTTTTTTTACAAATTGGCAATGTGACGGACGAGGCTTTGCCAATTTGGAGTCTCGACTGTCCATTCACCATAATAATCGGGGCGATGCTCACTGTTTAACAAGAAATTTCGTAACTGAGTAACGATAACCCTAATGCCTTACCTAATCCCTAACCCAAACAAAGAATATAATCAATACAATACAATGGCAGCAGCCAATCAAGAAACACCTTGTTCAACAAGATGCTCACTGTTTAACAAGGTGTTTCTTGATTGGCTGTATTGTATTGTATTGTGTTGTGTTGTGTTGTGTTGTGGTGTATTGTATTGTATCAATAGTCAGCCAAGTTCGATTTATTCCTTAAATATCGGTACCATCATTTCCTAAACTTGAAGGGCCTTTAACATGGCGTGACGTCCCTTCTTGAGAAAGCAACATTGACACCCCAGTACATTAAAGGCAGTGTTCGGTGTAACTGAAATCGAAGTTTGTCACATGATCTGTACCCTAAGATGAGTTAAGCTTTCATTGTATTTACGCTGCGCGAAAAGCAATTAACATATGCTTGATTAACCTGTTAGCTAATCTCAAATGTTACGTAACTTTTTGTGTATTTTAATATATCTGTTACTGTGAATCGATTTATCAGACGTGAAATGTGACTATATCAAGTGTGGGTGTAATGAGCTTCATTTCCTCCCTGAGGCGATAAGAGGTAATCAGACAGAGAAGGAGAATGTAACAAAAAGTAAGAAGGAACGTTTCATCATGACTCGGCAGATTTAGGTGGGATAAGTACTACCTCTTCATAGTACTATCCGATCAAGTAAAAACAACTCATTATTGACACAATTATAGCACCGTTGAGTCAACACAGAAAAGCATATGGTATGCATTCAGTGAGCTAGGAGTCGAAAACTAGAGAGGACATCCTACTTTACAGGTTTTTCTGTGTGTAGTAATGTTAAACCCCTCAGAACTGTCGACAACAATATCATCATCCTTGGAACAATTTTTTCCTTGAGATTTTAAGTCAATTTGAAATATCTCGCAGGTGCACTTCCGTTTTAATATTAAGGTATATTGAGCCTATATACTGACATGAAGCAATTTACCCACCTATGAACAGAATTCAATTAGAGATGAACATATACATATCGTTCTAATATAGTCTCAATAAAAATGATTGTTTCATTAAAATAGTCATGTAAAGTACTATTGGATATATGATTATAATACTATGGAAAGGTGTGGCTACATACAACCAACAGGACTTTCTAGCCGACGGCACTTTACAAGAAGTAAGGGATGAAATAGTAGCTTGGGGGAATCGATCTAATTGCAGCGAGATTAGACATTCAACATATTAAAAGAAATTTGTACTACTTTGCAATAGCAAAAGAAATCCTCTTTCGACTTTTGGTACAACCTTTAAACATTTCTGTTAAAAAACCTCAAAGGGGGGGGGGGTCGTTCGCACCCCGACCCCCCCCCCCCCGTGACGCCCATGAACTGTAACTCGGAACTGTAGTATATCCGTCGGCGCCGTATTACCATATCCATGGTTAATCCCAGTGGCGTAGCTAGGATTTTTTCCAGGGGGGGGGGGGATGGGGCAAAGGTATGAAATTTCCCCCAAATTTTTCCCAGTCAATGTGTATGTATTTCATATAAAAATGCAAATTTACAAGTATAACAACATTACCATGTCATTATGTAATATTACTTGCATTTTTAACCTTAAAGTTTAACATAGAGCAATTGGCATTAACAGCTCTTAGTATATTATTTTGGTCAACAATATCTGGTTTATTTGTATGTACTAACGCAGTGGCGTATCCAGGATTTCTCTGAAGGGGGGGAGGGCATGCAGTATGATCTAAGGGGAGGGGTGTCCGGAAATTTTTTGACGTTTTCAAGGGGCCTAGATGCAAAATGGTGCAAGATTTTCGGCTTTGACAGGGACAGTGTAAAACGTTGAATCGTGGTGGTTCATGAGGATAAAACTGAAACTTCTGTGTTTTTACTTGCATTCTTATGCCGTTTATGCTGCCTTACGAAGTACAACTTGACATTAAATTTGCACACTTTTAGGAGTCAAAATAAAAGAGTATTGATCGGTATAGGATTTGTGGTATTTCTTGGCCACAAAACGTTACTTTGTCATAAAGATTATCTAAGCGGAGCGCCACCATTGGTTGGAGCGGAGCGTAGAGAAAATTTCGAAAAATCAGACCCCTCAGATGGCCGGAAATAGCATTTTCCAGACTTATCTTAAGAATCTACCCAGTCACTGCCTTCTTTTGTCGTTTGCAAATAAAATCCTGCCTTCAAAATATGTTCGCAAACTGCAAAGTGATCAGAGAGTTAAGGGGTAATCTGACCCAAAAATGTAATTTTGCACAAAAGACTGAGCGAAACCCCACCATTGGTTGTCGCGGAGCGTAAAAATATTTTCGAAAGATCAGACCCCTCAGATGGTTGAAAATAGCGTATTCATGCTTGTAAAGAGAATCTAAACATGTAGTCTTTATTTTTATCGATGCCACCAGTGGGAAACAGAGTCTAACCTTTTAAAGTAAAAATTGGAATTTGACAGAATTTGCCCATTTGTAGGAATTAAAATACTGGCATCACTGAGGGACGTACTTGCCGAGACAATCCTTCTCCTTTGAAAAATTTTGAAAAATTGGGTGTCCTTATATGCAACCTGGTGCAACATATGCTATCTTTTGAAGTAAAATCTGTGTTACTAAAGTTTAACTACTTATTTTTAAGAACAAAGAAAAAAATGGCATCTGTGAGGGGGCATGGCTCAATGGTACCCCCTTCGTACGCCACTAAAAGGAGGCCTAATAGTGGCTCGACGGCACAGGGTATCCTGTTAGAACAGCAGTCTGTTAAGTGAAGAAGGCTACAAGGTACTCATGGACCCGTTTATTGTTACACCCCAAGTGAGCAGAAAGCTTTTTTTCCCGAACTAGCCTGTAAGCCTCCAAGGATTAAGCTAGGTAACAAAATCTAAGTATGCCAATGGATCCCGTTCATTCTAATTTCTAGACTAACTTAAAGTTAATCGTTGGCCATGGATTGTTTCAGCCCCATCCATCGTTATTGTACGCAGAGTAAAATCGCATACTTGCCAACTCTACCGATTTGGGCGGTAGAGTACCGCTTTTTAGAGATTTGAACTGGCTACCGATTCTTTACTCTAATCTACCGATTTTTGACAAACCTGCCACAATATTTATTGAAAGTATGATTTAAGTTACACTTTTCTGTTTAAGCGTGCGTGTTGTGTGTAATTCACCATAAAACAGCTCAAAAAATGTTGATAAAAATACGATCCATCGATCGAGCTTGAGCTGAGAGATATGGATCGATCGAAACCCCGCGCGCCGCGTACGTACGTACGTATACGTGTACTGTGTTCTGGAGTATTGTCAAGCTGTATTGTACTCGACTGTTTACATCTTTTGCAACCAGAGCGTGCATGCGGGGCTCGCGGCCTTACAATAATTCCATCACGTACACGTGCACATATACTGTACGTCCATACAAATTTCGATATACGCCACAGCAACACGCATACGGAACACACTGTGTGCCATTCTAGCGGCTAAGATAAACATATTTTGCAACAGTCAGTGCTGTAAATGGCAGCCCTCCAAGACCTTACAGAAGAGAGTTAAATCTGTCACATATAGGAACCTGACAGCCAGGTCCTCTTCTAAATAGATACAAATTAGAAACTATAACATAAACTCAATATGACATTTTTGTTTTCTGTATATGTATGTTCTTTTTGATGGTTCAACTGAATTCAGTAACAACAACAAAATAGTTATGCAAGTTTGTTTGCAAAATATCTAGGACAAATTGTAGGCCTACCATATCAGGCACACTGATATCTAGTGGTAAGTACAAAAGCAACACCTTGAATCTGTTATGTAATTCTGCATACTTGCAGAGTGATAAATTATTTGCCAGCAATACGTGTGTATTTGATTTCTGCATGCATGGTTATTCCTACAAAATCGTTCATAAAATATATAATAATAATGTATCCTTATGCTTACAAAATACCTATAAAGTATGCACCAAATCACATATTTTCACATTAAAAAAACAAAATAGCTTCACACCGTGGAAGGGGGACATCCCCCTCACCCCCTCCCACCCCCCCCCCTCGCGCGCAAGCGCGCTCGGTCGCTTCGCTCCCTCGCAGTTCTACCACTTTTCCACTTTCAAATGTTGGCAAGTATGAAATCGTTATAGCTACTACTAGCTTGCAGGACAATATAATAAACTCGGGGGGGGGGGGGGCGGTCTACGTTAGTGACTTGGGAGTTTTCACATCCTTTTCCTGAATTTCCAAAGTGTACAACGCAGTGAGAGACTGTGTGCAAGGGGATAAGTTCGGGTTTACAGCCTTTCAGTGTTAGTTGTACTGTATCAGCTGTTGTAACAGCTTCATGTGCACAGAAATGCACTGATCATGAAAACCGAGCGTATACAAGAGAACATTCAATCTGCTACGCGGCGAGAACATTTCTGTGGAAGGCGAGTAGGGCCGGTTCATGCGACACTGACGAAATCTCAACTCTGGGTTAATTTGTTGATGAAAATAGGAATTATGTATGATAAATGTCTCAGAATTTTTTATTTTAACAAAAATTATGAGAAATTTTCGTTAGAGTAAGAAAATTCATCAAATTTCCCCAAATTATTTTCCAGGGGGCAACTTTTCCCCCTGCCCCCTCCCCCCAGTAGCTGCGCCACTGGTTAATCCGTAGCGCTTGCAGCGTCACCATAGCCCTGCAACTTCGGGAAACCCGTCACTTAACCGCAATTGTCCCTGGCAAAACCTTGACACTTCCTTTGCACAACCTTCCGTGGACACCGTGGACACCGTAGCGACACCCGTACTGTAGTTCCATCCTGGGAGGTGTTCAACCGTGTCCAAAATTAACACACCGGTTCCACCACGGCAATTCATAACTGTAGCAAACCGGGACCCACACTGTGAAAGTGGGTCAGGGGCACAGGGACCGCGGAGACGGTGGGGGGCCTAGGGGGTCTTGATCTTGATCTTGATCGATGTCCACACAAATCACCCAAAAGGTTGTTGACGTGTGGTCAGCAAAGGGTGGGTGGCTTTAGCCCCTGCCCTGTATTTGCTGTGGGCATTTCGGGCCGCCTTAAAGGCCCAATTTTCTCATCCCAAACAGTACCAATTCTCCTAACCTTCTTAATTAAGCCCCTCCCACAATTATCTGAAATTCACCCTTCTCCAGACACAATCTCATTTTATTGCTTCAGGGTGAATATAGAAAGCTCAATGTGTATAATCAAAACACTCTCAGAACAGTTCATGCTGTGTAATATAAGCTTTGGTACTCTGCATTGTTTGAATTAGCAGTCAATCAAAAAGCTGAGCCAATTGAGAGTTTCTGTTACCCTATACTAGAAGTGCAAGTTGGGGTGAGAGGATTGTCCCTTTAAACTATAGTATTATTGGTCATATTGGACCGATGGGGCATGAATATGTCAGCTATTCTTCAACTTTTGACTGTGATGATTAGTAGTTGAAAGATCATTCAGCAATTAAGAGTATTGGCATGCTCAAGAAGATTTAAATAAACTCGACCGGGATGAAAAACTGTTCAATGAATCTTTCCTAATTCGGAACAAAAACCGATGGCTCACGATTTTGTTCGACATGCTAGTTGTATTTACATGTGAAGTGTTTCGCGAACTTCGTTCCTGACAATCCCTAATAGTGCATAGATTGTACTCTGTCATCAAGCCCCGCCCATCAGCAAAGAGTTTTTCAAAAGAATGCAGGAAAGCAGACACTGAAGTCCTTTACTTTGATGCAATGTTTCCATAATATGCTCAATTATCTTCAGGAGTCGTTGTCTTAACAGTTTGTTAGTTTTAGGGGAAGAGAGATGCGGAACCACCACACCGGTAACCAATTTCATGGATTATTTATTCATGTCGTAAAATATTTATATCGGAAAGATCCATATCATCTATGAGACTTTCTTATAACTGGCAGTATCACTTCGCAGCACTGTGTGTGTCTTTCAGAATGTATCTAAGGAAAAAAATAGTTTCTCAACAGTGCAGAATGCATGCGAGGCCTAACGTAAGGCGTTGAAGTACGTTACAGTAGTTGTAACGTTAGGCTTATTACCGAACATAGGCCTACAGTTATTGCCAGCAAGTAACATGCAAGGTCCAGGAATATATTGGTGCTAATATTAAGTGATTCTACAGTGATGCCCTGCTTCAATTGAAAATCAGACTAGCCTAAATGGTGCACTTTGTTTGACTTACGTATCAATATCACTGAACTGTGAGTGTGCAGTGGCTGTGAACAACCTCGGCCTCAGAACACAGGTCGTCCTAGCGTTATATAGTATATATAGTATATATATATAAAAAGGAAAAGGTAAGTCACACCGCCTAACACCAACACAGTGCTTCGCACAAAACTGTTCATGATTTCTCACCTTATACTACATTAACCTCTTCAGATCTCTCCAGAACCCTCCCATCACCTTCTTCTAAAGAAACACAACAAACTTGACGTTGTCTTAAACAAAAAACCTCACATCAAATGCAAAAAATCTTCTCCTCCGATTCAATCTTAACAACGGACTAGATCACTCTTCTCCAATTCATGACGTCACATTACGTAATGGGGGTTACCCTTTACGAATACGGTTCTCTCATTGGATAGTTTGAACTGCTTTCGAATCTGTCAACGACCAGACTGTAATTTTTTTTCTGCTCGGGGAACGTGAACAAGAAATGGAAAACACGAGCATACAATTCCCCAAGCTGTGCTACGAAAAAAAACTTGTGTGTGGCCTACGTGCGGTCTTTACGTACAGCATTTATACAACAGGCGTTCTCGGCATTTAAACATGCACTGGGTTAACAGGGAGTACCGGATTCGTACAGGGCAATTCCCATTACGTAATGTGACGTCAGGAATTGGAGAAGAGTGATCTAGAGTGTGGTTAACGAAGAATCAGATGAGAAGATTTCTTGCATTAGATGTCAGTTTTTTTCTCAACGTTTGTTTTGTGTTATCAGAGAAAGATGAAGGATAGTTTTCGAGAGATTTGAAGGGGTAAAATCTAGTGGAAGGTGAGGAATCATGAATAGTTTTGTGCGAAGCACTGCATTGGTGTTAGGCGATGTGACCAACCTTTTCCTTTTTATATATATATACTATATAACGCTAGGACGACCTGTGCCTCAGAACAGTGAGTCGGTGGATGCCTAGGCCTAGGCCTAGGCCTATGTATGTAACCCTAGCCCAGGCTATTAGTATTAGGCATAGGCCTGGCCTAGTATTATTAACTGTTAGATCTAGCGTTCGGCCTAGGCTAGTAACAGTTTTACTCAAGTTTTCGCGGCCTGCAAATGGAATGTTTCCAAATTAGGCCTAGGCTAACAAAACATTAGGCCAGCTTACCTTAGGCAAGGCCTAGGCACTAACAACTGAAGCTTTGCTTAGAAAAAGTTGAAACAACATGTTTTAACAAGCCCAGACAGTAGCTAATATGTTGCAATTAATTTATAATTTACATTTTGAATAATATTTTATACAGGTTGAGGTGCAAAGAAGAGACAGGAAGAAGTTCTTTCGTTGAGTCAAATATATTCTTGGCAACTTCAACCGCACCACTACTTCTTACATGATACAAGACTCTGGAACTCCATAAAACTGTCAAAAGCACAAAGAAATACAAAAATATATCAGTGCAAATATAGAAATGTTTTTCACTTTTTATAAATTACTTTCCAATATTTTCACACAAACATTAGATTGCACAAGTGTTTTAAGGTGTAAAAATAATATAAACTTACACACACACTCACACCTAAACTGTACGCAAAATCTATTCAAGGGTAGGGAATGGCAAGGAATTATTGCACGAATCATCTCTCATGCAGAATGCATTTAATGGACAACCTCCATTTCGGGTTCCCACGTACTAGTTCAAACTGTTATAAATTTAGTTTTCTGCCTTGAACAGTAATTAAAGGATTGGAATAGTCTTCCCTCCAATGGAATGAAGGTTGCCTCTATCCATAAGGACCCTGTTACTTTTATTATTGGGCATATTTAGCCTTTTTAACCTCTCGACGCATGTGTGGTGAGTGAATGTCCTTTGGATGTGTCACCATTTTTAAGGAGAAGAATAAGAAGGACTATACTGCAAATTACATACATTCAAACATATGATAACCAACCCCAAGGTATCTCTATTCTATTATTATGTTTGGTCTAACAGTAGAGCAACTGCCTCTCATGGGGAAGGCCCAGGTTTGATTCCCAGGTCAAGTCATACCAAAGACTCTAAAAGTTGAACCTTCTGCAGTTGTGCATGATGTTCCACATACTGTACATGTATGCAATGGAGTAAGGAAAACAAGCCAGTGGGCCACAACTGGAAAAAAGGTTCTGGCAGGCTCAACTTGAAATAATAGGTTGGAAACTGGGCTGTAATACTCTATCTAACTCCACATTTGAAGCCCAGGTATGGCATGGTACAACAACCACTGCTACATTCCCCCTCCCCCTTCTGAAAGATGATGTTCACCAGCACTTTAAACAGTCTAAAATTTCCTGCCAATTTTTGTTTTGATTACTACAAACAATTCCTAACAATGACTGTATGGTTAAAGCAATGCTGAAAATTGGCATACTTCAGCATTCACAGTGCAAACAAATTCTTATTGTCACCAAAATGATCTCCTGCTTCTGGCAAGTCATGTGACCATTACAATACAGACTTAAACCAACTTGAAATCATAACAGAAATAGAAACAAATATTGAACACCCTTCTCAGTGTATGAAGGGTTATTATGTGGCTATTGATTTGTAGTCAACAGTAAACAATGGTGGGTTAAAAAATATCGAATAAAAGTGTCTTCCTTTATGTTTTTCAACATATATGGCAGACACCTCTGCAAATTTGATCACTGGTGAGATGTCCTATTTGCTATAACTAATTTGAAAACTCACTTGTTTACTATTTCATATTGACTCCCTGTTGGGCAGTTCTTCAGCGCTTTGAGACTCTTTGTGTAAGGCGCTTTATAAGAATCGTTTTATTATTATTATTCAAAAACATTCATACTGGACCTCTTTGGCCCTTTAGAACATTTTCAGCCCAGGAATAGTTATACAGTACAAGTTTTCATCCCCACATCTGCAAGCATGCAGATATAATGCGGGCACCTCATTTCACAAATTACTTTAAAGATGCTACTGTGCCACATGCAAACCTTTTTGAAGATAAATACAAGCATCTCCTTAGCAAGTATACCCACTTGCAAAAAATAGGAAGGCACTGCATGCTTTACTGAGCAGGACGCAGTTGCACCAAAATAAAACAATGCAGTTCTGAAGGGTCACAAAAAAGTAGCAACACTTGCACCTTAAAGTAGCATGCACTATATTCACTACAAGATAATTAAAGGACTTGCCGACAAAACTTATATCAAGTGTCAGGCTATTTGCTGATGACTGTATCTTATATTGTGAAATTAAAAACCTCAATGATACCAATGTCCTACAACAAAGAACCCAAAGAGCTGTGTAACAGATACTGCATTGCTATATGATCAGTTTTCTTTAAGCATGTTAGTCCCACATACAATATTACAGTATGTCCATGCATAGGAAACTCTGCCTTATAGCAGGCTCCAAGATTTCAGCACAAATGAACATGTCCACTTTAGCAGACAAACACACTCCCTCAAGATACACGTGTCCAGCATAGCAGCAGTACACTATAAACAACTGAAATAGAGGGTAGCTGAATATAAAAGGAACACCAGCTGAAGCACTTTTAAAACATAGATATTGAACTAATCCCTTAACCAATCTTCTCCAAAGTCTTAACATCTTTCGACATGGCTATAATCATCCTCTAGTACAAATTACATCCACATCTGAAGCAGTTTGAAAACCTTGAAACCTTTTGAAGAGAGAGACAGACATTTTACCCCACAGTACCACATAAGCTCTACTCACACTTCATGGGTTGAGCTAAAAATGTCAGCATCTTGATTTCTTGGGGGCACCTTTGAAGAAATGTTTTAACTTCCATAAAACATAGTCTTTAAAACCTTCAGATTGCACACCATAGAGCAGGGTTTCTGTCAGAGGGGGAAAGGGGGGATTTGTGCCCCCCTTCCCCCCCTTTCCAGAAAAAGGTGGGTAAAATCCCCCCTTTTCATTTCCATAAAAATTAGAAAATTGTCAATATCTTGGTTTCTAACTTAAAACGACAACACTTTTGCAGCAATGTTTGAACTTACACAAATAAATGGCCTTTAAAACCTTCAAATTGCACCTTACAGGGGCCTTGAATCAAACTTTTGTCCCCCTGACCCAACTCATAAATTTAGCCTATGACAGCATCAATTTGGACTTGGGATTTAGCAATCTCCCCCCTTTTTTGTGATTCTTGTGGAATCCCTGTAGATGGGCTTGAAGTTAACTTTTGTTTCCCTGAACCCACCTGTAACTTTGGCCAAGGGCACCATCAATTTGGAGTTACGATGTGGGAGCAATGAATTCCCTCTTCTTTGAGTTTCTGGTGAAATCCTTGCCAGTAAGTCTGAATTTCTGTAGTGCCCATTTAGCCATAGACCTTTTCTGTATGGGCCTTTAAAACTAACTTAATAATTTTAGTTAATGTCCTACTGTATACCTTTGCAAAATTTTTGTGTTGAAGCTAGCAGACATCTTCACTACAAAGTACTGTAAGCTAGCTCTAGGACTAATGTATTAAAGGTGCTTGTTGCAGAAGGGAAAAAAGAGGAACCGTGTCTGAATCTTTATTAAAATGCATGGAACACAAAAAAGATCGAGAACACCACCTTACAGTAGTTGCAGCAGAGTTTGAACTTACTGTAAAATCACTAGCCTTCAGCTTTTTCTGAACCCTTGTGACCATACTTTGGCTGAGGGCATCATCAATTTAGACCTAAGGTTTAGCAGTAGCCTAGCCCTAGGTCAAATAACTGCCCTGCTCCTGCCCTTTCTGTAATTCCTGCCAGAATTCCTGTTCTGTAACCACCCCACCAAGTCCAGTATAGTAGACTGTCCTATTTCATGATTGTTTTCCTCAATTGTGAAAGTATTAAATTTACGAGGAGTAATTGCTTAGTTCTCATGTACGTAAGTCCCAAAGCATTATAAAAGGTAACTTTGGTGAGAACGTGGAAGTAAGAACAAAATTGTGAGATTAAGCTGTTCCTTCAAAATAAGTTTGGGATGACTGTTCATGTCCTTTACCAAGCTACACTACCTACAACTAATGTGAAACACTGTTCAACTGCTACAGTAGGTGCAAAGTTCATATTATGGTTTGCGCAACTTGAATAAAGTCTAGACCATGATTATGTCCAAAATAAAAAAGTAAACAAGTCATTACATTTAGAAGGGTTGAGCAACTGCAGCAACTGGTGCTCTAGTCTTTATTTTTGTGGAAAGGAAAAGGGGGTGGGGTTACCCTCCTCCTGGAAAGGGGGTTACAAATTTTCCCTTACCCCCCCCCCCCCCCCCCTTTGATGGGAACACTGGACATTGCAAGTACATTAATGATACAAAAGAGATACCCTCAGAAAACATAAAGAGGATCAAGGACATGATGAATGGGTCAAGTTGGTCAACTGCAGTTTAGGATTAGGAACCATCCTAGATTGACATGGCTGATTTGTCACCATGGGTCTATTGAAGTTCACAATGAAAAATCTAGACTTTGATTAACAGGATCAACTAAGTATTATCAAACTCACATTGCCAGTTGAAAATGTTTTGATCTTTTAAGCAGCACTGTGGTACTGTATGTAACAGCTCTAGCTCTAAAAAATGGCTGGCACTAAAAACTAATAGGGTTACTATTAATACTGCATGACTTCTCACCTACAGTAACCTGTTAGCTCAGTTTGGGTCAAGTTTTGCACCATTTCCAAATAGACACACTAATCTCCCCATGCTATCAATTTAGAATGTTGCATTCAGGAAGTGATCTGGCTACAGTATAAACCACTGCTTTCTTATAAAAAAAATGTGTGTGCATTTCTACATTGCAAGATTCTAATTTGTCATTTGTGGAATAGTTAAATTTATTAATAGGTTAGCCACCACGATCTGTATGTTAAAATCGTTATGTGCCAATATATGTGCAGTACAGAATTCAAAGACTCATATCATCTTCAAATATTTGCAGTGTAAAGCATGTGTACCTTATCTCTATCCACAGGTTAAACTGAGAGTAATAACTAATCGAAATGGAATCTAGTGAAGAATTTGCTGAAAGGATGGGCACCATACTACTCCATGCTTGTACCAGTTTGAGTATTTCTGTTGGTTTTGAAGTTGGTTTGTTTGATCTAATGGCTGGCATGAAGGAACATAAAACAAGTCAAGAAATTGCAGATGCTGGCGACCTGAAAGAGAGGTACTGTAACTACAGTACTGTAGAGTAGTGGATCAACAATAACTTAGATTACAGAATGAATGAAAAACTTTGTGATTAAGCTGCCCAGTCTCAATTCACGAAATTTTTATGGTCAGCCATAAGACATTCTGTCTGCATGTTTTGGTCTTTCAAAAGAAAATTGAGTTGTTAATAGTCAGCAAAAAGATGTTACATGACACAGAGTCACATACATGTATTATTCAGATCTATTTTCATACTTTCTCAAAAGTCCTCTCTAACCTCTGGGGAAAACCTGTTCTGCAAAACCAAAGAATATTCCTAAAGGACTTCTGCTTCCAAGGAAACTATGTCCACTATAAAACAACATCACTTAACTGACCAATTTCATGACCCTCAGACCATTAACATTGTTGGCCCGTCATGTATGGCTCCATTCTAGCCTGAGTGAAAAGAACAGGTACTATGCATGATCTTAGCCAAAAGGCAGAGAAGTTCACTTTTGAAAGAGAAAAATCACCATTCACTTTTGGTGATCCATCACAAAGTTGGTTGTCATAATATAGTCCTGAGTGGCATTTTGTTTTCAATTGTTTATTTTACTTTGACATAAAGCCTTTACTGATTTCCATTTTCATTACTGTTTTTGTCAAGGAAAAAGAAGGCATGTTTTTTATGAAAAATATGGTCTCATAAATATGTCAGTGCTTGAGCTTTTGGTAGGAAATGGAGAAAAATGTGGAAAATTGATGTCTTAGAATTCCTCCTATCAAGGTTTTCTCAAGTTCAGTTTTCTTTTCTCAGATACAACTCATTTATGTAGATGGTTAGCTTTTTTGGAGTGCATTCAAATCAACTTAAAGCTTTTGCACAAGGTTAGCAAGGTATTTATATTCCCAGAAAACAAGTAAAATTTCCCATCATTCAATTCATTCATATTTCCTTTGTAGAAAAGTAAAATTTCCTTCCTTGTTAGCGAAATTTCCGTAACAATGATGAAATTATGCTTGGTAGGAAGACATGCTGAAAAGAGTATGCAAGTAGGTGTTGCTAATTTAAAGGCATAGCCTATAAATTCAATTGCTTTGAGTAGAAAAATGGCCAAAAGAGTAAAAGTAAAGTCAATATTGTTGTAGTGTTATGGTAGAACGTTTCCTGGAAGCCTGCCAATGTTGTGCTGTTACAAATCACTTGAAGAGAAGCAAAATGGGAACTACTCAGTAAAACTCTTAAACTGTATCACTGTGATAACAGTTTTATTTTATTTTAACCCTTACTGTTCTCTTCAAATGATTTAGAAAAATGTTGTGGAAGCTATTTTTGTATCTTTATTATAAACTCTTTTTGCTGTCTATGTCGACAGTTATCCCAGACAACAACAGGGCTACAGTATATGCGCTACATTTGTTGTTGCTACCTTTGCAACATCTTTTGTTGGCCCGGAGGGTGCATTTAATGTCAGTCTGTGTATTTCGTTAGCTTATAATCACGCTTGGTGTGCAAGCAATTAACGTAGCACAGCAACAATATTCATTAGTGTGTATAAAGAAGGAAGATACGTTTGGGCAAAACTTACCCCTTTATTACAGAAGATGGCCCTTTTCTTCAGAATAAAGTGCCTATAGTGCAGTTACTGGTGGCTGTTTAAGCATTTTGTTATCTAGGCCTTAAAACAACAATATTAATGTCTTTTGCCATTTATGGTGCAAGAGTAAAGTATGTTTAAAACCTGAAAAGGGCGCCGACAGACAATTTTGGTCCGTCAGGAGGGGCAACTGCCCCTCCCCCTGACCATATGGCAGCTCCCCCACTGCTTTTAACCTGCATTTACTTGTTACTAGGTTGTATAACTGTATGATATCAATATTTTGCAACCTTGGTTATAAATGTAATGAAGTCTGTTAAGTAGGAAAGGTAATTCAAATTTTTATCTAAAATCCTTGAATGACTGATGAGCAAGGTATTAACTTAGAAAAGCAGATAAAGCACTTTCTTTGTGTGTTATTATCACTTTATAGGTATGTTCGTGAGTGGCTTGGTGCTATGGTTACTGCCAAAATTGTAGAACTGGATTCAACAGGTGAAAAGTATTACCTTCCGCCATCAAGAGCCCAAGTAATGACAGCAGGTGCTGCATTAGAAGGTCTTTTAATACCAACTTTTGGAGGAGATGTTTATCGCAGGATAAAAGAATGTTTCAAAAAGGATGGACCAAGAGGTTAGAAACATTTAATAGAGATGTCTTAAACATTAAATTTAGGGTGAACTCAAAGCTTTTTATATACAGTATGTGGCCAGATTGCTAAGGTTAAGTGCGCACCTTAAAACGCACAAGAGAAACAATTTAAGTTTGATAATTTGTCTGCGCATTCATGAGTATGTCCTCTAAATCTTTAGGAGAAACAAAAACACTCTTGCACCTGCAACCTGCTTTTCAAAATTTGAGTTTACAAGAGAAATTGTTGAGGGATTGATTTTTAAGTCCTAGCAAAGGAAGGGAGATTTCTTATGTGTAGTTTTGACAATGAATGACCTATAAGCTGTTTTTTTTTCTGGTGTAAAGATTTGACCCCATATCTGCTCTAATTAGGTTGAAGCCCCTTTTTGGTTCCTTGTGGAACAAAGGAACCTGTGCAGTCACCTTGACATGTACTGTGTGTACTGTGTATGTGTGTGTGTGTGTTTGTGTGTGTGTATGTACAGTATGTGACAGATTGGAATGTGAGGTATGTGGTGGGATAACACAATAACTAAGTGATCAATTTTTGTCAAACTTGGTATGTATATAGATGTTGGTGATAGATGTGCCCTATCATTTTTGGTGGAGGTTAAAGTTCACTGGAGGTCACCAGAGGCCAAAAAGTGATTTTCTGTTAGTAGCTCTAACTTGGTATCAGTTGTTTAAACAGTGGCATAATTTTAGGATAAGTTAGATTGGTAAGAGGTGAAAATTTTGTTACACTAATCAAAATAATTGGAAAGGGTCAAAAGGTCAGAAAGTAATGTTCCATTGATATCTCGCCACTGTAACATTTTAGAGGAGTGGTGTAATGTAGATTTATGTTCGTCTAAGTGAAATGCATGTGATGACCCACCATGATCTCACTTGACCTCATTTGACCTTTTGGCCTTTGTGGTTTTTTGTGACACCTGGATTTGTCTTGTTTAGGCAAACCAAAAAGGCAAGTACACTACAATGTTCCTAACTCAAGTTATTGACATATAAGTGACATGTTAGTTAGTGTGTAGGTCATATGCATCAGAATTCAAGGTACAGTATGCAGTGCGAGAACTCAAAAACCAAGTAAAATATGGGGATCGCATAATGGAAAGTTGTGTTTGTCCACGTGAAGTGCATGTGTTGACCTACTTTAACCTCATTTGACTTTTTGGTTCCTTGTGTAACAAAGGAACCTGTGCAGTAACCTTGGCGTATGTATGTGTGTGTGTGTGTGTAGGTGTGTGTGTGGATGTGACGGATAGGAATGCAAGGTATGTAATGCGGTAACTCAATAACCAAGGGTTCAGTTTTTTCAAACTTGGTATGTATGTAGATGTTGTTGAGTAGATGTGCCCTATCGTTTTTGGAGGAGGTCAAAGGTCACTAGCTATCACCCGAGGTCAAAAAGGGGATTACTATTAGTAGCTGTAACTCAGTATCTGTTGTTCAAGTAGTGGCATAAGTTTAGGACAAGTTAGATTGGTAGGAGGTGAAAATGTTGGTACATTAACTAAAATAATTGGAAAGGGTCAAAAGGTCAAAAAGGAATTTTTTATTGATATCTTGCCACTGAAACATTTTAGAGGGGTGGTGTAATGGAGATTTGCGTTCGTCTAAGTGAAGTGCATGTGATGACCCACCTTGACCTCACTTGACCTCATTTGACTCTTTGACCTTTGCGACTTTTTTTGTGAAGACTGGATTTCTCTTGATGAGACAAATGCAAAAGGCAATTACACTACTCTCCTAAAATGTTCCTAACTCAAGTTACTGACATTTAAATGCCAGGGTAGTTCGTATGTACCTGTAGATCATATGCATTGGAATGTGAGGTATGCAGTACAGTAACTCAAAAACCAAGTAACATAGGGAGGTGGCATAATGGAAAGGTGTGCATGTTCATCTAAGTAAAGTCCACATGTTGACCTACTTTGACCTCACTTGACCTCATTTGATCTTTTGACCTTTGTGACTTTTTGTGATGCCTGGATTAGTCTTGCTGAGACAAACAAAAAAGGTAATTATACTACCCTCCTATGATTGTCATTTGGGTGAAAAGTTAGTGGTTTGTGTATGTGTGTGTTATATGCTTTGGAATGTGAAGGCATGTAGTGTGAGAATTCAATAACCAAATGATATAGGGAAGTCACACCAGCAGGGATCATCCTTCAGCAAATTTATCTGGTTGTCCAGAGGGCAACCTGCACTGGAAGTTTGGTTTTCCTCCCTAAAGCTTGGTTGTCACCCACTGCTGTAAGTTGTGGTGCTGTAGCAACTGCAGACTAGAGAAAAGGCAAAAGAGGCTCATCTGGATGCTTTCATGCCCTATGACACACATGTCACTAAGACTATTTGGGTGATATGGCTTTTGTTCAATTGGTTTAAAATCCAGCTAAAGTTTAATGCCTTTTAACAAATGCAGTGTATAAAAGAAAAGAAGAATTATAACCCCCTCTCAGTCTAAAAGCAGTTTAGTTAACAATCAGGGCAGTAATGCAATTTTTATTAAAAAAAACCCTTTTCCTTGTACACAGTATTTAGTAAAGTTATTTATAATGCAAGCATTGGCTCCCATTTTTGTAATGTTGTATTTATCTCAATACTAAAATATGGAAGCAGCTTCTTTTCTTTACCTCTGCTTTCACTCTAGAACTACTACAGCTTTTCAAACACCCTCTTCAGGTTGAAAGATCAAGTTGGAAGTCATTTATTAGATTTTACAGAGCTATATTTCTTTCTTAGTCTTCTAGCCAAATTGTGAAATGCAGTAGAAATCGGTGGCAATAAGTCACTCTGCCTTCAGTAGCAGACTTGTGGGCCTGTGCTTATTTTTGCTTTGGCAAACACATTGCTGTAGGTAGTCCAAAGGATAATCATGACATAATTTTTATTCATCCATCATAAAATTTGGTGGTCAGGAATGACCAGATGACTGTTACATTGCCTCCCTGCACAAGGGACAGAACTTCGTGTTTATGTAAAATATAGTATTGACCTACTTTGACTGTATTCGACCTTTGTGACTTCTTTGTAAGGTCTGCATTTGAATTGTGAGATTTGTCACATGTGTGGAAACGGGAGGTACTGCCTGTACGGTATGTAGTGTGATAACTTGAAAAATCAAGTGTTCAATTTCTCTCAAACTGCAAGTGTTTGTATGATTTTGAAATTTAATGTGCCCCTATGTTTTTGGGTGGTGGCCAAAAGTCATTGATGTTGAAGGTGCAAATGCTTTACCTTGCTACTCCCTAAATACAAAATTATCTTAAATGCAAGGAACTATAGTGCCCTTGGGCTCTTGTTGATCTTTGCAACTTCTTTTGTGATACCTTGATTTGTCTTGTTGAGAGGAACAAAAAAGAAGGCAATAATACTACCCTCTTATGATGTTTCTGACTTCAGTTATTTACATTTCAGTGAAAAGTTAGTGGTGTGTTTAAATGTGCATGTTATATGTATTAGAATGGGAGGCATATATGGTGCACAGGTGCCCTAACTCAATGAACAAGTGATTTAGGGTCACACAATGGACAGTTGTGTTCATGTAAAATGCATGTGTTTACCTACAGTAATTTGACCTTTTGACCTTTGTGCTTTCTTTGTAAGGTCTGGATTTGAATTGTTAGACTGACCCAAAAGGCAATTAACTACCTTCCTATACTGCCCTAAACAAACTCAAGTAAATGTCATTTTAGTGAAAGGTGATGAGTTGTGCATTTGTCACATGGAAGTGGGTGGTACTGTATGCAATGTGATAACTTGGAAAATCCAGTAAGAAATTTCTTTCAAACTGCAATTGTTAGTATAATTTTGAAATTTAAAGGTGCACAATCCTTACCTAATTACTAAGTCCCTAAATACAAAATCATCTTAAATGCAAGGAACTATAGTGCCCTTGGGCTCTTGTTATTTGGGGTTATGCCTGCCACATTTAAGATTTTGGTTTGTGGTATAGGCCTATCATATTGTATTCAATGAAAGATAAGGACCCCATGACACTATGTGTAAAGCTTATACTGTAGGTTTGTGCAGCCCATGTAGTTTCTCACAATTCCATGTGGCAACAAACTGTCCAACACATATTTCAAGTATTAAACTTCAGGAAGAAAATGTCAATTTATGCTTACTTTTGAACAGTCAGGATTACAGTACAGGTAGATCAATTCCTAAGAGGGATATGGAAATTATTCTGGAGCCCCTGGCCCATAAACTGATCAAAACTTTGATGATAATTTATAAAAATGGACTTAAATAAGGGAAGCACTAACTTGTTCCACAGTATACTGTACAGTACCATGAAATTTTGTTGAAAACAATGAATTTTGATAGGGCTAAAATTGAAGAAATTGTTAAAAAGTTTGCAAGCATTAGAGAAAATTATGCTAAGGTGGAATCTTTCAAGGGGAAGGGTATCTTTATGGGGATCAATGGCAGTTTCAACCCCATAAATCCCCTACTCCCACTTGCCCACTTCCAGAGAAACAAAAGCATACAGTATGTTGGGAAAAATAGCAAAGCATAATCAACTCTTTTCAATGTTCAGTTCACTAGTATTACTTAATTTGTAGCATCTTCACCTGTTGTAAAGCTCTTTTGTGGGAGCAAAATATTCCCCTCATCAGATCAGTTCCTAGCTCCCTTCCTTCTGAAGTTTTTTTTTTCTGCAGACACTTCAAGGGGAAGTGTGCCTTTTTTGTGGCAGCTTGGAGAGTATTTTAAAAATAAATGATGCCTTGAGGACAGCTCTGGTGTTGTGAGAGTGTGAAGCTATCTACGACTTTTGCCAAATGATTCTGGCACAGACACTGCCAACAGACAAGTTTTGTTACCAGCTAGCCACCTTTCTGTTCATGCCAACTGTTAACAAAACATCTGGGTGCTGGCTGGGCATAGAATACTGTTTTATGTGTTGTTTATTACATGGAATTGTTACCTGTTGACCTTTGACCTTTGGCCAAATACTGCTCCTTGAAGAAACTGTGAACTGTTCTATTTTGACTCACAGTGTATAATTTGTGACTTCATAATGATGTCATAGTACTATAGATGTATGGATACTGAAGTGTGTGCCTTAGCAGCTGTAACTTATCAATTTCCAGCCTACCAGTAAGCATCAATGTACCATTTGGCTTAAAATACAGTTACTCAACCAGCTGAGAGTTCTGTTTGCATTTGGAAGAGGCACGTGGGGTATACTTACTGTACCTTCTCCCCAGCCACCCCCACAACGCAATTCCATGGAAAGTGGAGTCCTTACTTATTACCCCTTACCCCAGTGGGGAGGGACTGTGACTTAGAGTTGGTGCCTTTCCCCACCCCCTCTCCCTCAACTCTCCCACCTCAAAACCTTATAAATGTAGGGGAATAGCAAACAAGTAAGAAAAGATTTATGCTTTGTGTATGTTTGAATTTCTTGAGGACCACAATATAAAATATTTAGAAATTGGACAAAAATTAAGCTTTCATTCTGCTATTAAATCTTCCCCTATTTTCTCTTTTGCAGGTGTTTCACATGATCATTATGCTGATACCCACCGAATCTTTGGTCAGATGACCAAGGGGTTTCATGAGAATTTATGCATTCCAGGGGTAATTAATACATACCCAGAGCTTACGGATAAACTTGGTGAGCTTTTATTTTTTCTAACTTAGTGGCTCATTACTGTTGTACTCTATTTTTTCATTCCTGAATAGAACCATATGTGGCACACCCATGATTTAGCCATCAGAGGGACAGGAGGTCCTTTGGGAAGCAGAACTCCTTTCTAGTGTAACATGTAGTTTGTCCAAGAGTTGTATCTTTGCTGGTTGGTGCTAGTTGGTTGAGCCAGGACTGCAAGTTTCTGGACCAGCACAAGCACTGACTTCCACTATGTCTCAGGAAATGAATTTCTTATCCACTTTTCAAGTTACTATCGCTTTTAAAATGCTGCAACACTACTTGAGAAGAAAAGCAACTTTTGTCATTGTCCAGGCTTCGACAAATTTTTTCTTTCATACTTGTCCGATGGGCTAGCTGTTTTCTCAGTCTACTTGCCTGCATAAATATCTACTTGTCCAATTCAAATCTGTTGAGAACATATGATTTTTGAAGTCTAAAAGTACAAATGCCATTTTGCGCCACTCAAAAATTTAAGGCAGGGGGTACTTGCCCAGCGGGCTGCAACATTGAGCATGGTAGTTGCCCGAGTGATTTTTGATTCCTTGCCGAAGGCAGGCAAGGAATCTATGCGATGGTGATGTCGTGTGTATGTGTGTGTGTGTGTGTGTGTGACGCTTTGGCTTGTAAACACGATATCTCAAGAAGGGTAAGTATGACTAACCTCGTATTTGGTGTGTAGGTTGGTCATATTGAGTAGATGATCCCTATTGTTTTTGGTGGAGATCAAAGGTCATTTGGGGTCACGAGAGGTCAAAAGGTGAAAACTTCGTAAACACGATATCTCGAGAACGGTACATGTGACTATGCTCATATTTGGTGTGTGCATTGGTCATATTGAGTAGATGATCCCTATCGATTTTCGTGGAGGTCAAAGGTCATTTGGGGTCACAAGAGGTAAAAAGGTAAATTCCTTAGAAATTGCTTGTAAACACGGTATCTGAAGAAGGGTAAGTGTGACTAATCTCATATTTGGTGTGTGCATTGGCCATATTGAGTAGATGATCCCTATTGTTTTTGGTGGAGATCAAAGGTCATTTGGGGTCACCAGAGGTCAAAAGGTGAAAACTTCGTAAACACGATAACTCAAGAACGGTACATGTGACTATGCTTATATTTGGTGTGTGGGTTGGTCATATTAAGTAGATGATCCGTATCGATTTTCGTGGTGGTCAAAGGTCATTTGGGGTCACCAGAGGTCAAAAGGTGAAAACTTCGTAAACACGATAACTTGAGAACGGTACATGTGACTATGCTCATATTTGGTGTGTGGGTTGGTCATATTGAGTAGATAATCCGTATCGATTTTCGTGGAGGTCAAAGGTCATTTGGGGTCACGAGAGGTCAAAAGGTAAATTCCTTAGAAATTGCTTGTAAACACAGTATCTCAAGAAGGGTAATTGTGACTAATCTCATATTTATTGCGTGGATTGGTCATATTTAGCAGATGATCCCTATTGATTTTCCCAAATGTCAAAGTTCATTTGGAGTCAGCATGTTCAAAGCCTGACAAGCTTTCCTTCACAGTCTTTCAAAAAATGTCACTTGTAGGGTCCTGTAACTTGTCATGTAGATGGCACATAGTGAATACATGGTCCCAGAAGTTTTTGGTGGAGGTCAAATGTCATTTGGGTTCACGACGGGCAACGGGGATCTCAATGTAGGAAGATTCGATGCCTTGCATGTGTACTTTGTGGGCACATTATGGAGCCCTGTTAATTGAAAAACATTGCAAAGCAATGTCAATGTGAAAAAAGGCCTTACATTTCAGCAGCAAGGAATCACTAAGCCTTTTGGCTTTCTGGTTTACTTGTCTGGGGCTGTCTGGCGGGGGATTTGTCAAAGCCTGCATTGTCAAACAATTCAGTCCCAACAATAGCCCCCAGCAATAGCTTAACTGTAGATGTAAAAAGTGGATCCTACTGCTATTGTGCTTGGTGCTCATAATGTGCATAAACAATGGAGTAGGGAAAACAAGACAGTGAGCCACAACTGGAAAAAAAAGTCTGTGGTCAACTCGACTTGAACCAGTTGGTTTTAAACTGTGCTGTAAAAATCGATATACCTAACTTGCCAAGCCAGGAAAAGGTCCATCTCTTCAAAATATTGTACACAAGACAAGCTTTGGAAATTGCCACAGTTAAAATTTTGAAATTGTGGGTGAACAAATTATTCTTTAGCAACAAATAATTAAATTTCCATAGGCTATTTTTTGAAGAGAAGGTTACCATTCTGCCTAACTTTTGATAGTTCATATCACTGACATATACCTACGTATAGATTGCGTATTTATAGCACAATGTGCTTCTCTTAGAGTAGTTTTAACGCCGCACTGCCTCTTCGCTCTTATCTACCAGTAGACTCCTGATGTTACCCTTCTGCTCAACTTGCTGCACTTTGGAGCTTTCACTGAGTTCTGAATCTTTGAAGGTTACTGTACAGTCTTAATTTTGATAATCTATCACTCTGTGCAGATGGCAATTTATTTTAAAAGAATGAGTTTTCCTGGAAAACAAATGTAATATTTCTCTTTAAATGATATTTACTGACCCCCCACCCCACCTCTTCAGTTTCAACAGTTTCAACACAGTTTCTGCAAGGAAGATAGGGCAAACAGTTCAAGCTCACCGAATGGAGAAATTAATTTTGAAAGATTCCATCCAGGTTATAGAAGTAAATGTGAATTGTTTATTGTGAATAGAGGTCATGCCAGGTCACCAGAAGTCAACTGTCTGAGGTCGCCGAGGGGGGGAACTATGTTTACAAGATTACTTTGTTTTGAACAAGATACCTTGAAGTGGAAAACTGAAAATTTCCATATGTGGAGTGTCAATGCAGTATGGTTGAAAAGAGATCCCAGTCATTCGGGGGAGGTCAAAAGTCATCTGGGTACCTAAACATGAAAGAGTAGAATCCCCAGTAATTCCTAAGATCATTATCTGGGTTCACCAGAGGTCAAAAAAAAAAATTTCCAAATATTTCATGAGACAATGAACCACTTGGTTTTTTGACTTTCTGGTAGTAGCTGAACTTTCTTGTCTCTAGGCAGTTGTAACAAAGAACCACAATTTCCTGCAAACACCTGATTTCTTTTAGGAATGTAAATACTGTAGGAGTCAATTGTGAAATAGTACTTAGTTAGATAGAGTTTTAACTGCCCAGTTTCCAACCAATGGGTTCTAGTCAAGCCGGCCAAGGCATTTTTCCAGTTGTGGCTCATGGGCTTGTTTTCCCTACTCCATTGCTTATGCTGAGCACCAAGCACAATGGCAGTAGGTTTCTTTTTTTAAAGTCTTCAGTTGGACCTGGCCAGGGGCTCGTTCCACAAAGAGTTACGCACGGTCTTAAGTATGATTTACTGTTGACTTAAGTATGGGGAATCAAACTTAAGATTGTGCATAACTCTTTGTGGAATGGGCCCCAGGACTCAAACCTTCAACCCCCCGACTCAGAGTCGGATGCTCTAACCACTTTACCATGCTGTCTGGTCATATTTTCAATTGCGAAAATCTCTCAGGTTGCTTACAGTAAGTTAACACTGGCAGGAGTTGAGCTGTAACTAATTTGCTGACATATGTATTTGTTCATTTCAACATTTCCAAATTTTGTGTGTCAGAGTGGAAGTAGATGTTACGGTGTTACCATCATGGAATTGATCGAAGTAGAAATGGTGGGATATATTTTGCTTACTGTAAAAATTGAGATGGGATACCGGAGTATTGATTTTGAATGTGCATGACTGTAAATAAAGTCAGACTTCCCTGCACAGTAATTAACCCAATCAAACACTCGGTTGCATTTATTTGCAGGATAACATGAGGGCTGCCGTGCGTGGCTTAAGGTTCCTTCCCACCGAGAGAGTTGAGAACCAGTGCTGCCTCAATACCAGTTCGTGTGTTTTACGATACCGGTATCAATATTTTCACGATACCGACCAACCCTAGTTTGCCATATATAGCTTCATGATTTTTACTGTTTGCATTGGCACTTTATAATTATAATGCTGAGGTAAAGTGTATTTTTACCAATGTCAATCCTGTTAACTTCAGCATTTCTTTTGCAGTAGCCAATATCTTATTTGCAAGGGCTGGATATAGATAAACTAAATAAAAGTGTTAAAGGGTCACTACCTCATGACTATGTTATAGTTATGTAGTTATAGTAGCATAATGAACCAAATTTCATATCCAATAGTTAATACTGAAAAAGTGAAAATTTTGAATTTTGTAGTGTCTTGACTTGTAACAGAAATTTCTGCCCATAATTTGCAAAGAAAAAGTCTGGTCATGAATTTTTGAAAACTGAATTCAACCATTAAGTACTCACTCGTAAATTACTCAGTTGTGTGTAGGATATGGGGATTTTTTAAGTTTGACCATTTGTCATTGGTATGTGAAGAAAACTTAACAGGTTTGGATAAATTTGTTGAATTTTATGAACCAATTCAATGAGCCACTTAAGGCAAGTAAATTTTTAGCATGGTTTGAAATATTACAATTTCCAAGAAGTTTGAAGTTAAGAGTAGTCACCTGGACTAATTTTAGAGCAACAGCTAAATCTCTCAATTTTCTTTTTAATTCTCTTCCATAATATCTAGTATTTCAATACTGCATATATTCAAGGTAAACGAAGCAGTTACTACAAGTAAATTTCACATTTAAGAAGATATAATATGGTTGCATGACACACAAGAGCCAATCACGAAACAAGACAGTGTCGTATAAACTCTACTTCAAGTTAGGTGACTGCCCTTGCCCTTTAACAAAGACATTCTTGCACTAATCATTTGGAGAAGTAACTGAAGTTGACCTGTATCTTTTTTTTACAGAGAAAGGTATTATTGTTCTTGATGTTGGATGTGGCCAAGGTGTCTCTACCATTACTCATGCCAAAACATTCCCGAAAAGTACATTTTATGGCATCGATTTTTTAGAGGAGAGTCTAAAGCCAGCCAGAGAAGAGGTTGAAAATCTTGGTTTGACCAATGTCAAGTTTCTTGCATATGATGCTGCAAAGTTGCCGGACGATTGGGATGAAAAATTTGACTATGTTTTCATGCATGACTCCTTACACGACCAGGCTTACCCTGACAAAGTTCTGAGGGAAGTCTTCAGGGTACTTTTGCCAGGAGGAATCTACTTGGCGCTCGAACCTAAGAGTCACACAAAAGTGAAGGATAATTTAGAGAAGCTAGGAGGAACAACAATACTTTACACCATTAGTTTAATGCACTGTATGCCCACTTCATTATTCTTTGAAGGTGGTATGGGACTGGGGGCTGCATGGGGTAGGGAAAAGGCAGTAGAGATGTTAACAGAAGCTGGTTTTGAGGTTGATCAAGCAGCATTGAATGGAAAAGGAATTGGTCAACATTTTTATTGTAAGAAACCTACTGAGGCAACTGCAAGGAAAATCCAAAAGGTATAAATTCTTCTTCAGAATCTGAAGCATTACTTTAGGTAAGCACAAGAACCTTTTTGCCCGACAAATGGCAACTATAATAAGCATGTTTTGTGTCAAATTTTTTTGACCATAGGGAAGTGAGGATAATGTTTAAATTATAATGATAAGATATGTTTACATACATTTAATTACCAAAGATGTTCAGGAAATTTTCTGATTTTAGAAAATTGAAAGTATTGGGCAAAATTGTCAGCAAAATTATTTTGCTACTGTAGACAAAAAGTTTAGCCCTGTTTTTTTGTGGGAAAATGGTCAAGGGTGGAGGCGATTTTTAGGATATTTAAGAATTTTTTGTTACAGATATGTAAGTTTTACTGCATACATATATTTAAAAAAGAAAAAAAAAACTGTCATTTTGATGGATTCATGATGACCACTTATGCTTAAGAGGACTTACTTGGGGGAAAGGAAGCTTTTAAAGTACAGACATGATTCCTCCTCAGTCCTGTAAGGCTTCCTCTCTGTCTCCTCCGGAAACACAGACAACAGTCTATATGTCTCCCAAGCAACTCCTTCTATGAATTAGAAGAAGTCATCATGAATCCATCAAAATTATCAATTTAGATGCCAGACAGAATCAGGCAATTGGCTGAGTCAATCACCTACAACAATGATACAGAAAAAAAGGGTATTCTCTGTCTACGCCTCCTCCTCCTCATTCCCTCCCACGTGGATCGGCAATCCTGGATAACAAAGTTTCATCAAACTGATATCCATTTGGCATTAATAAATTACTTGTACAGTAGAAGTAATTTCAATTTTTATAAAGATATCGTGTTGTTACTTGTACAGTACTCTCAATGTATTACTGAGAGTTTGTATGGTATCTTGTCATCCTGCTTATGGTTTCATAATTTTTTTTTTAAATTTTAATGATTGGTAGAAAAAGCACCTGGTCATGTATAAAATATATTTGGTTATGCAATGGTAATCAATTCCTTTGAGCCAAAAGTATGTGAAAGCTTTTAGTAGGTTTTTAGTAGGTTTTAATGCGGAAGCAATGCAGAGTTTGATACCTTGTTATAGTGTTTAGATTGGATAAACTTCCACAAAGCATGCGTTAAAGAGTAACGTAAAGTGGGGATTGAGGGGAAGATGTACAGTTAAGTCCATGGTAACATCCTTTAAGTGGTGGATATTTGGGTTGAGCGGTATACCAGTACTGACGTCAGTACTGGTACTAGAGGTAATGGTAATGAAAATACCGAAGATATTTGGTGTGTTACTAATACCGGTTCTTGAGAAAATACCAGTGCTTGGTAAATATTCCTCATTATATCTGCTGGCAAAAATAACTGTTAGTATGATTGTGTGGATGTTTAAAATATTTACACAAACATTTAGAGCAGAGGTTCCTGCACAGTAGATAACCCAATCAAACACCCAGATGCATTAATGTGCAGGATAAAATTGGGGCCATGTGTGGCTTAGGTTGCTTCCCATCTTTTTTCCCCTACTCCCAAGTTTAGGGGCTGTACCACCTCAACCGGTTCTCTCTGTTTAACAATTCCGGTAACAATATTTTCACGGTACCACCAGCACTAAGTGGATATATCCCAACCCTTTCCATTACTTTACTTCTATAGTGCATGGGATTAGTTATCTACAACGCTCCTTATTCATCTCAATTTGAACTGAATTACCAGTATTACATTTTGGTGCCATGGTCTTTCATCAGTCATATCTCATAACTTTAAAGGGCAGGAGCAGTCATCCCAAATTGAAGTAGTGTAGTAGACTGTCCAGTTTCATGATTGGCTGCGGAGAGTCATGTGACAATATTTTTTCTCTTTAAATGTGAAATTTACCAGAAATAACTGCTTGGTTTACCTTTAATATGCAATAGTAAAGTCATAAAATGTAATGAAAGATACTTTGAAGAGAAATGAGGCCACAATTGTGTTATTTAGTTTTTTCTTCAAAGTCAGTTTGGGGGGGGGGGGGCTGCTCTTTACCTTTAAAAGATTGTCTTGAGAATTAGTTCAGCTTAGTTTTTAGGAAAAAGGCAACTCATTCAGTGCAATCAGGCTTGGCCATAAGGTGTGCAGTGCTCATTGTTTTAGGGTGTAATATTTTATTAAATGTAGAGCATTGTCAGACACCTTCACAATTTAGTACTTTTGTAGATGTCAATCTGCTCTGTTGAAGTAAATAACCTGTGGTAGTGGTCAAAAGTCATATGAGTTAAAAACATTTGATTTAAGGGTAAGATCTCAAAATCATACATTTACAAAAAAGCTGGTAAAGAAGAAAACAGTGCTGAAATTTGTTTGTGGTGTGGTACCATAAATAAAACCATGAAGCATTGAAGAGGAAGTTTCCATTTACCACAAAGTTTGGTCTCATCAGTGTATTTCCTCCTACCTCACTGCCTCCTATTGACCTATGTACAGTATATCGTGACAGGAAGCGGTCTCGCGCCGCCATTTGGTTCCGGCTCCAGGAAATGCGGTCCATGGTGATAGGGTACAATTATATATCTGTCACCTGCATAGTAATCTACATGCTCTCTTTCTAAATCATTTATAGCCTGCCATGCTTTCCCCAGTAACACTTCTTTGTATTTTGTTTATTTGTTCGTTTGTTTATTCTTGTATTCAGGTGGTTTTTACAGTATCAAAGTATGTAAAATACTTCAAACTTCACTATTATTGAAAAAGGATCATTCAAAGTCCATTAGCATCAGGGGCTATTTCTTCTGTTATGTCAGCTTGCATGTACTTTAAAAAAAAATATAGAAACAGGGTAATTTTTGTAGCATTATGCATAGCTTATTTTCTCTTTTCCCAAAGACACTAAGGAAGTGTCATCCACAGTTTGGTCACAGATTGGAATAGAATTTGGGTATGCAAACTTAAAATAGTTAAAAATGGAGTAAGACTGGATTCTTTTTAGCATGATTCGGTTCTGCTGTAATTTTTCATTTGTGGTTCCTATGCTAGTTTGTAGTAATCGTTATTTAAACAGTAGGCCTGCTGAGATTTTTATTTGTTAACCTTTTCTTATGGTTTTACTTTCAATACCTTATTCATTGTTCAATTGTCATTCAGAGGATAGTTCCACTTAGGGTTCAGGGCAAAATTTTCAGGTGAAGATTGGAGTAAATTGACAAAATTATGACAATTAACAATTGTCTTGTATAACATGTCAGTTTGGAAGGACTTTTCTTGAAATGGTTACAGAATATGACTTTTAAAATAATGAGTTTTAGGTAGGGGAAGGGTAAAACAGTGTGACCTATGATGTCAGCGTTGTCAGGTTATTCAAAATGTGGATTTGGGTTGAAGCAATGTGAAATTTCATTGAATTCACAATTTAGGTAAAAAAAAAAAAAAAATTGGCTTATTGATGCAAAGTGTTCTCCATCTCTTGCATTCCCTAATGTTATAGGGAAATCAAATTCAGCAAAGGCTATTGGAAATTTCTGCTGTATTTTAGAGGAATTTTTCTTTAATGAAACAAATGAGAAGCCTAAAAACAAGAATGTTTTGGTTTGAATGAGCGAGCATACAAAGTACTGTTGCCAGAAATCTGGGGACGATTTTGGCTAAATATTCTTACAGTAGCATGATGTGCTCCAACCTTTTAGTTCTGTATGCAAGTTGTTGCTTTTAAGGCAATGATTTTCTCCCCACCCCTTGCCCTTCCTAAAAGGGACTGTCCCCTACTCTTGTGAGTCAAAATAATGTAATAAGTATGGTTATTCTTTAATTTGTTCAGTAATATGATGGATTGAGCACAGACTGAAACATCCATAGCTGCTTCTGTTATGTCAGTTACGGCTGTGTGTTTTGTTCAACAGTAAGAACTCCTCCCCCCCTGGATTCACTTTCCAGGTCAAGTCATACCAAAGACTCTAAAAATGGAACTGCCATTGTGGGTGATGCTCCGCATAAGCAATGGAGTAGGGAAAACAAGCCAGTGAGCCACAACTGGATAAAATGCCCTAGCCGACTCAACTTGAACCAATAGGTTGGAAATTGGGCTGTAAAACTCTATCTAACTAACCAACTTTTAAGTTACATTTTGAACAAGTTTGTCATCATATATTTGTCACTTTACTAATTCATGCAAAACAGAGTCAGTTGAATTTAGCTTTTATATTTTTCATTTCTTTGATTAAAAATTATTTGTTATTTGGTTCATGTAACAATCTACCAATGTAGTAAGATCTGGAAAAGGAGCACTTTGGGTATACCAGGGTTAAGTAGTTTTCCAAATGCATTTGGAAATATGACTGGATTAAAGGTCCCTAATTCTTGTGGGCAAGTTATGCTGAAAGCAAAGATTTACTTATCTTTTATACTTAAGCAGGAAACATACACTAGTGGTGTCAGTGCAGGCTCAGGTGAAGACATACAGTACCCACATCTTCCTTCCCCCAAACTTGTTGGTTCCTACTTGTTTTGGGTAGAGTTAGGCTTTTTTGTAGACATGGTCATTTGTGCAATATATTAGACTACTTCCACAATTTTTGTGTGATCTCATGAGTGACAGGTACTTAAAGAGCCAAACCTTTCACCCCAAACTAAAATTTTGGTAGATGGGTACCAAAATTCTCATTTGGCTCAGCTCTTTGATTCACAGCTAATTCAAACAATGCAGAGTACCAAAGCTTATGTTACACAGCATGAACTGTACTGAGAGTGTTTTGATTTTGAGTTTTTCTATAATCACCTTGAAGCAATAAACTGATATTGTATCTGAATGAGGATGAATTTTAGACAATTGTGGGAGGGGCTTAAGTAAGAAAGTAAGGAGAATTGGTACTGTTTGGGGTGAGAGAACTGGGCCTTTATATCAGTAGCTTTATTTTCCTGTTGATGATGTTGAGTTGTGATAGTGGTAGAAAGCTGCAGATAGTTCTTAGTGACATCACAACTGGTGGTTACTAACCACTATGTTTGATGGCAAGGATGTATAAACCTACAAGGTTTGCCCTCAAACATGGCTGAAATATTCTATTTGAAAAGCTGCTATCACATTACATGCGAACTATCCACACCCAGGGGTGCCGTCATGGGGCAGGGGATGACCACTCTCTCATATTTGCAAAAAATGTGAAAAGAAAAGGGAAAGGAAGAAAAGGAACACTGAACTTATGCTTTGTGCCCCATCAGAATACCCCAGTGCTGCCCCTTTCTGCACTGCACACAGGAAATACCAGGTGAGACTTATTGGGTGGACTGAGGACTTACCCCAAAGTTAAATACATGTTTACTCAGAATGCATTTGTTTTGCCAAAGGCAACACATGTTCTGTCCAATTGAAGCTCCATCATGGTTAATCCATCACAATAAGAAGATCGTGTAAAGAATTACTATAAGGATCAAATTTTAAAGTATCTCAGGATTCCAAATTATGCTTTACTAATGCTTTACCATAGCATTGCTCCTGGACCCAACCAGGACCACCGTGATATCCCTTTACCAATGGTGCCTTCATGGAACAATCGTCTTCCAAGTCTTTTGTTGCACTTGAACTTAGTGATTTTGTAAGTGAAAAATTTATTTTCGTATTCAATATATGGCAGAAAATAAAGCTGTTTACTTAAGGAGTTGTTACACTTGTTAAAGTTTCCATTTTAGTGCAATAGCTTTCTCAATATCGAGCAACTTGACTTATTAAAATGTCCCTTTTTGTTTAAGCTTCTGTAAAAATGCTATTGGCTTCATTGAGATACTGATAGTTAAAAATTTACCTGGTAAACTATACTCAAAACTGTCCTTCTCTCCCACAGACACATTTTAAACATCCATGTGCCTATGTCATATTTCACACAAAGCAAAATGCTTTTAACTTTCCAAAAGAACATTCCTAGTAAACTACTATTCATGTATGAACTTTTGTAATTTGAGCTGTTGCTAAGCAATCTGGCTCTTTATTCACTCATTTGAAGAAGCAGCTTTTAAGTTGACATCAATCAAATTGTACAGTCCAATTGGACAAGCATCAGTTTCTAAATACATCAAGGGTGATGCAAGAACTACCATAGAAGAATCCGAACAGCTGGTGAAGGTAGCCATTAGTGGGGTCCTTCAGACTTGCTGTCAATCGCCTCAATTGTATTGTCTGCATGCAATTCTTAACCCCTATATTCAATGAACTTGAGGGAATCGAGAGGTATTTTAGTGTACAATCACCCATGATACATTTAAGCATGGAATCGGAAGATTCATGCTGACATACCCCAGTTATGGGCAACTTAGACCATCACTTGGCCGCTCAGATTCGCCTATAAGATGTCCCAATGTAAGAAATCTTTGAAATCAATACACACTCTCCAATTTTCAAATTTCGGACACTTTACACAGAAATGTGAAAGTGCGAGGCAATACCTCAAAGTATTGAATTCATGTCCTTGCACAAATTTTCATAATGGCATGTCTTGAAGCTCCCGTTATTTTACAAATATCGCCCCCAATTGTATCCGCTATCCCCCATCATTTGCCCTTAAACGAGAAGACCAGACCAGATCTTAGAAGGGGCGTGTGTTCTGACGAATGACGACCCCCTCCTTAATAGATTCCACTTACGACAATTGTCTCCAGGTGGGGTAGTAAATTTTTTAATACGACATCCTGGTACAACAGACTTGACAAATAAATTCAGACTTCAAAAAAAAAAGTAAGTTGGTCCGACTCAAGGTAATACATCACAGCTGAGAATGGCTTTTATCGGCGTGCAGTATTATAGTACCGGTGTATGGTCTGACGTCTATATATATTCTGTAGAATTAAACAGAAGTCTTAGCTAGGCCTGTAAGATGTGTCGTGACAGATCTTATTGGTCTTTGGTTACATTATCTTGTCATGTGGACGAAAGGAAATAGTAAACTTTTGGTAGGAAAAGGAAAAAGGTTAGTTTACTTCGTACTGTTGGATGTTCTCAATGTCCTCCGTAACAATAGATAATTACACATATTCCGGAAGGGATTGATACGGAGGTCTCTTCATTTGTTTGTAATCGAGAAGAGCGCCACAGTTGTAAGTAATTATATCTATGCGATTCAAGGCTTCCGTAGTTTGTTCAGGGAACTTCAATCTATTGACATCAACATCACTTCCTATGGATCGGACAGAACAAGCGTACATCAACGGTGATAGACCTCTATCGGTAACTTAATTTGCTCAGTCTTGTAATATATATATATGCAATATATATCTTGGTCATTACCGTAGTTTTTGAAAGGGACTAAAAGATTTAGTGGCAGGTGGAATTTTCGTTGTACTCAAACCGTCCAAAGGATCATGTTTTATTTCAACGGTTGTTCTGAATTACCATCAATGTCATTTGAACACGGAGAAATATTTGGTGCTGCAGAAATTCCTCAATGTTCACTTCTGGTCATGTAGTCCTATTTCAACTATTAGTGACTTGTGACTTATTCGCTTGAGATTAAAAAATGTCTCATTTTCAGCCAAACGATCTCTTCCGGAGTTTTAAAGCGATTTTCCTGCTTGTTCTACTTATTGGCACATGTGTTACGTTGACAACATTAAGTCGTACAAACGTAGCCTCACTTCGTAGGCGTGGATTATCGCCACAATTGCAAAACGAGGAAACAAGTAACTTTATAAATGGAGCTGAACATTATGGATCGAAAAATGATGGAATGGCTGTAAATGATAAAATTACCAATAGTACTCAGAGGGGTGTTTTAAAACAACTGTTTCCGCTTGATAAATACGTGCGTCCAGATAATGGGAGCGAAGAGTTTCTTTGGAAGACCAACCTTCAACAAATAGCTAGACCAATAATTTTATTCAGCGTGCCTCCAAAATGCGGTAGTAGAACGTTGCTGTTGGTGGTCAATTCCTTGAGAACACGAAATAATAGTTTCCAGGATGTTACGACCCTCGTTGATTTTCAAATTGTAGAAAAAAGTAGCGTCAGTCGCAAAGCCCAATATGTAAACGGTGCAATAGATGGTGCGAAAGCTCCGGCTTTCCTGTACACTCACGCCTTCTACATCCCTTACGAGCCAACCATTGCCAAAAGTGACTCTGTCGAAAAGGCCCTTTTACGGATCAGCATCGTCCGTGATCCGATGGAAAGGAAGATTTCTCATTATTATTATTCTAGGTTCCGCGATTCCGAGCCGGAGACAAAGGAAGAGCAAGTTTGGCGGAGCCATTTAAAAGGCATAAGACAAGAGTCATTCGATGATTGCCTTCGATTTAGGAGACCAGAATGCGTAGCAGAAAAATTCCACATACGGTTGATAACACAGTATTGCGGATACGAAAAATATTGTAAGAAGAAGAATAGATTTGCCCTTGAGAGAGCAAAGTATAATGTGGAGAATAAATTTTTGTTGGTGGGAATAATGGAGGAATATGATGATTTTATAAGGGTACTTTCCAAGATGTTGCCCAACATATTCGGAGGTTCGACGGAAATTTACAATGATATTATGAAAAGTTACAGGCAAACAAGTATGAAAACACAAAAGAAACAGAAACCAACGAACGAGACAATGACGAAACTGAGAAAAATGATGACTCTTGATTATGAATTTTATAATTATCTCAAAGATAGGTTTAAAGAACAAAAGAAATTTTATTTAGGGTCATGAACATGGACTTAAATGCTACCGGCAGGTTCCGGTAGCCAGACAATGAATTGAAGGGGGATATTGTTTTCCAGGAGGTGGAATGGGTAGTCGCTGTTCAGTCAGTATGATAACTTGAAGTATGATTCCTTCCTTGGAAATTAAGACATTTAAGGCGAATGTTACTGCGCATTTGAAGACAATATTGTTTTTTCAGCAAAGACGGGAACAATATTAATTTTGGAAAATTCTACCTCTTTTCTGGGAAACAAACACCCTCTCAAGCCCTGCATAGATGAAGGCACTAATCAATAGTAAGACTCATCTTCTTGCCCTCGGTAGAGGTCAGTTTGTTCGTTAGAAGCTTCAAACATTTTTGTGAATTGACGCGCCCAGCAATATTTTCTAGACTATGACCCTCATTTTCTGTAAAACACGACGCACATGCCCCCAATGATCGTCGTAATAAAAAAAAACCAATCCCGCACCTTCAATACGTGGTCCAAAGTTTGGGTTTAAGTGAAAATTTGGCGACATCATTCCTTCTTAATCCAACCACAACCGCGTGTTTGGTCTAACGGTGAGGACATCCTCCTCTCATGCGGAAGGCCCGGGTGCTATTCCCAGGTCGAGTCATACCAAAGACTCTAAAAATGGAACCAACTACTGCCGTTGTGCGTGATGCTCCGCATTAGTAGTGGAGAAGGGAAAACAAGCCAGTGAGCCACAACTGGAAAAAGAGCCTTAATCCAACCGTAAACATGAGGAGGAATAATAATTGTGATTCCGTACAGAGACGTTGTCTAAATTGCCTTTTTTTGCAAGGGAAGCAAATTATTCCTTGTCAATTTGAGGAGCTGTAAACTTTTCTACCCTTTAACTCAGTTCGAAACGCAAATCTGGTGACTTCATTTACTGATAGCTCGAGAAATACGGGGTGCATGTCCGATTTGAAAGTTTCACCACAATGTGTGGGTTAAGCTCATCTTTCACATACTGTATTTTGCTTCAACTTCCCATGCCAAGGTGATTCCTCAGAACTGACGGTCTTCAGAAGTGGCAATGAATTGGGAAACTGGCAACGAATCGGGAGATTACGCCTTCCGTTTATTTTATGGACTTCTCAAGGCCGAGTTGTAGTGGGAGTATTATAACACAGGTTTTTCTTCATAATAACGCATTTAGCAAAACTTTCATTTAAAAATTCGGATTATATGGAAAATTTACACCTCGCTCGGTGTAAAATTTTTCAAGTTCAAGTACTTAAAACGTTTTAAATGAAAGAAGAAAATTTAAATAGAGATTAAAATAACTTAGCACCTGTCGGGCTAGATTTATGACTAGACTGATGGGTTTTTATTGCACTGTTCGACCTTGTGTTCTGTGGTGTCATCTTCTCATGCCCTTTGAGGTATGGGACTAAGAAACCACATTCGGACAACACAAGATTCAGGATAAAGACTGTCTGATTTTTAATACATGGCTTGGCTAACATTTCAAAGCAACACTCATAAAGCTGTTTTTACGATATGTTTTTTCCAGTCCAGATATCAGTCTATGAATACCCATTAAACTTTTTGTAGCGCGTAAACTCTATCAAAATTTATACCATCTATATGATCTGACATTCAGAAGAAAAAAAAAAAAATTCAAAATGCATTTAGACTTGGGAACATTTATTTTGTTACGGCAGGGATTTTCGAGTGTGACTTGGGAAAATGATTTAAAGGGGGTGAAGCTGGTTTTTAGGTCTTCAAATGCAAAATGGTGCAATATTTAAGTTCGGGGACATAGTCTGAAAATATTAGAAGATGCTTCTGTGCACACTAAGTAGAGTAGGTGACTGATGTGGAACTTCGTAAGTGTAAACTTTGAACAGAGAGTACTCCATGTGATGCACAAGAATCTCTTTTATGACATACTAACATTGCTTTTTCAATAACCTTAAAGAAAACCTGAAGAAAACATCAAATTTAGTGGCAAAAATTGCTAATATTTGTCAAACCTTGTGCCTATCGTCCTCATGAGGACATGGGCATGCAAGCATGTATGATTTGAAAATGGGAATTGATTAATTAGATATACCACAGTTAATTAGTTTTACAAAAAAAAACTTTTACTTCTACTTATACTGATCATTTGGTATCAAATACCCTTCAGCGCACATGAACTGTCATTGCCTAAAAGAGTGAATCAAATTGTGACTGACGCATTCTTTGCCATTTGGTCACAGTTATCTGGCATCATTTTTCACAGTTGACTGCCAGTTATCCCCACAGTGTCCTGAAGGATTACCTCATACAAACATACAGCTCAAAAGCTTTTTACTATATAAGTGGTGTTAATTGACTCTTAAATATATAAACCCTCTGAAGAAGGCTTATTTTTACCTCAGTACACAACAACCATGACAGCCCATTTTTTGTACATACTCCTATTCCCATTCCCTGCAGGCATTCAGTCCTCTATTTGTGTAAGAGAATCTCCCACATAGCCTACTGGATGTGATGTTTGGTGTCCAGCATGCAGGGATCCTAGGGTTCTTGTCAAACCTGCTAGATGACAAGTTTATTTAGTGGGCTCCCATGGTCGTTGAGTATGAAGACCCAAGACCATGCTAGACAAGGAGAAATTACACTGCTGAGTTTCAAGAAAATTGATAACACTGGCAACTAGAGTATAAACGAAAATATATTTACAGAAAACTGATGTACGATATGAACTCACATGACAACCTGGATAAGCATAGAGCAATATATGCCTCAAAACATTGTGCTATCAAATGTAAGATCTACAAAACAAGTGACTGATGTCAAATGGCCAAATGACTCTTAATTTAAGAGAAATAATTAGTACAACATAGGCCTAGTGTGCGCACAAAAAAAGAAATATCTTATCTGTACGTTGGCGACATCTGACATCTAGTGGTTCCTTGGGTAGGGGTACGGGCCACAGCATCTGCTAAGCATCGGACGTCTGATGTCACTCAGTCAGGTATCCAGCATACAAAAATTACAAATGAAATCACACTCCTTCACAGTGCGATTTCTGGTATTGTCCAGGAAAAGTCTCACATAAGGAACACAGGATCAAAATATATCGGTAACTCTGGTGCAAAAGAGGTTCACTGGATACAGTCTCTCGTACTGGATATTATTTCTACGTTCAATCTCAAGTCAGAGGTTAACTAACATGAATGAATTTTGTAATGAAGTATCATGCACCAATGGGATATCCTCAGTGTCCATATTAAGATAAAAGAAATATTCCAGTTCTTTTCCAGTTCAGTACAGCAAGGCAATAATATGAATAATGGAGTTGCACAAAAAATAATTCTATAGCTTCTGTCTGTCTTAAATGGTGCCAGACAAGACCCAGGTATATGCAAAGGTTGACAATAAGATTTAAAACATACAGATCATTCCTTAAGGTGGTTCCATTTCAAGAGAAAATAGTCAAATCTCTTTTAAGAGGCTCTAGGTACAGTAGCTCACCTGCTAATTTTTGACAAAGATGTCTTTCCAGTCTAAATGGAAAGATAAATTATATTTACAGAGTTACACCATGGATGAGAGGTATAAAGTCACTAAACTGTATCACCGATAAAAAACTTTAAATATTTCCTCCTTTGAAGCCATAGCAAAGTTTCCACAGTACCGGTCAATAAAGTATAAAATTATTGGAGAATTGAAAGAGCTCCCATTTTGCTTGCAACCTCTCAGTATCAAAGCTCAAGTCTCTCTCCCCTTCTCCTTAAACCATGAGGGAAACTCTCAATCTCTGGTCAAGTCATGTGACTCTTAAAATTGCAACCATTGGCTATTCCTAGCGCTAGCTACCAAGGATGGCACCCTGAACCAATCGAAACAGTTAAAAAGCCCGCCCAATTGGACCTCATTTACATGTCATAAAAATTGTCTACCCTCCAAAGCCATGTGGAGAACATGAGCTCCAACAGGACAGAGGCAGGATACACATCATAAAAACAAGGCTACACAAAAACAAAAGAAAACTAAAAGAAGTTACTATGTGGTGACACATAAGAGGAACAGATGCAGTATGTACAAGGACAAGAGTAGCTATCATACCCCAGCTTTGCCATAAACAAGCTAATAAAAATAGAAAGTGACCAGGTTGTGATCCTTACATCCCTTCCTGCTTTATATTGGCTTACACTGCCAATGGAAAAAAATTACACTATGTACAACAAAAATTAAGTAACAACAATGCAAGACTGAAATCTACCTGATGGTAGCTTCCCCTATGCTACCCATGCCCAGTCTGGCAATGTCTTTCCACTTTAAACAAATTCCCCTTTGCTTTACACAGAACATAATTAACTGACCTCTCTACTAAGACTGATTGGTCTTGCCAATACCAACTTGAACAACCACTGAATTACAACACTAAACAGGGTGAAAGAATTTGCTTGTCCTTGCTTTGGCTAAACCATCAGCTAGCCATTGCATAGAAATAACAATTGGGGCTGTATCCTTTACTCTCAAGCTATTAATTCCTACAAACTCAGGGGGTAAACCTTTTGTTCTTCTTGAACGCCTCTGATATAGTGTGGGGTCCACCTGTACTGTCACAGGGCTAGATCTAGCTTGGGCTAGTATACCAGGGGTGGGGGTAGACAGAGAAAGTGGCAGTGGTGTTGGCTCCTCAGGCATGATAATGTCATCACAGCTGTCAGATGTGGTAGGGTTAGCTTGTGGTGAGCTGGAAAGAGCAGGTAATGGCTGGTCTAATGGTATTTGAAGTAATGGAGTAGCATCCCCTGGAGAGTTTAGACTTGTTTGATTGGAGCCATCTTCCAGAGTGTTGTCTCCTGTCTCAACATTTTTAACTGGAATGCTACACAGTTTTAAGGCATCTCGATGAAGAACCTTTTCAAATCCATTCCCATTTTCTGGCTTCACCCGATAAATCGGTAGATTAGGATGAGGTTGGCCTGTAACAATATGGGGTTCTCTGTTCCAATAATCAACTGTCTTATGTCTACCTTTAAAGTGAAGGTTTTTAATAAGCACTCTTTCTCCTCTGCATAAAGGTTGATCTTTCGTGCCTTTGTCATAATGTTTCTTCTGAGCGGCTGATGCCTTATACATTTCCTTCTCTGCCAAAGTGTGGGCATGGTGTAGTCTTTCCCAGTAAAGACTGACCCAGTCGGAGGATAATGGATTTAACCTGCTGGGGGGTGTTCCCATCTCAAGGTCAATAGGCAACCTTCCATGTCCGCCAAACATTAAATAAAAGGGGGTTTGTTTAGTAGATGAGTGCTGACTGTTGTTGTACATATAGGTGAGTTCTGCCAGACAGGAAGGCCACTGATTCTTCTTTTCCTCAGAGAGAGTACGAACCATGTTAATGAGGGTACGGTTGAACCTTTCACATAGTCCATTTCCTGACGGGTGGTATGGGGTGGTCCTACTTTTTGTGATGTTGTACATCTGGCAGAGCTCCTTTATAAGCTGTGACTCAAAGTTTGCTCCTTGGTCAGTTAAAATTCGTGCTGGACAGCCATATTTGGTAATGAAATGCTGCCATAGAGCCCTAGCTGTTGTAACTGCTGTCTGATTTCTGGTTGCCACAGCGACTGCGAGTTTAGTAAAATGGTCTGTAATGACTAAAACATTCTCAAAACCATCAGCTGAACGATCTTATTTCAAAAAGTCAAGAGCAATGAGTTCTAAGGGTGCAGATACCTGGATATTATTCAGTGGGGCTTTTGAAGTGGTAGTGGGTGGTTTGGCTAGATTACAGCGTTCACACTCTGAGCAATACCTTTGTACATCCCTCCTCATGTCAGGCCAGTAGTATCTCTCTTGAAGAAGTGCCATAGTTCTGGTAGTACCAAAATGTCCTGCTTGGTCATGTAACCCATGTAGGATTCTTGCTCTCATACTAACCGGTACCACAAGTTTTCTCACTGGATCCTGGGGACCACTCTTTGGCGGGTCCCTATACAGAAGCCCATCTAGTAGTTGCAAGCTGGACCACTGTTTAAGCAGGAGCTTCACTTCTGATGAGTCACCACTGTAGGAAGGTCGCCTACCAGTTGCCACATAGCCCTTTATTTCTGATATTGCAGGATCTAAATCTTGCTGGGTCTGCAGAAAATCATCCTGGGATGAGGGATTACTAGAACTGATTTGACTCGATTCTTGAGAAGGCAATTGATAGTTAACATGCTGTTGAAGGTTGTAGATCTCCTCTTCTTCATCTTGCACATAAGACAGGGACTCAGGGTATGGTGGGAGGCGGGACAGTGCATCAGCATTTGCATTTTCCTTGCCAGGTTTATAAATAATGGTGTAATGAAAATTTGCAAGTTTGGCAACCCATCTCTGTTCAACAGCACCAAGGTCAGCTGTGGCTAGGAACTGTAGTGGTCTATGATCTGTATACACAGAAATCTCAGCACCTAGTAGATAAGATTTAAACTTCTGTGTCACAGCCCAAGTGATTGCTAGTAATTCTAATTTGAAAGCATTGTAATTCTGATCATTTCTCTCAGTCTTACGAAGACTTCGGCTTGCATAGGCTATAACTCGTTCTTGGCCTCCTTGTACTTGTGTAAGAACAGCTCCTAATCCAGCGGCACTGGCGTCAGTGTATACTCGGAAAGGTAAGGAGAAATCTGCATAGGCTAGGATTGGGGGTGAGGTTAGCTTCTGTTTCAGATTATCAAAGGCTGTCTGGCAACGGGGGGTCCACTCAATAGTCTTACTTGGAGGTAGCCCATTTTTGGGTTTTGCTGTGAGAGCATACAGTGGACCTGCTATTTTTGAGAAGTCCTTAATGAAACGGCGGTAAAATCCTGCCATCCCAAGAAACTTTCTGACCTCTTGTACTGTTGAGGGCTTGGGCCAATTTTGAATAACTTGACATTTTTCTGGTTCTGTAGCAATACCCTCTGCTGACACCACATGACCAAGGTAACTCACTTCACTCTGCAGCAGGTGGCACTTAGTAGGTTTGACCTTCAGCCCATGTTTCACCAGTCGATCTAATACTTTCCCCAGTCTCTCTAGATGTGATGGGAAGTCTTTGGAAAAGACGATGATGTCGTCAAGATATAGGAGGACAGATTCGTAATTGAAATCCCCAAGGCATGCTTCCATCAATCTTTGAAACGTCGCCGGTGCGTTGCACAGGCCCATAGGGACGCGTTGCCATTCAAAGAGGCCCATAGGCGTGGTAAAGGCCGTTTTCTGTCTATCATTAGGGTCCATAGCAACTTGCCAATAGCCACTTAACAAATCTAAGGTGGAGAACAATTTGGCACTGCCCAACGCATTCATGGACTCTTCAATTCGGGGGAGAGGGTAAGCATCCTTCCTGGTTATCGCATTTAGTCTGCGATAGTCCACACAAATCCTAATCTTCCCATCCTTCTTTCTCACTAGCACTGTAGGGGCTGCCCAGGGACTAAAGCTCTCTTTAATTACCCCTTTCTCCAACAATACCTTAATTTGGTCTTTCACTTCCTGATATAATTTTGGGGGAATCATTCTATATGTTTCCCGAATAGGGGGATTATCACCAGTAGGAATTTCATGGGTAATGGTAGTGGTACACCCATAGTCACTGTCATCTTTGGCAAAGGCATTTTGATGATCACTTAGGAATGTGGAAAGTGAATTTATCTCATCAGGAGTTAGAGTCTCCAGGCTAACATTAACCGGCACTGGTAATGGACCAGTGGAGTGTTGACCATCTGTAGCATTTGCATTTTGAGAGCTACTTTGTTCTGTTAGAACAACTTCAACTGTCTGTTGATCTATCTGTACCAATTTAACCTCAGGTGCCTGAGAATGTAGCAATTCTACCTCCTGCAGCTCACCCAGTACAGTCCCTTTCCTAAGAAGGATATCTCTAGTTCCTATGTTCATAAGTCTGACATACACTCTGTTGTGTGCAACAGAAGATAGTGACCTTGCAACTAATATATCTTTTGGTAGATTGTTTTGGTCTTCAGGCAAAGCTTCTATTACGGCGTTCCCACGAACCCACCGATGCCCGGTGTTGCATCGCCCTTGAGTTTACGATTCAACCGCAAATAAGCTCGGTGTTTTTGATCCGTGTCCCTACGAGTTGAACCAGGGTTAACCCAGAGCGGCATAGCCGTGCTGCACGCAAGCGATAAAGTAAGCCACCAATGAAATAAAAGCCACCATAGGCTGTGCACCAATAAAATGCAAGTAAGCATGCCCGTCGAGTGCTGTGCTATACAAAATTTGTGTTGCAAACTTGTGGGGTATTTCCCACATTACGAACATGTAGTCTACATCGTACCCACGTACATAGCTCCTTTGGGCAGAAAGAAAGCAAAGCGGACAGCAAAGCAATATCACTGTAACTCATACGAGTATAATTTTTGGGAGGCTACCCAATATTTATAAGTTTTTTTTTTTTATTCACAAGGGTCAGTGGTAACAACAAGGTTCATTATTCATAGGATTCGTTTTTGACGCCAAATCCTCACGTTCTGTTTTGTACGGTTTTGCATCGTCTCTCGAGATATGCGGTGTATCACACCTGATAAACCTGATGAGGTTAGGTTAACGTTAGAGACAGTGAGGAGAGGTTAGGGTTAGAGACTTGAGACTTACCGGTATATTCATACATGATATTATGACACAAATTTCGTGTTTCAGAAGGTTACCGGTACCTGCTCATAAGGTCCTTTATTCATAAATCGGGAAAGCAGATTCCTTATTCATAATAGCAAAAGTTCAATATTCATAATTGGAAATAAAGGTCCGATACATGAAGTAGAAAGAACGGTTTGTTATTGATGATTAGAAAAGGGGTTACATACTCATGACAGGAAAAATGAGTCATAACAACGGACTGAAAGGGGCAAAAGGACATAAGCTTTAAAGGCTACCTGTATCTCGTAACTTGCGTAGTTCCTCTGTGGTTGCGGCCCACTTAGGCCTCCGCCCCTCAGATTTTTTTTGCGTAGAGATGAGCTGAACGAAAACACTTCGTTCGCTCCGCGGGCTAGTACGGTATCTCGTGGCAAGGGGACCCGTCCTTAAATTTGACAGGGACACTTTTTACTTAGAACAATGATGAAACCCTTGTTTCATCGGTGATTATAAATATCGAAACTAGCAAACTCCCGCATTGCCGCAAAATCTAAAATTCGGGCAGGAATTTGGAAAAATTCGGACCGCCACAAGGGATTTAAAAATTGCACGGTTTTGAGAAAATTCCTGAGCGTGCCCGGAATCTTAAAAAAAAAAAACATGCTCGAAAGGGAAACACCCGTTCTAGTCTTGGTAAAATAAGTATCATGAAAAATCAACAAGAATCCAGACATTCGCTTTACATTCGAGCAACGCAAAAAGCTATTTTTCGGGAGCTTTCCTTCCGTTTTTTTACAACAAAATGCCCGAAATTGTCAAATATCCAAATTTTTTTCAAGTATTTGCCCCAAAATGGAAAAGTGTCATGGTCAGGGTAACACATTTACGAAACTAATGAAAGAGATAAAAACACATTTTGGATGGCTGACTCTTTAAAAGAACAATTATTCTTCTGCATGTTTTAAATCTTGCGCACGCACACATAATGGAAAAAATGGCTCAGTATTCTGATACTTTCAAATCTTGTCAACCTTGCCAGAAAACAGGAAAGGTTATGTTCAAAGTAAAATTTTCACAAAAATGGAAACGATTACAAAGATTTGTCGCAGTCGAGACATTCTCGGATAGCTTTCGATGTAAACTTTTTTTTTATTTTTCCTTTTTTTTTTTTTGTATTATAGAATGGTCTTCCGCCAAAATGGTAGCAACTTGTTCACCAGATTCGTAACACAAATCCTAAAATTTACCTCCCAAAATATCAGCACTGGTACACTTACCAGTGGTGTAGTCAATTCGGGAGAGTCCGAGTCAAGAGTCCGTCAATTTTCAACTTTCAAGAACTCGAGTTCGGACTTGGACTCGTGTCCTTGTATATTCTCAATAGGAAAACAATCAAGCTCTGTCCGAGTCCATCGAAGTCTAAAATCACGTTTCCGAGTCCGAAATCGACTACAGTCCTGAACCTTAAAAAGTTCTTCATTTAATTCAAGTCCAGGCTCTCGGACGATGTGTCTACAATAGTACAATAAGCAGGGGTGGCGCTAGCGGGGAGGAGGGCATCCGCCGGGGGAAGCTGCTCCCCCCCCCCCTTCGGGAAAGTCGGCGGTTTCGTCGGGGAGCCCTCAAAATATAAAAATAATAAACCTACACTTACAGAAGTTACTGTCAGGGTGTTTTTAACATATTTTGTGCGTTGTAATGCTATTTGTTAATACATAGGCCTATCGGAATCGATTTTCAATCACTTCTTTTTAACTCTGTTAAACCTCATTCAATGTACCTTGTCCTATCCCATCCCCCGTCGGGGAGGACGACATTTTTTCGGGGAGGCCTAAAAATGACAAACATAAAGGACTGAAGTTACTGGATGGACGATCATCAACTGTTTTTTCCTTTATCTGTTTATGAACTTTTTTTTCTTTTGTTCTTTTGTAACACTATTTTAATACATTTCTGAATCGGTTTTTCATCACCTCTTACTAGTTCTGCTATCCCTCATCCCATCTTCAATCCATGCGCGCAAGGTCAAGTCCCCGTCCGGGAAAGACTGACCTCCCCCTATTGTTGAGAAAATTCAATTTCGTTGGTACGGCTTTTATCTACAGACCCACAGTAAAAGATATGGGCCTGATATCTTCACTCACCCGGGCCAGGGAGCACAGCTCCCTGCCCTGACGATTTTCTTGAATTTGCGTACTCGAAGACCATATTCTTCATGAAAACTCACAATTCCAAATTTTCCTTACATGAACGGACGAGTGGCTGTTCATGTGCATATAGTGCCTAATGGTCTGCCATCTGACCTGCCCCGACAGTCAAATTCTAGCAACGGTAATGAAAATCGGCCATGATGTCGTTTCGAGCCACAAATAATGATATACAGCAGCGTGAGAATGTTTCTCCATGCGTCTGACTGAAAATTTATTTGAAGCCACTTTGTAACGTGACATATTTTCAAATACTTTGGAAGTAAAATCATTTACAGTCTAGAGTTCGGGCAGTCAATAAAAAAATTCATCCATTTAGTGGATCTTGTAATTAAATACAACGAAGATTCCTGGTAGAGTAAAAATATTTGTATGTTGTCAATTCCGTTGCATAGTTCCCCCGACAGCCCGAAAAGAGACAAGACCATTACATCTAAACGTAGCATTCCCTTTTTTCTGGTAATTTTCTGATCACTTACTATGTTATTTTTTCTATTGAAGTAAAACTTTCATTTTAAAGGCAAGATCAAAAAAGGAATACTTCATTTCTAGTTACAAGTCTGGGAAATGCCATTTCCGGCTGTCTGAGGGGTTAGATTTTTTTTTAAATTTTCTGTACGGTCCGCGCCAATGATACCTTATTTTGAAAGGCATATCACTCAATAAAGAACCCAATTTTGTCATTCTAACCTTACCAAAAAACCCAAAATTTTCTAATATTAAAGTTCAAAATTTCTACAATGTAATAAGCTCTTAATTTTCAAATCTTCGTTCAAAAAAGGACACATATTTCGGGCAAACTTCTCGTCATGTCTTCATACCTAAGAACGTGGGCATAGAACGATTAACTATATAACCCCAACAGAATTCTGTCGCGTATAAGACGTTTTTGACTTTGCCCATATGAAGGACAGATTTTCTTCCATAAACACGCCAATTTTTAATGGTCTTTACAAAACCCAAATTTATTACAAAAATTTAAGATTTTTTCTTCAAAACAAACTCCGGGTTAAAAAGAAAGCCCCAAATTTCCCCTCAAATTCTGCAAAATCACGTCCCACCGGGAGTAACTCAACAAACTTTGTCGGGGCTTTGAAATGCTGTCCCCCCCCCCCCGTAGGGGAGCTTGGCCCCCTGTCGGGCAAAATCCTTGCGCCACCCCTGACAATAAGATTATAAATTTAGTAACGGACGTCATATATATTACATTTCATAATTTTATTTATATTTGTATTTTTAATGTCATATGCGAGGTCATGGTGGGGGGGGGGGGCAGGACAATTTCATTGGGTTTTCAGTTATTCCACATCGCACGCAAGTTCAGTCCGATCTCTTTCATGTTTTTAATTAGGTATTTCGGCAAAACAGTTTCTTTTCATGTTTTACTGAAGTGAACATATTTGCAAACAAAAGCTGAAACTTATGATTGATTGTATTCTACTTTCAAGATTGGGAAATGCAATTTCCGGCTGTCTGAGAGTTGCGATTTTCAAAATTTTCTGTAATTTCCGTGCCAACTTATGGTGGCACTCCGCTTAGATAGTCTTTCGGACAGAATGAAAGATTTTCTGTCCAGTCCAAAAATGTCCTTTTCAAACTATGCAGTACATGAGCTAGAGGCTGGATCCTCCTTTGGCTATATACTCCTTAACACATACTGGTCCTGTGGCACTGACGGGCGCCCACAAGAAAGTTTGGCCTTTTCCAAGAAGTTAATTGGTACGGTCTAATGGCATGCATCTTCTAGCAGTGGTCCATAGAAAAACAACTTGACTCGTATGTTACTTACCAACAGACCAGTGATAGCAATCGTACAAGTGCCAGCGCTCAAGGAAATTCGTTCTTCGAACTTAGGGTAATCCTTTTTTAAGTTGTTCATTTTATATAAGAATTGATTCGCGGTATTCTCTCTGCCATCTTCGAGTATATAAGAGTTCCTAGCATAATCCATTCTAATGAGGGATGCGTTCTCGCTCCAAAAGTACTTTTCTCCCCTCCCGAACATTCCTTTCGATGTTTGCTTCTTCCAAGGAATAGCTCCAATCTTTTTTTCAACCTATTGCCAATCTTTGAAAAGTGTTATGAACACGACTAGAATAAAGTCAATGCTACTTTGGACACACTAGAACACGCTGAGCTTGTAGATTAGACAACGCCAATGTGTACATTGCTTGAGACTGATATGTACCGGGAACTCATCAATCGGTCAACACCTGACCGCCTCAGGCCAAATGTTTATTTACTCTGGAAGGTTTGCCTCGAGCAAGCTCATCTCAACCCACCTCCCTTCGTGGGGCAAACTTGCCTCGAGTTTGCCCTAGCCCTAGCCCCGTTCACACGAGGAAACGGTGAGTTGACCTTGCTATTTAATGAGTTACCCGGGCAACTCGAGGCAACAGTGGGTTCGTGGGAACGCACCTTATAATACCCTGGCCAACAGTATGCCCTTCTAACATACAGTAACCCTCTATTACCACTTCATGTCTAGCAGGAACAAGGACAGACTGACCCCTGGGGACTGATACTTTACCTAACAGTTCTGTTTGACTGTTATTGTTTACAGTCTGCTCAGCCATGTGTATTAATTGGTGGAGAGCCTGTGTTTCAGCACTGTTATGCATTGAATGTGAGTCATTGGTAGCTGTAGCTTGAGTAAACAGTACAGACTGGCACTGCTTGATAGCATTCATACCTAGTAAGCAGGGTATGCCTTTAGCAGCATCTTCAGGGACCAGAAGGGCTATGATATTAATTTTAACCCCTGCTATAACCATATTGACCTCAATGCAGCCTGAAAAAGGGACAGGAAGATTGTTAGCACCTTTAAGCCTAAGCCACTTTAATGGGCCTGGAGAGCTCAGTTTGTCTGCTAGGTATCCATGAAAATAACTCTCAGATATGGTGGTCACTTGTGACCCAGTGTCAATAATGCATGAAGTTGCATGACCCTCAATTAAAATGTCAGCTACCATGTAATCTCCCACAACCTTTTCTCTTAGTTTTTGGGTGGGTTCAGTTGGACCTATTGAGGCATCACCTTCCATAATTTGGCCCTCAACTATGGAATGGACTCGTTTGGGTTAGCCGGAGATTGTTGGGGTGTGGTTGAAGGGACATCTGCTGATGTAGTTGGCAGTGGACTTCGGGGTGGATTTTGTGGTTGTCTGCAGTACCTGGCAATATGACCTGGTCGGTTGCAATTCCTACAGATAGGACGCCCATCTTCTGTAAACCTATCAGTCACCCTTCTACGAGCAGGTGGTTGTGCTGGTGGGGTAGACATAGCCATTGCAACTGTCACCTGTAACTGCTGCATTTGCCTTTGCATGTTTGAGAAAGCAGCTTCCATGGTTCGTTGCCACTCCTGAAACGCCGTACCAGGCACTGAGGATGGATCCTGTGCTGAGGTTGTGGGTGCCCCTATCTTTTGCAATCCAGCTCCAATTACATCATCTGTACTGCTGATCTTAGTAGCTTTTTTCAGCTCTACAGCCTCAGCCTTGACTTGTGAGAAAGTGACCCCATCCCGTTTTCTCACCTCCTTCTTCAGTTCCATCCTTATTGTGTGACTCTGAATACCGTCTACAAATTTGTCCCGGAGCATTCTGTCTGCATTCGGTAAAAACTGGGGATATCTTAAGGCTACCCCCCTCAACAACTCTTCTAGGCACAAGGAATATTGTCGTACATTCTCGTCCCTTTGTTGACATCTTGCATAGAATTCACCCATCAGTTTTACCAAAGGCGTATGGTCCCCGTAGATGGTCTCTAGGTGGTCAAGCACCCCCTTCAGAGTTGATCTCTTGTCTTCTCCAAGGACTAACACCTCCCTCCGTGCTACCCCACCCAGATACCGGAGGGCTAATTCTGCCTGTTGATCATCTGGGGTACGCCAAGCTTTTATTGCAGCCTTGAGGCTACCCACCCATTCTTCCCAACTAGGATCATTCGCACTAACAGGTTCACCTACAAATGTCTGAATCTGATGATTGATAGGAATATACACTGCCGGGGCAGGTGTAGGTGGGGGGTTACCAGAGCCGTTAGAGGACCCAGGGGTGCCTTCTTCATCAGCCATAATTAACTGGAGCTAAGTGCTAAATTAATAATGTAACCTTAAAAACTCTAACTCTTGCCAGTGTTATCAAAATGAGTACTTACTACAGTAGCCAAAAAGAAATTTGAGCCCACAAAAATAATTGAACCCCACTCGTACTACCAATGTAAGAGAATCTCCCACATAGCCTACTGGATGTGATGTTTGGTGTCCAGCATGCAGGGATCCTAGGGTTCTTGTCAAACCTGCTAGATGACAAGTTTATTTAGTGGGCTCCCATGGTCGTTGAGTATGAAGACCCAAGACCATGCTAGACAAGGAGAAATTACACTGCTGAGTTTCAAGAAAATTGATAACACTGGCAACTAGAGTATAAACGAAAATATATTTACAGAAAACTGATGTACGATATGAACTCACATGACAACCTGGATAAGCATAGAGCAATATATGCCTCAAAACATTGTGCTATCAAATGTAAGATCTACAAAACAAGTGACTGATGTCAAATGGCCAAATGACTCTTAATTTAAGAGAAATAATTAGTACAACATAGGCCTAGTGTGCGCACAAAAAAAAAATATCTTATCTGTACGTTGGCGACATCTGACATCTAGTGGTTCCTTGGGTAGGGGTACGGGCCACAGCATCTGCTAAGCATCGGACGTCTGATGTCACTCAGTCAGGTATCCAGCATACAAAAATTACAAAATGAAATCACACTCCTTCACAGTGCGATTTCTGGTATTGTCCAGGAAAAGTCTCACATAAGGAACACAGGATCAAAATATATCGGTAACTCTGGTGCAAAAGAGGTTCACTGGATACAGTCTCTCGTACTGGATATTATTTCTACGTTCAATCTCAAGTCAGAGGTTAACTAACATGAATGAATTTTGTAATGAAGTATCATGCACCAATGGGATATCCTCAGTGTCCATATTAAGATAAAAGAAATATTCCAGTTCTTTTCCAGTTCAGTACAGCAAGGCAATAATATGAATAATGGAGTTGCACAAAAAATAATTCTATAGCTTCTGTCTGTCTTAAATGGTGCCAGACAAGACCCAGGTATATGCAAAGGTTGACAATAAGATTTAAAACATACAGATCATTCCTTAAGGTGGTTCCATTTCAAGAGAAAATAGTCAAATCTCTTTTAAGAGGCTCTAGGTACAGTAGCTCACCTACTTATTTTTAACAAAGATGTCTTTCCAGTCTAAATGGAAAGATAAATTATATTTACAGAGTTACACCATGGATGAGAGGTATAAAGTCACTAAACTGTATCACCGATAAAAAACTTTAAATATTTCCTCCTTTGAAGCCATAGCAAAGTTTCCACAGTACCGGTCAATAAAGTATAAAATTATTGGAGAATTGAAAGAGCTCCCATTTTGCTTGCAACCTCTCAGTATCAAAGCTCAAGTCTCTCTCCCCTTCTCCTAAAACCATGGGGGAAACTCTCAATCCCTGGTCAAGTCATGTGACTCTTAAAATTGCAACCATTGGCTATTCCTAGCCCTAGCTACCAAGGATGGCACCCTGAACCAATCGAAACAGTTAAAAAGCCCGCCCAATTGGACCTCATTTACATGTCATAAAAATTGTCTACCCTCCAAAGCCATGTGGAGAACATGAGCTCCAACAGGACAGAGGCAGGATACACATCATAAAAACAAGGTTACACAAAAACAAAAGAAAACTAAAAGAAGTTACTATGTGGTGACACATAAGAGGAACAGATGCAGTATGTACAAGGACAAGAGTAGCTATCATACCCCAGCTTTGCCATAAACAAGCTAATAAAAATAGAAAGTGACCAGGTTGTGACCCTTACATCTGTGCTCAAAATGTCAGACTGTCCATGAAAGTCACATCTCTGCTAAATTAAGCATAAAATAACTGTCCACATTATCTTGTCTCATCATACCACAAATAAAAGTTGTTAGCCTAGCCATTGTCTGGAGATGGAGAAGTTCATGTACACTTGATCAAGTTTCTAAACTGAAAGTCGTCTTAGAAATACTGTAGCTTGACACCCTTCAGAAATAGTGTCCTTTACACAGAAGCTGGTGGAATTGAACAAATAGTGTGTTTGTATTAGGATTTTTGTTGAACACAACTTTAAACATTGGTGTCTGTATAGATTGGTGTTTCTGCTTTACAGTTTCAATGTGTTCTATGATTATTTATCACTTAGATTCATTCTAGAGTATGTTTTAAATTTTTGTTAGCATAAAATATATCAGCATACTACTTGCCTCATCTCTGCAAATATCTGGATAACCGCACCAAAAAGTAACCCCTGTATGAAGGATTATAGTTATGTCAAATATTATCACCGAGTGGGAAGTTTTGTCTCACATTTCATTTTTATCCACGTCACAATCCCCCCCCCCCCAAAAAAAAGTGTATCATTAAGCTGAATGCAGAGAACCATTGCTTCAAGATTACCCTTAATGACACTTTTCAAAAGTATTGAGATTTTTTTTTGCATTGCTGCTATCGTTTAAAAGTAGTTCAGGTAATAAGAGCAAGCATAGTGTTGTATACTGTGAATCAAACAAGGAAAACTTGTACTGTGTGTTATGCTGTACATGCTGTGTTATGCTGTGTATGCCTACAGTATAAGTAGATAAAAGGCAAACTAGAAGTCTTTTTAAAGTACGAATTAATAGGGATATCAGCTTTTGTTAAGACAATGGGTGGGGCATTTCCCCCATAAAGCAAAAATAGCTACCACTAATAGCCAAGGTTACACATCTCTGTTCAGATGTCTCTTTGGTCCAATGCATGTAGGATAGTGTTTGGATGAGGGTTTGTTTAAACACTTACTTCAATGCAGACTTTTCGAAACATAGAGGCATCAGAACATAGAGACTTCAGAATGGAGAGCTGTCCCTATTATCCAAACTTTTGATTAAAATGGTTTAAATACCGCTTTATCAAGTAATGAGACAAAACATAGTTTTCTGGCATATTGAAGCTGTGTGAGAAATTCCTCTTGTTTGTGGAGATTAAGGGGTTGGGGTGAAAAAGATCAAGCCTTGTAGACATAATCTTTTAAGGGGGACAACTGTGAGGGATCTCATACCATGGAGGTAGTACTTCCGGCTCATACTGTACTAAGCTTTTGAATTGTTCATGTTGATGGACGTGTTGGTGAGGTGATCATTATTGTTTTAAATGGGGTCTAAAGTTCATTTTGGGTCACATGAGGTCAAAAAGCTTTGGCCTTACTAGTATGATATCTCAATTAAGTAGGATAATTGTATGGGATCTCATGCATGTCATGTTTGTTGCCATGTTTGCTACGATATATCATATGGAAAGGAATCACTTAGCCTGTTGGCTTTCTAGTTAGGTCTTCAAATGCAAAATGGTGCAATATTGTGCGTCTAACATAAGACCTTTGCAGTGATGACTCTTCTTTTGCACCTTTGCCATTTTTTTTTTTTTTGAAAAAAAAAATTGTGGTTGTGTGGGTTTCATCATCCCGGGCCAACTCCTTCCCTTGGTAAGATTACAAGCAAGACTGAGACTGTTTGCCGCCAACAGTTCTGACGATATTCCAAGTTTCATTTTCATCGTTATTTCTCAAAACAAAGAATGGACATTCTTTTCTATAGGCTATTTAGCGACAAAAACAACCACTCTAGATTTATTTATTTTTAATCAACAGCAATAGTTTCTCCGGGTATCTTACATGATAATTCATAATTTGTTTATATTCAAGTTAGACTAAACATTTTTTCCGTAAATTAGTAACGATAAGTGAACAAAATATTGCCACACTACTTTCAAGAACTGTTATACCAAATAACGGTTCCTTGTGCTAGTTTGACCTTTTCGGCTATAATTTGTGTTCAACAGAACGGAAAAAATTATCAGCAACGTCTGACGTGCCACTTAAAGGGATACTTTTGGTAGCGGGACTAATTATAAATTAGATTTGATCTAAATTTTATTTATATATATATATATATATATATATATATATATATATATATATATATATATATATATATATATATATATATATATATATATATAACACTTTATTATGCACTTGGGGGACAATGCGGATAATCCTACCATTAGGGAGACAAAAAGTTATATCTATATAGTTATTTACTATACTTCCATATATGGGCATATAAAAAATTTAACAAAAATACCAGTAACTATTGATGATGCCCTTTAACCTCTGATAGTGTATATTTTGCTATATCTTTATCACGCAAGTTGTAATAAAATAAACAAAAAATTTAAATACAATAAAGTATATGTGAGTCCGCCAAGTATGCATATAAATACAACACACCATACAAGACACCTGTATTTCAATGGTAAATAACATCGTCACTGGTGTACACTTGCAGACTACATAGTGGCTGAGTAAAGAGGAAGCCAAAACGCTACCATAGAGATAGGACACTGTTAGGTAGAATGCAGAAAAGAATCTTAAAAAATGGTGAGGAACTTTGGAGACATCGAAATGTCTCCTAAGACCGAATATGTCTCCCAAATATACCGATTATAACGACTATTGTCTCCCAAATGCACAATTTAGGTATATATATTTATATATATATATATATATATATGTATATATATATATATATATAGATAGATATATATATATATATATATATATATATATATATATATATATATATATATATATATATATATATATATATATATATATATATATATATATATATATATATATATATATATATATATATAAATATATATATATATGTATATATTTGTATATATATATATGTATATATATATATTAACATTTAGTCTATACCTTACAACGTGAAGCTACTTAGCTCCATGCTGACAGATAATGATCCAGACCTCTGTTTATACACGAATCCGGACAGCAAGTGATGGTCTGATTTCAGTCGGCCATAACCGGGGCCCATCACCTTTAAATCTTTCGATTTCCTTGCTTACCTCTGTCATGGATGGTTGTACACTAATTTGTAACTTAAATTCTCCAAGTTCACTTAATATGAGGGTTTTAATTCATGTAAGTAATAAATAAAGACGGTTTCAGGCTGATGGTCCCCACTAATGGCGGCCTATAGTCACTAAAAACAAGAGCTAATCGGAATCGTCTGTACCTGAATTGTCCAAGATCATACTTCACCTGGGTCCACATTCACGCATGATGAAGGCCGTATTGTTATTGTTCACCATTCCCTCTGTTTGTTAAAATTTAACCTCTACCCTAGCGGCGGTTGTCCGCTAATGCAAGCTTACATTTGTCTACCTTCCTGTGATATCATCTTGTGTGTAAATATATGCATATATATTTATATATATGAGTGTAAACAGATAGAGTGAGCCCGAGATTAGCTCAAGCTTATAGCTCCCTTTTCGTGTGAGAAACATGTTCCAATTCTTCCATCCTACTTACAACACAGGCATTGGTTGACAAGGTTGACGATTTTCAAGTATATCATTGATAAAGCTTTCGTGTTACTTATTTTTTCGTTTGAACAAATAAGTTACTAATCTCTTCCAGAAACAAGTTAACCTTCAGAATCCTACTTATCATTTATTTTACTAACGTTTGAGTTGAATTGACCACTTCTATGTAGACAGGTATATTCACCAAAGTATGAAGAGAAGAAACCAAAGTTTATTCACTAAATTTGAAATTGTACTGTGCAATAATGTGTGATGTCATTCTTGTACTACTTACCGCCTTTGTATTTAGAAAGCTACTGTATCTTGAATCAAAATGTGTATACCGTCTAGTAGACAAATCCCGACAGATTGTGATGGTCTGATTTTAGTCGGCCATTACCGGGGTCCTTCACCTTTAATCTTTAAGTTTCCTTCCTTCCTTACCTGTTCCATGGATGTTTGTATACTGAAGTGTATCTTGATTTTCTCAACTTCACTGAATATGAGGATTTGAAATTCACGTAGACAATAAATAAAGACGATTAAAGGCTGATGGACCCCACTAATGGCTGCCTACAGTCACTAAAAACAAGCGCTAATCGGATTCGTCTATACTGCTGTAGGAATGCTCGACTATACTAGAGAACCACATGCTTTGACATGCTTTGCAACAAGTTTATAAATATTTCAAGGCCATATGAATTTTTTCGTTTCAAAAAGAGACAGAGGCTGTTAATTTAAGTATTGTAATAGAAAGGCATCCAATTATTGACAATTTCATTTTTAGTGAAAAAATTAACGTTCTGTATGTATTACCAACAACGTATCAAGTTATGAAATGGAAGTTGAATGAATGCGATTTAATTTTTACAACTCTGAAATGTTTTTTTTTTAATTAAGACTTGCATTTTGAATTTGATACCAATTACATACCCTTTGTACAGTTACACCACTGACGGATTTAAAGGAGACGCATCTTATCTTCTTTAAAAAAAGTATATAGCCTGCGTAGCGCCTCTGTGGCTACAACCTTCTTTGTTTTTTATTCGTAGGGATAAGCTAAACGAAAAGACTTCGTCCGCTCTGCGGGCTAACAAATATATAGCCGATAAAAAAAAAAAAAAAAAGGAAAAAAAAACTAAGAAGTGAAAGAGAAAGGAAATATAAAGAAAAACTGAAATTACAGCGTAGGATATCTTGAGGTAATGGAAATAATACAAGAAACAAACCCAGTTTTCAAAATGGAATTTTCACCTCAGTCCGAAGAGCATTTTTACACAACATTGAAAAAAAGATTTAATTATTATCGTATGCCTACCAGGTTTGGACCGGCCATTTTTAGAGTAACCACTAATGTTTTTTTAACTGATCCGAGTCTTACCCTGTTAACTGTGATTTATTTTCTTATTGATTCCTTTTATATCTTTTATTTCCTTTAAATTGATATATCATGCACAGAGCACCATTGGCTTCCGTATGTCTGTATAAATTAATTTCAAAATATTCAACTTATGTTTTGATAAAAATACATAAAATTGGGGGTGGCTGCTTGGTCTATTGGAACTTGAGCAGGGTCTCTGTATACGGTAAAATGGGTTAGGTTACGTTAAATGGATTTTTAAGGCCCAGTCTCAAACCAATTGGTTCAACTCTAGTCGGGCACGGCCTTTTGTTGCGGCTCACAGGCTTGTTTTCCCTACTCCATTGCTTGTGTTGTGGTAAGATGGGAATATCGCTCAAGGTGCGATAGATCAGCTACGGTAAGGGGTATTACCGTCTTCCTACATAGATGGCAGAGGTTGGTTATCTTCTGAGAAACCAAGTAAGAAACAAAATTAAAAAATAAAATAATAAAAAAAAAAAACGACGAAGAAAAACAATGTTATTTGGGAACATTAAATTCAAGCCCGTAACCAAGGGAAAAGTTGAAATTAATGAAAGGGGGACGGAGCCCCCTGAAATTTTTTTTTCCCTTCTACAGACTTTGAAGTTTTCAAGTGTAATGAATTTATTTGTGCACATTCCTCCTGAAAAAAAACTTGCTCCCTGAAAAGGTTTTGGCCTTCCCTTCGATTCCTTGTCTGTCCACTGGCCTGATTAGATTTCATGCCTAACTCAAATACACAATATCAAAATGCATTTTCAAAATCCACGATTTTTAGTTCCTCTCATGAAATGCAACCTTTGTGCATGTCTTTTAGTATCAAAGCAAATTTCACCTCATACCCCACGAATTATTTACCACTGAAGTTTGCAACATTTACTGAAAAGAGCATGGATGAACAGTTGGTTATGTTTTGATGGAAAATCCTTTTTGAAAAACGGGTATGTTAATACCTTTCTTTGGAAACTTTTGTGTATATACTTTTTGTAACAATGTCGATTTTCTGCACAGTCTGACACGGCACAATTCCTACCTATCTGGCTGCCAAGCAGTGACACCGCGGTGGGACGAGAGGGGACATTCCCCCTTAAGTTTTGTCCTTGCCTTCACTTGTTCCCCCAGGTTAGGTCAATTAAGAGCTAGGTTAGCCGAAAACGCGAAGAGTATACTTCTCCTGAGACTAATATTTTCATCCAGAGATGTGCTAAAACCTCAGAGTGTTTGAGGAGCTTGCCCCCTGGACCTCAACCGCAGGAGTGGACAATTTGGGTTCGAGACCGGACCGCGTGTTTGGTCTAACGGTAAGAGCCTCGGTAGAGGTCAGTTTGTTCGTTAGAAGCTAAAATATTTTTGTGAATAGACGCGCCCGTAATATTTCCTGGACTATGAACCACATTTTCTGTAAAGCACGACGCACATGCCCCCGATGATCGTCGTGATAAACAAACCAATCCTGCACCTTCAATACGTGGTCCAAAATTTGGGTTTATATGCAAATTTGACGACATCATTCCTTCTTAATCCAACAAAAATCGCGTGTAATTGATGTAACATGAAAAGCATCTGCCTCTCACGCGGAAGGCCCAGGTTCTTTTCCCAGGTCGAGTCATATGAAAAACTCTAAAATGGAACCTACTGGCAGTGTGCGTGGTGCTCCCCATAAGTAATGGAGTAGGGAAAACAAGCCAGTGAGCCACAACTTGAAAAATGCCGTGGCCGACTCGACTTGAACCAATGGGTTGGAAACTGGGCCGTAAAATTCCATCTGACAAACTAACTCCAGTTGCGACCGAAAATTTTTGCCCCCAACATTATCCTTTGCCCTTAGTCTCCCCCTCTGTTGTCATTCTAGCGCGGTCAATGGTGCTTAAACATTGACGGATCAGGTTTAACGATTAAGTGATGGTTTGATTAAATCGTCTTTAATTAACTGCGGTTCATCAGCTTTAATCTTTCAAATTAATTGTTTTCCTGTATGATGGATGGTTATACACTGAAGTACCTCTTGATTCCCTCAGTTTCACTGAGTAAGTGGGTTTAGATTTGCATGTAGACCTGTAGACGATGAAATTAAAACGGCTTTAGGTTTTCAGGTTTTAGGACCCCACTATATGGCTAATGTTACCAACTGCTCGGATTCGTCTGTAAGAACATTATTCTAAGGCAACCACTGTGATGATTAAATGACGTACAATATTGTTATCGTAAAAACAGTCTAAATCATGTTTATCTCATTAAATGTAGTGTCTGTTTCCTTCGAAGGGCTATTAGATGAAATTCAAACAGGAAAATAGCTACCATGTGTTTATGTTATTCTGGAGCTGTTCGGAGTAGCTGCCATGAATCATAATTACGGATATTCACTTTTAATCTGTATTAAAATCGATCAATTTTAGTAGACAAACGCCGAATGGGGTCGAAGGTTTTTATAGTAAATGGAACTAGGACTTCGTGCAGACAGCATGATCTGTCGACTGATTATTCTTTATCAGTTTGCATAGTATGGAAAGGTTTAGCACACTCTTTTGCCCATGCACATATAATAGCTTATTAAAAATGTAACGAACCGAAAGTGGGAATGGCACAGTTGTGGATGATACTACTGAGGAAGTCCCAAATGTTGAATTGCTGTAAGCGTCAAATGTGCAGGCTCGGTTCTAGACGGTAATTTAAGGGGGACTTGAAATGGCCGTGTATAATTTTTCTAATTATGAAAATAAGAAATGCCAGGCTTAAGACCACGATAATAAATCCACAGTAGGCTACTATACCACACCTAATACATTCCACGTATTGGCCTATATTAACTGGGACCCGGAAAAGATGTTTTTGCGGTTCGACCGAATTGTACCATGGAGATACTTTATTCAATTTAAAGACTTCAAAGACACACCTTTTCGTAGTTGTCACAGAACTCTGTGTATAGGTGCTAATTCGTGTCCAAACACGCAGAGTCGACGATAAATACCTTTCTTTTTGTTTATCAATCATTGTTACTCGTAAACTCATAATAAATCAAGTTGGAGAGATCGGTTACTTTTGTCATGAAATATTATTTTACTTTAGTTTCCTACAGTTCACAGAATGTCATGAGAAGTTGGCAGAGGCCCGAATCCCGGGTCTCGTTTTTCTTTGACATCTTTCGGTCTTTATTTGATATTTGATAATTTGTGACGTTGGCATATCTTTCTGTATATAATAACTGAAAAATAACCTTAATGCCCCAAGCTGCTAAGTCTTTGACGTTATCCCTTAAAGGTACTTTCCCCTTTCATGTGTTGCCACTTCGGTTTTATTCCCACTCCTCCCCACTGTTCTATCTCTCTTTCTGTACAACTCGAACCCATGTTTCTTGCTTCAAATTCCTTCCACCAACGAAAGTCATAGCCTTCACCCCAATACTTTCCAAGTGTTCTAACTATTGGGGAACCGTTGGGTCAGTTAGTTTGATGAGATTTAAAGATAACCCAACACAAACTGTGATATATAATGTCAACCATTGATTGATTGATTGATTGATTGATTCGGTACTGAGACATAAAACAACGAAATAACAGGAGAAGAAACAAATATAAAACAATCAAAGGAGACAACAGACAAACAGGAGTACAAAAACAGAGTACCAGGGATGGCCCAAAAAGCCTTGAAAAAAGTTATTTCCATTGGTGTCCCAAAGAAAGGACAAGGCAGCCGAGCAAGCAGAAAATGTTACATAAGGAAGAAACTAAAAAGGTTATACTTAAAAAGAGTTAAAAAGACGACTAGAGCAACCAAATGCCAGATAATAAATTAATTTAGGTCATCAGCGCGTGATTTGTTGACAAGCTGTTTTTAACATGCCTTTTAGAACTGGAAGTGCTTTTAATCTGTTCGATGGAGTTGGGAAGAGCATTCCGGTGTTTAATGGCTGTGAAGAAGAAGGTACGATCAGTCTGAATGCCCTTGGCTTTGGGAACAAGAAAATTTAAAGGGCTACTCCTGGTACTGATGTGCTGGTGAATACCACCAATTTTAGTAAAATTAAACTATATGAAAAGGGTTCAGTTAAATACGGTTTCAAATACGGTTCAAGTCCACGGTTTGTTTTGCTCAAACACGGTGTTAGTCATTTCCTTTAGTCTTTCCTTACGGCAGGCGGGAATTAACGTTGGCATATTCTGCAACCCTTAAGCTGCGTTTACTTGTCGGACACGCGTATTGCGGAACGAGGAACGCGGAATGGATCCGCGTTTCCAATAAACACCCCACGCGGATCGTTCCACATTCCGTTAGAGTAAAACCAGCTAAATAGTTCAGTTCCAGGAAACGACGTTCTACTGATAAGTTACATGCCTGCTAATGTTACCCCAAGCTGCTTTGGGTCATTTAGCAGTTTTTCATGGATGACTATAGCCCAGTGGATAAAGATATGAAACTGATAGACATACTACTTATTGACTGGAAGTTAATTGGTTTATAGCACTTAAGTTTTAGTCATTTTTCCATTGTTGTGAGAATTTATCACAGTAAAACATCAAAAAACCTGCCAAAGTTCCCCCGTTTATCAGTATATGTTACGACGTAGTATGGGAAGTCCGGGGAATGTGTAGAAATCCTACTGGAAGCTATACACGGTGTCCACGTGGTCACCAATACGCGCGCGGAACGCGGCAAGAATTCGACATGGAGAGTTCGATACCCAATCCGCAATCCGCGTATGATGGTTCCGCAATCCACCATCCACATTCTGCGTGCCCAATAAAGAGGTCATTGGAAAAACAAAAAAGAATTCTTTCCGCGTTCCGCATTCCGCGTTCCGCGTTCCGCATTCCGCATTCCGCATTCCGCGTGTCAAGTAAACACAGCTTAGTCCCCAGGTAGCGTGAGACGGTGAAGAGGGGAAGAAAGACAGGCGCAGCGAAATGGAAAAAATATTGGACGAGTGCCAGTAATATAGCTATAGGTGCAGCCCCACCATTAGTTTGAGTGGAACGTACTAGGAAATTGTTGGCTTCGCACCCCCCCCCCCCTCCCATCCATGGCCGAACACGGCTCTGCTCCTTTTCAGTATCCTCTAGTACTTTGTCGAACTGTTAGAAATGACAAAATCTTTTTAAAGAGTGAACTGTATTATACAAGGAGTTGGAAGACAAACTATGAAGTTTTATGTAGGCAATATACGACAAGGGGGAAATGTAAAAAAATCAAGAACGAAATAGCAAACTTCTCTATCGGATCGAGAACCCCAAGGAGAGCGAAAAGATCGAATTTAAGAACGAATGATCAGAATTGAGAACCTGGAGATATTAATGAATATGATTATAACAAAGATGATAATGAAAATAACAGTAAGGGTAAAGGTGGTATAGGGTGGTGACGGCTCCAGATGTACCCGTGTCAACAATGTTGAAGTGGAAGATATATGATTGGTAGGCTGGGAAGAGCCCATCGGTTAGTTAGATGAAGTTTTACGGCACAATTTCTAACTAACTGCTTTAAGAGGGCCGATCACGGCATTTCTTATAGTTGTGGCTCTCTGGTTTGTTTTCCCTTCTTCATTTGATTCATATGTTGAGCATCATGCTCAATGGCAGTAGGTTTCATATTTAGAGCCTTCAGTATGTGATACCAGCTTGGAGTCAAGCTCCACACCTCCCGGCTGCAAGTCGGATGCTCTAACCACTTGACCATGCAGACGGAGAGCTCATACGAGGTCCGTAGCTACGAGGGGAGAGGTAACGAGGAGCCAGAGGAGGCACTCAATCCCCCCCTCCCGCGACAAACAAAAATTCTAGTAAAAAAATTTAGGTTAATAATGAAAAATATTACCATGACAGCCTGGTATACACAACAATAAGTAAACCTTTGCGATTAATTCTGTCAAAGTGGAAATTTTGAAGCATTCTGTATATGCGCTCCTTGAAAAAAGGCAGTTTCCAAATGGAAGGGGAACTCCCTCCCCCTCAACTCCCTTTTCAGGTCGACAAACCTCCTAAAATGTTTAATTTCCCCAAATTTGTCACTTTGAATACCGGTCTGGATCAGCCCAGCTCGGGACTAAGACCTTGCGCTGTACGTCTGAAGTAACTACAGTGGGGTCACCAATGGGGGGGGGGGGCAGGGGAACGTCCTCCTGGGATAATCGTGTGTTCCCCAACTGAAATTTGAGATTTTCAATAACGGTATGTCTTCTGTTGTTAGCGTGTGACCACGATTTTTTTTTAAGATTTTACTCCAAGTTCTTTTGACAATAAAAGGCAGATATTTTCATGTTCTTCAAATGAATATCGCTAAATCACATGAAATTCAGTTTCCGGCTGTCTGAGGGGTTGCTTTTTTTTTTCAAAAGCAGTGCCCGGCCTGCAAAATCGTTGGCCTCCAGCGTCCCCCTAGAATAGAAAGTGTGGTGACGCCACAGAGTAACTAAGGTCTTATTCTTTACGTTGTGCGTCGGTAATATTCCAGCTAGTCCTATCTGGAACGGTGTGTGGACCGTACGTAAACCCTAGCACAGTCCACAACCTTTCCTCTTGGTACAAAGCAAATAAATTACATGTTAACCTTTCATCGGAATTTATATACTAGGAAGGTATAGGAGTTGATATGTTTGCTGTAAATACTACAAACTTCCCTTCCAAAGTTACTCCTTTATTCAAAAAGTTCTTGACCGGCGTGAACAGACTTTGGATCAAGCTTCTGTTTGTGTTACCACGGCAATTAAGTCGTAGGGAAAACTCTTCAAGAGGTAAGTAAACTATTAAAGCAAGTTTAGTAAATGTCTTGCGTTAGCTGGTTAGTAGCTGCAACAAAGGTTAAGTACGACTTGGAGCGTCAGCTACGTTACTGCTCCATATAACTCAAATGCGTAAAGCGCAAATATACTGATTCCCTCCTGTCGAAAAGGAATTTGCTTGTTCTCTCTTTCAAGTACGATCTTTGTTGAATCTCCTTGATTCAACTAATACATACGTACATGCGTCGTAGCACAGTCGTGAAAGATCAAAGTAATTGGAAAAGTCAGTGATGAGAGTACCTGTCCATAAAATAAGGAGGATTCGAAGGACCCTCCTTCAGTGGCGTAGCCAGGATGGATTTTTTTTTTTTTTTTTGGGGGGGGGGGGTGTGGCTAGGTAACAAGTGGGAGGGGGGGCTGGTACCTCCGAGGGTCAGGCGCGTGAAGACTTTCTAAGCGGAGCACCACCATCAGTTGGCACGGAGCTTGCAAGAAAATTTTGGGTTTTACAAACCCTCCAGAGGGCTGGAAACGGCACTTCCCACGTGTTTTAAGCTGGATGTACCCAGCCTTGAAATACGAATCTCATGTCTGCCACTTCTCAAATAGTGTTAATAAAAACTCAATCTATGAAAAATGATAATACATAAACTTTTTAGGGACCCCAAATCTGGGCATTTCTGATCTGTGCCATGGCCTGGGGGATGAGACTAAAGGGAACCGGTATCTTCCTTTCTCTTGGGAAAAATTGTAAACTTCAGGAGAACGTAGATCGCAAATGTGGCAATATTTGAATAGGTTTCAGCTGCAATAGGTAAACCAAAATTTGTTGTGTCCACCTCTGAGAAACTTTCTTCGCGTTAGATTTGCTAGATGCAAAATGGTGCTGTTGGCAAAACTTTGAACTTTGAACTGATTATAGGCCTACGTTTTAGGATTTTCCTATTTGGGGAGCATGGAAATTTTCAAAATACTCATTTTTAGTTTTTGCAGAGATTTTACAAGTGACATACTACCAAAGAAACGATGTTTTCCGTTATTCAGTGGTGTTTAGATGCAAAATGGTGCAGCATTCAGTCATCGGTACATTACGTAGTCAAAATTAAAATACTACGAGTAAATCTCTCAAAATATTTAAACCGCAAAGCAGAAGTATGGATCATGCGGGAAACACATGAAATGCGTACCTTGTAGACATTTTACAAACCCTCCCGGACGCCAATGCCAACTAGTAAAAAGAGGACTTGTCGAAAAAATCGTTCTACATTGGCACTTGTCATGGGAAGGAGTGCCGAACGACATAGGTCTACTTGTTAGGGATGGATGGGAAGAATTATTCGAAGGCAGTACCTTACCCTTAAAGGGCCAATCCTCTCACCCCAAACCACAATTTTGGTAGGGGTGTACTGAAATTCTCCATTGGCTCAGCTCCTTGATTGACAACTAATTCAAACAATGCAGAATACCAAACCTTTAATTACACAGTATGAACTGTACTGAGAGTGTTTTGTTTATAGACATTAAACTTTTCTATACTCGACTCGAAGCAATCAACTGAGATTGTCTCTGGATGAAGATGAATTTCAGACAATTGTGGGAGGAGCTTAAGTAAGAAGGTTGGGGGAATTGGTACTATTTGGGGTGAGAGAACAGTGCCTTTAAGGCATATTTTTTGTATGATAAAGTATAGGAATGGTCGTGTAAGAATGGTCTCCAGTGCATGATTGCCTTGTTTTCAGTAAATCAACCAGCCTTTCGAAAGGCAGAAGATCTTAACCTAACAAAGTCAAGTTCGAGTTTACCTTCGAAACCTTCGTTTCATCTTCGAAGTGTAATGCAATAAACTACAGTGCAGATTATATACGATATCTAATTTAGTGAAAGTAATCATTTTGGAGTCATTACTTGATTTTATACGTGCACACAAAATACGCTTTACACACATTCATGCATGTTTTCTTAGTTGTTACACATTTTATTTATTTATTTACTGTTTTTGAAGGAAATACTTCAAAGTTTATTTCCGTTCAATATTTTATTTTTTCTCAATTACTTTATCAGGAGGCAAAAGAATCTGGGGGGGGGGGGGACTGAAGAAAATCTGGGGGGGTAGGCCCTCCAGGCCCCCCGTGGCTACGCCACTGCGGCCTCCTTCATCCAAGTTTCAATTCTCCTCACGAATAAGGCAGCAGCGGCGTATTGGAACTACTTTGTACGTAGTTAAATGGGGTCCGCATTCGTATAAAAGGAATGTCCTTTTTCGGTTAATGCCGATTTTCTTGATTAGCTGATGTTATTGAATTGTCATAGATTGTATTCTTCGTTAGCATGGGCGTCCGCAGAAATTTTTACAAGGGGGGGGGGGGCAAGGTCATTCATTGATGATTGAAATGTGTACACTATCTAAGCGAGGCGCCACCATCAGTTGGAGCGGAGCGTACAAGAAAATTTTGGGCCTTACAAACCCTCCAGATGGCCGGGAACGACATTTGGTGAGTGTTCTAAGCTGCATGTAGCCAGCCCTGAAACAGGAATTTCATGTCTGTAATTTTTAGATTTTTTAGAATTTTCGGTGTAAAAAATTGTTCTAAAAAATCTGCCTCTCGGTCACGGCCTCGCACGCCTGTGCACGATAAAACTTACAACTGTCAAAAAACCATATATTGGCCTATGACCGTTACCTAAATTTGATTCATACCCCCCCCCCCCCACATATTCACCTTGTATATCCCAGTTACACTCGTGCGTCGCCACTTGAGATCAGCACGGGACCAAACCAAGACCAACGCATTCATCAATAGTCGGATGCCATATGCACACTACATACCTGAGTAACTAGTACAATTTTGGCAAAGGTTTTACAATTACAAATTTCCAATAGATATCACGAATGATGGTCCCCAAATTACGATTTCACTATTCAGCATATCATCTCCTCTTTTGCTATTCCTGGTCAAATGTCCGCATATTTCACGGGTAAAAACTGACGCTGCGAGTGAAGATATTGTGATGATTTATTTTTTATTTTAATTTTAATTTTAATTAATTTTTTCACAAGTTTGATTTTCCGGGGGGTGGGGCTTGAGCCCCCAGCCCCCACATTGCGGACGCCCATGTTTGTTAGGTCTAGGCAATAAACTGGGGATCAGCGTCATCGTTGGCCAGTTGGGAAATTTCTCGTTTAAGCGTTGCCCAAGTAAAAAAAAAAAAGTCAAAACTACATAAAAAAGAGCATTGAAAATGAATTCTAACAGTTCACCTCCCATCTTGATACGGCATTCATTCACTCAAATTGGAGTGGTACATTGTGCAATGATTTGTGATGTCATCGTTTTACTAGGCTACTCAAATTACAATGTTTTTATTTTTTTGATTTTCTAAAAGTTACTGCACCTAGTAACAAGGTGTGAAAGCACTTTCACTCTTAAGCATGGGGTGACGAAATTAAGCCCTCTCTTTGAAACATGCTATGCAAGCAAACAAGAAGTGTTCAAGGTCATAAAACATTTTTAATTTTAAAGGGAAACAAAGCAGGTAATGTGAGTTGTACAACAAGAAAGTCACAATTTATTGTGCAATGGACAAATTTGTTTTAAGTGAATAAACTTTGACATTTAATAAATCACCAATCACCAATACTTCCGCTAATTAAAAGGCAAGAGCAATAGACAAATTTATTCTAAGCAACAGCAGACTCACAGCTTTCTTTTAATTTCTCTTCTTCCATATTAAACATTCAGTGTAAGCCAAAGAGGTACTCCCAGTAACTTTCACATTTGTGGAGGAAAAATATCGTCGTGTGACTCTATAGAGCCGATCATGGAACGTGGCAGTCTACTAGACTACATAGCCTATGTCAGTTTGGGTGGCTGCATCTCACCCTTTAAGTCAATTAGTCCTTTGTATGACAATACTGAAAATGGTTGGTATTTATTATACGACAGCCGGAGTAATAACGTAGGTGTTCTTTTCCCCTCGATTTTTTTAATGGCCATAATTCCCAGGCGATGGTTTGGTTCCAAAATCACATTGGCCTATTTATATCGCGTGACCTCTAACGGTAGTGGGGCGGAAGTAACTTTTTTCAGTCAATTGCAACCATCGATATTTCTACATGGAACTAATATACAAAATGTAATCAAAAAGTTGGGACATTCCATATTTTGCAGTTTTAAGTTATCTTAAAGATGCACTTGTTCATAACTTGTGACTTGTGGTCATTTGTTTGTGTTTCATCTTTAATAAAGGTCGTGTGACATGAAAATGACAGAAGTGGGTACTCGATGTAAAAAGCATTGCAAACTTAGAAAATAACCGCATTTTTCATCAAAATACGTAATAAATTGATCACTGTGCAGGTAATGCCTGACTTGCACTTGGACTCTATATGCAAATTTTGAGATGTTATGAGAGGGACATGATACACATGGCTAATGTTATCCTTTGTTTTTATACAATCTTTATTTCAAGGACAGTTGTAACTAAGTGTACTCGAAAATCATCAGTATCAATAACCAAACCATTCAGGTTGGTAATAAAGGGATTCTTAATATAGGGTTAGCGATAGAAAATTTTAACACTGTGCAACACTCCGATCATAAGTTTTGAAAAAAGTATTAATTTGTCCCAGAAACGTTCAAACTTTGAAGAGGTTTATCTTGAGAACCATAAAAAATATTGATAGTAACTCCAAGAGATTTTCTTTAGAAAAGTTCACTCTGTAAATGCCAAGTGAAATCGGGCCATTTTGCTGACATTTCACAATTAAAAAGGTAACCGTGGCAGCTAATAAATGAACAAAATTTATTCACCGTTTTCCCAACCGTCTTAATTATATGTTCCTAGTCACAGCTTCGGATGCATTGTGCTCATATTTTTTCAACATAATCCAATTTCAAGTCCCTCATGATATTCTGAGATTTGCATTGCTATGCTTGCCCGTAAGTTTATAAATGAAGACATATTCTCGTGGCTTTTCACCTCTGTCTCGTAAGAAAAACAAAAATACTCCACACCATGTTCTTCAAACATTGTCGCAATACCCTTTTGCTAACTCAAGATATCTCACTTTGAAGACTGGTTATTTTTGTTAAAAAAAACTTTTCAATAAAGTCATAAAAGTTATGTAATGTGGGCACTTTGCATCACATTCCTTTTGTTTTTCTTAATAATTGAATGTCCTGTTTGTCCTTGGAATTTGACAATGTTGGAATGTTTGAATATCTTTTCCTGTAGATCTATAGCATTAACCTTCATCATACGTAATGCACAACCAACACTGCTGCTTCATTTTGCCTAGAGCGGCATCAAAGGTTGTAAATAAAGTGAATGCAATGTCACATTCATATGCCGCGATGGCATCACAGAATAAACTGAAACTGAAAACTGATCACAGATTTCCCATGATGCACCAAATCTCCAGAAAAAATCTTTACTTCAAAAATTTTGTACCTTTCGAACGCTCAGTACGTGCTATTGGGATGCAGTTTTGACCACCTGAAATATGATTTTTTTTATAATCTGAAGTTAATGAATTTGTTTCCAGAACATGCCTTTAATGAATAGACGGCAACATTATATCATTTTATGCCCTGTGAGGGTAGGAGGAGTTACCTGTGGAAGGCCATGAATTAACAAAATTAATTATGAATGTCAGCGTCCATCTTTTATCACTAAATATTATCAATTAAATGTACTTTTAACTAATTTTGTGGGACAGATAATTGTTGCGTAATTTGGGGGTTGTTGTTTGAACTCTTGATCTAACCATTTAGTAAAGCCATCGCCCACTGGGCAAGTAATAACTCATAAAACCATTAACAACTGAGAAGCAACATTCTCCCCGGCAAATTACCTACTTGGTCTGGATCATGGTGGAGCTACCATATAGTCAGAGGGGTCCTCCTTGACGGACTTAGATTGATTGCCTGTCAGCACCCTTTTCCCTCTATTTACTATATTGAGGCATATGTATCTACTACATTAAAGCGCCCTTACAGCCTATGTTTCGCCTCCTCTCACCAAATATTTTTGCCCTACAAACTTTGAAGCGCCCCTACATGCCATTCTTGCCCCCTCTGGCTGAATTCCCTTCCTTCGCCACAGATTACATTCAGTCTGGATGTAAACGATGCCCTCGCGAGAAAAAAAAACTTGGTACAGATATTTGTCCAATCAATTTAAGAGTGTAGGAAAGTCTGACAGTGATGAAATCTTACTGTACATACCAACGAAGCTTCTCCTGAAGGGCGGGTGGCGCAAAGACCCACTGAAAATATTGGGGCGAACATATCGTTTTGCCCCCCCCCCCTCAATAATTCAGGCAGATAAAAAACAAAAGACAGACCAAACAAAATGTAACGTTGTGGCATACAGATGAATTTATGGGTTCGAGAAACATCTATTTGAGCATGCAGTTTTAGGGTGATGCTCCCATGATTTGAGTCTAATATTACCATACTGCATTTATAGTGCGGGATCTATTTTCTGTGTATGGCCGTGTCAATGTGAGTGTGTATGTGTGTTTGTTTGTGTGTATATGAGTGTAGGCTCGCGTTCGTGTGGGTGGGTTACTTGCCTAGACGAATCCGGTCCTGGACAGATCCAGGGTTTCAACTGTTGGGAAATATTTGCCCTAATCCACAAAAAGGGTCGGTCGACGCCCCTTGCACGTACATATATAAGTTGTCGTGTTTTCTGTCATCTTGGGGTCCGTTTTAGTTATCTACAAATCCACAGGACTGAGTTTTAAAAGGTTAAGTCTCTACACCCCAAACTACAATATTTGTAGTAGTCCACAGAAATTCTCAATTGGCACAGATCTTTGATTGACATTAGTTAAAAAAAAAATGCAAAGTACCGAAGCTCACACGTACAACATATACTGTACTGAGAGTGTTTTGAATTTTGATTGCAATAGTGGTCTTGTGTACTCACCTTGAAGCAATAAATTGAGATTGCGTCTGGATGAGGAAGAATTTTAGACAGTTGTGAGAAGGGCTTAATTAAGTAACCTAGGAGAATCTTCAGTGTCTGGGTGAGAGAATTGGGTATTTAAGTATAATCCCTAGGAAACAGAGTCTAAGTCTAACAATAATGTAATTTTATCTTCAGTATCACACCTGCACTGCACGGTTGCGTTACCGGGGAGGCGCCATATATTTGTATTAGGCCAGTATGATTTGTTACTTCCGTTTCTTTTGCTCTGCGATAATATAACAGTTTCCTGTATTGTCATAACTCCTTTCGAGATCATTTCTAACAATAATGTTGGAAGTATGAAAAAATAAGATACGACTTAAAGGGCAAACGCAGTCACCCCAGCTCATTTCAAAAGAACTAAATTTCCAATTTTTCTCCTTTTTTCTTTTCCAAGTATTTTTCATGATGAATTGGACATACATATGCATATTTTCAGGATATTTTAAGTAGTTGAACTTAAACCCTTGAACTTCACAATTGAATGAGAAAAATATTGTCACATCACCCACATGATTCTCAAGAGCCAATTATGAAATAGCATAGTCCACTACTCTAATCGCAACTGATTTGATTGCATTTTTCCTTTGAGAGTCGGTCACGATGTCTTTACCTGTTTGCTGGGACAAGACTATAGCTTTCATCTTTTCGAGGATCTTTCGAGAATTTATGACTCGTTGTTGACCTTTCTTTCAATACTACACTTTGGGATCCTGGGAGGGGTATAAGACCAATTAAGTGGTTTATATTGAGACAAAGCTACGTTGTTTTGTAATCCAATTAATGTATATGTAAATTCAATTCATCGTGGGATTTTCAGTCTATGTCAGTATGTGTGGGAGTGAAACAAATGTATTGCGCGTATTCTGCAAGCAGCCACGTAGTGAAGTGAAGCGACTGGTCAAGTATTCCCACTGAAAAGTTGGAGCAGGGAGTTGTTAATAACTTTCTAGTTGAAGTGAGAACAAAAACTGACTGGGAAAAGACCAAAAACCTTTTTCTCAATAGCAGTTACAAAGGATTTTGAGACTGAATTTTTGTATGCTATGCGTCATTGTATGCCACAGTAAAACTACACAACTGCCTTTCCCGGCCCAGAATCCTTTGTAACTGCTATTCGAAAAGGGCCTTTGGCGGTTTTACACGTGACACCAGCGCATTTCAGTTAGCATGTGTAAATGATACGCGCGCACGACAACACCTTAGTAACAATAAATCTTATGCATATGATTTCCCACACGGACTAAGATACATGGACAGAACATTTAATGTATACGTGCTATCCGTAGATTGTCGCCACCAACTAGGACAAAAAAGGCGCACCAAGATGGCTGCCGTGAAGCTATAAATCATCTGATTTGATGACGACTCTGTTATATTTTAAAAAAAAAGTTAAACTTGAATGGGAAAGAACATCATATTCCTGCAATACGTGAGTGATTTTGAACTTGTCTTGCCATATTTCAAAAATATGTCAACTTTCTTGCAAATCTGGAATTTGACTTGAGCAAGTCCAAACTTTCACGCAAAATCCTAGCATACAGCCATCTTGGTGAGCTTTTCCTCACACTTACTGTAGCGACAATCTACCGTGTAGTATGCTCTGTCCATATATAAGGCTTATGCACCTACGTCACTGCGTTGGGCATCTCTGTGTTTTTCCATCCAGCGTCCCGTTTACAACAATTGTTACTAAGGTGCTGTTTTGCGCGTGTTTCGGTAACACCACGACTACCTTTGATCTTTTCCATCCAGTGGAACGCGCTTACGTCACGTGCAAAATCTCCGCCCGTGGATTTCCCAGAGCAAAAGGTACGCACTCCTTTGGGAGCAAGAGCAAAACAAACCAACACCGACAAAAGCAGACAGCTGATTTGTCAACTAGTCGTATACGCGCATAGTCTGCTACATGTGCGCGTGACGAGCGAATTCTTGATCGTGCGGCCACATGTTCCATTGTTTTGTACCCCTCATGATGATGTCAGTGTGGCGTCAACGGGTGAGGTCTTAGTGAGCTATATATAGTTCAGTGTGAGGTCTATTGTCATGTAGACGAACCCGGACAGCAAGTGATGGTCTGATTTTAGTCGGCCATAACTGGGGTTTATCACCTATTTATCTTTCAATTTTCTTGCTTACCTGTATCATGGATTGTTGTACACTAAATTGTATCTTGATTCTCTCAACTTTACTGGATGTCATGGTTTGAAATTCATGAAGACAAGAAATGAAAACGATTTAAGGCTGATGGACCCCACTAATGGCTGCCTGCAGTCACTAAACACAAGCGCTAAACGGATTCATCGCTTGGCTCATGCAGCCGTGTTGGTAAGGCGCGGTTACATTGTAGACACAATGAAAGGTAAATTCCAATTCGTCTACTTTGTGCGTGCAATCGCTCAAGCGTTAACACGCGCAACATATGTTCTTGCACATGTTCTATGAAAACTAATGCCAACCAGTGACGTATACGTGAACATCCTAATTGCGTCCATTGAAGCTGAGCGCTTTTTGTACTGTGACGTCATATGCATAAAATTCAAAGAAATCCTAAGCTTGGCATTTCTCTGATAAGGTCATTTAACAGGGGAACCACACGCACATACTCGACGCGCCTTTTCCATCCACTTTCTTTATGAACGCATCCATACGACATTTTGCTGGACAGCACTAAGTGCTCAAAGGCAGAAAATAGTTCACTCATTTTGTTGAAATGATCAGGGCTAGTGAACACGATTGATGCCGAAAGCTTTACCTACATCAAAAGAATTGAAACAGATTAGTATATCACAAGTAAAACATTCTCCGACATAAGACATAAAACATTCAAGGTATTAAATGAACCTGTTTATGGATTATGTTATGGCTATGTTAAGTTATGGATTCTGTGTAAATCTTCCGCATAACAATCAAGCAGTTTGCATTTTGGGGAAGCGCGTCCGAGTCAAACTGGTTTTGACGTGCGCTTGGTTTAAAATGAATATTAACCCAGGATTTCACTGTAGCCAAATGCTGTCTCTGCGCTTGGCTGCAACTCTTATCTCTCAAAACTATTTTAATCATCTGACAAAACAGAATAACCATCGTCATACAAGATGAAGGAAGAAGAAAATCAGGGCAGACCATGTACCGCTTTGGAGTTAATTGCGTTGCTAACGAAAACTAAAACTGCAAATGAAAAGTTACGAGAGACAAGGGACGCCTACTGGGAACTGAAGAAATATTATACACAACTGCTCCTCCGCCTGCAAATGTTGATCATCTTGCGTGGGAATCAGCTTCAATGGCTGAACTTGAACTTCCCTGAGAAAGGATGCGATTACGAAGGGGAAGACTTTAGTCACGAAGATGAGTTGGAGTACTGGTATGAATGAATTTGGCATTTGAAGAAACCAGTCAATTTGGATTTATGAACAAGACTTTCATCTCAAGTTATTACAGCTACGTTGAATGTAAGGTACCGAGAAAAACGTTGGAAATATACCCAATTAAGTATTTGAAATGACACGCACCCGCGTTGTTACAGTTCAGAATTTTTACATCGTAATGTTCATGGTCATGGAAGAGCTATGTTAGCTAAGACCCAATTGAGCCATGCACCATTAAATACAATAACATCAGACCGTCAACCCTGTGTCTGGTTGGTTTAACTGATACAGGAGTGGTAGTTAGCATTCGTTTACAATTATATAGAACTATCGTCTTGTTTTAGTTATGAATAAAAATTAAAGTTTTATTACCAGTGACTATACGAGTTCGAATACCCTTAGTCATTTGGTGTTCAGCGAAATGACCGTGGCTACTATTAATGCAGGTTTCCACGATCTAGCTAGCATCGGATATTGAAGGATTATGGAAGGAGGAATCGTGCATGCAGCGGGACAATCTGACTCATGAAACTGTGACACGGTGGTCACGTGGGTCTCCTGAACAGACTAAGTAGAATCTTAAGGCACACAGCCATTGTGATAAACATACAGCTTCGAGGAATGTCTTAACTCAGTCCGAACTTTAAACTTTACAACATAATTATGTTTACCGGCTAGATTCAACATGACTCTAAGATTGCAAATATCACCGCCAAAAATTTTGTCAATGTTTTCCTTCTTTGCTTATCTCGTGTAGCACACCAGGAGGCTCTGAGGTTCTAGTTTCCTGAGCATGCTATAAAGGGCCAATTCTCTCACCTCAAACTACACTTCTTGTAGGGTTTTACCGAAATTCTCCATTGGCTCAGCTGTTTGATTGACAGCTTATTCAAACAATGCAGAGTATCAAAGCTTATCTAACACAGCATGAACTGTACTGGATTGTTTTTAATTACACGCGTCAGGGAGTCTCTAGCAACTCCCTGCTCAAATTGAGCTTTTTATACTCACGTTGAAGCAATAAACAGAGATTGTGTCTAAATGAGGATGAATTTCAGACAATTGTGGGAGGGGCTTAAGTTAGAAGGTTATGAGAATCGGTACTGTTTGGGGTGGGAGAAATGGGCCTTTAAGCATTCATCATCACAAACTGATACACATAAATATGTTTCTCTTCATCACGGTCACGACATAAACAGTGTACAGGCAGCAAGGGCGTGGCTATAAATGGGTACGAAGAACCAGCCCCAAATTTCGTGAGCCTCAGCCATCAAATCTTAAATATATTGGTATTTCCAAATGACTACATGCGGACCCCTCATTCGGTTGCCCTCCCCAGGTTCCCTTCGCCCAAGGAAAATTCTCTTGGTGTGCCTAACTTCATGCATGGTGTAGATATGAGTCATATGACTTCAGAATGTTAGTTCGAAAGTGTTTTATATCGCAACTATGGAGAGGCTCTTTTAATTGAAAACATAATTCACATGTCATAGGTGTCTAGTTTTTTTTAAACCAAGTAAAAACAATTACATAACTGTGACTTAACTGTAGCAGGGAAAAACAGAAACTTCATGAAAACATTGACGCATGCTAAGAAAATAACCTCATGATAATACTAAAAGAATTTGGCATATAAGAAAGATAAAATTTTCAGGTTTTCAAATTTGAGATCGGAAAATTAGGGATACATTCATGAGCTGAAATGACATTTTCTTCGAAACTTGATGGTTTACAGCACCGTCGTAATCGAGGTTGAAGAAAACTGTCCAAACCCCACTCCGTCCCAAAATTTTCAAACTCTGCCTTAGAGGACAAGAGCAGTCGCCCAAAACTTATTCTAAAGCTAGATCTCACAATTTTCTTCTTATTTGTTTTCAAAGTATCTTTCATAATATTTTAGGACTTTAATATTGCATATTAAAGGTAAGGCAGGCAGTTCCCCCTAGTAAATTGCATATTTTAGGGGAAAAACTAATTACTGTCACATGATTCTCAGGAGCCAATCATGAAACGGGACAATGCAGTACACTACTTCAAATTGGGGTGACTGTTCTTGTCCTTTAAATTCAAAAAGTAATGGACGGCACTAAAACTGCCCTGTTCTCGTAATCTATGCAACGCCCAGTAAAACACTACCTTGTACGGTTGACCTTCGCTAACTGGCTAAGGAAAGTTTCGAATATAGAAAATCCTCAGAGTCAATCCAATAGACTTACGAGGCGGGGAGGGACAGGGATGAAAGTGCCCTTAATTTCGAGCAGAGACCAGAAATAAATCGGACAGCCATGTTAGACTTGAAAAAACTGTCATGTCGTGTTTTTAGTTACACATGAAATTCTTAAACCTTCCCGAAAGTTAAGTTGAACAAATTTTCCGAGCAATAAAAAGTATCACAGACAGGGTGACATTGTCGACAAAAATCAAACATAACATTGATATTCGGCACTCATTCAGGCAAGTTATATAAGGAATTGGTCCCGAGCCTCACTTCATAGTCTTGCGCAAAACAAACCCCGAAATGGGGCCTAATGTCGGAATTCTTTCAAACATTTGCCTGAAAAACATGCAGGGTAACACTTTCATGTAAAATTAAGGAGAGCACAAACATCCTGACACATTTCGACAGCTAATGGAAAAAAAATTCCTTCAGTCCTTCTTTATGCTCTGAGCAAAACTTTGCTCGAAATATTAGGATATTCGGGCGAAAGTTTTTGGATGTTTTTAATTACCACGTTACACGAACACACGGAAGGGTTCGTGTACAGGTACAGGTCCAGTGTCCCAAATTTTGGGCGAAAAAATTGAACACCATCAAAACCATCTTATGACATGCCACTGTTATTAACGACACCCCTTCCCTTATCTCAGTTTTCTTGGACAGTCGTTAAGAAAGAAAAGTTTGTCCCTGCTTCACGTCAAATATGGTAATTACCCCCTGCACTTTATTATTCTTTATGGATTACATAAATTTCATCGCAAAAGAAGGTTTAAAATAACGGATGCTTAAATTCTGCTTTCTAAGTTACAATCCAGGGGAATGTCCTTCCCAGTTGTATGAGGGCTTGAGATTTTGCAACATTGCCTACAGACGAATCCGATTAGCGCTTGTGTTAATTGACTGGAGGCCGCAGTCATGAGTGGGGTCCATCAGCCCTAATTCGTATTTATTAAACCCTGATATTTAGTAAAATAATCAAGATACAATCAAGCTGCTTCTATGATGACGTCACCACAGAATCCGCGGATCTCGGCGAGGTACAATTAAGTGCACAACCATCCATGATATAGGCAAAATCCTGAAAGAGTGCTAGTATAGTCTAAATGCCTGTCAAGGAAAGGTAAATGGCATGGATTGCAGTATGAAAGGTGGTTATATTCTGTCATGAAAATTGCTGTAAAGCTGACAGGCACCCCTTTCCCCAAACTTATGTAAGCACAGTTAAATGTTAGATATCCCCTACAGGCTTCAGAGTAGAAATATTGTAAATCTGATCTTAACCCAAAGAGTTCACCAATTTAAAGCTTGTTTGTTCTGTTTTACCAAGATGACAGGTGCGTAAATATGCGGTACCGCTTTATGTAAGCTTCCAGAATGTCCCAAAGTACAGCGTGCCACAACATGAAATGTTGAGTAAGTCAGTTAGATGTTTTACAACCTGGTCTAACCTGGCAGTGCCGATAGCTTTTTCAAGTTGTGTGGCACCAAATGTTTTCCCTAGGCTACTCCTATGCAGAGCATCCCACTCAAAGACAGCCGGTTTTTGGTATAATTTGACCTGCGAATCTTACCCACGCTTCCCGCACGACAAACACTTGACCTCACATGTGGTCTACCAAATGCTAAGACTGTCCATCACACCAGCCGAGCAATTGAAATTGCTCCCAGCATGGAAGTACTATGTTTACACAAATGTATCATGGAAGTACTTTCTACAAACATGGATGTATACGGTAAGCTATAAGGATTAAAAACTTTTCAAATTTCCAGACTTCAGGAGCAAATGGCAAAATAATTTTAAAATAAAACACACATTGACAACATGTAGTTTTTAGAAATCAACAACTTAGCTTGATCAGCTCTTTCGTTAGCCCGCGGGGCGGACGAATTTTTTCGTCCAGCTCATCGCTACGAAAAAAATCATCTGAGGGGCGGCAGCCTAAAGTGGGCTGCAGCCACAGAGGCGCTACGCAGGCTACTCTTTCATAAGCAAAGTGGATGGACGAGGGTGCCCCAACAACTGACAAAATCGTTCCCTTGCTTACTTCTGGAGAAGCAGTTTCCCTTGGAAGTTCCACACCCTTAAGGCATTGTCTACCTAAAATATAGAACAGAAATTGCACTTGCAGATATGCGTGTAGTCAGGATTGTGTCGGGGGAGGGGTGTCATGGGGGGCACAAAATGAGGGAAAAGTCTAAGGATAGAGAGGAAGACCGCTATTTTACTGCGGTGTTTTTGCATTGCAAGGTTTCGCCACTGCTTGCAGACATTTCCTTATGATAACATTTGCAACAATTTCATCAAATTCGCAATTATTGCAAAATTGAAAAAAAAAATTATAAAAATATTGAATCACTGCACAGGGTATTTAAACAGCACTGACAGAAAACACCAATCAGCATGGATCAACTGATGGGTCCGGGATCTGCCGCTGAAACTTTCCGACAGGATAACAAAATAACGATTGTTTGGCGGGATTCCGCTAACAAGGTTGGTGAATGCCTCTCATGGCTGTCTGATGTGTTGCGATTTCCAAAATATTCTGAACGCTCCGCTCCAACTTAAAGTGATAGTGGCGCTCCGCTCACATACTCAAGTCTTTCCAGGGCGAACGCATTCTTATGGCAGATTATCTTCTGTTCCCCAAAATAAAATGGTCCCGTGTGCCATATGTTTGCGTAAACCTTCGAAAGGCAACATAATTATACAAAAATAAAATTAGTGGCCGCTTCTAAATATAGGCTACCTTTGAACACATGAGACAAAATGGCCATAAATTAGACATCAGTGATAGTATTTTCCCTTTTTAAATTAATGACCATTGTGTGCATTAGTCTCAAAATTTGACATTATTGTATAGGCCTAGTCTTTGCACATAAAGTGCTGTTTCCGCCGGCATCTTTTTTTCCATTTGATCATCCCTTGTGGGAACTCGGCAACGTCCCAATGAAGGGGTATTAACGCCAAGCTGGCAATGCCAGTCTCGTGAGACAAACTCACAGTTTAACGTCTATGATTAAGGGATAGCAGATTAACTACAACCCACAAACATCTGCAGGCAGGACTTATAAAGCCCGCAGACATTTTCTTCAACACTTTGCGCCGATCAATGGTAAGTTACGCTCTCCTTTATATATTTCTACTGGCACTCGCACCCAATATTTTTTCCTTTCCTCCAACTGACCTGGGCCCAATTCTGGCAAATCCTGCATATCGAAAAGTTTCGATCATAAGCCTCCCAAATGCGTTACAGTGTGCGGGCGCATTTTGCATTTTTAGCTTTTTCGCTTTATGTAGTATTCAGGGTTGTGTTTTAAGGTCTGGCTAAACTGGATTTGTGATGTTCATACTATTGCACATCTAGTGAATGCATTTTTGACTGGGCACACCCCTTACTTTTGTCGTAAATCATTAATTTATGGGACGTCTATGGACGAAAAGCGTTTTTCATCCCAATTTTACATAATTTAAAGGATTAACACTTCTAGCCACAAATATATTGACACGGCTAAACTCGTTTCTAGGAGCTGCATGTCACAGGTAACAGGAGGAGAAGAAGAAATGGTTTTATTAGGATCTATATTTTTGTCGTAAAACGCGGGAAGTAAAGGCATAAAATGGCCCATTATTTTGGGGAAATCCCCCAAATCATGACGTCACCAAATTTGGAAAACGTCAAAAATCATGTATTTAGAATGAAAATCGGCATTTCATGAGTTCCTCTCACCTTGACATATCATTCCAAGGCATAATCGATTTAGCTTACCTTAATTAGAACATTAAAAAAAATTGATATAGAATGAGCAAATGATCGTTTTTGTACAAAACTTTTCGATATGGATCGATCCGTCACTGCCATGACGTCCTCTTCGTGTCTAACTTAGACTCTCAGAGAGACGGGTGTACTTTCATTGTACGTGCAGCTATATCTGTGCCATTGATCGGACCCTCCTGTACAAATAAAAGTGACGTGGAGGCATCAAAATGGAAGGCATCAATTGCAGAAGAGCCATCGTACCGGATTGAAAGGTTTGAGGGCCAAGGTCAATCCATTAACATAAAAAACTCATGAACCCCACATAGATCTATTTCAAAATAGCAATTACAATGAATTGTGGGATAGAGTTTTGGGTGTACGTCAATTTTCACCACAGTGAAATGCCGTTGACAAAAATGACAAACACCAAAACTCTATCCCATAATCCTTTGTAATTGTTATTTGAAAATAGGTCTATTACAGAACTTATTAACTTTCTACCATGCGATCTAGCTAGGCCGAAACAGCTAACTCTCATATAGGCTTCTATACTGCACCAAATCGTAACTGAAGGCCCGCCCTTTGATACATACTTAAGCCAGCTGGACCGCGGAGACGGGGATGGGGATGGTGGCTTTAGCCCCCACTTTTTCTGATGTAGGCATTATTTGCCGCTTTTTATTGCTATTATAATGTTGAATATATTAGGCAGCTTAAGACCGCCACACTTCGAAATTCGGACCATGACCCCTGCAAATTTTAGACCCCCAAGGAATGCGATCAACCCCCCACCACCACCCAAAATACCTTCCTACGCCAGCAAGAAAGGGAGTTACGGGCCTATTAAATGCGCCGTGGACTGATGCAGAATTGAATAAACTCGCTCGGTGGTGAAAAAGAATTCAATGTCCTCTTCATGGCTCTCCTTGGCGCGCTTGCACTGATCACTGGATGACTAAGGTCAAGTCAGTCGAAGAGTGAACTCTGCAATGAATGTGAGATTCATGCTAACTTCAGGATGGTACGAATGACCTGGATACCAGATTACTGATTATCAACCCGGTCGCTGGTGTAGTTTGTCATTGTCAGTCAAGATACAAGTATTCTGCAACTTTTTCAAAAGAGAATATTACATCAAGAAAATTCTTGCAACTTTTAGTACGTTTGTAGTTTTTTAAACCTCTTTATGTATGCAAATACTTTATATGAACCGCTTTTAAATTGGTAACAAATTCGTTAGCCACATATATCTTCCCATTATCTGAGTAAGTAGCAATTACGCGATGGAGCGTTTGTATGGTTGGTACAAACGCCCCCCCCCCCCCTGCCTAGCCTTTACCATGCCTAAGGTAGGCTAATTATACCTTACCATAGGATACCTTAGGAACCTCCGTGGACGCAGGTCATTGACCTCTATGTCCGCATCTTCTTAATCTTCATGATCTGGAACCCTTAATGATCTGGAACCCTTACTCTTAATCCCCACCATGATTATACTATGAATGGTGCTAATATGAACAAAGTGACTTCTGAGAAAGACCTTGGTGTAGTTATTACAGGAGATCTAAAGTCATCTAGGCAGTGTGCAGCTACTGCTGCAAGGGCAAATAGGGTGCTTGGGTTGATCAGGAGGAATTTTAAGAGTTTTAGTGAAGAAATTGTGCTAAATTTGTATAAGCAGCTGGTTTGACCTAGTCACTGAATGTGACCGTATAATCCGCTCCTTGTAGTCCCTCCTTACTACGGTCACTGGCCTACATGTACAAAGGTAACAATGTTTTAAGCCAAAACAACAAACCGAGCTCTAATTACGATGGAATGGTTTATAGAACAGATTTGAGTTAATATAATGATTTTGAGCATTCTTAGATACCACTTATACCTTCAAGAATGTTTAATACCAGTAAATTCATAGCAAAAGGCAGGAAAAAAGTGGTGCCATCCTTCGCAGTAACATCGACATCTTGAACGTCTGCTACAGTGCTACTGTATTGCATGATGGGAAGGACTTTCGCTAGACAAGCTGTCGAAGACCAATTAGTACGCGCGGCTAGTCAATACTTGTACTTCATATAGTAAGTTCTCTGTACGTTACGAAATTGTACAGTCAATGGGTAGGTTTCTCCGTTTTAAATGAGATCACATGACAAACACTGACTTCTTCAACTGAAAAAAAAATCTGCACAGGCTTAACATTACTCGCAGAATTATTCAGCCAAAATTTCCCTCTTAAAGGTCTTACTTCGTTAAAAGACTTGTGTGGAAGGTGAAGGTGATGACAAAGATCATCTATGGAAAGTTTGGTGAGAAAAGGTATCTTTTTGGGGCCGTGAGGGATGCCTACTCACGCGTGAGTAGGCAAGTGAGCTGTGTTTTTGTGTATACCGGGCAAGGGCCCAGAAATGAAGTGTATAGCATAGGAACGTAATGCTGGGTCCTGTTCAAGGGCTAGTTCGACCCCATCTCAACTATGCTGCACAGGCCTGGAGTCCCTTCTTTGAAAAGGACAAATTGCTTTTAGAGTAAGTTCAGAAGAGAGCTACCCAACTCATACCTGAGGTTAAAAATCTACCTTATTCCCAAAGGCTTAAGCTGCTTGGGCTTACCACTTTGGAGCTGAGAAGGATTAGGGGGGACATGCACCAGGTATACAAATTTCTATCAGAAGGGAATCCTTTGTTAGCTTGCAGTTATTTAAAGGTCCAGAGTAATCTTCGGGTTAGAGGCCATTGCAAAAAGCTTGAAAAGTCTTTCGCTAGACTTGACATTAGGAACTACAGTTTCTCTCATAGGGTTGTTAGTGAGTGGAATAGCCTGCCTAAGTGGGTTGTTCACTCCACATCAGTGCACCATTTTAAGGTTAATATTGACAAGTTTTTCCATGACTGTGGTAGAATCTAATCTTTCTGGGCTCTTTAGGTGTTGGTGGTTTGCTTTGTTTTGGGGGTTTTTTGGATTACAGGGCATCTTATGGGGCCTTTACAGCCCTCCTTTGCCCTTTTAACCTGTTATGTTATGTTATGTTATGTTATGTTATGTTATGTTATGTTATGTTATGTTAATGGTCTGGAACCATCTTCATGATCTGGAACCCTTACTCTTAATGGGGCTAATCTGACGAGGGTTGATTCAATTAAGTATCTGGGGGTGACTATCACTAAGAATCTCACCTGGGGCAAACATATCCAACTTGTTTGTAACAAGGGAAATAGGATCTTAGGCCTATTACACAGGAACCTCTCATTTTGTTCCAAAGATGTTAAATTGGCGGCCTATAAAGGTTTACTAAGGCCCTTGTTGGAGTATGCTTGTTCCGTCTGGGATCCACATCAGATTTCACTCCAAGATAGATTGGAGGGAGTACAAAAAAGATCTGCCAGGTTTATATCTGGCGAGTACTCCCGTGAAGTTGGCTCTATGACCGCACTCCTCAAAGATCTAGGTCTACATACTTTGTCTGACCGCCGGAGACGTTGCAGACTTATAATTTTTGCCAAAGGTATTTACGGCCAAGCTAACATCCCCCTGTCTAATCTGTGAAAACCTATGCGTTGTTCTCGTAACATGCATTCTTTGCACTTTCGCCCCCTCTCTGCTAGGACTAATTGTTTTAAGTACAGTTTTGTCCCTAATACTATTCGGGATTGGAATAACATCCCAGAGAGTCTTATTGCGGGGGCCATAAGTCACCCAAAACCAGTGGATTTCATTATGAACTCTTTGAGGGCATGACTGATCACACGGCACGTACACGTTGTATAAATGTCCTTTTGGATGTCTCACCGTTTTGAAGAAGAAGAAGAAGAACCTATAGCTACTGGAAAGAAGGGCCGCGGTCTCCTTACTCTGACTTCGACTGCAAAATGGACCTTCCGGGAGGTGGGCTATTCTATAATTGTACCAGAGAAAGATCTTTGGCGTACAGAAATGTACGCCGACAAATTTGGTGTACAGCGTACCCGGCTGCTACAGGGAAAATTACAACAGTTGGCATACAATTGCAACAATTGGTGTGGTGTATAATTCCACACACCAGTCCAAGTTGATTGCATGATTCTTTGGCGTATGGCCAATGCACTTTTTGGTGTGGTCTGGAATTGTAGTCCTAGTAATGATCAAAGAGCTGTGGGTGACTGCCATACTAAACTTACAAAAAGTCTTCCTTGTGGTTATATAACTCACAACATCTCATGGCCAACCCAGTAATTATGGAAGAGGCCTAGGCCTAGTCTCATTCAGTGTTTACAATTATAAACAAATGCAGTCATGGTAAGATGTTATAAGAGGTGGTAAACGTGCTTACTTTGTCGTCACAATGAAAGGCAGGCAAGCCAAGATTCCAACTGGTCATTTCGGAAGGAAATTAGCTACTTTTTCGCATGGTAGAATACCATTTGACTATGAAACTTTGTTTAGTTTGTTTATTAGTAAAATTCGTTCTTCAGACTTAGTGTAGGCAACTTGTAGTTGTATAGTAAACTTAGAAATAGGGACTTATGCGGTGCCCATGAGTCATTCCGTGAGGTTGGGGCACAAAGTGTGACATTTGTGTCAGATTATGAATAGGCTACACTGTATTTGGTGCAAACTATTGTTTTATCTTAATTAATCATCTAAACAGAAAGTAACAATGCAGAACATCCTTCCTAATATATACAACAAATATTACACAATGACATCAAATGTTAATATTGTTTTTTCCTGACATGTTAAACTGTGTTTATATTGCCTTTTTAATAAAGACACTCTCTTATGAACCCCAACTACAAACAGGTTGTCATAATTTACAGTATCTTGGCAATGTGATCAGAACTAGAAATTTCTTTAGCTATTACTTCTGTATATATTCCTCCAAAAAAACTTGAAGACCCACAACTTCAAAATCACAGGAGTAAGGACTGTGTATAGGGAGCACTTGCAACCATCCATACATAGTCCTTTACTGGCGACTAGCCATAGACTTGGTTCCAGTTAGAGGTACAGTAAAGTGCAACTAGGAGGTCATTTGTTAATATTAAAACAATGCAGCGCCAATGAGTACAAAATCAGAATGTAATCATCACCAAATATCATAGTTGGAAGTATGGTTACCTCAGCCTAAAGTAGGCCTAGCCTAAAGTAGGCCTAGCCTAAAGTAGGCCTATCCTAGAGGGCGCCTACCCAATGTTCCCCTAATTCAGTGCTGCCAAGGTTTGATGCTTTCTGTTTCAGTATATCTGGATGATTTGACAATGATTACAAGGTTTGTTATTCCTGGGGTTCAATGTTCTCAGAAGTATGGATGTTCCCAAGATTCAGAAACAACATTAAACATTGGGAACAGCAAACCTTGGGAACAGTGACATAACCCTTCCTTGGCTAGTGCATGCCTTGAACTTTGAGGTATGTGAGTGCAATCATACTTTTCACTTGCCTCAAATTACTGTAAGGAGGGTGATTTCTGCACACATACTGTAGATGAAGAATGGGAGCTCATTTTCATCTATTTAAGTTCAATGTAACAGACAGTCTACCATACTCCCTTATTTCCTAAAGAGTATGATTTGTAGCATACGGTGTTAACTGCTCTTGGGCTCGGAGCCAGTTAATACTGAGGGCGCTCTTGGGGTCACGTCACACAGACACGAAAAAACTTGTCAGAAGTTACTGTATTACTTTCACCAGTATATTCGTCTCTTCTATCATTCACCCGTTTGTTTTTTTGGTGACTAGATATTAAAATCAAGATGAAAAGAAAATAGGAAAAAACCGTTAAGATCACTCTTATGGTTGCAAGTGATATGGACGACGGCAAACTACAAGGTCACCGCAATATACACAGAACGATTTTCATTTTAAATACATTCATATTCGTTTCAGCTACATTTCTTCTTTATAATGTTTTATTTTGAAATAAGTGATTTGATTTACAAACCTAAGCAACAAATACTATGTAAACTAACCCAAGAGAAGATTAGCTGATAGATCTCAAGAAAACGTCAAGACCCAGGTAATACTCTTTATCTCTGAAGCACGAGTACAAAGTTTTGTTTACACTATCAGACGGAACTTGGAATAAACATATAATCCCACCCAGATACGAATTTACACTTCGAATAACTACTACATAGACGGAACAGTTCTTACGTGAATATGACCGCACTACGCCTCGTTCAATTGTCTCTTGTACACCGTTTCTTGTAAACTCAACTCTGTAACATAAATGTGTCAATAATTACTTCTTTACATCGCAAATCATACAAGGAAACTTGCAAATAGATTGAGCAAATCTAGAGCAGTTATACCAACACCACTGTCCACTACCCACTGACCAATTGTTTGCCCTGGACCAACAAACTTTTAGGTCACATTCCATGGCACTACTGACCTGCTCATGAATATTCATACGTAGCTATGGAAACAAATGCAAATCAACAACGTCTGTGTGCTCTCCACTGACGCGATTGCTACGTAGATTGTATCGTATACTAAAGTTGAATTTTAGGTAAAACCAATTCTATTTTATACAAATAATCATCATCGAAATCCAACATTTACACGCTTAAGTACATTGTCTACACAAAACATTCTTTATGGTCTTACAGTTTTAAACATAATTTCGATATCTATTAAGTAGCTTAAAGAACTTTCTTAGCACATTTGAGGTGACTAAGGATCAAAGTTTCTTAGTACAGTATAACACTAAGGGTTTATCAGGCCGCTCCCCAGAGATGGTCGCAACATATAATATCTACTTGACATGGACAATTTTAGCTATTATTCGAGAGGACAAACTATATAATTTACAATTTTATGAGGTAAACTCACCCGAATTATTGTAAATCTGAAGACCACGTCTACTTCACACGGTAATTCGGTAATATTTATCTAACTTTAATCGACAACTTACAATGCGACTTGCTACGCAGACAGCAAAACATGCAGTGAGCATCAGGCGGGCCAACCGCGGGAAAAGTTTTATGGTCAGTTGTTAATGAAACTATAGAGGGCGCTTTCGTTGGAAACGAAGTCACTAACATACGGTACCTTGAAAATTTGGAACTCAAGGCCTGTAGACTTCTGTTTCATGATTGGCTCTTGATCAATATTTATTTCTTATCTTCACTAAAAGTAACTGCTTGGTTTACCCTGAAATGTGCAATATATTGAAGCCACAACTTATAAAAAAGAAATGTTTCTTGATCATTTGATCAATATTGACTGGGTGGTCAAAGTTAGCAACAGGTCAAAAATAGCAGCCCTTAACCTGCAGTAAGTCTACATTTTTCACTGAATTGTGGTCCCATCTCACGTGAAATTACACCAAAGGTGATAGCAACTTCTCTGTATAATTTTCATCCTTTTTTGTGTCACTGATTAGCAGATAACAACTTTTTTGTAGATATTTGTTTACAAGAATTTGGAAACTTTCTTTGAAAATACTGAAGTAGCTATTCTTAAAAAATGGTCATGCAAGGTAACAAATTAAAATCAAAGGATTGTAAGGAGTCTATTTGAAAAGAGACTGGGTTAAAAATATTTAATTTTTAAGGCTAATATTTCACTACAAAAGCAATTTATATAAATAAATTTTAGGACAAAAGTGATATTATGAAAAATTTGAGGATAAATTGGAAGGGGTTGAATATTGGTCATGGAATCTTAATCTGCTGCCCAGTTTTCAACCCTTTGGTACATCTATGGAACCAAAGGTGTTATGCATGAAGGGGAACAGAGTTTTCTTGTCATTTCTCAAAGAATTCATTATTGTCATGTAATTTTCCATAATTTGGAAAAATTATTCTGTCTTTTAGAAAGTATCTTAGAATCAGTAATTTAGCACTGAAATGTGTGTTACTTGTCCCTCCTGACCTTATAAAAACAAAATGAAATAACAGCCAGGTTAAATTTTCTTCAAAACTTCATATAAAAGTTGTTAAAAATGGAACAAAAGTATAAATGACAACAATTTTTATTTCCTTGGTTTTTTCAGTTTGTCTAAAAACTTGTTGAGGGTATAATGAGAAGGAGGATACATACTGTACACATTTCAGTGCTAAATTGAATACTGGTATTAAACATATGTTGAAAATTAGGGAGGTAAATTCAAATTTTCAAGGTAGCCTATAGATGAGGAGAAAGGCCGAATCCATTATTTTTTATTTGGTGGTGGTGTGTTACCATGGACTTACACTATATACATGGACAGAGCATGTAACATGTACGTTCTATCTGTAGATGGTCGTCACTGACTGGGACAAAAAAGTCCCACCAAGATGGCTGCCTTTAACCTACAAGTTGTCTGATTTGACAAAGGTTCTGTAATATTTTAAACAAAAGTTAAACTTGAATGGGAAGCAATATTATATATTCTTGCAATACATGAAGTGATTTTGACCTTACCTTGTCACATATTTCAAAAATATTGCAACTTTCTTGCAAAATTTGGAGTATACTTGAGCAAGTCCAAGCTTTCACACAAAAACATACAGTAGCAGACGGCCATCTTGGTGCACTTTTTCTCACACTACAGTAGTGGCAATGTACCGAGCAGTATGCTCTGTCCATGTATAGGAAGTCTGTATGTGTTACCCATAATAATGTCAAACAAAAACATTTTGAATATAATTCCACTTTACCTGGTAGAGAAATTGCAAGTATTTCTGTAAAAGGTTAAATACTGGTGACCTTGCCCTAGATTTTGACTACTCTTATCACATATCTGCTGTACATGATTGCTGGGTTTGTCTGTAGATTGCTTAAATGGACTATGTTAGGCTTTTACAATAGACCAGTCTGTTGACCTACAGTATTGTGTCATTTTGTGCCCTCTTTTACTTGGTCATTTAAACCTAGCAACTGGGCTAAGTTGTCTGACTGGTCTCCCTCCTTTTGTTTTAAAGTCATCAATACTCGTTAATACTCGTTAATCCCTGTCTGTTAACAGTGTCTTTGTCGTGTTTTAAAAGCTGTCAAAATGCTCACAGCTACTAAGTAGTGTAAACATACTGTGCACCAAATTCCATGTTTTTAATTGTGACATGACAGTCAAATACTAGAGTTTAAAGTGTTTTGATTCACATCACAAGCCTTGCCTCTTTTACAGAGCAAAAACTAGTGTAGTAAAATCAACTGATGAATCAAGTGATTACTTGTATTTACTCAGCAGTTGGTGATATACTGTAGCAAACCAGGTACAATATTAGGTCATAGAAAAGCACTCTATAGGCAGTTTCTCTTGTGCATCTTTGTTTGGCAACTATCACCTCAGTTATATATGGGTACTGCCACAATAATAAATGGTCAAAAGCATACCAAACCTACGCCGTAAACCTATGATGTTTCGGCTGTGTTGCTTTGTGTGAACTTGCCATTTCTGGCAATATGGTAGTTTTTTTGGCTATAAAGTTCTCTTTGTTCCATAAACTTAAAACTAAAACTCTTCTTTTTTCCCTTTCCACAGAAAAATTTGTACTCAAAACCATGTGGCTGCAATATCCAGAGTCATTTCAGTTACACTATTTCTAATTTTTTGGGCCAATAGATGGGTTTGAAGCTTATGTCTCCACATCTGGTAGTGACCTTTCCGTTAAGGTCAATTAGTAACAAAACATCTTAGTGCTGTGCCAGCTGGACATACCCTACTGTTTTACAGTATGTGTTTTTATATCCCACCATCAGCTTTTAAAAATGTGAATGTGTTACCATTTGACCTTTGACCTATTGTGCAATACTGCTCCTGGAAGAAACTTCAGACTGGTCTATTGACATCACATAAAGAGCTTTGTACCTAGGGTTGGGTGATACCATGAAAATATTGGTACTGGTACTGTAAAGTTCACAGAAGCGGTATTGAGGCAGTACCGATTCTCAAATCTTGGGTAGGAAAGTCAGGTGGGAAGGAACCTAAACTGTTCACAGCACCCCTGTTACCCTGAACTTTGATGCAGCTGGGCATATGATTGCATTGTTACCGTGCAGAAACCTCTGCTTTGACTTTGTTTACCACATTCTTTACAGTCATTCACAATGGTAAATAAGACTCCTGTTTCCTATCTCAACCTTTCCAGGGTAATTTTTTCGAGTACTGGTAGTTTTTCAAGAACGGGTATTAGAACCACACCAAATATCTTTGGTAATTTTATTACCTGTGCCTCTAGTACCAATATTCACATCAGTACCAGTATACCGCCAACCCTATTTGTAACTGCAACTTCGTTCAAGCAATGATTTACCATATCCTGCCATGTAAATTACATTTACTTTCTTTTGAAAATAAATAGAACTTTATTTTTTTTTTGACCTGTATATTTTACTTAGATCACTGAAATAATTCATTTCATCCTGACACAGGTGTTGTTAGCCATAGCTGGTAGAATGGCTGCCCCAAAGAGGATCACACAAGAAACTTTTGATGATGTAGTCAAGGAAAATATTGAGGAGTTTGAAATGTCCCAAGAGGAAGCTATTGATGATGCAATGCAACAATTTGCATCTCAAGGAGTAGACTTGAGTAATATTATTACATCCCAAACATCAACAGATGATGAAAAAGGGCAGTCTAAACCTGTGACTGAAAAAATTCAAGAAGCTCTTCAAATTTTGAAGGAAATTTCTTCTGCAGCAACTGTACTGACCGATGATGATAAACAGGATTTGTTGGAAACTTTGCGGATCTTAAGAAAGGAATGTGAAGGTGCTTTCTCTTGCAGATCATTTGCAGCTGTGAAAGGAGGGTATGGTATACTCATTGAACTAATAGGAATTCACAGAGAAAATTTGAATGTTTTACATCATCTCTTAGCGACATTCAATTCTTTCATTAATGGACAACCCGATTTATTGGACGCTGGTGGAACCCAGCTGTTTTGTTCCATTCTGTCTGCCAGTTGTGACAATTCTGACATTGTCTCTCCTGCCATACAATGTGTGAGAACATCTTGTATAAAACATGAGGAAAACAGGCAGGGATATGTTAAAGAAGGTATCATACCAAATTTTATGGAGATTTTGAAGATTCACAAAGAAAAAGCTGCAGTTGTCAAGGTGACGTGTTCAGCTCTTCGTGGTCTTATCGTAGATGATGACATTAGGGTTCCCTTTGGAAAGGCTCATGACCATGCAAAAGCTATTGTGGAGGAAGGGGCTCTGGAAGCCTTGTTTGGTGTTTTAGATGGTAAAGTAGTTACTTATTTTATGACACCTCTTGAATTGCTAGAGTATACATTATTTTTATACTGTATGGTACCCATTCAGTCTTGCACATGAAGAAATTTGTCATTTTTTAATGAAACTTCTGTCTCTCTGAAAGCAAAACAACTGTGTGGTAAAAAGTTACATGTTTTGATCTATATTCAATGGGAATGGGTCAGACTTGGGGCAATTACATCTCAATGTAATCGATTACGATTGCAATTACTTCATATTGTGAGTTTGTGATTATGATTAAGATTACAGCTAAAATTGAAAGGCATTGATTACGATTGCGATTACATTTCAATGTAATCATGATTGCAATCGCGATTACATTTTGTTTCCACATAAACAATGTAGTAGGCAAAACAATCCAGTACCCACAAGTGGAAAAAAGGCCATGGACATTGCTCTAGATAACCCCATGCACTTCTCACTCATTTTAAGCTGGAACATCCAAGAAAGAGGGACCATTACATTTTGTCATTTCAACAGAAGAACCAAGCACTGAAAACATTGTTTAGTAACTTTACTTCTTTGTTCAATTCAACTTCAATGTAATCAGAAATGAAACCACAATTGCGATTACTTTGCCATTGTAATCCATTACGATTGCAATTTCTTTGCGATTTTCACAAAAGTAATCGATTACGATTACTGATTATGATTACCCCAAGCCTGGCATTGGTACAGTACTTATATTCTGCCAGTAACTTAGAACCCAAGGTTGTTCTCTGAAGTTGCTAAACTCTAGTACTGATACAGTAACTTACCCAGGTGTTTGGTGCTTTTCAATGTGTGAAGGTTTTAGTCGTACAAGTTTACTGTAAGCAAAGGGAAACTTCAAAGCATACTGTAAAAACACTTTGATGTAAGAATGCTGTTTCATTACGCAACTAATTTTTTCAGCTATACAGTAACTTAAGGTAGTTTGACCATACAGTACATTGCATTTTTGCAGTTTTACATTCTCATGTACAAAAGTTCAGTGCTTCAGCTCTTACTTCAAATTTTGTTGTACTACGGTAAATTACAAATGAAACGGAACTATGTGAGACTACTGTTTTCTATTTGCACCTGTCTGTTGATATTCAAATCTGAAGTCCAATGCAACATGTGTGTTTTTATTATCTTTTATTTTCTTTTTGAGTGGACATGTAGTTCAGATCTGTCAGGAGTTACTTAGTGAATCAGATCTGTAAGGACTCTTTTCAAGTTGGCACGAAGGGTCTGTGGGTGGAATATAAGGCTTTGGGGCTAATCAAGATTGAAATTTTCACACATTTGGTTATTCTCTGATACAGCTAAAATATAATGAATTCAGGTAAAATGCAAATATTGAAAATATTTGGGAGATTTATTGTCTGTTGTGTTCACCAGTCACCACTTCCACTCCAGTTCTGGTTGCCATGTACTGTTTACAGTAAATCTGTCAACCTTCTACCTTGTATACTTTGTCTCTTTAATAGTCATATTTTAATTTCCTCAGTATCTGATCATTCAGACCAGTCCATTGTTGGTGAGGTGATGGCCACCCTGGGTCGTCTTGCTGTCCGAAATGAATTCTGCCAAAAAATTGTTGACCTTGGAGGCTTGAAATATGTGAGCAGTGCAATGGCTGAACATATGGGCAATCAGGTAAGTTATAGTACTGTAACTTGTAGGGTTGGGAGGTATACTGGTACTGATGTCAATACGGGTACTAGAGGTACAGGAAATGAAAATACAGAAGATATTTGGCATGATACTACTGTAGTACTAGTTCTTGAGAAAATACCAGTACTTGAAATTAGGATGTGTGGATGATTAACAATACTGGTACCAATATTTTCATTGTACCGCCCAACTCTAGTAACTTGGTAATAAGTTTAAACAAAAGGAAAGGTTATTCCACTCAGCAGTTTCAATTTTTCTTCTTCTGTTATGGACTGTAGGATCAAGTCAGGGAGCAGCAGGCTGTTGTACTTTCCTGAGTAAATTTTCTATATGAGATTAATCATAAGTTCATAGACAAGTCCAATGAAGTCTTCAAACCATGATTATCTAGTCCCCCAAAAGGCAACCCAACCCATTGGTGTAGACTAAGGGGGTGAAGTTTCTTGGAATTAAACCCTCCATGGCCCAAGGTTGAAAAAAAAAAATTAAAGACTCCAACAACTTTGGGAAAAATATGCTCAAATGATTTGCCCTACTCCATTTCAGTCCTCATAGGCCTTCAGTATATGCACTTGGTTAAAGTTGATAGAGCGCAGAGTGAACGATATCAGTTTAGTTGCCTTTGTTACAGAGTTGAATGTCGTTTTTTTACATGAAATATTGGCCAAAAGTTACAGTATCTCACCCTTCAGTATGCAGCAAGAGTAGGTGAACTACACATGCACTTGGTTGCTGTATTTACTGTATTAGGGATATAGCCAACAGAGAGTGACATCTCCCCCCTTTCAATGTTGGTTTTTGACTGCATGGTCAAGTGGTTAGTACATCTGACTTGCAGTTGGTAGGTTGGGAGTTGGAGTCCTGGCTGGGTCATACCGAAGACTTTAAAAACGGAACCTACTGCCATTGTGCTTGGTATTCAGTATAAGCAATGAGTGGGGGAAGCAAGCCAGTGAGCCACAACTGGAAAAAAGGCCAAGGCTGACTCGACTTGAACCATTTGTCACATGTCATTAATCCAACCTCCATATTACAGAATCTTTACTCCTGCTAGCAGTCAAATTGATTTCCTTTTATTTGTTGATGCAATTGGGGTGACCTACAGCTGCAGTTGGTAATAAATACTAGTAATCAAGGGACCCTGTTAACTTAAAGGCCTAGTTCTCTCACCCCAAACAGTAACAATTCTCCTACCCTTCTTATTTAAGTCCCTCCCACAATTGTCTTTGTTCATCCTTATCCAGTTACAATCTCAGTTTATTGCTTCAGGGTGAATATAGAAAAACTCAATATGTATAAACAAAACACTCTCAGTACAATTCATGCTGTGTAACATAAGCTTTGGTAATCTGCAATGTTTGGATTAACAGTCAATCAAAAAACTGGGCAAATGGAGAGTTTCTGTACCCCCCTACAAGAAGTGTAGTTTGGGTTGAGAGGATTGGCCCTTTAAGTACGTGAGTAACAGGGTTCTAAAGCAACTGTCTTCTAAATACTCTTTGAGACGTGCAGATTTGAAATCGTTGGATTGAATGTCAGACTTATTAATAGTGATACTATACCAGCATTCAGCACAACCGAGTGTTATTTAAGCATAGCTTTTGAATAGGTTGGTTGGTGGTATCTCTATACCAGTGCCATGCATATAGACCAGTGTACAATTCCCTGATGTTGTACCTGTCAATATCTCATTCAAGGGGAAATGTCCACTATCTTATGAAAAAGTTATTCGAAGAACTTGTTTCAAAGGTACAGTAACTTGGCAATAAAGTTTGGTATCTATGGCAAGAGATATGTATGCAGTTGCAATGGTGCCATGTGTTTATGTCTGTGTTTATGAATGTGTCTGGTACCTTGCTTGCGCATTGCCTTTAGAAGTGTAACTGTAAGAAAAAACTCAGCTTTTCAGTCTGATGTTGTTCTTACAAGTGGATTTGATAGACAATTATAAAGAATTTTGATGAACTAAATCAAATAGCAAAAAGTTATTTGATGGCCATTCATAAGAAAACATTGTTCTTGATGTACTTGAGGCTAGTGGACATATTTCAAGGTACACCAGCAATCACACAGCATATTGCATGGTCCTGCTGAAGAGAAATTCTGGCTTCACCACAGGTTTTGATTACTAAAAAGGTAAATTCAGTCCCCCTTACTTGAATAAATAAAATAGACTTCTTGTGCTATCATTGGCTCTTAAGAATCATTTGACAACAATTTTTCTCAATTGCAGAAGCAAAATTTATGAGGACTAAGCGAATGGTTTTCCCTGACTTTGCAATATTGAAGTCCTTAAATGCAGCATTATTCTTTGAAGAGAAATATGAAGCAAATTGAAGCTGTTGCCTTAAAATAAGTTTTTGGCGTTCAGCTGTTGCCCTCTATTATTGTCTGGAAGGGATTACCTCTACCTTGTTTATGGTTTTAACATTGAGATTTTGAGACCAAGGTTATCTGGTGGGTGGAGCATTGCAATTTTTATCTTCAATCATGTAAAAACCATTCCAATTCAGAAAGCATATCTTTATGTTTAAATGTGCTGGTATGTGTAACTTGATCTCTGAAACCTCAGCAAAAGTGTTATGTTTCATAGCAAAGGAAATGATATAAAAGATCTCGATTTTGCAGGTTGTTGACTGGAACAAAGGTGAATAATCTTGAAATGTAATCTTAAAACTGCTGACGTAGACCCCACAGAGACAGCACATAAAAAAATACACAATCAGCTAGTATTAACAGTAAAGTACTGAAGTTTCATGCGTAAAAGGTACCGAAACAGGCAGTTTTCACCAACAAATTTTTTGAAGTGTCATGGGGTACTGAGATACTGTGCAAAGTTTATGAGGCCAAGAAGGACAGTTGATTCACAATGCGATAAATCCACCACAATGTAGTTATCTGTGACTTCTGAATTACAACTTCACTTCAACTTAGTCTAGGGTGGCTACAGTACTATTGACGAATCTAGTCAGCACTTGTGTTTAGTAACTGTAGGCGGTCATTAGTGGGGTCCATCAGCCTTGAACCGTCTTCATTTATTGTCAACATGAATTTCAAGCCCTCATATTCAGCAAAATTGGAAGGAATCAATACATAACTCAGTGTACAACTACCCATGATACATGTAAGCAAGAAAATTGAAAGATTAAAGGGTGATAGACCCCAGTTACGGCCGACTGAAATCAGACCATCACTTGCTATCTGGATTTGTCTACTGGAAGAAGGCGAGTTTGGTTAAACTACACAGCAAAATACTTGTTGGTAATTATGCCTCCTTTTACGGAATGGTGAAGAAAGTTCTACAGTACTTTTCAACTGAAGACTCTGGGTCAATAGATCTTATGCAACATTCTGGCATCATATGGGAGGTATAAAAGTGAAACATGTGGTCACACCACTGAACTTTGTGTAGAACATGTACGGTGGGCATGCAGCGTGCAGCAGAATTTGTCCCAGTTGTGTAGGGTTTGTTATTCCTGCAAAGGAGGACATGCTTTTTTTTTGCATTGTGAGATCCTATTCATAGGTCAGTAGTGACAACATTATGTGAAGTAGCCCTTTATAAAACTGCCTACCACTTAACAAGTAAGTTAGGTTTTTACTTAATGTTCACATCCACAGTTTATAGCTGCTCCAATGCATAATTGATTTTATCATGCATTTATTGATTTTAGGGTTGGATAGGACACAAGCTGTAGGTGCTAACATCAAGTAGAAACTGGACGTAACTGCCCAAAAGTCTGGTTTTAGACTGTTTAATGGTAGGCACTTTTAGTGACGGCTGTTTCATGTAATGATGGCACAGTGTGTGTAATCACCAATGCTTATTTGATAACCAGAAAAGAAGCTAGCTCTCAAGTTAATGGTACTTTCCCTTTAAATTTAAACATGCCCCACAGTCGGAGAAAAGTTCCTTGGGCAAGAACACTGCTCAGTGTCCTATAGTCTGATTGGCAAGTATCCCAGGAAAGTCTACACAAAGTCATATTAAAAGTAGTAGATGCATTCAGGCAAGGAACTAAAGAACAGCTAGCCCACTGGACAAATAAAGAAAAAAAAAGAATTTGTGGAAGCCTGTTTGAAGCTACATTATCTCTTCCCTTTCTCTCTTCTCCTTTTTCCTACCTCTCCATTTCTCCCTTTCTTCTTTCAGTAATTTTCCCTTTTTCAAGCCAGTGAATTGAGCTGGTTTTTCCCAATGAAACCAAGCAGGGGCCCTAGGTGTTGTTCCTCCTTTCCCCCTACCCGTGGCAGAAATTCTGGGCCAGGTCCTCAGCAACCCCTCCTGAATTCACCTTTAAGCAATATAGACAAATCCAAACTGTCAAGTGATGGTCTGATTTGGTCTGCCATAACTGGGGTCCATCAGCTTTAAAGGTAAAGAGCAGTCCCCCAAACTAATTTTGAAGAAAAAGCTAAATAACACAATTTTTGTCTTATTTCACTTCAAAGTATCGGTCATTACATTTTATGACTTTACTTTTGCATATTGAAGGTAAACCAAACAGTTATCTCCATTAAATTTTACATTTGAGGAGATAGAACATTGTCACATGACTCCCAACAGCCAATTGTGAAACTGAACAGTCTACTACACTACTTCAGTTTGGGATGACTGCTCTTGCCCTTTAGTCTTTTGACATAGATGGATGTTTACTAAAATACCTTTTGATGATTCCTTCAATTTCACTGATATGAGAGTTGAGAATTGCATGTAGGCAATGAAATTAAGATGATTTAAGGTAAAGTATGATTGACCACACTAATGGCTGTCTACCTTAGCTGCTTGGATTAGTCTGTACTCCATCTTTCTCTCAGATTTATACAGTATACCTCACTAGGAGGAATGTTTCCTTGTTGCAAAATGTTTGATAACTGCCAAACACACCCTGCAACTTATCCCAGGCAATTAAGAATATTACATAAAGGGATATGTAGGTAACTTTGAAACCTACCAGCTGAAACATTCACTATTGATATTCATATGAAGAGTTGTAAAGACTGAAACTGTGACACCTAAAAGTGCAGGTTTTCTTGTTTTGTTGAGAATTTTGTTTCCAATTATACACTTCTTTTCTACCAGGGTTAATTGCTTGAAAGCAGGAAACACATACAGTATTCCAATTGAGTGTATATAGTCTATCTTTATTCAGTAACCATGGAAATCTAACCCAACAAATTGTGACTAGAATTCTAAGAGTCACTTCAAATGGAAGTCATGCATTCACTAGATTGAAAGGATAGCATGAGTGTGAACAGAATAGACACATTAAACTCTTGGTAAACAAAAGCATGACATTACGGAATATTAGCCTTTAAGGAGATCTGTCATGGCTACCACAGTTTTAAGGGGAAAACTGCAACTCCTAATTATGGTACCCGACCACTGGTTCATTACCCCAATTAGCTTCTTCAATGAGCAGCAGATTTGATTATCATTCTGGTACAATAGAAGCCCAATAACTTTGGGGTTCAAATAACAACTTACAACAAATCTTGAAATTAGTGCTGGCAGAAAGGGAATCAAATTACTTAAATTGTACTGAAGGACTACATCCCCTTTCAGCTTATTCTGAGATAAAGTGCTATCGAATGTCAACCTTCATGGTCATTTTTAAATGCTAAAATGGGCATATAATTGGTACTGAGAACAGTTCCTGACGAGATTGTGCTAAGGGCATTTTATCTGAAATGTGAAAGTTTTAGTTTATGCAATTTATGACCCCCCTCCTTTGGGAGCCAAGATGAGTAATCAGAGGCCGTGGTGCCAATTTTGAAGTGCAAGCGCTAATCATTGAAGCGGCCCAATATGTCCAATAAAAAAACGCAGTTTAAGGCATCCCAAAATGCAGTTCAAGGTGGCCCAAAATGCCCACAGCTAAAAAAGTGCAGGAACTAAAGCCCCCCCCCCTGTCCGTGGTCCCTGGTAATAAGAAATCACTACTACACAGGTTTAAGGGAAAATGAATTAATAAAAAGAGACTTTGTCCTATCTCATGAATGGCTGAAGGATATCATGTGACAATTTTTTCCTCACAATTGATAAATTTACTAGGAGTTATTGCTACCTTGAACATGTAATGCAGTACTTATGTCCCAAAATATTTTGAAAGATATTGGAAAGAGAAATAAGAACATTATGAGATATATTTGCTTTTTTGAAGCAAGTTCAGCAGTGATTGTTGCCCTGTAGGTTATGGTGTGTGTTTCCAAACTGTTTTACTCTGTGGAAAGGATGAAATCCCTTTTATGAACTTCAAAGACAGAGAACTTATTGTAGTAGGAAGGGATTGCATTACTGGTTACATAAACAGTGACAACACCTTCAACCTTTGAAACAATAGGTTATAAGTGGTAAGTGTCATTTTGGGGTTAACAGAGATGGTGATCAAGTGTAAGAAAAACAGGTCATTTTGATAAAAGCTGGAGTGTTTGTCCTGACCTCAGATAAAAAAGAAGAAAAATATTTTGTGATTCAGGCAAGCAGATGTAAAGGAAAAATGCAAGTACAGTACCTCAACTTGGATTAATGAGATTAGATAAGATGAGATAAGAAAACTTTATAGCTCCATCATGGAAATTTGAGTACTTGCACAAGCACAGAAAAAACAATATAAAAACCGGGTCGGTCTGGTCAGTTGAGACTTGCCTGATGGGCAGACGGATGGACGGAGTGACGAACAGAGTTTTACTGCCCAGTTTCTATGGCTCTTGAAATCATGTGACAGTATTTTTCTGCACCCAATTGCAAAAGTCCACTGCTTGATCTATGCTGGATATGCAATATAAACATCTTGAAAACAGATTTGGAAAAGAAATAGGATCAAATTTGTGACATTTGCTGTTATTTTCAAGTAAGTCTAGGGCAACTTCTTTTGCCCTTTAAAACTCTTTACAGAGTGAGAGGCAAAGCACTTCTGACATGTAAGTGCTCTGTTTATTTTGCAGTGATTTGGTTTGATGTAATCTCGGGAAAACGTCAATTAAAAGTTCAACCACAGCTAATTTTGTCACAAATACTTCCCATCTGTAGGGGCTATTGGCCAGTTCAAACATTGCTTTACTACAGGCACCAACTCAGGGCATGGAAGCCTGATAGGAAATGTTCCAGTATAGGAAACAATGTACAGTTTGTAAGAATACCATACCACACAAGTGATCAGTTGTTTCCTCTTAGAAATTATCCATTGGGTCAGTATACTCAATATGAGAAATTTTGACCCCAGATTTTTCATGGAATGGTGCAATCATCAACTTAGGTACAGTAAACAAAGTTATCATTTTGGTTTTAACCAACAAACATCAATGTATCACATTATTAAGTAATAGCATAAAAATCGCTTCATAGCTCGCAGCTTGGGAAGAAACACTGCTCTTTCAGTTTGCTTCTCAAGCAGACCAATAAAGCAAAAACATCTGAACAAAGATTTGAACTACTTGCAAAATTTGAACATATAATTGCTTCCTGCCTTCTTGCTTCATAAGAATGGTTCAATACTAAGGCTTGTTGTGTATGTGATGGTCTTCTGGACAAATGTGGGTTTTTCCATACACAATGTGCAATATAAGCATGTGCACAAAGTTCTGGTGTTGAGCCCTTGTTTGTATGGTTGCCCTACATGAGTAATTTTGAATGACAGACCCCTCCCTGTCACCCCCCTCCCCCCCTCCCCAAGCCATGCTACACTCATCAGAGACCATCTCATCTTAATTTCTCATACTGCAGGTAATGATGAAACAGATAATAACCATGACGAAAGCGATTGCCGGGAATGACGATGTCAAAATAGCCATTGTCGCAGTTGGCGGGGTTCCCCTCATTTTACAGGCAATACAGACACATATTAGAGTGGCACAGGTAATTTGTTTATATCACATATTTAAGCCAACTAGACAGACTTTTATTTGCATGTTGATTTTTGTGACTTTTGCAACTGGACATGAAAATTTTGCATCTGATATTAAATCACAATGTCACACAGACAAATATGGAGGTTTATTTTTGTCACTATTTAACTTTTATACAAGGTCTGTTATAAAATAAATGTGACAATCTACATTAGCAAGAATGTCTTACTAACACTTCGCTGTTAATTGCTATTCTTACTTGAGCCAAAAATTCGCAGAACATTTTTCATCTTGATGTACTAGCTTAAAATTGTAAACAAGAATTGAAACTATAAAATTGAGAAATTTTCAATTCTAGCATAAATGTGGTAGATACTTCCATGATTCCTACCAGTATCAGTTTTTGGAGGGTGGGGTTTGAAGTTAAAGAAAGTATTTGTTGAGAAGTATGAGATATTTCATCTTGTGTACTGTTTCTTTCACTCTGAATTAAATCTCTAACATAGGAAAACAAAAATATGAAACAGTTGCAGTACTGTACAATCAGCCATATTTTGTCATTGGAGATGGAGATAAGTTATTACTGGCATGAGAACACGTGAACCAGGGAGTTGCTAGTTGAACAGAGTCCACAACTTTTTGATCAATTTGTGAAAACATTTAGAGTGTACCTCAAGTCAAAAAATTCAAAAATATTCATACTAAACAGCATGAAAAATGAATGCTTACAGCCCAACTTCCATCTTCATAGGACTTTCTTGGGTTGAGATATGAAATGTTGAAACTTAATCACTTAAAGTGTACCTCAAGTCAAAAAATTCAAAAATATATATTTAAGAAAATGAAAAAAGACTTGTAACAGTCCAACTCCCATCTTCATATGACATTCCTGAGCTGAGATATAAAATTTTGAAGTTTATTCCCTTAAAACAAATTGGTCTATTGCATAATAATTTGTGACTTTCTTGTTGCACAACTCCCATAAAACACTTTGTTTTTCTTTAAAATTAAAAATGTTTTTATGACCTTGAACACTTCCTGTTTGCTTGCATAGCATGTTGCACAAGGAGGGCTGAATTAATTACACTACCTCATAAGAGTAAGAGTGCTTGGTACAAGGTGCAGTAACGTTCGGAAAAACAAAGAAATACAAAGATTGTAATTTGAGTAGTACAAGAATGACATCACAAATTATTGCGCAATGTACCATTTTAATTTGAGTGAATAACCTTCAACATTTAATATCTCAGCTCAGGAATGCCCTATGAAGATGGAAGTTGGACTGTTAGAATTTATTTTTCATGGTCTTTAATATATATTTTTGAATTTTTTGACTTAAGGTACACTTTAATACAAATAAGTCTGTCGTGCAATAATTTGTGACTTTCTTGTCGTACAACACACATTACCTGCTTTGTTTCCTCTTAAAATTAAAAATGTTTTCATGACGTTGAACATTTCTTGTTTGCCAACAAAGCATATTGCCCAGAGAGGGTTTAATTAATTACATCCCCCCATAAAGAGTAGTGCTATCACATCTTGGTACAAGGTGCAGAAACTTTAAGAAAAACAAAGAAATACAAAGATTTTAATTTGAGTAGTACAAAAGACATTACAAATTATTGTGCAATGGACCATTTTAATTTGAGTGAATAAACTTCAACATTTTATATCTCAGCCCCAAAAATGTCCAAAGAAGATAAGAGTTGGACCATTAGGATTCATTTTTCATGCTGTGTAATATACTATATGTTTTTGAATATTTTGACTTGAGGCACATTTTAAAGACAGTGGCAGTTTTTTTACTCAGGGTTTAAGAGGGGCAACCTGTTTTTTGAGTAAAGTGGTCCCCTCTTGCACAGTACATATATAGTTGTCATTCTCTGAAAATAAATATTCATACTCTAAAAATTCATGGGTCTTCAAATTTGTACTTGTAATATTTTTATAAAATTAGAGGAATATTTCTTTTTTCAAAAGACATTCAGACTGTTTGATGTCCTTTGAAACAAGTTAAATATAAATGCTCCACCATTTAACATTACTCTTCGTCGAATTCACCAATACAAATCATATTTCTCGTAAATCCTGACAATTGTATCCCAAAACTGTTCTGTATGGTGGCATATGTTTATTGCTACAGCATAAATGCTGTGAGCAGCACTTTATTCTCTCATAAACGTTACTTTCACCAGTGGAGAGCCGTTGTGTTGCTCTCATCAACTTTAATACATACGTGCATAGCTGATATTTTGCAATCTATGAAAAAATAGTAAGCAATTAACCAGACCTTTATTTTTGAGGCATGCCAGTGTGATTTCATGCCATCACTCTGCTCAAAAGTCCTGTTGGAAGTCCTTTTTACACACCTAGATGAAGAATGGTTACTATGATAATGGTTAATATCAAAGTTTCATATTAAAAACAGTATACCTACCACACTCCTTAATTCCTGATTGAGTGTGATTTGTAACACACCAGGAAAATCTAAAGCGGAAGGTTCTGTACAGTGGCCTGCACCATTTAGTGCTATTCATGGAATGAAATCTCAGCAGTTATAATATGAGAGTGCCAACTTGATTGTAACTTTGAACCCAATTTGAAATGAATTGAAGCATGCTGATTGAGCTTAACGCTTTCATCTGCAAGGGGGTAAGTGAGTATTTGTCCCTTCCCCATTTCCAGGAGATGGTGGGTAAAATATCCCCCTCATTTCATTTCCATAAAAATTAGGAAATTATCAATATTTTGGTTTTTACTTAAAAAGAAGGCACTTTTGAGGCAATGTTTCAACTTACATAAATAATTGGCCTGTAAACCCCATCAAATTGCACCTTACTGGGGCCTTGAAGCAAGCCTTTGTCCCCCTAAAACCACCCTTAACTTAAGCCTAGGGCAGCATCAAAGTTTGGGGTTTAGCAGTGATAAATTCTCCCTTTTAAGTGTTGCTAGCAAAATCCCTGACTTTAGTACCTCTTGAGGTGGCCAGTGACAAATATTTTGCTGGCAATGAATCAGTATTTTAATGGAAAGGTTTCGAAAATTAATGATACCATGTTCCTGTAAAGATTGTGATCAAATTTTCTTTCTTTGTCTTTTTGTGATAGGTGTGTGACGCTGGTTGCAGTGCACTGGCAACCATATCTCTGAGAAATCCAGATAATGCCAACATTATAATGGGTAGTGGTGCAGCTGAAGTCATCGTCCAGGTTATGGCAGTTCATCCTCAAGACGTTGCAGTTCAGGTTCTGTAGTTATTATCTCAACAAGTTGAGCTATTTTCATGGCAATCCATCCATCTGTCTGTCTGTCTGTCTTTCTGTCTGTCTGTCTGTCAGTCAGTCAGTCTGTCTGTCTGTCAGTCTGTTTGTCAGCATTGGAAAAAAGTCTTACTGTCTGTGTGTTCTTTTTCCAGTTCTGTCAAAGTGGGTTTAATATGTCAAAACCTATCTCAAGGGCTTGTAAATGGTATGGTAACAGCAAGTATTTCAAATGTCACATGGAGTCATGACCAAAATTGCAAAGGCCATCAAGGCTTTATGGTTATGTCCAACTCTTTATGAATTTGACCTAAAAATGAAGTGGATAATGGATAATCATGACTGTACTTTCAAAGTACAGTATGTCACAGTTCATTTGTGGGTCAAAAGAAGTCAAACAAAAAAAAGCTGAAAAAGTGAAACACCACAAGATCCTGAAGTCCTGAGAATATTTATTTCAAATTTGGGAAGTGTTCAGTAAGTGATGGGTCATTATGGTTGTACCATGTGAAATATTTCAAAGGTCACCTGGGGACCATGCAGAGGGGAAACAGTGAAAAGATATAGAGACCTTCCACAACTAAGGAGGTCTAGAGTTCAACTCCTGTGTGGGTCATACCCAAGACTTTACAGAACCTACTGCCATTGTGCTTGGTGCTCAGCAAAGGCAATGGAGTAGGGAAAAGAAGCCAGTGTGCCACAACTGTTGAAAAGGCTCTGGTTGACCCAACTTAAACCAGTCAGTTAAAAAACTTGAGCCATAAACCTTCATCTAACTAAGTAACTCCACTTACATAGTTGGGAAATGTAGTGAATGCTCAGATATTGGTGGAACATCAAAGTTGTACTTTTGAAGTAAGGTCAAAGGTCATTCGGATGATATCCAAGCAGGCCTAATCAAAGTTAGAAAGACTGTTCATATTTGTCTTGTTTTTTATATTATATTTACTCTTTGGAAGAAGATCAAAGGTCTCTTGAACAATTTATTGTTAAATAAGCCAACAGCTTCCAGAAAATGTGTGTGAATCTTATCAAAGTTTGCAGGATTACTGACTGGGATGTTGGGCCATCAACGTGTACTTTTGAAGAAGTAGAGAATTGTTTTGAGAATCATCAAACACTTGAATCAAACAAAAGCATTTACCCTCTAGGGGTACTGTTAGTTTCTTTTTAATTTGGGCCAGAGTATTCAGTAGATGTTAGATCCTTAAAGGTGTACATTGTGCTGATGTAAGATTTCATTTGAGGTCACAAAGGGGTAGATAGTGACATGCATAACATTGCTTTTGTATAAAAAATATGGTTGTGTTAGATGTTGTCATAGTTACCGTTTTTTGATTAGCCTAATATACTGGCTTATAGATAGCACTGCATATTTTTCAGCAGAACTACTCATAGTAAGTGCCTACAATCATTAAAACATTTATCTCAAGCTGTACAAACAATTAGCCAGTGAACCACAACTGAAAAAGACAAGGACCCGCTTGGCTTAAACCAATCAGGTAAAAAGCTGGGCAACTTGCATTTGCCACTGCTGTAACAATTAACATCTGCAGCATTGAAGGAATTGCAGTAGGCTACAGTAGATCTGGACCTCCCACAGATCCTGGTTTGGTATCCCTAATTAGTACTGTAAAACTACAAGTGGTAGTTGAGCTATGGCATCATTGGTGCTCTTGTCCTGGTTAGCTTTCACTCCTACCTGATCTGTCACTGAGATAGGGCATGCTCTGTGGATCATGAAATCCTTGGTTGTGAGTTGTTAAATCTGCCAGCTTTCAGCTAGATGTCAAAGGATTGTCATTTTATTTGATAGGAGTTTTAAAATCCAATGGGAGATGCAGTAGTTAGTCTCCTTCCTCCTCATTCTTGTGGAAAGCTGTCGAGACTTTGGAAAACAGCTGTTTCAATACATACATTGTTTGCACAAACCCCGATCATCCTCTTTACAAATATGGTTGCTTTTTCTGCAACTTGTCTTGCATTGAGAGTGCACCCTTTCAAGACCAGAGGGGTTTCCCATGCACTCCTTTTCACATCCTGTTCAGAAGATGATAGAGGTCGATAAAACAAACATTTGAACAAAAAAACAACTGGCACTTTTGTGTGTTTCCCAGAGAGAGGCATGCCCTCAGTTAACAAAACTTTGGACCGACTAATTACTGATGTTATCTTTTTGAAAAAATTCAACTCATGTTGAAGTCCATCACCAAGTTGCATAGTCCTTACAAAACATACTAGAATGGAGGTACAGTACACAGGTCTGGAAAGAGTAGGCTGAGGCAGTGTTGAGTGATAATTAAATGTTGCCTAGAATGTGGGTATACATACCACTTTGAAATATTTCCTTCTTGTCAGCAATTTAACTGGTTTTGTTGCCTGCAGTAGGACTTGGCTGCAAGACTTCCTTAAAAAGTTATAACTAGAGGGATCCGCACTTGAGATTAATGATAAATTTCTTCTTTGCTATTAAATTGGGTAGAGAAGTGTTTTAGTGTGTAGGTGTATTTCACAGACACTTTATAGCTGTACACTGTTCACTTTCCAAGGAAGAAAAGTTCAAAAAAGGAAAGTTTTTTTTTGGATAGCACAATGTAACAAATTGAAGGTTAGCTTTACAAAATGATATTCAATTGACACAGAGTGACAGTAATCACATTACATTCTCTGTAGAACCACTGAACAATGAGTTCAAGGAAAGTTGTGACCCATTCAGGTCCAGTCCTTTGGTCTGGTAGATTTTACAACAAATATTTATTTATGTTGACACACTTTGACAGAAGAAGCTACTGGACAGTGCTATCTCAACAATGTCTGGAACTGAGTTGCAGTTACCGTAAGGCCTTAAGTACTGAAAGCCATGGAAAACCTTGTGAAGACTGTCAATGCTCAACTGGACTGCATTTCAAAACATATTACATAGCCTCTCAGGGAGAAAAGACTCATAATTTGGGCCACATGCGCTGGCGAACTGGAATTAGAAAATGTTGTTGTAAGAGATGGTGGTGGTCTTGTATTTTTATCGGTCTATTTTTATATCAGGTACTGTTTAACACATCATTGACATGTATAATTGACTTGATGTGTCAAGCAAAGGCACATCTTGTTCATGACTTGCATAGACCAACCAGAGGTCTTGATGAAGGTATTCCCTTGCACATCCGAAATAAGGAATAAGTTAACGACGTCTTTGCGAGGTTTGCAGTGAATCTTACAGCCTACTACATATTTCGAAGATATTAGGGCGTAATGATCATAGGTGCATGTTTGACATTGTGTTTGTGACCCGTCAGGGTGTTTGTTTGGGTTTGGAGTTCTTTAATTTCTTAATGCATCCTCCTCTGTACTTAAAAAAAGTTTGCTTGATCAGTGGCTATTCACACTCAGAAAAACACAAGAGCATGTTTGCTTTCAACTTTGTGTGCTGTAGTGAACACATTGTGGAACTTGTTGCATAATGTAGATAGGACTAGATTTGTTTCGTAATCTGGTGTGGCTTTGTTCGGTTTGTCTGTTTTCACCACGTCATTTCATGAGCATGTAAACATGTAAAAAGCATCATAGAACTTTCATTGATACAGCTGCATGAGAGACTTGATGTCAACGAAGGTCGAGAGGTTGGTCAGTTCAGTTTTGTAAGTTGTGAGCTTTCGGTTGGGGTTGTAGCTCATTTCAGGGAGCAAAACTCCTTTGGGAGTAAACGATTGTATAAAGGGAGGCTATGTTGGACTTCCGTGCAAAGTCTTCAGTTCTAGTTTGAGTCCTGTGCTGATATTGACCCATGTGATGTACAGAACACCTCTTTTCATGATAGTGAAATGGCACTATGTTACATCAAAACAAAAAAATTTTTATGCATCCTGTTGTCCATTATGCATTTACATAGATAATTAAATTGGTTATTTGAACCCATAAAAGTCCATTTGAGTTTAGGGCAGAAAATATTATGGCATTTTGATATCGTGATGAGTCCGTCCAACTCGTGAGGTTTGAAAAATTCTACAATAAAAGAATAAATTGGTTACATGTTGGTGTCATAGTTGTTTCCACATTGATCCTCTACAGTTTGTTGTTTAGATGGAGCTTTAAAGACACATCTAAAACAAATGTGTTAGTGTCAGCTAGATGGGCAGTTATGTAGGCATCTTACATGTTTTTCAAGTTCAAATACTGTTCATTGCCTCCTTTATGATTCTGCCAAAGTAAGTTTTTCAGTAAATATTCTATTCAACTAAATTATGTCCATAAACACAGGAATGTTCAATTACCCTTCGTGGGATGCAAGAAAGTTTTACTTGAACTTGAGGAATACAATGTTGTAAATTCCCAGTTACAGGCTAGGCTCAACTCAATTGAAATCCAAAAGCACAAAAATGTATGTGAGCACATCTCAAGACGGTGACATCATTGGAGGCACTGTTAGCAACACTGTACCAGGGAGCTCACAATCATTGAATCATGTGCATGGTAACGCATGTTAGGGAGTACACCATTGCAAACATGGGTGCTATGATAGCATTGAGCAAGACCAGTGACTACATTGTGATTTAGGTGTCTTTTCATGATGACTGCTTAGTATTTGCAAAAGCACCTTCACCAAACAGCTTACATGTAGTGGGGACCTGCCTATAGTGGGGACGTGCTTGTTATGGATTGTCAATAGGTGTTCATACTGTAGCTGTTCTGTATAGCGCTCTGACTGTGTCCTTCTTGCATAAAAACACAACTGTCTTGACTCACATGCACATGCACATGAACATATTGGCCAATGATTTGCTTTTTACCCCTACCACGGTCTGTGCCTTGTGCTCTGCATGTTGAATGAGCATTGTGATGTAACCCTTTTCATGAAGTTGCTAAGATAAGATAACTTAACTGAGTGTCACATCAGTTCCACATCTAGATGTGGGTTCTTAAATAGGGTGGATTTGAGCTGCCAATTTTGTCATAAAAGTCAGGTGACTTGTTGTGGCATTTTTCGAAAATGCATTTTTATCGTTTCTCATCAAATATAATTTATGCCGAGTTGCACTGGTTTTAACTGGGATATGAGATGTTATTTGTAAAATATTGTATCGAATCTTGGGATATACAAAAGTTCTTGTGGCCATGTCATGCCCACTTTAAGTCACCTCTTAAAACAGGCAGGATAGTAATACCATGGACATATTCTGCAACACCAGCCCACAGGTGGCTCCATCCACTGAAAAAGAAAAAACTGTGTTTGTTCTTTGGTTTGACAAACATGGGGACATGTTCTCCAGGTGCTCTGCTTAATTTATCAGGAATCATAAGGCACCTGCTTAACAGAATGTTTCTACATATCTAATATTTCATAAATGTGTAAAAAAGACATTTTTCTGGATAACTTAGAAAGAAAAATAAAAATTTTTGATTAGTTATGCATTTTGAAGTTCCTCAAGTATTTGAAATACCTGCATTGCTAATAACTGTCATTTTTTTCCTTCACCTTATAGAAGAGTGCATGCATGGCTGTTCGGAATCTGGTGGCGAGAGCCAGAGAACATTGCAAGGCATTCCTTGAAGTAGGGGCAGAGGTGCTGATCAGGAATGCTTTGAATATACCAGACTGCAATGATTTGGCAAAGGCTGCTTTGAGGGATCTTGGCTGTAAGGTGGAGCTCAAAGAACTTTGGAAGGGAGAGAAGAATCCTTTAGAGGTATCTTGACAAAAAATCTGAGGCTGATATTTTCATCTGGATTTTCATGTCTTCTGTGTTTGTGAAAATGAAGGATTGTTTATCTTCTGCTAAGTGTATTTGAATGAAGAACAATTGCAGTGAAGCCAGTTTAAATTGATTTTTTCAGTTAAATTCCTGAATGTACAGTTCCAATTTGTGTGAGGCTGTGGTAAGATACCAGTGTTGGTGCATGTTGCAATGGCAATATGGCAATACAACAGGGATTGTCTTAAATTTGGAAAATTTAATTTCCTATTCATGAAATTGCTGCTTCAAGCAGGATGTGAACAATGAAATGAATATTATTTATTTAGATATTGGAAGTTTGGATTTTGCCAGCACTCTTTTTAGTCACAAGGTATAAGTCTCTTTACCTCAATGGGCCAGTTTGAAGACACTTGAAGGAACAGTATTGTGAAATTGGTCAGAAGGTCAAGCGTTAATATGTTTTGCGAGTTAAAAAATCAGTAGGAGGTCTAAGCCATGAGATGGACACATCCTTTGAAGTTTACAAACCATCATTCACCTAAAGTGGTCCTCTGTAATCTTCTGCTTTCTCCCATCAGCTAGCAGGAAGACTGTTTGCTCCAACTTGCAGAATAATTGATTTCTTTTTATTTGCTTATGCTAGGAATTGACCCCCAGTTGCATTTGGTACAGTAATTGATGTCAATACAGGGTCCATGTACAAATGCCTGATTCACCATGCATGTGGTTAGCAGTGTTCTAAAGCAACTGTCTTCATAATTTATGTTGTATTTCATATACAGCAGAGTGGAAATGAATGATTATTCACTGAAACAACTGTAATATGTGCATGGATAGTTTACCCTTGGTTTGTAAGTGAGTATAGTATTTCGTTTTGGTGGCTATGCACATGCAAACGTCCTCCAAATCCTCGGGATTAACAAACCAATCCTGAGTGAGGAATGCGTTTATATGAAAATTTGGTGACATCATCCTTTCTTAATCCCAACTATTACAAAAAAAAAGAAAAAAAAAAAATAATCAGGAGTGTGGTTCTGTGGAGTGAAGTTAGGTCTACATTGCTTTTTTGGTGTAAAAATATGAATTTAAACTTGCTGTTATGTTGAGCCAAGTCCAATTTTTGTTTTGGGCGGCTGTTCGGATTTTTGCTTAGTGTTGTATGCACATTCTGCATGAAAACAAGGAAACGCTGTACACCATGTGCTGAAATTTGTTTGTGTATCCCATGCCATGGCCTGCAATTCCATGTGCCAATGAATAACAGAACTGGCTTATTCTAGGGTTACTCTTGCTGCTAGAATTGATTAGGACCTTTTAGCCAATGTTACCCGAGGAAAAGGCATTTTCTTGGGTGAAGCTTGTCTCTGTAATTGCGGCAGTTAACCCCTTTCAAAACCATCCTTGTTGCTCTATTGATAAAATAGTCTTTGAAGGGTGCAAACGCCTTTAACTTTATTGATCTCAAGATACCTGGAAGATACAGGAAGTTCTCTGATAGATTCTGGATTATTAGTTGCTACCTTGACATGGCTAAAACTTGCCATTCGCTTCTAGCGTCATGTATCATCACAGCCACACTCACGACTTGTTTCCGATGAATATTTGTTATTAATTAATGATACTTGATTCTGGCAATGAAGAAATACTGGTTTGTTGAATTTCACCTTGTTAAAATATAAGCTTCTTTCTAGCCTGAGGAGCAGACCCTATAGATGGTGCTCTCTCAGAAACCATTATACACCTACTTTATACATTCTATACTACAGTCTGCCAATTTTTCACTGAGCTTTCATTTACAAGTATCCCTGATAATCAGGGAAAATTAGTATTCATGAGGTCACATGGTGTTCTCAGCTATTGACTGTTCATGGTCATCAACGACCAGCAACGGTGCAAATAGTAGAATATTGTGACACCATGGAAATGAATGTAATTATTATGTATGGGCTATAAATGGTCAAAGTTATCCTTGTAGTAAAAAGTCATGCCAAATGTAGTTATATTAGGTTTATTACTTTGGAAAATCTGTTAGCTACTACAGTTTCTCTAGGTATAGGCCATTATAAAAGCCAGTCAACTGAACAAAGTGTTTGGCTTACACTGACTGTACGCTGTAGCATAGGCCTACATCTCATCTTAGTTGTCAAATCAGTGGAAGAATACTTTCTGAAGGCAAGACATAACTTCACCACAGGTCTACATCTAGCAGAGAGTGTGAGTTTCAAATGTATATCATCTGCGTCAACGTTGTATCTTATTTTATGATATAGCAATTGAAGTGACAAAATACTCCCCCATATGATAGCTTATTGGAAGCTAGGGTAATATGTAAGCTGATGTACCTGGTAAGAGTACACAGATCATTAAGCTGTACATCATTAGTCGGCATGCTGCATTTACATACAACATGTAGCATACTAATACAACAGTGAAAAGTTTTGTCTTTTTGCCAGGCAACTATTGGATGTGTTGACTTCACTCCTTACCAACACTGATGCTGTGTGCATTCATAATCATGAAGTTATTTTTGTCTCAAAAATGAGATCAGCTAGAAGTTGGCAGGTTGTTGTACTGTATTGCCTTCATGATTCATCCATATAATTTATGGTAGTGGTAAGCCTATATTAGAATTGCTGAGCTGATAAAAATTTACAATAACCTGCTTACAGCAGGCTAGCTTCTTTCAAGAGTGTGCTATTTAAAAATGAGTTTGATAGAAGTTTGGTTATTATTAAATTGTATGTAAAATCTATGCATTTTAAAAATAAGTATGCAAATGTCTTAATCATTGACTTTTCAAGTTAAATTTCCATGTGATGGTATTACTGTAATGACATTATGACATTCCATCAGAATGGTTCTAGATATTGTCATAGTTCAAATGCAATGTGATAGCTATATTATTATTTTGCAGGGTAACATTGAAGAACTTCCAAAACGAAAGAATTACTGCATGAGGTAGATTCTTTTCACTTTTAATTTATAGAATTCAATTCAGCTTTGAATATTTCCATATTTTAAGAAATAATGTGACCAGTTCTGTAGTAAAGACTTACAAATAATATTTCAAAAATTCCTCGTAAACCTGTAATGGCAGGGTCTGGTTCTTTCAATGTGACTTCTCAAGTTTAAGCCTCATTCTGCAACATGCTGTATGATTCTGAGTCTTTCAAATAGCAGCGTCTGAAAATGTTTGTTTTGCAGTTAGTTAGTTAGACAGAGTTTTACGGCCCAGTTTCCAACCTATTGGTTTTGTAACATACATATTTCTGTTTTTACCCCCTGGTTTTTTAAAAACTGATAAAACTTATTTTTATCAATTTCATCATACCATTGCAAAAGAAGGCAGACACCAAAATGCAATCCTTCTCCTAAAGTCCTCCCAACCCTCTGGCAAAGGGCCGTTAAGCGAAACTAAAACTTTCACTGCTTCTCAGAAGAAGTTATTACATACACTGAAGAACAATACGTTAGCAACTTCAAGGACTTCAGACCATTTACATTATTGGTATGTCATGTATGGCTCCATTCAACACTGCATGAAAAAAACAGATACTACACATGATCTTAGCCAAAAGGCACAGAAGCCATCAAACTCTAACATTTACTAAAGGACAGTGACTGAAAATGCAATCCCACAAGACTTTGTACTTGCTATTTGGAAAATGACCTATGGCAATGCTTCTAGGGATAGAATATTTGTCTGATGCCTACTCCAGTTTCTACTGCACTTTTGAGATTTTCAACAAGAAAGCTTCATTGTCCACCTATCACGAGTGATGATTTAAAATTTGTTAAATTTCTTAATGCCTCAGCAATGGCAGAAAAGACATTTTTGATGGTCAAGTTCTAAACCTAGGATCCACTGTCTTCTAAGGGCCTGGTTGAGACATCAGTTGTTGACAGAGTACTTTTCCATATATTGTGATAGGCTTTAGCCTTTTCATGTTTTAAAGCTGCATTTCTGGATCACACTCGCATCTTACCTCAAGTGTTTAGTTCCATCAGATTAAGCCAACTGCATGGTTATGTGGTTAGAGCATCCAACATGCAGCAGGGAGGTTTGGAGTTCGACTCCTGGCCGGGTGATACCAAAGACTTTCTACAAAAGGAACCTACTGCCATTGTGCTTGGTGCTCGGCATATATAGAAAGCAATGGAGTAGGGAAACAAGCCAGTGAGCCACAACTGGAAGAAAGTCTGTTGACGACCAGTTGGTTGAAACAAAAGTTGGTAAACCTCACCTCACTAACTCCATCACAGGCATCTCAAATAGCTCCCCAAGTCTGACATTATTTTATCTGCACTTGAAGACTACTACTTTCTTTCTGCAGGACTGATTTTATGGGTTTAAAATTTTGATGGCTTTGCACAGACTTGTGAGGAGTCATGACTTGAGTAAGTAATTTTCCAAACGGGAATAAGGAATTGCATCACAATTTTCCTCATCCAAATAACTCAATGACATGAGTCATCAGAAGTAGTAGATGACTTGACTCAAATGCAAATTACCCAAAATCTACCATTGTTTTGTGAACGTATTAACCCCACTTGCTTTGCAAAACTACGAAAATCAAAAACGTATACTCATCAAACTTACATAGGTATGACAAGAGAAGTATTCTGATAACGATGCAGTATTCAAGAACAAGATCTTTTGACATAAAATAATTGGAAAACAAAACACATAAAAAACAAAGCTAAGTAAAACCTGATGAAAACTATTCCACTGGCAATGAAACAATAGGGAGTTAAGACAATGTTCAGCAGGAGGTGGCACAGCGCCCCCAGTTTCATTGCGGCTGATCATTCCATGATAGATGGTCTATTAAATAGTAGTTATAAATAGTAGTTTTAGGAGAGGTAAATAGGAGCGTAACAGGTTTACACTAGACTGCAAAGTTGTCATAGCTGTGACTTTGCATGTGCATTCACTTTATGTCAAGGTGTACCCAAAGAATATTTACCAAGAAACTTACTTTGGCTGTGTCATGCCCACTTTAAATTGAGCAACTGGTTGTAGATATGCCATGGAACATACAAATGTCTACACAAAAAGATAAAAAACACCTTGTGATGAAAATCTCTGTTTTCCGTGTATTTTACACAAATTACAGTGATCAACACAGCACCTGCTGAAAATACACTTGACAACCTGATGCAAATAGTCTCTCTCTCTCTCTTTATACAAGTAGTTTCCTCAGTGCTCTTTTCATAGTCATTGATAACAAATCTCTAACATGATATTGTAACTCATCAAAACTTGTTTTAACAAGACCAAAATAAAAAAAAAATGAGAGCTAAAATTATGCAAAAGGCATTCCTATCTGTTATTTGTATAAAAATAACATGCAGAGCAGACATTCTGAGTGAAATCTACAGATATGCCTAAAGGAATAATACTTGAGAAACAAAAAAAATTAGTAACTGATCAAAAATATACTTTTTAATAGAAAGCGTAGATTTGAGGAGAAGTTTCTCAATTACTATTGAGCATATACAGCTTTACATGTTGGTTTGATTCTTCATATTAAAAGCTAAGACATGTACATAGATGGATGGATGATCATGAATGTCTAGACCCTGACCATGAAATGCCTCAATGTTACATCTTAACACAACAATGCCCTCCATACCTTACAAACTTCAGCTATGCTTTAACAGCAAATAGTTTTATGTAATTCTTCTGCTTGCCTCTAACACATCACTTTAGCCCAGGTCTGTAGTCAAGCTAGAACAAAGGAGAGGATTAAGCCCCCCCTCCCCCCCCCCCTTTTGCCCCATAGAAAGTTTACAGTGCCTACTGATTAATCACATTTCTTAAAGAGCATGTCGAGAAAATATTTTAGTCTGCCCCCTTCCCCACCTTAACTTTAGATAGTTTGATTAAAAGCCTGCTTATGCCCATCACTAAAGGGAAAATCGTAATAACATGACTGTTGTAACAAAATTCATGAATGAATGCCAAACCAACTTTCAAGGAAAATTGAATATACAGCAACTACCACATCACTTAGCTTTTGCATTAATTTACTGCAGTCTTTATATCTGAGCTATATTCCCACCATATAGAAGTTGACCATACTTCTCCCACCCCAACAGGTTTCAATTCACCTAACCTATTAAATTAAGCTAATTCCACAACTGTCTAAAACTTATCCTCATGCAGAAACAATCTGTTTACTATTACTTCAAGATGAGTGTACAAGCCCCAAGTGTGTAACCAAAACACTCCGCACGGTATGTGGTGTGTAATATGAGCTACCGTACTGGGCATTTTTTGAACTTGCTGTCAATCAAAGAGCTGTGCCAACTGAAAGTGTGTATTCCAACAAAAATTATAGTTTGGGGTGACAGTTTACTGCCTTTCAGGCATGCTGCATCTCACACAACACAGACATAAAAAAGCTTTTCAGTATAGTTTTCCTCTAAGATGAATATCACACCTGAATCACACCTCAAACTGCTTAAATGATTCCAAACACATAAACAGTTTAGGAGGCCTTAAAGGGCAGTGTTTAAAATGGAGGGCAAATGCTATGTGGAAGGACCATGCACACAATCCAGTAATTAACAATCTCACATCTAATGGCAGACTTGTGGTGTAATCACAGATATAATGTAAGAATAAGTGAACTTTCATGAGTATCAGTGTAAATAAACATAAACAAGTTCATTTTTTTTTTATTTCTAAATGTGAGTAAAAAAGTGAACAAATGTTTCCAAAAGTAGGAGTACTGGTGGTGATTCAATCGTGTGAGTACAAGGTACAATCTACTCTCATGAGTAATGAGAACAGGCAAGCTAGCCCATTAAGAATTTCGATATCATAATGGTTTTGTATGTTATTTGCAACTTCTCACTTTTAATATTTCCACATTCATTCTGAATTTTAATCTACTGAGTTTGTGACAACTTCATATCTACTCTTCATAAATAAAAGTACAAGCTAGGCAAGCCAAAATGAGTGTGCCAGGAAAAACTGGTCTCGTGGTTTAAAATTCAACATTGCAACCCAAATTTGAGTACAATGTGCCAATTCAGATTGGAAAACCACAGATTGCTTTTGGCTTTGCAAAAGTACATTACAAAACTTACCAAAAAAAAATTAGTAAAAATTAACTAATAACTAGTGTGATATGACCAGGAACCTATCACCACACCTAATTGTGTCATCCATTACTTCAAATTCCACTCTCTTGTCCATTTGTCCATCACACCAATACAGAGTCCTCTGTATTTGTTTGTAAAAAATATTTTGCTGTGTGCTTTTAGAATCTATTACAACAATACAAAATATGGGATATAATTTATGAAATGGCCTTCATTCAGCATATTTTGGTAAACAGTTGAAATAACTTAAGAAGCTGTTATTGCATCCACAAATCAACATGGCAAAATGGTAAACAATATTAAATAAGTGGTACAGACAAGATAAGAGCCATGTGACCTGCACATGGTAATTTGGACTGGCATTAATTTTACTATCATCAATTTCAGAATGTGCATGCTGAAAATGTGTCATTGACTGTCCCTTTAGAATCATTACTTCAGTTGCTCCCTCAAGAATTCAGAAATCACAGCTATACACAGGATACTAACCTGCCAGTGGAATATCCCATTTTTCTGATGATTCTTGTCAAAGAGACAATGAAAGTATGTTCTAAAACCTACACATACAGTACAGCAATAGACTTGCACAGTTGAGCAGGTCTATTCTCAGCATATCTCCCAGTCCCCCTCCCCCTTCCCTAAATTGCTTTTATGAGTCAAAGCTCACAAAAGTCTCATCAACATGACATAAGAGACCACACATTCATGTTCTTTTATACGTTGGAAGAAAACAAGACCTATAGCTATTAAGCTAAAGCACTTTTGCTTTAAAGAGTTGAAATAATAGTACTCTAACACCACAGACTAAAACTATCTGATATGCTGGACTATTTCAACCCTTTTCTAGCTAAAACTGGTATTTATAGTTCTTACTTACTACATAAATAGCAAAACTGCAATTTCTAACAATTCCATACCTTCTAGGAATTTCTTTTCTGGGCACTTTTTGCATTTCATTTTTCAGTGGTATTTTAACATAAAAAATAAACTTTGTGCAAAAATTGTAATTTGTTCAATACTTAAAAGGTGACCTTTGTAAGTGTACATAATTACAATAAATTTAAATAAACAACTTATTACTATTAACAAAAAAATCTGAGTCTTAAAATTCCATGACATATTCCCACCCCCTAATCTTTTGTTTTGTTTTAGAGAAGGCATTGCCTACATGGCCAATCCTCACAGCATCTAAAACAGATACTGTGTATGGTGGAATAACATTCCCATTTAAAACTTATGCTATTAAAACGGCAACAAAAGAACATAAGAATTATCGTTTATGTTACTGCCCAGGGGCCTGTTCCACAAAGAGTTACGCACAATCTTAAGTACGATTTACTGTTGACTTAAGTATGGGGAATCAAACTTAAGATTGTGCATAAATCTTTGTGGAATGGGCCCCTGGACTAATGCTAATTCTACCACTAAGAACAACCCTAAAAAATTCAAAAATTTGAAGAGAAAAAAAACTAAAAAGTAAATTCCATGGGACATTCAACAAAAATCTCAGACAAATGGTATCAACTTTACCCCCTCTATCACTATACTATGCAGAGAATCCAACAGTTCTTTTCTTAAGTCAGCTTCTTACATGCAAATCCTCTACCATATTCTACCCATTAACAGAACCCCTAAAGCTCATCCTACAGAAATGATAGCAAAAATCTGTGTTTGTAGTACATACTATGAGGACTGGGTGGCATATGCCCTTCAAACCCATGCGATAAATATGTTTTCAAAATCAGCACTTTACTTAGGCATATCACCATTAACATGGTACACATTTGAGGTGCAGCAAGAAATTAAACTTTACTTTTACATATGCATTACAAAACCTTGAATGAATATACATCCACTCTGGGGCAAATTTCTCTCCACCATTACCATCACGTTTTGCGACAACCCAGCTGTCGATATCCTAAACTAAGACTTCCCAAACCACCTTTTCAAACTTTCTTATTATAAAGTAATGGCAAGTGAGAATATAAAGCCACAGTTATAGTACTTCTAAAACAGCTAATACTAGAGAAACTATGAAAAGCAGCTTGCCTCTCATTTAATACTCTTCTCCCAATTCCTTTTTTGTAATAATCTCACTTTCCCAAAAGACCTTTAAAAGATGACATTAACCCTAGAGGACTTTTTCATATTCCATCGGAAGTTGATGACAGGAAATGGTACTGCACATATTAGTTCTTCTCTGATAGTTAACTTCAACAAGGCTGCACCAACTAATATCTGTAAACCACAGAATTTCTCCTATTGGATGGCAACTTGAAACAAGAGAAATGGCTAAGTAATTTTCTCATCTTTGATCTTTCTTCAACTTCTGTCAAGAAAGTTTCAAATATTGTCTTTGGAATGAGCGGAAGCCCTTTGAGTTAATAATTCCAACAAAAAGTAAAACCAAGATGTAGCTCATCATCAGAAGAGCAAACTTGTGGTTGCGAACCCACATCACTAGCTTTGAATGCCTCTGTGGTCCACTGTAGATGGAGAAAAGAAAATAAAAGTTAGTTATATGAGGTTTTACAGCTCAGTTTCCACCAATTGGTTTCAGTCAGGTGGACCACGGTCTTTTATCCAATTGTGGGTCACTGCCCCACTGCCTTGTTTTCCCTACTCTATTTCCTAAGCTGAACACCAAGCACAATGGAAGTAGGTTATATCTTAAGGTCTATGGTGTGACATGGGGAGAAGTCAAACCCCAGATTTCAAAGCTGCAAGTCAGATGCTCTAACCCGACTACACAGTGAGATACAAAGACATCAAAGCTCAGCCTTTGAAACCAAGTTTCTCAAATGGTAGCCAGGCAGCCCACATGCCATTTGAAGAATGCAACATGCATGAAAATGGCCTGTAAAAATGTTAGGAGTCTAAATTTGTAATCTGAAAACAAGCCCTCTATGTGAGCTACAAATACAACTTGCAAGTATAAATTCAGAAAAGAATGGCCTTTGACCCAACTTAATTGAGAACCTCTGGTCTAAGACAAGAAAGTGAAAAGCAGTGCACCAAGTTTGTGTTCCTGATGGTTAGTTGTTGTTTGAACATAAAAAATTTTTTTTGCAGTATTATTCCAGTTTCAACATTTCAAAATATCATTCCAGGGTCATCATTATGATTACAGTCGTAAATGACTGAACGTTTGGAAATATCTACTTTAAAAGCAAAGACCATCTCCACATAAGGAGTCAAGTCCTCAATGTCCAAGAGCACAACATCTAAAAGATGTTTTTCCAGTTTAAATTTAACAGAGACATTAAATCTCTCAACATCTTTTTTTTAACCTTTACCACAATTGGTAAATTGAATTTCTTCCTTCATCCAGTCTCTTTACAGAATTACTGGAATTGTGTTAAAAAAAGACTAATCATAATTTTAAACCAATATTCATGGACACAAAAAGATAGATTTTTTGAAATATTGCAGTATGGTAGTCTGCTTTTCAAGAAATCAGTTTGTCACAGACAGAACTTAAATTACTTGCTGCAAGAGAATAGTTTCTTTGATATTTACTTATAAATTAAATCATTGAAGGACTTGAAAGTATTTGGGAAATAATTCTTGAGATATTGAAAATATCAAGTTATTGCAAGTGCCAGAACAGTACTTGGTACTTCAGTCCTTGATGCTTATAGACGAATCCGAATAGCGCTTCTCTTTATTAACTGTAAGCAGCCATCAATGGGCTCCATCAACCTTTAACCATTTTTTTTATTGTCTTATTGAATTTCAAATCCTCATATTCAGTGAAGTTGAGAAAATCAAGATACACTTCAGTTTACAACCATCCATGAATCAGGTAAGGAAGAAAATGTAAAGATTAAAGGCGATGGACCCCAGTAAAGGCTGACTAAAATCAGATCATCACAATCTGTCTATAGGTTGGCAATGGTGCAACAGTGCTATATTTAACCCTAATTGACTTTTGCAAATGAGCTGAAAAGTAAAACTTGTGATGACTGATTTATCAAATTTTACAAATTTCTACAAAATACATGCCTGTGCAAAATTGCTCTTCAAATACTTTTTGTGTGACACTTCTCTTGGTTGTGCAACATTTTTTGCACAAATACAGGCTAGATTAATCAATGCTGGCAAGGGGGAGCATTCCCTGTGTATACACGAATCTGGACAGCAAGTGATGGTCTGATTTCAGTCGGCCATAACTGGGGTCCATCACCCTTAAATCTTTCGATTTCGTTGATTACCTCTTTCATGGATGGTTGTACACTGATTTTTATTTTGAATTCTCCAATTTCACTAAATATGAGGGTTTGAATTTCATGTAAACAATAAATAAAGACAATTTTAGGCTGATGGACCCCACTAATGGCGGCCTACAGTCACTAAAAACAAGTGCTCATCGGATTCATCTATAGAGTATATGGGTGGAAAAACTTGAAGTGTGAAAATCTCCTTTGAAGGAAATTTTGATATATGGAGCAAAGTATGAGAAGTTGTAGCATAATTTGGCTAGTTTTTGTAACAAAACATCTAACAAGTGTGAAAATTCCCCTTTCTTGCTGTGAAATAAACATATTTTCCTGCCCTGACAGTATAAATATTTTACAGTACTATAGATGAATCACACAAGTCAGATTTCCAGCAGCCATAACTTTGGTCTCATCAGCTTTAATCTTCCCTATTTTGTTTAACTGTACCATGGATGCTGCTGTCTATACAAAACCCAAATATAGGGCTTTGAGTGGTAGAAGTATCATGACACAGATTAAGAAAGAAATGAGAAGATCAATGGCCTACAGTTGGTAGAGCATCTGACTTTCAATCCTAAGGTCTTGGGTGTGATTCCCAGGCCTGGCCATACCAAAGACTTTATAAATATGGAACCTACTGCCATTGTGTTTGGTGCTCAGCATAAGCAATGGGAGAGGGGAAATGAGCCAGTGAGTAACAACTGGATAAAAGCCTGAGGGGCCACAGGAGTAAACCAAAAGGTTATAGGTTAGTTAGTTAGTAAGATGGAGTTCCTAGTCTCCAACCAATTGGTTCAAGTCAAGCCGGCCATGGCTATTTTTTTCCAGGTGTGACTACTGACTCCATTGCTTATGCTGAGCACAAAGCAAAAGGCCAGTAGGTTCTGTTTTTGAAGGTTAAAGGTTGGGGCATAAAAAACCAAGTCACCTAACTTAACCAAGTGATGTTGGACAGTAGGATCTGTCTTTACCTTGATATGCCAATAGAAAGCAGAATTCAAATATAGTTGGAGGGGGATGTACTCGTAGACACACATGCTGAAACAAGTTCAACTGGCAAACAGCTTTCAAACTGCCCAAATAGAATTCCTCACTTTGCATCCACATACCTGAAACTCTTTTCCCATCTTTGTAAACATATTCATCAAGTTGACTCGAGGCATGGATATGAGTCTTCAATTAACGGACATAGCGTTTTGAGTAATTTACCCTTGATGTACACGTTTCAGGTACACTTTGTGGAAGCTTGCGGTAACTGAAGACTACATGAAGGATAAGGTTACTTAAGACCTCTAACTTTCACAGATTCACTGATAAAAATTATGTTTCTGATATCTGTGCATGGCAGCCAAATGTTGAGATGTCACCGTACAACAGAATCGTTAAAATAGAATTTACAAAGATTATCAAAACCACGCAGCAAATAAAAGCTCTTCTAGCCTTTCACTTACTCCTAAAAGGAGACCATGATCATATCTTAGGAAAAAGGAATTTGGTCAGTAAAATGTTAATTCTGTCGGGATATATTCCACATTTTTTTCAATTCAGTTTCATCTTACATTCACCAACTTTTACACAACTTCTACAAATACCAATGACAAATGGTTACACTTAGACTATTCCCATATTCTAAACACACAGAACTGTTTCACGAGTGAGTCCCTAACAATTCATTTCGGTTTTCAGAAAGTCATGACCAGACACTGTTTCAAAGTATGCACAAAACCATTAAAAGTCATGACACCACAAAAATGAAAATTTTCACTTTTTTAATAACTATTTGATATGAAACTGGATTCATTATGCTAACTATAAGCAAATTCATGTGATAGTGACACTTAAACACTGTCATTAAGTTATCAATATCAACTAAATGAGCCAATTAAAGCTGAAGTAATGATTTAAAGTGAACAAAGAATCAAGCAGTGAAAAATGATCCTATGTTTAACAACCTCAAGAATTTAAAGATGATGCTTTAAACCCACTTACCCACTACTCAATGAAGACTTGTCTGAAAATACCAGCAAATATTTCAAGCGCACTAGCTCGCTATTGGTCACAACATAGTACTTATCTGGAACATCACCACCAAGACTATCTGGTGCTCTCGCTCTCCTCTTGTCAGTATCTGTTCACCATTAGAAGAAAAATTATCATTATGGAAATGTGTCACCCACAGAAAATCCAAAGGTGTATGAATACTACTTGACAACCAACCGATGAATGATTTGCATTGGAAATGGGCAGATTAATAAATGAGACTACATTTGGGTGCTTACTACTTGTACATGAAAGATTGTGCTATGTGAATAGAGAGCTTTCAAGTGATGCCACAATTGGTAAACCACTTCCAGTGCTAGGCAAAAAACAACAGGATTTTAGTGGAACAATCACATGTGGATCGCTAGCTAGCTACCTTAACTAGGGTGCTACACTTAGTTTTGCCCAGATATTATATTTTTCTTCGAGGCCTCCCTGTAGGGTAGAAATGTAATGACATAGAAATGACCTTTCACAGATCAAATTTAAGTCTGTAAACTTGAATAAATAGGGACTCTTAGTATATCGTCATTTACTAATTTGCATTTTGCTGTTTTGTCTCCTCTCCTCTGCCCCCCCTCCCCTTTCACTTCAAACCTTCAAATTGGTGTAACATTGTCCCTTAGTCCGTTTTCATGCTTTTCAACCAAATTTTTGCTAAGCATTCCCTTTTACAGCTTATACTATTTATAACTCAAGAGGGTCTTTTCTTGGCCAGAACATAATTTCAACATAAGATTATATTCAACTAAATTTTTTCAAGTGATTGTAGATGCCTTCTACATGTTAATTGTCAGATCACAACAAGAATAGACCAATACCCACATACAAGTAAACCCAGTATTACACACACACATGCACACACACACAGGTCATCATGACTGCATAGGTTTCTCTTTCATTGAAACCAAAAAATTTGCTTCTCAACAAATTGCCTACCAATGTAAGATAAGATTCAACTGAACTTTTTCAAGAGATTTTGTATGCCTTCTCTATAAACTGTTAACTGTCAGATTACAACAATAATTTACCTGTGTCAATACCCACATACAGAGGAACCCAGCATTACAGTCTAACTTAATATGTGTAATAATCATTTCATAGACAATACACAAGTGTTTCATTGTCCTCCTACAGCTAACAAGTATCCATTTGTCATACTTTCTGTCACATATACTGGTACAATGAAGGAGCCTCTAGAAATGAATAATAGGAGGTTTATGACCAATGGATTGTAATGTTCGAATTTAAAGACTGCAATTAACTGAAAGTAACTGTGCTATACAAGCAATACCTGGAGAGTGTCTTCACCTGTTTCTCCAGATCATAGAATTTTTTTTTCTTTTAACCCTTTACAGTTCTGCTTCAGTCAGGGCATATTTGTGCCCCTCCGGAGTGGGCCGTAGGAGATTGACCCTGTGACCTTAAACTATTGTCTCTCTCGTTGTCGTGTCCGAATTTTCAGGTAGATACTTTCGAGCAGTTTCGAGCTTGGCGTGAAACAGTAAAGATGGGCACAGCTGCGCTCTCCGTATGGGTCCAAAAGGACCCAAACAACGGTAAAGGGTTAATACATACAATGTAGAAAGAGTGATCCTGGAGACTGACTACAAAAGTTACTTGTCTGATTAGATTTCATACATATCCATTGGGGATAACAGGTCACCAAACATACAGATTTAAAACAGACTGCTTTGAAAATGAAATGTTTTATATAATGAATCAAGTGGAAGACGTTTTGGAACCTTTGGTATCTCTGTTTACAATTGGTTACTACACTTTGATTGACAAATTCAAACAATAGCTTCACTGTGATTGGTCAAGGATGACTTGTAGTAAAGAGTAAAATGCAATGTAATTTACATGATTGTAGACTAGGCACAAAAAATTAAGAACACAATGTTTGGAAACTTTAACTCCATGTGGACAGAGGCTGAGCAGTTTGGTGTTTGTTTTGATTTAAACAACCACAACTGGGGTCCATCAGCTTAAATCTTTCTAATTCTTTGTTTACCTGTATCAGGTTAAGTCCCTCTTAATTCACTAAATACGAGGGTTTGGTAATTCAAGTGATCAATAAAATTAAGAAGATATGAAAACTTGACATACAGTGCAGAATGCAAGTGCTTTCTCTTTAACCCTTTACCAATGTTATGGATCTTTTTGGACCCACACAGAGAGTGTAGCTGTAACCCATCTTAACTGTTTCAGGCGTAGCTGGAAACTGTGAGTAGCCACCCGAAAATTCGGCCACAACAATGAGAGGGACAATAGTTTAAGGTCACAGGGTCAATAGCCTACGGAAGCTGATGAGGGCGTGCTACATCCGCTTTCCGCCCACTCCTGAGGCATGCAAATATGCCCCGACTGGAGCACAAGGGTAAAGGGTTAATCTAAAGTATCTGCAGCACAGGTCTGTGCACACACGCAGAGACGGCACCATCAGCTTTGCAGTAAACATGTTCCAGAGGCTTATTTTAACCCTTTACCTTTGTTATGGGTCCTTTTGGACCCACATAGAGAGTGCAGCTGTCACCCATATTCTGTTTCACCCCAAGCTCGAAACTGCGAGTAGCTACCTGAAAATTCGGCCACAACAATGAGAGAGACAATAGTTTAAGGTCACATAGCCTACGGAAGCTGATGCGGGGCATACTACATCTGCTTTCCACCCACTCCCGAGGCGTGCAAATATGCCCCAATTGGAGCACAATGGTAAAGGGTTAAAATGAAGCAATTACAAATGAATGAGATGAGATTAATAGCCCTTTCAACTTTTATTTTGTAGTATGTAGCCAACAATGAACTTACCTTCTGTTTGGCATTTAACATCAGGATGATCAATGATTTGACATACAGCAACACAGCTCAGGGATTCTCCCACAATGCTTTTCTGCCATGCTTTTGCTTTCTGACTGTAAGGCATTGATACTGCAAGGTCACTGGAGAGGTATGTTCCTTCTCCAAACAGAGTATTCTGAAATGAAGAAGACAAATACAAAGAATTTTAAAAAGGAAGTGGCTTTGAAGGCAAATTTGGTTATTTGTTTCAGTGGCTATGCCCATGCACATTTCTTCCAAATCACCTGGATAAACAAATCAACCCCACACCTAAATGAGCTTACATGAAAATGTCGTCTTGACATGACTCTTTCTTAACCCATCTTTAACATAAGTGTGGCTTTGTCCAAAGGATTGTGTCTGAAAAATCTTTTTTGATGTAAAAATTTGCATTTCAATAGGTAAGTAGTAGGACTGAGACCACTATCTTTGTTTGAGTTGGCTGGATACTTAGAGAGTGTTGTATGCACGTACTGACCAAAAAGAAGGGAACACTTTACACTCTGTGTTGAGCTTAGTTTGTGTATCTCATGTTGTTCCCCGCAATTCCCTGCAGCAATGATGAATTACCAAACTTGCTTCTCCAGACAGCCATATTTTCTTTTGTGGTGATGAAGACATGAAACTGATATTTGAAAAAAAAAAAAATCGGATTTCTCTTCCTCATTTCTGAGAAATAAGGTGTCAGATATTTTTCAAATATATGAGGTACAGGAGTAAGTGAGACAGGTTTAATAAAATGCCAGTTATAATATACTTATGAAATAAAGCAATTAAAGATAATGCAATGTGCTTCCCCAGATTTCGCCCAAAATGTGTGAAAAGAGTCCCCCATGAAAGAAAAACAACCTGAGTAGTGAAACACTTCACAATATGGTAAACTTGAAACCCTGGTAAGAAAAACCAAACCTTGAAAGTCTTGTTTATTTTCTAGTAATTTCATTCTGTATGTTATCAATAAGATATATTAAGCCACGTCCATACATAAGAAACTTAAGTACTGTCAAAGAACTTTTAACTTCATGACTTACTTTTAGTACTATATACTGTACTTCTCATGCAAGGGGAATGAAAGGTTGACAAGACCATGGTATACAAGAAAAGAATGGACTTGAAATAACAGACAGCCATAGCTGTCAAGTTTTTTCAATGGCGGTGGTGCCCCTCAAAAATGGGTTAAAATATTACATACTGTAAACCTACAGCCAAATAGTTCATCTGGCTTTGACCTTTTTCAGGCTTACTTTAAGTCCTGCTTTGGTACTACACTCAGAGGAATTCTGTTTGCATGCACTATACAGCCAGTAACATGTAGTGCAAATGGAATGTTGTAATGTTAATTAAATAGTGTGCAGGACAAATAATTTATGTGCTACATGACTAAAGGGATGTTACTTAACAGTACTCTTCCAACAATAATACAGTCCTTAATCCAATCAATGAATTCATCACAATATTAAAATACTGGATGTGATTTTGAACTCTCATCAAGTGCATGGGTGAATGGGTACCACTTAAAATGGGTACACTTTTCTCCTTTCTGGAAAATTCCTAGCGTAACATTAGCAATTAATTTTTATTGTGTTATTCTCTTTTTGAAATTCTCATCTACCCCCTTCCTTATTGTAATGGCAAATTTCTGACATATAACATTATTTTCCAAGACTCCCTTTTTTAAAATGTAATCTCTCACTATTCCTGGGTTGGCTCCCTTTACCTATCTGTCCCTTCCTAACCCCCCCCCCCCCTTCATCTACCTCCAGTTCTTGTTCAACTCACATTGTGATAGCAATGACATCAATCTCTTAAATGAAAATCAGTCTACTTATTCACATTTAAATCACGACTAAACAGATAAGATCTTCTCTGTACCATTTATCAATTTTCAAAAGTCAAGATTACTACTGTAAAGAGAACCACCTCCAAGTCCTGAACCTGAAATGTTCCATTTACTGGAAAATGTAAAATTACCAAACAGTATCACTAAATTACTGATCACTTTTTAATGTGACACATCAATGAGACCTACTTCCCATAATTTATCTTTCTTTTATTAACTTTTGATCACTTCCTGTATCTTTTGTTTATCCAAAATCACATTTTTGTCCTCATCCTGCCTTACCCTATTCATCAATTGTTTGCCCTTTATTTAGAAACAACACCTGTGAACACCTGTGCCAAGCTTTAAGCTTACACCTGTTTTTGAGGTTATAAATATTCATTTCTTCTTTTCTGTGGCAATCTGCCAACTCATTATAAAATGTCATAACACATTCTCACATAAAATTGACTTAACTAAATAATGTGGTACTAACTCTTGAATATTCATACTCCCTACCCTAACATATCTTTCAGATTTGATTGTCTACTTGATTACAGTATGTACTATCCAAGGTGTGACCTGTTTTAATATTGTTATGTTTCAGCACGTTGATCTGAGCATGAATATAAACTGGTGAATTTATGATAGGGCTCAATCCATAAACTAGGGGTCCAATGGGGTTTTACTGACTTTGCCAATATAATGAAAAACAGGGAATACACCATACCAGTGTCTTAGGTATTTTATTATCCTTTACCAACTAGGCTATCTTATGATATATAAACTGAATATCCAAAGGTAAGTATTTTTTAGAAAACAGACTTCTTCGCTTTGGTATCCCAATCATTTTGGAGTAATGGCTGTCACATACAAATATACAAATTTGAATAATTAGAAAAACATACTTATCACAGACTGAATTACTTTGCTCATGTGGCATGGTAAGGGTATCATCAAAAGTCAACAATTCTAAAAATATGAGCATTGGCCCTCCACCCAATTTTCCAAATGATACTAATGAAAACAACCTGGCAGACATAAGTTTTTGGTGTCCCCCTAGTTACGTTGGTTTTTAAATGTATATTCCATCATTTTTACAAATATGATTATTCTCAGGTGGCCATAGTTTTCTTGATACAAAAAATAGGTCATAACTTTTTCAGATAGTAGCTCACGTGGAAAGAAAAAATCAAAACAAAAGATTTTCTAGTAAAATTCGATATGGACAGGATTTTGGTGTCCCCCTCAGTGAGTTATGTTGGTTAATTTTGATGTTGCACCAATCCCACAAACCAATTTTATTTTTGGGTGATCAAAGGTACATTAATAGAAGGTCCCAGAATATTTCCAGAAAAAGTTAATCCCCTGGTTTGAGAATCTTGTATTCATTCCTAATGAACATTGATTTTTTTTGGTGTTCCCCTTCCTGTCAGAGTTATGTCTGCCATAAGCAAACAGAAAAATGATGAAAATGGATGTTATTATTCTATCTTACAGTATACTGTAACTGCAAACAGTGAGTTTTTTGTTGCATTTGAAAGTTTCCAGCTCAACTTAACATTTAAAAATCAATTGGCACATTGAATGTTAGGTGTTATGGGGACACCAAATCTTGGTGTACCTGTTACACACATCAGATATACTGTAATGGAGTGTAATATCTTGCTTATATTACGTATGTCCATGAAGGGACAATAAATATGTTGGTCAATTTACTGGCCAAGTTTATGTTTGAATGAGTCTCCTCATGCATACATAATGCTTAATGCAAAAATAATTGTATTTTTTTATAGCTGCTGTTAATACTCTATCATGAGTGTAAATTTCAATCAGATAAAATGATTTTTAAATTTTGACCTCATGTCACACTATTGTACCTCTAGTTTATGGATTGAGCCATAGGTACTAAGTAAATGGCATAGAGAACTATGTATCTACTTTAAAAAATATCAACTTCATAATTAAAAAGACAGCACTGTATTCATTGCATCTCTGTAGTAAATTAACAAAACTTCAAACATCTTGGATAAATTAACCATGTTCACATACCCTGCTACTGCTACTACACAACAATACTGTAACACTTAACAACGTGTAGCAACGATTTCAATTTCAAATTCAACCAACCAATGAAAATGCAGTATTGTGACTGGGGAGATACAATTGATATTCAACCTGAGGCATTTAACCTGTATTGTCTCATAAAACTCCCAGCTCCTACACCATCTTCCATGCCCTCCAGTCTCATTATATCTTCTAATTTTATCTCACCAGCATCACAGCAGTACAATTCCTCCAGATAAAGCTATGCAACACTGGATTAATTCATCCCCACAAAAACTGTTTTATTACATTTCTTCAAGGAGAGCATCTCACAGGTCACTTTGGCTTTCATAAGTCAAGTTCTGACAGTCAATTAAGACAATACAAAAAACTGAACACTTTTAATCCCTACTATGGCTTGCTTTTTTAAATGAGCTATTAATGCACTTATTATTTGTAAGACACACACTCTGAGCCAGTCGGCAACACCAGCCAATGTTCACTGAGTATCAAACATTTTTGTGTGCTGATGCTCTCCTCTGTCACATATATGTGCCAACATTTCATACACTTTCCAACATTTCCTGTAAATATGTTGCAACATTTGGTGAATTTTGACACACCCTGCATGACAACTTAAGCAAAGATGACACACATTTGACTCACCCAAGGTCAGAGGGAGCATCTTACAATTAACAAAAGCATAACAGGTAAATGAATCTCTACCTTGCTAAGAGCATGGATAAGGCCATTATGGAGAATTGAATGGAAGTTTTCTAGTCGACTGCCATGGTAGGCATAGATGACATCATACTGTGTTTGTAACTCAGCAAAACGTTGATTAGATGCATTCTGGTATTGCACTTCAAACAAAAAATTTGGTTCCACCTTGTAGCTTGCTTTCCCTGTAAGCTCCTGTATTCTGGAAAACTGGAAAACAAATTATGCAAACAATTGAACAACTCAACTTGATTTGCAAAAATCCTCATTTCTGCTTGCAAGACTGAGTTCATTTTATTTTATTTCATTTCAGTAAGAATGCGCATCAGGTATAGGCAAAGAACTTGGGCTGATTTGTCTTTTAAAGTTAAAGCTGAAGTCCAAAGATTACTGTTTTAGGATTAGGGAACCTGTCAGTTCATCAAGAACCCTATACTAGAAGGCAGAAACTGCCTCCCCCCCCCCTCCCAAAAAAAAAAAAAAAAAAAAAAAAACAATATCTGCTATTAACTATTGAAAACATACTACCCTGTGCAAAAAAAAAAAATTTGCACACAGTAGTTAAGGAAAAGACATGCAAATGCTCATAAAATGCAATGTCTACTCTTATTACAGGTTATAATCTATACCCAACTCAACCACTGGAGGTTCACAAGATATTAGTTACACCCCTGGTTCAGTCACTCACAATTTTCAGGAAATTATTACTTTGGGGGAAATTACACAGAACTTTAACACAGAGGCAAAACCTGGCCAGTAAGCCAACATTGCCTTCCAAATGGTCTACAATCTTGGACAAAACTCCTTGGGACACCCCCGCTCCCCTTCGCAATGTTGACCACAGTTAGCCTATTCATGGCATACACTCTTTCAGCGCAACACTAAAAGGGGGAGCAGGGGAGGGGAATTCATGTAAGCCTTTGAACTGAAATTCAAGAATATTATGGCAAAGTGTCCCAACAGTTTTGTCCAAGATTGTAGCTTTATACCTTAGGCCTACATACTTACCTGTGAATTTTCAAGAGGTTTTATAATGAATGGATTATCTTGCAAAGCCCATTGCAGTAATTCCCATGCTTGCTGAGACAGTGTACTCTCTTCTGCAGACTGGTGCAGTAGCATTCTTAGACTTGGTACCTCTCTGGCAACACTTGCCTTTACACAAAATGAAAGAACAATTTATTAATATCTGTGCATACTACTGTATATGGTAACATGGAACCATTGCTGCACAAAATTCAATATTGTGAGAACCACAAAACCAAATATTATAATCTTCATGGCCTTCTCTACCTTCAGAAGATATCAAAATTTGCTCTCTCTTCCTTTTCGAGTTCATAACCTTTAAAAACCTTTTCAAATTACTTCCTTGTCAAATTGTCTTTAATGCCGAAACTGGATTCTGTAGGGTTAAGTTTCTTTTGACGTAATATGGCGTACTGTTTATTACAGTTTGTAGGTTAAACTGTGCACATATTTTCATGTGTATATGATGCATAACAAGTGATCCACTCACTTTGACAGTATAGTTCTTTAACTGCAGTTAATTTACCATGCTAGCCTTCTAGGTGGCCAAGAATGTGAAAGGATCATAAACCTTTTTCATTAAAACTTCACATCATCATTTAGGTGACTATTCAACTCAAAAATTAAATTCAATTTTTTCAAATACCTTTGCACTGCCACTTCAGATGGGAAACCACACACATTACTGGTGGATAAAACAGCTGCCACTGGGCCAAAAAACTCAGTCTAACTAACCAATCTAGTGCTTGACTTCCAAACCTCCTGATGGCTCTGTTTCATCACTTTAAATGCCACTGCCTCTATCTAGCTTGACAGTACTTATACTGGGTTCCATTGAGGTTGTGAAGTCGTGAACTCGTGCGGTAAGAAGGGAACTGGGAATTTTTGAAGCAGCTCGAGTTCAAAATGGCGGACATAGTGAAAGGCGATAAACAATCAAGGTACCTTCGTATTTGACCCCTAAACCTGCAAAAATGATATTCAGTTGGTGTAAGTTGTAAATGCGATCAAGGCAATTATAATTCGGTGACTGATACTGTTGAATATTACCCACAGAGACGGCTTTGCCGCAATTCTCGATCGTCCATTTGCCTGTTCGTCGAACAGTCTCATTTTATGCATACGTCGAACGTACCGTCTACGTATAATTGCTACTGTTTAATGGCGTATAGCCATCCGTTTTTACCAATGGAACGCTTCTCACAAGTTGTGAACTGGTGCAATGCACGACTTCTCCACTTCACAACCTCAATGGAACGCAGCATTAGCATCAGTTTGATGGTCAGGAACAAAGTAAGCAGAAGAGATCCACCACCCAAAAGTGATTATTCATAGTTGGTAAATAAAAGTAGGTGGTACACTCTCTGGCCTTACTCTTAGTTGGTAAGCCAAGGCCTAAAATTATCATTTGTGAATTCATGTGAAAGATTTTTGATGGCTTTATGATTTTATGCTGGGTGTGAATATTTTTAAGTTGGTTCTTAACACTTGTTCTTTGACAGTAATAAGATACAAGTCCATGAAGTTTTCTTTCCCAACCAATTAATACATTTTCTTCCTGTCTTAAGAATTGTTTGAAAACATTAAACCAGTTGAGGGGCAGCAGCAAGACAACAAGAGGGATTAGGGCAGGTGCTTCAGAATGAAAGATGTAGTCTTTCTGCACAAAGGCACCAAGCTTTGATCAATTAGATACTAGGCCATAAAAACAGCCAAATATCATGAAAGTAAAGACAAGCAGGGGGAAAATTAGTTGTTGCTTTGAAAAAAGTTGGGGGGGGAGGGGGCTGGTCTTGTCCTTTTAAGTACAGTAGTCAGAATGAACGATGTAGTTTTTTTCTGCACAAAGGCACCAAGCTTAGATCAATTAGATAATAGGCCATAAAAACAGCCAAATATCATGAAAGTTAAGACTATCAGGGGAAAATTAGTTGTTGATTTGAAAAAAAGTGGGGGTGGGGGGTTGGTCTTGTCCTTTGATGTACAGTAGTCAGAATGAAAGATGTAGTTTTTTTCTGCACAAAGGCACCAAGCTTAGATGAATTAGATAATAGGCCATAAAAACAGCCAAATATCATGAAAGTTAAGACTATCAGGGGAAAATTAGTTGTTGATTTGAAAAAAAGTCGGGGGGGGGGGGCTGGTCTTGTCCTTTGATGTACAGTAGTCAGAATGAAAGATGTAGTTTTCCTGCACAAAGGCACCAAGCTTAGATCAATTAGATACTGGGCCATAAAAACAGCCAAATATCATGAAAGGTAAGACTTATCAGGGGAAAATTAGTTGTTGCTTTGAAAAAAGTCGGGGGGGGGGCTGGTCTTGTCCTTTTAAGTACAGTAGTCAGTAGCATACCAAAGTCTCGAAGTCCTTCTCCCCTGCCTCTGACACAAATGCATTAGGAAATGGTCTTAGAATGCTGTCATGACGATAGCTCTTCAGAGCAGCAAGGAAGAGACTCCATGTAAGGTCTGCAGCTAGGAGGTCCTCCTTGATGACATCAACAACTTTCTGTCTCGTCTCTTCCATAACTTGTCACAAATTCATTTTGACCCCAGTTTCAGAACTACTGTACTCAAACAAATGACCTAAAAGACAAAAGAGAAACAAGTTGCTTACCAGTAGTACACAAAGTATACTCAAACAGCTATCACAATAAGCTTGAAAATGGGCATAGCCACAATGACCGAATTGGCCATCTACAATTCTCGAAAAAATACATGGGACAAACCCGCTCCTGTATCAATGATGAAGTTTAAGGATGCCTAGGGCTGCTGCAACATTGATTAGGGGAGTAGGGGAGTGGTGTTCCGTTCATTGCTTGTTTTGCTTGTTTGTCCCATCTTTTTTGTTGAGGATTGTCGGAAGCCTGTACAATATGAAGAAGCTTTTGATCTTGGGCAATGAAATGACAGTTGGTGAATAAAAGTTGTGTACTTTGAAAGGATTGATTCGATGACAAATGTCACGGAGTAAGCATTATGAACCAGAATGCGAAAATGCATTGAGGTTTAAATACATGCTATTTTCAATGAAATGGTAACAACTGGTGACCCAAAGTGACCTTTGACTCCACCTGTTAGTGACTGGTTTTTCTTTTAACCAAAACATTTCTACCGAAACATTTCATACTGTGCCTTAAGATATTCTGCAAACAAGCTGCTAACATTGTCACATTGAGAAATCAATCCAAGCTTCCTACCTTGAGATATTGTGTTAAAAAGTTTTTCAGGATTTTTCCCCTTCTGACCCCAAATGACCTTTGACCTCCACCAAAATAAATAGGATTCTTCTTTACATCATAACGCATCAAAATATCAAGTCTGAAATGAAGCAAACTTTCCTACCATGATGTATCATGTAAACCAGGATTTCAGGGTTTCACACCATGTGACCCCATGTGACCGTTGACCTCCACCAAAATTAATTAGGTTCTTCCTTACATGATAACGCATCAACCTACCGAGATTGCAGTGAATCCAATTTTCCTACTATGATGTATCATGTGAACAAGGATTTCTGGGTTTGATCACATGTGACTCCAAATGACCTCCACCAAAATTGATTGAGTTCTTCCTTACATCATAACGCATCACTATATCAAGTTTAAAATGAATCCAAGTTTCCTACCTTGAGATACAGAGTGAACAAGGATTTTGGGGTTTGAACCCACATGACCCCAAATGACCTTTGACCTCCACCAAAATAAATAGGATTCTTCTTTACATCAAAACCCATCAACATATCAAGTTTGAAATAAATCCAACTTTCCTACCAAGAGATGTCGTGTAAACCAGAATTTTGGGGTTTGACCCCATGTGACCCCAAATGACCTTTGACCTCCACCAAAATTTATTGGCTTTTTACTTACTGTACATCATAACCCATCAACATATCAAGTTTGAAATGAATCAAAGTTTCCTTCCTTGAGATATAGTGTGAACCAGGATTTGGGGGTTTAACACCATGTGACCCCAAATGACCATTGACCTCCTCCAAAATTTATTGGGTTTTTCCTTACATCATAACCCACCAACATATCACGTTTGAAATAAATCAAAGTTTCCTACCTTGAGATATAGTGTAAACCAGGATTTTGGGGTTTAACACCACGTTACCCCAAATGACCTTTGACCTCCACCAAAATTAATCGGGTTCTTTCTTACATGATAACGCATCAACCTACAAAGATTGAAATGAATCCAACTTTCCTACCATGATGTATCATGTACACAAGGATTTCTGGGTTTGACCCCATGTGACCCCAAATGACCTTTGACCTCCACCAAAATCAATAGGGTTCTTCCTTACATCATAACGCATCTACATATCAAGTTTAAAGTTAATCCAAGTTTCCTATCTTGAGATATTGTGTAAACAAGGGTTTCAGTTTTTGACCCCCTGTGACCCCAGATGATCTTTGATCTCAACCAAAATATATAGGGTTCTTCCTTTCAGTATGGGAGTACCTGTTTCTGTGTACCAAGTTTGAGAACTGTCAGATCTTCCATTCTCAAGATATTGTGTAAACAAGCAAAGTGTCACAAACACACACACACACAGGGCATACCCGTATTCAATGCCTTACGGGGTACACAGAACTGTTTCCTGTAAGGAAATGGTAGGAATTCCCCCTTAGCTGTTTATGTCACGCAGCACGTGAATGCCCCGAGCGAGGGTGGGCTCTTGCATGTCATGTGACAGAGTTCATTGCAGTGTCCAAATTTTGGGGTAGCTACGCCAGTTAGGAAAACTGGGTGAGCGAGGAAAGACGTGCGAGGCTTCAGCTCTTGTGTGCCGCTTGTACCCGGCAAGGTATCGCTTACAGGCTCACATACACATGCACACACATACACACACACACGCCATCATCGAAACCAAAAATGATTGCTGCATGACAAGATGATAAAAGTGGCTTAAATATTCACAGGGAAAAAATGCAACTTATTACGCATTACTGACTGTATATATTCAGTCTTTCTAATTAGGACAGGTAAGTGATCAAAATAAGGTACCTATGGGTGGTTAAATGTCGTTAATTTTGTCATTAACCTATTCAGAAGACCTGTTGCCACAGGGTACCAATGGGGGAGGGGTCGCTCTTAAGCGAGAAATATTTCTTGGGGAGGGGAGCAGATCAAAACGACCTTCAGGGGAGGGGGAGAACAGATATACCAGATTAATTACACACCAAATGTCGCTTTTTAAATTTTTTAAACAGAACTGCTACAAAAAGCTCCGAAAGTGGGCTTTATGACGCTTAATTTTTTCTTTATCCAAATGTAGAACTCGTCACTGCTCCCTATGACTAAATATTTACTTAGCACCACGGTTTACCATTGACCTCACCACGATTAACCATTGACCTCCACACTATTTCAATGTCTGTCAAGGGTTAATGGTGCAAATAGAAGATTCTATTTATAGGAAACTTTCATTGTGCAAAAATGGTTAACCATTTCAATTTCGAGAAATCTTTTCGTAAACTGTCACATTCACTACCCCTCTTGCTTACATATAATTTTGTCTTTAACCAGATTGTCATTTGTATCATCGTTCATGAAATGTTACCCCCAACCGCTAACACAAAAATATGATGGAAAAAATCTTTGTTTTTCCCATTACAGTACAGGGAAATTTTAAAGAAAATTAAATCTCCCATCACCCAGAGTACTTTTCCCCCTGCCCCCTCCTTGGTATGAGCTACTTGAGGGAGAAAAATCTTTATTTGAGCACCCACCACTAATCTGACACGCCAGTATACTGGTCGGACAAATTCAACTTTTACTACTTTCCTGTAGCTTGAAAAAAAAAAGGCAACCTGTTCGTTTCAATGCATTTAAAATGAAAATGTGAAAATTCCTATACCTTTGTAGAGGCTTCCGACAATCCTTGACAAAAATACATGGGACAATCCCCGCTCCCCATATAAATGTTGAAGTTTAAGGATGCCTTGGGCTGCAGCAACATTGAATGGGGAAGTGGGGGGATGGTGTCCTGTTCATTGCTTGTTTTGTCCCATCCTTTTTGACGAGGATTTTAGGTCTATGTTATATAATACAGTACAGTAGAACATTTATTGAGGGGCACCAAAGCTAGCCAGTGCCATGAGCAGGATTTTGAAGGTGAGGGGCACAACCTGTGATTCTCCTGACTGGCACTGTTTTTGATGACCTCCCTTTTTTTTTTTTTTTGCTTTTTAGCACTTCAATTTTGGGACCAATGTACGTCAGCATACTTGAGCTATACAAATTTTCAAGGACATTTTTTTTGCTTTGACAACCATTTTCCTACCTCCACAGGTGCTAACATGTGGTTATGGTTTGAATGCTCAGTGTGTCTCTTCAAACTTTTCATCTTCCTCAAACCCATAAATCCCCCAGATGAGTGATTTCCTCCCGACTGACTTCGGAGATGAGTGGGCCTACTGTATGCCCCCGGCCTCCATGCTACTGAGGCTAGCACTAAAATGTCAATGAAAAATGTCACCACTTTTTGGTATATGATCCCCCATTAGTAGAAATTTAATTAAAAATTCTGAAAATTCCACGAATAATTTTAAATGTCTTGACAAATGCTAGGCAGATTTTGCAGCATGCGAAGATCTATCATAGTCACAAATAGGGCTTGAGTTTTCTAATTTTTGAGTGCACTGCAAATGACACTCTTCAGAATTTTAAACAGTGTGATTGGTATGCTATTTTATTGAATTTCAATAGATTTACGTAAGGTAACAATCTTCAATATGGTATGCAAAAAATCTTCACACTGAAATGAGGTGAGTGATGGTGTGCAATCACATTCACATACCTTGAAATTCAATGTCTGTACTAACATAGCCAGAGTTGTCACCACACCAGGCGGCACCAGGTGGTGCTACCTGGCTCTCAAAATATCCACCTGGTACTCCCCATCAATATGGTTTACCTAAACACCAAATTTCAAAACTCCAGCGAATTCAAAACTCAGCGGCTCGACTTGTTGCATTAACAAAATCATGCGACCACATCACCCCTGTTCTTCGTAATCTTCACTGGCTTCCTGTGCAGCATCGTATCAACTACAAAATCCTTCTTCTTACATACAAATGCATCCATGGGTTTGCTCCATTATATCTAAAGGATCTTATATCTAATTACAAGCCTTTACGTGAACTACGTTCCAGCTCTCAATCTCTTTTAAATGTGCCGTCATCTGTTACCCATTCTTATGGTGATCGTGCTTTTTCAACAGTATCTGCGAAACTGTGGAATGACCTTCCATCTTTTGTCAAGAACTCTTCCACTGTTGGACAATTTAAAACTAACTTGAAAACTCATTTGTTTACTTTGTCTTATTGACCGCATGTTGTATAGTTTTAGCGCTTTGAGACTTCTTGTGTAAGGCGCTATATAAGAACTGTTATATTATTATTATTATTATTAATATCAGCATCACTGCCCATCACAAAATTTCTTACCCTAAGTGAAGAAAATTCTTAGATTTCTTAAGAAGTGAGTGATAATTCCTTGTTTTTGTAAGCACTCTCCAACTTGAAAAATTTTAAAAGGGGAGGTGGGACACTGACTTCCACCTTCCTTTAGGCTGTTCCTTCAGGATGGTGATCACAAATTATCTGGCTTGAAAAATGGTCTGGTGACAACCCTGAACTTAGCCAAAGTCTTTATCCTATTTTAACTTAGTGCAAGAACAGTTGGAACATAATTGTTTTTAATACACAAAAGTTACTACCAATACCATGCTTTCAAGTGGACCCAAGTGGAAAACTTGTCTAAAAGTAAGTTAATATTCCTTAATAAATTAGGAGAAAATTAATATTCTGCATTTCAAAAGTTGGATTTACAATGGCTTAAGCTTACTGATTGTGGTTTTCAGAAGCCCAGAGACCTAGCTGCATAATGTATTCCTGCAGTTTAAGACAATCATTATTGAATGGAATGATACTGTATGATTGCAGACATAGACCTCAGCAAAAATCTTACCTTTGAAGAGACAACACTGTTCATGTAATTAACCTTTTCTCTACCATGCACTGTACACTACCTTGACTTTTCAACCCAGGTACAATATCAGTAATTTATGTACACCATTAGAATAAAATGGTCATTATCAATTCCTAAAAAACACTCTTTCAGGATACCTTCTATAAGAATTTTTTTTCCATTAAAGTTGGTCAGTGAAACATAATTTTCCATGTGGTATCCTTCGCTGTGTTACAAGTTCCATGGCCGAACCAAAGGACTTGCAGTCTAGTATGTGTCCTTCACCAAGACTCTAGCTAATCAAACTTACTGTAGGAAAAAATGCAACATCAGGCTTTTGTTTCACTGATCAATTGCTCAGACTCATTTCCTAGTTCACTTCATTCACTTTAAAGTCATCCCTCAAATTTTTCTATACCCTGTCATGGCTTGATCCTGTATTACAATCAAGCTCAAAGATGGTTGTATCAGTACAGTCTTCATGTGAGGCCACTTCAACTTGATTTTTCAGCCAAAAGCTAAACTTAAAGGCAGTCATTCATCACCCTAAACTACAGTTTCAGTATGCATATATCAAAACTCTCAATTGCTACAGCTCTTTGATTGGCATCACATTCAAACAATGCATCATTGCTAAATTACACAGCATGGGCACTGAGAGTGTCTTGATTACACATTATGGACTTGTATGGCCACTGGGACAAGCCATCAGCAATAAACTAGGATTGTGTCTGGATAAATGGGGGGGGGGGGGGGGGGTAGAAGTAAGTAGGTTGGAAGAATCGGAACTGTTTGGGATGATGAAAATATGCCTTAGTTTAAATAGACTACATACTATGTGATATATCACATGATCCATTTCTTTGTTTTCTGTATGTATAGCACATGGCTTAGAAAGAAGAGGGAGTATACATCATTTGTTTGGCCAAAATAAAAATGGACTAGGCCTATTGGGTAGTGGCCACTGGCCACATTGGTCTGAACATTGAGTTAAATATTTGTCCCTGATTGGTGACAACTGTAGTGAAAGGGTTTATGTGTGCCAAAATTAGGAACTGTTGCAAAACAAAACCTTGAAAGATCCTGATAAACCTTCTTGCTTGGAGGATTGACTTCCATTGACAACAACTGTTCAAGAAATTTACTGGATTCAAAATGGCTCATAAGAATTGAGATTTTTGAGGCAATAACATGTTAACACTTTGTAACAAATTACATTTGTAATCATACTGGTAGTAGTCTTTGGCTTAGTGACTGGCCAGATCCCTTTCAGTCATAGTAGTAAGCCTAGTAACTTCTTAGTTACACAGAAGTCAGTGCATTATTCAGGGAATAATTTATCCAGAATTGCATCGCAATTTGCTAAACAAACAGGCCAAGTTGCTACACAAATGAAAAATTGTGTGGCATGTTTGTGTGCATAATGATTGCGTTCTCACAAACAATGTGTGAAAGACCTAAAAAATCTTCAAAAGTACAAATCTGAAGGTTTTAGTAGGTCTGGGCCTACATAGCATAGACACGATATTTTGAAAAAAGTTACATCGTTTATAAAACTAAAGCCTAACTAGGCCTATAGGCTAAGTATAGTAGGCCTAGTAAAGTTTGGCTAAACCTTTAGGCTATCTAAGGCTAGCCTAACGTTAATAACTTAATAACAAAGTTATGCTACATCGCCTCTAGGCCTAGCCTAGGCTAGGTCTTCTTTCAGGGGAGAACTTAGCTGCGATACTACCGGATAAAGTTGATGCAGGCTTGAATTTCTCATGAGTCTACCTGTAGGACTTTGTTGTGTTTAGGTTAACTCCTACTCTCGCTCGGGACTTGGACAACTTCACCACTTCAATAGTGACCCCTTCCGTTGCTGAAGTGGCAGCAAGTACAGCTTAACGTTACATAAAATTCACGTTCAAGCAGCCCTGGTATTAGTAGTGTTACTGTACAGTAGCGCTGTGCGAATTAGCTACTTAAAGCTACGAACACGTAGCCTAAAGCTTTGATTTATCTACGTGTGTGTCCACGGTGCAGTGTTGATAAACTCGACAAGAGTTATGCAATTCCGTACATCAAATGTGTACACAGTATCAGATGAATGCGGTTTCCTGGAAAGAGTGGAAACGTTAGTCATCCTCAGAAGGTATCCCGTCTTGGTGCAAATGATGATGCGGCTGGGGTCCGCCTATCGCAAAAAGGAAAGGCGAAGTCGGCCGTCCACCCGAAAGGAAGGCAACAGATTTACCAAATCTGTTGTCTCCGTACTTCCCAGAAGACTAGAGAAATGCAAACGTGGACCCAAAATGATATTCAACATTCGCAAGGTTCACTTGGCCGGAAACTACAGTCCGGTTTTCCTTCTTCACTAACTTCTAAGTTACTGGAACGGTGGCGTAGCTACAGGGAGGGGGACGGCTCGGGGGACTGGATCCCCCACTCACGACCTGGGCAAAAAATTACATCCATGCTGGCCGATGATTATATTCAATCCTGGCTACCCGGCTACCGGTACTATGACATAGATACACACTTGCGATAGATCCACGGTTCCTGGGTTTTTTGCAATAGTGCTCCTTTCTGATTTCGGATTAAATTAGGTAAACTGTGACCACGCTTCATGTTTTTGACTTGACTTTTAACTCGCTGGGTTTCTGGATGGATAATTTTCTAGCAGATTTGGAGTGGTGAAGGTGTCTGTTATACCTTGGTGTGGAAAGTGTCCTCATAGCATCTAGTCTGTTTCTATCACCTGTAGGGATTTTTTTAATTCCTGTGGATGCACAAACTTGTGACTGGCCGGGGGGGGGGGGGGGGGAGGCAAAAGCATAGAGTTTTCCCGATTTTGCATTACTTGAGCTGTGTTAGTTTGTGGGTGTCTTAGGACCTTATCCCAGCCAACATGCCCAGCTGGGCTCCAACTGGGTTTCAGCTCGGCTACTTGCTGGGCCCCAGCTGGGGCCCATTCATGTTTGTCAGGTGTTCCCACGTGGGGCCCAACTGGGCTAGCCTTTCCCAGCTAAAGCCCAGCTGAAGCCCAGTTGTGTCCCCCTTCAATAGCTGAAGCCTAGCTGGGCTTCAGCTGGGCTTCAGCTGGGAAAGGCTAGCCCAGTTGGGCCCCACGTGGGAACACCTGACAAACACGAATGGGCCCCAGCTGGGGCCCAGCAAGTAGCCCAGCTGAAACCCAGTTGGTGCCCAGCTGGGCATGTTGGCTGGGTTACGGGAAGTGTTGAAGAGGGGGGCAACAACTTTGGACCATGTAACTCAGCCTACCCCATTGAACAACGGGTACATTTTTATGCTATTTTTTCTGTTTTTTTCTACGAACAAGAACAATTTTTCTTAATAAATCTGATTTTTTCTTAAGTGTGAACACTACTGTATAAAATTTTTCACTGATTGTTTTATGAGCGATCATTTAAAGCTTTAAGGGTTGCAATTTAAGGCGCGCGAAAAATTTTGCCTTCTTTAAAAATAATGATTTCGGATATGGAATTTTTATAAAGAAGAATTTGGAGTTTTATGAAGAAAAACTTGGGAAAATCGCAATGCATTTGACGGGTGTCTCAAATGGTAAATTTTCGAATTTTCCACTTTTTCCAGCAAGGGCGCAATCGCCCTGACTCTTGTAGCTACGCCATTGCTCTGCAACATTGAACATTGATAAAATTTTGACACTTCAATAACTAAAGAATCCATCTACAAAGCTGGCACAACTGACAGTGTTGAAAGGTATATGATGACAGGTGTGTATGAGAGCATTTGAGTACGGTAGGCCAATGGTTCCCGTGTCTAGAATTTGAAGTCTTGCTATGGACTATCTTCAGTTGGCGCGGAGCGAAAAGAAAATTTTGAAAAATCGCGACCCCTCAGACAGCCGGAATTGGCATGTCTCGGGCTTGTAAGTAGTAGCTAAGTTTTTCGATTTTTTTTTTGCAAATGTGAACACCACTTCGCGCGCCGAAATTTCTGCCCTTTTGTTAACTTTAGGGGACTAACTTGATGAATGTTCATATATTTTTCTAAATAAATTTTCATATATTGACCAAAACAGTGTTCCATGAATGCAGATCAATCTTGCTGTTGATTTTACAGTTGGTCCACTTTTTTTTCATTTTTCTCTTTTTTTTTCCTTACCCTTTTTTCCCTTTCTCCTTCTTTTCCGTTTGCCTTTTCCTTCTACCTTTCTTTCCTTTCCTTCCCCTCCTTTTCTCTTTTTCCCTCTCTTTTCCTCTTTTTACTTTCTTTCCCTCCCTTCCTTCCCTTCCCGTTTTTTTGCGTCCGGGGGCAGTTTGCCCCCAGCCCCCCGATGGTTACGCCACTGAAAATTTGGGTCGTATGGTTGAAAGGAATTTGCGTTTTGCACGGCCATTGCTGCAGTCATTATTGGCCAGTGCAACAACCAATATGTTGGGCCAATGCAGTCTCAAGGGGCCCAACCTTAACACTATGACATCACAGGACCTCACTTATAGCTCTTCGGAGTGGGAGGCGCATACCAGTGGCGTATACGAGACGGGGCCAGGGAAAGACTGCCCCAAATATCCGAAAAATCTAATTTCGGGAATTTGGGAAAAATTCAGACAGCCCTTTCATTTTGAAAAAAAAATGTGATGGTTTTTCTGAAAATTCCTAAATTTGATCGAAATTCTAATAAAGAGATATGCCCGGAAAAGGAAAGAAACGTCAAATAGTCGCAATAAAATTTTCATGAAAAACTAAGTCAAGATTCCAAAAAATAGCTACACCTTCGCCAGACATCGCAAAAAGCTATTATTCGTAAATTTTGCTTCACCGATAATCACAACACAATGCCCAAAATTGTCGAATATCCATATTTCTTCAAGCATTTGCCCGTAAATTGAAAGTATCATAGTAAGGGTAACATTGTTAAAAAATCAAACAGATAAAAAATGGAGACACATTTGGGAAGCCTGTGGCTTAAACATCTCAGATCTGTTTTTAAATCTTGTGTAACACGATAGACGGACAGTAATAATGATATGCATAGGCGGGATAAGGGGGGGGGGGGGACCGGGGACACTTTCCCCCCTCCTGCCACTTTTATCCAGGATTTAGATTTTTTACGTCTTAATCTGGTTGCTATTGCTACAAAACACACTGGAACTGACAGAGCTACGCGAGTGATACTTAATTAAGTTGTATAATATTTTAACAGGTCATATACTGCATTGAAAACTACTTAAAAACAATATTCTTTCAATATGAGCCAATGTCTCAACGCCGTTTTTTTCCGACACGCTTCCCGTACACCCGTTTTAAATATGTCAGGATTCGGGGTTACTTCTTGTAGAACACCTCTTCCATTGTCACTGAAACTTATCACCAGTGCCCGGGCCCTATATACAGCTGAAGCTCTACCTTAACTAGTGAAAGGGGGAGCAGGGAGGTCGTCTTCTGGTCCCCTTCTCCGACCAAGTGCTCCCAAGCTTTCTGAGAGGACGGCAATCTTATTTTACCCTAATCTGGAGCTCCACTCTTTGTCGGCTGAAGTGAAAAGGGGGCCACCCTTTCTCTAATTTCCATTAATTTCTCTATTGAGATGTCTCATAAGTTCGTTTTTCGGCCTGTTCTGCGCGTCCCATCACAGATGAGGACTATAAAAATCTAATGAAAAGGACTCCAACGGAAACCAACGGTACGTTTTTGCTTAGTAAAATATCGGCAGTGGTCACCCTTATTCAGCTGTAGTGAAAAGGGACCACTCTTTGTCTAATTTTATTTCAATTTCACTATTGAGATGAAGTAAAAATTTATTTTTTCGGCGCGCTCCGCTCGCCCTTTACAGTTAACGGCTCTGTATAAGTCACCCAAGACTATATAGGAAACCAGAGTATGCTTGTGCTTCAGTGAGGACGTCTTTAGGGACCACCGTTATTCAGCTAAGGTTAAAAGTAGCCCATCCTACCTCTAATTTTCATTCACTTTCATTACTGAGATGTCTTAAACGTTAAATTTTTCGGCGCGTTTTGCGCGCACCATTATAGACAAGGGCTTAATTCACATCACATGAAAAACAGTGGCTGAGCTGCCGTATGGTCAGGGGGCGGTCGCCCCCCCCCCCCGACGGACCAAAATCGTCTGACGGCCCCCTTTTTAGGTTTTAAACATACTTTACTCTTGCACCATTATTGACAAAAGACATAATTTAATAGCGTTGTTTAAGGCCCAGATAACAAAATGCTCAAACAGCCACAAGTAACTGCACTATCTGCACTTTATTCTGCTGAAAAGGGTCATCTTCTGTAATATCGGGATAGGTTTTGCCCAAACCTATCTTTATGCTTCATACACACTAATGAATGTTGTCGCTGTGTTAAGTTCATTGCTTCCACATAAATCGTGCTTATAAGCTTACAAAATACACAGACTGATATTAAAACACCCTCCCGGCCAATAAAAGATGTTGCAAAGGGCGCAACAATAATTGTAGCGCAAATAACCCTTTGTTGTCGGGGATAACTGTCAACATAGACAATAAAAAGGATTTATAAAGATACCAAAACAGCTTCCACAACATTTTTCAAAATCATTTGAAGAGAACATTCAGGTTAAAATAAAATAAAATTGTTATCATAGTGGTAATTGTTTAAGAGATTTAATGAGCAGTTTCTATTTTGTTTTTTTCTGAGTGACCGTTCTCATGATAAATCGTAATTATTTCTGACTCTGCGCGATATCCCATGAAAATGCTTATTTCTGTACTTCCGTGGTCTCAAAAGCCAGAAAATTGCATCAAGTAAGCTTAGGTTGAGACTACTTTTGTTTATTATGAATTCGGTATCTAGAGAGCCAAGTAGACCTCTTGCCTTGGCTATTTCTTTCAATGTGCTTAATTAATGGCTATTTCAGAGTGGTCACATGATGTAAATTACGTCAATTAATGTTTCATCGTGTACATATCTTGATTTTCAGATGCCAAAAGTGTACACCTAACGGTGATCAATTTCAATATCTTTTTCCCTCTGTAAGATTGCTTGCTATTTAGCTCTAGCAGGTTTAATCTTTATCTTCACAAAGTAGCCCATTACTAAATTAAAATCTTCCATCGAGACCTGACAAAATATAATGACTGCCTTCATACTAGAATGTGAAAGAGGGGGATAGAAACATGGGCGTCCGCAGGTAGGAGCAAGGGGGGAACTTGTCCTCCCCTGGAAAATAAAAAACCTGAAAAACGAAGGAAAAATAGTGAAAAAGACGAAGAAAAATTAACATCGATATTTCTTAACAGTTTACTCAGTGTTTTCCCTATTTATATGCGGTAAATAGTCTTTAGAAGTGTCATTTCCAACGGTCTGAGAGGCATTTTGGGCCAAAATTTTCTTGCGCTCCGCTCCAGCTCATGGTGGCGCCGAGCTTTTCCTCCTTAAAAAAATGAGCCGACCCCCGAATTTTCTTCTGCGGAGACACATGCATAGAAAATTTAAACATGTGTTGACAGAAAAACTTGCTGAGGAGAAATGGCAAAGTACGGTAGTCTTCTTCCAGGGGTGAAAAATCAAATGGAAAGTCTAAAAGCCGTGGCTTCGATCGTGCTGAGGCTCAGGGTATTTACTCCTTCGAAACGCCCCTGCAGACCATTTTCGCCCCCTCTGACCGAAATCCCTAGCTCCGCCACTGATGAAAAGCCCCTAGCTTTCTGAAAAGAAGATCTGGGGTACCAAGGAGGTAGCCCCTGAAGAACCTCAATATTAAGTAATCCATTCTCCCTCTCCGCGCCCTCTGCATTATCGATTCCGCCCGACTTCAATCGTACGGACTAAGGATATAATTGTAGAAAGTCAAATTGTGATGGTTGTGTTCTGTTAAGTGCCCATCTTATGTAAAGCTGAAGATAAAATGCATCATATAAATGCCTACAATTTCGTAAATACCCAGGAGGTTTCGGGGCCTTCGCCCCCTGGACCCCCACCAGGGCTTTGCCCCTGGACCCCACCAGGGGCCCTTAGGCGGGCCCCTGGACCCTACGCCGTTAGGGGAGAGCTTAGCGCTCCCGCGGTGCCTTCGTCGCATTTGGCGCCTTTATTAATCTGTCCGAATCGGCCCCCCACTTTCAGAGATCAAATTCCGCCCCTGATGATATGGAATTGCCATTCATCCAGCAAACTAGAAACAAAATAGTCCCTCTGGTGGGAAATTCCGAGCGAACTAATGGTCACGGTCGTGAACCATGTCATTTGTTTTTCAGTTAATCTCACTCTTGCAAGAAAGGCCCGTTCTTAACATTAATTTATAAGACACTGCCTCACACACAAACTCATAAACTCATTTCCCAATGATTAGCTTAGTTTCCCTTAGCACTTCAACAAATGGTAGCGGCACAGTGGAGAGACCTTTTTATCATTCTAAGATTTGTCCTTGTTTTTAATTAGTGAAAATGTCCGAAGAGAACTCAATAAAACGAACTCTTCAGTTTTGGGCCACGACTTTTGCAAATTTTTCCTTACTATTCTCGCCAGCCTATCGTGGCGTTCCGCTTAGATAATTTTTTGGGCAACCACCACTTGCCCCCCCCCCCCCCCCAACATATAAATATTTTGCACAACGCCCCTGATATCAAGTGACTCGATAACAATACTTCTAAAAACATTAACGGAGTCAGCAGGAAACAGAGGACAGTGGCTTTGCTAATTAGAATTTTTCAGTTTCTTCTGAGAGACATTCTAATATTTAATACCGTATGTTATGTGCCAACCCAACACAGGCGCGGGCAGTGTCATGATTTGCGCGGGACAGGGTTTCAAGCCGCCTCAACACCAAGCGACTGCAGTCTGAAACCGCAATATGTATGCTGAATTGTCGAAATTTTGTCAAGGGAGACATTTTTGCACACACTTTTTGATTTTATTGTGTAATCCAAAGAGAAATATAAATAGTGTTAAAGTGGAAATACAGTCATCCCAACCTGACTTAGGGTAGTAGACTGTCCAGTTTCATGATTGGCTCTGTCATGTCATGTGACTATATGTTTTGTGCTTGCATGTGAAATTTACTAAAAGTAATACTGCTCAGTTTATCTTGGAAATGCAACTTTTAAGTCCTAAAATATTATAAAAGATACTTCGTAGAGAAATAAGAAGAAAATTGTGAGAATTACCTGTTGCTTCAAAATATATCAGGGGTAACAGCTCTTGCCCTTTAAGCTAATTCTTGATTTATTTCTTCTTTTTTTACCTTTTCAGTGCATAAAATTTCAAGAATCATTCAAAAGGACCGAACTTAACCCAGTACGTCAGTTTTGAGGGACTGACTGATGGGCAGTTGTTTATACTGCTGCTTCCGAATATTTAAGGTAGCCATCTTGCAGTAAAATCTGGCCACTCAGGGGCGTCGCCATGGTGGGAGGGGGAAGTACCCTGGGCCCATGCCTCAGGAAAACCTATTTCCCAGACCATGTGCTCCAAAATGAAATTTGGGGTTTAAAAAAAAAGCTGACCTCTGTAGGCTAGTCTACCACATTTCATCCAAATTGATTCTTCTTTGGACAGGAACAGCCAGAAATTTCTATTTTTATCGCCCAAAACATCTGGGAAATGCCGTTTCCGGCCGGTTGTACCAAGTTTTTCAAAATTTCCTGTATGCTCTCCGCCAATTGAAAGCACCGCTTAGCTCAAGTAGCCTTTCAGGCAGGAAACAATGTTTCCTCAAGAGAATCTCCTCTAACTGCTGATTCCTAAGGTTGAAGACTCTATATGGAACCTACGGCAGTTGAATGCTCCGATGGAGTAGGGAAAACAAGTCAGTGAGCAACAACTTGAAAAAGGCCGTGACCGGCTCGACTTGGACCAATTGGTTAGAAACTGTGTAGTAAAACTAAATCCGAACTAACTAACTAGCTAACATTTAAATGCTGATCAACTGCTTGCTCTAGTGTTCAACCCTTTCTTTAAAAAAGTATGTCGGCAGTGGCGGATTAATTAAGGGGGGAGAGGACTAGGGTGGCTAGCCACCCCCTTTTTTGACAAAAAAAAAAAAAAAAAATAATAATAAAAAGTAGGCATTGTTTTCACATGCTATCGTCTTCCTATTGTTATTTCCTATGGAAAGCGAACAACACTGAATTTTAAAAGTACGTATTTGAAAGTGGATTAATTAAAATGTTAAAAGCAGCAACACCAAGGACTCGCGATGAGTGGTGCGGACCGGCGCAACGAGGGTGTCTGACAGCCTCCCCCCCTTCCCCCACCCCCGTCCTCTCCCCTTCCCCGGAAAGATCCTTGTTCTCTTTCCATGGGCGTCCGCAGAAATTTTTATAAGGGGGGGGCAAGATCATTCATGGATGATTGAATTGTGTACACTATCTAAGCGGAGCGCCACCATCGGTTGGCGTGGAGCGTACAAGAAAATTTTGGGCCTTACAAACTCTCCAGATGGCTGGAAATGACACTTGGCTCGTGTTCTAAGCTGCGTGTACCCAGCCTGGAAACAGGAATTTCATGTCTGTAATCTTTAGAATTTTCAATGTAAAAAATTGTTGAAGGAAAAAATCATGGATAATTGAATTGTGTACACTATCTAAGCGCAGCGCCATCATCGGTTGGCGCGGAGCGTACAAGAAAATTTTGGGCCTTACAAACTCTCCAGATGGCTGGAAATGACACTTGGCTAGTGTTCTAAGCTGCGTGTACCCAGCCTGGAAACAGGAATTTCATGTCTGTAATCTTTAGAATTTTCAATGTAAAAAATTGTTGAAGGAAAAAATCATGGATAATTGAATTGTGTACACTATCTAAGCGCAGCGCCATCATCGGTTGGCGCGGAGCGTACAAGAAAATTTTGGGCCTTACAAACCCTCTAGATGGCCGGAAACGACATTTGGCGAGTGTTATAAGCTGCATGTAGCCAGCCCTGAAACAGGAATTTCATGTCTGTAATTTTTAGATTTTTAGAATTTTCAATGCAAAAAAATTGTTGAAGGGAAATCTGCCTCTCGGTAATGGCCTCGCACGCCTATGCACGATAAAACTTACAACTGTCAAACAGCCTATAGGCCTATGTCCGTTACCTAATTATGAACCATGCATACACCCCCTCCCCCCGTATTCACCTTGTATATCCAAGTTACACCCGCGCGTCACCACTTGAGATCAGCACGGGACCAAACCAAGACCAACGCATTCATCAATGGTCGGATGCCATATGCACAGTACATACCTGACAACTAGGCGAGCCTAGTACACAGTTTTTACAATTACAAATTTCCAATAGATATCACGAATGATGGTCCCCAAGTTACGATTTCACTATTCAGCATACTGCACCATCTTCTCTTTTGCTATTCCTGGTCAAATGTCCGCATATTTCGCGAGTAAAAACTGACGCTGTGAGTAAAGGTATTTTGATGATTTATTTTTAATTTTTTTTACTTTAATTTTTAATTATTTTTTTCACAAGTTTGATTTTCCAGGGGGGGGGGGGGAAGTGCCCCCCTTGCCCCCCCTTGCGGACGCCCATGTCTCTTTCCTTTCGGAATGGGAAGTCTCAGCCTGGCAAAGCGGTTTCACTTGAAGTAAAACAGCTAGTAAACTTTACATATGAAACTGGCACAGAGGTAGCGTCTTCTTGTAAAAGTTCAGCACTGCCACCACAACCTTTCCGTCCTTGGGATCACCTTCATTATATACGTGCAGCTGTCTGCATGTTGTACAAACAATGCTCGCGCGTGCAAATTAACCATGGTCATCCAGATAATCACTGTAGCGTAGGCGTGTAGTATACTATGCGTGTGTGTATTAGGTATATACTACGCACGTAGTCACTTGATTTCTAGGACTCCGTTGCTGGTGCATGACTTTCACAAAGCCAGTCTTCTCTTAGAATTTTACAAAAATGGCAGCAACATTTGAGCAGTATAGGGCCAAACTTGACAAGGCACTCTACGAGAAAAATGCGTTTACGGACGTTTTACAAACAATTGAGGATAAAACAGGTGTAAAGAGGATTTATGTTGTTGGAGGTAAGTAACGATAATGAATGGGTGCAGTCTCATCGCCTAGCCTAGGCTAGGCCTAGGTTAGGTTATGTACAAGCAGTCAGTTCTCCTGTTAGGCAAGGAATCTTTGCCCACTACAATTTACACAAGTAGGATACACTCTTCACAAATGGCTCTGCCACTGTGCTCCTGCGACTTGCCAAGTGTTTTGGGAACAACTGAACTTCGAACCATGGGGGCAGTTACTGTTACAGGTAAAGGAAGAAAACCTAGTAGGCCTACCCTAATTCACAAAATTTACTTCATAAATCATAGCAATTGTGTTGGAAATTCTCCCCTGTATTATGTTCATCCTTGCTGAGGCTCATTCCTCTCACAACACAGGCCTTGCTCGGATAACATTCACAAACCTAGTCACGGTTAAGGAAAGGTTTCTCCCAGTTGCACAAATTTCCTGAAAAGAGCCCACAGCTTTCCAACTTTTCCCACTCATGAAGTAACAAAATAAATTTCCTAACTGGTTGTAGCAGTACTCTGCACTTAAATTTAAAATGACACCAAACAGGTACAGCATATAATGTGAAGCAAAGTAACAGATCTGAACCACTGATCTTTCGTTTAAAAATCCCATCACATTTGCTTAAGCAAAAGAAGATTATGCAGTGTTCAAATTTCACAGTCCAGTCATCCAAGATTACTTAACTGTATGTTTTCCCACTTGGTGGCCACACTCTGGCTGTTTTTTTAACTCACACTCTTGCTGTTTGGTACTATTAACATAACTTGAATTTGTGATGCAAAAAGATCTGTAAAAAAGCCCCAGTTCAGAACTTAGATGAAAAAATTATCTTAACTTTTCCACTGCATTCCTCAAATCTCAAGCCAAAAAGCAAAAGAACTTTATAGCTTGTCTTATTTGCATAATAAGTTTTACAATGTCAGCTTTTATGTAATTGCACAAGAATGAAATTCCAATTTACCCTCCTTTTGTAGAGGCAGTTATGCAATGATTTAGTTGGGTCTTGGTCAATACACCATGAAAGTTACTCTGCTGTCTCCTTCTTGTTTATGTGTTGTTTCTGTGCTACGATATCACATAATAGCTGCATTATGTGCATTTCCCATGCTTATCTCACCACACTGTCATTCATTATTGGAATGGCAGGGCCAGGGCCAGGGGGCCTCATTATCAAAGGTTGTCAAATAAACAGTCTCAATCAGCACTCTGCAATTCCTCCAGGAAAGACCTGCAAGAGTGCTCAGAATTGTAGTCTAAGTTGCAATTAAGTAATATAATCGAAAAAAGCTCTCCTAATCTTTCACCATATTTCATTTGCTTCAACTTTAATACCAAATTATTCCCATAAAATGTCGGTTCATCAAGCTTTCTTCCCATCGAGTTATTACTATCAAAACTTTTCAAAGTGTTTCATGTTTGAATTAACGGAATGCATCGCAACAGCAATCGCTTGTACAATAACACTACTTCAGTGGCTATCAATACATCAAAGCAAGTGAGTTGATTCCATGTGACCATGTGACAATACTTTAAGCGGGATTTTCTGTGTGGTGAGTCTCATTTCTTACTGTGTAAATTTTTGAAAGAATTTTGTTGCTTTCTAACTAACAGTAACTAACAGTAACGAAAAAAACATTCCTTAAAATTGAACACTGTGATGCATCACATCACTTTGCATAAAGTCTTTGATATTGCAAGCGAACATAATGCAGGGTTTCATCAATACTGTACATACCCATTATTTTCAGTCTTCATCACTCTTTTAACCTCTGATCCATTCGTTTTAAAACTATTTCAGCTGATAAGCAGCCTTTACAACTTAATTTATGTTTGCAAAAGGTTATGGGCGGCCAAAAGGGCAAAAAAGACAAACCGTGTTCCACGTCCCTCCCGCCACAGATGCCAGGGCTCGACATAACCGACGGCACCGACGGCAAAAAGCCTCCGTGCCCTAGATGTTTGCCGTGGTGCCCCCGAAAAATACACCCGATCCACGGCAAAAGTTGCCGTCTTGCCCTTTTCTATTTGCCGTCGGTACTTTCCCTTTCAGAAATGCGCATTCCAAGTGTCTGTATATGAACAGCACAAACTTATCTTTGTATATTGCTTTGAATCGTCCATCGCGTTGCTGTTTTGTGTAAAATTAAGCAACCAGTCATTTGTCAGAAATGTGAGCACAAAACTAACGTTTCTTTCCTTACCGCAACATTTCTATCAGCGATCATCATCACCGTGTCTCTCTTTCTTGGAAGCAACGTTGCTTCTACGATTCAGAGTACACTACGTCAATGTGGCAATCTCGTTCTTTTAGCGGACAAAAACACACACTGAAGGCCTATTGAAATTGTCGCGAGATCACCTGCAATCAGACTTGCTTTTAGTCGTTTTCAGGTACGGGTGTTCAGTGATTAGAATGGGGAATGTAGATACGAACATCCCTAGTATAAAGTAGTACCTTCTAATGTGAGGAAGACAAGGAGGAACTGGTACGGTGTGATGGAACATTCCATTTTAAAAGGGGGGAAATTAATGAGTGTTTATTACTTTCCCTCGTGGGCTAATAATTATATGTGAAAAGTTTCTAGATGCGAACCGCGAATTGGTCCATGAAAAGTTTTTCGTTAAGTCAATATTTTATAATCGGATAATAGATTATTGCCAATATGCTTTCTAACAAAAGAACGAAACGGAAGAAAGAACTCGAGATGGCTGAAGCTGCGAAGAAATATGCCCCAATTGATTAGCTGCAGTGAGTCACGTTTTGCAAACTTTACTCAGGATAAAGTCCTTCTTGCAGCAGACATTCTAGACCCTGCCAACGTACCATGCACTGGACCCAGTTTCCCAACCAGACTGTGGCAATGATCACATTCGTGAGTTGGTCCACCATTTACAGGACATTTTGCTGATGAATGGCAGTAATTTGAATGACATTCAAAGAGAATGGACAAAACTGAAGTTGAACCTATCAAAGAGCCAGAAAGTACCACAAGGGACAGGAAGCAAGTCCTTCAATACAACTTGGGAGCACATCATAAAATACAAGTCCTTGCACTATCCCAAACTGAGGAGGTCCTATTTGTCAATATCTTGCTGGTTTGCCCTGTGGCTACTGCACAAGTAGAACGGTCGTTTTCATACTTGAAGAGGTTCCTTGGAGACTGGTGTCTATCTCTTAAAAGAGAAACCTTTTAGAGGATCTTCTGAGGATTGGTACCGAGGGACCTGAACCATCTGCATAAGATTCTGAGCCAGCAGTCAACAGATGGTGGCAGGGGGAGCAAGAAGATCCAGGCCATCCACATCATAATACTGTATCAAAAAACTATTAATACTACCTCAAAGTGTTTCTATGATGAAGTGATCTTTCCACCAGCTTAATTTGCTTAAATAAATGCAAACTTTGAAAAATGCCATAATGCCCTATCTTCACAATCAATTTAGCCGTCATGCCCCTTCCTTTTGCCATGATGCCTTTCACTTTCCATACCTACCGATGGCATTTTTGCTGTGCCCTGTGTCCTGGACAGGTCTGAAGACTTTAAAAATGGAACCTACAGTACATATATTGTGCTTGGTGCTCAGCATAAGCAATGCATTGGGGGGAAAACAAGCCAGTGAGCCACAACTGGAAAAAAAGGTGTGGCCCACTTGACTTGAACCAACTGGTTGGAAACTTGGACATATAACTTCATCTAACTACAGATGATTAACACTGACATAATTTATTCAATGTATGAAATCTTTGTTACAGACTTCAGTTTTACGTAATTTAACTTGTATGCAATAGTTGTTTGAATTTTTTTGTCCTCCTTTTATCAAACCCTCGTGCTAATACGTGAGTAAGAATTTTCCACCACACTAATCAACTCAGTTCTGCTTAGGGCCTCATCCATGATACTGCATGTTTTGTCTGCATGTACAGCACAGCGCACAGGTTTAATCAAGCCTTCTGCAAAATCCCATTCTATCTCATCTGAAAAGTACTTGCACAGCAGAGTTTGGACATGGCATAAGTATTCAAGTGTAATTCCATGCTTGACATGGGTCAGAGAAAGTGGGAAAAATAACTCTTCATCGTCTTAAGAAAGAAGTTGGGATCATGATTTGGATCAGATTCCTGAATGGAAGTGCAGGGGTTTGCCAGAAACTCAAAAGTAAAGGAAGGTTAGATTAACACAGTTTACTGCCAAACCCCAAGTCAAAATTGATGGTGCCCTTGGCAAAGTCACAGGTGGGTTTACAGGGGCAAAAGCTTGCTTCACCACTTCACAGCTCTTTTACAGTAAGGTGCAATCTGAAGGTTTTTAAAGGAAATGAAAACAGGGAATCTACCCTCCTTCTGGAAAGGGGAGGAGAGGGGGACAAGTGTCCCCTTACCCCTCTCCATGACAGAAACATTGGAGTTTATTATTGTCTTTGGTATAATTATTTAACTGACCTATGAAAATGTTTTAATTTGTTTAGGTAAACCTAATTACATATTGGTGGAATGAAACTGGTGATTCATATTGCATTGACAATTCGTTTTGTAGTCTTACTCACTAAAACCTCCTGGGCAGCCATTATAAGAAGCCATACCATTTTTTTCATCCATAGCATGTATGCACACACCAACACTATTTAGAATACCCTGGTAAAGATTTGCTAAGTTGATACACCTCAAAATTTGCCCATTTTTTATGTCTTTTCTACTGTAGTTGTTAACATTGTTTAACATTTTTTACTTCAATTTTTAGTGCTCCTCAATCAGATCAAAATCCTTTCTGTATTCATATTAAATCAATAGACAAGTCTACTACATAGTTCTTTGTCAGCCCAAACTTCCATGTCAAGGACAATCTAGGTAATATGAAACAAAAAAATACCCTGGGGATTGGGGAATACTCAAGGGCATTCATAATGCCAAATTACCGTACCATTGGTTCATATCATCATCATACTGTAGGTAGTGAAGGTTGAAGCAAAAGTACCTGTAGAAATTGTTTTACTTGTTATCCATTAGAGAGCATAGATGCATTTTTTTGGTACCGTTCCATCACTAGAAATAAGCAGAATTTTTAAATGTCTAGTGACATGAAAAGAAACACACTTGGTTGTAGTATTTGATGTGAAAAGCATTGAAACAAAAAAAAAAAAACATAATTTTTATCAGAATTTATTAAAAGTTCAACATTTCACAGCATGTCTACTTTGCCCTTCTATGAATAATCATGAGTGAAATATCAGAAGTTTTGATGTGGTGAGAGTGACTGGCCTTATGAATAATGTTGTCGAACTGTTTTGCAACCTTTATTTTGAAAGAAAGGTGTCATGCCTAGGATTTTGTTTTGGAAGTCACCTAATCATAAACATTTGATGAGTAATTAGCAGATAAAATTTTAACAAAAGGTATAGAAAGAAATGTCACAATACAGTAACAATCCAAATCATTTGCACAATGTATAGGCAACAAGTTGTTCTAGAAAACTCTTTTATCCTGAGAATGGTAAAGGGTATTGACTTAATTCTATTGGATCTTTCCTTGAGAAATTTTACTCATATATTTGTCACAAGAAAAGAAAAATACATTTTTTACCCCCATCATTTCATCATGTTCTTCAAAGATAGCTGGGGCCCATTCCACAAAGAGTTACGCACAATCTTAAGTTTGATTCCCCATACTTAAGTCAACAGTAAATCATACTTAAGATTGTGCGTTAACTCTTTGTGGAACGGGCCCCTGGTGCTGTAAGATATGCCACAAATTGTGACAGACAGAATTTTTCCCCTTTAGTGACCTTGTACTACTGGGACTGTCTCACATTCACTGTAGGATGCAAAAATTGGATCTGGAAACAAGGGTGCACCTGCTAAGAACCAGCTGCATGCAAGTTGTGCATGCGAACAGTACATTAGGCCTATATGCTATCCTTGATACACACATGAGTATCATTATGTATAGTAGGGATTTGAACAAATTTTGCTTATTTGCTTAATTGTAGTACTGGTGTACACTGTATATCATGTGTCTTTTAGAAATGCCATGTTAGCAACCATATTATATTAGTAGCATTTGTTTTCAGAAACTGTTCAACCTTTCAAGTACTTTCAAAAACACTCGCTTCTCTTCATACTGTAGCATTAAGAAGAATAAAACTTGCATTCCTTTCTTCCTACTGTAACTAGTAGCTCCAGTATCCTGCTTACTAAAATGCATTTCAGTAAAAACTTGGCACACAGTGCTGCAGACTTTACCTTCGTTTTGGTATTTGAGTGGATGGGAAAAATCTCTCTCTCAAAAAGATTGGTGATGGGATGTAGTCTAATGCTCAGTAGTGGCATTTTCTTTGCTGGTGGCGGTGGAGGAACTTTAAGAATGTCAAAAAACAAAATTCTAAGATTTATTGCAAACAGAAGTTATAGTAAAATGTATTGTTATACTTCCATTTAAAAGTTAAGAAGTATTTACTGTATGTCATGTTTGTGACACATTCATGAATAGAATATTACTGTATATACAGTATCACTTCATTTCAAACTGGCTAAACACAACAGTTCAGGGATTTCATGTTAAGCATAAAGGTGGTGTGAATAACGAAAGTCTGGGTATGTATTGAGGGAGTTGCCCCTGCTTTGGAACCAAGCTAGAGCATTTTTTTTTTACATCCAGCAATCTGGTCTTTGGGGTTGTAGCCTCTTGTTTTCTTTTTGTGTACTTCAGGAAATACTGCAACAGAACTATGCTCTTAATACAGATGTTAAAGGCCCAGTTCTCTCACCCCAAACAGTACCAAGTCTCCTAACCCTCCCACAATTGTCTGAAATTCATGCTCATCAGACACAATCTCATTTTATTGCTCCAAGGTTAGTAAAGAAAAACCCAGTTTATATAATCAAAACACTCTCAGTGTCTCTTCATGCTGTGTAATATAAGCTTTGGTACTCTGCATTGTTTGATTAAGCTGTCAATCAAAGAGCTGAGCCAATTGAGAATTTTGGTACCCCGTACCAAAATTGTAGTTTGGGGTGAGAGGTTTGGCTGGCCCTTTAAAGTATCAGTATATTTACCAAATTTGTCCATTAGCTCAGTATGAAAAAAAATGGGTATTAACATTTGTGTAGTCCTTTTCTGAGTGGGGTAATGACAATTCACACACAGATTTACTGTAAGATTTTGTCACAGTTCAACATAGACACCATGCATTTATTGCTAGAATCACACCAAGCAGGGAATGAATGGCATGTTAATGGCGGTACTTTTTCAGGTGTACAGGATAAGGAGTGCTGGGTCCATAGGGCATTCTTTTGTAGGAAATGTCATCATTTACACTGAAGGAGTAAAGTGCAAAGGCCTCTTGGGTATAGTAGGATTTCTTCTATAAGACACACATGTATAGAATATAAATTTTTATGTTAGTCACAGTTCTGCTATGTGAATAAATGATAATGTTGAAAATATTCCTTATGTGCCAATTGAAGGAAGGTAATAACAGGATTTGCAGTCTTACACAGACAGTATCCCTGGATGTAGCAAATTATAGTACAGTATTGAGTTTATATTGTGTTTGTCAATATGTGAAGGTTAGCTTTTGACGTTGTAGGTTAAGTACTGTTGCCCCAATCACCCCTGTAAGGTAAGTGACATTACTGTCATTGTTGATGATTTGATCTGATGTTTCAGTCTTTGCTACAAGACCATCTATTTTCCTATTATTAATTGAGCAGTCATCGTGGATGAATGAGTATGAAAGTTTAAGGAATCTCAACCCCAAACCATATTTTCCAAACCCTACCAATGCCACTTTCTTCAACATAACTTACTTTTGTTTAAGATATTATTTTTGTTAAAGTATAACTCACCTTCTCAACAAAATCACAGAAAGACACTAAACTTGGGCATCATTGCCTTAGATTCCCTAATTTCTTTTGATTTTTATTATTTTTTTCTTTTTGCAGGGGGAGGGGAATATCTTTGATACTTGAAGCAGGCCTCACAGTAGGGCTGTCACGTTTAAACGTTTAAACGTATAAACGAACGATCGGCCGTTTAAACGGCGCTTTCATAGCCCAAACGTTTAAACGATATGAACGAAGTTTGCTCCCAAACTTCTTCGAGCTAACACTATAACATTAGTGTGACTAGTCAGTGTAGCACACTGCACAATAACTAACGTTAGGCCTAATGCCTAACTACATGCATAGGCCTAGGCCTACAAGTCGAATCTGCGACGTTGATTTTACTTTCAATCTTCATTAAAACTAAATCCTTAAGTCTACAATTACAACACCGAACTTTCGGTAATAATATGCCCGTTAGTGTACGTATAATTTTAATGCCATGATATCGATCACTTAACGTTGCGCGAGCTCAGTTTAGCTCGGCCAGGTATGTAGTCTGTTTAGTGAAGAAGCCTGCGCGGCAGCAGTTAGCTGCCCGTGGACGGCAAAGCCGCCATGTTCAGACATGCATTTCCTGTACTACATACATAATACATATCGGGTACGCAGGTACCCAAAGAGCCAGCAACGCATGTCCCGGATGTTTTGTGATAATAGAGGGCGGCATGCCAAAAATATTGTCTCAAAGCCAGTACTAGTACATATCATCGTGTTTACGGTAGATTCTAAGGGAAATCAAGGGCGGTTATATTTGGACATCGTTTAAACGGTAAACGAACGTTTATTTTGACCGTTTAAACATTTAGGCAATTAAACGGAAACTGACAGCCCTACCTCACAGTAAAACCTATAAAACCTTTAAAACCTATAAAAACCTATTTTGAATTTGTTTGATTACTTTAAAAATAAGAGTGTATAGGGATCATGTTGGCTTCCTTTGGTACCTGCAAAGTGGTACGAATTCTGAATTTTTCTTTATAAGACCGAGAGTTAAGGTAAGAATTTGCTGTTTATTACTTTTATCATGCTGGAAAAGAAATCTTGTAAACCTATAAAAGCCTGTATTTTGGCCCTTGGTAACCTTTAAAGACCTATATTTTCAGTATTGAAACCTTTAAAATAACCTACATTTAAGAGAGGAGGTGCTGTGAGGCCTGTTGAAGGGAAATATTGTGTTTAAAAATGCTCCAGCATAGCATTGAAAGTAAACAGCACCAGTCATTTTCTAATCATTCAGTTTTAACAATGAACCTCAACAATAGATTCATCTCCTCAAAAACTTATGCTCAAAAAGAATTATGGAAGGTGCAACTTTTGAAAGTTTGGGTGAACAAATTATTCTTACTGACAAACAACTGAATTTCTGTCTGAGGGAAACTTATTTCTTGAAAAGAAGGCTACTATACTGTCTTATTTGTAATCATTCATCACTTTTTGCCAGTAAATATTGGTTTTAAAAGGACAAAATTTCTTTGTAAAACAAACACAATATATTTCCTTTTAAATGTACTATATTTAATGTAAAAATATGTTTTTGTTACAAATGTCAGGTTCAGCTTATAATATGTTTTGTCTGCTTTAGAAGGACTCAACCATGCATACCATGTAGTACGGTATAAATCCTAATACCTTCCCTGTATTCACTTCTACAACCCAGCTCTTATGCATAATGTGATATTAAAAAGATATATTTTTTATCAAGTAGGCTTCAGTAAATTTCTAAAGTTTCAAGTGGTTACCTCAGTTATTTTTTGCTGGTTTGCATTAACATAACTCTGAAGATAGTATGACAATTAGCCCAAAGTCCAAATTATGAAATTTGATAAATTTATTGCTTCATGCTTCTCAGATCATATGTTCAAATGTTTTAGGAAGGAGTTGTTTTTTGCTATAAACATCCTGCTTTAAGGTGCTGATGTCTGTTTAAAGGTCCTTTTACACAGTGTTGCACAAGGAGGTATACTTGCAGACATCATGCATCAACACTGAAGTCGTGTTTCACCCACATGTGTGGTAGACTTCATTCTCTTAGTGTTGATGAATTAGCCTCTGCACTTGTTTATGTAACTTTCCAATGAGACATGTATGTTCTTCTGAATGATTGTATATAATTGTTGGTGTGAGACATCACATGCATACCATTAAAGAAAAAATTGGAACAGTGCTGCTGTGGTATTAGTTTCTACAACCCCTCCATACATGGCACCCATGTGATTCCATGAAATATGGCACAGTTAAAATTATCTAAAATTATTTCAACTTAAAACCTTATGATTGAGTGATATTAAATATGACCTACAAAGGGAACCTACAAAAGGAATTTCATGTCCTATCACACATGTATAAATTAGACTTTTGCATTTCAAATGTCACTGAGATGTGATAAGATTGTTCTTAAAGTGTGCCTGATGACATTGCTGGCTGATAGTGTACTGGATGTCATAACTTCAATATCATGCCCTGTTTCATAGGGTCTGTACATACTGCATTGCAGTAGTGTGGGATCTTTGCTGTTTTAAGTCATTGATCCTTGTTAGGTTCAATACTAATCTTGGCATGGTCAGTGGGCATGGGTGAGAGCATCTGATGTTCAAGGTCAGGGGTTTGACTTTCAGCTGGATCAAACTGAACACTTTGCTCAGCATAAGCAATGGAGTAGGGAAAGCAAGCCAGTGAGCTATAACTGGAAAAAAAAGCAATGGCCTGTCTGAATGAAATCAGTTTGTTAGATTAGAAATTCAGCCTCAAACATCTAAAACTAAGTTCATGCTTATCTTCAATGCATTCGTTTTCTTCCTGATACACTAAATACACTAATTAGAATAAAGTTAACCTGCAAAAACAATGAGCACACATCAGTGAAACAAATAAATTTAGTTTTGTCTTGGAAATGTATGAAGGAGACCTGTTTGGAGTGCTCAACTAGTCAAGGACTTTGTCATTCAAACCAACTTCCTATCACAATGGATGAGGTGTGGGTGTGGTGTCATTGCATAGCATGATTTTGTCCCCACTTTAGTCACTTGTCACATAATGATGACAAATTTGCACAGTGGATTTTTTACCATTATCTGATGGAAAAGTGCAATTGTCCCTGGTTTAAAATTCCAGACAGGAAAAATTTGATTTTGCTTCAAGTACTGTCTTCCTGTCTTTATCAGGAACACAGATGTATGTAGGTACAGTTAGTAGATGTATGACATTGTGTCATAGGAAATCACTGCTAATGTAGTCAATATATTACTTGTGTGCAGCTGTGCCATGATAATTCAACCTCTGCTCTATGGATAGCAGAGCTGTGAACTGTTTTGACTACGTGTTGCTTTCCCACTGGCATGTAGTTCTTAAATTGGCGCTATTGTAATATTCCTGTATGTATAGTAGTAACTGCATTACAGGGTGTGTTTATTCTGGCATTGACTGAATGCATAGAAATAAGCTGAAATTTTTCTAACCAATGTGGGCAGCAATTAAGGATAAAATTATTATATTTTTGGTGGAATTTTGTAAGAACCAGACCCTTTGCTAGAAGCTTGGAAGGATGGACAAGGGTTACATACAATGTGGAGGAGGTAGTTAATTCATTTTTCATCCAGTTTTAATCAGAAACAGGTACAGATCATTTTTTGTAAAAGGCAGTAGCATAGTTGTATTCCATTTATCTCTAATATGTACACTGTAGATTGGCAGGCTGTAAAATCAATTTTTTATGCTCGCCATATGGCCAGTTGGAATAAGCTTTGTTAATTTTCATTGTTTGGGTTTGCAGAATGCTTATTCTGTGCTACAGTAGTGAGCCTATGGCAGCTGTATCAATTTATAGTTAATATCTGAAGAGTTTTGCAGATTCATATGTATAGTTGTGTCAAGTTTTAAAGGCTGGGAATTTGAAGTTGCTTAGTTGCAAACCGTTTTTTCATTGTGCGTAGAATTCAGTCGGATTTATTGGTGCATGGATGTCATAAGCCCTATTTGGTGTGATGTTTTGTCAACCACCAAGTTTCTTCTGACCTACCGTATTTACTCTATTAAACGCCCCCTCTCTGATAAATGCCCCCAACTTTTTCGTCACATTGCATAAAGTGAAATTGTTAATTCCTAAGACAATATGGTAAAAGGAAAATGAAATAGTCCTACTTTGAAGCCACGAAATCTCCTAAAGTCCCATATCCTGAAGTAAAAGGCATGTTTCTGCAACTAATTTCTGTTGATATCCATCACGCTATCACATACCGCGAACCTGTATATACTGCTTCGTTTGCGGTTCGAAAGTGGTACTGTGCATACCGTAGGAAGGCCTGTACAAATATTTGCTAGCCTACCCGAACAGCCTAACATGAAAATCCAAATTCAACACAGGAAAACTGTTTAACAGTGAAATGCTGTGAACGTGTACGTACTGCTAATATGTATGTGCATGGTGCTACTCACGGTAACTATTATGCAATTACCGTATGTACGTGCGTATAGCCGGCCGGTCAGGATAGTACCGTGAGGCCTGGCTGTATACTGTGCACAGCATGCATGCATGCATGCAGCGGGCACGTAAAAAAGTCACTTCTGTGTGTAACATTACATACCGTATTTACTCTATTAAATGCCCCGGGGGCGTGAAATTTTCGTGAAGGGGGGCGTTTATTAGAGTCAAATTTATGTGACTTTTCTTTAGGCAAGTGCCCCACAACTTGTTTCTTATCTGAGCCCTTCTGATAAACTGCTATGGGGTATTTGTCCATTTGGTTGTCAGCTTCACAATGAGCTGTGAGCTCCTCCCCAATGATCGGTAACCAAACTTCCCTATAAATATGGTAGCCACGAACAGCACTCTGAACTTTGCAAGTGTGATCAACTTTCGCCGACATCTTGATATGTAACGTTTCACACAGAAGTGACTTTTTTACATGCCCGCGACATGCATGCATGCGTGCTGTGCACAGTATACAGCCAGGCCTCACGGTACTATACTGACCGGCCGGCTATACTCACGTACATACGGTAATTGCATAATAGTTACCGTGAGTAGCACCATGCACGTACGTATTAGCAGTACATACGCGTTCACAGCATTTCACTGTTATTTATTTCACTGTTATTAATTTGGATTTTCATGTTAGGCTGTTCGGATAGGCTAGCGAATATTTGCATACCTACAGTATGTACAGTACCACTTTCGAACCGCAAACGAAGCAGTACAAGTTCGCGGTATGTGATAGCGTGATTGATATCAACAGAAATTAGTTGCAGAAACATGCCTTTTACTTCAGGATATGGCACTTTATAGGAGATTTAGTGGCTTCAAGGTAGGACTATTTCATTTTCCTTTTACCATATTGTCTTTGGAATTAACAATTTCACTTTATGCAATGTGACGAAAAAGTTGGGGGCGTTTATTAGAGAGGGGGCGTTTAATAGAGTAAATACGGTATCAAGATGTCGGCGAAAGTTGATCACACTTGCTAAGTTCAGAGTGCTGTTCGTGGCTACCATATTTATAGGGAAATTTGGTTACCCATCATTGGGGAGGAGCTCACAGCTCATTGTGAAGCTGACAACCAAATGGACAAATATGCCATAGCAGTTTATCAGAAGGGCTCAGATAAGAAACAAGTTGTGGGGCACTTGCCTAGAGAAAAGTCACGTAAATTTGACTCTAATAAACGCCCCCCTTAACGAAAATTTCACGCCCCCGCGGCGTTTAATAGAGTAAATACGGGAAGTGGGGCTTCATTCAGCCTTACACAGAACATGCCACAGATACTTCATTTGCATAAGGTTTTAGAGTCCTACTTTCTCAACAACTACAAAATTAATTGACCTGGTCTCTGAATAACCTTTTGTAGAAAAACACATCTGTTTAGTCTTCTAGACTGCTGAGTTTTTGTGGTCATGTCTGATGACCACCATTCAACTTACTATTCATAATGCCCAAGTTGCTGGTAATGACTTTGCTCTTACCTCTGGGGATTATTTTGGCATTACTTCTTCTTTAAATTTGTGCAAAGGGTTTTTTGAACTTGTTTCATTTGGGCAAGCTACTTGGCATTCAGTCTTTACAAGTAACTGAGTAACATGCTAATTGCATTGTGTAATGGTTCCTACTGAATTGCTTCAATCCTCTAGTGAATTGAACAATAGTTGCCAGGGTTCACCCTCCAGTACAAAGTGCAAACTGAAAGATGTCTGGGTCAGCCTCACAGACTTTTGTACCATTCACCTTTAGATTATTGCTGTTTTATAGCCTTTGTAGTAGTTGCTGAGTTATTAAGTGCTAAGTAGCTTATAAGAAGCCACAGTGCTGTGATCCTTTTAACAAAATTTCATGCTGAAGTGTTGTAAGGGTGGAGTCAAGCAAAAGATGGGTCAAGTAAAAAAAAGGTTCTAAATGTAAGCACAGTAAATTATCTTTCAAACCTTTTAAAATACGGTTGGGTGCCCTTTAAAGAATGTCCTAACATGTCGCAAGGGGCTTGAAAAACAGAATGAGTCCTACCTTGTTTCCAGTGTTAGATTTTGTAGTAATTGAGTGTTATGAAGTTTAGCTGTATCAGTCCTCCTCATCCTCTCTCCTGAAAACAAACATGAGCAGTCCATTTTTGGGCACTACATTTTAAATTCAACCCCCCTACCCCCCTTCCTTGTTCAAATGTTTTGTGTCACTACTGTTTTCTGAAAGATGTTTGTGACCTTGCATGGGTTTTTCAGTAGGTGGTTTATATGGTAAGGTGAGCATGGGAAGACTTACCTGGAGGTAGTCCTTCTCATGGTTTATTTAAGGTAGTAGTTCTTAGTTGTTATGTTAGGTAATGGTCACGTCTCTGACCATGCATGAACAGTACCATGTAATAAACTAAATAACAGAGGGTGTTTCACCTTCGTAGAGGTTCCTCATCTAGTCTTCACAGTTTGCTACAAACATTACATACGGTGTTGACTAGCATTCTTTGAAAAATGCATCATCATCCATTTAGGAGGTAGCATCATGATACCATGCCATAGATTTAAACTCTGGGTTTTGGGAACATAACATGACAGCAGTAGTACCTTCATCTCACATCTCAATTCTTTCTTCTATCAGGAGCCATTGGAGTGGTTGCACTATGGTTAATCTTTGGATATGCAGCAGCTTTCCTCAGCACCTTCTTGGGATTTGTTTATCCTGCATACATGAGGTGAGTATGGTAACCAGGTATGGTATTCGGACTACAATAAAGTTGTATCGTGGCAGAAAATACAAAGTCCTTGTCACACTTCCGGGCAGGGTAGAAGGGATTGCTGCAGGCAAAAATTTATTAGCATGCTGGAAAATTTCTGTGGGCAGGTCAATATTTTGGAGAGTTTCGCATGGAACTTGCGTTTTGATGCTTGCATGGATTTTGCCTGTTCTCCGTGTGACATGCAGTGCCACACCCATCAAAGTACCATGTTCACTGTTGGTCCATGACCAATCTATGTTTTTCAAATTGGTAACATGTGGCTGTTACAGGCAGGTGTTCTGCAGGAACCATGGCGGGAAATCTCCTGCAGTGTCACCAGTGTTCGCGCTAAGCTGTGCGATTGCGGGATTCGCGCAACAGAATCAATAATCCCGCAAGAAAAATATTTGTCTGCATCGTTTTTCTTGCATAAGCGATAAGGTTATAATCAAAGCACAACTTGTTTACTTGTCTGTTATACGAATAAAAACTCTGAAAATCGATGAGTCACCGTTTGTATTTCGTTTGTGTAAAACGGAGCTCTACACAGTACACCCTTACACCCATACTGCATGGTCTGGGTATGCATGCACTCTACTAGCGCTACCTATAGTGTAGGGCTGTAGGCCTAGCGTACGGTCGTGCAGCAGTGGCAGCTAGCTGTGTGCAGTGTGTGTACTGAAACTAATCGCTCTGTGTGCAAACATCGGTCGTGTTTTAGACTGTTGTGAAGTGTGAAATGGCCTCCAAGTCAAAGTTGGATTATTTTTCAAACCGCTACAGAGTAGCGATTATAACGTAAATAGTAATACTTCTAGTAAGTTAGGCCTAATACTACTTCTACAGTAGTAATACAGTACTAGTACTGGGCCTAATGTTAAGCCTAGGTCTGCTAACAAAAGTAGTAAAACTAAGAAGAAAAAAACTGACAAGTTTCAGTTAAATTGGCTGAAATTTTGGCTGTGGTTATGGTACGAGAAAGGGGAAATGTTCTGTGCCACATGCAAAGAAGCCAGGCCAACTGATACATCTTACTTTGTTGAAATCTTGTTTACTCATATCAGTTATTGTCAATGTTAAAAAATGTACTTCATTAATCTCTTTATTGGTAAATGCAGATTGCAGACTCGACTTAACATCTCAGAACTTAAAGACTCCTCCCCCCCTAAAAATGAAAATCCCCCCTAAATTTTTCAGAAGGGGGGAATTCCCCCCCCTCCCCAATTTTCAAGTCCCAGCCCTAACACTGAGTGTCACCCAGAACAATTTTTGAGCATGTTAAAAACTTGGGCTGTGAGTAATTTTCACTTTGCCACACCTGCAGGTAAGTGCAGGCAAGATTCAGGTGAGATACGGTTAGTCTGTGCTATTTGTGTAGCAGCTGGCAGCAAAAGTTGTCACAGGCAGGTTGCATGCAGTGCTTGCCCAGAATACTTTGACAGAGGCTTTAGTAATTTTCTGTACATGGTTTTAAATGAAGATGACAAGATTTCTCACTCCTGGCTTAAATAAATTGCTTAAATATTGTTACATGGTTGTTAGGAATCATTTGACCTAATGTCAGCTTATCGACTTGGTGACTGCCCTATATTCCAACACCCATGTTCTGAAGACATCTATATTCATCTACGATCAAGTTGTGGGAACATAGGGGTGTCAGAACAAAGCCTTTGTTGGAACCCACATGGATTTTTTGGAATATAGGGGGTTGCAATTTAGGAGTGTCAGAATAAAGGGCTGTAACCATCCACTTAATTGTTGCTTGGATATTCTGCTAGACAGAACTTCATTCTATCCCCTCCCCCCAGCAATAATTGGACAGCTATCTGCCAATGATTTTATGGTTCTTGGAGGATAATGCTTCAAAATTAAAATACAAGTGGTCCTTACCAGTTGCATGTTATAAAAGCAAGTACTGTAATTCAATGTTGCATACAGTACATAATTGAGCTACTCTTGCAGTTGTGAGTACAGAGCATTATTAGATGCACACATGATGCTGCTGTGTAGCAGTTATCCATCATGATTAGCACTTAATATTATGCATTCTACAGCACTCCTACTTGCTTCTCCTATTGCAACTGCATTATAGTGCAATTTACTGATGGTACACTGGCAGTAGGACTTTTAATATGTGTGGTGGCCCCATAAAAGTTTGTTACAGTAAGAAGTGACTAATAGATTACAACAAAGTTGATTTTGGGTTTAAACAGGCCTTGAGGTTTAGATTCACTAGGTGTGTTACAAATCACACTCAGAGAATTAAGGAGTGTGTACAGCGGGTGTGCTGTCTTATTTATATATTTATATGAGCTCCAAATCATCATCTAGGTAAAAAAATCACACTCCACAGTGATTTCAGGTGATTGCTGGTATCAGATTGCACTCGCAAACCTCAAAATTCAAGGGCTGTGTAAATTGCATTTCTCTAGGAGTAAGATTTGAACAAGCAGGATCCACAGTGTGTAGCTCTGCTAATTCACTGAAAAAGCCTTGTAACCCTAAGGGGTATGATGTAAATATTCCTTTAGCATCTGAAAAGTTCACCTCAAGGAAAATAAGAAAAGGTACAAAGTTCAATAGGAACTATGAAATACATCTCATTTACTTTGTGCCTATGATTTTTAAAGTTGGTAAGCAGCAACTCATACCCTTCCCCCCTCAAAAACAAAAAAAAAGTTGAAAAAATTTTCTTCCAAAGGATCATTTGTCGTATAAAACCAGTACTTTTGGCCTGTGAAGCAGTTTCAAACAGAAATGCAATTACCGAAATTAAATCAGTACACCCTACAGTGTTTCTGGCAGAGGGGGGAAATGCATTTTGGGGAAAAATTTGTTCACACTGTATGATGAAAGTGATTTTATGGATCTCTCAACCATGAAGTGACTGCATTTGCTGTTTCATATATGAAGAGCCCATCAAACTTTCTCTAGTTCTGAAATTTTGCCAGTACTAGTATTTTGAAACAACTATATTTGGAAAATTTTAATTCTACTTTTGGAAAACAGAAGTTTGCAATGAATTTTGCTCTTTAATGAGCAGGTCTTGGTCCTAGTGAGAGTTATTAGTCAAGTTGCAGCCTGTGGTTTCCACATGAAATGATCCACAAGTGTTGCACAATTATGTTGGGTTTTAAAACCAGGTTGACTGCAAATAACAGTACTTTGTAGGTTTTGGTGTTGTCCTGCTAGTTACTTGAAAAGTTTCATGAAGTCACAGCATTTTGGTAGAGGAGAAAATATGTTGACAGGCTTAAATGTAAATTATAATAATGCAAAGCCAACTAAATATCCTATATATCTCTTGAAAAATTCTAGACTCAGACTCCAATAACACCATGGAAGTATGATGGCAAAACTCCCACATGGTTGGAGTATTGTAGGCACAAGTTGCGCAAATCCAGTTTTCGGCATAGTTGTGCAGTACCTACAGTATGTTAGCTGTGAATCCAGTAAGGTGATCTTTTCATGTACGTATGTATACCCAAGCTGTGGTTGCAGACAGTGTACATGTTGATAATGTGTGAGTGTAGCATGCAGACAGCCTTGGCAATTGTTGACCAAGCCTGTTTTCTCAGAATTAAGTACACAGCCATGGGTCTGTTCCTCTGGTTATGTCCTTTTGTTTGCCTGGAAGACAAGATCCTTTTCTTTCTATTGCATCACAGACTAGTACTACATTGCTTTTATACATGGTCCTTTTCTTTAGCTTGATAACCTGCCTTATTACTGAATTGGTGACCAATACCTACCTCCTTACTGTACCTACCCTGTTCAATACTGAATATTTTAAATACTCAGACAGTGCAACCTTGGATTAACTATTATGGTTATGCAACCCTGCACAATTGCTTCAAAGACCTTGTCCTCATGTCATGGCCATTGTCCTCTTGAAGTGAATTACATGATATAAAGTACAGCAAAGCTTGCAACAAAACAGTAAACAGTTTAGAGACTGACAAGAGCTTGGAGGAGTCCTGTAGCTCTTTCTTTCTTCCATATATTGGTTGTAATGAAGGGGATGGGAAAAGGAGGGGGGGGGGGCAACTTAAGAAAAGCAGGGGTTGATTGTTCACTACTTCTCTCACTTTCAATAAAAATCACACCGTTATTCATTTTAAGTAAAATACATACTACACAATAATGTATCTACTAGGGGCCTACCCATGTGTAAAAAAGCAAAAGTTGGTGACTGGCCTATGTGTGCTGAATATTGTTCAATGATAAACATTTTGCTAATTTGCTTTGTACATTATGCATCAGTCAGCGATGTTCGTGCTACCCTGGATTTCCGTTTTACAGAAAAGTTTAAGAAGGCAGTTGTTTCTATTTGAGCATCTCCCCTTGGAAAGCAGAACTGATCTTTCTGCGTGGATTGATCTGTACGACAGTTGCGCTCTATATTCTCTCTACAGCATGAGTGCCCATGAACTTGTATGTTAATGAAATCAACAGCAGAGAAGTTATACCAGCAAATAAACCACAAGGCTGTGACGCATGCAGGATAACTGATTACTGTTGTTATATTGTTTATGCTGTGGAGATGGTTTTGGGTGTTTGTCTGTGTTTCAATGTGCACTGTGCGCAAGGTAGTCACGCTACTGTTTGTTAATAAAGAGCACATGGGTGGTGCTCTGGAGATGACATATCCTAGTAAAGTTCCTGTTGGATGGATCCTTCACAGACATTGTAAAGGAAATTTCAGCAATTGGAAGGAAATTTCCCTCTTTTCTATTTAGAAAAGCAGAAAGAAGTGTGGAAAATAATAAAGATTATAAATAGACTTTGTACTGGGAAATATTGTATTTATTTTACATTGAAGAAAAAACTCATATTTGAAATATCAAAGATAAGGAAAGATCTAGGTACTTTCCAATAAGGCAGTAAATCTACTTTGACTTAGTTTTAGTCATTTATTGTTTCAGAATATATTTTAGTTTGTTCACCCAATTTTCAAAGACTAAATTTTGGGTACTGTAGTAAATTCTGCAAGTCTCTGATTGTATTTTTGACAGCGTGTCCACTTAAAGGACCCCTTTGATCCTACAATCGCAAGGTTATTACTTAACATATTGTGAAAAGTTTAAATCAAGAGAAGCAGAGAAATAGGCCTAAATCGGTAGGAAGCTATATATGGTACAAAACATACATGCTGCTTGAAGTTCAGTATGTATCACAGGTCGTGTTTAAAGGCAACAGAATTTTCAGTAAATTCATAGGGCAGCACGTAAAATATCTTTGCCATTTCATTGATCAAAAGTTGCATGTTGCTGTAACTTTTTGGATTCCCGTAGAAAGGTTTCATGTTAAAGTGAAGCACCATACTCTACCTTGAATTTTGAGGTGTGCGAGCACCATCACACACCATCACTCTCCTCAAATTACTATTTGGAGCATGATTTTTTGCACACCTAGATGAAGATAGGAGCTCATGTAAATTTGTTCAAGTTTAATAAAACAAAACACCTATGACGCTCCTTTCTTTTCTGAAGAGTGTGATTGATCGCACACCTTTAAAATTTTAAACTCGAGGCCTGATGTAAGTACTGTCATTGATCAGGCTGGAGTTTAAACAGCAACATCGTCAGAATATCAAAATGTGAGGAGCAAACTAAGGCCATAGGAAAGTGTTGGGGGCAGAAAGTTTAGGTCACAGTGCAGGGTGTCAGATTTCACAGGAGTGATTGTTTCCCATTGCATGGTGGTCCAGTGGTGATGAAATCACAGAACCAAAAAACTGGTTACCACCAGTCAGTTACCAACCCATGCATTTTTTAACAGAACCTAAACGTGGGTTCCCATGGTGAAAAATGACGGAAGCTACAAATGGGTTTCTGTGATTTTTGAAATGCAATGGCTTGACAGTGCGAAACCAGGCCTTAAACACGTTTCTTCGGGTGGGGGTCTTGGTTGGGAAAAGTGCCTGGAAGCTCTGAGGTTTCAGCCTATATCTCTGCATGAAAAATCAAGCCTCCAGAGATGGTATGTTTTTATTGTTTTGGGTTACACCAACTCCAAACTGACCTGAATGGGCGTAGTGGGGGGGGTGTTAGTGTGGGGAAAGGACCAAAAAAAACACTGAGTTCAAACTCAACTAAAATTATTAACATGCTGTCAGGGTATTCCTCTAACCACAACCATCCCTCCCTACCCTGTTCTTCCTTCAGGTTGATGTTAGTTTTAATTGTCTTAAAAACAGTCATTTGTCACCCCAAACTTCAGTTTCAGTATACATATATCAAAACTCTCAATTGGTACAGCTCTTTGATTGGCATCACATTCAAACAATGCATCATAGCTAAATTACACAGCATGGGCACTGGGAGTGTCTTGATTACACATTATGGACTTGTATGGCCACTGGGACAAGCCTTGAAGCAATAAACTAGGATTGTGTCTGGATAAAGATGAGTTTTAGATAAATGTGGGAGGGGCTAGAAGTAAGTAGGTTGGGAGCATTGGAACTGTTTGGGATGATGAAAATTTACCTTTAATGTAGTAAAGCAGGGAATAATTTAGTACAGAAATTTTGCATAGCATTTTCGTGATACAAGTTCCATTTTGTGTAGCAATTTTCAGAATTTGCATAGCAATTTACACTGTCATACTTTTCTTTTTTATGCAGTACTCTGATTCATGCCCAGATGCTATTCCCCGCTATGATACGGTGTTAAGTTATATGCTGAAACTAAACCTAAACATTGACTTAATGTGATTGCATTGTTCCACTAAAAGTCCTGTCTGCAATAGTTCTTATGGATCTGCAGAAACAAGGCACTAAGTACTGACTTCAATTCCATATCGGACTGAATCAGCTCCTTGCTTTGCTGTACAGTGTAAGGTCCTCCAGAAAGTGTGTAAAAAACATTCACTCAACAAACTTGATGCATTACTAACAAACTGGAACAGGGCCAGAAGACAGTAACCTTATTGTTTTTCTTCCACCATGATGATAAGCAGTTTGCATGCTTCTTAAATCCTGGGGACATTTCCTAAATCTTGAGCTTGCAATCCGTTTCTAAAAGTGTTCTCAAATTTCTCATATGTATTACCTACAAGGACTACTGTGGGTATTGCTACAGCCTCATTCAGGGTAGTCAGAACGATGTCAATTTGGAAGATGTCCAATATAATCAAGTTTTCACACATTTCATAAAATAATTATGAGACATGTGTTAAATACTCTTACTAAGCCCTTCATACTATTTTCGAAAGATAAACCCCTGTAATTTTGCCCTACGATGCTTTTTTCTTCAGAGTTATTTCTGCCAGACCTTGCACTATCCTAACGTGTTTGTATATGGAGATGTGTAGAGCCTAGGCTAGTCTCGTGTTTCTGTGGAAGAAGTTTGATCCCTTTATATGGGACGTCTCTGAGCTATCGTAACAGTAGCACTTACAGAGTGCCTCGTACACAGTTGCATATGTTGAAGTCGCACTAACGACGATGTAACTAGCGTCCAATAGGTGCACATAAAAGTTTCGTGAATAGGCATAATTACCTTGCTGTTAAACGGAACTTTTGCTCGAAAATTGTATCGCAAATTTTGCTACACCTATTTTTATTTGTGTCGCAAATCTGTCATTTTGCATCGCATCTTGCGATGCGATACCGGATAAATTATTCCCTGGTAAAAGGTGATTCATTCTTTTTACAGCATTTAAAGACTTTTATGTGACAAAGTATAGAAAGCCTGTTTCCTGAATGACTAACTTCTTCAGGCATGCTGTGTTGAAATTTGTTGGAGAGTTGACTCATACTGGAACTGTACAATGGTAACTAGAGCCACTCTGTGGCTCAATTCAATAGTTCAATATTTGCTGATGGACCTAGAAAAGAGCTGGCTTATCCCAGCAAAGCGCTTTACTACACTAAGTGTATGAGTAACTTCCAAACACAGATCAAAGCAGTATACTGTAGTACTAAACACTTACTTCTTGAAGAATTCATTGCTTGTAGACTATTGTCTACACAAGTCTGCATAAGAAACATTTTTACAATGCACACTGTACAGTGTGTGTGTGTTACTCAGTGGCTGCCCTGTATATTTATGAATTATACCTGCAGATTTTGTCTTTCAATTATTCAACTTCTGCTTGTGTGCAACATATGATACTTGCCCTCCTGCAAGTTTTGTCGTTGTTTCGCAGCTTCAATTTTGGTAACTAACTAGGTAAATAATTAAAAGCAAAAGTACCTTTCAAACTAACTGGTTTAATGATAACCGTAGAAGGGTATGTCAGTTGGTTCACAATTCTTTTCTAGTGAACTGAAAATGTTTGTCTTTGGTTTTTTGGAAAAGAACAGCTTTTTGTACAGTTAGACAGTAAAATGACTTCCTTCATTTGCACTATGGTGGGACTCCTTTTTTCTGCTTATTTACTTGTTATTTTTTTATATTTTTTCAGTGTACCCATGTGTGGGTGCCAGAATGGGTAATTTTTTTATGAAAAAAAGCCATGAAGAAAAAATCATTGCCACTGTACTTTGAAACTGTGACATTTGCTGTGTCTGCCATTATGCATGTTAAAAATTAATAACTTACCTCTTCACACAAGGAATTGGGACACTGAAGTGACCCTATGCAAACAAATTCTTTAATCTGTTGGTAGGTGGTTCTTTAGTAAATTTGTAAAGGTTACAGTACAAATGAATTGGTCAATTGTAGACACCTACATGAATTTGCTAACGCGGAGGGAGTTGCAGTGCCCTCAGTCAGTGACTCACAGAAACTGCAGTAGGATTTGTACTTGGAACACAGGAAAAAGAGGTTAGAAGGGAAATGCTATTTGAATGCTGCTCTCAAGTTGCCCTTGCATTGACCTGTTGTGCAAGACCAGCTATGGGTTTGGAGAAAGGAGATACTGTATGAACAGAGAGCTGCAACAGACTTGCAGTAGCGCAAGATTGTGTGTAACACTTGAATAAGTAATTAAATTGAGTTTGCCTAAGAAGGAAAAGAATACAAGTGTGTATAGAATAGCTGAATTAACAACATAATTGATGATGAAAGTTACTCTTTGACTATTATTAGTTTCCATCACCAATATTGCCATGGAAACAGTATATATTAGTAGCACATTATATTGCAAAGTGAAAGTCAAGTTTTGAAACCTGTATGGCACTTCCTCTACGAGTGTGTACAGTAGAAAAAGCCATGAATGAGAAAGTTCCCATGAAAAGTACACAGGTATGCTGCACTCACTGACATTACATGTTGTACTGTATGCAGAGCTATAGCTAAAGTATTATTATTGATGACCATAAAATATAAAAGTAATTGTACTGTATGGAATACTCTCCAGACCATACAGGTACATCATCATTCCTCTTGCATTGTGCATCATTACTCATTAATGTCATTAGTTTTACACTGGACCCCAGGTAACAGAAAAACATGAAACTAACTGCCTCTCTCAGATTGTAGCCAAATTTCATTTTGAATTGACATGCAATATGCACAGACCTTCAAGGTTTCCCCCAGAGGGGGAAAGGGGGGTTTCCCCTCCAACCCCTCTCGAGTTCAAGAAGGTTGGTAAAATCCCCCGTTTTCGATGCCATAAGAATAAGAAACTTGTCAATACGTGGGTAAACTTACTACAAAAGAGAAAATTTTTGCAGCAATGTTTGAAATTACATAAGTAAATGGCCTTTAAAATCCTGCAAATTGCACCTTACAGGGGTCTAGAAGTGGGCTTTTGTCCCCCTGAACCCACTTGTAACTTAGCCTATGACAGCATAAATTTAGACTTGGGGTTTGGCAGTAATAGATCCCCCCACCCTTTTTGGTTCCTTGCGGTAGCAAAGGAACCTATGTAGTCAGGTTGGCGTGTGTGTGTGTGTGTGTGCGTGTGTGACACTTGCTTCCGTACGCTCTAATTCAACAAGGGAAGGTTGGATGGAACTTGGATACGGTACATAGATTAGTGTAGGGAGAAGGTGTGCCCTTTTGTTTTTGGTGGAGGTCAAAGGTCATTTGGGGTCACCAGAGGTCAAAAACTAAAAACCTTCTCAACACGATATTTCTAGGTAGGAAACTTGGATAGATGTCATATTTGGTGTATGGATGCGTTATGGTGTAAGGATGAAATTGGATATGTTTGGTGAAGTTCAAGGGGTCATCTGGGATCACAAGGGGTCAAACACTGAAAAATGTTTTAACACAGTATTTTAAGGTGGAAAGGACAGATTTCAAATCAATCTGTGTTTGGTTAAGGTCAAAGGTCATCAAGGTCACTGGAGGTCAACCACTGGAGATGTTTTTTAGAAAATCTTGTAAGGATAGGTTCAGTAGACTTTTTATCTCACCTGGGGCCCATTCCACAAAGACTTACGCACAATCTTAAGTTTGATTCCCCATACTTCAGTCAACAGTAAATCATACTTAAGATTGTGCGTAACTCTTTGTGGAATGGGCCCCTGGTTTTGCATGCTTATGCACCCAAACACCTTAGAAATTTGGCCTTTACTTTCGTTCAGTAATGATTCCTTCGGGTTGTACACATATTTTGGATCATTCAAAGTTTTAAGAGGGCAATAACTGAAATCTGCAGATTTTACTGAGCACAGGTCACTGCATTAAACTGGTCTCTCTGCCAGTGGAAGCAATGCGTGGATTATACAGTATGTCTCTTTAATACTGCTGTGGGCTGTGGGATAACCTAATCCTCATTCTATTATCACACCCCATTAATCACTTGCTTTTTGCTTTACTGCTGAATAAACCCTGTTTTCTGTGTAGAGATAGCAAGCAGGGCAAATAGTACATTGTTTTAAAGTAGTAGCAAGTTTTATTTGAGAGCAGGTAAAAATAACTTGTGAGACAAATACAAGGGGTGTTTTTCTCTCTCTGACCACATTGTGTATTGTTTATTGGTGAAATATCAAGTTTGATAACAAGCATAAATACATATGGAAATGAGGAAATGTTTTTGAAGGATCACCAAGCATTATAAAAGTTGAATGTAAGTAAGGTCACAAAAATTTAATCTTTGATTTCATGTAATATTAGTACTAAAATACCTCTTGTGAAGATGTTACAAACATCTGTTTTGGAGACTGGCTATACAGTTCTTATAATATCCAGCAAGGAACCACAGTGCCCATTGGGCTCTTGTTTGTGTTAATGGCAGAATCCCTGGACCTGTGTGGGTCTGATTTTTTCATGATCCTTGTACTAAAAGTGATCAGCTTCTGCATGGGTGTCCGCAGAAAAAAAGTCAGGGGGGGCAAAATTTCTAGGGAGGGGCAAAACCTCCAAGTCACCATGAATTGACACAAAGCATATGAAAATTTCAGCCCAAAATGCCTCCCAGATCGCCAGAAATGGCATTTCTAAAACCTATTTTTCGCATAGAAACTTGGAAAACGCGTTTTGTTTGGGTTTTTGCTTTGATTTTTATACGTTTTTTCAAATTTTTGATTTTCCAGAGGAGGGCAAGTGCCCCCCCTTGCCCATACCTGCGGATGCCCATGAGCTTCTGTACATGTACTGTACAGTGTTTCAGATAAACTGCAGGATACTGTAGGTGTTGTATATTGTATGTTCACTCACCAGACTATTAAAAGTACAGTGCAAAGCAAGTTCAGTGCAAATAGGTGTGAAGTGATGAAATTCAATATGTGAGAAAGGAAATGTTGAAATTTGTTTTATTCAATTAGATCATGGTCTCACAGTAATATAAGGTTTTGTCCTTGGACTATTCAAATAACCACTTAAGTCTTCTCCAGTTCCTTGCAAAAGCCTCTCCATGTTATACGGTTTGAGATGATCAGCCTTTGAGGCGGGTGACTTTTATACAATCCCTTTTCATTAAGTGCAACATGCCAAGTGTATGCATGGGTGAAAAAAACACAGTAATTTGGAAAAGCTCCTTGCAGGGAAACAGAAAAAAGAGGGCAAAAATTTGACCGTTGAAGGCAAATTGGCTTATTTCACAGCACATCTTGAAAAAGTATTGGACTTCCACATCTGACCTGCAGGGAGATAGAAAGTTTAGCAAGCATACTGTACATGCTATTGAAGAAATCTAAATAATTCATGTTTTACATTTTACTGTAGTCTCCAAAGGAAACATTTGGATTATAGACTTGATTTATACTTGATAAGTATTATGCCATTTATTTAGCACTAGTTGTATACCTACTGTAACACTCTAGCTCCTGGAACGATTGTGATACCTTGTTCCAAGTAATTAATATGAAAATGGTTGTGTTGAAGCAGTAGTGCTTGTGTTCTCTAACAAGGAAGCTGTCTGTACTCACAGATTTTCATTTACTAATGACCATTTCTCTTCATGGTCACTGGTCAGTGATTGGTTTTAATAAAGTGCATGCATGCTATAAACACAGAGCAGTGAAAATCTTGCCTTGGCTGATTTGCTGAAGTGTGGTCTTGATGCAAATGTAATGCCATGCAGGTTTCCTAAATTTGAATCTGCCCTACAAAGTTTATATTGATTGTTGCTAGAGCACAGTTGCATCATTAAAGCGGTGTCCTCATGATGCGTTTGGTTGAAAAGGTGGTTATGCAGACTTGAGGGCACACCACTGTCCGTGAAGAGTGAGTTACTCGTTGCTCACAAGTAAAAAAAAAAAAACATGCTGCAAGCTGAAAGCATCATTAGAAATCACATAGAAATGTGAGTTTGTGAACATTGTGAATGTTGATAGTCCCTGAACAATGTACAGTAGAGAAATGTCCTCCAAAAAAGGGCATAAGGGTGCAAAAATGCTTCAGTAATGCATGCTCAATCAAGCTGCAAACTATGTAGCTGTATGCTTTAAATCTTTCTATCATCCCCTCTCATTCATCCTGATGGTCCCTCATGTCCTTGGTTGGCGCAGAATGCAGGTCAGAGTCCTCTTTTTATGAGCAGCAAAATGTGGCTGTACCCCATTTTACTAGCAGACATGTCTTTCAAGAGAAATTAAAATGTGTGCTTTCATGCAAGCTTGGAAGTTATTTTCATTGCTGTGTGAGCATGTGCCAGCAGTCGCCCATGTAATTATGGAAGTGCAGGTGAAGGGAATGATACATACAAATGTATATAAACAAATTGGCATTTATGTTTATTCATGATCGATCCCTGGTCTCCTCTCATTTTACAGCGTGAAGGCGATTGAAAGTGAAAGGAAAGACGATGACACGCAGTGGCTCACCTACTGGGTTGTGTTTGGAGTTTTCAGTCTCGGTGAATTCTTTACTGACATATTCCTGTCCTGGTTCCCATTTTACTACTTGTTTAAGGTAATAAGGAAAATACCCAGTTTTTGTATGCGCTACATTGTTTTGAAGTGATGAGATATACATTGAAGGGATTCTCATTAAGGGAGACGGTACCATGATATAAAACTGCTGCCCTGTGTTGTTGGCTTTGAAGGTTGAGGCCTTAGGATGTGGAAATGATAAGAATGTAGAAAGATGCCCATGAACCATTATTTTACCCAGATGGTAAACCTGATCTAGAATGTAAGGGTTATGTATTTGTTTTTCTGGAGGTGGTTATATGATTAAAGGGTAGGTTCATTCCATTGACAGCAGTGCTACAGCCAAGTTGATGGAGACAGTTGTATTGTGGAGCCAATGGACCCTAGCGACAAGAAGGTTCAAGGTTATTACGAGCTAGGTTTGTATGAGGCTAGTTCTCTTCCACTCAGCATTGTACATTATTTTCAACCTGGACAGATGTTACAAGTGAAAAGAATTCACCTTCTCAAATTCTAATCGTTAAGTTTATAGCCACCTCTTTAAGGTTATGATATACAGCTCATAGACTTACACAAGAGGAAATATGTGTTTCTTCCACCCTTTTACAGCATCTCAGAAAATATTTAAAGGGATAGTGGAGGTCAAAAATAGAATCAAATTGGTATATTAGCTTGGCTAGTTCTCCCTTATCTTTCAGACATTATGGTAAAATAGCTATTACTCAGTGAATAATACTGTATCACTTTTCACTTGTGTTACTTTTAAGTATTTATTCCGATATTTAAAGAAACGAGTTATTGTAAGGTATTACTGGCCATGTTGGTGAAGTGCATAAGGCGTTCCAGTTTGCTCACATAAAATTCTAGATTGATGTTCACAGGCATCACTGCCAACTTGAAATAATTTTTGTGTTTCTACAAAACTGATGGTTAGAATTTACATTCCTTTAACTAAATAGAACACAAATGTAATCTTTTGAAATTGATATTGAACTGCTGATAGATTTGATCTTTTTCCTCAAAACATTCCCAAAGATTAATTTTAGTTTTGAGAGAGCCTGATATTAAAGCTTCTCAACCTACACAGCAATGTTTGGTCTTGCTGTCTACTTTAAATCTAGTGCTTTGTTTTGCTTTCTGCTAGTTTATGTACCTGTCTCTGGCATCTTAACCATGATCTTGTCCGCCACAACTGGAAAAAAGGCTGTGGCCGGCTTGACTTCAACCAATAGGTTGGAAACTGGGCCATAAGACTCCATATAACTAACTGCCTACCATCCTCCCAGCCCTGTCTGTCTTTAAGAAGTTGTGTGATTATCAGTCTGCAAAGCCTTTTCCACTTTCTATCTTTCCAGTGTGTTAAAAGAAGGCGCCTTGAGCAGGTGACTCTCTCCAAAATTGCACTGTAGCTTTATACCATGGAAGTACTACCTCGGAACTCCATGTTTATACTTAGTTTAGTTGTGATAATTTTTCAGCGATGGAATTGGGAATCTGATTCCATGTAGTGAAAATCATGCTCATTTCATCTGTACTTTTATAGAACTGAAACTGTTAACCTGATCTTTTAACTGCTCAAAAGGAAGAACATATAAAGGTTGTCATGTTTACAATTAAAAAAAATGAAATGCATGTATTACTCTTCATTTCAATGTAGATGATCTTCCTTGGCTGGTGCATGGCTCCAATTGAATCCAACGGAGCAAACCTCCTCTACCATCGCTTCATCAAGCCATTTGTCCTGAAACACGAAAAGGAGATTGATGATTCCCTCGGCAAAGTGACCGACATTGCCAGTTCTACTCTCAATGAAGGTGAGGATGATGGCATGCACTTTGACAGAGAGAGTGCTGCAATGAATAGTGACAGTGATACCAGCTCTAGCTCTGACTACAATGCTGGTTTTTTTGAGGTTGAGCAGGAACCTCTGGATGAAAATCTGTTAAGTAACAGTAAAGGAAATTCAGATGGGTGGGGCAGTTTATCTTATTCTTCAAATTGTGTTAAAAGTGGATTAAGTGATGGGACAAGTAATAATATAAAAGAGGAGCCCCCTCCAACAAATGGAGGTGGGATTAATGTATTATCAGTAGAGGCTTCTCAAGAGAGGGTAAGTTATGTTAGTAATGCATATACTCAGTACCTTTCTGGTAAAACACTAGAATCACAGGAGTGCAATTCCATAGGTGTAGATGATGTCGCTGCATTACCACCACAGTGTGCTCCTAAATCTCAAGAAGATGCAGAAGAAGCGGTAACTGATGCTAACAGAGGTGTTGGAGATGATACATGTGTGGATGATGGATATACTTCTTCAGATGGAGGGGATCCAATACACCCTGACATGAGCCCTGAAGTTGCTTTTACCTCTGGGGAACTAGACATACAGGGCTCACCACCAGGCACTCTTGAAGGACCTGCAGGAGTGGGGGAACCTAATAGTAGGATAAGTTATTCTGCTGAAGTTGGGCAAGAGAGTGTACATGCTCATGTGGAACACAGTAATACTGACTGGAGTAAAGATTCAATCACAGGTTTCAAACATGAGCTTGAGAGCGGGAGGGTTGACAATTATGATGAAAATAAAAAAACAGGAAGAGAGACAGAGTGTGACAGTATTCAAGAGGAGATGGGCTCACAGGAAAATGGAAAAGGGGAGGAAACAAAAGGATTACTGGACTGTACTAAAGGGGAAGATAAGGATTTAGGTTTAAGTCATGATAAAATGGGAGAAGGTATTGATCAGGGAAATGAATGTGAAAAGAGAGATGGGGAAGACATTGCAAATGATGAAAATAGGACAGAGATAAGAACAGGTGAAAATAGAGAAAAGAGAAACAGTAGTCTTGATAGTTTTGGAGTAGTAAAAGCTCGAAAGAATGTAGAAGACTGTGTCAATGTAGATGAAAGTATGGAAGTATATAACAGCACAGAGGAAAGAAGTGTGCATGAGGATGGGAGTTTCACAAAGGTCATGGATGTTGATGACAGTCATTGTGCAGCAGAGAGTGGAAACATTGGTGGTGGTGAGAATGCCAAAGTTGGTAGGGTTGGAGATGATGGTGGCAACAAAGGTACTGAGAGGAATGTCCTTGAGGGCTGTGATGTTGATGATGATGGTGGTGAGACTGAAACCATGGACAAAGGAGGGAATTTCAAAGAGGCTAGGTGGGCTGATGATGTTGAAGATATAGACAAATATAGGGGTGAAGATAACAGTCAAAATATTGACGATAGAGCAAAAGGAAATAGCTTTGTAAATGATGAAGGGACAAATAGTCATGATGATTGCAGTGAGAAAGTATTGAGGGATGTTGAGGCTGGTGGTAATATGAATGAGAGTGATAAAGTTGTAGACTTTCAAGATATTCCTGAGGGTGTGAGTATGGATGAGTGCAGGGACGTAAACATGGGTTTTAATTCTTATGATGTTGGTCTGTATGCAAGTGATTGTAAGGATACGATTGAGGGTATAAAGTACAATGACAGTATAAAGAGCAAAAACTTTGATGTTGGGGATGTAGATTCCAGTGGAGATGGTAGCAAGGATGAAGATGATAGCCAATTTTTCACTGAGAGTGGGAATATGGGTAAGGGCAGGAATGAGAAAAGGGATATGAGTATAGATGATATTGAGGATGAAGATGTTGCTAGGAATGTGTTTGGCAATCATGATGTTAATGATACAAAGAACGATGGGGACAGTATAGAAAGGGATGACAGCAAAGAGGTAAATAATTGTGGTGATTTAACAGAACATACTGGTGATAATCCACAAAAGAATGGAAATGACAGTCAAAGTTTTGTCGAGGATAGAGTTGTAGATATCCTTGGGAATGGCACAACAGGTGGCAATTTTGATGAGAATGGGAATGAGGTAGATGTTAGTACTGTCAACATAGATGTGGTGGCAGAAATTCTCGGGGATGTAGATAGCAGCAGCAATGCATTGAGGGATGAAGACGATGATGCTGAGAGTACAGAATTGGATCTGGTTGAGGATGCCAGTGGTGGCACAAATCTTGATTACATTGAGGATGAAAATTGTGTTACAGATTTAGAACACATTAACAGTATTAGCGAGGTTGTCTCTGAAAATGTGAAGAAGGAAGAGAATGCCAAAGAAATTAGTCAGGACAATGAAAGAAGTTTGGGTGGTTGTGAATGTGCAGGTGACAGTCAAGATACTAATGAAGGTGGAGGGAAACAGAGTAGTGGGGATGCTACTGAGAGGAAGAATGCTAGTGGTTGTGTTTTCCAAGTGCCTGGAATTCCTAATGTTGTTATTGGAGTTGTTGAAGCTGATATGTATGAAGATGACAGTGTCAACATTAACAAGAGTACGGGAGCGGATGACAATCCAGATGTACATGATAGTCAGAATGTGGATGATGAATGTTTGGGTATTAAGGAAGGTATAAACCCTTATGATCCTGAGAATGCTGTTAGGGCCATAGATAATGATCAGGCTGTAGGTAAAGGGATGGATGATAGTGGGAACCCTAATGAATGTGGAATTGCAGATGAAGATAGACATGATACCGGTGGTCACAATTTTGATGGTGTTATGGATTTAGGTTCTTCCACATTCAGTGATGATAGTCAGGATTCTGGTAATGATAAGAATGCAGGAGACAGAGTGAATGTAAATGTAAGTGGGGATAGTCTGGGTTGTATTTGTGAAAGCAGGTCCGACAGTGTTAGAGATTCCAGTGTCTTTGTTGAAAACAGTAGCCTTGTAGATGATGGTGAGGTTGTAGATGACAGAGAGGATGTTGATGATGGAAAGGTGATGAATGACTGTAGAGATCTGAATGATGCTGCTATTGTCACTGAATGCCTAGATGTTGATGATGTAAAAGATGGAGGTGGAAATGATAGAGGTGAAGGATGTTACTCTGAAGAAGATAATGTCAAGTTAAAAGAAAAAGTGATTGACTTTCATGAAATAATAGTGGTGCCATGTCTTTCAGTAAAGGGAGATGAAGAGCCAAAAGGAGATGATGCACAAAGCAGTTTTAAGGGAGATGATGGCACACTAGCAAATGAGCAAATTCATTCATCCGCAGTTACAAGAGATACCATAGAGATATGTAAAGGAAGTAGGTTAGGAGTTAAGAATGGTGATTCTGGAGAGATCAGTCCCATTCATGATGAATCAGACACAAATGTTGTGGAATCTTCAACTTTTAGCCATGCAGAAAGATTAGAGCATGCTTCTGAGAAAGCAGAGGGGACTTTTAAAGAGTCATTTCACACAAAGGTGAAATGCCAGAAAGTTAAGACTGTAACGGATGCAGTTCTTACTATACAACATGAAGAGACATTGGAAGGACAAGTTTTGAAAACTTTAACAAAATCAGAAGAAGTTGTGACCACAGAAACAAGGGTGGAGAACACCTCCTGATAGCCTAAGATGAGAGTGGGTCTAATTGAAAGGGGGGAGGGGGGAGATGTTATTTGAAAAGTGGGGGATATGCTATACATAGTCTGAAGGGACATTTTGGGCATAGCTGTCTTGGCAGATTTAAATTACTGTACCAAGAAGAAGTTTAGGCTTCAAATCATTTTCTAGAGAGTGTAATGAGCATATTTGATTGGGTTGCTTTGCACATGGAAAAAGAAAGAAGAATTCTTTTAACAATTCAGTGTGGAATATTTTATAATGTATTGAATATAACATCTGCAGGGGGTTAGGGTCAATTTTCATGTCATATGTTTTGGTACAGTCTCGGTCATCCTTACTAGTCCCCTTTTCTCTAAGAAAACCTTAAACATGTGTTCTAGCTGCAAATTTAAAAACGAGAGAATCTTGCATTATCATTTAGCTACATTATCCTCCCTGAAAAAAGAAAAAGTGAAATCATCTCTCAAGGTTGATTTTCATTTGAGAGCAAGTGTGCTTGCTGTCAATGGTAACTTTTTTAATATTCATTTCTAGAATTGTGGATTTTGTTTGTGTGCTAATAGAGAATGCTCAAATTGAGTGCTATATTCAGGTTGTATCGCTCAAATAGATGTGGGATAAAATCAATAGTTGTTAAAATAGTTGAAGTGGTCAAGAAAAATTTCTTGTACAACATGAGAGCTTAAAGCGGCTCATTGAGTTGGTTCGTGAAATCCAACAAATTTTTCCAAACCTGTTAAGTTTTCTTCACATATCAGTGACAAATGGTCAAACCTAGACAATCCCCATATCCTTCTTACAAATAACTGTTTTATGAGTGAGTATTTAACAGTTCAATTCGGTTTTCAAAAATTCGTGACCAGACACTATTTCAAATTATGCACAAAACCATTACAAGTCCAGACACAACAAAACTCAAAATTTTAACTTTTTCCATAACTATTGGAAATAAAAATTGACTTGTTATGCTAACTGTAAGAATTGTCATGTGGTAGTGACCCTTACACACTCCTATTAAGGTATCGATATCAACTCAATGAGCCTCTTTAAAGTCAAGAAGAAGATGGAATGTCTTAAAATTGCAAAGTTACAAATTTGTGTTTCTTCTTAATATGATTGTGAAAGCAAAATGAAGAAATATCAATAACACTCTGTGGATGGCAATTAAACTGAACTGAAACTTAAATCAGATGTCACACCACTTTTGGAAGTGCAATCAGTGTGACCCTACAGAGAGATTCCCCAACAAAAAATGCTTGGAAATGCAAACTTTGAGTCAATGCAGCCAGCTGTTCTTTATTATGCGCAGACCTTTAATTACAGTGGTGTCATATCCAACACGAAAAACACTACTCCCACTGATAATTTAAGTAAGATACTATAAATTGTTAATTTGTAATGATGGATAGCTGTGGGAATAAGACAGTTGTTTTGGAAGCTATTATTTGTCACAGCTGATGATGGTCTGTATTTGCTAAGTAAGGAAATTGCTTGAATTACTTTAATTCTAAGGATATTACCATGAAAATCATTTCTTGAGAGCCTAGAAATTTTGGGTTGTTAAAGTGCTTACATTCATTTATATGGCATGACAGCGTAAAAGACTTTTCTGCATATGTTTTGGAATGGATGCAGTTTGGTGCTATTTGTTTTCGTGGTGCAAAAAAAAAAAAAAAAAAAGAAAAATTGGATATACTGCCATCCTAAAAATTGGTTGATGCTTACATCGTTTACTCAGACACTTTGAATTCTTCCCAGTTAATAAATTGTATAATTGTGCAGAGTAAATTTATGCTTTGCTTTGTGTTTAGAGTAGCATTTTATTATTTCTTTTATCCTGTTGAATGAACTTTGTGCAATATAGAATGGGCTTTTTAGCTTTGGTGCTCCCGTTGTTTTGGGGATATGTTGGGGCAAAAGACATTGTTACTGCAGATAAGGGGAATTCAGAATGTTGCTTCATTAGATTAATTTTAAAATGTAGCTTTGCATAGGAAATGGGTTATGTAGGGCCAAGGAAGACTGTCTTTTAAGACTTTGGTTTCATTTTGAGGTTGTGGATAACTAAAAGGTACATCGCTCTACTAACATTGATACAGCTGCTTTATTGAGGTGCTTTTGATGTGCTGGTGTCATTTATACCAGTTCATTTATTTACTTTTGCTACTTGACTTATATATTTTGGTAACCTTGGCTGGCCATATGGTATTATATTTTAACTGGGTTACTACAAACGGCACATTGTCTCTGAGTTAGCTAGAGCTAATGTCTCTAGCCTCTTGGACCTTTGGAATTGATATTGCCAATCTCTCAACCTGAAAAAGGTCCAAAACTTTTGCAGCCAACTCAAAAAAATTGTGCTCTTTTGCTTTCAGTGTCAAAATATTTTTGTGTTTGAAATTAATGTCATGCTCAATTGGCAAGAAGGTTGTTGGGATTTCTACTGACTTGGTGATCATACCAAACTCTTGTGTCTGTTAATCTGTTGGCATTTGTTTTTATTAATTTTCTGTTTTTTTTTCTGTAATTGATCCTAAAAGAGTAAAGCTGATTGCACTTCATCTATAAGTAAAATGCTTAAATTTTTCTTCAGTCAAAACTGTTTTAAGACCTTCCATCCATCTGAAAAAAAAATAAAATTGAATTTTTGTTACAAGTCTTTGCAGCAGCATTTTCAAAAGCTGACATATCAACTGTTACATGTTTATTTGGACAAATGTGCAATTTATACTTTGATGGCATATTTGAGTCAATCCTATCAAGATATTTATCTTTTCTGGTCATGTTTATATTTAAAATGTTATTGCTGTCCAGTGCTTGCTACAAGTAGCTAAACATGTAAACCACATTTAGCTAGCTGCTGCATCACACACTCATCCAAATCTTTCTCTGTTTTTGCTTCCACTCTTTTCACCCCCTAGCCCAGGAATTGGCCAAGGAAGCCGCCGCTGATGCCGCAGCAGAACAGGTCAGGAAGGCCATGGAAGACCAGAAGAGTGACCCCGCCAAGATGGATTGAGCAGCAGTGAAGCATGATGGGAAAAGGGGCATCACATTTGCATCGGGAATACACACCCCCTCTGAGTCAGACATTCATTTTTTCGTGATTTGTAAGGCAATGTTTCCTGTGCAGGGATATACGTTCTTCTTTATCTCTTGTATTCTGTCAGTTCTTTGTCACTTCTCTTGTAAATCAGACTCTGGTAAATTTTATCGTCACTGCCCTCATTAGCCTTGCAGTCTACCACATGCTGTTTAATTACATTCATGCATCACTATATACTTGTGCATATTCATATCATCCATGGTTTATCATATGACCTGGCATGAATTTTGTCATAGGTTGCATGCATGTTCCAGTTGTCTTGCCTCCTGTTGGGGGTAAGCATGGAGCAAAGTTGAATGGATAACCCATTTGTCTATAGAATTTTTGACATGATGAGTCATTTATCAGTAACATGTATTTACCAGCAGGTATATTTCTTTCCAAATTGGGGTCAAACCTTACCTTTTTGAAATTAAACTTCTGTATGAGACCTCAGTCAATCACTTTATGTTCCTTGTGTATGCACAATGAATTTGTTGTGGATGGACAGTTGTGAAATTGTAAGTGTATCTTCGGTCAATTGTTCCTGAATTTCTGCACAATACTTTTGTAGTGAGCACGGTGAATGCTTCTTAACCTTTTCGCAGGTCTTTCAAAATTTTTCCGATAAAAATGTAAACCCTTCAGCAAAGAATGGGGCCAAGATTTTAGGAGAAAGAAGAGATTGAATAGGCATGTGCGAAAAGCTGGTACATGTTAGGCCATTTTGATGATGGGATTTATAGAAGGCAAGCTCAGCATGGAATAAATACTATATACCCAGAAAGGAAAGAATAAGCGGGTCCCTCGGAAAGAATAGCAAATGTAATGAAATTAATACAGGGTGTCTTGAATGAAGAATGTTTCTGATAGTGTAGGTCTGCTTTTCAGCAAGTGCCTTTTGAGTAATGTGGCATGTAGGTAAAGCGTTTGAAGCAATATCAATCCAAAATAGCTGTCTTGGGGGAGTTTCATGATTTTAGGCACCTTAGACCCAGTCATGGATAGAGATAATGCAACCTTTACCATAGCAATGTATTTAAAGAGAGACTGAAGCACAAAAAAATTTTGAGACTAAAAATGAAATCACTCCTACTCCTAGTGTAATCTATTAACCTACCACTTCCCTCAGAATGATGCTTTCAAACAATTCAAACTGCTTTGTTTCAATTTTGGAATGATTGTTGGCCAAGGTATTTTTTTTTTTCTTTTTAGTGTTTTTCTCATTTGCAATAGCAGTTGGTAGGATTTTTCTTTCTTTTTGTCTTTTCTTTTCATTCCTTTTGGTTTCAGATTTTCTCGTAATTATTTAATTTGAATTCCCTTAACTGTGCAAGAATGATCCTGCACTGCCAATTTGGGAGGGTTAGAAGGTAGTATCAATTTAAAATAAATTGCAATGACACTTAAATGATTCAGAATACTTTAGGTGTAATGTGTGGGTGAAAGCCAAGTCTCTAGCCAAACAAAGAACTGTAAGGGGGCACGGCTCAGAGAATGCTGTGGTTTGGGGAAAGATTAGCAGTTTTTCACATACTAAGTGTAACAGTAAATATTTAACCTCAAAGCTAACATGGTTGCAAGTGTTTTTGTAAGAAAATAATTTGGTTTTGGAATGTATAAGCAGTTTGCATGACTATTAGAGATCCATGATTTGTAAATCTACACTTAAGATGTAAATTTTCTTTCATTCAAGCTAAAAATAAGGTACTTTTTATTTCTTCATATGTTTGCAAATTCAGTCAGGAATGGTATAGGAAAAGGGATTTTTGTGTGCCATTGTATGTAACCTTTGTCATTTGAGATTTCTTTATTGTGTTTGAAAATGTGATGGTAGTGAAGTATAGTAAGAAATATTACATAGTGTGTTCATCATAGATTGATTCACATTCAGTTTTAAGTGTGATTTACATATTAAGTGTCATTTTTTTACATCAATATATAAATATTTGATTCTTACATCTGCAGAATATTTCTTTTTCAAAAGGTGAAAAGGCTTTAGCACTTCCAAGTTTCGATCACCTCTCACTTTAAGAAAGAAAAAACGTAAAACAATGTCTAAGCTGTTACAAAATTGTGACATACCAGTGCCTACTGAAAGAAGAATGTAAGAATTGTTGGTATCTTGATAGCAAAATGCTGTGGAAATATGAGACTAACTTACAGTGGTGATAGGCAGTCATAAATGAGTTTTGTTGCTAGGCAACACCCTGTGCATGAACTTGCTTTGTTTACTCATGCATATGCAAGGCAACAACAACCTATGGAATTGCCTCCTAGGTCTAGTGCAGTACTGTTTGTGTTTGTGTGAAAAAAATATGGTTATTTTATGCAGTGAAGACAGGAATTAAAAGGGACAAGTTGTGTTACAAAATGATGAATTTATGACCAAAAGATAAGAGGAAAAATGTTACAGCAAATTTGGATTATTTAACAATGGGCATGGTTGCAAAATAAGTTTCAATTTAAAGTGATTTATTGCTACTTTGTTGACCTACTTTGATGATTCTTCTGGGATGGTCAATGGAGAAAGTTTTATTGTGTTGTTACTCTCATGACAATGGAGGAGATGTTTACCAAATTTTGTGAATTGAATTTTTATAAACAAGGCTAATACATCACTGATAAAATATAAATGTGACTTTTGGGTTGATAAAAACATTTGTTTTGTGATTTATTTCAGTCTCTTTGTTGAAGTTTTTTTTCAGTTCATTTTTCTGAAATTTGGATATGCATTCTATCTTTTGCTTGCTTCATAAATGAATATGACTTGATGTGACAGACCATTGGCCACTTGAAAGGTGGCTAGATGTTGTTATACAGCAGAATAGTCCAATGTGTGAAGAAGTTTTTAGACATGTGTTCATTAAGACCAGGTAATCTTAGAATGATGCTCTCAAAACATTTGTTGTATCTACATGTCAAGTTCTTGAAATGGTCTCATTAAGTTATTGAGTTATTTTGAGGCTAATGCTTTTTCTATCACAAAAATGTAGTAACTAATTGTTAGACCCTACAAATTGAATAGCCCACCTGGACTGATGTATGTATCTGCAGACTTTCCCTTGGACATGGCAGTTGCTAACCCCTGATTTTGACATCGTGGGGAACTATCTATATGAGTTAACAAATGGAAATGCAGTCCTTGCAGGGCTGTAATGCCCAATCCCATGTGTTTTTTCACCTGACTCAAAAATTGGCCCCAGATGTGAGTTCATGGAATTTGAAAGGACACAGCAGGAAAATAGAAAAATTTCATATATGTTAATTAATGGTGCACATTTGAAGGTGCACAGCATGCAAATGATCACAGTACATGAAGCTTAGGGTAAGGAAAGTATTAAAGGGGGAGAGCAGTCTCCCAAAATTACTTGGAAGCAACAGCTAAATCTCATAATTTTCTCTGAATTACTCTTAAAAGTATCTTTCCTAATATTTTAGAACTCCATTGCAGATTCAAGTAAACCGGTCAGTAAATACTTAGCAAATTTCACATTTGAGGAGAAAAATTTTCCCATTACTCCCAAGAGCCAATCATGAAACAGGATAGTCTACTACACTTCTTCAAGTTAGGGTGACTTCTCTTGCTCTAAGAAGTGACCTTAGTAGTTACTAGTTAAGTTACTTGCAAAATAAAAAAAAGTTGGTATAAGATGCTACATTGTCAAATGGTCAGATGTGAAATTCTGAAATGTGGAATTGGTGGGATCAGACTCTTAACTTGACCCTCAATTGGGATTAAATTGATCCTGCTAATGCCCTGGAGTGTCATGTAATGAACAATACAAGTGAATGGTGCCCATTATAGGTCTGCACACAAACAACTAAATAAAACAATTATAGATTAGAGACTCTAAGCCAGTAGGTCAGTTACAGTCGCGAAAACGGGGCTCAATGAAACACAGAAAAGTCTTCTGACACTTTATGTAGTTGGAAAAGTCGACATAGGGTATGTAGGAAAAATGTGCTTGAACAAGTTTGAGAAAAAAAATCTATATAGAATTTCAGACTTTCCAACTGTCATCGCTCTAGCAAATTTTGGGGGTGAAACACCCCCACATCTCTGGTTGAGACGGCCCTGGTACTATCCACAAAAGAAAGTAAAAATACATGTATGGAGTGTTATTTGTATTCTCAATAGTCCGGGCTGCAATATGACTGCAGCCCCATGATTTATGTAATGCAACTGGTCAATGGTAAGCTGTTTTACGCTAACCGATACTGCGACATTGTTGTCAAGTTCATTTCAAGGACTAGCTACGAGCCTACGACTAGTTCCCATGCAAGCCAGTGTGGAACACACTGACAAGTATCATACCAAAGGGGCCAAACTTTTACCAGGTTCGATTTTTTCGGCAACAATTGAGCAAAAATTGATGAGTATGAACTATAACTCTCTTGGAAGGCGAAATATAGGACTTAGCAATATTCGCCCCGTCCTCCTTCTGTCCCAGGCAAAGGGTCTGTCAACACCGAGTACGGTTTCACATATATCCACACCGTGGACCAACCGCGATTCTTGGAAATGAAATTTCGAGTACTTCAGTAAAACCGTAAAACTGAATCGAGTAAACTGAATCGTCAATGGGTATGTATTGGCATTTGCCTTTACAAGGAAAGGTTTAGGGTGTAAATGGCATGCCAATGATTCTCGGCAAAACATTATCCAACATTTTCAGCGATATTGCCTCAAGTTGAACTAGATCGCTGTAAATGTTAGGACACTGGCAGATAAGTATCAGTCGTAAGTACAAGTGTATTTACATACGGTACGCCCTCGACATATACTACCTACTTTCTATAGGCCCATTTATTGAAGGATGGATATTACTGAACAATACAACGCTTGTGGCCGTAATTGGCTAGTCTGTTTGTTGAAGATGCGAGTTCCTTCATTCAATGAAGCTGCTTTAAGCTAAAAAATCTCCTCTATTAAATCGAATCGAGGAAAGTCGTCCTTCGATCATTCTTGACCAAGCTCGAAACCAGCAACGGAGAGTTCATTGTAGGCTACTATTATATACTTAACTGAATTCATCAAGGAAAAGAAAACTACTATGGAGCGAATTTTTAAATCCTCTACTCCATAGGCCACCATTTGCAAGACAGAACCTAGGAAGCCTATTAATGTGCCCTCAACTTTTGCTGACCTGTTCTCGGACTGTACTATTATATGTAAATCAACATGCCCCCTGTCTTGTACAAAATATTCTTACGAGGATAGTAATTGAGCATTACTGACATACTTTGGAGAAATTGTACATGCGAAAGATGGCACAATAACAAACACTGCACTCAGAATAAAATTTTCATAAAGTCTTTAAATAGTGCCTTTTGTACAAAGGCGTCCTCCCTCCACTGTACTATTTTAAGTTACCAAGGTTAGGTTTCAGGTAATTGCGATTGCATAGATAAATATGACGCAAATATACCGGGACTCTTAGGCTCCTAAACCAAGAAATTTGGGGAAATGTGTTCTGTCCCTGAAGTACTTACTATGTTAGGCCAAGGTAAAAATTCAGTCAATTTGAATGTTTTATGGAAGGCCTGGTTTCGACGCAGATTTGAAAAGAAAATACCGGAATTAAGCTCCGCTGTACAACTACCAGAACAATTCTTTCATTTTTGGTGGCTCGAAGAGCAGGGGATTTTGCTTTAGGAGTTTTACACAAAGTTTGTTTCAAAGACATATTATCACCTGTGAATGAGTCAAGATGAGTATAAGCTAGCCTACATTTAAGCTTTCAAGCTGGTGAATTTTCTAATGTTCGAAAGCTGCATAGTTTTATAGCTCCATCGCTTCAAAAGGCGCTCATAATCGAGGTTGCCAATGTTGACAAAAGTCGACCTTGAACTTCCAGTTTGCAACTCAGACCTCCTAGACCAGGGTTGTCCAACCTACGGCCCGCGGGCCACGGTCCGGCCCGCGAAAAGGTTTCGTCCGGCCCGTCAGAAGTAATCTATATTGCAAAATTATTCTATAGGCAGATTAATTGATGACAACTTGAGGCTTGGCCGTCCGCTATGGCATGCTTATTTTTGAATGAAATAATTCATTCAACTGTCTGCTACATGTAGTTACACTGGAGAGTTGTCCACATGGGCGGGTTGAGAATGATTCAGGAGGAATATGAAAAAAAAAACTTTGTCGGAATATTCTGCCAAACACCATCATTTTTTGCTAAAATTTATTTATATGTTCAATCTAAAAAAAAGGAATCAGTGTTCCCTACGCGTAATTATTGCATGTTATTGCCTTGGGCGTTGGGAAAAATTGAAGAAAAAACGAGGATGCGGCCCCTCGTCCATCATAACCGTTACATGTGGCCCACCACTGCGAAAGGTTGGACAACCCTGTCCTAGACCAAAGAAGCACATCTTAGATTTCAATGGTGAAAAAAGGCCATGGCCGGCTCGACTTGAACCAATAGGTTGGAATCTGAGCCGTAAAACTCAATCTAACTAACATTTTAAGGAAAGGACCAAATCATCATTAGTCATCTTATGCCCTAGATTTGCTAGCTCTATAATTTCTTGCCGCACAACCATTGGATTATGTGTTTAAATCCTCTAAAAGAGTTCTCTCTCCAGTAATAGTGCCCAAAATTATTTTGGAATGACATTTACGATGGTCTGTTGTAGGTAATTGCTGTAGGCTATTTATTTTAGTGGCACGTTATAAGAACCTACAGTTAAAATACAGTGTGCAGTTTCATCGCAATCGGACGATTTTCACTTTTTCGAAATTAAATACTTAAAATATGGAAAATTGGTTTTTCGAGCAAGAGTGGAAGGCGGGAACTGCCGCTGTTTCGGCTTTAGTCCCCACCGCTGTTTATTGAGTGTGTAGTGAGGAATTTGTCAGGGGGAGGAGCACATGGGAGTCTTTGCGAAGGAGCAAAGGGATCGAGTCCGAACTTGCGTTTGTGCTTGAGGCCGGGGTGTTACAGGTTGGTATCCACCCGTGATTTTTTTTTTTTTTTTGGGGGGGGGGGGGGAGGTTAATGTGAAATATGTGATTTGGTGCATATTGGTACTTTTATATAGCATTTTATATGCATATTGTGTACTTGATGAGCTATTGTATAGAGGTAACTATTTGGGAATCAAAAACCACATATTGCAAGTGGTGGCGCCAAAAGGTCACAATTTGGGGGTTTGGGGGCAAACTAAGGGCAAAGAATAACTTTTAGAAGCAACTTGAATTTTCGATCGCAGCGCTAAACCGAGTCCAAGGCACCTGTTCCTGGCAGTGGGAGTCCAAGGGGATCCCTTCAAGCTCGGATGTTTTAGCATACCGTGCATGGGCTCCCTAACTGACCTAAGCTGGAGAGGCAAGTGGGGGAAAGGCCAAAATCTGGGGAAATTCCCCTCTTGCCCCATCGTAGCGCCGCCACTGGATATTGCTGGCATATAATTTGGGCTACATGTAGGTCATGCAGATTCACACAAAAACTTCAAACACCTAGGCATACATGCTGCTTTGTACATAGTCTTTCCACTACTAAATACCACGTGTGCTTGATATTGTGGGCCAACAATTTATCTCCTCACGGTATCGGCAAAGTTGGAAAGTCAAAAATGTCCTCCCAGATGGCTGGAATTGGCACTTCCGAGGCCTATTCACCGCAAATATATAGGGGAAACCCAAAAATATCGTAGACGAAAAGGAGAAACATTAAAATACCAGAATTTTGCCTCCCCCACCCCTCCTTGGCTAGGCCCCTGCTGCTTGTAAATATTTCCATTATTAATGGACATGACACAGCATGTCCATTATTGTGATTGGTCGCGTTTTCTGATGATCACGTGACCACATTTCTTTCGTTCAGTTTATCGGACGACTCCCATCAAGAAACAAACCGATCTTTTGGGAAAAGATTTGTACAGCAAAGGAGACGGGTATGTGACAAGGTTGTGTGAAAAATGTCGCTAATTACGAAATGCGGTACATTTTCCCTCAAATAATCCACATTTAAATATTAAGTAGGCTAATAGTAATATTAAGTTGGCTAATATTAATATTAAGTAGGCTAATAGTAATATTAAGTAGTCTAATTTTAATATTAAGTAGGCTAATATGCCTGTTGCTTTACATATTACGCAGTCATGAACGAGGGATGCTGTCCTACTTTGGTCTGTATTTTCAACATCACTATTTAGTAGGACTGTTTGGTCACCTAATTTATTTTAAATTTGATTTATGAAGTGATTATAAAGACAACTGTATAAATTTGAAAACATTCGTAAAATTTTCTTGTGGCAATTCCCCCGGAATTTCGGCGGAGCGTCATGCTACTACGATGTCTCCGTTTCAACGGCATTTAGTGAAGGAATGTACAAAATGTGTACGGTACAGCCGGGTTTGGCGCAGCGTTCAGCAGAATAAAGTCATTACATGTACGGTCCATTGCGATCGTGTACAAGCAATATGTGACCGATTGAACGAAGTTTCCTAACGTGTTTAAGGCAAATGTTCGTAGAAACAAAAAGAACTTCACCTAATGTCGTACAGAAGGCAAAGTGCAACCTCACGTTTTCGATGAAATCTCGTATTTTACCATACGTATAAACCATTATAGGTTTTCGATAGGCATTAGCCAGCTGAGGTCAAACTTAAACTTAGCTGTAGTCCACATTAACTGCACGTAGGCTACATTCGCATGTTAACTTTATTCCGGGCAATTATTCTAAATCAGAGCCAAATTTAGTAGTACTGTACACTTGCTGTACTTTTGTCGGACACGTTTGTTAACCCTCGATCGGTGGGAGGTAGGGAATTACAACAAGTGCCTTCGCACGGGTACTAAAATAGGACCCGGGTACCTTATCGCCATACCCGTCGAGTACCCGGTGTTTCGGTGACTAAAAGAATAGACATTTTGTTAGGTGTGTTCAATATTAGACATGCAAGATAATATTTACAGCTGTTTTGGATAGGTAGCAATCACATTCCCAAGCTCAAAAACATTTAATTTGCCATAAGGTTTATAGTGTCTTATTGTTTCAAAACAAAATGACAAGTAAAAAAAAGTAAAAACCGAAAAAGAGCTATTGTTGGAGCATCTATTGTGCCTTAAACACCACCAGTGAACAACCTTCACCCCTATTTTAAGTGTATTTTAGTCTTAGTGGAACGACCGGGCGCGTAGTGGCCATTATACAAAGAAACGTAACAGAAAACAGTCAAATAAGAAAATGAGTAGGCCTACTTTCCAAGTCCTCTATCAATTTGATATTAAATTTTGGGACGCTTCCCTAAAAGCAAGCATCCAAGAGCTCGAAGTTTCTCCTTTTGAAACACCGGTTAAAAACATCAACCAATCAGAGCCCTGAATTATGGTATTCTCTTGCACGTCCAAAATTACTGATTGTAAACAAAGACGTCATGCTCGTGAACTTTTTTCACATTAATGCACGTTGGAATTTTCACTTCAGGGCTATGTACGTTCTGACGTAGCTAGCCTCACATCCGGACATGGTAACATAGCTTTTACTTTAGTTAAAATAGTGTAATAACTACGCTTTTTCACATAAAATTCCTAGTCTGTGCGAGCGCCAATTTGGGGCAAAATAGTGAAATATGTAATGGCTTGTTTCAAAATCGTTTTTCGTGAATGTCTACGGTGTCATTGCAGTGGTGTCTCTGTACTTTATAGAGAGCGGCAAAGTGTTGATTTGCGTAAAAGTGGCACGTTAAACCATTATGAAAGATATTCGAGGATTATACTCGAGGTGGCATACCGTATTAAGATCGTATACATGCAAGGTTCAGTTTACCTAGCGTGCCGGACGCTACGGGCACTGTCTCTGCAAGCTGGAGGGGGGTAGGGGCATGCCCCCCCCCCCCCGTCGGGGAAGGCCGGCAGTTTCGTCGGGGAGGCCTAAAAATTACTTTAAATCACTTCTTACTCTCTTAAAACGTAAGATTTAAAATATTGGGAGTTTAAATCTAAAACAGTGGAATAAGCGACCAATCGGATGTTCGATTGGCCACTAGTACCATTCTTTTAGATTTATTTGAACTCTCTTAGGCTAATTTTAAATCTATTGATTTAAGAGAGTAGCTCTGTTATACCTCATTCCATGTACCTTGTCCCATCTCCTCTCTATCGGGGAAGGACGGCAATTTTTTTCGGGGAGGTCTAAACATGAAAAACGTAAAGGACTGAAGTTATTTGATGGATGATCATGATTTTTTCTTTAAGAAGTAGTTTTTTCCTTCTTTAACGCTGTATTAATGCATATCTGAATCGGTTTTATCACTTCTTACTAGGTCTGTTATCCCTCATCCCATTGTCAATCCCTGCGCGCAAGGTCATGCCCCCGTTGGGGACGGCTACTCAACCCTTGTTGTTGAGAAAATCCAATTTCGTCGGGGAGCCTTCATGAACAAACCCACGATGAAAGATGTGGGCCGAGTAACTTCAGTCACTCGGGCGACATTCTTGATTTTGCTTACTAGAAGACCATATTCTTCTAGGAAACACACAATTCCGAATTACCCTTACAAAAAAAGGACGAGAGGCTGTTCATGTGCATGCAGTACCCAATGGTCTGCTATCTGGCCTGCCCGGACAACCGAATTCTCACAACAGTAATGAATATCTGCAATGTCGTTTTCAGCTAGCTACACATAACGATAAGCAGTGGTGTGAGAATATCTCCCACATAAGTCTGACTGAGAATTTATTTGAAGGCACCTTGTAAAGTGTCATATTTTCAAATACGTTGAAAGTAAAACCATTTATTATCTCGAGTTCGGTCAGTCACGTAAAAATTTCATCTATTTTGTGGACCTAGCAATTGAATTCAATGAAGATTCTTCATACATTCAAAAACATTATAGTATGTTTTCAGTTCCGTTGCACAGTCCCCCCCCCCCCCTTCCGAAAAGAGACAAGACCAATACATCTATTGTAGCGGTACCTTTTATCTGGTACTTTTCTGATCATTTAACAAGTTGGGTTTTTTCTACTGAAGTGAAACTTTCATTTAAAGGAAAGCTCAAAATAACGACTACTCATTTCAAGTTATAAGTCTGGGATATACCATTCCGGCTATCTGAGGGGCTAGATTTTTAACAGTTTTCTGTACGCTCCGCGCGAACTGATGGTGACGCTCCGCATAGATACAGTTGTGTGGTCGAACAGATTACTTTTAAGAACAATGCATGCTTAAAAATATTCTTCGGTTTGGGGCAGTATTATGAAGTAAAAATTTTATTGCGAAAGAAATCTGAAAGTAATGACATCTTTTATTCTAGTTACGAGATCGGGGAATGTCATTTCCTGATGTCTGAGGTTATCAATTTTTCAAAACATTCTGTGCACTCGACTTAGATAGTCTTTCGGGCAGGATTACATTTCTTTGAAAAAAAAACAGTTCTGCCCCTCCCAAACTGAAACGCTCCCGTACGCCTATGACAATAAATAAAATATAAAATTTCAAATATACGCGAAGCAAAACTTTTTTCCTCGGGAGAATGTTCCAATATGGTCCGAGGGCCTGAATCTGCAAGATGTTATTCAGTAACCCCAACAAAACTACAGATCACCCCCGACTTGATTTTTCTCATGAGAACGTCAGATTCTTCCATAAAACCCCAAACTGTCATAAAAATAACAGTTTTCTTTCCAATATAAGCTTTAGATTGTTGAAAGTGGAAAATTTTTTCCAATTTCAATGGTTGCTCCGTACAATGAATAATCAATTTAAGCCAACTCTCTTAATCACCCGGCATACTACCTAATTTTTCTCTTGAAAGGCATATTACTTAATGGAAAGAAACAATCTTTTTCAGTATAAATTTACCAATAAACCAAATTTTCTTTCATTAAAGCCAAAACTTTCTCCAATATAATAAGCCCTTACTTTTCAAATCTTCGTTCAAAAGAAGGGAAAAACTTTCGGGGCAAATTTGCGATCTCGTCTTGAGGCCTTAGTACGTAGGTCTAGTACGATTTAATGTGTAACCCCCAAAGAATTTCAGCTTTCGCCCATATAGCGTTTTTTATTCTTCCCTTATATGAAGGACAGATTCTTCAATAAACACCTAAACTTTTTTATAACAAAAGCCAAATTTCTTTCAAAAATTTTAATTTTTTCTCCAAATAAAGTCCAGATCTTTTAATCATATGTTAAAAAGAAAGCCAAAAATTTCGGGGCGCTCCGCGCGCCTACAAAATTCTGCCAAGTTTCGTTCCACCGGGACACAACATCGACTATGTGGATATGTCGGGGCCATGAAATTCTGGCCTCCCTGTCGGGGAAATCCTGGCGCCACCACTGGTGAAACAGTACGGTGTTATTCTGAATCACCGTCAGATAGCTTGCTCGCGAGCAAGATTAAAAGTGACATACATGTGAAGTGTGAGAAGTAACTCACTACGTGACGATAGCGCGCGATCGGGACGCACGCTGATAAAAATTTCAACTTCAGGAAATAAAGTACATTTCAAACTTTTTGATTTATTTATTTGGTACATATTAAACATAAAACACAAACAAACTTACACATAATTTCTAGGGGCTCTCTTCATTCCCAGGCCTCGAGAATGTTTACCAAATTAATTGAAAAATATTTTAGTCCATTACTGTGGGCAATGGCGTAAATTGGGTAATCCTTTTTGCATGCAAAATTTTTAAGCTTCGCGTAGTAGATTTGGAACCGGGTTATACGATGGCGAGTGGGTACCCGGGTAACCCGTGCAAATAGGCTTTGCCCTTCGAATAATTTAGGCAGATTTAAAACAACAAAAAAAGGAGAATAACCAAAATGTAATAACATTTTGGGATATGGGGGGCTTCTTGAAAACGTCACTTTGAGTGTATGTGCATGTCATTGTGAGTGTGTATGTGTGTCTGGTATGTGTATGTACGCCTTCGAGTGCACTCGCTTTCACAGGGTGGATTGCTTATAGATCATTCCGGTCCTGGACATATACAGGATGCAACTGGCTGTTGGAAAATTTTTGTCCCCCAATCCAAATACCAGATCTACGTCCCTGTTGTCCGTCGGATTAACCAGGCAGCCCATCCTTCCCCTACATGGGCAACCAAAGACTAGCACAATGTCATGTCCATTGTGGTTACGGTACGTAACCACATTTTCTAGTTTATACTTGTGGTTACAACTAAATTGTCATTATTCACACTTTTTCACATCTTTGTCCTCCATCGGAAGTGAAGACTCGGGCAGATTCAAGCCTGACCCGTCCGAAGCATAATCTTGTTCCCCACGATCTACTGGTTCAACGGCCCAACCCCTTACACTTCCTATAGTCATGATTAATGAATACATAGAATCATAGAAAGTGTTCCTGTTAGTAGGCTATATATGCGGCATCATTCAGGCTATTCTATTTATCCCGGGCACAGCATGATGATCTATGCGCATCTGCAATCATTCCTATACCTCTCATCTCTATCAGTGTGAGACTGAGACTAAACGTACTAGCAATGAGATAACCTTCCCCAGCCTCTCTATATTAAATTAATTAATAGTTTCGTCTGAGAAGAGCCCGCACGCGGATGATTCATCTGTTATTCTGTTGCGGCCATTATTTCCATTCGATCTTTTGAACTTCCCAAATTCTTACCTCATATCTATTTGTTTCAGGTAAAAGATAAATAAGTACGTTTACAAGCAAACTCTTAAAAGCACGCATCTCCTATTTTCTGAGGATTAGACTGAGGAACAGAGGAAAGGCCGCTTCTAGTTGCCAGGGTCTTGATGTTCTGATGAATTTTACACCCTACTGCCATCCCTTTGAGCAATTGAGTGATATGACGTCACGATATACTTGAACCAGTCGACATATAATTAGCTCATCGATGCCAGAACACCATGTACTGGCAGCTCGGACTCTATGGAAGTATGTAATACATTAGAGTGAAAAACGTACGTAAGGATCTTATGGCTTACATACGCATACTAAACATGTGGTGCGTATATTCAGTGTGCTAGTCTGTAGCGAGGAAAAGATGTAAACAATATCTATGCCATTGTGCATTTCTATAATTTACATACGTCGAAGGGAATTTGAAACTGAACTGATATTAATCATTAACAAAGAGGTCGTTCAGTCTCTTTCACTATGGCTGACAAAAAATCACCACCGTTTGTCAAAGTGTTGTACGAAAAGAACGATTTTACAGCGTTTTTAGAAGTTCTCGAAAAGAAGACAGGTTTGCAGAGGGAGTATCTTGTTGCAGGTAAGACAAGTTCCGTCAAATGCATCAATATAACGGTTTTGTGGTGGTGTTACTGGACTACAAGTCTGGAGCGCATTGTGAAGGAAACATGTTTAATGGCAGTTGGGTATTATTATGTGTTCGATACTCATGTACAAGGAATGCACGTGATAAATTTTTAGCATCCACACTGGTTGAAATTGATTCTATTTCCTACTTGATTAACGTAAGCCTACGTGCCGTCCTGAGCCACGGCACATCATCAATGCAGGATGTGTTCAACCTCAAAATGAATTTTCCTTCACTAAGGCTAGTACCAGTTGGAAGTTTTTCATCGTCTTACTTTAACCTTATTTGCAAAGTTTTGCTTGCCGTTAAGTTGTGTAAGGTGTATCATTACATTGCAAAATATTGAGTCGGTCGGGAAGATGCCAAGCAGAATGTCCTCAGTTATACTAGTACGGGTTATCATGAATGCCCTGCCGGTGTGGCAGTTTTTTTGGTCCTCTGTCCGACGGGACCAAAAAACTGGAGTTTCTCAGTTTTTTTGGTCCTAGGACAAGAAAAGCTAGTTTTTTTTGGTCTCGGGTAGGACAAAAAAAGCTAGATGTTTTGGTCCGGGTCTAGTTTTTTTGGTCCCACGAAATAGAAGCTTTTTTCGGTCAGCTTCACCGATCGATTTTGTACGGTGGCCGAGAGGGGACAAGAAAAAATGGTGATTTTGAGATTTCTGAGAGAGATGGTGAATTCTGAGACAATTAAGATGCCGACAAAAAAAATCCACATTATTCTTTTTTGGTGGTTCCCTTCCGGGAAAATACTATAAATACAATGACAAATTGTATGACGAAATACAAGATATTACAGGACCTCAATTACGCGATAGAGGCGAATCTTGACCGAACAAAATAATTGTAAAAATGGGGGGGGGACTAAAATTTATCCACATTCTTTTGTTTTACAGTGAGGCTGTGGCATTGAGAAAATAAATAGGGAAAATCAGTTTATGCAAAAAGAGAGAACAAGTGGCGTGCCCCTGATAGATAGTTGACACCCAGGGTTAAACCACCTCTTTTAGTTCAGAATGAGTCTAGTGTCATCCTGGTGTGGGGATTAAGGGTGCCGTAGGCATACATGGATCATTGTCATATTGTCATTCCTATTTGCTGGCTAAATATAAAACAAAAGTGCTTTCTATGAGGAGGCAGAATATATTTGTCTATGCGGAGGGCTGCTCCTTCAGCATGCGAATGGGAACCGCTTTCTCACTGCTGACAGTGCAAGTAAATTAATTAACAAAAACAACGAAATACATGTGAATACCTGTTGCATATTTAAAGGAATTTTCAACAGTTTGGTTTGCGCATAAAGGATAATATGCATGGGCTGTATGGTAATTCCCTGCGTAGGCTAGTAGACAATCCTACAAAATGTTTCAGTGACTATTTCAACATCCAAAGCTAAACTTGAAAAAGTGTTCACTCTTTGCCATCACTTTGCAGTGAAATAAAACTGGAATACGAGGTCCATATGTATAGGCTACCGGTAATTTGATAGCACTAATCTCAGGCTAAAGGTCATTTTTAAGCAGGCGAACGCAACGCATTAAGATATATAAAGTTTTCATACCCGGAAGATCCATTGACGTCACCAAGGCGGGGGAAGTTGCGAACGATCCTTCTGTGCTTTTTTTACATAAACGTTGACCAGATGACTATTTTACCCCTTTTTGTAAAGTGTCTCAGTCCGCTGGCAAGTCCTGTTTGACGTATGTAGCTACACCTTTCCATAGTGTTATGATCATATTAATCTAATAGGCTAGTGCTTTTCATGAAATACCTTTAGAGCATGGGCGTCAGCAAGGGGGGGGGGGCAAGGGGTGCACTTGCCCCCCCCCCCGGAAAATCAAACTTGTGAAAAAATAATTAAAAATTAAAATAAAAAAAATTAAAAATAAATCATCAAAATACCTTCACTCACAGCGTCAGTTTTTACTCGTGAAATATGCGGACATTTGACCAGGAATAGCAAAAGAGAAGATGGTGCAGTATGCTGAATAGTGAAATCGTAATTTGGGGACCATCATTCGTGATATCTATTGGAAATTTGTAATTGTAAAAACTATGTACTAGGCTAGCCTAGTTGTCAGGTATGTAGTGTGCATATGGCATCCGACCATTGATGAATGCGTTGGTCTTGGTTTGGTCCCGTGCTGATCTCAAGTGGTGACGCGCGGGTGTAACTTGGATATACAAGGTGAATACGGGGGTGGGGGGAGGGGGTGTATGCATGGTTCACAAATAGGTAACGGACATAGGCCTATAGGCTGTTTGACAGTTGTAAGTTTTATCGTGCATAGGCGTGCGAGGCCGTTACCGAGAGGCAGATTTCCCTTCAACAATTTTTTGCATTGAAAATTCTAAAAATCTAAAAATTACAGACATGAAATTCCTGTTTCAGGGCTGGGTACATGCAGCTTATAACACTCGCCAAATGTCGTTTCCGGCCATCTGGAGGGTTAGTAAGGCCCAAAATTTTCTTGTACGCTCCGCGCCAACCGATGATGGCGCTCCGCTTAGATAGTGTACACAATTCAATCATCCATGATTTTTCCCTTCAACAATTTTACATTGAAAATTCTAAATATCTAAAAATTACAGACATGAAATTCCTGTTTCAGGGCTGGGTACATGCAGCTTAGAACACTCGCCAAGTGTCATTTCCGGCTATCTGGAGAGTTTGTAAGGCCCAAAATTTTCTTGTACGCTCCGCGCCAACTGATGGTGGCGCTCCGCTTAGATAGTGTACACAATTCAATCATCCATGAATGATCTTGCCCCCCTTATAAAAATTTCTGCGGACGCCCATGCTTTAGAGTACCGGTATGTTTTTTAACAGAACCATTTTTATTGAAACTATATTAGAGCGATATGTTCATCTCTTGGATTCTGTTCATTTGGGGTGGGTAAACTGCTTCATGTCAGTATAGGCTCATTATACATTAATACTAAAACGAAAGTGCACATGCGGGATATTTCAAATTGACTTAAAATCCCAATGAAGTGGCCGTACAGATATTTAAGGGATAAGTCGCATTTGGCTGACTATATTATGGTGAATGAACCGTCTAGACTCCCAAGTTGGCAAAATAAGGGTCGAGGCGAAGTCGAGTCCATTATGTTGCTAATTTGGAGTCAAGACGGCTTATGAGACAGTAATGATCAGACAAATGTGGTTTATTCCTACCACTGAAAATGTGTGAAAAACTTTACCTTTATCACTGTCTTTACGTTTATTGACCGTGAGCAGTGAAACAACAGATCTCTGCTCAACCAATCAGAATGCAGGACTACCAACAACGGACGGTAGAGCTGGGAGCATTGAAAATTAACTTCCTTTTTCCATGCATACGTATCAAACTGAGTGATGACTAAATCATTTTTCAAAGTCTCAGCTAACTTCTTTTGTTTTTCCCCCAATTGTTGCTGGGCGTTTTCAATTTTTTACCTTTCCATTTCCTCTTTCAATGGAATAAATGACACTATTTTCTAGGTCTTGAAGGAGAATGGTTGAAGATAACAATCAAGTGCATTGGTAAAATCGCATTGTGCACAAATGACTGTTCTGTTTTATAGAGCCTGATATCTTACAGTAAGTAGTGCGCTGTTCATTGCAGATTTGCAGTAGCGTAACCAGACTTTTTCAGTTGGGGTCTGAGGGGGGGGGGGGGGGGGCGGAAATGGAACTTCTCAGTGTCTTCGGCCCTGTTAATTTCAGCTAAATATCCCTTATTTTTTGAAACACATGGTTGGAAATTTATACTTCCACTATGAATGTTTACTACATGCCAAAGAGGGACCTGTTTGACAGCTAGAGTCTAAATAGGGTGGTCGAAAAGGTTCTCCACTGCGTCAAAGCGTCGTTTGTTCCTCCGTTTATTGCACCAGCTGGCCATTTAACTGTTCTATACTTGGAAATAGTGTTTCCATGCATGCCTTTAACGTTTAAGGCCCAATTCTCTCACCCCAAACAGTACCAATGCTCCTAACCTTCTTACTTAAGCCCCTTCCGCCATTGTCTGAAATTCATCCTCATCAAGACACAATCTCAGTTTATTGCTTCAGGGTGAGTATGTATATAATCAAAACACTCTCGGCGCAGTTAATGCTGTGCAATACAAGCTTTGGTGTCTTGCACTGTTTTGCTCTGCACTGTTTGAATTAGCAGTCAATCAAAGTGCCGAGCCAATTGAGTCGGAGTTTCTGTTACCCCACACAAGAAGTGTAGTTTGGGGTGAGAGGATTGGTCCTTTGATTTAAACTACGAAAATCTAAAACCTGCACTTCAGTTATGTTTAATTAATCACACACATGTCAAGAAAAACAAATGCAAAATTTCTCAATTGAATGACTCATGGTTTTTATTTGTATAAAGTTTGATTTATGCCCAATCAAAATCACGATTTTCCACTCTAAGTTCCCATTTAAAATGCAATTGTATGGAGACCTTAACGATTTGCTTGCTTTTAAAATCAACTGTATGCTTTTACTTCCTTGTTTTGGTCTTGACTTTTGAACAGTAAAGAAATAAAACCAGGGCTATTTCTTTCTGTATTAAGAAAAAAATATATTAGTAGGAACAAAACAAAGAAAATTTTAGAAACTTCTGTGCAATATCTTCACTCATATGTAAAACTTCTTCTTCCACCCAGCACACCCATGCATGAAAGATGTCTATGGCTACGCTAGCTACAATCCTCGGCAAAAATGCATGGGATCGGGGAGTTGCAAGTCCCCGATCCCGTATCAAGGTTGAAGTTTCAGGACGCCTTGGGCTGCCACAACATTGAATGGGGGAGTGATGGGGGATGATGATCCGTTCATTGCCTGTTTTGCTTGTTTTTCCCATTTTTTGTCGAGGATTGTAGCCTAACACAAGTTAATTGTCAATTTCTTGTGTTTGGAGACGCACAGAAAAATTAATGAATGAAAATGGTTAGGCGGTGGCATTATCTAATACTACGCATGCAGTCCCTTGTTTCAATTTTGAATTTTAGGCGTTACCGTTGTGCTTCATTCGGGGCATTTTTGCGGACGTAGCACGCCCCTTATAAGCTTCCGTAGGCTATTGACCCCGTGACCTTAAATTATTGTCTCTCTCGTTGTTGTGGCCGAATTTTCAAGTGACATAAGTGACATACATGACATACATAATGCCAGAGGAACAATGTTTATCAGGACGCAAAAAGTCAGGGGAGTCTGAACAACATCGGGGGGGGGGGGGGGGGGGGGGGGGGGCAGGCCCCGCCCTAGGCACTCTGTGGCTACGCGACTAACTTCAAAGTATCTGCGGTCTTTAATCCTACCACATCTTACCAGGGAGGTGCAACTAGATCACACCTCCCTGTTCGCACAAAGATGCTACCTCTCTAACTACAAGACAGGATATCCGTTAAGAACGCATAATGACGAAGTTCGACCACCGTTGCCATGCATTTACCAATAAAAGAGTTGTCTACGAAGGAACCCAGTGAATATCCAAACAAAAAATTGAATAAATCTTATGCAAGCGATTTGTCAGGTCTTTGGTGTTTTCACTTAGCCTACAACTGAGAGTTTCCACAGTTTAACATTTTCGTTAGTATGCCACCTTTGGGTAATTGTGGGCTCGGAATCTCTGCAAGTGCCCTGTACACACATCGCAAAACCGGCCTGCCCTTACGGCAAAACCAGGATAATTTCTGTGTTGAGTTTGAGTTTATTTCCACAGTTTAAATACAAATCCATAAATACTTGTATTGATTTTCTGCATTCTGATTGGCTGAAAACCATTCGAGACCGGTCTCGAATGGTTTTCAAGAAGTAAGGAGAATTGAATTGAATGTGATCACTATACTTACTGTGTACAATATTTTAAGCCCATGCTAGGTTGCCATAGCAACATGCCATATTCACTCCATAGTTTTGCACAGCGCATGTAGGCCTACTGTAATGTCATACAGTACAGTAAGCCAAGTACATGTTAGCAAGATAAACAGTAACACCGAGACACTGTACACTGTGTAAAGTTGATACCCTAGTCTTCAGAGTTACCATTCCAAAGAATAATAACTGGCAGTGATAAAGACATAGGTTAGCCTAGGCTTAGGAATCATTGCTCCCCACAAATGGGTATTTTGATCACACTCACATTGTTTTATAGGTCTAACAAGTTAGGCCCTAGGCTAGAACTGCATGCACTGAGCTGCGATGACTGGCACTGTTGTTAACGTTTTAATCCACTCCTAAATTTGGGGGGGGGGGGGTCAAATAAAACGTGCCTATAACTACAGTATTGTTACTCCTACTAAAGTGTCTAAGGTTAGCGACAATATACACAGGCTTTGGCACAATAACAGTGCTGGGGTTACTAATTCCGCTAAGACTGTCTAAACAGGGAAACAACAGTAACGTTACTCGTTTGGCCCACAGGCCGTCATCACAGAGGCAGCGGACCTCGGCTATCGCCTCGGTCCGCTCAGCCTCTATGATGACGTCATCGTCGGTCTTAAATCACATTTAAGACCTGGCACCCTCGCATTTATCCCCTAAATGATACAACATTTAAACAAGGCGGTGAAGGAGGACTGAGAAAGTAAAGCTTATGCTAGTAGACCCATTTACAAAAGGAAAAAAAAAAAACAAAAACAAAAAACAAAACCAAAAACAAATGAAAAAACCCAAATCATCATAGTCTCATACACACATAATATGGACGACGAACAGTGCCATGGAGGCATTATTTTTTCCCACCAGTCGTTCCTTTAGCCCGTATGAGTACAGTGCACCCGGACCGAAGTACACAGACGTCAGAAAATAGCTCTATTGTGCCTGACCACCCTAAGGTGAAATAAAAATGAAACCACACGGGAAAAAACTACAGTAGAGAACAAGTGAGAAAGAATTACCCTTAAAGTTATAGTGGTGCCCAATTTGACTGGCATTGTTCTGTTAAGATCGCGCAAAATGTGGGTTCGTTATTAATTCAAAACTTTACACGCGAAAAAAGTGCATTATTTCATCTTTATCGTAATAAAGTTGTGAACATATAGAGGGTCCCGGTCCCACGAGAATGCCATCCTTGCAAGTAACGTAGCCATCCCAACCATAGCCCCACCTTATAGAAATGAATTATCTGACCTTTTCGGGGCTTTGAAGCCCCTGTGACAATTTTCCCCCGGCTCATCGGTAACATGGTGATAGAATGGACCCACCCCTACATGAATCATCCCCATAGTCCGGCGAAACATTTTTGAAATATTTACCATAATGACCGTTGAAAGTCGCAATGCCAAAATGACCGTTGAAAGTAGCAATTTGTACGCTATATATATATATATATATGCTACGCAAATTTTCGGACCTTTTCGGGGCTGTGGTGCCCCAGTACCAATTCCCCCCCGGTTAGCAGAAGCATAGTGATAGAACGGACTCACCCCTACATGAATCACCCCCGTTATCCCCCAAACCATTTTCGAAATGTTTTCGAAAATTACCATTGAAAGTTCGAAGAAACCCTCCGACCGTCGAGATGGCACTTATCAACTTCCGTACAGCCGTCATTTGGTTCGCTCCACAGCGTAGCGTTATCGTTCGCTGTCCACTGAGTAGGTTGCCGTGAGTTGTATTGGTACGTATTCGTGCATCTTTGTTCGGAGTGTGAACTCTCTGCACTTACGTGCGTGTATAGTGTCCGTATGCGTCACGGACCATTTCAGCTAGCATCAGACCAAAAAAAACTGAGTGCATAACCAGATTTTTCTGTCCTAGGACAGCTTCCCAAAAAAACTACGTCACCGGCAGTGGCTATGTGTCCTGGATACAGTAGGCCTCGGACACCGAGAGTTACGGTCTCACTGTGACTCATGGTCGTTTATTTCTGGAAATGAAGTAGGCCCTACAACGCCAGCAAGTACATATGAATTTTTGGTTCCTTGTGTAACAAAGGAACCTATGCAGTCACCTTGGCGTATGTATGTGTGTGTGTGTGTGTGTATGTGTGTGTGTGTGTGTATGTGACGGATTGGAATGCGAGGTATGTGGTGCGATAACTCAATAACCGAGTGATCAATTTTTTTCAAACTTGGTATGTATGTAGATGTTGTGGAGAAGATGTGCCCTATCGTTTTTGGTGGAGGTCAAAGGTCACTGGTGATCACCAGAGGCCAAAAACTGAATTTCTGTTAGTAGCTGTAACTCAGTATCCGTTGTTCAAGCAGTGGCATCATTTTAGGATAAGTTAGATTGGTAGGAGGTGAAAATGTTGGTAAATAAACCAAAATAATTGGAAAGGGTCAAAAGGTCAAAAAGTAATGTTTTATTGATATCTTGCCACTGAAACATTTTAGAGGGGTGGTGTAATGGAGATTTGTGTTCGTCTAAGTGAAATGCACGTGATGACCCCCCTTGACCTCACTTGACCTCATTTGACCTTTTGACCTTTGTGACTTTTTTGTGACTTTTTTGTGACGTCAAGATTTGACTTGATCAGACGAACCAAAATGCTATTACACTACCCTCCTACAATGTTCGTTACTTGAGTTACTGACATTTAAATGACAGGCTAGTGTGTACATGTAGGTCATATGTAGGCCTATTGCAATGCCAGGTATGCGGTGCAATTACTCAATAACCAAGTAACATAGTGGAAATAATGGAAAGTTGTGTTCGTCTAAGTAAAGTGCACGTGAAGACTCTTTGGGTCTTTGTTCAATTGGTTTAAAAGTCCAGCTGAAGTTTAATGCCTTTAGACAAATGCAATGTATAAAAGAAAAGAAGAATTATAACCCCCTCTCAGTCTAAAAGCAGTTTAGTTAACAATCAGGACAGTTATGCAATTATTATTAAAAACAAACTTTTCCTCACATACAGTATTGAATAAAGTTATTCACAGTGCAAGCTAAGATTCCAATTTCAATAGTAAAATATGAAAGCAGTTTCTCTTCTTTACCTCTGCTTTTACCCTAGGGACTACAATGCTGTTTCTAACACCCTCTTTAGGTCAAAAGGTCAAGTTGAAAGTCATTTATTAGATTCTACAGAGCTATGTTTGTTTCTTGGTCTTCTAGCCAAATTGTGAAGAAGAAATTGGTGGTAATAAATCACTATCGGGCTGCCTTTAGTAGCAGAATTGTGGGCTTTTCCTTATTTTTGCTTTTCAGGCAAACACATTGGGTAGTCTAAAGGACAACCATGACATAATTTCTAGTCATCCATCATAAATTTTGGTGGTCAGGCATGACCAGATGACTGTTAAATTTCTTTGGTGCAGAAGAGACTGTGTTTATTTAAAATCAGTTTTGATCTACTTTGACTGTATTTGACCTTTGTGACTTCTTTTTAAGGTCTGGATTTGAATTGTTGAGATTGACCAAAAAGGCAATTAACTAACCTCCTATACTACCCCAAACTCAAGTAAATGACATTTTAGTGAAAGGTGATGAATGTATTTGTCGCATGGAAGTGGGCAGAAAAGTTTAGTGTTCCATTTCTCTCAAACGGCAAGTGCTTGTATGATTTTGAAATTTAATGTGCCCCTATGTTTTTTGGTGATGGCCAAAAGTCATTGGGGTTAAAGGTGCAAATTATGCCTTACCTTGGGACTACCTTAATACAATATCATCTTTAATGCAAGGAACCATAGTGCCCTTGGGCTCTTGTTTTCTTCAAAAGTGACATTTTGAAACACGGCTAAATACTGGCATGGTTGGAGAATTACTCATCGTTAGTTGAACTCGAACTCCACGCGAATCTGTGCCGCACGGAGGTATTACGTAATAGCTCCATGGTGCATTTGTACAGTAAAGTATGTAAAGACTACGGGCTGCAAAGCATGTGTCTTGTTGACACTTGCCTTTTTATATGCCCTGTCCGACTGGAATGATTGACCAATCAAATTGATTTTTAGCTCTTTCTGAAGAATAATTCTTCTTTTTTTTTCTTAAATGACGTCTTATTCAAATTTGTAGTCATTTTTAAAAGGTGTGCCGTGTGTATTACCTAACTGAAAAAAGTGATATTTCAGCGGCCCGAATGAAAATTGACGTGGCAAAGTAGGCATATAAAAATTGAAGCAAAGTTTTAAAATTACCCTCTTTAAGTGTGTCGTGAGTGGAATACAGGCCTTTATCTGGCGTAAAAATGACATTTAATGGGAGAAAATTCACAAATCGTTCAGAAATCGTTTTATACAGGAAAGTAAGAAGATAAGTGGTAAAAGTGCCTTGTAAAAAGGTGACTTGAAGTAATCAAACGTGCGTCGCATGGACGTCGGGGTCAGTGGGGCTTTTGCAGTGTGTTTCACGGAAAACGCGGGGAATTGATATACCAGGAACTCCCTGGATATACTTAGCCTGATATCAACCGGCCTGATAAAACTCCCACTGTAATTGATGCGAATAGTTTTAGCTATACAGTACTTAGACCAGCGTGCACCCAGTGGTGTATAGCTATAGGCCAGGGACAAGGCCATTAGCCCGAGTTTGAAGAGTGCAAAATTCGGAAATATGCCTGGGACACCAGTCACTACACTCAGTGCGGGTTTTCCAACTGTTCCTTCATACGATTACGTAATCTCCATCAAAAGCTCCATAAGTTCCAGTAGGCTACAGTACAGTATTTATTAAAAAAAAAATACCCCGGTTGCTTCGCGCGAATCAAATTGCGATCTCTTGTGCGGTACTGGTAAGTGTTCGTTCATAATTCAGTCTGGTAAACTTTGGCGAACTACTTCGGTGCCGTTTCCCTAAATTTCCTCATTATAGGCTCTTGGTTTTGAAATATTTTGTCTTTAAAAGCAACGAAGTTCGGCAACATTTTAAATGTAGATAAATAAATAAAAAAAAAAAAAAATAGAACACCTCCAAAAATTACCCTTTCGGCCGATGTGTATATAGTAGTATAACTATACTGCCTCCTGTAGGATAGGATCTAAGCTTCGATTTAGTTGTCTTAACCTTTCAATCATATTTTCATCCAGGAATTACGGTCTATTTGTCAGCTGGTTTTCTTAAGCAGACGTTAAGCATTTTTAAAGTATTTTAAGATATATCAGCCTAGGTTCAAGTTGGGTCCAGTCATGATCTTCATAAAGTTCCGAAAGTATATTTAGATTGTCGAAGCTGCCAAAACATCTTCAAACATCAGATTCGCTACTCAGAAGGGCAAGGGCGACGATTCAATCAGTGATTGGCGGGGACTTTTTTTCTTTTCAAAAAATACTGTGTGAAAAAGCAGAGTCAGTGGGCGATTTTTCAAATATTGGGAGGGAGCATGTCCCCCGTCCGCCCGGGATTGCCGTCAAAAAGCAGACTGGATTTACAGTACCCGATATTCAAAATATTTAGCACTTTTAGCCCAAATTTCATACCCGTGAAACCTTCATCATGGGTGAAGACCGGCTGCTTTATCGTAACTTGGAATGTCATCAGTTGCTCAACTACCCCGTCAGGTTTCAAAAGACTACTCCAAAAGAACATGGTTGGAAACATTTGTTTCCTTGCAGTCCATAGCTGTCCGAAGCCATGGAATAATGTATCTTTGGATCAGTGTCCAAAAAATTGAAGTACCATCCCACTGCCCCACACCGACAGTGCCTTTCTCGTTTATAATGCACTCTGCCAAAGATCCACGTCTGCCCCTCTGCGCCTAGCAAGGTTTGCCCCTTCCTGCACCACCAAGCCATTGTCTCCCAAAACTTAAATAATGCCGGCTAGTTAGAGCGCATTGTGCACTTTTTAGGATTTTTCTTTCTACTGCATAGCCTACAATACAAGACGTCTACTTAATCATTCGTGTTCGGTCCTGGATATGACGTTGGACTGCATGTGATAAGGTGGGCAGGGGAGGTCGTGTGTGGCTAGTAGTATGTCTCAGACATTCGCCTGTATAATGCTGACATAAGACCGTAATGTACTCCTCCCATGACTGGTGGGTTACCTGGGCCACAAAACCGAGCAAGCCCATCCATGGTTGACTCTGTGAGCTGGGGCTGTAGAATATGCCGACGGTAATCCCCGCCTGTCGTAGGAGACGACTTTTAAAGAGATGGCTTGCACCGTATTTGAACTAAATGACACTAAATAACACACTCGAGTTAGTGTGTCGTTAATTCTTATCTAACTAACTTGATCATTCGTGTTTATACTCACTAGATGTTTGTGGCGGTTTTCTACCTCGTGTTCAGTTATTTTTCATTTCATGTGATGAATAAATAATATATGTTTTGTGGAGGGTATTCATGTGTGTAATATCAAACAGTGGAACGAGATCGGAATCAATTAAACATAAAATCCTGTGTACTTCACCCTTTGAACTCGTTATGCCACCTGAACAAATGTTTGCTGGAAATCTTCAGGCAAGTAATGACGCAGACTACACTTATAAATGACTCAGTATGTAATGTAGCCGGTTGTGTCTTTTGCGATCTACGTGTTCATTTATGAATAGTATCGTGTTCATATCGCTAGCCGACAATTTGTCTACCATGCATGCAGAAGAGTTGTTGATCATGTGGTGTACAGTAGGTAGGGACCGCGAGGACGGTGGGGGGGGGGGGTTAGCTACACTCTAAAAATGTTGTGTAGAATTTACACAACATTGTGTGACTAGTCCACCAATCAACAAATGTGTAGAACGTACACATGGTTGTGTAAAAAATTTACACATGTGTAGAATTTACACGTAAATTCACGTGTAAATTCTACACATGTTGTGTAAATTTTTTACACAACCATGTGTACGTTCTACACATTTGTTGATTGGTGGACTAGACACACATTGTTGTGTAAATTCTACACAACATTTTTTTAGAGTGTACCTACCTTTTCACAGTTTGGGCCACCTCACACGAGCTTCTGTGGTTACTTTGAAAGGGTATCAGCCAACAAGTAAAATAAAAAAGATATTGCACCTATACCAGTTTTGCACTAAGTGCAAAAAAGGTCGTGGCCGAATTGACTTGAACCAGTCGGTTGGAAACTGGGCCGTAAAACTCTGTTTAACGTAACCTAACTTGAGTCTAAGTGACATCATGCCAAATTCGTGAAATAATCCTTGAAACGATACGTCCATCATTCAGCTTAGTTCTAGCGTAGCCTACTCTTGCTCTTGAATTCAAAGCTTACTCCGCTCCTCGGGCTAGTGCGTACGAGGTCTCAACTTACCTCTTAACGGAGATAATAGGGATCGAAGGAACAGGGGTTGTCCATGGGCCCCGTAGGGTCTCTCCACGCCACTGCATGAAATCAATTCATTACTGCAAGAAAAAGCTGATCAGGGGCAGTTTTTTGTTGCTAAATATGTGATAAATATTCAGGGTTTTCGCAAGAGATCCCATGTAAATTATAATGCCTTTCGTTCTAAACTGCAGGTTTTGCAACCATCGTACTGCTGACCCTTCTGTTCGGATATGGAACACAGTTCGTAACAACTTTGGTTGGATTAGCGTATCCTAGCTATGAAACGTAAGTGGAAATGAAAGTGAGATGAACTTGAGACTAACCTGAACGATATTGAATCGAATATTATTATGTTGACAATGCTCTTACATGGGGTCTTCGTAATGTACAAACAAATTACCCGCTCCTTCATTTGATTTTGAAGGGATGTCCCATATGCGGACTTACAGTAGAGGGGTTCGATCACTACATAGATACCGGATCACTTTGGGAGTTTTCGTTATGTCCTTAAACCACGTGACGGAAAGCGTTGGTATGACCGAAAGCAGGTGTGAAAACTTCGATACGTGACCTCTCCCCCATACGGTTTCTGCCACAATTACGACTTTTGCCAAGTTCGGTTCTTCTAGGTCTCGAGGTGATATTTCAAGATTTGCTAAATTTTTGTGGTATTTGGAAACTAAAAGAAATTAAAAAATCATTTTAACAACACGTTCTATACCACAATTACCATTTTCGACAAAATACAGAGATATAGCCGTACTGAAACAAGTCGCAAAAATATTTGGTGGACCTATAGTAGTACAATATTTATTCGACCACATGGTCTAGGCTCCCTAGATGAGTACAGTACCCCTACGGTGTACAGGTCACATTTAGGCGCAGGTCACACTTCAGCAGTACAAGTCAGATTACGCTTCCAATTTTGAGAGTTTTAATGAAAATTTCCTCCATACATTATCGGAAAGAACAAAAAGATTGACATCCTCCGTGAATGGAAAATTTTTATGTGAGGACTATGAAAGTTAAAACTAGTATAAACAGGCCACACTTATTCTGCGACGTCACGTTGACAAACAGCTGCTTCTATCGAACTATGTGGATGTGAGGTCATGGGAGATTCATTAGCATAATTTTGTTTTTCTTAGTCCTGAGATACAAATCATATATTTCTACAGGTTGACAAATTTTTGTTTCTCTCCGACCAACTATGGTGGACACTTTAAGTAAAACTCACAAAAATCGGACCGTCAATCTGATCTGATATCGCTGTAGTGTGGCCTGCGCCGTATGGGGTGGGGTGGGGGAACTTAGCTGGTTGTGGTGGGCGACTAGGAACCACCCTATTAAAATCCACTGCGCCCCTTCGCGGTGGGCACAACAACATACTTGGCTCAGTCAATTTTTGTGGCAATCTCTTTCGCGTATTTTTCTTCATGGTTGTCTAATTGATGCCCTGTCCAGTACAATACTTACCAGTTTTCAATTAACTATTAAAAAATTTCCCCGGCGTTTCAAGTGCTATAGGTTAAGTAGCCAGTCTTCGTGTCTAGTCAGCATGCACTTTTGGCAAAAAAATGTTACAAATTTCCGTTGTAAACATAAATATTGGGGTGTGCTTCCAACTATAGCGAATCATAGAACATTAAACGTGCTTCATACTCCCTTAATTGTCGTAATTTCCATTAACACAACCTGCTCAGAGAATAAATCGAGGTCCCTACAATGATTTCTTCGCCCCGTACCAGTGATGAAATGCGATGGCTAACTATGCGGCAGTATTTGTGAAACGTCCCTGACCCCTCAAAGCGATACACCCCAGAGTCTATCAACTACCTGTACACTAGACACGCTTTTACAATTATATTGATGCTGCTAGAAAAAGGAGAGTAAGTCTAACAATCGTCCCCCACCCCTGCCCCCAATCATGGCTAACTAAATCAGTCTATGCGACTCAAACAGTAAAAGCATCAAAAAGTTTGATTATTACCATTTTGAATAAAAAGCAAAGACTCCTTGGGTCATAAAAGTTTATGAACTTCTACACAACATAAATGTTGTTATCACCCTAAATGCAGCATACAGGAGACTCTAAAATCTGAAAGTCCCGATCGCAATGAAGTATGCCCGTATTCCACGCAGTAGGATGTTGTAAGATGGGCCTGCATACAGGCATCACTGCACAAATATTTCGATTCCAGACGTGAGACACACGCTTGACGTATTTTGAGCCTACACAGCCATTTATGCATGTCCAAATTCTCCGTTTGACAGATTTTCACAACTTGAGCTCTCAAAACTATCCAAACATACAAAGCTATTAATAGTGTTAGCATGGCATGTAACTAGGTTGTGTAAATTTAACAGATGCCACGTACCCTTTTACCGCCTAATCGTTAATAGGATTGTAGTGAGGTTAAAGACAGTTAATTCTCACCTAAACTTCAATTTTTGCAGTGCTCTACACAAATTCTCAATTGGCACATGTCTTTGATTGACAGTAAATTAATAAAAGGCAAAGTCTTCTACTAAAGTTCATTATTACACACTTTTGTAAGTACTGAAATGAGAGTATTCTATTTACACAGTGAATGGGTCTTGTATTCTCACCCTGAAGCAATAAACTGAGGTTGTGTCTGGATGAGAATGAGTTTCAAACAGTTGTGGGCTTCAGTACCTAGGTTAGGAGGGTTGGTGCTGTTTGAGTGAGAGGGTTTGGCCTTTAATAACAAGACAAGACGACAGCAGAACAAATACCGCTCTATTTAAAATTGAGTAACAGAAATGGGTTCATGAAGACCAGCTTTAATGAGATCACTAAACCAATTCCCTCTTATTGGCTATGTGGAGCCCTCAATAGTGCATGGGACAGAATGGAACAATAAATTGATGACCAGCATTATCAAGATTTAAAACCTTTTTGGTTCCTTGTGTAACAAAGGAACCTATGCAGTCACCTTGGCGTATGTATGTATGTGTGTGTGTGTGTGTGTGTGTGTGTGTGTGTATGCGTGTGTGTATGTGTGTGTGTGTGTGTATGTGACGGATTGGAATGCGAGGTATGTGGTGCGATAACTCAATAACCGAGTGATCATTTTTTTTCAAACTTGGTATGTATGTAGATGTTGTGGAGTAGATTTGCCCTATCGTTTTTGATGGAGGTCAAAGGTCACTGGTGATCACCAGAGGCCAAAAACTGAATTTCTGTTAGTAGCTGTAACTCAGTATCCGTTGTTCAAGCAGTGGCATCATTTTAGGATAAGTTAGATTGGTAGGAGGTGAAAATGTTGGTACATTAACCAAAATAATTGGAAAGGGTCAAAAGGTCAAAAAGTAATGTTTTATTGATATCTTGCCACTGAAACATTTTAGAGGGGTGGTGTAATGGAGATTTGTGTTCGTCTAAGTGAAATGCAAGTGATGACCCCCCTTGACCTCACTTGACCTCATTTGACCTTTTGACCTTTGTGACTTTTTTGTGACTTTTTTGTGATGTCAAGATTTGTCTTGATCAGACGAACCAAAAAGGCTATTACACTACCCTCCTACAATGTTCGTTACTTGAGTTACTGACATTTAAATGACAGGCTAGTGTGTACATGTAGGTCATATGTAGGCCTATTGCAATGCCAGGTATGCGGTGCAATTACTCAATAACCAAGTAACATAGCGGAAATAATGGAAAGTTGTGTTCGTCTAAGTAAAGTGCACGTGAAGACTCTTTGGGTCTTTGTTCAATTGGTTTAAAAGTCCAGCTGAAGTTTAATGCCTTTAGACAAATGCAATGTATAAAAGAAAAGAAGAATTATAACCCCCCTTTCAGTCTAAAAGCAGTTTAGTTAACAATCAGGACAGTAATGCAATTATTATTAAAAACAACCTTTTCCTCACATACAGTATTGAATAAAGTTATTCACAGTGCAAGCTAAGATTCCAATTTCAATAGTAAAATATGAAAGCAGTTTCTCTTCTTTACCTCTGCTTTTACCCTAGGGACTACAATGCTGTTTCTAACACCCTCTTTAGGTTAAAAGGTCAAGTTGAAAGTCATTTATTAGATTCTACAGAGCTATGTTTGTTTCTTGGTCTTCTAGCCAAATTGTGAAGAAGAAATTGGTGGTAATAAATCACTATCGGGCTGCCTTTAGTAGCAGAATTGTGGGCTTTTCCTTATTTTTGCTTTTCAGGCAAACACATTGGGTAGTCTAAAGGACAACCATGACATAATTTCTAGTCATCCATCATAAATTTTGGTGGTCAGGAATGACCAGATGACTGTTAAATTTCTTTGGTGCAGAAGAGACTGTGTTTATTTAAAATCAGTTTTGATCTACTTTGACTGTATTTGACCTTTGTGACTTCTTTTTAAGGTCTGGATTTGAATTGTTGAGATTGACCAAAAAGGCAATTAACTAACCTCCTATACTACCCCAAACTCAAGTAAATGACATTTTAGTGAAAGGTGATGAATGTATTTGTCGCATGGAAGTGGGCAGTGTGCAGTGTGATAATTTGAAAAGTTTAGTGTTCCATTTCTCTCAAACGGCAAGTGCTTGTATGATTTTGAAATTTAATGTGCCCCTATGTTTTTGGGTGATGGCCAAAAGTCATTGGGGTTAAAGGTGCAAATTATGCCTTACCTTGGGACTACCTTAATACAATATCATCTTTAATGCAAGGAACCATAGTGCCCTTGGGCTCTTGTTCGTTATGGTAATTTAAAATAGTTTGGCAAAATTATTCTTTTGAGAGTTCTCTATATTATCTTCATTGTTTGCGTAAACTGCGCAAATGTTCTGTCAAAATAGGGTGGGCAGGACAATGTCGTGTCAGAAACAGGTAATATCTCTCTAAGCTTTGCGATGTCCAGAAGTAAGGAAGGTCAAGGTGTATATGGCTGTAACTTGTCAGAGAATTCTGCTTTACCATGTGCATTAACTAATCCCGAATGTTTGACAATTAGTAAACAGAACTTTATGTGTTTTATTTCCTCTCTGGCACAGGATTCGACTGGTTGCCAAATCGAGGTCAGACGCGCAGGCCATCCAGTGGTCAGTCTATTGGGTCGTTTTTGGAATTTTCTCGCTTCTAGAGTGTTGTGTTGAAACAATTATCAAGTTTTTCCCATTTTACTATGTCACGAAGGTGAGTGCTGGGAGTAAGTCACCGGCTTTAATATCTCCAAGACAATACTTCATGGTCCGGTGTATTAAATTTCAGTTTAGCATGTTGCAATAGCCATGAACTGGGCATGGACGGGTAACTAGAACAGAGAACAGAGACATGGTGGTGGTGGTGGGGGGTGGGGTGTGTGTGTGTGTGTGTGGGGGGGGAATATACATAATAAGTTTTTGGAGCTGGCCCTTATGACGGACAACTACAAGTCCTCAACGCGAAGCTTGCTTCAAGCACCCTTAGCTCCCCTCCCCTTCCAGTACCATTTTAGTCTGACATGTGATATCCGCTTAGGAGTTCTTGGCACACTGACACAGCTCAACAAAACTATCGTGAAGGGTCATAATTGTAACTTAAAAGACAAGGACAGTCACCCCAAATATACTGCCCCCATTTTGTCAACGTGAAGGAAGCAACAACGTACAGATACCATACGGGGGCATTTCATTTATTAGCATTATGCTTAATGCACCTTAGCTGCTCAGTAGGATTATACTACACGTGGGCAAAATCGAAAGTCAGAATGCATGCATTAGAGTAAGTCTTCAATGTTTTATCAATGAGACGAGATTGTATGAAAATATTTCCACGCAATCGAAGCAAGCTGTCTTTCTGCACACTAGTTCCGGTAGGGAGTAGATGGTTTCGGACTTCGGTCATCAAATAAAATTTGCTTGCGTGTTAACAATCAGTGATGTCATACACATGCAAAATGGAATTCCCCGTTTTTGTCAGTGTTTCGACATCAGTATCTTTACCCAGCAACCATATATAAAATTATCCACACACCTGTTTATCTATGCTATTTTTTGTACACACACGTTGCACAGACAGGGCAGTGTTTTGTATGGACAGCTTTATACTCATAAGGTTTTTTATCCGTAAGGTTAATTTTTATAAAGGGTCGTTTTTCATAACTTGCTGAACGGCAAGAATAAGATTATATATATGTACATATGTATATGTTTTCAAGATGGGAATAAAGTTCTTCCTTAAAAAAAAGAAAAAAAAAGAATAAGATTCATTTTTCAGAGGAGTTGTTACCGGTAAAAAAGGTTCATCATTTTTATAAGGTGTGCTATTTACAATCGAGAAGAAGGTTTGTTGTTCATAATCGCAAAAAGAGCAATGTTCATATTAAATAAGGGGTTCACTTTTCTTAAAAAGATGGTTGAAAAGGGTTCTTTATTCAGGAAAAGGTTCAATTCTCATAATCGATCACCAATGTGCACGTTTAAGGCAAAAGTAAGTCTGTAAACAATCTTTTGGGTTTTGAATAGTAAGACTACTCACCGAAAAGTTCCCTTTACGGTGTGTAGGCTGTGGTTGCTTTCAGACGTTTTACTTCGGCAGGTTCCATTTTCTTGTTTTGATCTGTTCTGTTTGTATTTAGTTTACAGTTTTATTTTACTTCTGTACTGCGCCTAATTAGTGCTTAAAATCTTTTAACTGGATAGGCGATTTATAAGTTTCATCTATATCAGTGGCGTAGCCAGGATGGAATTTTCAGGGGGGCTTAGGTACCAAGGGGGAGGGGGGGGGGGGCTGCGCTACGCCACTGAATTCTATATACTATTACCCTTTTCCTTTCATAATTACTTCATTCAAATGTGCTTCTGTCAATCTTTTCCTAACAGATTTTGGTGCTTGCTTGGTGTATGGCTCCCATAGAAGCTAACGGTTGCAATATTTTGTACAAGAATGTTTTCTCGAAATTGATGGGCAAGAAAGATTAGAGAAACCGGTAGGTGGTAGGAGAAATGTTCATTGATTGATCGAGTAATTTAGTAGAAGATCATTTCGATAAAAAGGGTCTTTTGCTCCTCTATCGATTTATTGATAACTCGATATGGTGTTATCTGCTAAAAGCTGGACCGGATCATAGTGGTATTGAACCATTCATTTTTCTGTCACATTCAACTGTAAGTAAGAAGTGATATAGAAGCCGGACAACAAGTGATTTCCTGATTTTAGTTGGCCATAATTGGGGTCCATCACCTTTTAATCTTTCAGTTTCTTTGCTTAGCTGTATCATTGCTGGTTGTACATTAAATTGTATATTTATTTCTTCTCTTTTACTGAATATGAGGGTTTTAAATTCGTGAAGACGATTCAAGGTTGATGGACCCCACTGATGGCTGCTGCCTGCAGTCGCTAAGCACACAAGCGCTTATCGGATTCTTCTATGCTGCTGCAAGTTGATTAATTAGGCATTGTTCAGTTTAAACGATTGCTGTATAAATGATAAAATGAGATGATAATATCGAAGTAGGCCTATTTCTCTAAAGATTCCATCTTAAAGCTAATTCATGGGTTGGTGTTTTCTCACCTTGAATACTGTAACAGCCTCTTGTATGGCCTGCCCAAAAAGCAAATTATTCAAAATTGCAAAAAGTTCAAAATTTTGCTGCAAGAGTGTTAAGTGGTATCAACTATCACCAACACATTACCCCTACTTTAAGAAGTTTGCACTGGCGACCAGTTGGTTATAGGATGAAGTTCAAAATTCTCATTTTAGTGTACAAATCACGTTGCGGGCAAGCTCCCTCTTATCTTCGTGATAATGTGTATTGTTAAACCTCATTCTTACAACTTAAGAAGGTCTACTCGTAGCGAGACAAGCCTGGTTGTTCCTTTTGTGATACATAGCAATTGGGGGGGGGGCTGCTTTTAGTGGCCCTATGTTATGGACTCCCCCCCCCCCTCTCAGTGTAAGAGAGTCTGTATCCCTTAAGTTGTTTAACGTAAATTTGAAAATGTATTTTTTTAGCCTGGCTTTTTCTTATGGCGTTGTAAAGAGCAACTGAACATTTTAAGTTTAGGTTTTTATAATAAAGATGAAGACGATGACGATGACGATGATGATTGGTTCTGGTTCCATATACCTGTTCTTTTCACACTTAGCCGTCTTCTTCATCAATCGGGGTCTTTCCTTCGCAATTTGTGAGGATTCCTCTTTAAGCTTTGGAACCAATATGAAGTTGTGGAAGGATATGAATGCAGCAGAGAAAAGTATCAAAATTGAAGTTTTCCTGGTCCCGGCTGTTTCATAAAAAAATACGATATCAAGTTTAATATGATATGCAGTAATATCACTGAAATAAACCATAATATCATCCTGAACTCTCTATGACTCGAACACAACCCCGGCACTGACATAGTAACGCATAAACATAAATAAATGTTTACAAATGTTACGATGCTGAAGACAGTTTTGATGCAAGTATTTCAGCGTGCGCGCGTTTTTTCAGAGACTCATTTTTTGATTCGAAACTTGCAAACCTTATACAGTTTGACCCTGTTTCACCAATGAATCCAAGCGGGCCCATCAATATTGGTCGTCATGCGTGTTTCAATTTGCTTCAAAATGTATCAAATATAGCACCGTTTTGCATTTCAGTCATCTTCCTAACTGCCTAAAGCGATCAAAGGGACTCGGGGAGCACCCCATCCCAGTGGATCCATCTCCAGGACAGGAGTCAATCAAATTTTGCACCGTCCCCTCTATTGAAACCTAAGTGGAAACATACCTATTTTTTAAGTTACGAAATACCTTAGAATTTTTTTTAAAAATCAAGTCAATATGTTCCAAGCAATACATCTGATCAAAGTTGTTAGTTTTTCAGGTATTTTGATTAGAATTTCTCAAGTGTCATTCTTTACTCATTACACATTGTACACATAACAGCAAATCAGTCATCAGTCAGTTGAATAAATTGCATTTTTATAGTCTTAAAAACTTGTTTCGTTCTGTTCTTCAAATGTCTTTTGCGTTCCTCGAGGATGTACAAAACAATGGCAAAATGTCATTATTATTTCCTTTATTAAAATGATACTACCTATTTCAGTTCAACTCAACCCTGGCCTTTCTTTCCTTCCCTTCCAGACGGTGACGTCATGCTGATATCACGTGAGCCCTTTCCCTCGTTTCAAGAAAAGAAAGCCAAGTATTTTGATGTGCGATGTGATGCCAATTTGAATGCTATTGAACAACGGAGATGCAACTAAGGCTAATTCAATTTTTACGTTATATACTGAAGGGGCAGGATTTCATATGAAACATTCTCTTACCATAATTAATGTTCGCGAATACTATTGTCTTTAAAGTCTAGCATATGCTTTTCAATAAACCACTTGGCAACTTAGCGGAATGCCCTGTCTGCTTTCGGGTGTATACAGCGCTTACACATGTAACCACCTGCGGTAGTCTGTCAAGCCAAGTTTTCCTCCTTGGACAACAGTAATTTTTGCTATCGTTGACTGAACCAAATGCTATTGTTATGATCGTCATCTTTATTGCATACCAGCAAATCATAGCTTCCAAGATGGCTACGGCACACCTTGTGTAAAGAATGCAAACCGAGCTATACTAGGATTAAAATATATTGTAAATGTGACAATGTCACGCAAAACCTTGCCAAATATCAAAATGAATATTGTTTTTCATTGCAAATTATGGCTTAATTTATCATTGAGACAGTATGTATTCAAACATGTTTGAAATACACTTTTGTTTTTGCGAGCTAATGTCAAGAAGTAATGAAGATTCTACTCACCCGTGTTATGGGGTGTTTTTTTTTAAATGCGAATACTTTCAGTTCAAATGCTGCAGCAGGTTATTTCGTGGACTCTCGGATATTCAGTTGTAGGTCCTACTGCTATAAAATTGTGACAAGTTCATTGAAAAACCTTAGCAGAGAGACCCCTGTTTTCAAGCATACCTGTTTAAGTCCCTCTAGAAGGACATTGCTACTTCTCGTTTGTTTTTAACCCTAACTGCGTGAAAACAGGTGCATATTAATCTCCATGGATCGTATTTTACCTGCAGATTGTGATAAGTTTTTCATTTGGCCAGCGTTTTGGTCCATCAGGTAGTAAAGGGCAACGATTCAATATAAATGGTATCATTGAACTCGGTGTTCACATAAAAATGTTGGAAGACTATCCTCGACTGATCACCCCCCCCCACACACACAAACTTCAAGTGCATCTACTGTGCCTTTGGTCTGGCACTCGATTGACTTATACTCTCTAAACCATCATTTACCACGGCAATCAATTGAAGTGTACCTGCAAATTGAAACACAAACTATGACTCACTGCCTGAAAGTGAGCACCAGCTGTTTGTTCGTGACCTTGAAAATGAACAAATACTACCAAAGAGGGTTGTTAAACTAGAAGGAAGTGTTGAATCCGAAAATCGTTTAATAAAGGGAAAATTAATCATAGGCCTGTATCAGTCTTCAAATTTGTGATTTCTTTGTTAAAATTTATCTGCTTTTGTGACTCTTTCTTCAAAATGGTGAAACGTGACATTTTTGATACAATTTTGCGAGATTCCCGTTAAAACTTCACTATTTTCTTGAGGGAACCATTAAACGAGTGCTTCACACTCTTAAGGGCATTCCTCTCCCCATGGGCTGTACCATCCTCGTGGTGGCAGCCCGCTCAGCAAGGACTATATGAAGTCGGTATGGTGCTAGATATCCGCAATCTTTCTTCAATATTTAAAGAGTGACTTTCGGTACAACTTTCATGTTTATTATTTTTACTTCAACTTTTGCTACAACGTTTATTCATCATACGGACAAGTAGAAGTATAGACAAAACACTGTTTGCATGACCGTGTATCATTGTTGTGGTTTATATGTTGACAAAACTATTGTACTAATGTAAGCCTGCTAGTCTTTGATATTTTAAGTGGAAATTTTCATGTTATAGCTTGTATACCTTAGTCACTGTACAACAGTTGCGCGTCCTAAAGATGTATGCCACCCCCTTCTTCAACTTACAATTCATTTTCATTGTTCATTTAAGAGATGAGTTATTTTATCCTCAATCTCCCCCTCCAAGCACATTTAATTGTGTTACGTACGACGAGGTCAGGTAAATGTGTAACTTTCTGGATTTTTATAAGGCAACACTAATTCCAGACATATCAAAATGTTGGGGGGGGGGTGAGTTTGGGAAATTCTACCCCTTTCCCACTGGATCTACGCCTGTTATAATATATACCACCGTATCCCATATGAACCGATGACTTAATTCTGAGTGAACTTTCTAATTCAGTAAGACAAGTTTTGTTTCGTGGTTCTTCAAAGCCATTCATAAATTGGAATACTCGGGTGCACTTTTATACGTTGGGGTGACTGTTTTTCTCCTAGTGAAGAAAACTTGTGGTCTCGTAAGAAATTCTTATCATTTCTCCTCCCTACATAAAGACTGGATCACCCGGCCGCGTGTTTTACACCATGTGTTAAATGCAATGAGTCCATCGCACTTCCCTGTAATTCTCTTTTAAAATTATCTAGAGAATTTCATCTGGGTGAGGCCGTTATAAAATCGGCTGTGTTACATCGGTACTATAGCTAGTCCTGCTGTGTCAATTGTCAAATAACACTGAGGAAGAGACATAACCTACTTTGAACATTTTGTTTCGCAGAACTATGATCGAATTTATGAATAAATTTGTAGGTTTCTTTTGTAAATAAATCTCGTTTCAACTTCATTTGTCAAACATACGACTAAGTTAACACAGACGCAAGTCGCCAGTGCGAAGATCATAATATGTACAATAGTGTTACTTCAATCAGTCAAGAAGTTGTGTTTGTTTCTTGTAGTGTTTTTAATTATCTTTCTTCTAACTTTGCTGTGGTATAATAAAAGGTGGGAAAGCCAAGTTAAGTAGGATTTAAAGTAGAGATCGTACAAAGAATGATTTGAATTCGTACGGGAGTGTGAACAGGGCCTAGCTTATTAAGGATATCAACTTTGCAATGAGAAAATATTTGGGACGGATTGCAATATTTTTTTTTAAGACGAGGATGAATTTAAGACAGTTGTGAAAGGGCGGCTTATGTAAAATTCAACCTTGAACGTTGAAGTCCATTTGAATACTGACATACTTAATCGCAACAGTCTGCCTTTGTAGAGAGGGACAATGTTTTTCCGATGTGAATCTAAATCTAATATGTATCTGATCTCAAGTAATTTTTGCAAGCTTTGAAAACCGCATGCCTTCCATTAAAATTTTATCTTCCAGTAGCGGGTCATTGATGGGGCAAGTGAGCACTTATATCCCATGAATGCGTACACTCAGGATATTACCCATTGAGTACATAAATCTTGTTAGAATAAATGACAGGATACATGGAACCTGGTACAAGTGATTTCCGAAAAAAAGACGTAACGGTCGGCATGTTGCAAGAAGTTCATGCTTTTTGTCAGGTGCTCTTTGATAACAACAAAGTTTGTGCAGCATTTCAATGCAGTATTTTCGAAGCACAGAGATCGTCAGAGCAACAGAGTTTGTTACGAGTCATGAGTCTAGTCACTACCGACTGTATGATTAGGTAAAAGAATCGATGATATGTATTATAATTTTTGTCATACAAATAATACAATATCTTGAGTTACATTACAAGTACTACATGACTCGAGCCGAGTGCAAAGTGCAGGGATGAGCCTGAGACTTCTTAAAAAAAGAGGAAATGAGCTTGGGACCTCTGAAAAAGAGGGAAAGGCTCCGGGACTGGGGGCCCAATGGGCAAGCTTAAGGCCCCTAGTTGCATTGTTGTCATTATCATACACTTCTGATTGGATTGAACTCTGAAGGATGTTTGTACATGTGTAGTAGCTGAGATTTAAAAGACATTTATAATGGAACCTTTTGGGAAATTTTGCACAAAAAGAGGAAAAGTACAAAAAAAGAGGAAATTTCTTCTAAAAAGAGGAAGTATTACATGCCTGAAAGTAATAACTGACAGTTTATTGCAAGTAACACTTTAAAGGTGAGTGTTGGATGCCATGGGTGCTTTACTCGTCCATAAAAATCAATGTAAATGATAATCATGTGATGATTCCATGAATCTATATTTCACTAAAACTTGACCTAGCTATAAACAGTACTTTAAGTTAACTGCGATAATTTCAAATTTTGATGTTTCAGTGTTCCCTATTGTATAGTTATCACTGTAGCTTTCATTGAGGAAATCAAAAAAAAGTGTAAAAGAATCGAACAAAGTTAAGTTCAGTCTTTCACGATTTCCTTTCTCATTTTAAATGTTAAGTTGTCCGAGTAATACACATAAAGCACATTAGAAAACTGAACTCCTCCTCGGTATAACGGGTTTACAAATTCTTCCAGTACATGTTGCCCTTTTTTCTTCAGCTTTATTCGTTGGTAGTCCGGTCATTGGATACATCTGCACAAAATTATAAGTACATGTTTCACTTTCAGGGGGAATCAAATTTCGTGACTTTTCTTGGACCAAGTAAAAAATTTTCATTTTGCAATTTGGGGTTAGAGAAACAGGCCTTTATATATTGAGCATGCAATGTAACCCAATTAGTTACTCCTTGTAAATTTCACATGAGAAGCAAAAATATTGCGATGCAACATGATTCCAGAGAGTCATTCATACATAGGGGGACAGTCTGCTGACACTAAAACATGTTAGGGTGATGGCATTTCCCCTTTAAGGTTACTGATCGATTCAAGTGGGTTCATCCTTCAAAATGGTGGTCACTAAATCGAAGTTGTTAAATACGTTACTAGAAATAGCGGTACAGAAATTGAACATTAATAGGCTCCTGTTGCACATTTCCGTTGAGTCGAACAGAATTTATGCACAGAGTAGTCTAAGGGAAGTGTTGATCTGCGAATTTAGGGCCTTATAGTCAAGTTAAACTAATTTTTGTTCGCCTTTGTTTCCAGTCTTCTGGATCATCCTAGTTGTGAAAGCGACCCCAGCTTTTTGTTACCTTCAAGACCATTTATATGAGTGTTCAGGTTGAAAAAATTCTTAAAAAATGTGTATGTATTTAGTCTGAATGTGAGATCATAGTTGAAACACAAAGGCCGAAACCACAAGGGACCTTCAATAATGTATTCACAAGGCACGATCCACTTGCACACTTTATGGGGAGAAAAGTGCCTAAAAATTACAGTTGTGTCCTGTCTAGGAAAAGAACGTAGCAAAATTGCTTGACATCTCAAAATCGGCGAGTGAACCACCAAAGATGACAAACCTTTACTATTCCCCTATCAACAAAGATTTTATTTATGCCCAAATATCTGTTCCCTAAAGTCGATAAAAATTGCAAGGTTGTTTTGAACGTAATCTGTTGAATTTGCGCTGTGGGATCTCAATGCATCATAGAAGATATTTGACTATGGTGCCACTTTTGTCAAAATATTCCTCCGATCTGGTGAAAACTCATTTCCCCTGAAAGCCCGAACTGATAATTCGGACTGACAAAGATTTGTCCCATTTCCCATGCGTGAGGATGATGGAACCCACCCAGCCCACACCTTGATAATTATTATGCCTATGATAGCACCAAAAATAACAAAATCTCAATGACTGATAATGGAACATTTGCTGTATTCAGATTTATAAGTCTAACTATACAGATGTTTTCATATAAACACAAATTCTTCCTCTGCAAAACATTACAGCTACAAAAGATAGGAAAGTGAGAATCATGTTGGAAAATGATTAATTATAGTATTGCACATTAGTAATTATTATTGATTAGATTGTACGTTGCTCGTAGGTTTATGGTAACATTTGTGCATCATTCAAAAGAAAGCTCATCAAATAGTCTGCATCACGTCTTCAAGATATGAAAGAAAGACCACATATCAATTTGTATGGGAAAATATGACTGTAGGCCTTATAGACATTCCAAACATTACAATAGTAGGAGATCTAGTTATCTTACCAAATAGGTTAAAGAGATGGCAAAATAAGTATGCTTATAAAGTATACTGTATCATCTGAATGGAAACTTGCAAGGAATTTTATCCAATCCCCCTCCTCAGCCCCCATCTCCCTGCCTGTTTTCCAAAAATTCTCCATCCTCTGTACTCACACTTACTTCTCAAACGTTCTTACAATGTCTCAGAGAAATTCCTATTTTTTTCAACCGACTCGGTCTGTTGTTGAATTTTTTTTTGTAAATGGGAAGTTGAAGCAAAAATTTATCTTGTATTCATTAAAGAGCAACCAAGTCTACATACACAGTGTGATGAAATTTTCATTTAAAACGGACATGTATGTCTCGACATATCAGTAAATGAAGTCACTAAATTTGTGTTCTGAAGTGAACTTGAGGGCCAGCAGAATTTGTATTAATTCCTCACATTGACAAGGAACGCTTTTTTTTTCCTTTGTTTTTTCAGACTGTTGAGTTGAGCTTGACGTTAATAGGAACAGGACCTCACTGTGGGTAATGCAAAGTTTATAAATTTTTCATGCTACTTATGCAGCCAAACTCTGATAATATGGGATTGTTGAGGAGAATATCAGCTTTAAAATCTAAAGAGAAACAAAAGCAAAGACTGTTCATCAAAGCAAGGGTACGATGTCACGTGTGCTTGCTTCAAGATTACTTTTTGTTGAAAATGTCATGACTTTTCCAGCTCCTACCTTGAGAACCATACATTGGATTTCAAAGCAAATTTCACCACAATGCTGAGAACAAGTACCCTTCTCACATACCAAAACTTGATGTGACTTTAAACCATCCTTTCAAAAGACAGAAAAACTTTTCAACATACTGCTTTAATCTCACCTACATACAATAATTCAATCAAACAAAACCATTAGGCCAAAATGACTTACATCATCAAATGGACACTTGGTTTGGGGTTAAAGATTAGGAGTTAGGACTATCATTAGTTAGATGGGAAATTTCATGTAAAACAGTAAGCATTACCTCAAAAGTTCTAAAGACCATATGGGCTGTTACTTTGATTTCATTCTTCCTTCTTGAAACTGTTACAAAGAAAGCGTTTAAATTTTCCAAAAATAGCTATGTTCTGGGAAATGAAAGCACTGTTCATACCACAAACACTTCAAATACACTTCCTCTGTACTGTAAGCATGTTTTACTACTACATTTGCCAAAATAGAGTTTATTTCTTTAGACTGAAACTATACCCTTTAGAAACTACTGTTCAAAGAAAATACTTGATCATTATCTGGAAAGGTAATTCATTTTTAACCACCCTTGTACAAAGCAATTAAGCTCTTGTTTTTTCTTTCAGTGCATAAATGCCAAGCAATAACACTATGAGCTGCTTGAAAAAAGGAAGTATGATTTAAATAGGAACACCAAACTGATGAGACATAGAAATGCAGTGACTGGATTACAAAATCACTTAGTGTTAAACCAACTATCTGTAAAAATGTCAGTGCTGACAGATCTTTCTCATTTCTACCCTGTAGCAGTACCAGTGCAATTCATCCAAATTATTACTACGACAGGACTTATTTTTGTTCTTTACTGCATAAAATGTTTTACTCCAGTATGCTATGTTTGGCTGCAACTCCCAATCCCGAAATGAAAATGAAAGCTTCTTAGCGGCACAGTCCAATAGTCTATGGTTACTGTCTAGTAATGTATAGTTCTAAAACAAAGGTATCAGATCCATATTAACTGATATTGAGAATTTACAAACTTGTCTTATGTATTTCACAAGGTACTTTTTATATCATTACACTTGGTCAAATGAGGTTTTACAGTTCAGTTTCCAACCAAAGACTCTAAAAATGGAAGCTACTGCTGTTGTGCATGATGCTCCGCATAAGCAATGGAGTAGGGAAAACAAGCCAGTGAGCCACAAGTGGAAAAAAGGCTGTGGCCGGCTCAACTTGAACCAATAGGTTGGAAACTGAGCTGTAAAACTATTATCTAACTAACCAACCAACCATTTGGCTTAAACTGGGCTGGCCACAGCTTTTTTTTTAGATTGTGGCTCACTGGCTTGTTTTGGCTATTTCATTGCTTATTCTGAACATCAAGCACAATGAGAGTAAGTTCCATTTTCGAAGTCTTCTGCATGACGTGGCCATGAGTCGACTCAGACCAGATCAGTGAAATCACACAACCAAACACTGTGTAGCACTACAGTTCAAGCACAAGAACATGAGCCCCCATATCCATCAAGGTGATCAAAACAGTTTTAGAAACAACAAAAAATAAAATGATCCCACTTAAGGAACATGATACAAGGCAAGAATTAATTACAAAACCAAAGGCTTCAGGTCTGCACTCAAGATTAGCAAGAAGAGCAGATACTAAACTGAAGATATTCTTCCAGGTAAAATTTCAATGCACAACACATTGAAAATAAGACTGATGAAGAACATTTTAACAATTTATCAGAATATTCAAATAGATTTCATCACAAAGTACTTAATAACAAAACCCAAGGCTCTCTAAAAGGAAAGCTTTGGTATGAATTTCACTGTTAAACCTCATATTACCGTAAATGACTAAACAGCGACACAAAGAACAACTAGGGTGACCTGTCATCTATTGAATGTAAAATTCAATAACATTCAGACACAACCCCTTTAATTCAAGCCTCTGTTTTATCTTTTTAAAAGTCAAACCAAGTTGACTTTTTACAATGAAATGTGTCTCTGAAATTTGACATTTTCTTAAGAATAACCAGGACGACATAAAATCTACACATTGAAGACTACCACAAATTTGGTAAGATTCATACATAGCTCCTCAGAGTTGAAAACTTTTGCATCATTGCATGGTTCAACCTTTTTATTCCCAAAATGACCTTTAACCCACCTCAAAAGAACAAGTATGTAAACATTCCTTCACGTGGACACTGCAGTCAAATTAGAAGAAGTTCAGGCACAATCTATTAGACTTGGAAGGCTTGTGAAAATCTGTATATTTCACATGTCCTTGAACCTAAATAACCATGAACCATCTTCCTGTATTTAACCCTCAAAACATGTGTTTCAACCCTACCAACTTTGATAACAAATGGTCAACCTGCAACCAGCAGCCTTTTTAACATTGTTGACAGATAGACAGACAAGACAGACAGACAGTGAAAGACAGAGCCAGACAGCCATATAAATTTCCTGACAAGCTCAACTTACTGAACCAACAATAAACAACTCTTTCGTAATTTACGGGTTTCTTTTGCTCCAAAATCACACCTTTCCACATTTGTGGTATTGCAAAAAGGGAACACAACAGAGTCACCTCCACCAACTATGTAAAATGTTGGAGGTGACCATGGATTTCAGCCACTGGTGACTTCACAACACCAGTTATAATCAAATCAGATTTGCTTCAATTACTTTTTGTCCGTCCTTGCAAGTCATAGTCTACCAAATTTTCAATGAGTTTTTTGGTTTCCTTGAGGATTCTGTTGCTGCGTGATCATGCAAACTTTGTACAGACCTAACATGGGAAATTGTAACATAATAAAGGCATGCAAAGAAGCATTGCTACATACTTGGCTTATTCTCTCCGAGCTTTGTAGGATTTATTTCATACTTAAGTTTAGATATCTTATTCCCTTTTTTTTTACTTCAAAGAGTTCATGAAACCATCACAGTGTAACGACCCTATCAACACACATAATGTGAACAACAACTCTGTTGGAAGTAGTGCATAAAAAGCAGAGGGAAAACTGACTTCATAAACAACATCCCTTTAAGTTTGTGTCACTGAGATAATCACTTGTGAAACACTACCCATATTTGAAGGTATGATTACCTCTTTAAGATGTTTACTGGTACTTTGATAGCGAAACATGCAAAAGACTTCCTCTTTGCCTATGTACTCTAGTGTAAATAACTTTGGAAAAGCAGGAGTTTCCCTATTCACTTTTCATGTATCTAAAAATAACATTGTGAGTTACATGATTAAAATGGTGTTTGAGACAGGGGAAGGGGATGGGGTTACATACATACTCTTGAACCTCTCAAGTCTACAGTTCTACCTAGTACTGTTCTAAGCAAAACTCTTGAAAAACACATTCTGTGTGAGCATTCATTACATCTCACATCTAAGACTAAGGCTGCACAACATAGCTTGCAGGAGTCTGCAGGTGGACAGGGTGTCTTGCATTCATATTCTTCAACCTTTCAATTTTTATAATTTTACTCTGGTCCCATTTCAAACCAAACTGCTGTAAAATGTAGTCCCTGTTAGCATTGACATCCTACATTCCAAAGACAGTTTGCAGTAAGGAGGTAACTAATATATTAAATGTATCCTTTTCAATCATAGTATCCTAAAGTTTTACCCAGTCCTGCTCCAAGCCAAACTGCTGGGACACACGTTCCCTGTATGCATCCACATCCCACATTTCAGAGACAGCTTGCAGAACCATTTCAGCAAATATTTCCGGCCAAAGTTGCTCAAGAGTTGTCTGTCTCTGATCCATCTGAATGGCCTGTGTTGCTAGATGATTGACATAGTTCATTGAAAAATTCACTTTGCTCAGCCTCTCCTGAAAATCAACATAGGGTCAGAGTTAAATGCCATCAAAAAGCATCAACAAAATATAACTGTATAGTTTGACGGACTTGCTTGTTGAAGTACTAGTCAAAAACTTTTTATTTGGAATCAATGCAAAATTTTGTACTTATCACAAGTAGAAAAAGCTAAAGTCACACTTACACAACTACATTGTGCCAATATCATCTACATTTTGTTCAACTGCTTTCAAGGGTTATCTAACTTCAGTGCCCCCCCCCCTTTTTTGGCATTACTTTTTTTCTTTCTTCTTTGTCCATGGTTACAAAGGTGTACAACAAAATTTAAAATTTTGAAACTAGATGACAGAGAATACCATTGTCTGATTTTAATTTCGTATGCTTCCCTTCTTCCTAGCCAACTTTTCCTAGCCAACTTTTCCAAGTAGTGATTTGTAGGGTTCCTTCATTTTTCAACGAATGGTGTTAGTGGAACTGTTGTGTTCATTTTTGTGGAGATCAGGTTCTACCTTTTGCAAAACCTGTATAGTATATAATTTGCCCACATTTGATATGGCTCTTACATCTGAGTCTGACTTTGGAATATTTCAGATTGGAAAATGAGTACACAGATATCAATAAATAGAATAAAATCAATATGACCACATTTTATTAGACCAGGTTTCATCAATCAACTTTTCAGGAGCACCACATTTCGAAATGTTACAGATATAATGCTCCACTGATCGCCGTCCTGGGGAATTTTTGCATTTCAGAAGGGGCCTACATGCAAAATGGTGCAAGGTTTGTTCAATCTTCTCGACCAAAATTTTTCACAAACTTTGATTCACCGGTAACGGTGAATTGACAAAGCACTGTCTCTGAAGAACATAAAAAGTGACGGTGATTTGACTTTCTTGTACAAATAAGATGTTATTATATCCTTGTCTGTATGTGACGTCAGTCTGTGGGTAGTATTAGATTTATTTACAGTACCTAGTTTTGAGACAGAACAATTCTTGTCAAAAAAGTTATGGAAAATTAAATTTTTCAATATTCTTCCAGTATTTTTTTGCGCCACTTCAAACCACATCGGGCGCCACAAGTGCCACATGTGCAACTGTTTGAGGAAGCCTGTATTAGACTATCCCTACTCACCCTTTGTTTGATTTGAAGTTCACTCTCAGGAAAGTACAACAGTCCAGCTTTGCCCACAAGATCATCTGACACTTCTCCTTCACTCATTAGCTGTTTCTTAGCTTTCAGTTCCGACTCTGAGAGTGACTGTGACTGTCGCCGCTGAGAGTCTCCCAACAGGGCTAGCAAACGAGTCACTGGAAGTTGAGAGGCGGTGTGGGTGGCTAAGGGTTTGAAGCGTCTCTGTGCTAACAGTGTGTCACCTGGTTGAATCTATAAAAGGGAGGGAAGAGAGATGAGGGTCATTACTGACAGATTTTGTTTCAATATTTCCTATGGTCAACCATTTCTATCCCTTCCTATTTAAAAGCTTACCAGAGTCTTCTGCTGCCAACAGAACTAATACAGTAGTTAAGCAACATAAGACATCTAATAAGCATTGCAAACAAGTAAACTAGCCATTTCAAGGTTCAGGCAAGATTACAATATTTGACTAACAATTGAGGTGAGATGTACTTCCCACCAGCTTGATAAAATCCACAAAAAGCTATGTTACACGTTCAATTTATCGCAACTCAGAAGAGGCCCATGTGACTATCAATGTCAGAAGTGAAACATTTAAAGCACACTTTCTTTCTATGTAGTGCAACCCCTGCCCAACCCACTCCCTCACCCCCACCCCAACACACAGAGACCCTCGCCCCCCTCCCCCATCCTAACACACACTGACCCTGGCTTATATGCCCTCCTTGTAGCTGAAGCAGAATACAGGTATAAGTAATAACTTAACCCTTTACTGTTGTACTTCAATTGGGGCATATTTGCGCGGCTCGGGAGTGGGCTGAAAAGCGGATGTAGCAGGCCCCGCGTAAGCTTCCGTAGGTTATTGACCCCGTGACCTTAAAATATTGTCCCTCTCGTTGTTGTGGCCGAATTCTCAGGTAGCTACTCGCAGTTTCGTGCTCCGCGTAAAGCAGTAAAGATGGGTGACAGCCGGGCTCTCTGTATGGGTCCAAAAGGACCCAAACAACAGTAAAGGGTTAAAATAAGCCTGTGGAGTGTGTTCACTGCAAAGCTGATGCCGCTCTCTCTGCGTGTGTGCACAGACCTGTGCTGCAGATACTTAAGATTAACCCTTTACCGTTGTGCTCCAATCGGGGCTTATTTGCCAGGCTCTTGAGTGGGCGGAAAAGTGGACGTAGCACGCCCCGCATAAGCTTCCGTAGGTTATTGACCCCGTGACCTTAACTTTTGTCCCTCTCGTTGTTGTGGCCGAATTTTTGGGTAGCTACTCGCAGTTTTGAGCTCCGCGTGAAACAGTTAAGATGGGTGACAGCTGCGCTCTCTATATGGGTCCAAAAGGACCCAAACAACGGTAAAGGGTTAACTACAACACCCAAACTTGACTGATGCTAGAAGATGCTAATTCATTTTGCTGGCTATTGCACCAAAACTATGATGTCATTCCAAATTTATTTAAAGCATCAGAGTTATAATTCATTGTGCTACCTATATATGGTGCTACATTTGAAAGACCATGCTTTCTTTAAACATTGGTGTAAAGTGGAAAGGAATTAAGGTTACATATAATTAGATACAAGCCATTTCATCACTCAGGACAAATGCTGCACATATACTGCTGACCACATGCAGATGTCTATAAAGTACTTGCACAGTCTCTAGCACAGAAACAATCAAAACTTGTTTTGCAAGAAAAAGCAAACGTTCCTGTATGCGCAACATTAGAAGGAAAAAAACTTCAGAGGTCAGTTTTTCCTACTCTGATGTTGTGTTGACCCTTTGCCTGGCTAATTGTTTAAGTGGCTGTGAATTCAAGAATTAGGCAAGTGCTGAACCAGTATTCAGTACAGTTTATTTTTAAAGTTAGTTAGATGAAGTTTTACAGCCCAGTTTCTCACTGATTGGCTTAAGTCGAACCAGCCAAAGCTTTTTCCAGTTGTGGATCACTGGCTTGTTTTCACTACTCCATTGCTAATGCTGAGCATCACAAAAAATGGCAGAACGTTCCATTCTTAAATCTTCAGCATGACCCATCCAGGAAAGGAGTTAGATGCCCTAAAAACTTGTGCACATAAAAAATGTCACCATGGAATCTTCTATTAGCTAAGTCATGACAATAAATCGCTTGAACAAGGTGTGAAGTCAAAAATTTTCCAGGGACAGGACAAAACCTGTAACAGACCATCTAAGCATAGTGCACCATCAATTGGGGTAGAGCAGGAAAACATTTTAGCCATAAGTTTTTCCCAGATAGTGATAGATGGCACTCCCTGGCCCATGTTAGTCACATTCACAGACTTCTTACACATGGACAGAGAATACTGCATAGTAGATTGTTGCTATCGTTCGTATGAGAAAAACTGCACCAAGATGGCTGTCTGCTATGATTTTGTGTAAAAGTTTGGACTTGCTCAAGTTAATTCCCAGATTTTGCAAGAAAGTTGAAATATTTTTGAAATATGGCAAGGTAAGGTCAAAACCACTTCATGTATCGCAGATATATGATATTCTTTCCCATTAAAGTTTAACTTATGCTTAAAATATAATAAAGTCGTCATCAAATCAGATGATTTAAAGCTTCACGGCGGCCATCTCAATGAGCCTTTTTTGTCCCAGTCGGTGGCGACAATCTACAGATAGGATGTACACGTAACATGCTCTGTCCATGTATATAAGTCCATGGTCACATTAAGCATATCAAGAGAGGTCATACTAGCAACATTGTTAAAAACAAATATATACAAAAAGATACCAAAAGTCTGTTCAGGAGAGGGTGACTGCCCCCTTCATCCCTTCTTTGGCTAAAAATCTGGTTTGAAATTTTTCTCATACTTTAAGTTCCACATTCCTGGGATGAGATTTGTTTCTTTCTTGTGCCCATATATGAAACCCCCTTTCTTCTTTTGTTTTAACCAATCATTGTGAAGCACAAAGAGAGGCTATTGTGTTTAAATTACAACAATGGGAGAGGACAGGAGGCAAAGAGAGACCACCTTTCTGTCCTAGGCAGAGTAACTCTACCAAGAGAGATCTATATTAAACAAATAAAGCATGCAACTTAAATACAAAGAGACTGTACCTCTTCATCGTTAATAGTCTTCAAAGACAGATGAGGTAGCCGAAACAATAAGTAAGGCTTCCAAAGTGTGAACTGCAACAATGGGTTGCCTTCCTTCTCTATTGAGAGATGGTCTAGTCTCCTTAATGAAGCAAATGCATTCAGTTGGGGGAGACTGGACAGGTTACACTGTCCAAGACAGATGCTCTGTAAAAATAAAGGGGAAGAATGTTATTTTAATATTACTTGGAAATTATCTATGAATTATCGAGCCACCACAAAGTTTGGGGGGCAGGGGTAGCTACAAGACTTCTAAACTTTTGACTAGCTGCATGTCAAATGGATTTAATTCAAAAGTTTATCTTTGGGTTCTGTTAATTTCAGAGCTTACCTCAAATGGTATACCACCAATTGTTCATGGGTGAAAACCTTCCTCATTTTGCCAACCAAGAGTCAAATGATACAACAATCCATTGCATACCATCTTACCATAATTTCACCAAAACTCACCACCTCTACCCCTTCCTCACAACAGGCCAATCTATAAGTACCATTTATGGTATAAACAGTTTGCTTCCCAACAAAATATTTTTATGCATGTCAGTAGCTTAATTAAAGGACTTGGTCAGACCAGGGAGTCTTTAGAGAAGGAGAAACAATGTTGTAGTCTCTTTGAGACAATGTTCTTTTCCACCAGTAATTTTTCTTTTATCCCCCAAATTCCTATCTCAGTGCTTTGATCAACCAGGATTAGTGGCTCACCAAAATCACAATTAAGAGATGCATTCCTTACACTCTACTGGTTAACATTTCCTTGCCAGATGTTATGTGAAATTATGAAATTGATTTCATTTGACACTATCTGAGACAAGATGATGTACTATTCAGTTTAAAATCAGCAACAATTTCTCTACAAATTACTTTGACAATTTTGTTTCTTGATGATGACAAACTGGTTTAAATCTGAGGGAAATTTATAGACTTGAGACTTGATCAATGCTTTCATCCAATGATGAACAATGTCCAATTAAAGCGTACTGTTCACACAATTGTTTCCGGTCGCTGTACTGAAAATTGTTATGATAAGCTTCATCATTGTCAGAAACAAACTTAAAATTGAAGCATATGCAGACAATGGCCTTTGTTAGGGGATTACTTGGAAAAGAATGGAAGAAATAATCACTTAAAGCACTTTGTCACAAGAGATTTGCAAATAGAAAAAAAAAAAAAAAACCTGTCAATCAAATAATGGCACCTCACAAACCATTTTCAAGTACATACTGCAGAAAAAATTTGTTTGTTGTATCCCCTTCTCTAACAATTACCTTGTCAGACATAAAAGTCTGTTGACAAGAACTGACTGTTATATGTCAGACTTCCTCATTCTACTGTTTTACCAACAATGCTTAATACAGGAAAGTAAGTTACATTTCTTATAAAAATACTCCTTTCCTTCCTACAGATTTCTCAACACCTTCACCACATCCTGTTACCAGACCTTTAAGGAACTTGCAATCACTTACCGATACATTTGGAAACCGTAGTCTGATTTTGTGCAAATGACTGGCAATTTGATCAAAATCAATAAATCTGAAGGCAACAGTATTGATAGAGCCAGCTGCCTGAACTCCCCAACTCTTATCTAGAGCTTCTAAGGACCCTGGACCATAGAGATTTAAGGTGGACCCTTCTAACTCAGCCAAGTGGCAGGATTCTGGAGTGAGACTGAGAAAAAAAAGAAATAACCCAAATGCAAACTTACACTGACATATCTCTTTACAACAACTGACTTAACATTGTCTAGTGGCAAGTCTGACTTTGAATTGACCTATTACATGCTGTTTTATATTTTTGGTGTTTATGTACACAGTATCATGGTGAAACTAAACACTGGATATTTCTTATCTCAGATGATCTTTGGCTACAGATATATGAGAGATTTCTTTTCTAGCAATTCTTGTACAGCATATACATACACATAAAAGTCTATCACTACCCTTTACTGATCTATATGTTTCAGAACATTTTTTTCAATGATGCTCTTGAGTGCCATTTTGCCAGCACAGCAAGAACCAGAGGGTTTTTTCCATTCACTAAAATATAGGACATTTTTCTCCCCATATTGTGTGTGCTCCTGCTCCCCACTTTTCAATTGCATGTGACCACAAGTCCCTGCAAAAGATACCACATTTTAGCCCTATCATCCTTTACAGAAGCATGCCTAATTGTAAACATAAACACACCATACATACAGTGATTGCCAAGGTTTGTTTTTCCATGAGTACTGTACATGCAACATTATAACTCATAAAGTTACATACAATAACACTGTCCTCCTCATAACAATACAGAGGAATTAAGATGGGGACTTATGTCACTGTAAAGTTTGTTGAACTTTATTCACCTTTAATGATCTGTCAGATAGTTCAATGTATGAATATTCATATTCACTGACACACCTGGTTTTCTAATAGGAGGCACAGGTGTTTCCTAGAATCACACACAGGATGTAAACAAACCACCATTAACAAAAGACTTTAATGTTAAAAATAGATGTAGGTCAGCAGAGAAACAAAGGGAACAATTAAGAACAGAGGATGAAAAGCCAAGTGTTTGACTTCATTTCTAATTATGAATACAGTAAATAGATGAAAGCTGGCAGAGAAACAAAAGGAAAAATTGAAAAAAAAAATGACAGGTGTAAAGCGGGTGTCTATAACATAAGATAAATTTCAGGTGGTATTCAAGTCTGACAAGTATGTCTGATCATTGGTGATTTATTTCTAGGTTACATACAAATGATATCAACTGAAGGTGACCATTGCTGTGGAATGGATATCATGCATATTCTTCAGTATGACAGAGCATCAAACTGTATGCCTGACTGCAGTGTTAAAACTGTCAAAAAATGAAGAAACTGGCTGGGCAAACAAGGTCACATAATTTAAACAGATTTAATTTAAACAAATGGAGATAAGAGTGCTTAAGGTACATAATAGTGAGAAGAGAGATTTGGGAATGAACAAGGTCATTGACAGGGTACGTTCAATTGCTAGTAAACTTAATGAAAACCAGGGTAACAAAAAACCTTCTACAGTTACAAGTCTCTATGAAGACTCCAGGACAATGTGGAGGGTCTAAAAATAAAATGACTAGAATACAGCAAAAATTTGGTAATAACATAAGTAAAAAGATGGCAGAATTGCTGATACAGGTACAATCACCTGGCATAAAGCAACAATCTGATACTACTTTAAGGACTAGACTGGTACTCAAAATTTTTATTTCATTTTCTTTCTTTGTTTTTGAAGGGGGGGGGGGGGGAGAGGTAGCAGTCAGGAGGCATGCACTTGTAAGGAACATATAATTGTTCCCAGCATGAGGGTTCTAAATACTTTATGGGAATAAGTAAGTAATTGTAGGGGGAGGGAGGGGGAAGTAAAATTTGGGGAAGGGTTGTATGGGAGAGGTGGTAGATATTGATCAATGGTTGGCACCACCAAATTTAACTAAGGGGAAAAAACACCTACAATGTATCATAATGACAACATTTGGCATTGTACACCAGAATCCGGAGTTACTTGCAGATCTTCATAAAATGGGACAACTGGTCAATATGGGACCTTGGACCAAAATTCAAAAGCACTGTACTACAAACAGACCACAAACCAAGCATCATTATGAAAGCAAGGCAACTCTTTTAACCCTTATTTTTTAAGGTGGGGGGGGGGGGGCATTTTGCAATATTTTAGGAGAAGCATTTTTGAATGAATGCTAACAGGCAGATAGAAAGCCAGGGGATTTAAGAATAGATCCATGACTGCAGACTACTGTGGATGTTTCCTGCTTAGGGTTCAGCCAGTTTAAAACATGAGCTACAAGGCATCTTGAGTTCGCTAGATTGCATTCACTTCTTAAAGAGTTTCAAAGCATGTGTATAATAGTCAAACTAAGCCTTGTCGAATATTTATGAATACTTTCCTTCTGCTGAAAACTTTTCTTGTACGACACATTCTACTTCAGGGGTGCTGGTTTTGGCTGCTATGCTATCCTAAAAAAGGTCTACATATTGATGAGGGGGCCTAGCAGTCTTGCGGACAAACTTGCATCGAGAGACAGTTGATAGTTGGTATTACATGGCCTTGCAAGCAGCAGAGCTGCACAGTGTGTGATCATGATTTAGGCAAGTGGAAAATAAGCCTTTAATATGTAAACAATGATCTACAATTTCAGACCTTATTTCAGGCCAAAAATGTTATACACTTTTTAGGGGGACTTCTGCAACTTCTCTTCAAAGAATTGACATGATGTCTTTGAAAATGTTTTCAGACAATTTGGGGTGAAGATTTGGAGTTTATGCAGTTTAAAAAAACAGCACACCTACTACAACACTCCATCATTTTCCGAGGACTTTGATTTGCAGCGCATCTAGAAAATCTAAAACTCAAAAGACTGTTACATGATTTTTGAGAGACACCAAAAGCAGCAATCAATAGTTTTTGTTAAACATGACAGTGTAAATATTGCATTCTTACTTGGCAAGCAGATCTGGTGTGGGTGCTTTAATTTTTCTATTCTCTGATCTTGTAGATGGTCGGGAGTTCTCTCGGCTTCTGCTCTCAGAAATGTCCACTTCTGAACTCCTGGCAGATGAAATGTCCCCAGAGCTGAAGGAAAAATATTGGAAGACTTGAGAAATGATATACAGCATAATACTTAAAATAGCATTTACTACACTCCATGCAATGGAAACTTATTATCCAGTATTACATAGTGTTTTAATAAAAGAGCATGTAAACTTAGTAAGAGAAAATTTTTACAGGCTCCAAATAATTTGGAAAGAAAGTACCCTTACATATTTTCCTTAATATAATATTGTGCTAATTGGTAACTCTTTGGTGTGAACCTTGCATATGCCACATTCCTGGAATACAAAGAATGATACTTGCAAGGAAAATAAGAATGCTATCTTTAAATGTAGGTGTTGTTTCAAAATATACTTGGTTACTTCTTTTGCCCTAGAACAGGTAAAGACAATCTCAATACCAAAACTCAAACAAAACGAGGAAGTGTTGTAATGTCCTAAACTGAAACTAAAAAAATTTAAAAGCAGACTTTCTTGTGCTTGTAGCAACAGACAGAGCTGAAGACAAAACAAGCAGACATAAAAATAAAAGGAATTAATTCCTAAACTTAGGGTTTTCCAACCCACTACTGTATCATTCATACAAAAAGGCAAAATATGACAAACATATCAACAGACTTTCAACAACACCAAGTAAAATTTGAAAATGCAACAGGAAAGCAGACACAAGACCTATCCTTAACTGCAATATGTGATGATTTCAGTAAATTCTATCCCCCTGTGGACTGGGGGTTGTAGAATATGCCCAGGGTATTCGCTGCCTGTCGTAAGAGGTGACTAAACGAGAGGGCTTGATTGGTATTTGAACATTATGATACTATATAACACTGTGTGTCGTTAAATTTTATCTAACTTACAAACTTCAGTAAATTCTAGAATTATCAATCCACATTCTCAGGCCTGGTTTTGACAGTTAAACTACTTACTTGGGCCTACTGTCATCCAGATCTGGACTATCCATAGAGGAATTCTTTCTTCCATCATCCATATCTAAGACAGGTCCTGACTGCAATCGAATTGTCTTGGCCATGGCCATACCTCGGGTTACTTCCCACTGTCTGGCGGCATTGTTGATGGCAATTCGACGTTTCTCCTGAAATTGACAAAGACTTAGTAAATTGGATTATTGAGTTGATACTGATTATTTTGTGAAGAGTTTAGGGAAATAATTGAATGACAGTGCTTCTAATAAATGTCTTCTTTCATGTAGCAGTTTATAAAGTAAACAAAAAACAAAAGAAATTTTGCAGTGTTTACAGGCTTAAGAGCTTGTCGTTTATAAGGATCCTCTAAGCCCATTCACAACCTATGTATTACCAATCATGGATCTTAGATATAAAACTACTGAAGCCTCGCCTACAACAGATATTAGTAGAAGAGAAGTTTAAATGCCAGTGAATTGAGGATGCATTTACCTTCACTCATTGTATGTCTTTGAATAGTCAGGGTTTGCATAATGTATAACACCTAAAGTGTGTTCAGGTTATGAATTTGTAAAGAATGATTTTAATCAATAAATACCCATCTTGTTGTTTCTATTGTTTAATTCAAGTAAAAAATCTTTAAGTTTGACATTTTACAGCTGACTGAAATCCTCTCATTTTGATTTGTAAGGTGTAACATTTATGTCTCCAGACATGTCCATCATACCTGACACCATGTCTCCAGGTTAGGTTATTCAAATAGATGAGGCTGTAATCCTTGACAAAAATGATGGGTCAAAGCAAGCAAAATATGCAATGAATGAATCACCACCTCCTTCATACATACAGGTTAGGTTTGATTAGAGGGAGTTTTACAGCCCAGTTTCCAACCAACTGGTTAGTGTCGAGATGGCCAGGGAATTTGTTCCACTTGTGGCTCACTGGCTTGTTTCCCTACCCCATTGGTTATACTGAGCACCAAGCAGAATGGCAGTAGGTTCTGTTCTTAAGGTCTTCAGAATGACACAGCCTTTACATACAGGTATCAAAGCAACTAAAATTGAATAGATACTAAATATATACCAAATGTCTGAAGCTAATACTGATCAAACCTATGCCAGTTCCTACTTACTTTTCACTCACATATAATTTGTTAGATGCTTCATTCATGTCTTAAGACATGTACACCATGCTTGACATCACATCTCAAGGTAAGGTTAGGGCTTAAGAGAAGACAGGTTAGAGTTGGACGGTCTCCAAACCTATTAGTTTACATGATATACTGGGAGGATTGAGAGATTTCACTCCTAAAACTGATAAATTAAACTTTGACAGATGGAAAGGAGTACTTTTAGTATGCCTCACCCTTCTGACACAGTCGCAAGAGACCTCTTTCCATAATTACCTTTAGTGCTGCTATCTTGCTCAACTCTCTCTTTTTCTGTTCTTCTTTTCTAGAAAGTGTTGAAACCATTTTCTTCTCATCATCCTGAAAATATATTGAACAGAAAACAAATAATCCTTTGTATTCAAATTTGTAAGAAACAAAGTTTCTGACATGGACTTATATACAAGGACAGAGCATGTAACGTTTACGTCTTATCCATAGATTGTCACTACCGATTGGGACAAAAAAGATGCACCAAAATGGCCACCGTCAACCTATAAATTGTCCGATTTGACAACGACTTTGTAATATTTTAAACAAAAGTTAAACTTGAATGGTAAAGAATATCATATTCCTGCAAAACGTGAAGTGATTTTGACCTTAGCTTGCCATATTTCAAAAATGTTTCAACTTTCTTCCAAAATTTGGGAGTTGACTTGAGCAAGTCAACACTTTTTACGCAAAACAATAGCAGACAGCCATCTTGGTGCGCTTTTTCTCACATGTACGCTAGCCACAATATACAATGCAGTTTGCTCTGTCCATGTATTGGAAGCCCATGGTTTCTGACAAGTAATTGTTTGGTCCAGTAAGCTACCTTGCTGGTGTTAGCCTATTGCCTTGAATTTGAGAGACTCAAGACTTCGAAGGCAGATGGAAATCTATTGATAACACAACTGTCTCTTTGACAATGCTTTTTTTTCCCTCATTGAGTTGATAACAATAACTCAACGAGAGTGTTAAAGGTTCAAAACTACATGACAATGCTAAAAGTTGGCATAATGTGTCAAGTATCATATCCAATAGTAACAGAAAAAGTGAAAACTTTGAATTTTGTGGTGTCCTGCCTTGTAACGGTTTTGTGCATAATTTGACAAAAGTGTCTGGTCAAAAACTTTTGAAAACTGAATTGAACTGTTAAGTACTCACACATAAAACATTTATTTGTATGTAGGATATGGGGGATGTCTAAGTTTGACCATTTGTCATTGGTTTGCGAAAAAAATTAATAGCTTTGGAAAAATTTGTTGAATTTCATGAACCAACTCAATGAGCCGCTTTAAGTCCAGTACGTAGGAAAACATTATGATCACTCAATTATCAGTCTTTCACTTGATTACATCCCTTATACACCCATTATTTGTCCAAGAAAACCAACTCACTGAAATCTTCTTCATATCCAGTAGGGACAGATGAGGCATGGATTTTATCAAATTTTGACGGTAGTTTCCATCTTGGCAAAATGGGTTCCCATCAAGAGATATTTCACTCAGAACTGGTGCATCAGCTAAACAGGATATATCTTCAAAACTAAAAACAAAAAGACAAATGCAAATAAGAAAGCTGCTCTTCACTATTTTCCTTTAAAAGAAACACATTTTTTATTATTTCTCCTCCTAAACTACAGTTGGTCTTGTATTTAAGGCAAAGTTTTGAGACTTTGGAAAATTCTATGAGTTGCAGCACCTTGAAGGGAAGGACTGTCTACCTACAGAATTGACCAACCATAATGTGGATGAGTCAATTCTCAATCCAATCAGAAACTGCGAATCCAATCCCATTTGGCATAATGAGGTTTAATGTTTTTTTTTTTGGGGGGTGGGGGGTGGGAATGCACAACATGTGAAACATCACCACACCTTTCAACCAAGTTAATTTAAAATGAGTATTTTTTGTGGGGGAGAGGGGTTGCCAAACAACTAAAAGGTCACAACACTTTTTCACTAAGAGAGTTGAATATGGTATTAACACTTGAACAAAGGGAAAGTATCAACCCTTTTGACACTTACCCAGGTCCTCCTCCCAAACCTGGAAACCTGGACTCTCTGATTTGGCAAATGAACCTTAGCCCAGGAGAGAGAAAGGTATGGTTGTAGATATATCACTTTGCAATCCAAGTGCCACATATTAACAATTCAGACATATGCAAACATTTCGAAAGCAATGAATGTGTTATTATATACATATAATAGGTATTTGCAATTGATCAGCACATGGATACAAAACTTTTTAAAAATTTTTCTTGGGTTTCCAAGAAATTTTCTTCGAAGTATAATGAGAAGATTCTCCTACAGACAAGCAGAGCTTAGGTGGTCGCTAATTTTATCACTATTTTCACCTGATAATATACTCAGCCCCATCATCTATCAGCCAAACTACCTGATGAAAGGACTGTGGGCGCTGCTGGATTAAACCAGGTTAGAAATTGAGGCGCAAAACTCCAACAAACCAAAGAAAAAACAATTCTTTTCTCCAAAGTTTAATGTGAAGATTCTCCTACAAACAAGGAGAGCTCAGGTGGTCACTAATTTTATCACTATTTTCACCAGATTTTATACTCAGCCCCTTCATCTATCAGCTCAACTACCCGGTGAAAGGACTGTGTGCACTGCTAGATTAAACCAGGTTAGAAACTGAGGCGTAAAACTCCAACAAACCCAAAAAAAAACAATTCTTGTCAAAGGACAGAGACTGCACAAAGGATGATAACCAATAATGAAATGAAGTAGCATAGGGCTAAGGCCAAAACCTAATATTAGTCTCAACAAAGCTAGATTGGCTCTGGATTGAGTTACACACAAGATGCATGAATTAATATGTCTACTGCCTAAAGCAGACTGCACTAAGAACCAGAGAGCCAAAAGGCTTTGTGATTCCTTGCCATCAAATACCTTACCTGCTTTCAAATTGACAGTGTTTGATATATTTTTCTTTACATTTTCGGCACAGAATTTTTGCAATTTTACCACTGGTGACCTCAAATGACCTTTGACCTCTACCAAAAACAATAGGCTTCTTTCTCTCAACATGACAAACCTATATACCAAATATGAGAAGTGTAGGTCTCTCCTATCTGAAGATATCGTGTTTACAGGCCATTTTCGAAGTTTTCGCAATTTCACTGCTGGTGACCCCACATGACCTTTGACCTCTACCAAAAACAATAGGGTTTTTCCTCTCAACATGACAAATCTATATACCAAATATGAAGGGTGTTGGTCACTCCTATCTGAAGATATCATGTTTACAAGCCATTTTCGAAGTTTTTGCAATTTTACCGCTGGTGACCTCAAATGACCTTTGACCTCTACCAAAAACAATAGGCTTCTTTCTCTCAACATGTCAAATCTTTATACCAAGTATGAAAAGTGTTGGTCATTCCTATCTGACGATATCATGTTTACAAGCCATTTTCGAAGTTTTCGCAATTTTACCACCGGTGACCTCAAATGACCTTTGACCTCTTCCAAAAACAATAGGGTTTTTCCTCTCAAAATTACGAATCTATATACCAAGTATGAAAAGTGTTGGTCATTCCTATCTGAAGATATCGTGTTTACAAGCTATTTTCGAAGTTGTCCCAATTTTACCGCTGGTGACCTCAAATGAGCTTTGACCTTTACCAAAAACAATAGGGTTCTTCCTCTCAACATGACAAATCTATAAACCAAATATGAAAAGTGTCAGACATTCCTACCCTTAGATATCGTGTTTACAAGCAAGTGTCACAAACACACACACACACACGTTTTGACCATCAATCGGGGACACATTTTTTTAACCATGAAAATGTGGATATCCCCACTTTGGGTGTATCGACACTTGACTAGGGGAAAAAACGCTCATGTCCCCAATTTACTGGTACTACACAGATACACATACACCCATTCACCAGCCCACAGTGTGTCACCTAAAGTTAGGTCCATCACATGGAAATTGGGGAAAACTCCAAAATGCTTCAAACTTGCTGTGATACATCCTTGAAACGTGAGAAATTCAATTTCATGGCTAATTTTGCATTTGGCAAGTGGGGATATCCCCACTTGCAGGTGTATCCACACTTGCCCGGAGAAAAAAAGGCTCATGTCCCCGTTTTACACCAAAAACATACGCACACACACACACACACGACATCACCATCGCATAGATTCCTTGCCTGCCTATGGCAAGGAATCAATAACCCTCCTGTGTGCCCCACCCCCCCTACTAGCTCCTCCCAACCTTCTGTGTGCCCCAACCCCCTACTAGCTCCTCCCAAACCATGACTGCTTTATGACTGTTATGCTCTACAAATAATGAACTGGTAGAAGACATCATACTCACCATGATATTCTGTTGAAACTGAGAAATAATCTTTGCAACTTTGACAAGGAGTCTACATCATTCTGCAAGAAAAAAATATGAATATGCAAATCCAGTATACAACATGGTTTCTGACATATTTGCAGCCTTCATGTTAACTACTCTTGCTTTAATTATTCAATAAAAGTAAATCATTACAACAATCTAGGTCAATATAAGCTTTATATTTTACTAGCTTCACTGATTTGTTAAAAGTTTTTGATTTTTTTCAAAGAGTGTCGAAGTCCAAACTTAAAGTGGGCATAACAAGGCCACAAAAACTTCTGTGTATTGCAAGATTAAATACAGTTTTTGACAAATATCATCTCACACCTCAGTTAAAACTGGTACAATTCGGCATAAATGATATTTGAAAAAAAAATTACATTCACATCCAATTTTGAAAAATGCCGCAACAGGTCACCTGACTTTTATGAAGCAATAAGCGGCACAAGCCCTTCCCTATTTAAGAATGTGCATCCAGATTTGGGACTGATGCAATGCTCAGTAAAGATACTTCTTCTTATCAACTTCATAACAATGATGACATCAAAATTCTCATCCAACATACAGAGAGCAAGGCGCGGACAATGTTGGGGATTCACAGTATATCATTGGCCAATATAAATGTTTGCGTGCATATGCGCATATGCAAAAACAATTCTGTTTATGTGCAAGAAGCAGGCAGTCCAGGGGCAATATAGAGCAGCCATGAGCTTGTATGGGCAATTCATAACAAGTGGGTCCATACTACAAGTGCGTCTTTACTCTATGAGCTGTTTGGTGAAGGTGCTACTGCGAATCCTAAGCAGCTACCAAGCAAAGAAGCACAATTCACAATGAAGTCACTGGTCATGCTCGCTGCTATCGTACGGGAGTGCAAGTGTTTGCAGTTATGTTATTGTTAACAGGCATTACCATGCACATGATTCGATGATTGCGAGATCCCTCGTACAGTGTTGCTAACCATGTCTCCAATAATGTCACCATCTTGAGATGCGCATACCTACGTTTTTTCACCTCCTGCTTTCAAATGGGCTAAGCCTGGCCTGTAATTGGGAATTCGCAATGTGGTATTCCTGTTGTTATGGACATATTTAGTATGGAAAACATTTGCTTTATGTCAAGGTGTGCCCAAAGAATATTACTAAGAAACTTACTTTGCCTACAGGTGTAATACCCACTTTAAACAAACATGTTTTACAACTTGAGTAGGAAAATTCCAATGAACTGTTCCCTAAAGTAAAGGGATGGCCTCTTTTTTCATAGCTGTATTAGGTTAAAGGGGTTGAAATGTTTTGGAACATTTTGGGGTGAATCTCTGTTCTAAATTCACAGGATGAGCTTGATTCTGTACATCAGCAGTTATTCTGCTTGGTTGTATATTGTAGGAGATGTAGCTTTGATTTATAAAATACAACGGGTGTGGGTAGACTGATTGGGAGTCAGTATGTTGTTACAAGTAAGTGGTGGCCCAATTTTAGGTGATAGATTAAATCAGCGAAAAGGGGGAACAACCTAGTGACAATCTGGACAGTGATGATGAGGAGGATTAAGGAAGGTTGCATCTGATGAATGTCAATAAAATATGGCACTATGTTCTCAAATTTGTGGCTTTCATATATGTCACGCTACTGGTCCCGTTCTAAAATGGCGCTTGGCAGACTAGGAATGGGATGAAGAGGATGCATTTTGTTAGGCTTTCTAAGATTGGGTACAAACCAATCCAATGAAGGAAAACTACATTGCTATTAATGAAGTGTCATAGACAACTTATTTTCATTGCTTTATTTAGTCATTGAATTGACAAACATTTCCAAATGAAAGGTAGCAAAGCAAAAAATTGAGAAATATGCTGAGGAGATCACATAAAATGTCATCGAGGGCTGCTGTCCCCACAGCATTATTTTACAGAAACTGCCTTGGAGACATCTTGGGGAATTTTTGGCCTGAGTGTAGTTATACTGCACACATGATACAGGTCACATAATGCATGATGTTTCATTACCTGAAATGTCAGACCTACCCTTCAGTCTTTGATTCTGAAGTTTTTACAAGCTGCTGTAAAAATATGTACAACTAGAAATGTCAACATACAAATTTGCTAATCAATTTTGGGGGATTGCTAATCAATTTTGAATAATGAGTCGCAAAACTGCTAATCAAAATTTCAAAAAGAAATTGCTCCCTGCAAGTCTAAGTTGATAGCTTAGGAATTCACAGCTGAAATTCTAAAATTTTCAAAAAGATGTAATCCAAACATACCACTGTTAAAATTTTATTTCTTCGGAGGTTGAGTTCTGTAAGTGACTCCAATCCATTGAGGTTTGCAACATTGCTGATCTCATTACCTGCAAGGTTCAAAACTCTTAATTCAGCAAGGTGGTTCAAATTTTCGATGTGTGTTATCTGGTTGCCATGGAGATCAAGAACGTCCAGCTTACTCAAGGATTTCAGGTTTTCAATTTTGCTGATCCTGTCAAAATTAATGAATGGATCAAATTTTATAATAATGAACTCATCAATACTTTAACTTATGTATGTTCACTCACAAACAGAAATTTCTCCTTTATTTATAAGTCATGCAAGCTGCTCAGAATTAAAAAGCATACAGGTCACTGCTTGCCTACAATGGTTAACAGGAATGACAAGGCAAAAAATTGAAGGAAATATAACTAAAAGTTGAATGACAAATTTGACCAAACATTTCAGCTACCAAAACTTTTGCAGGTCATGTAGCTTTTAGACAATTAACAGGGACATCAATTTACCCTCAAATCATCTTTTCTTCACCACTGACAATATTTCCCCTCAAAATGTGGCATTATTTTGAGTTTCACAAAAATATGAAGTTCAGACAAAGGTGTCAACAGACACTGTATGCATATGATATCACAGAGCAGAAAGCAGGCCCTCTACTAAGGGAACTGTGACATACACAAGCAAAAATGCAAAATGCAAACAGCTGGTTCTTGCACTTAGTCACACACTTACTTTGGTAAGTTTATTAAATGTGACTGATAGGGCTCTTGGCAGGATGGTGAGCTCAGGGGTCTAATAAACTATACATATAAATTATGAAGGAATCTAGGAGTCAGGGAGTACAAATGACTCCTGGATTGCTCTATGGCTAAAGCCTTAGTGGGTGATAAGTGCAAACGATGCAGGCAGACAGAAAAACTAGAACAGCAATTGCTGTTGTAGCTCACACATTCTCTCTTGTCTGTAAAAAATAGCAACTCAAAGAACCAACTTTTATTACTTCTTCATCTGTTTCCACAAAACCTCCTTACCTTAACAATGGTAAATAACAGGTACGAAAAGACCAAAGAACCCAAACCCCTACTGCAAAATCACAAGGTTTGCTAAAAAGTCCCCCTCCCTCTTTCAAAAAGTGCAAACTTTTACATCAGAAAGAAAACAACCTAACTGACAGATCTACAAATACTACTGTAAAAGTTTGTAAAATTAAGAAAACCTGTTGGGCTATACAAACTTAATTAGGACCATTTTGGAAAAATTCTAAATATGTAGAATGTATCAATCATATTTTAAAGTACTGCAAAGTACATTTAGTTTCTCCTGTAACTCCATAAGAAACACTGCATGAATTTGCACTGGTAAAATAAAAACATGCATTGCTCCTCAAATGGTTCTCCTACTGCACTTGAACTCAAAAGAGTTACCACAATTACTTGACTTGACCAACTTAATTGATCTAGAAACAGAACAGATGTCCCCACCACATTAAGCCTATTTCCTTTCTTGTAGGCTACACCTGACCACAGAATTGCTCCCAATTTTGTGTGTCAAGTATCCCTAGCTACTCAATCCAACATGAAGCTCTCTTCACAATACAGTGCTATTATCCCCAAGACACTGTGATCGCAGAAACCACTGACCTGTGTCCACAGGTGAGTCACACATCAAACAACAGTCTGCTTGCAAGGCATTTGCAAGACAGCAATTGAACACACAACCAAGTACGCTGCAGTCAGCACAATGAATAAACAGCTAACTGTTAAGCAGGCACAATGAACTCTGCTCTACATAAATAGCTAAAAAATTATGCTTAACACTCCTACATTGGAATGAAAGTAGGTGGGTTATAATGCTGTACTGACAAACAATCATGTACCAAAATTTCAGAACCAAATCTCCACAAATGGAAAGGGATTTGGCTTTTGTTAAAAAGTTGAAGCCATCTGGCCCATTTTATAACCTCACACATGTACTGTGTACATGTGTGAGCTAAAAACTGAACAAAAAAAAAAATCCAAACATAAAAAACCCAACTGTACTAAATGCAGTTACAGTCCTAGAAACAGAGCACACCCCTCTCCCCGATGAAATGAGGGTTTAACAGGAAACGACTACTTCCCCTCTGCCATTCATTCAATACAAGACATATGCAAATACCAGCTTATGAATACAAATATGTATACAATTCCAAAAAGACAAACCAAACATATATAACAAATTTTTCTGCTTCAGACATAGATAACTTGGCTCTCACTACGTTTTCAACCTCTCCACACTGTACCTGTTTTTGCCCAGCATCAATACTCTCAATGATTTCAAGTTGGATAGTCCTGATATTTCTTCAATACGGTTATCATACAGATCCAGGAATATCAGTCTCCTCAGATTGCTGAGATGTTCAATCTTTGCAATGGCATTATGCTGGAAGTTGAGCAACCTCAGCTGGTCCTCACCCTCTAAGATGGGACAAATTGTTAATCTTCTCCTGAAAATCAAAGACAAATAATTATTTTCAAAGTTATTCAATTATTCATGTTATACTTCCTTCATTTTCATAGGCATTACTGGTGGTCCACCTGATGTTCCCAGGGTTCAGTGTTCCCAAGATTCCATATTCCCTGTTTGCATACATCTCCATGACTTTGCGATGATTACAAGGTTCATTATTCTCCCAGTTCCATGTTTCCAGAAGTGCAAATGTTCAGTACATTGAACCTTGGGAGCAGCAAATCTTGGGAACATTGACATAGCCCCAAATCAATGACTGTCCAATGTATATACTTTGAAAAATATAGTTTAACACACATGAACTGGACGTGAACATGTTTTGTTGTAGTATGTTGTCTTTTATATACCAGTTTTTCTCAAAAAGTTTTCGAATAAGTCTTGTGTAAGACTCATTTTTCCATGTTGGCTTTTTGTCAGGGTTGCACAGTGCTGTTGAATACTCAGTAGATTTTAACAGTCTTTAAAGTGTTCATTTGCTATTAATTCCACTATTAGAATTTTCATACCACAGACAAAGCTGAAACAACCTAGTACAATGTATACAATCTTACCTGTCTAGATTCAAGCGATCTGGATTGGTACTTTTCTCTTCTGCAGAACGGTAAACAATGGGTACCCCTGGAATGGATGGACTTTCAGTAAAGACTACCCTGTCACCTGCAATCAACAAGCACGGAATGAAGTTAGAAAAGAAATAACAAAGGAATACAGGAGTTTGCAATATCCTGCCTAAGAAATGGAACTTATAAGATAATGAATACTAATCTGGATTACACATTGAATATACCGTAACTGATTTGAAAATGGCATACCAGGATCTGCAGGATATGGCAATTTAGTCCAACAAATAAAACACATGTATGGTGTAGTATGATTGCAAAGTTAGTATGATGGAATGGGCAATAGTGTTTCTGGTGATTGTGAAGCTGGTTTCCTTGCAAGACTAAGTGTAATATTTATCTCCAAAATATCCAAAAACTGTGCTAGTTAGCTGGCCAATACATCCAGGTTCCTTTCATAAATACTGAATAAGCCTCAAGGAGGATTTTACCCAAACACTGAAGCATTTGACTCAATTAATGCAAATTCTGAGGGGGGGAGAAACTTTTGCTCAAATACAATTAATACTTTGCTGACACATTTTAATCAATTTACAGAAACTATGTATGCTTTTAAAATTTCTTATACATGAAGCACCTCTGGCTCAAATTTCTGACCATGTTTTCTAAAGACAGATTTGTAAGCTGTCTTGTTTGTTGGCTAAGGAGTTAGATGGGGTTTTACAGTCCACTGTCCAACCAACTGCATGGTTTAGGTCAAGTATTAAAGCCATGGCCTTTTCTCCTCTGGCATATTTTCCCTACACCACTGTTTATGTTGAGTACCAAGCACAATAGCAGAAGGTTCCATTTTTTCCTCAGTCCTCAGTATGACCCAGTTAAGACTCAAACTCCTGACCGCCCATCTGCAAATTGGATAACCACTTGACCAAGCAGTCTATTCGTCTTGCTTGTTGCAAACAAAAAGAAAAGTTTTAGATGATAATGGTACTTCTCAGGATACATTTTTGTGGTGTAACTAGCTGATGATGATAATGCTATCAAATATGTTTTGTTACTTTGAATGATAAATTTTATAAATACATTTGACAACTTTTTATAAATGTTATCTTTCCAGGAAAGTTAACAAAAAAAAAAAATGTGAGGCTCTAGCTACACCATTAAATTTGGAAATGCAACATCAGCAATGTATTATTAAATTCATTACCTAAAATATTCCAGCATAATGGACTTGAATTCTGGGCTACTATTGTTTTTTTTAAAGTGTATTTTTTTTTTAAAGTGGACTAGCCTACACAGTTTACTTTCCTGATAAAGCTACAACTACTGAATCTACAACCACAACAATCAGCACCAATTAATCACATACCACAGCCTTAAATTTTTGTTGGCATGGGCCTTTATAAAGCATGACTGGAGCTTGAATTAGTAGTTGGCAAAATTACAGTATGCTACACTGAGATCTAAAAGCTATGCAACCAAATCTGATTTGTAACCTTGACTAATTTTTTCTGTCTTGATATCATCTTCTTGTTTTTGAGGCACTTAATATTACATCAGCAATTCTTCAATGTTTAAGTATGCTGCCAATTTGCAAGCCTGATGAAAGCTACTAAATCCCACCCCTGCCCCTGTCCCCCATCCAGCACTGTAACTGAGGCTGAAATGTATGGCATGAGTTAAGAGAATATACTAAAATTATAGGACTACAGGTGCTTGCCGGCTGATCTGACACACTAGTTTCTATTTAGGCTTACACTTGGCTTAGTTCTACTACAGTACATATATATTTTTTCTAATAACTACATCAACAAGATTCACATCCAATTACAATTCAGGACCTCTTTCTTCAAAGCAACATCACAGATTACTGTGATGTTACTTTTCAAAATTGCAGGAAAAGAGGCTCAAATAGTGACAAGACTAATTAAATTCAATACCACACTTTCAACAATCCAACAACAATTGCAATGTCACCTTAGGCCCTTAGTAACACCTTCACCGTGCAGAAATGACAGTCACACCATACAAAAAAAATATTATATCACTCCCCACTATTGAAAAAGTTGCCTTAAGTAAAATTTTGATCTTAAATCTGCACTCCAGATTTCAATAATATGTTGTGCTTCATACACCCATGGATACCTATGACAGGGGAACAGTGTTGTGGATAAAGGTTGTATTACCTCTGATCATATATTTTGCTTGTACAAGCCTTTTGATGTTTGCCACCTCATTCATCCTATGATAAAATTGTAAACAATTCACTCAAGTTCAAGACTATCTGGCAAATAAGCTGTTATTCCTTTTACATCTACATTTGCTCTCACCAGCCTATGAATGATGATTAAATGATAACCTTGTCATTTTGACATATTTTGCCTATCCAACATTTTGGTTTCAGATCCAGGTTGTTGGGTTACAACCTACCTGTTTATTTTTATCTGCACTGGCCTTTTGGATAATATATTAAAGATCAAAGAGATATTGCCCAACTGTTTTTGAAAAGGGGCCATGGAATTCCAAACTTGTGCCAATCTCATCACAAGTACTTTTCATAAGGAGAGATAGAGACATGCAAAAAAGCCCACACTAAGTTGCAGATGAATCCAGAAATGATGAGAAATTGCTGGGGTCGATTAGCCTCAATTTTAGTAATATTGTTTTGATTACCAATACCACAGATGGCTGCAGGAAATCCAACCCAGGCCCATAGCCAGACAAGGAACAGAAGGGGGGGGGGAGGGCCAAAGTATTTATGAGGGGGGGGGGTTTAGTGCAGAGGTTAAGTCAATGACAAACTCCAAAGTCTCAAGGGGTGGCTTTTCCCCCCTCCCCCTTTCTCCTTGGCTATGGGCTTAGCCAACCACATCATAAGCAGGTAAAGTTCAGGTTTTAAGTTAAATGCAACCATTCATGATACAGGTAGATGAAGGAAATGAGGTGGACCCCACAAAATGGCCGACAAATTCCATGACCTCTCCGAAACTGGATTCAAGTAAAACCAGGAGCATACTGTACTGGTTTCTCTTGTGGTGAATCCCAGATAAGTTTGCAAAGAGTGCATGTATATGGTACAAGTGACTCTATGTAGATTATTCCAGGTTACTAGGTGCTTATAACATCTCATGTAATACAGTTGTTTTAAAAGTGACAAATACACACACAACACAGTGCTGTTCCATTAGTTTAGTTCAAAGTATTTGAGAGAACTCATGTCCCTACTGACAAAGAGGGAAGCCATTGCAAAGATGAACTGATTAAGGATGAAGATACACTGTCACCCAACTACTGACATAAAGACTGTGTAACAACAAAAATTGGGACTTTAATAAGTAATTCTAAAACATACAGGCACGGATCCAGACATTCCAAAAAAGGGGAGCAAGACCTAAGCTAAAACAAGGGTATGAGGGAATTTCACTGCTAATTTCCCTACGTTTTATATTGTTGATGAGGCCAAAAAGGGAGGGCTGAGGGCCGTAAAAGCCCTCCTTGGATCCAGGCCTGACATGAAATGGTTGAAAACATTGAGAAAGCAACACAGCATTCCTTTCTTTTTGCACTACTTGCACATCATGAAGAAGACCTACTGCGATATAAATCACATTTGATTGGAGGCTATTGTTCACACAAGGTCCTCAACCTTTTGAAATGAGAAATACACTTGATTGTTTTGTGACTTTCTCTCAAGATTTTGTAAATTTCTGAATAAATGGCTTGGGCCTCATCTAGTTTCAAATACAACCTCTTGATGATGTTTGGACTTGCAGATAATAACCTCACAATCCACTGTAAATCAAAAAAAAAAATTGTTGACGGTTCTGTGATTTGAGCCATTTTTTCTTTGTTGTATTTAAAGTGTAACTGAATTAACAAAAATTAAAAATAAATGTTAAACAGCATGAAAAATGAATTCTAACAGTCTGCCTTCCATCTACATAGAACATACTTGAGCCAAGTTTTAAAATGGTGAAGTTTATACACTCAAATTACAATGGTACATTGCCCAATAATTTCTGATGTATTTATTGTACTATTCAAATAACAATAGTACATTGCCCAATAATTTCTGATGTAATTGTTGTACTACTCAAATTACAATCACAGTAGACCTATGTCTTTGTTTTCTGAAAGTTAATGCATCTTGTACCAAGGTGTGATAGCACTCTTACTCTTATGGGTGATGTCATTAATTAAGTCCCGACTGTGCAACATGCTATGGAAGCAAACAGGAAGTGTTTAAGGTCATAACAAATATTTTTAATTTTAAAGGGAAACAAACCTGGTAATATGAATTGTACAAAAATGAAGTCACAAACTATTGTGCAATGGGTTCATTTGTTTTATGAGAATAAATTTCTACATTTTATATCTCAGATCAAGAATGTCCTATGGAGATGGGAGTTGTACTGTTAGAATTCATTTTCCATGCTGTTCAATATATTTAAATTTTTTGACTTTAGGTACACTCTGATGACTGTTCCCTGACTGGAAAAAAAGCAGCTCATTCCAGACTTTCTTGATTTCCATCTTTGCTGGAAACTTGTTGAATAACAAAATGTAGTAAATATTTTTGGAAAGAATACACTTTAATGATGCATTTGACAAGATCCATTGAAAAAGGAGGATACTATTATCTGTGAACAATGACATAGCTGTGATGGTAGTAACTCAAGAATGAGTATACACCTAAAATGAGGCTTCAAATGATTTTACAGTTTTTCCTTAGTAAGGACATGAGTTCTCTATTACTTTGAACCAATGACTTGTTATACCTGTAGCAAAAACAAAGTATTGCAAACCAGTTGAACAATTCTCTGTGGAAATTAGAGTTAAGATTAGAATGATGTTAATGAATAAAATGAACACTGGAGGTGAAGTGAAGAAAAATATTGCAATTAATTTTTACAGTAAAACACTGAGTGCATGATTCAAACAATCTATGACTATACAAACCACAAAACTGGAAAGAGATTTTGACAACAAATAAATTGAGAAGGGGGACAACGATTTGGAAAGTGAACTACCTACACTATTTCTATCACAATACTCAAAATATTGAACATGAAGCATTAGAACAGACCATTTTAAATACTTAATTACTGGGCATGTCATGATCTTCAATCATTTCATTTACAAGCACAATTTTTCCAGTGTCAAAGGAAGGTCAATGATGGTAAAGTATGATTAAATTTCAAAAGAAAATTGTGTCAATTACAAAGTTATACTGCTGTATAAAGGGGCTTAACTCTTATAAGAAAAATTGTAAAATAAGAACAAGTCCTTTCAGTGTCTAAATAACTTTTTTAGGTAAGAAAAATACATTTTGGACTATCTTCATTAAAAGTTATGGGAGCTGTCATGGTAGCACAAAAGTTACAAGTTGTGCCTACAAGGTATATAGAAAAATTTGGCAGCTGAGTAATGGTGAAAAATTGCTGGAGTGGATCAGCCTTAATTTCTAAAAATAAATATTGAATATCAATACTAGTGTTTGCACGGGTACTAAAAAATGGGCCCCGGGTACCAGACCGCCATACCCGTCGGGTACCCGGGTTACCCGGTGTTACGGTGACCAAAACACGAGCATTTTGTAAGGCATACTCCATAAGACATGCAAGTATTAACGGCTGTATTGGAGTGGTATAGCGATTACATTCCCAAGTTCAAAAACATTTGATTTGTCAGAGGGTTTTATCGTCTCGTTTTGTTTTAAATCAAAATGACAAGCAAAAGAAACGTAACAGAAAACAGCCAAATAAGAAAATTAGTACTTCCCAAGGCCTATATCAATTTGATATTGATTTTTGTGATGCTTTCCTACTCGAAAAGCAAGCATACCAAGAGCTCGAAGCCTCTCCTTTTAAAACACTGATGTAAAAATATCAACCAATCAGAGCCCTGCATTATGGTATTCCCTTGCACGTCCAAAATTACTGATTGTAAACAAACGACGTCATGTTTGTGAACTTCCCTCATGCTACTGTACAATGTGTGTTGGAATTATCACTGATGGGGTATGTACGTTATTACGTAGCTAGCCTTGTGTTGACTTCCAGGCATGGTAACATGGCTTTCACACATAAACTTCGTAGTATGCGCGAGCGCCATTTTGGGGCAAAATAACGTCATATGTAATGACCTGTTTCAAAAACGTTTTTCGTGAATGTTTACGGTGTTATTAAATTGATGTCGTTTTGATAGTGGCAAAGTGTTGATTTGCGTAAAACTGACACGTTTAACTACTATGAAATGTTCGAGGATTATACTCACGGTGGCATGCCGTATTAATTATTAGATCGTACACATGCAAGGCTCAGTTTAGCTAGCATGCCGGTCGTTACGGGCACTGTCTTTGCAAGCTGGGTGGGGGTAATATGTCTGCTATGTCTGCGTGAAACAGTACCATGTGATTTTGAATCGGCCGTCAGATAGTTTACTTGCGTGCAAGATTATAAGTGATATACATGTGATGTGGAAGTTACTCACTACGTGATGATAGCGCGATCAGGCTGCATGCTGATAAAAATTTCAACTTCGGAAACAAAGTACAGACAAATTTCAAACTTACACATAATTTCTAGGGCTCTTTTCATTCTCAGTCTTGGAGAATGTTTACCAAATTGGCAAAATATTTTAGTCCATTACCGAGGGCAATGGAGTAAATGGAGTCATCCTTTTTGCATGCATTTTTTAAAAGATTCGGGTAGTAGAGTTGGAACCGGGTAATACGATGAGGGGCGGGTACCCGGGTAACCCGTGGAAACACTAATCAACACCATACATAAACAGCTTGATAAAATTCAACACCCTGTAAAAGCTGATTAGGTTCAGGTTCTGAACTGAATGCAATTATTTCTGGTACAGATAAACAAATTGAGACTATGGACCCCAGAAATGTTGACAAATCTCAACATTATGTGCATAAGTTATCCAAAATGATATGTAGCAGCAGAAACAAGTCATTAGTTTAGCAACAAAACCTGAGATCTGACCAATTCTTCTGAAAACTCTCTCTCCTTTAAAAAGAAACGTTGGTTAAAGTTTAGTTTAGTAAGGCTGTTACTTCCAGACATACATAGAGATTACAGTCTTAATTGAAGGAAGATTATATTGAAATACATTAAGAATGAAATTCTTGTTGAAGATGACACAGGAATTGAAAAATTTCTACAATACCTTTAATTTCTATGAGTAGATTAATCTACAGAATAAGACACAGATCAATTGTTTAGTCAGTTTGCAAACTAACAAATTCTACCTGGAATGTTTTTGGTCCAGTTTGGCTTAAAAAGGTTCAAATCATCTGCACAACCTTTTGATTTTCCTCCTTGGAAAGTTTAAGGATGGTAAAGAGAAAGTTACTCACAACAGCATACAAATTATCATGCAGTATAGTGTGTCCAAAATTTACTCCTCAAATAAAATAATTTTCTGTTTCCAATTAAAAGAACTTAAGTTTGTTGTGTTAAATGTTGACAAACAAGGTGGCATTTATTGCCCAGTTCCTTGCATTTAGAAATCAATCATTCAATCAATCAATCGATCAATCGATCAATCGATCAATCGATCAATCGATCAATCGATCAATCAATCAATCAATCCACCAAGATGGCCACCTGCTATGTTTCTGTGTGAAAGTTTGGACTTGCTCAAGTACATTACCATATTTTGCCAGAAAGTTCAAATATTTTTAAAATATGGCAAGGTTAGGTCAAAATCCCTTCACATATTGCAGGAGTATGATATTTTCTCCAATTCAAGTTTAACTTTTGCTTAAAATAGTACAAAGTCTTCATCAAATCAGAGGATTTATAGCTTCACGGTGGCCATCTTGGTGCGCCTTTTTGTTCCAGTGGGTGATGACCAGCTACAGATAGGACGTACATGTTACATGCTCTGTCCATGTATAGAAAGTCTGTGGAAATAACACATACCAAAGCACTGTCCCACAATCCTTTGCAATTGTCATTTGGAAAAGGGTTTAAAAGATGCAACACCTGTGAAAATATTGTATTCACTTGAAAGGTACTTTACTTTATGTATGATATCAAGTTTGTAAAATATTAAATTCAACCCTAAACGAGGGATGCATGTGCAGTTGTACATGTGTTAATTTTGTAGTGCACAAAGACCATGCATTGAACCTTGAAAACATGAGACATGGTACTTCTGCTCAGTGCAGCAGTTCCCCCATCAATTCCCCAAATTACATGAACTACAGTAGCTGTTGCTTGACTGCATCCAAGTCTTCATAATATTAATTTGACCTGATCTAAACAGACTAGCTTCAGGTATATCAAGCTTCGATAAATTCGTTTTTTATTACTTGTCCATCAGGCTAGGGATTCCCAAAGTCTACTTGTCCGCATGAATATGCACTGAGTCCATATATAATTATCTAGTACTAGCCATTGAATTCCTATGTGAAGAAGACTTCTGTGCTGCTTGCCTGGCGGGCTACAGTATCGACCAGTTCACTTGTCCAAGTCATTTTTTACTTGTCACGGACTGTTGGGCGGGGGATTTGTTGTAGCCTGGGTAAATGCTTTTCCTTTTCATTGATAAATAGCTTTATACCCCCCTTCCCCCAAATATAACTGACAACTTCTGTTTACCTGGAACAGGACCAGACCTCTGCTGTTTCGCCTGAAGGAGTCCTGCACTATGTGATTGACGAGCATTATTTCTCATCTGGAAGACTCCATCCTCTCTACCCTCTCTGGAATGTTTTGAGTTTACCTCATGAGATGTTAGGTCAGACAATTGAGTAGCATATGCTTGGGATGGGTGGTGGACTTGACGATTTCTCAAGCTGGGTCTGCTGTCTACAATAATCAAACAATAATTAAAACAAAAGTAATGCATTTGTAAAGTTAAGTAAAGGGTTCATATTTTCACCTGGATCTGATATAACTTTCTGCCATGTCAATATGGTATATTTTTTCCCCAAGTAAACATTGGCAAGTATGCATAATAAAGTTAGGTAAATAAAGTTAAGTTGATTGTTAGGTTCATTTTAGGTATGGGTCCATGTACCCATATCGGTCAAAGTGAATTGAACAAAGTCGGTTTTTTATCTGTTTGCAACAGGGTGCAACAGCTTAAATTTAGCCTGGTTGTTAAGATTTTTTATGACACCTGTCCCGAGTATCTTAAATTCAGTTTATGTAAGTCGGTTTTTTATCTGTTTGCAACAGGGTGCAACAGCTTAAATTTAGCCTGGTTGTTAAGATTTTTTATGACACCTGTCCCGTGTATCTTAAATTCAGTTTACCAGATTGAAGGATATCCATCAACACAGTACCAGGGGTAGCCCATTTAACTTCCTTGTCCCCAGAATAAAAGGATCCTCTGATTGCACCTTTTTCTCTACATGTATTGAACTTTGGAACTCCCTTCCTAACACATTAAAGCAAATTAAAAATCCTTCCTGTTTTAAACTATGAATCTTGCCTACAAATAACTTTTAGCAGAGCAATGTCTTTATTACTGTCTGCCGGTGTCTTTCACCCTGTGCAACATTCCAACTTCCTTCCACTTCCTAATTCCTTGTGCAATTGTCTGTCTCGTCCTTAGGGATCCCAATGGAAATAAGCTGTTTAAGATCTTTTTGGGTGATCCATAGTACTCTTTTTGTAACTCCTTTCACTCGTATTTTATGTCTTATATTTCTGTTTTTGCCTGTAGTGTAATTTTTTGTGTACTTGTCTATTATATTTGTTTGTGTTTTGTGTTTTTATAGGTACCAAATTAAACAATCCATCAATCAAAGTAAAAGTTCATATTTTCATCTCAAATAAGACATAACATAGACCTATTTCCAAATAGCGAAATGAATTGTGGAATAGAGTTTTGGGTGTGCATCAATTTTCACCATAGTAAAATGCCATTGACAAAAATGACAAACACCAAAACACTATCCCACAATCCTTTGTAACTGCTATTTGGAAATAGGTCTATTGTGCCCCCTCCTAACCAGGCCTCTTCTTCTGATTCAACCCTACTTGCCTTTCCCTTTTAAGAAACTACAGTAATTTGCATTTACAACACTTGTATTGTAAACAGTGCAAGACTGTGAGTCCTACAGTGTAGTGAAACACATCTATACAACTGGATTAGTCAAATGGTAAGGGTCAGGTACACTGGATAATTTTTTGAAAATATCTGTGCCCAATGTGTCTCAAATTCTACTTCCCCACCAAATGAAGTATCAACTTACCATGATACTGTGCTGGTGACAAGGCCTGTCTTTCATGTGAGGGGGCATCACCAGAAAATGGGTTGATGCTTCTTCTTCCTGATGGGGGCAAGTCATACCCTGATCTCAGGCTAGATGATGACTCTCTGAGAGGGTGTTCATCCTGTATTCCAAGAGATATTAAATAAATACTGTATACATAGGCTAGATAATGACTCTCTAAGAGGATGTTCATCCTGTATTCCAAGAGAACACTAAATACTGTATGTAGATACTTTCTATGCACAAGGGGAATGCCATAAAATGACATACTTGCAAGCATTGTTACCTGACAAAATGGAACATGAAACAGATTACCCACTAGGATTTTAGGATGCATACTTGCAAGCATTGTTACCTGACAAAATGGAACATGAAACACATTACCCACTGTATGATTTTAGGATGCATAGAGAACACCTGTGCTCTCACAATGTTTAAAAAAAGTTGGGGCAGCTGGAAGGCTTCTTCCTGGGATATTTGATGGGAAATTTTGTTATCTAGGAGAGTTTTTACCTATTGTGTATATGGATTAAAACAGAAAAAAAATTGAGGAATATTTTGCTTCCTTACTTGGAAACACTTTTCTTGTCCCAAATCTTGCCTAAATGATTGGGATCCAAAGGAAAAACTCCTCTTCTCTTTAAATATTTACAATATATGTGAAAATCAATAGGTTTTGGCAGAGATTGATGTGATTTTATCCAGGTTGTTGCTTCTTGATTTTTCTAACGATATTTAGTAATACTGAACATAGTACTTGTACAGTACAGCTCACTTACAACAGAACAGTTGGCAAGTATGCAGTTAGAAGCAAAGGCACGCACTGACACTGTACATACAGTACTTACCTGTTTGGAGTAAGAGGGTCGTTCATGAATGAGAGACTGAGTTGGTTGAACACTAAATTGTAGACCAAACAGATTCACCTGCAAAATAAAATTGTGTACCATAAAAGTAATATTTATTCTCACCTTCTCACAGTATCAAAGAAACTGGTATTGTTGCATGGCTGTCCAAAGGCAGCTCTGTCAGATTAGAAAGTGTGATGATCTCTGTTCTGTTATGGTATTGAAGGTAGATGTGCTGCCTAGGGCTGTGAACGTTTAGCAAAATAACTAAATGTTTAACCTCAAAAATTTGCAATCGTTTAGCGATTACTCGTGGTTACCTTATCACAAAAAAAATGATTTCAGTATGTAGTGACTGATACTGAATGTAATGCAGAAATAATAAATAGTTGTTATCTTGCATGGTAAAATCAAATTATTCTGAAACTTTGAAGCCTACAAGGTCCAAATATGCCCAGAATGTTCCATTTAACTGAAACCAGAGATCATCACAGTATTTATGGATAAAAACTCTCAAAAACAGGTTTTGCGATTAATCACTTGCAGCTTTGTACTAAACGTTTATTCCACATGCAATCGTTTAGCGATTTATCGCTACACGTTCACAGCCCTAGTGCTGCCTATATTCAATTTTTACCCATAGAAAATGTTTGTCCAGCAGGCAACCAAGTTTTAATTTTTGGCTGTCTATGCACAATTTTGGTTGTCCCAGAAAGTTGAATAATTGTTAAAATCAAGCCTATTATGGGTCCTGCAAATAACAGTAGCCTAGGCCAAGGTTATAGGCCTAGCCGGTACTAATTGGGTTTCCGTACCGAAAGTGGCATACTGTACAGTACCTCTGCAAAGGTTAGTCCTTGAACAGGACTTTGTACTACCCTTAGCAGTAGAACCTACTCAGTACACTGTCCTTGTCCATACACCTCCTGAAATCATGATAATGTGCCCAAAAAAGACCAACACGCAGCACTTCAACTCACAGCTTCAAAAATGCACCTATTTACCATACTTGCCATGAATGATCATTGTCATAACATTCAACTTTCTTGACCAGTCTTTCTGCAAATAGAGGCTAGTACCTCTGTGGCTGCAGCCCCCTTTAGGATACCTGATCTCAGAGCCTGTCGGCGATGGTCAGAAATTCCATTCAATGAGCCCAAAAGTTGATCATCTTAATATTTATGAGCATTCACCCAATTGGTCTATTCCTAAGGGAGGCAGTTCTCAACAACTACTGCTTTGCAATGCTACTGTACATTGAACACAAAGACATTTAAGCCAAACAAAACCATGAGCTTATTATCTCCGTTAAAACTTTTAATTTAGATGGAAGTCTTGATAATGGAAAGTATTTTTAAAACACTGACAACTTCCATCAAAGAGTTGATATAACCAGATTGCAAAAAAGCATTGAGGTTTTGATGATACATAAATATACTGTTTCACATTTGCCACCATGCACCATTATCTTCTCACTCAAATGTTATACTAGCATGTTCAAAATTAATTTTGTTATTCCATATGCCCTTTTGACCTCAAAATAGCAATAGATAGATAGATCGATAGACATCTTGAAATATCCCTTTAACAAGATTTTCAGACTTTGTTCCCAGGTGACCCCAGATGACCTTTGACCTCCATCAAAAATAATAGGGACCGTCTCCTGACCATGACACATCTACATACCAAATATGAAATCTATCCAAGTTTCCAATCTTGAGATGTTGTGTTAACAATATTTTCTGACTTTGACCCCAGTGTCCCCAGATGACCTCTAACCTCCACAAAAGGCTACAGGGACCATCTCCTGACTATAACACATCAACATACCAAATATGAAAGCTATCCAAGTTTCCTATCTTGAGATTTCGTGTTTATGAGATCTTCAGAATTTGACCCTCAGTGACCCCAGATGACCTTTGACCTCCACCAAAAACAATAGGGATCATCTCCTGACCAGCACGCATCCACATACTCAAATATGAAATCTGTCAAAGCTTCTACACTTGAGATATCGTGTTAACGAGATTTTGAGACTTTGACCCCTAGGGACCCCAGATGACATTTGACCCTGCTAAAAACAATAGGGACCATCTCCTGACTATAACACATCAACATACCAAATATGAAATGTACCAAAGCTTCCTGTCTTGAGATATTGTGTTATCAAGATTTTCAGAATTTGACCCCTTGTGACTCAAGATGACCTTAGACCTCCACCAAAAACAATAGGGACCATCTCCTGACCAGCATGCATCCACATACCAAATATGAAATCTGTCAATGCTTTTAAACTGGAGATATTGTGTTAATGAGATTGTCAGACTTTGACCCCTGGTGACCCCAGATGACCTTTGACCTCTGCCAAAAACAATAGGGACTACCTCCTGACTATAATGCATCAACAAACTGAATATGAAATGTACCCAAGCTTCCTATCTTGAGATATTGTGTTAACAAGATTTTCAGAATTTGACCCCTTGTGACCCTAGATGACCTTTGACCTCCACCAAAAACAATAGGGACCATCTCCTGACCAGCAAGCATCCACAGACCAAATATGAAATCTGTCAAAGCTTTTAAACTTGAGATATCGTGTTAACGAGATTTTCAGACTTTGACCCCTGGTGACCCCAGATGACCTTTGACCTCTGCCAAAAACAATAGGGACTATCTCCTGACTATAACACATCAACAAACTAAATATGAAATGTAGCCAACTTCCTTTCTTGAGATATTGTGTTAACAAGATTTTCAGACTTTGACCCCTGGTGACCCCAGATGACCTTTGACCTCCACCACAAAAACAATAGGGACCATCTCCTGACTATAACACATCAACAAACTAAATATGAAATGTAGCCAACTTCCTTTCTTGAGATATTGTGTTAACAAGATTTTCAGAATTTGACCCCTTGTGACCCCAGATGACCTTTGACCTCCACCCCAAAAACAATAGGGACCATCTCCTGACCAGCATGCATCCACATACCAAATATGAAATCTGTCAATGCTTTTAAACTGGAGATATCGTGTTAATGAGATTTTCAGACTTTGACTCCTGGTGACCCCAGATGATCTTGACATCCCCCCAAAACAATAGGGTTCTTCCTCTCAATATGGCTCATCTTACTACCAAGTTTGAAAACTGTCAGACATTCCTATCTTGAGATATCCTGTTAACGAGCAAAGTGTCCCAAACACACACACACACATCCCGCACACAAACACATGCACACACATGCACATACATACACACACACGCCACCGAGAATGCATGAATGGTTTCTCTTTCATCGGAACCAAAAACAGTAATCTTTCAGGGAATAATTTACCATTCGAATTTTGCATAGCAGTTTTGAAGATTTTTTATATCTTTCACACATTGTTTGTGAAAATGCAAGGGTTATGCACACAAAAAATTGCTACACAATTTTTCATTTGCATAGCAACTTGGCCTGTTTGTGTAGCAAATTGTGATGCTATACTGGATAAATTATTCCCTGTCTTTTGTTGAAAAGTATTGAAAGTTCTTTTCCTGTGGCTGTGTGATCAGTTGTTCTTAATTAACAGCCATACTATGTGTATGCTTGCATGGTAGTAATTGAGTGACTGACTAGGAAAATTTCAAGTCAAATCATGATTATTGTCACTAATATCTGAACCAGTTTGGAAACTGTGGGGTGGGGGGAGAGGATACAGCCTGGGCTAGGCCTATATAGCTCTCTTACATCTTGTAAAGTACAGTATATAATAAGCTCTCTTCGTCTTGTATGAGGAAGTTTGCAGATGATGGTACTAAGCTCTATAGGAAGATGTCTTACTGCTGCAGAAAGATCTGGACAGGTTATTTTCTTGGTCTCACACTTGGCAAATGTCTTTTTATGCAGATAAACTAGTCCTTCATTTTGGTCCTAAAAGTTTTAGCTATGATTATAACAAGAATGGTTGTGTTTTAAGTAAGTTCACTTTCAAAAATGATCTGGGTGTTGTTATTACTGGGGATTTAAAGTCATCAAGACTAATACAGTGCTTGGAGTTTTAGTCAGGATATTGTACTTAATTTGTATAAGCAGTTGGTAAGACCCCATCTTGACCAGGCTTGGAGCCCATTCTATGAAAAGGACAAATTCCTTTTAGAGCAAGTTCAGAGGAGAGCCACTTGCCGTACACTTGAGGTGAGAAATATACCTTATTATGCTTGGCTGCAACATCTTTGGCTTACCACATTAAAGCTGAGAAGGATTGGGGGGGACATATTCAGGGTTTAAAAGTTTCTTTCTTAAAGGAATCCCCTTTTGTCTTGTAGTTATTTCAGGGTTCAAAGTAATTCTCGGAGTGGGCACAGGGAATAATTTAGCATTCAAATATTGCATAGCAGTTTTGAAGATTTTTGGGTCTTTCACACATTGTTTGCGAAAATGCAAGGGTTATGCACACAAAAAAATTGCTACACACGTTTTCATGTGTGTAGCAAATTGGTCTGTTTGTGTAGCAAATTGCCATGCGATACTGGATAAATTATTCCCTGGTGGGCATTGTAAAAAGTTGGAAAACTCTTTTTCAAGGCTTGATATTAGGAAGTTAATTCTCTCGCAAGGAGTTGTCAATGAATGGAATTGTCTGCCAGATTGGGTAGTTAACTCCCTGTTAGTACATTGCTTTAAGGTAAATATTGACAAATTCTTCCATGACTGTGGTAGAATCTGATTGTTTGGGGCTGTTTGTTTAGGTTTGCTGGTTCGACTTTTGAATAGGGTTTGGACTTCAGGGCATCTTATGGGGCCTTGGCCCTCCTTAAAGCCATCCAACCTGTTATGTTATGTTGTTATAGCCTACCTGTCACTCATCAATTAGCCTAGACGTAAAATCTGTTGCATATTTCTTAAACTCGAAAAAAAAAGATGTAAATTCTATGCAATATATCAATAAAATTGTCTTAAATACTTTCCAGAATTTTGAAATGTATCTTAAATTAAATTTATTTATTTACTTATGGTTTCAATAAATGATGGTGTAAATTTACACCATGATCGTATGTTAGTACATCATCGTATTTTGGTACACGAACATGTAATTTTAGTACATGAACATGTATTTTTAGAACATCATCATATTTGGTGAGCCTTTTGGAGTGCCATACAATCCCATACGGATTGCTACTTAGGCCTACTGTGTGTCACTGTGTGTACCAACTACCATATACTTGTACATGCATTGCCAATTGTACAATGATTATGTACATAGGCCTAAGAATGTATACGTGTCTGTGCACAGGCCAGCATATTGGAACAGTATGTACCATTGTATGTGTACAGAAAATCCCAGTGTACGATCACGAAAACCTTGGCGTACCTTCGGTGTCGGCTTTACATGAAAATTGAAATGCACCCTGGAGTCTACTAGTACTACTGTACACTGCTTCAAGTTCAAGTCCGGGTGACTGCTCCTGCCCTTTTTAACATTCAGCAGTTGCGCATGCGCATACGTTAACGTTTTGGGTTAGGCCTTGTACTAATGAACAACTTGTTTAATACCTTTAAATGAAACCAATCTCATCCAGAATTACAAAGGCCTAACGTTAGGCCTAGGGCCTTACTTAGCCTAAGTTAGGCCTAAGACATTTCACTTCATGGACATCTTTTTTCCTGAAACATTCACTTGTTGAATGTTGGAAAGCTAGGGACCTGCTTCACAATGATTAGGGGCAAACTGGCAGGGCTTAGGAGGCGAACTGGTTAACGCTTGGGGCGAAGTGGATGGGGGGGGGAGGGGGGAGAACTGGCAAGGGGGCGAAACTACTGGTGACAGGTCTAGACCTAACTTGAGGCCTAGCCTTACGACGTAATGTAACCTAGCCTAGGCCTATTGCTTATTTGGCTACGCAACAGTATTAGCCTAACGAGTAACGTTACTCTTTTACGACCATCACCTACAGCCGTTCACAAATGGATCAGAACAATGAGAATTTATTACCTCTTTTGGTGAAACAGTTGCTCGTGGCTTTGGACGGTTATGAGTGTACATATTAAAGTATGAAACTGTGAAAAAATCTGAACTCTCAAACTATGGCTCATCTTTTAAAAGGTGGAAATTAAACCCCGACTTTTGATCGCAGCTTCCTGCTCGCATGACAACGGACGACGCTTAGGCCTATACGTACGTCAACGGTCCATTGTGATGGCGCAAAACCACAATGGCAATCGTCGACGTCGAAGCTTATATGGAACAAGGAGCTGCAGTGCTCGACTTGCAGCTCCCTGCTTAGCCTGCGTAGTGCCTCTGTGGCTGCAGCCCCCTTTTAATTTTTTCGTAACGATGAGCTGGGCGAAAAAAAAAATGTCCGCCCCGCGGGCTACTCCCTGCTCGGAATTGGGGTTGGCAATGAAACGTCATGGGACCATTCACCACATGACTAGTTTTTGTCCGTGTGAAAAATTGCATTCAGGCCTACGTATTAACGGTTTCCTTCATTTTGTTTGACCCGATCACGATGTACTTTAAACATATTAAGAAACGAAAGACGCCCTAGCTTACCTTCGTTAGCAATAAGCATAACATAACATAACGTAACGTAACGTAACATGACATGACACGACATAACATAACATAGCATGACATAACATAACACAACACAACACAATACAACACAACACAACATAACATAACATAGCGCATAACTGTCAAGGCCCCATAAGATGCCTGTACTAAAAAAGACATCAAAACGAAAGCAAACCACCAACACCGTAACGAAAGATAAGGTTCTACCACAGTCACGGAAAAACTTGTCAATATATCTTAAAACGTTGCACTGATGTGGAGATAACATGAACCCACTGATGTGGAGTTAACAACCCACTTATGCAGGCTATTCCACTCATAAACGACCTAATGCAGGATAAAAACCTACCGAGTTTTAAACCAGGGGCCCGTTCCACAAAGAGTTACGCACAATCTTAAGTATGATTTACTGTTGACTTAAGTATGGGGAATCAAACTTAAGATAGTGCGTAACTCTTTGTGGAATGGGCCCCAGGTCATATTCATATAGCACATTTTACAAGATTTCCGTTCAACACATGACTAATACAGAGCCGTGTACACTGTTAAAACAAAACTAAACAAGTTTTTTTAAATAAATTAAACAACCACATTATTTACCAGTGAATCACTCAATGTTTTAATAAATTCCAAACAACCCAGAGCTTTAAAGGCCAAGTTCTATCACCCCAAACAGTAAAATTTCTCCTAACCTTCGTACTGATCGAAGGCCCTCCCAAACACAATCTATAGTTTATTGCTTCAAGGTGAATATAAAAAAAAAGACTCAATTTATTTAATCAAAACACTCAGTACCGTTCATGCTGTGTAATATAAGCTTTGGCACTCAACATTGTTTGAATTAGCTGTCAATCAAAGAGCTAAGCCAATTGAGAATTTCGGTACCCCAGTACCAATATTGTAGTTTGAGAGGTTTGGCCCTTTACACGACCACATAATAACCAAGGAGTTGCAAGAGACTGCCTGTAGTAATTTTCTTTTAACGGAGTTTTTCTGAACAGTGTATACGACTCTAATTTATTTACAGCTCTTAGCAGGGCGTTGTTAGAAAAAACTGCTCTTAGCTAGTTCAGCTTACATCGTCCTGTCGATCTATGTTAACTTACCGTGAGCACCTGGCAGATCTCTTTCAGGAAGCTACACACGCTATCGTTTCTTGCATTTAACCCTTGAGCAGTTTCTTCAAAATGAAATAGAGCTGCACGTATATGCTGTTTATATTACTGTTGTGGGGTGACGGGACGGATAGACATATACAAGTTAATCGACAGGGAGTATTCAAGCAAGAATAACCAATGAATATTTCAGAAATGATAACAGGAATGTGATAGTTGGCAACAGTTTTATATAGAGATCGAAACTTCGTCAATATTACATGTGCATGTTGATATGTGTACGCATTAGTAGTTAATTTTGGATCATGGGTCACTGCCCTCGAAAGGTGCTATCTGTTCATTGGTTTCGTTAAAAATGGTCACAAATTGACATGAAGGGGCTCAGCTAGGGATCGAATACTCGATGACAACGGTGTGACATTTTACGGGCGGATGCGGCGGGGAAGGAGGCCCTTATTTGGAATAAGGAACTCACTGGAATAAGCGTATTTCATTCAGCGAGAGGGTCATTTAGCTGTTACTCCCCAGTGTAGTAATTTAACACAAGTCAAAGGTTTTAACGACTAACGGTTAGATTGGTCATTGGGTTGGTGGGCCATGTTTCTTTCTTTCATCTTTATCCACTATTGCCCGAGTCAATAAGTTATTGTACACCTTTGCCTTTTAGCTATTTTATGCTATAGCCTACAAGGAAACGTCAGGGAGTTGCAAGAGACTCTAGCAACTCCCTCGAAACGTGCAGGCCCTCTCTTCATCATTTGTGTGTGCACACAAAATAATATTTTCTAACTTTTACACCTCGTCAATAATAGCTTCAGAGTAAATAACATGGAAGGCCATTTTGGTTTGCAAATTTAGTGTTTTGTTGTTAGTATCTATTTCCAGACTCATAAAGAGCATTCAATGGACATCGAAACAGTAAACGTAGTTCAGTGGCGGCACCAATGGCGGAGGGCATAAGGGGGAATGTGTCCCACATATTATTTTCGTGCCCCAGTTGCTCCGCCAAGTAAGGTAAGTAATTCAAACGACAAATATTAACCTGTCTTAATATTTCCACTCAGAGATATGACAAGAAAATCAGAGCCTCGGGCTTTGACTCTTCGATCCCCAATCGGGGTTTGCCCATGAACCTCATCCACATAAGAGCATGTGAGAAGATATTTTTGTCCAAAAATTCTACTTTTTCGTTCCTATTTTCCCTCACCCAATTTTGATATTCTGGCGCCGCTACTGAAAAAGCCAAAAACACTTCACATTTTCAAGGGCTGGCCAGAATCTCGTCTTTATCAGCGAATACAATTAGGACATGATCCTCGTCCTAGGGGAGCGTCCTAAGGGGAGGGGCGGAAATTTTTGGCCTACGTAAGGTTAGCTAGATGAAAAATGATGTTGGCAGGGTCAATGCCACTGGTGGTGCGGGGTTTCTCACCCACATTAAATTCGTCAAATCGACGTTAGTTCATGGAAATCTGAAATTCCAATTGAGATTTTCTCATACCCTAAATAATACGTTTTTCCCATTGAGCCAATGTCTACTTTTCCAACTAGATCACGATGTCGTAGACTTTTATCAAGCACTTGTTTCATTATCTAAGCTGACACCATAGAGGCCCATTTTCGCAAACCCTTCATAAATTGATAAATTGTTAAAAAAATTTGAAACTGAACTTTTTATCGATTTGACTGACATTATAAAACACATTCATGATGGCGTGTCGTTTAATCTCATCTAACAAGGGAGTTGCACCTTCCTGATCTAACTAACATCATAAATTATTATTATTATTTTTTTTGCGCCACCCGCGCACTACAGCGTCATTGATGTATTACTATCAATAACATCGCAAACATATTTACCCTGTACATGCATCAACCCGATTACGGTTGAATTGTTCCTGTCCATATAGGCTGAGCTGTATTTCTATGAAGGCATTCAGCCAGGTCAGCATTCAAGAACGCAAAGAGGCAAGAGTATTCTTGTCTTTCTCGAATTTTGTAATGTCATGTTTGATAAGTGTTGAGAACTTTACAGGATTACCAATTTTCTCAAGGCTTATTGTTTTCACTTCGTAGACGGGTCATTTTACCTTCTTATTAGTATATCATGTTGTATCTTCTCTAAAATATAACAAAATAAGAGGAACGAGCCAGTTTAGAGTTGTTACTGTGCATGTGCCATGAATGCGTTCAATACCCCTGTAACCTATGACCTGAGGAGACTAGTCACGCGCTGTTCATAGGTTCGTGTAATGTGCGTTATGCGTTGCTATAGCAGTGTTGGCTCATAGACCTATTTCCAAATAGCAATTACAAAGGATTGTGAGATAGAGTTTTGGTGTTTGTCTGTGGTGAAAATTGACGTACACCCAAAACTCTATCCCACAATTCATTGTAATTGCTATTTGGAAATATGTCTATTTTAAGGACGCATACCCTTACAACCTTTGACTTTTAGAACAAAGCAGTAACTCTGAACTGGCTTATTTCGAAGTGCACAATTGATGGACTTCCATGGCCAGAAATAACCACGGACTTCCTATACATGGACAGAGCATACTGCACGGTACATTGTCGCTACCGTGCGTGTGAGAAAAAGCGCACCAAGATGGCTGTCTGCTATGGTCTTGGGTGAAAGTTTGGACTTGCTAAAGTAGAATTCCATTTTTTTTCAAGAAAGTTGAAATATTTTTTAAATATGGTAAGGTAAGGTCAAGGTCACTTCATATATTGCAGGAATATGATGTTGTTTCCCATTCAAGTTTAACTTTAGCTTAAAATATTACAGAGTCATCGTCAAATCAGACGATTCATAGCTTCACGGCGGCCATCTTGGTGCGCCTTTTTTGTCCCAGCCGGTGACGACCATCTACGGATAGAACGTGTACGTTACATGCTGTGTCCATGTATATAGGAAGTCCGTGGCACGATTCCATATTTTCAGATAAAATGTCAATAGGGTTGAATCAAAGGTCTGAACGCTAGGTTCTCAACTCCTTTTCATCCCGTACCCCTCAGGCTGTTCCATATTTTTGACGGACCCCTGTCGGGGCTAAAAAAATCTCTTGGTTGAGTTTTGACTTACGCCTTTTGTGAAACGTATGGTCCCACTCAAATTATATGAAATATAAATTGAAATCGAATTAAAAATAGAAATTTTTGCAAAATTAAAATACCGCTGTGTGCATATTGATGAAAATAATATCTCCACAATAAAGTATGTGCCATGCATACAGTTATGAACTCTGGTATCATTAAGTCATCATTAAAATTTAAATAAAATTTAAATTTAAATAAAAGTTTTTGTGTCCATGTCTGACGTAAAATTTAAAGAGAAACACCAAACGAACGAAAACAAAATTAATGAAAAAAGGTAAACAGTTTATTTTGCTTTTGTATTTTGCCGGGGTTGAAACTGAAAAGAAAAAGTAATTGCATGTACTGTGAGTGCTATTAATACTGTTATTAAGGTCTTTTTCGGGTAGATGCGCACTGTTTCTTGATTGGTTGCTGCCATTGTATTGTATGGATTGGATTCTTTGTTAGGGTTAAGAATTAGGTTAGAGATTAGGGCTATTGTTTGCCAGTTAAGAAATTTCTTGTTAAACAGTGCGAATCGCCCCCTTTTTATGCATCTCTCTGTCAGATTCTTGTATATGTTCATTGTTCATTTTACTTTACCTTTTGAGAATTGCAAAGTTATGATATTAAAGTAACTAAACTATACAAGTAATAAGTTAGGCAAAAAAAGCTTAACATTTGTCAACATGAAAAACATTGTTGTATGTTCTTGTGTAATCGTGAGCTAACTGATCCATATTTCACACTCGTTACAGTAGCACCGAAGCTTTGCTGTCCCTTCTGAATCATGTTAAAGACAGTCAATTATCTCCCTAAACTACAATTTTCGTACGGTAGTCTACAGATATTCTCAATTGGTTCAGCTCTTTGATTGGCAGCAAGTTTAAAAAATGCAGAGTGCTGTAGCTCATACTACGCAACATGAACTGTACTCACAGACTGAGAGTGTTTGGATTACACAGTGAGGTCTTGTTTACCTACCATGAAGCAATAAATTGAAATTTTGTCTAGATGAGGCGGGGCCTAAGTAAGTATAGTTTAGGAGGATTGAACTTTAGTTCCTGGTGACAGAATAAGTACTTTCAGGAATACGTGTAAGGACTCATGAATTATAAGTTTGTATCAAACACTTAACACACTATGGAGTGTTAGTAAACGATAGGGCTACAAGTTGCTTCAACATAAGCACTAGGCATTGTCGTAGTGTTTATCTAAAAAGGAAAAGTATGCATGAGAACCTCACCGCCGCACATGTCGTTAACAACGTGATTGTTTAAGTCTGCTCTCTTGTAACCAATTGCTGGCGGTGAACCAAAGGGCACATTATCTGCTGCTATGACTAGGAAAAATTAATCAATCCACGAGCACCCTCACTAGCTTAAGAGCTCGAGTTGCTGTATAATTTACAATATTACATTACGCCTACGATTTTTCGTCTGAATACTACGGACCCCCAAACGAGCTTCAGCCGCTGAGGATCTGCCCATGTAAAGAGTCAATGGTCTAAACAATAGATGTACGCGACAGGGACATATGCTTCCCAGACTTCCATAAGACCTGAATTTCGGGAATTGCCTGCAAAGTCTCACAATCCTGTCTGTCTTAACTGTCTGTTCCTTCATCCTTTTTAACTCAATCTGGTATGTTTTAATTACACAGAAAATTTTTAAGCTTGTCGTAATTCTTTCAAAATTTGCTCCAAAAAATTGTAGTCACGATAAAATTGTTGAAGAATCAAAATGGTTAGTGCGCATTCTCACGGCTTATGCATGGAAAAACAAATTCCAATAATTCTCCCTTAATAGTCTTAGGCGCAGGTCGATACCGGATCAGATGACGATCCGATTTTTGTGAATTTTAGGTGACATCTCTTCCATCCGTTGTTGAAAAGAACCTGCCATCCTGTGTAAATATATGATTGTTATGGGAAGACCAATGAATTTACCAGAATTGTAAACTGTTTATTTCGTGTCGTCATGTTGATAAATAGCTTTTATCCCAATACGCGTATCCGATAAAAGCTGTCTGAGGATGTGACGTCACGGAATTTCGTTTTTCGTATTCCTACAGTACAATATCTTTAAGTGCACAGGTTGGCAAATTTTTGTTTCTTTCTGACAAAAGATGGAGAATATTTTAAGTAAAACTCATAAAAATCGGAGCTAAATTCGATCCGTTATCGCTGTAGCGTGACCTGCGCTTTAGGCAGCACTTTGCCCGGGATGGTAGAATAAGTCGGGGAAAGATGAAAAGACCTGCCAGATAAAACGGGTAGACGGGAGGATGCGTAGGTGTATACAGTGACCAACATTTTTCCTGGATGTTGCCTATGTGGAGAAAATTCCACCTTGCAGGCATGTTTTTTTTTTCTCTGGGTAATCTGGATTTCCTCCCACTTGGTGTTATGCTTGTCACTGAAATCAGTTGCCCAGCTGATGAAGTCGGTTGCGCGTCGAGCCGAGGCACACTCGGGTGGAGCAGTTAACTAGCCGAATTAACCCTACAGGGCTGTTGTGGCTTTGGCCCAAGTGAAAATTACGGAGATATGCTCCAGGTATAAAATAATGGGGTAAAAATGTTTTCTATTTCACGACTACATTTTGCTGCATTCCTATCCATTGTCATTGAAGAGAATTCTGTCTCTTCATATGCTAGGTTGCACCAAGTTCCATTTCAGAACCTTTGAAAATGCAAAAATCTGCAAGAGGGGAGGGAACACCCTCTCTCCTCATACCCCTCCCCCCTCAGAGCGGTGATCTCAATTCGGACTGCCCTCTTTCAAAAAAAAAACCTGGATACGTCTCTGTTACCATTGGGAAGATTCCAAGCAACGCCACGGTTCTAAAATCATATACACTATAACTTTTTGCACTTTCTTTTGATAACTTATTCACAAAAATTCTTTTGTAATTTAAAATCTACCCTTTATTTCTATATTAATATGTAAAAGCGAAAAATAAACGAAACGAAACAAAACATATTTTTCAAATGTGTCAAGTATAACACCATTTTTATCCTTGCCCCTTATCAAAATGCATTTTTTCAAAGACCCTTCCCAGGACAGAAATTTCTTAGACCACTCCCCTCAATTACTCAAACAAATGTCTTTTCCTAAAACTTTCTGCATGTAACCCTTCAGGTTTTGTTGTACTTACGAGGAAACACTTTGGAAAAGAGAGAACATATAGTTAATCGCAACAAAAAAGAAGAAAAACCATTAGAGGTAGAAAGGGAGAATCAGATTTCTGAACTACGGCTGCTTCTCCCAATAGCATTATATTTTTTGTTAGGTATTGGTACTGCCCGACACTGGCCTGCTGGTCCTACCTCCACTCAGTTAGAAAAACATCCAACCAGTCGTAATTCAGGACCACGAACCCCCTCCCCCATTAAATATGAGACGCTACCGTAGGCCGTGGATGTTTGCCATTGCCCACTCTTCTTACTCCCTTTTCCTTTTCTTCTTCCTTTCCTTTGTCCGGGGGCGACCGCCATACTCGATCGCTGGCTACGCCATTGGACATTTTAAAGGCCTGATCTTCCACCCAAACAGTTATAATTCTCCTTACATACTTACTTCGGACCCTCCCACTACTGTTTAAATTTCATCGTCATTCAGACACAACCTCAGTTCATTGCTTCAACTGAGTACCCAAGATCCTTATGCAATTAATGAGTAATCAAAACACTCTCAGTACAGTACAAGCTGTGTTACATGAGCTATGGTACTAATTTGCATTGTTCGAACTAGCTGTGAGCTGAGCTAAATGAGAATTTCTTTGAACCCCTATAAAATTGAAGTTTGGGCGAAGAGAATTGGCCCTTTAAGTAAAACTCTAAAGGAAATAATTCTTTAGTTCGTTTTATCTTGGATATTGTAGTCACAGTTGTAACGAACTCCTCATATTTTGCAGTCAAATCGGCCGTGTCATATACTTTTGATGTGACTCGGGTCGAGTAAGTGGCTCTAGTCTATGTTATTGTATTTTTCTATGACGAAAATTATGATACAATACTCGAATCATTTCCTTGTGAAAATTGGTGACTCGAGTCATCAGTCGCTATCACTCTGATTTGATTGTAGTCGTTTGGAATCTTTATGTAAGACATGATCATGTTTATTGGCTTGGAACATATAGCTTTCGAGATGATCGTACGCATGATAACAGTGATATACCGTACCAGATGTCATTCAATCAGTGACGGCGCCAGAATGTCAAAGTGGGGGTAGGGGAAAAATAAGGGTAAAGGATAATTTGAGGGAAACATGAAACCGCGCAACGTGAAACCGAACCCAAAGCGTTCAACCCTGTGGGAGGGGGCCAGGGGAGAAGATCCATCCCGGGAGATCTGAGGTTTACCATATCTCTGAATGAAAAATGAAGTCCCTGGAGAGGTATTATTTATTCATTTATTTTCATTGACCCAGATCCAGACTAACCTAAGTTTGGGGGCACGTGAGTAGCAAGGCCAAGAACCTGGGGAGGGGTGAATTAAAGTTATACTTTATCATGACGTCAGTCACGTCACATCGAGAGGCTTACGCATGTACGATCAAAGCTCTCTGCCGGTATGACGTCGTAAAAAAATCATTCACACATTTCATTTTCACAGACTTCTGATGCAAATCATACGTTAACACTGGTTGGCAAATTTTGACTCTCTCCTACCCGGGATGGACAATATTTTAATCGTAACTCACAAAACCAGATCAGAATCCGATACAAATTCGTTACAGCGTGACCGCGGCTTAAGAGTTTACCGGAAACATAGTGTAGTAGTGTAAAGGACATAAGTTGGTTCACCAAGGGGCACAAACTGGTATTAATCCAAAGCTTAAAGAATAGCCCGGGACCCAACTTTTTGTTTGATATTTTAAAGCGAAACATACTCTAAACACTCTGGCCGGTGAAATTCGTTTCCCATGTTCTGTTATCGAGATTAGCAATTTGAGCAACTGAATTTGGTACATTTTGACAAACTGAAAGGAAACTTAAAGCAAGCAGGTGTGATGTCATGGATTCACATAGATGGTCAATGTTTTGACGTTTCTTTTTAAACTATCGAACAGATTCTCCAACAACAGTTCGAGGCATCTAATGGGAGGCGGTTACATATCTAGCTTCCTCGATCGTCACCCAGCTCGACCTAAACCAAATGATTTGAAACAGAGCCGTGAAATTCCTCTTCGTAACTTACTCCTCGCCAGCCACCTGCCTTGCATACAAGTTGCAGTTGGCTAAGGTTTCTTACCATTGGTTTAATGTTTCTCATCGAATCATATGCTTCCGTCATATTTTCATTGTTCAATTGTACTGGTATATCACTCCATGCAGTCATAATTGTACTATAGGCCTAACAGTTGATCGCGTTTCCATTTCCTTTACACGAACGCTAGCATGCATAATACCGATACTTACAAAGGTGAAAGAAGTTCAAAAAATGTTATCGCAGAAAACACAGTGGCGGAGCTGCCATACAGTCGGGGGAAGGGGGGGGGGTCGCCCTCCCGACGGACCAAAATCGTCTGTCGGCGACCTTTTTAGGTTTTTAACATACTTTTGCACCATTTTTGGCAAAAGACATAATTTAATAGCGTTGTTTTAAGGCCCAGCCACCAGTAACTGTACTATCAGCACTTTATTCTGATGAAAAGGGTCATCTTCTGTAATATAGGGATAGGTTTTGCCGAATGAATGCTGTCCCTGTCCTTAGTTTATTGCTTCCACACCAAGCGTGATTATAAGCTTACAAAATGCACAGACTGACATTAAATTCGCCCTCCCGGCCAATAAAAGATGTTGCAAAGAGCGCAACTATAATTGTAGCGCAAATAGCCTTCTTGTTGTCGGGGATGATTGTCAACACAGACAATAAAAAGATTTAATAACGATACCGTACCAAAATAGCTTTCACAACATTTTTCAAAATCATTTGAAGAGAATATTCAGGTTAAAATAGAAAAAAAACTGTTATCATAGTGGTAATGGTTTAAGAGTTTTAATGAGCAGTATCCATTTTGCGTTTCTTCAAGTGACCATTCTCATGATACATGGCTATTTCTGACACTGCACGATAGTCCCATGAAAATGCTTATTTCTGTACTTCCGTGGTCTCAACAGCCAGAAAATTGCATCAAATAAGCTTAGGTTAGGCTACTTTTATTTCTTATGAATTCAGTAACAAGAGAGCAAAGCAGACGTCTTGTCTTGGCTATTTCGTTCAATATACTTAATTAATGGCTATTTCTGAGTGGTCACATGATGTAAATTGCGTCAACTAATGTTTCTTCGTGTACCTATCTTGATTTCCAGATGCCAAAAATGTACACCTTACGGCCATTAATTTCCATAACTTTCCCCTCTGCATGATTCCTCGCTATTTAGCTCTAGCAGGTTTAATCTTTATCTTCACAAAGTGACCCACTATTACATTAAAATCTTAAATCGATACCTGACAATAACACACAAAACATACTATATGCCTTCATACTAGGATGTGAAAGAGAGGGATAGAGACATGGGCCTCCGCAGGTAGGGACAAATGGGGAACTAACCCTCCCCTGGAAAATAAAAAACCTGCGAAACGAAGAAGACATAAAGAAAAAGTTGAGGAGAAATTAACATCCTTTTTTCTTAACAGTTCACTCAGCGTTTTCCCTATTTACATGCGGTAAATAGGCTTTAAAAATGTCATTTCCAGAGATCTGAGAGGCATTTTGGGCCAAAATTTTCTTGCGCTCCGCGCCACCATTAGAGAATTTAGTCCTCCCCCTCCGAATTTTCTTCCTCGGCGGCCCATGGATAGAAAATTTAAACATTTTTTAATAAAAAAAACTTGCTGAGGAGAAATGGCAAAGTAGTCTTCTACCAGGTGCGGAAAATCTAATGGAAAGTCTAAAAAGCCTTGGCTTCGATCGTGGTGAGGCTCACGGTATTTACTCCTTCAAAGCGCCCCTGAGGACCATTTTCGCCCCCTCTGACCGAAATCCGTTGCTCCGCCACCCTGAAAACATACAGAAAGAAAGTATTATACCTAGCAATGAGGCAAAGTAATCTACGGAACTAGTTATGTTTATGGATTGGCCGGATATACAGAGAACTTTCAATAGCCAAATAAATTGCCAGCGCCATGTTGCTATCCGAAGAACGTGAGCCCTGCTTTTGGGATTCGTGCTCGATAAAAAGATGCACCCTAAAGTTTTGAGCTGGATAACTAAAGAAAGGGCTATTACCACAATCTAACATTCACAGCCAACTAAATTTGCATAAAATTTAAATAGCCACCGAAAATAAAAATATCTTATAGGCTAGGCAGTTTGTCCAGGCAGCTCCCTGGTCTTTTCCTTGGCATAGAGAGTATATAGTACCTTTTTGATATTTGCTGGTTTCAGCTTTTTAACATCAAAATCCGTTACCTGGTATCGATCTATCCATCGTATACCCACCCAACTGTCAGCCAGCCATACTGTCAGTAGTTGGGCTGGTGGCCGTGGACGAGTTGAAATTGGAATAGAGGATACTAGAACGGCCCAGGGAGGGTCGATAACGTAACACAATCGAGTTTATTTGGGGGTGGCAGATCATTAACAGTATTTTTGTCCTGCAAAATTGGTTAGCACCCTGTGACATAATGTTGTGAAAAGAAAGGTAAGTAAATGCTGTTTTATCAATGAATACTGTTTCGTCATATAAGTTTGTCGCCAGGCATGTCGACCACCAGTCACGGTGGCGTAGATAGGATCCTCTGAAAGGGCCTTAGGAAGGGTGCGTACATATTTAACTTGACCGGTGAAGATTGATCTAAATAGAGCAACAAACAGAGCATCACCATTTGTTGGCACGGAGAGTATTGAAGGATCTTGAAAATCGAAACTTCTCAGACAGCCGAAAATGGCCTTTCCCATACCTGCAACCCAGGTAGCAAACCTGTATAGATCTTTATGGTAAATCCATAAGGGGATCGTTAAATTTTGCTCTAACGAGGGGCCATATGGTTAGCTAACATGCACTAGGGATATTTCCTCACAATATCAGTTGTTAAAATGGAATACGAAAAACTCTTTTATCTTAAATCCTATATGGATCATGTAGGCTAGCGCAGATAACATTACATAATAGGTTAAAGGGGAAAGAAGGGCTATAAAGGCCCCATAAGATGTCCTGTAATCCAAAACCCCCCATAAAACAAAAAGCAAACCACCAAAACCTAACGGGCCCAGAAAGATTACATTCTACCACAGTCATGGAAAACAAACTTGTCAATGTTTACCTTGAAGCGATGAACTGATTTGGAGTTAACAACCCACTCAGGCAGGCTATACACTCATTAACAACCCTATGGGAGAAACTGAACTTCCTAGTGTCAAGTCTAGCAAAATACTTATCAAGTTTTTTACAATGGCTTCTACCCCCAGGATAACTTTGGACCTTATAATAACTACAAGCTAACAGAGGCACCCCTTCAGAAAAAAATGACAACCTGGAGCATGTCTTCCCTAATCCTTCTCAGCTCGAAAGTGGATGGCACAAGCTGCTTAAAATAAGCCTGTGGAGTGTGTTTACCGCAAAGCTGTTGCCACTGTCTCTGCGTGTGTGCACGCAGCCCTTCAGCCGACTGGTGCAGATATTTCAGATTAACCCTATACCGTTGTGCTCCGACTGGGGCATATTTGCGCGCCTCGGGAGTGGGCGGAAAAGCGAACGTAGCCCGCCCGCATCGGCTTCCGTAGGCCATTGACCCCATTGACCCCTCTCTCAATGTTGTGGCCGAATTTTCGGGTAGCTACTCGCAGTATCGAGCTGCGCGTGAAACAGTAAAGATGGGCGACAGCCGAGCTCTCCGCATTTGTCCAAAAGGACCCAAACAACGGTAAAGGGTTAAAATAAGCCTGTGGAGTGTGTTTACTGCAAAGCTGATGCCACTGTCTCTGCGTGTGTGCACGTAGACCTTCAGCCGACTGGTGCAGATATTTTAGATTAACCCTTTACCGTTGTGCTCCTATCGGGGCATATTTGCGCGCCTCGGGAGTGGGCGGAGTAGCGGACGTAGCCTGCCCGCATCGGCTTCCGATGGCCATTGACCCCGTGACCTTAAACTATTGTCTCTCTCGTTGTTGTGGCCGATTTTTCGGGTGGCTACTTGCACTTTCGAGCTCCTCGTGAAACAGTAAAGATGGGTGACAGCCGAGCTCTCCGCATGGGTTCCAAAGGACCCAAACAACGGTAAAGGGTTAAAACAAGCCTGTGGAGTGTGTTTACTGCAAAGCTGATGCCACTGTCTCTGCGTGTGTGCACGTAGCCCTCCAGCCGACTGGTGCAGATATCTTAGATTAAAATAAGCCTGTGGACTGTGTTTACTGCAAAGCTGATGCCACTGTCTCTGCGTGTGTGCACGTAGCCCTCCAGCCGACTGGTGCAGATATTTTACATTAAAATAAGCCTGTGGAGTATGATTACTGCAAAGCAGATACAACTGCCTCTGCGTGTGTGCACGTAGCCCTGCTGCCGACTGGTGGAGATATTTTAGATTAAAATAAGCCTGTGGAGTGTGTTTACTGCAAAGCTGATGCCACTGTCTCTGCGTGTGTGCACGTAGCCCTTCAGCCGACTGGTGCAGATATTTTAGATTAACCCTTTACCGTTGTGCTCCGCTCGGGGCATATTTGCGCGCCTCGGGAGTGGGCGGAAAAGCGGACGAAGCCCGCCCCGCATCGGCTTCCGTAGGCCATTGACCCCGTGATCTTAAACTATTGTCTCTCTCGTTGTTGTGGCCGATTTTTCGGGTAGCTACTTGCACTTTCGAGCTCCTCGTGAAACAGTAAAGATGGGTGACAGCCGAGCTCTCCGCATGGGTTCCAAAGGACCCAAACAACGGTAAAGGGTTAAAACAAGCCTGTGGAGTGTGTTTACTGCAAAGCTGATGCCACTGTCTCTGCGTGTGTGCACGTAGCCCTTCAGCCGACTGGTGCAGATATTTAACATTTAAATAAGCCTGTGGAGTGTGTTTACTGCAAAGCTGATGCCACTGTCTCTGCGTGTGTGCACGTAGCCCTCCAGCCGAATGGTGCAGATATTTTAGATTAAAATAAGCCTGTGGACTGTGTTTATTTCAAAGCTGATGGCACTGTCTCTGCGTGTGTGCACGTAGCCCTCCAGCCGACTGGTACAGATAATTTAAATTAAAAATAAGCCCGTGGAGTGTCTTTTCCGCAAAGCTGATGCCACTGTCTCTGCGTGTGTGCACGTAGCCCTCCAGCCGACTGGTGCATATATTTTAGATTGAAATAAGCCTGTGGAGTGTGTTTACTGCAAAGCTGATGCCACTGTCTCTGCGTGTGTGCACGTAGCCCTCCAACCGACTGCTGCAGATATTTTAGATTAAAATAAGCCTGTGGAGTGTGTTTACTGCAAAGCTGATGCCACTGTCTCTGCGTGTGTGCACGTCGCCCTTCAGCCGACTGGTGCAGATATTTTAGATTAACCCTTTACCGTTGTGCTCCCATTGGGGCATATTTGCGCGCCTCGGGAGTGGGCGGAAAAGCGGACGTAGCCCGCCCCGCATCGACTTCCGTAGGCCATTGACCCCGTGACCTTAAACTATTGTCTCTCTCGTTGTTGTGGCCGAATTTTCGGGTAGCTACTCGCACTTTCGAGCTCCGCGTGAAACAGTAAAGATGGGTGACAGCCGAGCTCTCCGCATTTGTCCAAAAGGACCCAAACAACGGTAAAGGGTTAAAATAAGCCTGTGTAGTGTGTTTACTGCAAAGCTGATGCCACTGTCTCTGCGTGCGTGCACGTAGCCCTCCAACCGACTGGTGCAGATACTTTAGATTAAAATAAGCCTGTGGAGTGTGCTTTCTGCAAAGCTGATGCCACTGTCTTTGGGTGTGCACGTAGTCCTTCAGCCGACTGGTGCAGATATTTTAGATTAAAATAAGCCTGTGGAGTGTGTTTACTGCAAAGCTGATGCCACTGTCTCTGCGTGTGTGCACGTAGCCCTTCAGCCGACTGGTGCAGATATTTTAGATTAACCCTTTACCGCTGTACTCCGCTCGGGGCATATTTGCGCGCCTCGGGAGTGAGCGGAAAAGCGGACGAAGCCCGCCCCGCATCGGCTTCCGTAGGCCATTGACCCCGTGATCTTAAACTATTGTCTCTCTCGTTGTTGTGGCCGAATTTTCGGGTAGCTACTCGCACTTTCGAGCTCCGCGTGAAACAGTAAAGATGGGTGACAGCCGAGCTCTCCGCATTTGTCCAAAAGGACCCAAACAACGGTAAAGGGTTAAAATAAGCCTGTGGAGTGTGTTTACTGCAAAGCTGATGCCACTGTCTCTGCGTGCGTGCACGTAGCCCTCCAACCGACTGGTGCAGATACTTTAGATTAAAATAAGCCTGTGGAGTGTGCTTTCTGCAAAGCTGATGCCACTGTCTTTGGGTGTGCACGTAGTCCTTCAGCCGACTGGTGCAGATATTTTAGATTAAAATAAGCCTGTGGAGTGTGTTTACTGCAAAGCTGATGCCACTGTCTCTGCGTGTGTGCACGTAGCCCTTCAGCCGACTGGTGCAGATATTTTAGATTAACCCTTTACCGCTGTACTCCGCTCGGGGCATATTTGCGCGCCTCGGGAGTGAGCGGAAAAGCGGACGAAGCCCGCCCCGCATCGGCTTCCGTAGGCCATTGACCCCGTGATCTTAAACTATTGTCTCTCTCGTTGTTGTGGCCGAATTTTCGGGTAGCTACTTGCACTTTCGAGCTCCTCGTGAAACAGTAAAGATGGGTGACAGCCGAGCTCTCCGCATGGGTTCCAAAGGACCCAAACAACGGTAAAGGGTTAAAACAAGCCTGTGGAGTGTGTTTACTGCAAAGCTGATGCCACTGTCTCTGCGTGTGTGCACGTAGCCCTTCAGCCGACTGGTGCAGATATTTTAGATTAACCCTTTACCGTTGTGCTCCGCTCGGGGCATATTTGCGCGCCTCGGGAGTGGGCGGAAAAGCGGACGAAGCCCGCCCCGCATCGGCTTCCGTAGGCCATTGACCCCGTGATCTTAAACTATTGTCTCTGTCGTTGTTGTGGCCGAATTTTCGGGTAGCTACTTGCACTTTCGAGCTCCTCGTGAAACAGTAAAGATGGGTGACAGCCGAGCTCTCCGCATTTGTCCAAAAGGACCCAAACAACGGTAAAGGGTTAAAATAAGCCTGTGGAGTGTGTCTACTGCAAAGCTGATGCCACTGTGTCTGTTTGTGTGCACGTAGCCCTCCAGCCGACTGGTGCAGATATTTTAGATTAATCTCATTTTTGAAAGAAACTAAAGACCCATTCTTTGTGCTAATATATCCCACGACCAAGCTGATTTCCCAATGATTAGCTTACTTCACCTTACCATTTCATTTCAGAGTATCTTGTAGATACAATTTTCATGTCATTTTGCAATATTTCCACCTTTTAAAGCAATGAAAACTATATTGAAAGCTGAAAATAACGAAAAACAAATGTTTTTGTAAGCCTACGCCAACCGGTAACGGCGCTCCGTTTGGATAGTCTTCTGGACAACTTCCAACGGGGTCTCCCAAAATTTATTTTTGCACGACTTCCCTACAAACACCGACTCGGCTAAAAATTGCATCACCTACAGGTTGTATCGCCTACCAGGCGAGTGTACAAGACTCCAGATAATTCCAACTTTCCATGATTGTTTAATAGGAATTCATAACCCTTCACACATGGGAATATGTGTCATTCTGATACTCAAATTAACTACAGCTTTCGAGGGGCTTCTCCCCCTGGGCACTTACGAGGACGTTGTCCCTGGACCACATCAGGGACCATGAGGCCGGCCCCTGGACTCCACGCTGTTATCAGGAGCACTCCGTGCTCCCGTGGCGCTTCTGGCGCGGTCTCAACCCCCAGATTCCAAAAGAAATCTCCGCCACCGATTTGGCGGATCGAAAACGTGTCAGACTGACGTGGCCTACATGTCTCCATTTTCTGTAATCATAACACCCGCCCAAAGTTTTTGAAATCATACTTACCTCAGTGCCGACCACGATGAGACAGAAGGGTTACAGCGTTCATTTAATCTTGAAATTCAGATATTTTATCTGCTTGCCGTTTCTGATCAGAACAGGGGGCTGTTGTCAGAATGTTCTTGTCTCGTCGCTAAAAACTCCGCCTTAAAGTTTGAGTTCGATAAATAAGAATATTGCCCTGTTTAATCTGCCAACAGAGCCACTGATACTCGGAATACACATGCGGTAACCATGTATTCATTGAATGCATTGTTGGTGATAAATATTAACATATCGCCAGTTCAAATAAAATTGATATGAGCTCTATTTTATCGATCTTGTAGTGGCAACGGCTTTGTTTGCGAAATCTTGTTACCAGCATGAGGAGTGTTTATAACCCTTGCTAATGTATTTTTGTCACCAGTTATTGGTCAAACGTGCTAAAAACGATGTAATTGCGCATGCAGTTTCTGACAATAATTCAAGTATTAGAATAATATCAAGAGTGCCCATTGGCGGTATTGCTGTTAAAAATTGAAACTTTAAAGCTAAAAATAATTATCCATACAACAATGCCAGGTAAGCACACTTCTGATATTTGTTTAACCGTTGGAGTCGTCCATATCCCCAGGTATTTAGTACGCCCGGATTCTAATTTGGGGCGAAGCGCACTGTTAAACAAGAAATGTTCTAACTGGCTAACGATATAACCCTAATCATTACCCTTATTCCTAACCTGAAAAAAGAATACACTCGATACAATACAATGGCAACAGCCAATCAAGAAACACCTTGTTAAACAGGGTGGTTTTCAAAGCTTATTCGCACTTACACACAATATCTCACTATCTTAGTCCCACCCGCGGTAAACAGTCGAATATTAAAAATACACACAGTGTAGTTCGCTTGTGGATAATGCAAACAAGATATCCCGAAACTTGAACAAATTTTGCCTTAGCCTTTGTGTTAAATTTTTGTGTTTCCTCTGTCGTTCTTTTTCAAAGTGTGGCTTGAAGTTGGAGTCACATTGGCCGTTTCCTGCAGAATTGATTGGATGCATCGCAGATAGTGCGATAGATGAAAACGTTGAAACGATGAAAAATTTATGAAGATATATATATATATATATATATATATATATATATATATATATATATATATATATATATATATATATATATATATATATATATATATATATATATATATATATATATATATATATATATATATATATATATATATATATATATAACCGTAATAGTAAAAATTAATTAATAAATAATGTCAACCAGAGAATGGTAAAGTGCTCAACCCTGTGAAGGGAGCTGTAATATTGAAAAGGTTGCAACAAGTTCTTACAGCATAACTTTACAGAACTGTTTCGTAAGGGCCAATAATGTATAGGTCCTCACTCCTCAGAAGCCTGAAGTATATATATATATATATATATATATATATATATATATATATATATATATATATATATATATATATATATATATATATATATATATGGCCAGTGACAGCTTTGAAAGCCAGGACAGGAAGCTGAGGAGACACCCCTCGCGGGCTGTCTAATACGAGTATTGTTAATTTTCGTTTCCTCGCTGCTGGCAGGCGGTTCAGCTTTCTTGCCTTCTGTGTTTTCTTGCTCGTCCAGTGCAACGTTTCTGTATATATAAGTGGCACCTTACTTAGTTTCTGTGTAGTAATTCTCTATTCTTCTTTTATTTCCTTGCTTTTTATGTCTATTTGTGTAGAGAGTGTTGGAGTTTTCTTGTCATTTTTTGTTGTTTTCTTCAGAGAGGCACTGTTTTGCTGAAAATTTTAAAAAGATTCCTGAAACTGCAGTTACAAGTTTTCTTGTTTTTTCACTAATGGTTTTATATATATGTATATATATGTTTTCATATATTTCACCAGAAGACCGGAAGTTTGACCCCAGAAGAAGTGGCAATGAAGTGGGTTGAGTTATCAATAAAAATACAAAGCTCACAGTAAGGTTTATTACAGGGTCGGTTGACCCTTAGGGTAGTGTTGCGGAAAGTTGTAGCTCTGCTAATTATAGATCTTAAATTACAAGGTTGTTTACGCGCTATGGTAAGTTTAAGAGGAAAATTTCCTTGATATCAGGGTCGCTTTGGAGGATTCTCCAGGAAGACTTGATTTCCTGTAGGAGGGGGTCCAGGTGGGGATGATGGGTTAGGACCGGGGGAATGCACTCTAAAGTGTTCTTCTCTTTATACTGTAGAAGCCGCTCACGCTTGAGTGGTTCAAGACGTCGGAAAGTGGTATCTAAAAGTTTGAAAGGGTATCCTCTGCGTAAGAAATAGTGAAAAACATGATGAAACGTTCCCTCTTACTTTTTGGCACATTCTTCCTCTCTGCCTGATTAACTCTTATCACTTCAGGGAGGAAAAGAAGCCCACTACATGCACACTTGATTAAGTCAAGTTTCATATCTTGATTTATTGATTGACAGTAAAAGATATGTTTCAATACACAAAAAGTTACGTAACATTTGTGGTTGGCTAACAGGTCAGTCAGCATGTGTTTATTGCTTTTCACGCAGTGTGAACACAATGAAAGCATAGCTTATTTGAAGTCACAGATCATGTAACAAACTCAGATATTAGTTACACCCCATAGCGATTTTGATGTACTGGGGTGTCTATGTTGCTTTTTCGAAAAGCGACGTCACAGCATGAGGTTTGTGCTTTCTATGACAAAATAAAGTGGTTTAGTGGTTTTGCTAGAAATAAAATCTATTAAATTTGTTTTGGTTCAAGCACTGGAAAATGAAGAGATGACAGATGCAAAGATGGCATATTTAAAGTCAGCTTTATGTCTGACAAACCAAAATATATATAAGACAGGTAGGACAGTGAATTTAAATAGTCCGATTGTTCAAGGTGCATTCATGAGCTGAGACATAAAATTTTGAAACTTATTTATTTAATTCAAAATGGTAGGTTGCACAATAATTTATTTGTGATGTCATTGTTTTACTGTTCAAATTAAAGTCTTTGTATTTCATTGTTTCTCTGAAAGCTACTGCATTGTGTCAAAATGTGACCACATTCCTACAGCTTTGAGGTGACTTGACAATGCAAGTCCACTCGGTGCAATATTCTGTGGATGATAACAAGAACATTGAAGGTCGCATGATCACATTCAATATTAAAAGAATACAAAGCAGGTATTGTGAGCTGTATAACAAGAATGTCACAAATTGTTGTGTTATGGACTATTTGGATTTTCGAGGATAAAATTCAGCATTAAATATCACAGTGATGAAACAGGCTTTGGCAATGGGAATGTGTGAAAAAAAATCTTTTGCTACCTTTAAATTACGTATATTTAAATTTCTAGGCTGTAGATACACTTGAAGGAGATCTACCTATAGTTATGTTTATTACTGTGTATGTGTATGTATTCTGCATTTCATTAATTTAAGTGTGCAGTATGACAGGGGAATATGAATAAATGAGCAACAGATAGTGCCGTGTCTCCTTTCCCCAACACACGACTTACAGTGTGATTAGTAAAAAGAACTTTATTTCAAATCATTTGTCAAGGTCTACATTTTCATTCAATATTTTGCTTTCTTCAATTACTTTTTCAGCATCTGAAAAGCCAGTCATAGTCCTTTTATTCAATGCTGGGCCAATGGATATATCTTGGACATTAACAAGTTCTGGCGTTGGTGGTATAGTGGAGTGCTTCTTTCCATTCCAAGCGACTGGTGAAGTTGTCTGAAGAATGTTAGTCGATTAACCAGGGGCAACCCCTGGAGACAGACTTCCAGCACCGTGGTCAGCTTCTCTTAGTCAGGTACAGTATGAAAACATTTTCAGTTTTCATTGGCCCAAAAGGTGGTGCAAGCAGGGAGGAAAAGACCATGGCTCCCTTGATGTTGGTTGGCCCTCCCTCATTAGGGAAAACTCTAATTTTGCCAGGGAGCAGAGAAATTATGTTACTGCCACAACAGTTAGTTACCTAGGATATGTGCATATTTTCTACTTTCCCCTTCCATAAAAAACAATTTTTTCTTGGCAAAAGCCCGCGCCTTTTTCAACTTTTGTAAAGCTACACTATAAAACAAGTCATGGTTTTGGGGGATTTGATTTGCTGATTAACAGTATGGGTAGTTAATTAATTATACCACATGGAGGTAAGCAATGAAGGAGGTGAGCTGTTACCAACTAGGCAGGTGTAACAGGTAGTTATATTTATCGCCACAAATGAAGGGGGGGGGGGAGGTTGAATGCAGATGTCTTGAAATTGAAAACTTTCTTTCTTACATTTGAAAAATTAATACCTTTTCAAGTATAGGAAATTTGCCAACAAAGTTATCAGTGATAGTTAGGATTACCAGAAAGCCTCCTATAACTTTCATGGCAGCAGTTTTATCACCCCAAATTATACCCCTGTTCCCTTTTTGGAGAAAATTATGTAAACATATCCTATGAAGCACTGTGTTCTTTAGAGTTGCTAAAACATTTTCCAGTACTAAATGGGATGAAAATCATTTCTTATTTGGTAGAAAGGTTAGTTGTAATATTTTTATTTTTTTTTCACTACAGGTACCATACACCTGCATTGGCTAAAGAATAAGTCTTGTAATTCAGTACGAATCTTTTAATGGGATATTTATGTCATGGAGGGTGGCCAGGTAGAAGCCTTCCCTAATGAAAAGATCAATATCATTGCATATGTTCTTCCCTGAAAAGTCTTCCCGCTCTTCATTGGTTCCTATCCCCTTTTGTAACTAATGTGGCCATTGGACTGAAAAGGGATTCCCCAGGATTATTAAGTTCTGCCAATTGGCTGCATTTTTAAGGTGACCATTGTGGAATTTAATAAAATGAACAGAAAGAAAGAAGCAAAGGGACGCCTTTCAAAAATTTCTTTTAAAAATTTTAATGGAGGGTTTGGAGTGAAAATGACTTGTACATTCAGTCATTTTTGAATAAATTCATCCTTTTAAGTTTTTGAATGCTCTCTTTGTATGGATTAAATTTTACTTTAAAACTGTACAGTAGTACTCGTTGTTATGCGTGTTTGGTCAAACGGTAGAGGATCCGCCTCTCATGTGGAAGGTCGGGGTTCAATCCCAGGTCGATTTATACCAAACTGTTATAACATGGAATAGCCCTCACAGGGACTGCAGAGCCAATCTTGGAGTGGGGAATGATCATTAAAGTGACCCACTGTATTTGAGAAAATAAAAGTTTCAGTTCCAAATTTAAAGCAGCCAAAATGCATACTGCAGAAAAAAGTGCATCAGCCAAAGCCCCGATAGCCCCACACCTACCATTAAACAATCTAAAATCCTAGCATTCGGGTAGATCACAGCAAGATTTTACTTAATATTCACCCCACTCCCTCTGATGCTTAAACTTAGTGAAATTAATAAAATGTAACATCCATTATTAAAGCAATGGTGTGGTTATTAACTGTGCGCGCAAACTTGTAAAATTCCAACATTTTGCCGGATATTGAGATTTATTGTTGGCAGGTGCGTTCTGAGTGAGGACTGTTACTTATAATAGTGGTAGTACGCATGCCTGTGATAGGATACAACTTTTGGCTGTTTATTGGTTACCAACACTTGCTGTTTTGTAATGTTTGCTCTTTTTCATTATTTTTTTTAATAACATCTGTTCCTTCATATTTTTTCAAAGGTTACACAAGTGTACATCAAATGGCCGAATGCCTCTGTACCTACCCCTAAAATACAACTGGCTGGATTCAATCGAACAGAAATCAGACCAAAGGAAAAGTCACTTTTGCCTTTGCAATTGAAGCAAGAATGACGGCAGTATTCAAAAATGAGCTAGTGGTAGAACCAGGAACCAGTGATATTTTTGTTGGTGGACAACAACCAGGGCAAAAAAGGTCGTTGAATTCAAATATATTGCAGGGTAGTTTCATTATAAAAGGTGATACTGTACCTTTATCGAAATGTACCTAAATCATTCTAACCAGTGAGTATATAATTAGCAGCATTTTTATGCATTTCAGGTTTTTCGCAGCGTTAATCACTTATGGTGCCTGGAAAGGATTGAGAGCCTTTTCAGTTTAACCATATATTTTTGCAAAGTTTCTCAAAAGTTGAAAATTTGCCTAAAATAGTCAAGACACTATAAACATGATGGCCCAGAAGATTCATTTTCAAATCACAATTTCTGCCAAACACCACAAATTTCATGTAAATTTAATTAAAAGTTTATGAAAACTTGTAAGTCTAAGTTGCACAGATCTTTAAATCTCCTGGCGAAATTCCGGAAGTGTTGTAATTGGGATATGCTCAGGGACAATTCCTGACAATAGGGAAGAAAATTTGTATATATATTCATATATTTGGACGGTTCTTTGCAGTAAGCCAAGAAAGGGAATGTGTTCTGGCAGGTTTTGACAAATTTCCTTCCCACTACTTGCCCCAATTAAGCTAGCTATGGGAAGTTGTAAGGGTTTTTTTTTCTTAGGGAGGGGGGGGGGGGGTGAGGGGCTTTGTTAATTGCTGAAATATAAATTAAAATACTCATTTTACATGGAACAAATGGCAAAAGTCTATGAAGTAAGAGCTTTTGGTGAAGGAAGATTAAGTGAAAATTTAAAATGGAGGTACCATTTAGAATTTTAAAATGTGCAAATTGACAATCAGCTTTCTATCTTTTTCACCCTTAGATTTGTATGCAGCTTCTATTTCGATGATACTTAATGAAAGTTAAATGTAAAAGCACCTATTAATTGATGTATATTGAATGGAAGTGTATAAAATAATTTATTCTATGTAAAAAAGCAATCTTATGAGTTTTGACCTCGTGACTATCAAACTGGTTGAATTGTCCTTGTCTAACAGACTGGGGTCTATTTAGGTCCTGAGTCCCCGAGCCCCTCAATCTTTCAGGTTCCTGGGTTCAATGTTCCCAGCTTTCGATGTTCCCCATTTTTGTATATCTCCGATGGCGATGACTGCAAGATTCGTTATTGTCAAGGTTCAATCTTCCCAGGGTTCCAGATTACCAAAGTATTAGAAGAGATGGATTAAGGGTTAGGGTTAGGGGCGTCAGGGGCTTGGGTAAGAGTAGGTGGGAACACTACATTGCCCTGAATTATCTAAATGAATAGTGTGTGATTTGTGATTAAATTTAATTGTTTTGCACCTAATCTTTCACACGATATGGGTATTAACAATTATTTGTAACTTGAAAATAGATTAAAATAAATCTGAACGACTCAATTTTGATTTTCTAGCAAGCTTTCATCATAAGTTTTGGTTAGTAGTAAACAATACCCCTTATTTATTCAATCATGTAAAAGAACAAACGTTTAAGGCGTTTTACCAGGACTGACATGCTGTCTGTATACACGGTTGTTGAGGTATTGAGAGACTGCTATAGGTACATCAAGCTCATCATTAACTGGTCGCGAAATGGGACTTTGTGGGAGGAACGACAAGTTCCTTTCTTATGCTCATTGAAGTGTTCTGCTTAAAGGGGAAGTTTAAGCAAAGATTTGATTCTGATATGTGAAAGAAGAACCAAATCTACAAAGTGCAGTGAAATTTCCATTTCAATCAGACATGTATTTCTCGAGATATCAGTAATATGAAGTCTAGATTTGTGTTCCAAAATGAACTTGAGGGCAGCAGAAGTTATATCACTTTCTCACATTGACCAAGAATGCTTTGTTTCTCCTTTTTCACACTGCTGTGTTGACCTTGGAGGGTGTTAGGAAAAGAACCGCCTGTAAGGAATGCAAACTCTAAAAAGTGATCATGCCACTTGTATAATCACATTCTGACAATATGGGAATATTGAAAAGGAAATATCATGATTGAAAGTTTAAAGAAAACAAAAAACTGTCTATTAATGTTAGGGTATGATGTCATATGTGCTTGTTTTAAGTTCACCTTTAGTTGAATATGTGACAAATTTACCTGCTTATATCTTGAAAACAACGCATGCGATTACGATGCGAATTTCACAGAAATGCTCAGAATAAGTAACCACGAAACACATGGAGACTTGATGTGTCCTGAAACCCTTCTGTTAACACACCAGTCTTTTGTATTGTCCTGGTATTGATGTGTTTCTTTCTTTTTCTTTGAATATTTTTTATTTTTGTTCCTCAAGTTAAAATCGGAAAAGTCAAATTTAACAGATCTAATATTTTGGTGGACTACGGGAGGTCAAGTCTCAATATCGCGTCGGGTCTGCTCCCCCATTCCAATGATAACTTGGCCTATATTTTTACATAGCTGGGGACAGTGTTTTGACTCCCCAAATCACGTTTCACTCTGCACCAACCTAATGCTGGCGCTCCGCATAGACAGTCAGTCCTCTTACAGCTCTAATCCCCACCGTTGTCCAAATTCTGACTGTAAATGAAATTCATTCCGAGTGGGCTGGGGTTGTGGAAATGACCGAAAACATTCGTCCTTCTTTCGACGGTGGGTGACTTGTGCAAGTCTTGAGGACAGTTATAGTGCTGCACCAAATTGGACGAGTGCAGTATGTGTAGAATTACTTGTGCTCTTCTACAATAAATGGTAAAATCGGTCTTTTGTGTCCAACAGCATATTGGAGAAGCTTCCGGTTTACCGATATTTCAACAGTCCAACTCATGATCTAGAGACTGGAAGTACGGAACTGTGTAGACTTCCCAAGGCCTTTGAGCTAATACATGCGGAACACTAATGAGGTCATGACAAAACAAAATGAACGAGGAACCATCCATTTTCTCTCAAAACAAAACTTGTTCTTTAAAAACAGATTTTTATTCGGAAAAAAAATTTTCCTGAAAAAATTTCTTTTCTTTCTAAAAAAGAAAAACATTCTCTTTAAAACAAAAATGTTTTTATTTTCAATTAATTTGATCTCTGAAAAAGATTTTTTCTCAACAAACATGTTTCAACGAAACGCAAAAAATAAAAAAAAAAGGAGTCCGGGAATTTACGTGTGTATCTCATTCCATTGAAACAGTTTTTGTTTTCTAGCGTGATCCAAATACACTGTGTACAGAGCTCATGAAGGGACAGGCATAACATCTATTATAGGCCGTGTTGGATATGTATAGGTTATTATGGACTTTACCATATCATATAACTATGGGCTATGAATCAATCAAATTTACGGAAGTACGGCACTATTATGCAATGGGACAGGCTAGCCTAGAGAGACCGATTACAACAGAAGGAACGTATGACTGATTTTGGTAGTTTAAAAGTTAATATACTCATCCACTTTCACGCTCTTAGGTTTAGAGCGGCTGAACGGTACACCAGACTTTGGAACTGTAACTGTTCAAGAAAGGGTAGCTCTCAACTTAGTGAAATAAAACATCCTATTACATTTATTTACGTATTGTGCCAAAAAGGTGCATAGTGTGTTTTGGATCATACCAATGTTTACCACGCAATTCTCAGTATGGTGTAATAAATCCCACATAATGCAAACAATTTGTCGAATGTCGGTAAAACGTTTGAAGCCATATCGCTACCTGATCCAGCCAGTTAAGAAACATGGGTCTTATGCGGTCTTATGTGAAGCCAACCAGGTGCATATATGCGACCTATACGGGATTTCCATCTAACACCCACATCTAGTATCCAAGGGGAAAATGTGGGGCCCATATGGGTATCGATCCATACGAGCTGTGAGGCCAATATTTCACAAAGCAAACGCGTGGGTTATAAATATGGGGACATGGGGTATCTTATACTGTTATAGAGAATGTATAGATTTCCAAAGGTATCCAGGTAGGGCGTGTGGGGATTGTGATGGGATCTACCTCATGTAGTTCACATGTACTTTGACTAACTAGGGCACATGAATGTGACTTTCTGCAAGTGGAGGCTGTAAGTATACCAGTTGTTTTAAAAGCAAACAGTGTATTTTTTTCAGTTCAGTGCATGTTTGCTCAACATGGCATGTATTCATGCTTTGAGTGACCTTAAAATATCCGTGAAACATTCACTGTTAGCAAGCTAAGCATTATACACCCTACTTCAGATAAAAGTCTATTTATTGTTCCAAATGGCAGTCAATTAAACGATGCGATATTGCATGTGTTTAACTTGCTTATGAGGAGATCTTGGTAAACTTGTAAAATTCAATTGGTACATATTCCACATGATATATGAGTCTAGTGTGGTCTAATGTGACATTTATTGTCAGCGGAGTAAATACTTCTGTGTCTTTTATATTAAAACTTTATCAGTGAAGGCCAACATGTCACGTAATTTCTCATTCCTATAGTTACAGCTCTCAAACGATGCATCAAATGTCAGTGTTTGAAATTCCAAAATAAGCATAAATTGGATAAACATACCCCTGTTGAATTCATATGAACATGATGAAAAGCGTCTCTGGACAAGACTTGAAAGAAATACACCGTTATACAACTACGTTTCTGTCTGTTTGGTTTAATGGAAGGCAATATTTACTCTGACGACAATCCTTGCAGTACTCTACAGAAATTCTCAATTGGTACAACTTTTAGATCGATATATAGCAACTACACATGCAGAATATTATAGCCCACGCTACACAGCATGCACTGTACTGAGACTGATGAGAGCTTCCTGATTACACGTCGTGTCTTGTATGTTCACCCTTAAGAAATAATCTGAGATTGTGTCTGGGTGAATAAAGATGGATTTTAGACAGATGTAGGAAGGGTTAAAGGAAGAGAATTATAACTCACTGGGGTGTGAAGATTTACGATTATACTTCTTCGTTCATTGTATGAATAGCGTTGAGATTGGTTGTGATTGGCCCTAAAAAGGCTATTTTTCGGAAGGCGGGGGGGGGGGGAGGGGTCTTTCCCTGAACTATGATGACCAAACCCTTTTTCAAAATGAATAATGAACCCTTTTTATTATGAATACAGGCATATGTGAGCATATCAATGGAAGGCAAAAGATGCTTTGTCCGACAAATGGAATTCTGCCTGAAGGCGGCCTGAGCGGAGCGCCACCCATTAATTGGCACGGAGAGTACATAAAATTTGGAAAAAGTCGGCCCCCAGACAACAACAAATGGCATTTTCCAGGCTTAAATTCAGTAGAATCTAAGCAGTCCGGGACTTTTGAGCTTTCTTTGCAATAAAATGTTCGCTTCAAAATAACTTAGCAAACTGGAAAGGGATCAGAAAATTACTAGAAAGAATGCTTTTGCCCGAAAAATACAATTCTGCCGAAAGACTACCATACTATTATAAGTGGAGCGCCAACACTAGTTGGCACAGAACGTACAGAAAATTTATAAAAATCGCGACGTCTCAAATCGCCGGAAATGAAAGTTTTTAGTCCTATTGGAAGAATCATACGCGAGTCGGTGTTTTGAGCTTTCTTTTGCAGTATAAAATTCAAAAATGGAATTTAAGATTTCAGAAAGAATTAGCAAAGTACTGCAAAGTAACCAGAAACTTACCAGGAAAAAGAAAAAAAAAGAAAGAAAGAAAGAAAGAAAAAAAAAAAAAACTCAGGCACGTAGTCATTTTGTTTTGATTTCCCGGTATTGGGAAGGGACAAAGTGTCCCAACCGTCCTCATTCTTGACATTCTTGACCATGTCCTACGAAGACAGCTACAAAGGTTGCTGTCTCGACGAACAGCTTAAGCTTGTTCTTTATGCATATTCTGAAATTGTCGCTATTTTCGTGCTACCAATAAATACCAATTTCACCTGATGTACGAAAGATAAGGAAGTATGATGTGCAAGACTGGAATGTTCTGTTTAGTTATCTGTCCGACCAAAGCACTAACTACCACTATGTACCATCAGGTGGGCGCGGAGATTACAGACCGTTTTGGAAATGCATCCCTCAGAAAACCAAAAATGACGTTTTGGAGGCTTGTAAGTAGCAAGGAAGCATTACGACTTTTCTTTTGCAATAACGGAGAATTATCAGCAACTCGAGAAAAAATTTAATTTACCACTACCATTTGATGAAATGGACTTGTATGTTTTACGGAGGAACACTATACAACGAAACTGAAATCGTTCTATTTTCTTACTGTTTTGCGACTCTTATTTTAATATTCAAGATCTACATAATTGATGTTTATTGTCTATGTGACTGTCCGAACTCATGACTGTAAATGTGGGTTGAAATGAATTTTCAGGCATAAATGTGGGAAGAAGTCCTCACACTGTATCACTATGTAATTGTAAACAACCTACCCAATTTTCATTACCTTTGTTACAACCGAAAACGTAAAAATTAACCGGTAATAAAAACCACCGATAATGTAAACAGCTTTTTTTTTTAATAATTACCGATTATGAAAAAGTTAAAGATAATGAAACAACCGATAATTTAAAAAGAATACCGATAATGTAATAAATTCTTTGAAGCGTTAATGTAAAAACAAATTGACGATAATGTAAAAACTGTTCCAACGAGGGTTTCTAATTCCCTACCTATAGGTTTGTATGTGTGCTAGTTTATGTAGGTAGGCAGGTTAGTCGACAAGCGGAAAGGCGGGTTCGTGTGCACATGCGTTTGCTCGTATGTACCCTGTGTGAAAGTATTGGTGTATATTGACTGTGTTGTGTCTGTGTGTAGCCTCCGTCACGGAACTAGCCAGGACTTTTTGTAGGATTGGGGGGGGGGGGGGGAGTAGGGTGACCAACTACAGGACCTGATCGCCGTCCCGTAATAAAGGCTACACGCTGACACAACATAGTCAATTATACACTCTAAGAACATTTGGCAAAATTTACCAAATGTTGAGGAAACATAGCTCATGGAACTTTTTTTTGGCAAACTTCGTTAAATTTATTGGTCAAAATTTATTTAATAAAAATCCAAAATCTTGATGTTTCGCCCAACCTTCAGCAATTTTCTTCCCCAACAATGTAGCAATAATTGTGCTATGTTTGTCCAACTTTGTTTAGGGTGCATACACCAATAAATTTACAAAGGATACATGTGCACATACGCATGTACACACGCACCCACAGGCGAACCTATTTGCTTCCCCGCCGTGCCCGAATGCCGCCTGTCAGGATTCCTGGATACCTAACTCTCTTAATTTTTTTTCTTAGTTTTTTCTCTTAGTTTTTTGGTCCCTAATTTCAATCAGTTAAGACAGCTATAGGTAGGACCATACGGAACCCACGTTTAACAGTTTTTACAATACAGGTAATATTTTTTACATTATCGGTTTACATTATTGGTTAACTTTTTTACATTATCGGTTCAATTTTTTTTACATTATCGGTATTTTTTTTACATCATCGGTCGTTTTTACATTATCGGTTGTATCAATCTTTGCCTTAAATTGCTACTGTAGGGGCAGGCTAGGTGGCAAACTATCTGACCATTAGGGCACAGCCATTGGTTTTTTTCAAGACTACAGTATAAAGTGTGGCTGAGGAATTTTTTCCATAAGCTGCCCGAATGTTTAGAAACTCATTTGATTCTATTTTTTTATTCTCAATGGAATTTTTGCTTTGACTATAACGGCCTTTTGTTTTTCGGGGAAAAGTTTGAGAGAATTCAGATATTGGACATTTCGGGAATTGTGCTGAGCAAGATTTTAAAGGAAGCTAAGGAATTATTGTTACTTTTAAGTGATAGGCCTGCCAACTGTAATGCTATTTATTTTCACTCTTTTTGATTTTTCGTGTATTTGTTACCCTGACCAACACTTTTTTATCTTTCCAGTAAATAATGTTTGGAAGAGCTTGGATAATCCACCATTTCCAGCAATGTGTTGCTAAAGACTGGAGTAAGTTTACGAAGAATTCCTTATTGCGATACCCGTAGGGGTAGCGAATTTTAAAGAGGAAGTTAAGCAAAAGGGAACAAGTCTACACAGGGTGGTGAAACTTCTTATCCAATCGGGCATGTATTTCTTGAGATACCAGCAAATGAAGTTACTACATTTGTGTTCCAAAGTGAACTTCAGGGCATCAGAGGTCATCTCACTTCCTCACACTGACAAGGAATGATTTGTTTCGCTTTTAATTTGTGTTGACCTAGAAGTTAATAGTGCTGACCTCCTTGTGGTGAATACAAAGTTTGTTAAGTTCCCATGCTACAAATGCAATCACATTAGACATCAGATTTCAACGTAATTTATTTTCATCGAAGCGCTTAAAATGAGTACCCCTCTAACAAAAGAACACTTCAAATGAGCTGAAACCATACTTTTAAGTTTGTGATGTTGTTGGTTTTTCATGAAAATTTTACATCAAATCAAATGGTTTTTTTTCGGACATAACGGTCAAAGGTTTCGGGCACTCTTATGAGTTTTCTGAGTAATTAAACCCGGCATGCCATTTTTTAAAACCCAAGAGGCTGCCCGAATTTCTTTCAAATTCTTAACCCAGTTTTACATCTTGCGAAAACGGACGAAGGGGACAGTCTGCTTCTTGCACCTGACTCTTACACTTATGGTTGTAAGTATTGAATCTTCTGTTCGACTGTGAACAAAGAACCTTATCCTAAATTATGAATAGCGAAATTTAAAAAACAATGAACCTTTTTAATCATTAATTTTAATCAATAACGAACCTTACGAGCAATGAACCTTACTTTTTGTAGTCATAAATAACGAATCTCATGAATGAAAAATCTTATACATATCGGATTACACCATATTTTAGATAAAAACGTCTGTTAATATAGGATATAAGGCATAGGCGATGGGTGTGAACAATTAGGTTTATGCAGTTACTAGCCGGATCGCACTAATAGAGTTTAGTAAGGAACTAACATGTGCTAGCTCCAGTGAGCCAAGAAAGACAATATAACGAAGCCGTTTGTCCCCACGAATATATGTGAAATGATCCCAATGAACAAATCCGCTTTATTGTTTTACCCATGCCTCAATTCCACTATAGCAGCTCTTCGACTACTTTTTGTAATTCTGAGACACAGTTTTGTAAAAGAATAGGTCAAATATCCCTTATTGACGTCATAGTTACTCTCAACATTCCACAATTTCTTTTCTAGGTGACCGGTCCGATACACGTTCCGCCTGTTGGTAGGTTCTAAATTTCCATCTTATTACAACTAACTTTACTTTCATGATCCTAAACCACATTCGCTTCCCTTTCAAGATTTTGGAAGACCTTTCTTACATTTTTTGAATCAATATTCAGTGTGTTTTGGGAACCCCTGTCTGCCTGTTTCACGCTTATATCATGTAGGTTGTCCAGAGTGCTCATAATAAGTTGGCTATAATCGGATAGTCGATGGCAAAGAACCTAAATCTTTTGCAAAAGTTGTTAGAAACTATGTTCTAGGCCAAATTTGCCGCACATGTAAATGATCACGCCATGGTGTGCAGTTAGCTCTTCTGAGTGCAACATAGACAGATAGACACCCTTGTAGATCAAAGGCGGTGTGGGGTGTAACTGATATTTTGGTTTGTTATGATCTGTGCCCCAAGTGGTCTATGCTTTCATTGTGTTCACACTGGGTAAAAAGCAATCAACACATATACTGGCCTGATCTCCCAGATAACTCCAAAGTTACATAACGTTTGGCGCATTTTGGTATATCTGGTCCGGCAATCTAATCAGACATGAAACCTGATCATATAAAGTGTATATGTAGTGTGCTGCATTTCCTGCCTGCCTGAGGCGATGAGAGGTAATCAGGCAGAGAAGAACTATGTCTCAAAAAGAGTATAAGGAAAGTTTCATCATGGTCCTCGAGGTTTTCATTCATAAAAGTTACCGTACTTCTCGTAACCGACAGGACCGACTTTTGAACGAAAAAAAAATCCAAAAATCTGTCTAGTCGGTTATGAAGGTGAACTCCTATTTAAGAGGCCTAAAGATCTTTTTTATTCTTGTAATAGGTTGAGTAAGGATTCATTTTTTACATGTACCGTGGGTCATAAGACATCGTTTTGCTTCTCTAACTTTTACATAAATATGTTAAAATCCTGTTCACAAGTTCTTCTACAATCTTTACATCAGGGTGAACGTAGTCTTTGTAGGGTTGGGCCCTTGTGATATCAAACGCGTCGATAAACCCGACTCTCTTCTCATCCTGGAACAGAGTCCTCAGTGCTAGTTCGTGTTGCATTATATTTGATTCGCTAGAGACAATTGCTATCCAAACTGATGGATGGGATTTCGTATTGGCACCCTTAATAATTACTTTTGAATTTGGACAACGATCGAGAAACCTTTGGATGCCCGATTTTATAGCTTTTAATCTCTCAACGTAAAATTCCTTTCCAGTTGCAATGAAGTGAGCCCAAAGTGATAAAATTACGACTACTTCGGATTCGCTTTCAATAGAATCCAATTTGTCTACTGTAAACTGGATGAACTTGGTCCTTAACACTAAGCCAGTACCAGCCATTGGTAGACCGTGAAAATGATAATATATCGATGTATTGTACTTGTCACTGCGAAGTGTATGGGGTCCCTGACCGGCAGTCACACCCTCTGGATCCGGAAGTAAGCGGAAAAATGTTTTTAACTTCCCCGATTTGAAGAAGTTATAAATCTGACGAATCGTAGAATCGCCGATGATAATGATCATTCTATTTTTGACACATGACATCGTCTCAGTCGGTGAAAATTTGTGCACTTTGCAGTTGTTTTGATACCAAGCTCCGTTGAAGAAATGACCGGCAGCTGAAATGGTAGTCGGTGTAGGATCATCTATGGAACAAAAAGGCCGAGCTGAGTCAGCAAAGCTGATACTTGGAGTTGTTTGGTTCGTGACGTAAGCGGTGCAATTATTTTTTACTTCCACCATATGCGATCTTCAAAGAAAAAAATGTTAAAATGTAATTAAAAGGCAATGTTTGGTTAATCTACTTTTGGAAGGTTTGGTTGACATTTGTTATAGTTGCGCGTTTACTTGTAGATATTCTTGGAAAACTTTCTTTGGATGAAATTATACCCACGATGCACGGATGGTCTACTCCAGAGAAGACGAGAGGATGCCGCTACACTCACACAGAAGTTTAAAGGTCTAACCCCTCACCCCAAACAACAATGTTTGTAGTACTGCATGAGCGCAAAAAATTCAATCGGCTCAGTTATCTGATTGACAGCGAGTTTAAAACACGCTTTGTACTGTGAATGTATAATGATGATACATTTAGGATATTGTATAGTCACCCTAGCGCAATAAACTGAGATTTTGACAGGATGAGGATGAGATGTGGGTAAGGGCTTAAGTAAGTAGGTTAAGAGAATTGAAACTGTTTGGGGTGAGAAAATTGAGCATTTGAAGGGAAAGAGCAGTAGTCTCAGACTTATTTCAAAGCAATTTTAATCTCACAAGTTTCGTCCTTTTTACTGTTTTCAGGATATTGCATATTCAGGATAACTCAAGCTTGTAAACTTAAAAATTGCGTGTGAAAAATATTGTCACATGATTCAAGAGCTAGTCATGAATAATATTAGTTTACCAGGATAATCTAAGTTAGGGCGACTGCGTTTTACCTTAAGTGTAATTAAATAAATCACAAAATAATTCTAAAATTTACCTTACTTTGCGTAATTTCTGAAGAAAAGGGATATATCCTAGTCCTTTTGTAACTACTTACGTATAACTTTATTGTACAAAATACCTCTGTGCACCTCTCACCGAAATTTTGTGTAATATCTGTTGAAAAAGTTGTAGGCTGGAGTTCTTCTTGTACTTAATATATGAAAGGCATTTCTATGTTTGTTTCGTTTCAAGAAGCAAGCTTATTTAAAAATGTCAAAATACTAACCCGCATAAATAAGACCGGCAGCCCAGTGACTTGGGGGTAGATGAACTAGGTACCAATAACGATTGTGTATCACCATGGAGCGAGTCACCTGGAATGTTCAGATATGTGAGTCTGTCGTGCAACATCCGTTGCTAGTATATCTGGCGGCCATTTTTCAAAATAGCAGCCATGTTTTAGTAGGCATAACTATGTTTGATAATAAAACTTTGATACAACCTTCTACCAAAACTTGTAAGGTGTCATATGAAAGAAAATTAAATTTCCTATCCAATGGTACCATATTTGATGGATATTGTGCTGAATTAAGTTACACTTTGGGCAAAAAGTGTAATTTTTAGCCAATTTTTCCCGAAATTTAAATTACATTTATTTATGTATTTCTTCATATTTTTTACAAATCTCAAGATAATACGTTGAAACTTTCCTAAAAATTTTTCTTATAAATAGGTACTATTGAAATAACAAGGGTATTGCTTTTTAAAAACGAAAGTTACAGTCTTCCAAAGTTAACAATTTGAAATTTCAGGAAATAGAATTTTGTACCTAAAATAGTATCTCCCCCTGTTCTCATTTCGCATCATCTCAAACTGTACAACTGATTGGGCCCAAATACAACCAATATTGTACACTTTGGATTTTAAATATAACATTCAGGACTGTGATTACAAGATACATGCTTGTGTCGATTTTCAGACATGTTGTATCAAATCCAAGATGGCCGCCATCGGTCAATGCACTTTTGGCCCATTTTCCTTGAATTCCAGCATTTAATACTCATTTTCGATTAGAACAACGGCGATATTTGGTCAAAAGGCACCAGAAGATACAACCGAGGACAAGAGCACTGCTTCTTGCACACATAGCTTGTAAACCAAGATGGCGGCTGGGGGTCAATGTACTATTTTCGCCTTATATCTATCTTTGATTCAGAATTTTCGATCAAGAAAGAAATGACCACTTGTTTGCTTGTGCAATGAGGTGCAACCTTTAGCAGTCCTAAATGTTGTTAAGTACATTTTGTATCTGTTCTAAGGTGGTACGTAACGGTCAATTGATTAAGGCACTCCCATCACTCCACCACCCCCACTAACGTAGCCAGCGGGAGGGGGGGGGCAAGGGGGAAAAGTGCCCCCCCCCCCCACAGAACAACAACAGGCGATGTTGAAAAAATAAAGGAGAGCCAAAAAAATAAATAAAAAAAGAAAAACGGCAAGAGAAGTAAGGGAATCGGGGGCCCTTTTTTTTTTTTTTTTACAGTTTTTAGGGGGGGGGGGGAGCTCTTAGTCGGCGACTAGTCTCCCCGATGGTTAACCTGTCTTTTGCTCTCAAGTGACAATTTCCCTAATACGAACCGCAAACTTCGGCGCGCTACGCGCGCTGTAGATTCACTCCAGTTTCTTCAATACTTCCATTCCACGCATCTAGAGAGCGTAAGTCTTGTCAACCCTACCAAGTAACAGGTAGGCAGAGTGCACAGGTTATTAGAGGTCGTAAATTTCTTCCCATATCACAAAGCCTAGTTACTGTTCTCTTGTGTGTCTCATGCGATAGGTCAGTTGGTGAGCCACTCAATGAGGATAATTTGGCTATTTTATCGGATATTCCAGGTGGTTTTGACACAATGTATGTTATCCCCGTTACGGTCTACAACCCCTAAAGTTTCTATTTTTTTCTTTGTTCTTAATGATTACAAAGGCTATGTAGGCAGCGGGCCGTACACGAAAAAGTGCTTTCGTTTTTAACTTTCGTGACGCACATCTGAGGGTCGGCATAAAAATTACCCACGAAGGTCAATTTTAACCTTTTGAACATAATATCAATTACCACAAGCGAACGAGTTGGCCTACGAAGAGAAATTTGAGGTTAAATTGTTGGCTTTTTTGGCCAACATTCATTGTAGATACTAGTTCCACGAATTTTCCGACACGTACAAAATCTGTACATGCCGGGTATAGTGCACAGTGCAGTGGTCGGTGAAATTGATAGTGTAACGATAATTATGTATGCGCCCTCTATATATTTATATCACCTTTAATGTTTATGTTTTATCTTTGTTATGTCAGGAATCACCGGGTGACAGGCTGTATTGTAGTACTTGACCTCTAGCTGACCCGATCACGCAGCGCGCTACTGTTAATTCCCCTGGCGCGAGGTATTAGCCAATCACGAAAACACAGATTTCTTCACCCGTTGATTCCTACGTGCATTGCTTTTAACAACGTGGAAGGTTCTGGGGAGAACGCCATTGAATTCTCGTTGTGTTGACACGTGCGATAGAGTCGAAAAGAGAGAGAACAGCCCAGCAACAATTAACTATTGTAAGTTGTCCAAGTAGGGATGTAAAATGGCGTATTTAAGTTTAATTAATTGATAGCAGGTAATCTAGATGCTACTGGATAATCTGTTGTATTTTAAGACAATCTCTTGTTCATGTGATTACCTTCACAGGGAGAGAAAGATAACGACACATTTTGCTTGATAAGGCTAACGTAATGGTTAGGCCGTTAGGCTCCTAGGCCTCGTTAGGATGCTTAGTCTGTGAATAGTCCTTACGTTACAGTTGGAATAGGCGAATAGGTTAGGTCCTGTATTTTTAGGCAACAATCCTTGAAGACAAGCATTAGTTAATGAGTCTACTGTTACTTAAAATTCTGAATTATCTCTAACAGAAGGTTTTAGAGTGCGTTTGAATCAGGGTACGGAATTATTTTACGGGAGTTTAGGTTGATACACGCGGCCCCCCTTGGTTCTTGGTTCTTATACTAATTAACATGTATTAAGTGCAGTGTGTAGACATTACAAGGACTGACTTTCAAGCCTAGGGAATGTTTAGGAGTTGTTAGACAGACGTCGTTTCTTAAGGCTCCTTGTACACGAATATTGACCTTCATTCTCGCTATCTTGTGTGTGTTATTTGGATTAAGCTACTCAATTTGGTAAAATAGCTTTTGGTTCATGTCCAGTTATGTAGGTTACTCTTAGAATTTATTTTCTCACGAGAGAGTTTGCTCACGAGTAGGTTCACATACAGGTATAGGCCCGTGAAGAAGACTGCTCAGGAAAGGTTACTCACGAGTCAACTGCTCGGAAGACGGCTGCTCGCGGGAGGTTGCTCACGAGGAAATTACTCAGAAGATTGTTGCTCGCGGAGAGGCTGCTCATGAGTCGACTTCGAGGGAAGAACCTGCTCACGAGAAACTACCCACAGGGCGATTACTCGGCGAAAATACCTGCTCGCGTGCTGCCTGCTCAAAGGAAGTCCCTGCTCATCTGGATCCGTTCCCGAGTCACCAACTCACGAGGACACCTTTCTAGGGGAACCTGCTCACAGGAGGTCGGCTGAAGAGAAGCTGTTCGGCTGTTGGCGAGGAACTTGCTCGTGTGGGGTCCTACCTACTTTCTCTCAGGGGCCTACTCGTGAGAAATCTTTCCGTGCACATATAATTTGAGACAGGTGGAATAATTACAGTATCTAATTTGTTTTACTTGCTCATATTGTAAACTGTATACTTTTAAGCAGTAGTAGGGTGGTCCGTTGTATATGCAATACGCACGTACGTATACTTAGGCCAATAAGAGAACCATATAGAGGTTAGAGAAGCAAAGTAAGAAATTGTTGCAAATCAGTGCTGTTCTTCGACTCACTAATCAATCCGAATCAGATGTAATTAATTTGATCAATAAAGTGATTATTAAACAGAAAAAAATCTCTCTTCATCTTTGTGGTCAACTGTGCTGACTAATTTATCTAAGAGCGGACGAGCGCGCGGCGCTACACGTGGTGGCAGCGGTGGGATAGTTTCCAGTACCAGTGTCCGAAGTATACTGCACAGTTTCCGGCCTGTCCATGATGTCAAGAGATTATCCTGGAAGACACTCTCCTGAATCACAAGAACTGGACGATGGGGAGCGGAGAGCGTCACAGCTAGAACAAACACCTTTATTGGCGGACCTGTTGCGAGACGATAACCGAGAGAGAGATATGTTTCCAAACGACTATGAAGCTCTCGAGTCTGCAGATTCCGAAGCCTCATGGAGAACAATTGACAGGGTTGAGCAACACAAACCAAGTGACCCACACCAGGCGTTTACTGACCCCACTCCAGAGAGATCTTGGGAGTTTGACAGGGGTAATGTTAACCCATTTGTTAACACTAGACAAGAATTTGGCTTTCAGAGCAACCACACTGGAAGGTTTAACCCACCGTCTGGTCCTGATCCGATACACAATGGGAACTGGACGAGATATGGTCCAGAAAGAAATAGTCTACCTACAGACAATAACAACAGAAGTTTGACAGCACCAACTAACCCTTTTAGTCCCACCGGAGAGAACTGGCGAACAGAGAGGAATGCACCATTGCCAGTTGAACAACGTGATAGAACAGGAATTCAACAGAGACCAAGTATCCTTCCCCCTCCTTTCGATGGCTTATCAAACTGGGATGACTACTTGGTTCAATTTGAACTTATTTCAGAACTAAACAGCTGGTCAGAGGAGCAGAACGCTCTTTACTTAGCAGCCAGTTTGAAGGGACAGGCAAGAGCCATTCTGAATGATCTTGATTACAGACGCCGAAGAGATTACAGGGAGTTAACGGCTGCCTTAAGCCACCGTTTTAGCCCCGCCCACCAAACGCAACTGTTCCGGGCTATGCTGAAGAACAGAGTACGGCAACCAAAGGAAAGTTTGGCAGAACTCGCCCAGGACATCAAGCGTCTCACCCTACATGCTTATCCTGAGGCCCCCTACGAGATGGTCGAGACACTGGCCAAAGATCATTTCATCGATGCACTACAGGATACCGATATTAAATGGAGAGTGTACCAATCTAGACCAACCAGTCTCTCAGATGCGGTTGTGGTAGCAGTGGAACTAGAGGCTTTCCACCTCGCCGAGACTAAGAAAGGATACATTCGAAGACCTATGGTCCGAGCAATAACCCAGGAAGATACAGCCTCAGGAAGAGCAGAAGATCCATTACAGAAACTGGTAGAGGTGTTGAGCAAGAGCTTCGAGAGCTGTATAGATAACCTAGAAGCTAAATTGACACGTGATAACACTAACCATTCACCAATCCCAAGTAAGATGTCTACAGGAAGTGGACAGGGAAACAAATCAAGTTCAAAACCCGGCTGGCAGAATGACAAACGACCACCGCCTAAGTGTTGGAACTGCGGTAAAGTTGGACACCTTAAGAGGAACTGCACAGAGGAACGGAAGGAGGACAATCAGAAACTTGACCAAGACAATCCGGAAAACTATCAGGAGTCGGACTTGCAGGCCAAAGCCCGACTGCAGTAGAAGACGAGAAAAGGCCTGTACAGTTGAGTGTCCGAGGAGGAAGCAGGGGTACTGACTCAGGAATCCGCGTGAAAGGTTATGTCAATGGCACGTTAGTCAGCTTCTTAGTTGACACCGGGGCGGACGTAACCATCGTCAGTCCTAGGGTTTACAGATCCATCCCAGAAATCACCAGACCAGAACTGAGGCCAACAACTCTGACTTTGAAGCTTGCCGATGGTAGTCCGTTTCCATTTATGGGTCGAGGAATGTTTGAAATTCGTGTAGGAGACAAGACTGTGGAACATGAAATATGGGTTGCTGATGTTGTAGGAGACGCGATATTGGGACTTGAGTTCTTACGAAGTCACCGATGTTCCTTAGATGTTTTAAGGGGAACTTTATCTTGGGACGAGGCGGTAGAATTGGAGCAAGAACATGGCGAGGAATTGTCGTCTGTGAGCCGTCAGGGAAGCCATGCAGGCTTGTACTCTGTGACACGGTAGTGGTTGCCCCAGGAGCCGAGTCAATGATAAAGGGAAAAGCTCTCTGGAAAATTTCAAGGAAGGGAAATGCTCTTGTGGAGCCAGCGGAGAAATTCGTGAGTAAACATGGATTGTTTGTTGCGAAATTGCTGGTTGATCCTGGACAGAATTTATGCCCTTGAGAGTTTTGAACCCAAGTCATGAACCTGTAACAGTCTACCAAGGTACAGTCGTTGGCATACTGGAGGAGGTTACTGGAGTAGTTGATGACGAGGAGAGTGCCAACTGTAATCCGATAATGTCAGTAAGAGCAGTTGAACGAAAGGAAAATGGAAAAGTTCCAGATCATTTGGCGGGACTGGCGGAATCATGTGACCAAAGACTGGACAAACATCAGCAAAGACAGCTGAAGGAACTTCTGGTCCAGTATGAGGACGTGTTTTCTCGGTCTCGAATGACCTTGGGAGGACGACGGTTGTTCAGCATACCATCGACACCGGAACGACAAAACCCATCAAACAACCAGCTAGACGAGTGCCAGTTCACCAAAGACAAGTAGTGACTGACCTACTGAAAGAAATGCTTGAAGCTGGCGTGGTCGAACCATCCTCGAGTGCATGGTCCTCTCCAGTAGTTCTGGTTAAGAAGAAAAATGGCCAGATGAGATTTTGTGTAGACTACAGAAAAGTAAACGCTGCAACAATTAAAGACTCTTATCCAATCCCTCGCATTACAGAATCACTGGATGCACTCAATGGGTCTCGCTGGTTCAGTACTCTCGACCTGGCCAGCGGGTATTGGCAAGTTGGAATGGCAGAAAAAGACAAAGAAAAGACAGCCTTTGCTACCAGTGACGGGTTATTCCAGTTCTGCACCATGCCTTTTGGTCTGTGTAACGCTCCGGCAACCTTTGAGAGACTCATGGACCGCGTGTTATCTGGCTTACACTGGCAGACGTGCCTAGTCTACCTTGACGATGTAATAGTATATGGACCGACCTTTGAGAAGTGCCTTAATCGGTTGAAAGTGGTATTTGGTAGACTTAGGGAAGCAAACCTCAAGCTGAGTCCAGAAAAGTGTCATCTTTTCAAGTCAAGCGTGACTTACCTAGGACACGTGGTTTCCGAGGCTGGAATATCAACAGATCCAGAGAAATTGATTGCCGTTCGAGGTTGGACGAGACCGACCGAACTGACCCACGTAAGAAGTTTTCTTGGACTGTGTGGATATTACCGTAGATTCGTTAAAGGTTTTGCGGAGATCGCAGCCCCACTCTTCAGGTTAACTGAAAAAACACAGAAGTTTGATTGGAACATGGATTGTGAAAAAGCCTTCCAAAAGTTGAAAGAGGTTCTGACATCGTCGCCGATTCTCGCTTATCCAGACCCAAAGAAAATGTTCATCCTAGATACTGATGCCAGCAACTTTGGAGTTGGGGCCGTTTTGTCACAGGTGCAAGACGGGGAGGAGAGAGTTATTAGTTATTTCAGCAAAACTATGACGAAGCAGGAAAGACGATACTGCATTACCAGGAAAGAGCTCTTAGCAGTAGTCAAAGCGGTAAAAAGCAGTTTCATCACCTATCTCTACGGGGCACGCTTCCTGATAAGGACTGACCACGCAGCCCTCCGTTGGTTAATGACATTCAAAAACCCAGAAGGTCAGATTGCTCGCTGGTTGGAACTACTTAGTACCTACCAATTTGACATACAGCATCGACCAGAAAACTGCATTCTAACGCAGACGGCCTCTCTAGAAGACCATGTGGAGATGACTGTGACCACTGCCTTCGCCAAGAATTGTCGGAAAAGGAACGAGCAGTCAACGAGGTTCCAACCATTAGACATAAATATGGGCAGAAGAGGAAGGAAAAGAACCTGAGAGGTAGCAACCGACGACGAGATGCCTCAAGAAGTGGTGGTGACAACGATTACTGAAGCAGTTTCTGATGAGAGTGGTTTACCTTGGCTACAAGACTGGTCTAAGCAAGATATCAGGGCAGAACAAATGAAGGACACAGAGACAAGAAAGATGATTGAATGGAAAGAAACTAAAGAAACAAGACCAAGTAGTGATTCACTTTCCTCTGAAGGAAAAGAGTTAAAGAATTATTGGGCGCAATGGGACAGATTTGAGATGAAAAAGGGAGTCCTGTACCGAAGATGGGAGAGTCATGACGGAAGCAAGGTGACGTACCAACTTGTAACACCTAGGGGAATGAGGGGGCAGGTAATACAACATCTGCATGACAAACCAACTGCTGGACATATGGGAGTGAAACGGACCTTAGAAAGAATTCAAAGGAGATTTTATTGGCACGGATGGAGGCGGCAGGTAGAATTATGGGTCAAGGCTTGCGGGCCGTGCCAAGAACGGAAAAAGCCCAAGACAAAGGCCAAAGCCAAGATGCAAGTCGAACATGTTGGAGCTCCCTTAGAACGGGTAGCCATTGATATATTAGGACCATTACCAACCACTGACAGGGGAAACAGATATATCATGATTGTTGGCGACTACTTTACTAAGTGGGCAGAGGCCTACCCTATCCCAAATCAAGAAGCTGAGACAATTGCCACGGTGTTGGTAGAGGAGTTTATTTCAAGGTTTGGCATTCCAAATCGTATCCATACGGATCAAGGACGGAACTTCGAGTCAAGAGTTTTCTCAGAAGTCTGTCAACTTTTACAGATTGAGAAAACCAGAACAACGGCATATCACCCCCAGAGCGACGGTATGATCGAGAGACTAAATAGAACTCTGGAAGACATGCTGTCCAAAGTCATCCAGGCGAACCAGAGAGACTGGGACAAGTGTTTGCAACTTGTAATGATGGCGTATCGATCTTCCCGACATGAGACGACAGGTTGCTCCCCTAATGAAATGATGTTTGGAACGGACCTGAAACTCCCAATTGACTTGCTTATTGACACTGACGTATCTTTGGAAGAGAATGGGAAATCGGAACAAGACACCCATATGGTGGTGCAACTCCAGGACAGATTGAGACAAATTCACGAGCTTGCCCGAAACAGCATGGACCTGGCAGGAAACCGACAGAAACGGAACTACGATCGAACGGTCAGTCAGCAGAGCCTTAAAATTGGAGATGAGGTTCTCTTGTATAACCCAGCGAAGAAGAAAGGGCTCAGTCCAAAACTCATGAGGTTCTGGGACGGACCATGGGTGATTTTGGATAGACTTAGTGACGTAACATTCCGTATCAGAAGAAAGAATACTGGAAAGAGGAGAGTTGTCCACCATAACAGATTAAAGTTACTAGAGTGTCAATTCCGCCAGGCCAAGGAGACGGGTAATAAGCCGGACAAACCAGTTGGCCAGGTAGACGAAAGTGATACCGGAGATGAACATTTTCCAAAGGAACAGAATAACCGCACGGATGAGGACCTCAGTGACCAGGACATTTCAACCCGTAGAACCAGGAGACGTCCTCAGTGGCACCATGACTATATCTTTTAACTAGTGTTGTTTATAACACAGAAAAGAGCAACGTGCTTATCAGTTTGTTTCTTTTGTTAACTTACAGATTATCCGTCTGATTCAAGTACCATGGACTTCACTGATGTTCTTGACGAGAAGGAGTTGGAAAGATCGAAAGAATACCGATGCAGAGTGTGTAAGGAGAGGATGAAGTCCTTGACTAAGTTGAGAGATCATCTCAGGTGTAAACACAAAGCTGAACGCTTTGCCTGTCAGATGTGTACGTACAGCTCGGACAGAAAGGGGAACTTAATCCGCCACATCGAAACCACACATCAGAAGAAAGGGTCTTCCAAAGACAAAGCTGTCGCTTGTACGAGTGGTGGATCTTCGAGTAAAGACAGAACACCTGGCAGAGAGGAACCACGTGACAAGACGAAGACAACCCCGAAAGTCGAAAGGAAAGTGCTTCCCCAATACGCGCCAGTCCTGTCGGAATTACTTTCCCAAAGTCCCAGCGAACGCAGGCTGAAGATGAGTGCGGAAGTGACCTCTCCACAAAGCCCAGAAAAGAGGGAGATTCCCAGACAGTCACCGAAGGAGATCCGCAACGAGTTAGGACACCAGGGAGGGTTACCAGACCCCAGAATGTTCCAGAGACACACCTTGGATGACGGGATGACGGAGATAGGACAGACCATGGAGGAGGCAAGACGACAGGCTAGCAAGCTGCCAACTGGAGACACTTCGTGCGAATGGAAACTGGTGAGGATGACAGAAAGAAAGAGGTACGTGGTAACCACAGAGACAGCGATTAAAGACGGGTTCTACTACAGAAGAGTGCGGGAAGAGCACTTGGAATAAACATCAGACACACTAATGCGTGGAAGCATTACGGTTTTGAGAGGGGGGTAGTGTAACGATAATTATGTATGCGCCCTCTATATATTTATATCACCTTTAATGTTTATGTTTTATCTTTGTTATGTCAGGAATCACCGGGTGACAGGCTGTATTGTAGTACTTGACCTCTAGCTGACCCGATCACGCAGCGCGCTACTGTTAATTCCCCTGGCGCGAGGTATTAGCCAATCACGAAAACACAGATTTCTTCACCCGTTGATTCCTACGTGCATTGCTTTTAACAACGTGGAAGGTTCTGGGGAGAACGCCATTGAATTCTCGTTGTGTTGACACGTGCGATAGAGTCGAAAAGAGAGAGAACAGCCCAGCAACAATTAACTATTGTAAGTTGTCCAAGTAGGGATGTAAAATGGCGTATTTAAGTTTAATTAATTGATAGCAGGTAATCTAGATGCTACTGGATAATCTGTTGTATTTTAAGACAATCTCTTGTTCATGTGATTACCTTCACAGGGAGAGAAAGATAACGACACATTTTGCTTGATAAGGCTAACGTAATGGTTAGGCCGTTAGGCTCCTAGGCCTCGTTAGGATGCTTAGTCTGTGAATAGTCCTTACGTTACAGTTGGAATAGGCGAATAGGTTAGGTCCTGTATTTTTAGGCAACAATCCTTGAAGACAAGCATTAGTTAATGAGTCTACTGTTACTTAAAATTCTGAATTATCTCTAACAGAAGGTTTTAGAGTGCGTTTGAATCAGGGTACGGAATTATTTTACGGGAGTTTAGGTTGATACACGCGGCCCCCCTTGGTTCTTGGTTCTTATACTAATTAACATGTATTAAGTGCAGTGTGTAGACATTACAAGGACTGACTTTCAAGCCTAGGGAATGTTTAGGAGTTGTTAGACAGACGTCGTTTCTTAAGGCTCCTTGTACACGAATATTGACCTTCATTCTCGCTATCTTGTGTGTGTTATTTGGATTAAGCTACTCAATTTGGTAAAATAGCTTTTGGTTCATGTCCAGTTATGTAGGTTACTCTTAGAATTTATTTTCTCACGAGAGAGTTTGCTCACGAGTAGGTTCACATACAGGTATAGGCCCGTGAAGAAGACTGCTCAGGAAAGGTTACTCACGAGTCAACTGCTCGGAAGACGGCTGCTCGCGGGAGGTTGCTCACGAGGAAATTACTCAGAAGATTGTTGCTCGCGGAGAGGCTGCTCATGAGTCGACTTCGAGGAAGAACCTGCTCACGAGAAACTACCCACAGGGCGATTACTCGGCGAAAATACCTGCTCGCGTGCTGCCTGCTCAAGGGAAGTCCCTGCTCATCTGGATCCGTTCCCGAGTCACCAACTCACGAGGACACCTTTCTAGGGAACCTGCTCACAGGAGGTCGGCTGAAGAGAAGCTGTTCGGCTGTTGGCGAGGAACTTGCTCGTGTGGGGTCCTACCTACTTTCTCTCAGGGGCCTACTCGTGAGAAATCTTTCCGTGCACATATAATTTGAGACAGGTGGAATAATTACAGTATCTAATTTGTTTTACTTGCTCATATTGTAAACTGTATACTTTTAAGCAGTAGTAGGGTGGTCCGTTGTATATGCAATACGCACGTACGTATACTTAGGCCAATAAGAGAACCATATAGAGGTTAGAGAAGCAAAGTAAGAAATTGTTGCAAATCAGTGCTGTTCTTCGACTCACTAATCAATCCGAATCAGATGTAATTAATTTGATCAATAAAGTGATTATTAAACAGAAGAAAATCTCTCTTCATCTTTGTGGTCAACTGTGCTGACTAATTTATCTAAGAGCGGACGAGCGCGCGGCGCTACAATAGGGATAAACTTTTATGTCAATTAATTGACGGGAGGGAGGAAGCAAGGGAGTAGGACGACTTTCCCCTCATTTGAGGAAAGGTTGAATAAATCAGGAACAGGAACGAGAGATGATAGCGAAGGGATAGCGAAAAAGGAAAATGAAATAGGACAAAACAAGAATAAGAATTTGGAATAGAAAAGAGGAAGAAAATAAACACACATGACATGAAAAACCAAGAAACAGAGAGAAGAGATGCGTTCAGTAAGGAGACCAATAGATGATTCACATGATATTGTTTAGCCAAGTGTGGTTTGCAGTTGAGTTATGAGAGAGTAAATAACCGACGACATGGCCGTCAAGTGGTTTAAGCATCCGACTTCAGGCGCGGATTAAGGGGTGGGGGCTTACGGCCCCAGCCCTCCCTTTTTCGCCACATCAACAATAAAACATATGAAAAATTAGCAGTGCAGCTCCCTCTCACCCCTTTTTTCTCTTGGGTCAGCCTCCCTTTTTTGAATGTGCGGATCCGCACCTGGATTAGCTTGCAGTTGGGAGGTCGGAAGTTCGAGTACTATTGGCCGGGTCATACTGAAGACTGTAAAAAACACCTACTGCCATTGTACCTGGTGCTCAGCATAAGGCAATTGAGTAGGAAAAACAAGCCAGTTAGTTACAAGTGGAAAAGCTAGTCCCTGGCGGCTTGACATAAACCAATTGGTTAGAAACTGGCCATATGGGTCGTCACGTAAAACTCCGTCCATCTTACTAACTTGAGAGGATAGGCCCAAATGGACAGGCTTTACGGCCAAGCAGAACTTAATTCCCATTGAGATCTTTTGTCCAAATCAACAAAAGGTTTCAACGGTTTCCAAATGGTAAAGGGTTTTCAAAAGGGTTTGGTTTATGAAAAGGGTAATTTTGTAATTCCCTTTGAGTTTTGACCAATTTCCATCATCTACCAAAGGGACTGCCCAAATGCATAGGGTATTTACAGAAGGTATCACTTGAAACCCTTTGGGTTCAAAGGGTCTAACCCAAAAGGGTTCCAAATGGAATTTTCAGCTGGGCTGCCAAAAAACTTTGACTATACCTAAAGCTGTAAAGTATAACCTTTTCTGGTGAGCACGCCTGCATGATTTGAACCAGCGTCGAATCTCCATGAAGCCTTGGTCGTTCACTCCAAGTATAAGTTCAAACTATATGATCTATCGTCAAAGAACCAATCTCAAATTTCCTGCGAGAAACTTATCATCATGTAGTAGAACTGATCGCCAGCATCTCTACCAGGAAAATAGGCAACCGGATCGTGGGCTAAAGTTTACAAAATGTGAAAATCCGACCGGGGTGAGAGCTGTATGAACATATTATCTTCTGTCAGGTGGAGAGGGGCACAAGATTCCTAGAGATATAATCACAACAACCAGTGGCTCGACCCTGCCACATATGCTTGATATTTTGCATGTATTTTATAGGTAACCATTCCATTTGGAACACTTTGAGCACAATTGTTTTGAAATGGTAGGCCTACCTTTCGAAAAGTAAAAAGAAAAAGACTTTTTTAAGCATAGGGGTAGGAAGCGGGGGCTGGGGAAGAAAGCCTCCCCGGTCCTCAGTGAAAAATGAGGGGCGGAAGCAAGATTCCGCTCCCCCACTTCCCGTGTCAGAAACCCCTTCAAAATCTCAAAAAACAGCGAAATTTCCGGCGCGCTTTGCTCGCCGCATTATGCAGCATAAGTACACTAGTTCTCCCTAATAGACCAGTTTGGTAAACTTTCCTGAGCTCTGGACGTATCAAAACCGGATATTTACCATTTGTGTGACACCACATCATTAAGAAACACCGGCAGCTATGTTGCTATTTTTGTGACCTGTCTTTCATAAAATTCCAATTTTTCTACAATTAAAATTCTTGATTTTGAAATATTTTGTCTAAAAGGACAACAAATTTGGGAAACTTTTGAAATGTCATCGGGGTCTGCGGGGTCTCGATTTCCAAAATTTTGTAAACGCTCCGCGCCAATTGAAGATAGTCTTTCGAGAAAGACTTCATATTCCAGGCAGGGAAGCTTTGGCCTACCGTAGTCAAATGTTCTCATACACCCCACATGCGGGACATCGAATCCAGAGTAGCGCTTGCAGTGACCTTCCGTATATCTTTGCCGCACCCGCACCAAGTTCAAACGAGTTTCAAGGATTGATTTGTATCTGACTATTGACGGAATCCAATTCAGTCATAATTAGATACCAAATGATCATCGGTCCAACTTTAGTAAAGTTATGCTCAACTGAGACTAAGATTAAAAATGCGGAAATAGAATTAAAATTTTTTCAAGTTGATATATTTAAAAAAAAAAAAACATATCAGGTACCGTCATTTCAAAAAATACACAAAGGCGTACGGGAAGAGGCGGATCCTGTTTGCCGCGAACTGAATATTTTTCAAGTCCTATTTTGCCCGGCCGCATGTCAACACGGTCCGCTGCAGGCCGAACTGACTAGCTACTACATACTACCCCCTTGCCCTAAAATACATGTAAGTGTCACTGCCCTGAAATAAGCACTTCCCCTGATCTGGGAGGAGTGCAGTCCCCCTATCCCCACCTGAAAGGTCTACGCGCCTAATAGCATGAAAGATGCCAAGGTCTGCTTGCGATTTTCTATTGAAAAACCACCTCCTGTCTAAAGCTATCGGCCATGTCACGACACCAAGTCTCCAGGAGCAGGAATTTCTGATGAGATTTTCTGCCAGAAAGATCAAAATTTTAATACATGGCTACTTTGTCGAGTGTCGCAACAAGCATTTCATTGGGAAAGGGCTGATCGCTTTTACAAAATGTGGTCAGTGTACCATATTCAGTTTGGCACTAGTACTGAGCTCGGGGCTGATATTGGGACCAGAAAATTTAGTACACGAATTCCGATATTTTTCGGAAGGGAAACCGTTCCCAGCCGCTAATAACAGTTCGACCACCAAATTTTAAGTAAGTTTGTAGCGGTTTAGGATTTTTAGATAGCATGTGAGTTATGGCTAAGCCGAATTAAAGCTACAACTATTCTCTAATAACTTGAGAACCAACACACCCCAGATGCCGGTGCCTATTAGAACCTATTACACGAAATAAAGCTTGGTGACATTCTCGCCCGTATTCGTATTGTTAATATTCCAGATTTCTTCGTTCCTCGATACAAAAATGATACTAGATGGGTTGAAGGGTATTATTCTTCTTTCAGAGATCGGAGTGACGCAGATTATACAATTTGGATCGGTATCCAGCTCGAGTTACTCATTCGCAGTTAACGTTACGCGTGAAACCGACGTAGCAGGGACATATACAGCTCCTCGTTCGCGAAAAAGTGTCCTTTTTCTTTCCACATCTTTTTACCGTTTTTAATCCCACGTACCAAAAATAGCATTAAAATTTGTTTAATTTTTCAAAAATTTAACATTAAAGCCCATTTCAGATAATTAAAGTGCCTTAAGAACATGATTAGAGGCTGCAGCTGTAGTTTTAGTACTATTCGAGGAAAAGTTTACTTAAAACGTGGAAGTTGTGTGCCTATCTCACCTTCGCCAGATTTTGAATTTAAAGGGATATTTTTACTTATTTTTTCTTGATTCATAGGCCAAACGGATCGCTTGTGGTAATTGCATGGGTTATTATTTCATCTTTTACCATCGATTCGTATTTTTTTCCAATCAGACCCTCCGAAGTGCGTCACGAAGTAACACGAAAAAGCAGGACAGATTTTGGTCTAATGTTATTTTTGTAAGCCTACCAAAAATTTTCGCGCGCTTCACTCGCTTTGCAATTTTTCGATTCAGGCTCAAAAGCATGGGCGTCCGCAGGTTTTGGCAAGGAGGGGCACTTGTCCCCCCCTGGAAAATCAAAAATTTGAAAAAACGTATAAAAATCAAAGCAAAAACCCGAACAAAACGTGTTTTCCAAATTTCTATGCGAAAAATAAGCTTTAGAAATGCCATTTCTGGCGATCTGGGAGGCATTTTGGGCTGAAATTTTCGCATGCTTTGTGTCAATTCATGGTCACTTGGAGGTTTTGCCCCTCCCTAGAAATTCCCCCCCCCCCCGACTTTTTCCTGCCGACGCCTATGCTCAAAAGAACACTATCAGTGCGCAAGTCGGCTTTTTAATTATTAAGTGATATTGTGCAAAATGCACCCTGGCTGCAATGACATGGGATAGTTAGGCTCCTTCATATCCCCTTCTCACCACCCCCTTGACACACGGGCTGTCGGAATTTGTGGTCGCTGGCATGGCCCGCCCCCTGTTGGGAATAATCTGTAGCCTTCCCATGGTCGGTTTTGTTACTTTGGCTTTCAGAAGTGTTATTTCTGCCCAAAATGTTCGGTACGCTTTGCACACTCTTCCTCTGTTTCATTACCAAGAGCTAATAAAGTACAAACCCTTGCCATCTTTTCAAGTAAACTAGTAAGTAAACTAATAAGTAGAATAAATGGATTAATGTACATATCGGGAATTTCATCTCATTTCGCTAAACTTAGTTAATAATCTCTTGTGTCAGTCCTGCGGTACGGACTCGAAAAAAGGAAGTACAATATAAGTTGTGCCCGATAGGGCCCAAATGCCGGGGCAATTGACCTATATAAGCTTTAAATAAGTACAGATTCTTTTTAGTGTAGGCTAACCCAAAAAATTTTCTCCCGCTTTTCCACGCTTAAATCAGTGCGGAAATATCTTCCTCTAGCATACACAAATTTTATGTCGCACAGGTTTTCTTCAAATCCCCCTTACCAACTCATCGACGGCATCCTGGCTATCGGGGCTTGGGGTCGCTACCCACCCTACCCCTCCCCCGTTCGAAGAGTGGCCCTTCGTCGGGCAAATCCTGGAGCCAAGCCTGAAGGGAAGACACATTTTTCCAGTTATGACTTGTATATGTGTAATGAAGCAACTAAAAATGGAAGCATTTTTTTGGAGAGCGGCAACCTTTAAGGAGGGGCGGCCATTTTCACTAGGAGGGCGTGTCGCCCCTCTAAGACCCCTGTGGAAAACACTGGAATCTAGTATAAAAAAACAAAATATAGCATCATATTGCATCTAAGCTCTTTAAGACAGCAAAAATTTCCAAAAAGGGGGGGGGGACACCCAGGGAGACAGGCCCGTAGCCATGGGTTCAGGGGGTCTCACTTACTCCCGCCCAGACCTATTTTTTATTTAAATGGAGTTTTGGCGTTTTTCGGGCAAAATTTCAATTCCGCTGGTTTAGCCAATGTAAGCCTTATTAGTAGCTGTTTTATTTTAGTGCAACACAATTCCTTATGGCCCCATTGACTCGTACAGTAACCCCCTTACAGCCACACACTAACTCTCGAGGGAATAAGGAAAACATTGATACAAGATTGAAAATGTCCAAAAATTCCAGCTTAGGTGTTCACCAGATCGCTCAGTTTTGATGTAAATTTCAAAATCTCCTTGGGGTAGGAGGGGGGAGGGGAGAACCACACCCTCTCCCCGTTCGGTCGCTCGGCTCCTCACTTGGGCGCTTCGCTCCCTCAAGAAAATGCCGCACCCCAGTGGCGGCAATGAAAAATGAAAAAGTGGGGGCTAAAGGTATGTTCAGCCCCTCAATATTTGTCAAGTGCCCCAATTAAGAAGCGGGGAGAATTTCGAAGTTGGGCTGGACATATTCTTGCTTAGAACACTCGGGAAGTGCCATTTCCGGCCATCTGAGGGGTTTGTAAAGCCAAAAATTTTCTGGTACGCTCCGCGCCAATCGATGGTTGAGCTCCGCATACAAACATGTATTAACATTTCTCATAGATTGATTTTTTTTTTGCATTAATTGAGAAATTTCAGAAATGAGATCCATATTTCAAGACTGGGAACATGCAGCATAAAACACTCGGGAAGTGCCGTTTCCTGCTATCTGAGGGGTTTCTAAAACCAAAAATTTTCTTGTACGCTCCGCGCCAACCAATGGTGGCGCTCCGCTCCGCTTAAGGTACGCTCCGCGCCAACCAATGGTGGCGCTCCACTTAGATAGTCCTGTCGGTCAAGATTGGGGACGATGAGTCGATTTTGCCCCCCACAAGAAAATCCTGGCTACGCCCCTGACCACCCCACACCTTTCTTCGACATTTACCATATAGGGGCGTAACTAGCTAAACTAATTTCATTGCTCACTTCGACGGCTTTCAGATATATTCGTAGTGTTTGGACACAATATGGGCAATTAGAGCATAAATCCGACATGAATAGGATACAGTGTTAATTAATTCCACTATTTGTTTATATGTTGTTTCTGTGCCAAGATGGTGGCTAGAGGTCAAAGCACTTCTTACGATTCCTCCTCGTTTCTATATTTGTGTGGAAATTCCCTATCAAGAAAGCAATAACAACCTGTCACATAGTGCAACGAATGCATTCCATAGGATGTCTAAACTTTGTGCAGGAGCAAATTATATCGATTTTAAGATGGTGGTCATAGGTCAATTAACTTTTAGTCCTGTTTTTGTGGAATTACCCCCTAATGAGGGCAGTACTAGCCTAACCAAGTTAGTATTCCATTGCTATGGTTTTCAGAAACTTTCAATGTATTTACAGGGAATATATTTGACATAAGCAGGGTAACCTTTGCGAATACTGGGGATACATCCTAAAGTACCGCAGTTACTTTAACATTGTATACATGTCTGTTCCAAGATGGCGGTCTGGGGTCAATGAACCCATTTAAGGAGTAGATCAGGTCACCAGAGTACAAGTTTGACAGACTGTGAAATTTATCCTCTCCGAAAGATTTTATTTTATGTAACTTTCTCTAGTTTGGTGCGATGATCTTGAAATAGTCGGGTTTCACTTACTGTACTGTATCACGTGAAGTCGTAATTTTGAATTTCAAAATGACAGACGTTTTTACATTTTCTGAACAGTAATACATGTTGCAATGTTAGCTGCAATCTTTTTATCACCGAATTGGACCAATTCTGAGATAGAATAACTTATAGGCCATAGAAGATTGAACATTCTCAATAACTCTTGAATGCCATTTGGGGTCCCAGGCTGTTAGATGAGCTAGAGTTGAGTATACAGAAGTGAAAACTTCCGTAGAACTATAGAATTAATGAAAAGGAGGGTCCCATAACTACTTATCATTATGATAGTTACTTATTATTATTGTGATTTCGGAAAATTTTATTTCTGCAATAGACAGAGGACCACATATGGGAATGCGCTACTTAACGCAATTTAGAAAATCCAAATAATCCTCCAAAGGAATGTTAGCCGGATGGTATCTTTTAAAGTTATACAGTTAGATTGAGTTTAATACCCAAAAATATATTATGGGTAGATGGAAACATGTTCCCAAACAGTTCTATGAGCTCTTTTAATACCTAGGAATGTCTTGCTAGCCGTTTTGGTGATCAGGTGTTACCATTACTAGCATAGATCTAATTTGTCTTTATTTTGACTTTCAATGCAAATGTGATTATTCAAATTTCCAACCTTACCTTTTACCTAGAAAGTACAGATATTGTGGTATTCCTGGTGTTTAAAATCATTATTTGAGGAAAAATTCCTCACCAAAAGAGTTATAACACTGATTTTTGAAAAGAATATACAGTATACTGACTTAACATTTCATTTGTGACATTTAATGTCAACTGTACAATATTCATGATTTTAAGGGGTTTTTTACCTTCTTATTTCAAGGTTTTGTATCTAATATCCAGTTTTAACGCCATTATCCAGGCTTGAAATTAAAAAAGAGACTTTTTCATGCCTTGAATTTCACGTTTCATTTTATAATTTCATAAAAACTTCTACATTAACCTCATTTCACTTTCCTTTAAATATTTTATTTACTGTGACTTTAGTGGTAAACTTTGGGGTTTAAATTTTACTTATTTCATGTTATTTTATATGTGATTTAAGTTCTTAGTCAAAATTTGATTTTCCAAATTTTCACATTAAAAGTCATTGTTTTGAAGTTTAAGTCCTTATTAAGACCTGAAAGTCACACATATGACTTATGCGTAAAATTTGTGACCTACTATTAGCTCACATTTACTTGAAAGGCTAACATTGTAATCTAGTTACTATTCCTAAGATTTCATTTTTAACTTTAAGTTCTACAAATTCGGATTTTACCTTTACTCTTTAAATATAAAAATTAAAATAGTATTCTGAAGGTTTATTATTTGAACTTCAGGTTTCTTCTTTTGTGGTTATTGTAACAATTACAGTCTCTTGCATCTCTTGTGTAACTTTGGACCTGAAGTGGCATAATCTTAAAATTACATTTCATAATATCGACAAAAAGGTCAAGCTATCAAATTTGTTTCAATTGTTTGTAACACTTCGACTTTGAAAGTCAGTAATTTGGATTTCAAGGTTGTTAATATGTAACTAACAACTTCTAAGTGTGCTTCAAAAAGCCAAAATGATACGCAAAGTAAGGCCCTGAATTTCGTTGTAAAACTTCACTTGAGAGTTAGAAGAATCAAATTAATATAGGCAAATATATAGTACAGTTATAACGTTGAAATTCACATTTTGAACTTAGTACCTAAAAAAAAAAAAGATTAAAATGTGATATTCATGTAAAATAAAGGTATCACAACTAGAAATCATGACACATAAAGCAAACCATTACCTTTCCAAGTTATTGTAATGGCGTGGAAGTGGTACTTTATACATCACTTGTGTCTTTTTAATGAGTTTAATATCTTGGCGATCAAACAAATGACTTCAATGTTAATGGAGCAAGTTGGATTGCTTAAAACTGCCACTTTTAATGTGTAAATTATAGGACATAAAGTAAAATAAATGTGTTATTTAAAGCTCAACTTTCCCTAAATCACTATAAAAATTTATTCTCTAACTGAATCAGAAGTACAATCTTACGTTAAAAGGAACATTTAATTACAGCAGGGAGTTGTTATTACCACCTCCCTAACCCAAAGGTCCATAATATATAATGGAAACTCATGTGAATTTTTGACTCAAACGTGTGAAGATATTGACATTCAAATTCAAATAACATTCTATAAAGTTAAAGTAATGAAATAAAAATACTCTTTTGAAAAGATTTTCTACAGATAACTCACGAAGCCACGGGAACAAGCTTTTTTAAGTCATCATATTATCAAGTTTACTTTAAGTGATTGTTATAACTAAGACAGTACTGTAATTATTTTTTTGTGTCAAAATAAAAAGTGTTTAAACACCAATAATGACATAACAATAACCCTGAATCTATATTTACTACATAAAGGGTAAGGAATCATGCAAGAGTCAAGAAATACAATGTTAGAAACCACACTTGCTGTGAAGTCAAAATTACGAAAAATTAGGTCTCCAATAGAGTTTTGATGACTCCTCATGGTTGGCAATACTTTGCTGGGTTCCATGGCATTCATCAAGCCCATTGCATGTTTCTTGCTCAATATAGTAACAGTAACGACACATTAGGCCTCTAATATAGTTACTGAGACACCGAAATGGTTAACGAAACATTTTTAGATTCAAAAGGCATGTAATGAGCTCTAGGGATTGTGTTAGAACATGTTTTGATCTGTCCATAATATTTTAGTGATATTGAACCACCTACCATCAGAATGCCATTGTTTTTTGCGGGCGATTTGGATTTTCCCAGTTGAGTTAACTAGCTCATTTCCATATCTGAACCTATGCTTATTGTAGAAATATACTTTGCGGAATCAAAATAAGAAAAGTATTAATAATAGAACTCTTCTTTTCAGTAATATCTATAGTTCTTCGGAAGTTTTCACTTCTGTGTAGTCAGCTCTAGCCCATTTAACAGTCCAAGATTATTTGAAAATCTTCAATCTGCTATATAAACTAATCTACCTCAAACTTGGTCAAATGAGGTGAAAAAAAGATTGAAACTAATATTGCAACATGTATTACGGGTCAGAAAATATATAAAGTCTTCCATTTTGAAATTCAAAATGGCGACTTACCATGACAGAGTACATTCATTAATGAAACCCGACTATTTCAAATTTTTCACACCAAACTAGACAAAGTTAAATATAACAAAATCGTTCGGAGAAGATAAATTTCACAGTCTGTCAAATTTGTACTCTGGTGACCTGTTCTACTCCTTAAATGAGTACATTGACACCAAACCGCCATCCTGGAACAGAAGAGATGTATAGAATGAAGAAGTAACTGTATTTTAGGATGTATCCCCGGTATTGGTAATGGATACCCTGCTTATGTCACATATATCCCATGTGAATACATTGAAAGTTTCTAAAACCATAGCAATGGAATATTAACTTCTTTATTAACTGCCCCCATTATGAGCTACTGTAATTCAACAAAAACAGGGATGAAAGTTAATTGACCAATGACCACCACCTTAAAATAATTATAATTTGCTCCTGCAACAAAGTTCAGGCATCCTATGGAATGCATTCGTTGCACTATGTGACAGGTTGTTATTGCTTTCTTGATAGGGAATTTCCACACAAATATAGAAACGAGGAGGAATCGTAAGAAGTGCATTGACCCCTATCCACCATCTTGACACAGAAACAACATATATAAACACATAGTGGAATTAATTAACACTGTATCCTATTCATGTCGGGTTTATACTGTTACGAGACGACATCAACCAGATTGAATCCATGGACGAGCAAGTGGAGAGTTCTAGAAAGTGCTAGCATCGGTGTTGTCTGAGTCTCGAGCATATTCAACGGGTAACCCCAGAGAACATTCGCACAGTTACTGGAAACTACTGTATGATGAATGGCCTAATAATAGCCAACTTGTGATTATGGGTTACTGAGCCCAGAACGTTCGCTGATTGTTTTGTACGAGATCAAACGAGACGTTTCCATAAGAGTAAGTTCCAGACTTTTCTGGAAGAACTACCAGATATATAAAAGGTCATGCAAGCAGTGTGACGGGAGAGAAGAGAACAGAAGATACACAGATAATACAGAGACCAGACGCCTGCCTCGCCGCTTAACGCTGTAATTGTGTTGCCATTTACTAAGTCTATAGTCTTCATCCTGCCTTCGCGGAACCGAGTCCTACGCTGTGCTGCAATACAATCGACGCTAACAACACTACCCCTTGGACAAAGAGTGATACCTTAAGCTGTAAAAGATTGTAAGTAGATTTAAGATTAATTGTTGTAAATTTAAGGAAGTAAGAGGTAAATAATAATTAAGTTGTTGATTTTAATCTCGCTCTTCTGTGGTCTTTCGCTGTTATTGGTTTGAATTGCGACCAAGCCGTAACAATACTTTAATTGCCCATGTTTTGTCCAAACACTAAGAATAAATCTGAAAGCCGTCAAAGTGAGCAATGATATTGGTTTAGCTAGTTATGCCTCTATAGGGTAAATGTCGAGGAAAGGTGTGGGGTGATGGAGTGATAGGAGTGCCTAAATCAATTGACCGTTACGCACCACCTTAGAATAGATACAAAATGTACTTAACGAAGTTTTGGACTGCTCAAGGTTGCATCCCAGTGCACAAACAAACGAGTGGTCATTTCTTTCTTGATCGAAAATTCTGAATCAAAGATAGATATAAGGAGAAAATAGTACATTGACCCCCAGCCGCCATCTTGGTTTACAAGCTATGTGTGTAAGAAAGGGTGCTCTTGTCCTGGGTTGTATCTTCTGGTGCCTTTGACCAAATATCGCCGTTGTTCTAATCGAAAATGAGCATTAAATGCTGGAAATCAAGGAAAATGGGCCAAAAGTGCATTGACCGATGACGGCCATCTTGGATTTGATACAACATGTCTGAAAATCAACACAAGCATGTATCTTGTAATCACAATCCTGAATGTTATATTTAAAACCCAAAGTGTACAATATTGGTTGTATTTGGGCCCAATCAGTTGTACTGTTTGAGCTGATGCGAAATGAGAACAGGGGGAGATACTATTTTAGGAACAAAATTCTATTTCCTGAAATTTCAAATTGTTAACTTTGGAAGACTGTAACTTTCGTTTTCAAAAGCAATAAACTTGTTATTTTGACACAATAGTACCTATTTATAAGAACCATTTTTAAGAAAGTTTCAGTATATATTATCTTGAGATTTGTAAAAAATATGAAGAAATATGTAAATAAATGTAATTTAAATTTCGGGAAAAATTGGCTAAAAATTAATATACCATACCAAGTGACAAATTGCAATGTCAAAGAAATTGTGGGAAAGACGTTAAGTTAATATATGATACTTTTCCCTACCCTAAGATATCATTGCAAAACATAAAGCATAAAGCAAAATTCCTTTCCACACTTTTTTGAAAAGACTGTTAGGAAAAGGGTTTGTTGCAAGTATGGGTGCAAGTAAAATATAGAAAGCGACCTAAGCGAGCATCTGACTTGCTGCCGAGAGGTTGGTAGTTGGACTCCTGGCCGAGTCATACCAAAGACTTGAAACATGGAACTCATAATGCCATTGTGCTTGGTTCTCAGCATTAACAATTTTACGGTTCAGTTTTTAACCGATATGTTTTAAGTCGGGCCCTCCACGGCCCCTTTTCCAGTTGTGGCCTACTAGCTTGTTTCCTCTTCATTGCTTCCGTTGAGTACCAAGAACTTCATTGCGTGTGCTAAGTACCAGGAAAAATGGCAGACTAAAATCAACAAGGACATTTGCACAGGTCAACTACAATATAACACCGTGTCCATTTGCCATCAATATGTATAAAGTAAACCTCCATTGGAAACCCTGTAAATAAATTTACTTGCCTTAATATTAATAACTTTGAGAGTGGAGTCAAGTTGTCTTGAAGCTTTAAGAAAGTTCCTTTGTACATTTTATGAAAAGTCCAGTCCTTACACGATAACCGTGGGTCCTTCGGTTGTTGACAATACCATGGCCCATGGGTCCTTGGGTTGCTTAAATTGCAATGTGGTTGCTATTAAGGCAATGAATTGCAAGCTTATTATCAAAACATAGACGTCTGAAGCGGGTGTGGAAGCACTGGAAAATCAAAAACTTGCAAAAACATTAGAACTGTTCCGATGATACAGCTTGAAAATTTCAAGAACAAATTTAAAAATAGAGAATGATTATGTGCAACTCACAAGGCCCGATGAGTGCAATTTAAAGCAATCTGGGCGGCATTTCTTATAGCAGATCTTATGCGTTGAAGACACGCTGACGTCATTTTGGCAGAATAACAAAGAGAAACCATTGAACTTCGGGTAGAACATACATGATGCAGCGAGCCAGACGAATTCGATCGTCCCACATGTTTGGAGGATTTACAGGAATCCGACAACCCGTCTACATTTAACCAATCAGCTGTTTAAATTTGTTGATTATGGTTAATTATTCTTCCAAAGAAAGGAGTTTTTTTTTTGCATTGTGACAGGTCTATGTACCAGGGCTGTAGCAGAGTCCGGACTCGAACTCGTGATTTCATAATTTGATAGACCGGAGAGGTTTATCTCTCAACAATGAGAAAGTATAGGAACTCGACGTCCGGATTCGAGCCCTTGAAAATTGCCAGACTCGTGACTCGGGCTTTCCAGACTCGACAGCTCTGCTATGCACCAGCAAATGTAGACAGCTGATTTGTCAATTAATTGGTACACGTGTAAGACTAGTCCAAGAGTAGAATCAAGTAGAATACATTCAGCCACGTGCTTCATTGTTTTCCTCCAAAATTACGTCGTCGTGACGTTAATGCATGAGGTTTGTTTGTAGGCGGACTTTGCCATGATACTTGTTTGCCTCTATAGATAATTTTCACATGACGTCATGAGGAGTTCCAAATAAAAATTACAAATCATTTTCGGGAAACGATTTGGTACGGGTCATTTTCAGCCATGGTAAAATAACAAATATTGACAAAGAGACGCGTAACGAAAATCTTTCCCAAAATCCTGTGTTATCGCTACTTACTTAAATAGTCTGTATAATATACCCAAATGCTGTCCTTGGACATGGGCGTTTGCTAACTCCTACCTGTGACATCACTGATCTATAGACCATAGACAACCTAAGCTTTAGCTGGAAGAGGCATGACAACGGAAGCGCGCGAGTCAAAAAGGACGCAACTGAAGGGTCACGTGCAGCGGGAATGTAGTTTTATGGGATGCATAATATTTTAATGCACACGAATTGAAATCAACCGTAATAATCACTGCTCTTTTACAAGCGTATGGTGACGTTGGGTACGATGTCGCAAATGTGCGCGGGTCAAGTAGATTACTACAAAGAGCCGCCGGGTCAAGTTTGGCCTTTACTTCGATACAATCTAATAACAGTTTGTGACAACTGCTTACGCGAAATCCATTGAACATTATAGTTGTAAGTTGTAGGCCTGAGTAAATTGCAATGACCTTTCGACCAAATTTTTAATTTTGTTTGTAGAAATATGGGTTGAAATGTCCGGCCACTGTTTATAAATGACTGCTGAACATTTTCTACATTTTAAAACTCGCGTTGGTTTGGAGATGTTGAAGGTAAAGTTGAATGTTAGGAACACTAACTTAACCCTAATCCCTAAACTTCATCCCTAACCCTTATCTAACCCTAACCCGAACTCGAATCCATAAACGAAACCCAGACACTGACTCACATTACTTTCGTGTAGCTACCAAATTCCGCGACACCGTCGTAATGTGAAACCTGTGTGCCATCGGAGTGAGTGTAGTAGGCTGCATTGTAGAGTCGAAACTTCGCAATATTCTGCTTCACCCGCGTTTATTGGCAGCAACATTTCACCACACGCTTAAAAACAGTGCTCCATACGATTGCTTCCATTGCGTTCAAAAACCCACAGTCCGTACGTGAACCTTGTGCGTCGTCTAACTTGTTACTGTGGGACGCTCCTTCCACCAAAAGCTTAGGTTTTCTATGCTATACACGAATCGGGACAGCAAGTGATGGTCTGATTTCAGTCGACCATAACTGGGGTCCATTACCTTTAATATTTCGATTTCCTTGCTTACCTCTATCATGGATGATTGTACACTAGTTTCTATCTTAAATTCTCCAATTTCACGAAATATGAGAGTTTGAAATTCATGTAAAGAATAAATACAGACGATTTATGGCTTATGGACCCCACTAATGGCGACCTACAGTCACTAAAAACAAGCGCTAATCGGATTCGTCTATAGGCGTTAAGTATTGACGTCGCCGCTGACGTCATTTTGGAGAAAATAACAATGCCCACGTGGTTGCAACACTGATACATATACATATCGGGAGGCAGCACGCAGCAGAATTTGCCCCACATGTGTAAAAACTTGCACGGCTATCCAATTGGTGGACCAATCAGCTGTCTGCAATTTTTGGTGTTTTTTGTTATTCCACCAAACACGGGCGTACTTTACGCACTGTGACTTCATAAGCATAAGCTCAATTGGGGCGCTCTCCTGTAATGTGACTTTATGTATCTATTGATCAATAAAATATGCGAAGTACATTACCGGTAACTCGACGTATCGACAAATGACTTCTTCGGTTATGTTATTTGAAATGAATGCTCCAGCGAAGGTAATGTTTAGCCCAACTTTCCCTTGAAGGGTCAATTGCATCTGGGGGAGTAGTTCCACTGGATGGATAAGTTTTATTTGAAGCTTGACCTTACCACTCCATCTTATGGTGAAATAAGCTATATATGTACCGTTGTTAAAGTCGATCAATCTTTCAGGATTTGCAGCCGAATAGGGCTTTTCACTGTATATCTTAAGTCGAAATAAATCTCCACCGTAACTTTTAGGATTTCCTTGCCAGTCACGTGACACAATTCTGACGATCAACAGATCACACAAATCAAAGAAGGGTTTATGATTTAGAATTTCTACCGTAGTAAAGTTGGCGCTAGTTGTTTCTTCAAAATTGCGACTTGTCAGTTGCTCATCAGACACACGAACGGGATGTACATCATTGGTATGGTCAGGAATCCGGTGAGGGCAATTGCCGATGTGGTTTGCCTAAAATGGAGAAAACAATAATGATTTTTTTCTTCATAGAAGGAACAACTTTACTTTTCCTTTTCACCGGAAAGGAACAACACTTTATCGACAACAAAACAAATATACAATGGAAGAATAAAAAGAAGAAAATTAACGAAAGAAATGTCAGGAAATTGCAAAACAATAGCCCAAGAATGGAACGTTTTATTTCAGCCTTCAAGTACATATATACAAACAAATATTTACAGAATTTGAGGAATGAATATAATATTTTCCAGTATTTACAGCGATTAATTAAACTTTATACACCATTATACAATAACTGTAATTTATATTAATACCACGGTACTAACTAGCAATGATCATTTTATCATTTTATCGAAACATGATAAAGGAAACCTTTCTTTTTAGGAACATTAAAACAAACATGTGACCAGGTGACCTAACAAATCTCAAAATCAACAAAACCGAATTACACACTAAAGATTAAATTGTCATTATTACAATTTACAAAAGAATTTCTTTTCAACAAGAGCTTTTCAAACTTTTTACGTGAAAAAACGACATCGATCTGCCAACACCCGATCTTTAATTTCTTTTACAGTTATTGAGCGCGTAACATTTACAGACTGGATCACATGCTGGAAAACATAAATGCATCTTGATTCCCAAATTAAAAATTTTTTAATACAGGATTAACCCAAGGTCGGTCAAAAACAATATCTGGTACATCAATAGTAGGAAATCCATAAAGAAACAAGTTATCACTAAAAGCGTAATTATTATTTGCAATTAATCTGAAAAATACACTTCTTACCCAGCACAGAACAGGGTTAATTCTCGGACAATACCAAAAAAGGTGAAGGGAAGATTCCACCTCATTACAATGCTGGTAAGGACACCTACCATCACTTAATTGATATTTGGAAATTCTCTCACCAGTGCTTAATACTCCATGTGCCAGACGCCACTTAAACGTTAAAGTCATATTGTTTATTATCAAGTAGATTAATGAAAGCCCGTTACCATACAGTGCCCTAAGGACGGGATGGGTGCTTCTTGACCGAACAAATTTCAATATTTTTAAGATAGAACATTTTAACATTATCTTTGGTTTTCTTACAAGAAAAGAAAAGGTTCCTATTAGACTGGCCCGCCTTTTTTATTGTGTTACAGGCATGACTGAGCGTGCTGGTACAAATACTGCTGTTTGGTCTTGAGTTGGACCATATATCAGGACAGACACGCTACGCAGATTACTGTTATGAAGTAACGCGCGAAAAGTAAATAAAAAGGTGGATCTGGATCACTAAACAAAGGAAAAAGAGGCTTGATGAGTACCATATCTAGTTTCAACCTGAATTTGTCCATCCCCAACCCACCATCATTACCCTCCAGAGACACCACTTCACGAGTAAGAAGTTCAGGTTTGTTCTATCCCAAAAGAAAGTGCACACTGCCTTTTTTAAACCTTTTTCACAATCACTGGGGATCGGAAAACGGGAGCAATGAAATGAAAAAAAAGAAGATAAATGGAAGTATTAATAAAGACAACCTTACCCAACAGAGTAAGGTATCTATTTTTCCACAAATGAAGGTTCGAGATTGCTTTCTGAACTTTAAATACCCAGTTGCTCTTGATAGCTTTGTCGGAAGCATACATTATACCAGTAATTTTAATTTCTTCATTACTCTACATAATATCAACTAGGATGTCTTGATACTTAAACTTTCCCCGTTTTAATCCTGAAGGATTTGTTCATATTAATGGAAGCACCAGTAGCTTGGTGGAACACATTGAAAACCTGGAAGAAGTGGTTAATCTCATCTAGAGACTCAAGGTGGCGACACATTAGGCATCGTCTGCGTATTGCAGGAACTTAACATTACATCTTTCGCTTCTTGGAATACGGAAGCCGCTAATCTGATTACATTGCTGAATATACCTAGCTACTGGCTCAATAAAAAGAACATACAAGGGAGGGGAAAGGGGTAGCCCTGTCGGGCACCCATAGAGATACAGATAGGATTAGAAAGCGTACCATTAATTAGTTACCTGCTGCTTATGTTGCTGTATAAAATAGAAATTCACATTCTAAAATTAATACCAAAGTTAAGTTTTTCTAATATTTTCATAAGAAAACACCAGTTGACTTTATCGGAAGATTTGTGCTGGTCAATTGAAATAACTGTTCATCCGTCATTCTTCAAACAACAAAAAATTTAGCGACCAGGGACAGCACATGACTGAAAAAGGTTTACAATGTCAGGAAGAACTTTGGAAACCCTTATCTGCAGAATTTTTCCAAAGAGTTTGTAAGAGCAATTCAACAAGCTGTAATTAAGGCCGCCAATTCCCAGGGTCCAAAGATAACCTTTCTTTGGGAGTAAAATGAAAACTCCTATGGCTTGAGAATGGGTAAGGGAGCCCTTGGAAAAAACATTCGTTAAAAACATTAACTAAGTCCGTATCAAGAATGTCGGAAAACTTCGAATAAAATTCATAAGGTAGACAGAATTGAGGGCCTTTTTAACTTCAGAAAGTGTAATCGGGAATTCCATACTCTCTTGCTGTTGAAAAATTTTCTGCGCATTCAATGAGTTAATAAAAAGGTAATGTGCACTTGCATTAGTGGTGTACCCATAGGCCGAATACAAGTTACGATAAAGTTGATGAAAGACCTTTCAAATTCCATCTTCTGAGTTAAACTCTTTGCCCTCGTCATCACGGAAACCGTAAATAAGCCTTCTTTGAACACATTACCCTCCTGCTTGAAGAAAATGGCAGATGGTTTTTTCCATCTTCCAGGAATTTAGCCCTGGACCTTATATAAGCCTTTTTCAGATCATTTTTATAAATACGATTAATTTCATCACTAACAGAATTACTACAGAGCAATTGAAGATCTTTTAAATGATCTCTTCTTTCTTTAGCTATCCTAACACTCTGTTTAACTGCTAGAATTTTAATTTCACCTTTCATCGTGTCCCACCACTCTAGCAATGAACTAAAACCGGGCTTAGGGGAAGACCACAACAGGCAGTGAAAGCGTTAGTCCCTTCTGAAAGACTCCTTACTTGGGCAATAGACCAAGAATGAAGGGGGCAGAAAATAGTAGTACATATAAATGAAAATCGGAAAAGCTGGAAAATCTAGATGCCGGACGCGATAACCACTGAGCTTCGAAGCCAAGTTGGTTACGACCTTCGTTCAAATGATTGAAACAACTCGCTTTTCACCTTCTGGCGGCTAGTATGGAACAGCAATAGTTCTGCACATTGACGCAAGTCCTACTAGAGATTACGAATGATGCAGTTCAGCTGAACACAACTGTTCGACGGCGAGCGGATTCCAGGTTCAAGTGTTTTAGTCGTAGCTCATTACCAAGCTGGTAAAATAAGCTCTGCCTCGCATTGCAAACATTGTAAATGAGATTAAAACAGGTGCAAACATTTATCTGATCAAACTACAAAAAAGCCAGTTGTAAGCAACAGTGTTTCTTAGTTGAAACTTTGGATGCAGGGAGCTACAATCGACTTTACATTACACAAATGTCAGTAAATGTTTCATTCCTCTCAGAGTAGAAATTTGTGGTGGCCTATCATTGCAACAAAATATAGGAAAGAAATTTAATGACAACCTTTATTTCTACAAATTACCTGGAGAAAAAATGATTCGATTGTAAAGAAGTAGTCCTGCAATCAATATCATGTTAGTGTACCCACCGACTTTAATAGAAAATGTTTGCATAATTTGCATAAATAGGTACAAGTGGAATGCTGAAGTAGTTTTGAGTTGCCCATTGAAAAGTGCCTCCAGTTTAGTATATATACTACAGAATGATATGTGTATAGTTAAACACATCGTAAAGAAGGGATATATGGAAGAATAGGAATCGTCCTATTGAAGATAAACACTGCCAGCACAAGAAAACTATCACTGTAGAATTACATTACTTACTGTAACATATTCAGATGGGTTTCTCTTCAGGTTTGAATGATTCTTGTTAGAACATTAAGGAAGTGAGCAATAGTCGAGGCACAATCACCAGTGTAACTGATTTCATGCAGTCATTGTAAAAACAAAATATGTATACCAGCGTACAGTGGAAACAGTTAACCACATGATTTTCAGCGAACTTAAACGGAATTATATTTCTTCCTTCAATGTGTACATGGGTCACATTTATATTGTTTAAAACAAAACTATAATCTTCCTTATATTTAATAGTAATCTGTTTACTGTGCATCGGGTTCAATTGTCTAGAATCACTTCCCATAAAATTTGACCCTACCCCAGTATAGCTTCCCAACCTGCTAAGTGAACCAAATACATTCCATGTATGTTTTAAATTATGAAATTTTGGTTGTTGCGTGGAGGTAATAAGAATGGAGTTAAAGCACCCAGTCCAATCAAATTTTATCGAATAATATCTATTGTTAAATTTTAATACTTTTGTGGAACTTTATTTTGCTTGAGAGGTCCTTCTATTTTAATCTTTAAAATTTATTTCACTTGGTCTCCATACTAAGAGTATGATCCATTGATACCAACGCAATTCATTAAAAAAGACTTGATAGCTCACAATGTTTTAACTGTGATCAAGGCTGCCAACATGTAGACCTTTTTTGTCATTCTCTTAAATCAAAAATACTGTAAATGCACTTAAACGTTATTTCTTCAATTAATTGGGAGCATTCTTTTCAGCAGTTAGAGAAAATCTAACATTAGCATATGGACTTTGAAGCTATTCGGTTGTTAAACATATACCCATGGTTGGATAAGTTGTAAATGTTCAGAACACCCCCTGTAAGCTCTCGTAAAACAATACGGTATTTTTCCGTTCGAAGACTGAAAATATTAAGGCAATGACTGGAATAATTTCAAGAACTCTGAGAACTTTTCTTTGAGTTCTAACAGACGATAAGAACAATTCAAGTTAAAGACACTCATGAATCCCTTCCATGGGACTTACAAGTCTCAATATGCTAAAACTAAACAATCGGGAGCTTACAACCAGCAGACGTGATAGATGAAGAAGAGAGACGATGCATTTGGCGCCGATAAACCTGGTTTATCAGTTATTGGGTTTATTCCGATATCCAAGGTTTATCGAATTATTAGACATTTAGATTGCCATAGGAGGGTTCAGCTCCATCCCGGATAGTTTCACGGTTGTTGTAGATCAGTTCATTTCAGTGTATTCCGTTTATCTCTTAATGATAAACACATTTTCATAGATGCATATATAAAACAAGATGCAATGGAAAATGTAGAGTTAAAAACAGGACTCTAGAAAGACGGAAATATGTTTATCGTAGCCAGCGACCTTTAAGGTATAGATGAAAAGAATATGAAAAAAGGACATTTAACATGTAATAAAGCAAAAAGGACGCAAATAAGAAGAGTCCAAAGTGGCATGCATCATGAAGCTTAGGCAAAATAATTGTCTAACAAATGAGATTTGGCTATGTCTTTGAAAGTTTAATAACATTTAGAAATTTTTATCTCATATCTGGTAGATCAATCCAAAAATTGTAACAATAATTATTTTAATGTATATACCCAGGTGAAAAGCAGGGTTGTGTGATGTCTGGATTTTTATTCCTTCTTGTGATAGATTGGGTGATGAGAAAGACTACACAAGGAAACAACACAGGGATGAGATGGAAGAGGATGTCAAAGCTAGAAGATCTTGACTTGCAGAGGAAAACTAACAATATATCAAAATTGGCAAGGAAAGTTGGGCTAAAAATAAATGATTAGAAGACAGAAGTCATGAGTGTAATGAAGCTGCTAACCTAAACGGAAGGATCATTAAGGGATTTGGAGGAATTTACTTACCTTGGAGCAAACGTGAGCAAATAAGGAGGTGCAGAGAACGATATGAAAGGTAGAATTAATAAAGTTCGATTGTTTTTCACAAAGTTAAACAAAGTAAGGAAGTCGAAGCCGTTTAGAAGGAAAACTAAAGTTAAACTGTACAAAACCATTGTAAGACCAGTTTTGCTTGATGGTTGCGAAACCTGGAAAATGAATAAAGGTGATGAAAAGAAACTGGGCTCACATCAATGCCATTATCTTAAAAGAATTATGCAAATATTTTGGCCAAAGGTCATCTCCGGTGATGAATTAAACGACGTAATTCAAGTGAAGAAAATCAGCCTAGAAGTGAAAAGAAGAAGATGGAATTGGTTGTGCCACATTTTGAGAAAAGATAAGGAAACCTGAAGGAAGAAGGAGAGTTGGATGACCTAAAACAACATGGAGAAGAACAGTAGAAATTGAGAGAAAGGAGTTTGGGTGAAAAACTTGGGATGAAGCAAGGTTTCAGGCAAGGGATAGAGTTTCTTGGAGAAAGAGCGTGGAGGCCTTATATGCCACTCGGCACGAAGAGGATAGGCAGGCAGGCAGTTACCCAGGTTTGGAATTGTGCTTGGAAACTGAAAAAGAGCATAATTATTTTGTTGGGTTTGGAACATAAATAATTATGCCTGTGCCCTTTCAAGTACAACTAAAGTCTACAGTTTCAAGAATTTGTATTTCGAAGTGAAATAGTAAATTGACACATCCTTAATCCCATTTTCACAAGGTATGTTTGCTATGATGTTTGCAAGGTGTAATAAAGCCAGAAGGGGATAAAACGTTTAGCAATGATAAGGGTGGTGTGGATAATAATGAAGCGCCCTGGCTGATAACCCACTGAGCGCTTCAGAAACTTAGGCAGACTGGAAGCATAGAGAACCCCATAAGAGTTGAAGTTAGAACTGCGACAGAAAGCGGATTATAACGTTTATTGTTGATTGTGTTTTGATCGGAACCGATCTCCTAAAGACGGGTTAGCATCGCACTGCAATTATTTTTTGTTTCATTTTTTCATTTCATGAAATAACCCAAAGAAACTACAAAAAATCGGTTTGTTCGTTTACAGTATGGATATAAAGACGTATGGGGGGTAACTTTTTGTAGGTTCAATAGAAATTTTGCCCTAAAAATAGGGGTAGATGCGCAAAGCTTAACAAGTTGTTTCTTGATTGGTTGTTGTCATTGTAGTATCTATTGTATTCTTTTTTAGGGTTAGGGATTAGGTTAGGAATTAGAGCTATCGTTAGCCAGTTAGGAAATTTCTTGTTAAACAATGCACATCGCCCCAAAATAGCACCATGTATCATGTATTGCCCGAATGGACAACTGCTTTTGCCCGAATTTGGACGGAGGAAAAATGTCCCCTGTTCCACCGCCTATGATCAGAGCAATTGAACATTTGGATGTAGATACTTCGCTTAAGTGATACATTTTTCATGGTAGCATTTTGAAGTATAATTTACATGATAAACTGTGTTGTACTTGATAACCTATGAAGCAAAACATGTAAGGAAAAAATCCCATTTTAACAATTGGCCATAAACCAAGATATAAAAGAAGAGGAGAAACTAGATTAGATTGAAAAAAGCCTTGTCGTAATGACTTTATTTTAACAGAAAAAGATTTTAAGTTGCCCTATTGCAAAGTAATATAGTCGAGAATGATTACCACACGTGCACTCTTTAACATTTTAGCGATAACAATAGGAAATGCCTGAGGGAAATTGGACATAATCAGTGAAAGCAAAGACTACGCAAAAATGACAGTACTTACTGCTCCACTTTGAGATACGTTCCTTTCCTGATCTGAATGTTTCTTCAAAGATAATAAAGTAGGAAGAGGAAGATTTAAACAAGAAGGATTAGCATGAAATCTCATTTGACTTTTTTAAACCAGGTCGTTAAAAATAACTAGAAAAATATTGGAATGTGACCTCTTAGCTCTGCCGATGAAGTAATTTTTACACGGTTTTTCGTGGAGCAGTTTAAATAGATAGCCTACATACAAACTAAATCAAAATGCCTCCACGGGGAAAATCTGCACTCCGTCACCCTCCTCCGAAAGTGACCCCACACTGCTATACCTCCCAGGACTTCTACAACTTCATTAATTTTTTTTTTTTTATTTCCGAGGACCGTGAAGACACGGGGGGGAGGGGATAAGGACTCTACTGTAGCTCCCACCTTTTTCTGCCATAACGCATGTTGGGCTGCCTAACATTTTTATTGTATTGTTGAACATATTATGCAGCTTCGGTGGTTACTGCTCCCCCTACTTTAAAATTCGCTCCTGGCCCCTGTTTTGGTTCCATGAAAAAGGAAAAATATTTCAAAATGTACATTTATGGGCACTGCGTAGGGTTTTTCGTTGTGGGTGCCGAGTGAGAAAATTTCGAATAATTGAATACAGTGCATGACAATAGTCCCGCTTTTAATGAGGGATAGGTGCTCCATCAGGACCGGGGAAACATTTGCAAATATATATACTAAAACATACTTTTTTACTCTGAGGTAGCAGGGCCGTCTCCAGCTTTTTCAAAGGGGGGTGCGTTTTGAAATTCGAGCAGGTGAGTGAGGAAATTGTTTTGGATGGGGCACGAAGTAGCAGAAGGGGTGGACATAACAGTGGACCCCCTCCCATGGTAGAGAGCTTTGCAATTTTTCAACATAAAATGGTGCAATCTGGTGCATACCAAAAGAGGAAATTGATCCGTAGGATTAACTGTTTCTGGGAGGGTGATTGATTATTGTAACCAATATATTCTCCTTGAAAACACATATGAATGATTAACTCACAAATAAATTTGCCCCCTAACACAATTGCAATTAGATTAACCCTTTACCGTTGTGCTCCGATCGGGGCATATTTGCGCGCCTCGGGAGAGGGCGGAAAAGCGGACGTAGCCCGCCCCGCATCGGCTTCCGTAGGCCATTGACCCCGTGACCTTAAACTATTGTCTCTCTCGCTGTTGTGGACGAATTTTCGGGTAGCTACTCGCAGTTTCGAGCTCCGCGTGAAACAGTAAAGATGTGTGAGAGCCGAGCTCTCCGCATGGGTCCAAAAGGACCCAAACAACGGCAAAGGGTTAAGTATGAAACACTCACAGTTCAAAATTTAGTCGGTCCTGATTTGGTTCACTTCTCCAGAAACGTGTTTGTCTACGATTATGAACCAATATCTGATGGGGACTATAAACTATAAACAGTTTTACGCTAAAACACAACTTGGATGAAATGACTGGTTCCTGTTATAAGAAATACTGGCACATGGGCTAGACTATAACTAGGCCACAGTGTTGTATTGCTTAATTTGCGAAGGATTCGGTACCTAGTTAGTTAGTTAGATAGAGTTTAACGGCCCAGTTTCCAACCTATTGGTTCAAGTCGAGCCGGCCACGTCTTTTTTCTAGTTGTGGCTCACTGGATTGTTTTCCCTACTTCATTGCTTATATACGGAACATCATGCACAACGGCAGTAGGTTTTTTTTAGTGTACTTTGATGACTCGCAGTGGCGTAGCCAGGATGGAATTTTCGGTGGGGGGGGCTCTAGATAACAAGTTGGGAGCCTGGTACCTCCGAGGGTCAGGCGCGGCAAGAATATCTAAGCGGAGCGCCACCATCAGTTGGCGCGGAGCGGGAAGAAAATTTTGGGTTTTGCAAACCCTCCAGATGGCTGGAAACGGCACTTCCCACGTGTTTTAAACCGGTTGTACCCAGCCTTGAAATACGAATCTCATGTCTGCCACTTCTCAAATAGTGTGAATAAAAAATCAATCTATAAAAATGATAATATGTACACTTTTTAGGGACCCCCAAACTGGGCATTTCTGATCTGTGCCATGACCTGGGGGATGAGACTGAAGGGAACTGGTATCTCCCTTTCTCTTGGGAAATATTGTGAAATTCAGGAGAACGCAGACCTCAAATGCGGCAATATTTGAACAGGTTTCAGCTTCAATAGGAAAATCAAAATTAGTTGTGTCCCCCTTTGAGAAACTTTCTTTGCGTTAATTTTCTCGATGCAAAATGGTGCTATGTTTGGCAAAATTTTTAACTGATTATAGGCCTACATTTTTGGATTTTCCTATTTGAGGAGCATGAAAATTTTTAAAATACTCATTTTAATTCTTTGTAGAGAGTTTACACGTGACATACATACTACCAAAGAAACAATGTTTTCCGGTTTCCAGTGGTGTTTAAATGGAAAATGGTGCAGTATTTGTTCAGTCATCGGAATATTACCTAGTCAAAATAAAAACATCTCAAAACTAAAATCTCTCAAAAAAATTAAAACCGCAAACCAGGAGTTTGGATCATGCGTGAAACACATGAAATGCGGACCTTGTGGACATTTTACAAATCCGCCCGGACGCCATTGCCAACTAGTAAAAAGGGGACTTGTTGAAAAAATCGTTCTACAGTGGCACTTGTCATGGGAAGGAGTGAGGCACGAACTAGGCCTACTTTTTAGGGATGGATGGGAAGAATTATTCGAAGGAAACCTTACCCTTAAAGGGCCAATCCTCTCACATCAAACCACAATTTTGTAGGGTGTACTGAAATTCTCCATTGGATCAGCTCCTTGATGGACAGCTAATTCAAACAATGCAGAGTACCAAAGCTTTTATTACACAGCATGAACGGTACTGAGAGTTTTTTTTTTTTATAAACATTGAGCTTTTCTATACTCGACTCGAAGCAATCAACTGAGATTGTCTCTGGATGAGGATGAATTTCAGACAATTGTGGGAGCAGCTTAAGTAAGAAGGTTAGGAGAATTGGTACTACTGTTTGGGGTGAGAGAACAGGTCCTTGAAGACATATTTTTTGTAGTATAATATATTGGAATGGTTATGTAAGAATAGTCTCCAGTGTATGATTGCCTTTTTTCCGTAAATCAACCAGCCATCGAAAGGCAGAAAGAGTCTTAACCTAACAAAGTCAAATTCGAGTTTGCCGTCGAAACGTTCGTTTCATCTTCGAAGTGTAATGCAATTAACGACAGTGCAGATTATGTACGGTATCTAATTTAATGAAAGTAATCATTTTGAAGTTATTACTTGATATCATGCTTGCACACATAATGTGTTTTACACACATTTATGCATGTTTTATTAGTTCTTACACATTTTATTTATTTACTTTTTTAAGGAAATACTTCAAAGTCTTTTCCGTTCAAACATTTTATAACGCCAACCCTTACTGCTACGAACTGAGTATAACTTAGGCGAACTAAAACTGTGCTGTGGCTTGCGATACTTTGAACTCGAAGCCTAGGCTGGGAGGAAGGTTGAGCGGAAATGACTGATAGAAATGCAGCCCTGGATTCACAGACGCGAATAGTGATAGATCTCTCGAAGATACTTGCGAGATCGACGACGAGCTGAAACTTCGCCACATGATAGTCTAGAAGTAGTGAAAACGTAGGAAAGATTGCCGTTTGGTCGTTCCATGCACAATTCCGACCGCATTTTAAAAAATATCTCCACACCCGGCGGCGACGTCAATCCCCCCTTTTTTCGGGCAGGTCTGGAGGGGGGTGCGTTCGTTCCCTCCGCACCACCCCCATGGTGACGGCCATGGGTAGGCATATTTTTATGTGGCCAATTGCAGGGCCTAACTACCGGTCTGTGGGAGTAGAAACGGGAAATTGTTGTCCCACTCCCCTTTGGGAATTTTTGAAAACATGTTATTACTATCAGGTGCAATGGCGGTGTGGACACTGAGTTCTTGACTGTTCGGGATATGCTGAGAACATGGCAATCCCTTCTGTAGTGTCAAACACATTCAGGGATAGTTACCATGGGTATTAGTCACTATGTGCTTGTCTGCCTAACGTGCCGCTGTACCGTGTCTTGCTTTCACCACTTTCTTCGTTTAATTTTCATGATATTCCTAAAGACTGTTACACCAGTAATGTATTCCTCTTAGTCTATGGGCCAATAATCGAAATCATCCCCCCGACTTAGCCACAATTATTCACTGTGTTTTTCTGTTAGGTGGGATCCTTAGGCATCATATTCTGCTTGTTTGCCATTACACAAGTGGTGGGTGTGGCCAGGAAATCCAAAATGGCCGCCATTTTGGATTTTCAGGTTTAAGGAGCTGTTTCTCTGTCAGAAGGTCACATACCCCCAAACAAGGTGTCATATGAAAGCTGATAAAAGTTACTCTCTAGTGATGTATAATTTTAGGGGGTTCGGTGTAATATGAATGCCTAAAAATAGCAAAAAGTAGGATTTTTTTGCAAATTTTTACGGAAAATTGAAATTTTGATAAAATGTTCACTTCAGTATCTCATGATAGCTTTCATAGTTGCATTTGATTTTTTTCCACAAATTAGCTCTTATGTAATATGTTTAAGACCTGCAAAACGCAGATGGATAGCATATCTAATTCATAAGTTATGACATTCCAACAAACATTCCAACCATCGATTTCAGAATTTACCCAAAATGTGTTCTTCCATTGACTTACTGTACAAATTGGCTATTAACTGTGTATTCTATGACCCTTTGTAATTGTCTGGCCCCAGCTGTCCCTCAGAAACTCTTTTCCACTGTGTTTCCCTTTCAGTCTATCATAACCTGAAAATCTGTCTTTAAAAAAGTGGTGAGCATGGCCATGAAGTCCAAAATGGCCGCCAAAATGACCGCCATTTTGGATTCTCATGTTTAAGAAGCTGTCTTCCTGTCAGAGTGTCACATACTGCTAAACAAGGTGTCATATGAACGCTGGTTAGATAGTCTTTCCAGTGATATACAGTTATAGGGGATTTGCAATCACATAGATGTCTAAAAATAACAAAAAATATGATTTTTGCTATTTTTTACAAAAAAAGAATCGACATTTTAATATAAAGGTATCTCAATATCTTATCATAGTTTTCATTGTTTCATATCATTTTCTCCACAGGTTTGCTCCTATATAATAAATGCAATACCGGCAAAACTCTGACAGATAGCACACATAATTCGTGAGTTTTGATCATTGAAAGGTTTAGACCCACAGTTTCAGTAGTTACTAAATATGTTTCTTCTATGGACTAACTGTACAAATGGGAAATAAATTATGCAGGTAATGAGCCTGTGTATTTCGCTGTCCTCTTTGCCTCAGACGTTCTTACCCACTTCTGTTTAATGGTACTCAAGGTTTTCAGCTATCAGTTTCAAAATGTATGCCATCGAATAAGATGTTGGTGACTTGAAATTGTTCAAAATGGCGGCCATTTCGCCTTTTTCAGTAACGAGGAGTTATGCACATTTTATTGGTTCTTCACACATTGTCAGAGGCGGCGCCAGAATTTCAAAATTGGTTTGGGGTAAATGAAAATCATAGAAGAATGATGAGGCAACAGTTTTGGGGTACAGCACGAAACATAGCCAGAAGCACCCGTTCCTGCGGGTGAGTCCACTCGGTCGAAACCCTGGCAAGCTTTGAAATGTGTCTGGAAAAAAATTAAATCTCAGGAGCAATTTATTACCTACTTTTTCCATTGACGTGACCCCTTACTGATCTAACGTGAGGGAGGGGGCAATTGATGGGCCAAGGATGAAATGCCCCCTTTTGCACCACTTTAGCACGGAATGTATACCACTGAGAACCTCAAATAGGATATAATGATATACATCGCAAGAACTAAGAAGAAACTGAAACCCTATTAAATAATTCATTTCTATCCAATAAAAATAGAAAGATTACAAACTTCCCATAATTTCCCAATCAAGATCTGAATCATTTGGATCATCCATCACGCGAAGTGGGGTCGTTATTATTGCAATAACATGAAGGAATCAAAACTAAAGTAATGATTGTTTCCCGAAAGGGTATTCTGTTTGTCTGTTAAAGAAATATTTGAAGTTATGAAAGCGAAGAATAGTTGAGTGTTGCTTTGTTTGTGGGAAGCTACTGAGAAAAAGCATGTTATTGCTTCCGAGTACAACAAAAACTTTTCACGTGAGACAACTGTCTATGAAAAGTTATGTGTAAATCTCCATGAGGCTTTTCTCTACGACACCTGACAAACAACTCTGAAGCAATTTTCTTGTGACAATCCTCCACGAAGCTGATCTCTACATGTAAGTTGAGACTGCATTGTGTTTGTGTGTGACAACTCTATTAAAAACAGTAATGTACAGTAACAAGCGGTCTATAAAATTTATCATGAAATAATCTCTAGGAAACATTCATGCATCCGGCGACATCTGACAAACAACACTGAAGCAATACATCCCACTTGTGACAATTTCTCTTTAAATCTTACTGTATATCTATGTTAGTTCAGTTCGCAACTGTGATTGTGTGTCACAACTTTGAACAGCAATGTAAGGAAGGAGTTGTCTGTTATATTAATTATTATGCATGAAATCTAGTGTAAGGAGTTTTAGCATGCACATATCTACCAGACTTTTACAGTAAAGGGATAATGTCTAGAGTGACCCTTGTCAATAGTCCCCCGTGGACATCATTGCATGGTCCCCAGTGTCACTGGTCTCCCTTGTCGTTGGTCCCGTAATCCTAACCCGGGAACATTTCCACACAGGTTGAATTTGATGATGTGATTATATAAAATTGCAAATATGTGGAAGTTATTTAGGTGTTTCGAAAATTTTGGGTCCACAATTTGGATTCACGTAGTATTAATATTTATGTTCTAAACTTGGTTGCTTTGTTGTCTTAGTGTAATGAATTAGCAAGCATCTCTTTTTAACAGTGAAATTCCTCCCCCCTACCAACAAAATACATGTCACAAAGCATCTCTTGTGGGCTCTTCGACTATAAGGTAAGGTATTTTAAATATAATGTGACAATTCTAAATTCGTCCCAAAAATGTAAGATGTCTATGCACGTTAAAATGATGTTGAAGTAGAGTGCTAATATTTTGAGTACGTAATTGTAAGTATAGTATTCTTAACTGCCATTCAATTTTTTGGTAGTACTTCTAACATTCCAAGTACCACATACCCTAGAACAGTTAACAGTAACAACTTTGAGACGTCACAAGAAAGATGACCAAATATTATTGTCTTCGGATTCAATGTACAACTAATCTATCGTCACATATGCTAGGATAAAAACATACGCGGTTACAAATACGGCAATAACACGTTTGTAGTTAGTCATTGGCTACCAACTTTGGTATGAGCAAGATAGTCACTTCCGACTTTGCAATCCGCGGTCCCCCGCAAGGTTTTGCCTGAAGAGAAACGAGAGGGGCTCCGTAGTTTTCCCTTTCGGGAAACCAAAAATTACAAAAGAAGTGCACCATCTGTGTAACTAGCAGAACCAAAAGTACAATGACCCATACCTGTTAGTGTGTATAAAACACCCTTGTCAAAAGTAAAGGATAGGATGTGATTAAAGTGTAACATATTTAGATGTCATCACCCTCCTCTTCTTCATCTAAAATGTCATCATGAATTTCGTAGCAGTCATCATCACTAGTGTTCTCTCCTTCATCATTCTGCTCCAGTACTAGATCCACCAATTCAGTTGGAAGGAGTTCTTCTTCCTTCCATTGGTACTGCAATTTTTCATCTTTTAAAACCCAGCCATAACCATTGTATGGTTTTGGTAGTTCCGGGAATGCCAGATTTGCTTGGTTCCAGATGAAAGCCAATGGGCACGTAAAACATGCCGGCATTCGCAACGATGATCTGCAGGGTGGAAGTAAGCTTAGGTCGATGCAACTCTTACTAGATAGTAGCTGGTTTTGAGGTGTGTAGCGTGTCATAAACATAGGGAAGCGAAGCTTGTTGATGTTCTTGATACCTGACCTCGCACCGTATAACAGGCATGTGAATGCCTCCAGATCAGAAGCAATAACATGCTTTTTCTCAGTAGCTTCCCACAAACAAAGCAACACTCAACTATTCTTCGCTTTTATAACTTCAAATATTTCTCAAACAGACAAACAGAATACCCTTTCGGGAAACAATCATTACTTTAGTTTTGATTCCTTCATGTTATTGCAATAATAACGACCCCATTTCGCGTGATGGATGATCCAAATGATTCAGATCTTGATTGGGAGATTATGGGAAGTTTGTAATCTTTCTATTTTTATTGGATGGAAATGAATTATTTAATAGGGTTTCAGTTTCTTCTTAGTTTTTGCGATGTATATCATTATATCCTATTTGAGGTTCTCAATGGTATGCATTCCGTGCTACAGTGGTGCAAGAGGGGGCATTTCATCCTTGGCCCATCAATTGCCCCCTCCCTCACGTTAGATCAGTAAGGGGTCACGTCAATGGAAAAAGTAAGTAATAAATTGCTCCTGAGATTTAATTTTTTTCCAGACACATTTCAAAGCTTGCCAGGGTTTCGACCGAGTGGACTCACCCGCAGGAACGGGTGCTTCTGGCTATGTTTCGTGCTGTACCCCAAAACTGTTGCCTCATCATTCTTCTATGATTTTCATTTACCCCAAACCAATTTTGAAATTCTGGCGCCGCCTCTGACAATGTGTGAAGAACCAATAAAATGTGCATAACTCCTCGTTACTGAAAAAGGCGAAATGGCCGCCATTTTGAACAATTTCATGGCCACACCAAGTCATCAACATTTTATTTGATGGCATACATTTTGAAACTGATAGCTGAAAACCTTGAGTACCATTAAACAGAAGTGGGTAAGAACGTCTAAGGCAAAGAGGACAGCGAAATACACAGGCTCATTATCTGCATAATTTATTTCCCATTTGTACAGTTAGTCCATAGAAGAAACATATTTAGTAACTACTGAAACTGTGGGTCTAAACCTTTTAATGATCAAAACTCACGAATTATGTGTGCTATCTGTCAGAGTTTTGCCGGTATTGCATTTATTATATAGGAGCAAACCTGTGGAGAAAATGATATGAAACAATGAAAACTATGATAAGATATTGAGATACCTTTATATTAAAATGTCGATTCTTTTTTTGTAAAAAATAGCAAAAATCATATTTTTTGTTATTTTTAGACATCTATGTGATTGCAAATCCCCTATAACTGTATATCACTGGAAAGAATATCTAACCAGCTTTCATATGACACCTTGTTTAGCAGTATGTGACACTCTGACAGGAAGACAGCTTCTTAAACATGAGAATCCAAAATGGCGGTCATTTTGGCGGCCATTTTGGACTTCATGGCCATGCTCACCACTTTTTTAAAGACAGATTTTCAGGTTATGATAGAATGAAAGGGAAACACAGTGGATAAGAGTTTCTGAGGGACAGCTGGGGCCAGACAATTACAAAGGGTCATAGAATACACGGTTAATAGCCAATTTGTACAGTAAGTCAATGGAAGAACACATTTTGGGTAAATTCTGAAATCGAGGGTTGGAATGTTTGTTGGAATGTCATAACTCATGAATTAGATACGCTATCCATCTGCGTTTTGCAGGTCTTAAACATATTACATAAGAGCTAATTTGTGGAAAAAATCAAATGCATCTATGAAAGCTATCATGGGATACTGAAGTGAACATTTTATCAAAATTTCAATTTTCCGTAAAATTTGCAAAAAAATCCTACTTTTTGCTATTTTTAGGCATTCATATTACACCGAACCCCCTAAAATTATACATCACTAGAGAGTAAATTTTATCAGCTTTCATATGACACCTTGTTTGGGGGTGTGACCTTCTGACAGAGAAACAGCTCCTTAAACCTAAAAATCCAAAATGGCGGCCATTTTGGCGGCCATTTTGGATTTCCTGGCCACACCCACCACTTGTGTAATGGCAAACAAGCAGAATATGATGCCTAAGGATCCCACCTAACAGAAAAACACAGTGAATTATTGTGGCTAAGGGGAGGGGGGGATGAATTCGATTATTGGCCCATAGACTATCTAGGATGCATGTCCTGCTCAAGATCAGTCATTGTGCTGTTGAAAATTTCTTATAGTCCTCCCATGAGAACGTCGTCCTGAGATCCCAGTTTTAAAATTAAAACAGACAGATGTGCTGAGAGATATTGAAATGCTTTTAACAGTGGAGGCGCCGAGACGTCAAAATTTAGGTGAGAGGCAAAATAAGGCTGTAAGGGCATACAAAAATTATGGGGACCAAAAAGGAAAAAAAAACAAAACAAACAAACAAACAAGAAACCAAACGCGAGACGCTACCTCCTGCGTATGGGTTACAGGGTTTCGTCGAAAGGCACATAGTGGGGGCCAGGGGAAACGCCCCGTTGAAGTTCCCTAGGAGGAAGCTCCGGAAGCACTAAGGGTAGAGATTATCTCTTGGTGAGAAACAATGTCTTATAGATGATCATGACACTGGACAGGCAAGTCCAGGTGACTGCATATCCCCTTTAGAGCGATCCTACGTGTTTGATAAAAGAAAAATATATGATCATTGTGGAAATGTCCCATTTTTTGATTAACCATGATAAAAAGTACTTAAATTTGAAGAAAAGGCCACAAAGTGCTTGCTTCAACCTCTTTTGAAAAACGTTTATTGAAGTTATAGTTAAGCTCTATGATTAAACCACGCCTACTGAGTAAAACGAATATTCAAAGTGCCACACGAGCCATGTTTCGAAGAACACTACTTGTATGTAGTTTTGGGTTACTTTTGTTAGCATGTAGGCACATGGATGATGGAATATGCAGCGCACCCTCGCCCATCCTGTAGTAAATTCGTGGTAAGCTGAACGTATAGCTTCTTGGTGAAGCAGTTTCAAGTTTGGTTTCGCCCAACGGCCCTTTGCCAGAGAGTTAGGAGGACTTTAGGAAAAGCGAAACCGAGTAGTCCTTGGGAAAGGTGAGACTAGGTAGATTCACACTAGATTGAATATATACCAACCGAGTAGGCTTATATCTGGCTATAATAGTGAAAACAGAGTTAACCGCCTGTCAAACATCCCGCCTGGATAGTTCCAAACAGTAAGGGTGAGCTGAGAAAAGCACGCAACAAGAAGCCTACCGAGAATCACCAAACTCGCAGTAACGAAATTTATAATTCACAAACCAAGATGATAGGTTTCCTACGCGAAGAATTTGAATCACCAAATTGACACTGAGAATTTTGTGTCGTTATTTCGTTGAGAGTAAGCTTTCCTTACTCAGAGCACGCACTTGGATGTGATAACCATAGGCGTACGAGGCAGGGTGCAGGAGGTGGGGGGGGCACTTGCCCTCCCAATTCGGACAAAGGCGGTTGATCTATTCGGACAAATCATGGGCAAAATATGATAACCGGTGAAATGATTCAGGTAAAAATGCTCTTGCCCCCTCATAGAAAATTACCCCCGTACCGGTACGGTGATAACCAAGGAGGCCCTTGCTTTGAACTTCCTTGATATAACAATAGATAGATTATAGATTTTAGGAATAAAGATTTGAAAAAAAATGTTTTCTACATTAAATTCTCTTTCGCATGAGAGCCAAGGTCCAATGGAATCGAACTAAGGAGTGTGTGTTTAAACAGCAAGGCGAGTTGCATGATGTTAGTACCAATAAGAGCTTTAACAATATCACTGGCACAGTACCGGTTGTATGTTTGTGTCGTTTTTGCCCGTGATGAATATTCATACGAATGTCTCTTACTGGCTTTGACATTAGCTTAAGGGGTTGGTATGAACTGAAATACAGATTAAAACCTACCATTATCAAGTTCTTTCATTTTTCTTGAAATTGAACAAGGTTTGACAGAATTTTGGCTTTGAGGATAGTTTATTTGATCTCATTGTTTGAATAAACTTCTTTAACTTTCTGCGAAAAGTTTGGACAGAATATGATTTAATGTACCTTCCAGGGCTGTAACCGAGTCCACCTTAGCCGAGTCCGAGCCAATTCCGATTCCAGTACCCCCCGAGTCCAAGCCGAGTCCGAGTCCATCTTGAGTAAATGTGCAGCTGCCTGTACAGCTACACGAGGGACATGGGGGAATTTCCCTCCTCATTTTGCCCTTGCCACCCCATTGCCTCACACCCAGACACGTGCTAACACCTCTAAGCTGGGGGGGGGGGGAGCCCAGCCTGGACCCCACCGGCAGGAGGGCACATTTATTCACTTCTAGTTCGCTCTTTATGTAAATAATTTTCCCCTAGTCTGCCCCTCCCACTGATTTTGACATTCTTGTGTAGCCACTGAAAGTGTGGTACAATAGCTGCTCCTGCAGTACAGGATCATGTATACTGACGGGCACAGGAACCACAGGTCATGAGTACAGATATGGGGGCAAGGTCAAGAGTAAAGGTATTAGAAGTCTGAATAAAAATTTATCATGGATTCTGGTACAATTCGGTACTTATCAAGGACGTCAGATCTTTCCTTTAGCCCCTCAGTAACTGCCCTTACTTTATCATGAGGCTAGTTGACATGACAAGTCGAAGACACAATCGATGTTGAACCGTTATTTTCACGCACGGTTGCACTTGAGAGTGATGACTTACATCATCTGCTGGGACTAACAGTGGAAACTGGCTATTCCCTTTGACATCCTTTACTCCCCAAATTGAGGAAAGACGGACCTATGACATAACTCTTTGTTTATGTGTTGCACGCACAAGCATTCATTGTATCCGCTGGGGAGCATTTCCGCAGGAGTCCGTTACATGCAAACAGCCTTTTTCTTCTGTGACCGCTTTTGTAATTCGAAGCCATCCTGCGGCCAGCTTTGTTTACTTCAGTCCGAGAATGTAACGCTGTCCGAGAATGTAACGTTCAAGTCTCGATGTGGGCTCGTCTTGGCATGAGTCCAGCAGATCCCACCCCATGGCCCCCTTAAAAAATATGTCCCTCGATATTCCTACAATTGTACCTGCCAAAACTTTTGTGGAACATAACTTTGATTTTCTGATGCCGATATATGGAGCTAATTCTCTGCTGTTTGTTGTGACTGGACCTCACACCTAATTGGCACCATTGGGGCCCATTGTACATGCTTGAATAGCTTAATCAACTTGAAGCAAGGGCTTTGTTGTATGAATCCCAGAGTCCAGCAACCTGTACTTATACTAAATTCCAAGTTGTTCAACAGTATGAATTTTTACAACAAAAGCAGTAAGAATTGTTGGTTCTAAAAAGATAGAACAATACAAACTACTTAAGCTGATGCAGTGGTTATCTGATAATCCCTTGAGTTGAACCTAAGGCTAATCCACTCACCACATGGGACAACTATTGATTGCTGTACACCGTGCACAATTGCTGCTATGAACATGTGGTCCTGTAGTGCCTTGCAGTTCATTTTCAGTGAATCCAGCTAGTGTCAATGCTACTGTACTACTATTTTGCATCTTGTTTTCCTTTTATACACATTTTTCAAAAGGTATCTTCTGTAAAGGAAGCTAACTGCTACAATGAGACATGACAATACTTTTTGTTAGCTTAGTGCAGCTTGAATGTAGCCTAAATAAACTGTTTTTTAACTAACGGCATATGCTGTAAGCCATTGTTTCTCTGCCTATACTTTTCCTTTATGAATTTTGAGTCAGGTACTGTGCATGCATAATTCTGGAATTACTTCTTCAATAATTTGATGATGAGGCTTATGTTAGGGCAGGACAGTGGTATATCTTGATGGGATTTGTGTGGAGTTTGGGGCATACCATATATATGTGACATTATCGTTCACGAATTAAAATTAGTTCTCATGCCATGTTAATTTCCATTAATTTTACCAAAATGATCTGAAGCAGTTTTAAGAAAAACCTGTTTATGTACTATATTAATTAGTGCAATATATGCTCCCCAGTTTCGGTCACAGCTATAGATTTAAGTGGTACCACTAGCTTCTATTGACCAGGCTGCCGAACAAATACAACAGCAATACAACACTAAAGGCTATATACTAACATACATTACCACTGTAAACACATCAGCAATAACGTTATTGATCCGGCAGTTATATGGCTACCCTGTATAGATAAGTTGTCTTTGCATGGGCTTACCTGGAAATGACTTGATCGTGAGCTTACCTGGAAAAACATTTCAGTGACTAGCTAGTTGGCTCAGTTAACTAGAAGGTCCAACGCTTGCTTACTTAACCCTTTACCGTTGTTTGGGTCCTTTTGGACCCATGCGGAGAGCTCGGGTGTCACCCATCTTTACTGTTTCACGCGGAGCTCGAAACTGCGAGTAGCTACCCGAAAATTCGGTCACAACAACGAGAAAGACAATAGTTTAAGGTCACGGGGTCAATGGCCTACGGAAGCTGATGCGGGGCGTGCTACGTCCGCCTTTCCGCCCACTCCCGAGGCGCGCAAATATGCCCCGATCGGAACACAACGGTAAAGGGCTAAGTCCAGTGGTCCGAGGCTGTTAGAACACCCTTCCCATGGACAGCACAGTCACAAAGCTTGGGCCAAAGGGTTTATCCAGCAGGTATTGTACCATACTGTTTGTAACGTTACTTGAATAACTGACCACTTGCTAAAAAGTAGCCTGCTGTGGGCAGGCTATTGTGTTTGCGTTTCAACTACTACATTCAAATATCAACTATCTTGCTTTCGCTACTATGAATAATACTATGGCTCTTTCAACGGCTTAACTGTTGAACAGTCGACGTTTCCAACTAAGTTACAGTGCATACCTACGGTATACAATAGCCTGCCAACTTTCTAGCGAATCTCATTTACGACCAAATATGACGTCACGACAAAAATTAAAATACCAAATTACATCTCGCGTAATAGGTAATATTTATGCATCGAACGTATGGCCTGGTACACATTTTCCACCTACAAAAGCTAATTAGGTTTTTCGCCGTTCGTTGTATCAGTTGTATGTACCAAAATACACCAGTCATACTTGTTTCGTGCACCACGTGACCATGCCATGTTTACTAATTTGTCCCTCAAAATGCGGGATTCCTGTACATGGAAACTGGACGAAGGTTTGCAGACTCTGTATATTATATTGTTTAGAGAGGTGTATCATGATTTTGAGAGAGCGCCATCTTTCGGCTACTGCAGAGTCTGCTCCGCAGGCTAGCTTAAAAGGTGAGCTGCATATTTACCAATTGTACTGTAGGCCGATATGTAGTAGAAGTGTTATGATGCAGCCAATGGTAATACGTCAAACAGTTTACATTCAGTACCTTATTGTTGTGTGTTGTATACTACTATATATACCTCCTGCACTGTTCATACATTAATGAAGACATTAAATGGCAGCTGGCTTTGCATGGGCATTGTCAAGTTGGTTTTGTAGGTTATACTAGTACTAGATGGACCATACTGCCAGCCGCAGAAAGCATGATCAGGGTCCGGGAAATGAACAGAAAAAGAGCCTGTTTACAATCACTTTCACTTAACCATGCAGTCATGTGTTTATGTTCCTCAAAAAAAATAATCTGGTCATAATTAAAGGGATTATCCTCTCACCTCAAACTGCAATTTTGGTAGTAACCTACAGAAATTCTCAATGGCTCAGCTCTTTGATTGACAGCTATTTCAAACAATGCCAAAAGCTGCAATTACCAAAGCTCATGTAACACAGTCTGTACTGTACTGAGAGTCATTCAATTTACACAAAGGGGACTTGTATACTCACCCTGAAGCAATAAACTGAGGTTATGTGTGGAGTGAGGATGAATTTCAAACATTATGTGGGAGTGGCTTAAGTAAGTAGCCTTGGTTAGGAGGATTGAAACTATTTGGGTGAGAGGATCATGCGCCAATAGCTGATGCCAGCTATCAGGCCAACTTGGGTGCTTACTTGTAATCAGAATATGCATGAACTTCCCAATGATGGGTTTCAAGTGCAATGTTTATTAATTCACCCACCTTACCCCCCGCCCCAACATCATTGTGGGCGGCCATATTTCCTTTAACAATCCTCACATGATGGCATGTAGATAGCCCATTGCACTTTCATGGGACTGGACTAGGGTAGAAGACCAGACAACCATTGTCCAGCTAGGGTACCTAAGATTGAGGTCCAGTCCAGGAAAACTTCAATTAGGCCACTGTAGGAAATCATTTCCCCAGGAAGCTAGACCTAGAGTAGCTGCCCTTAATAAGCTCAAATTCCAGCCTTTATAGCTTAATTGATGATCCTCAATATATTAAACACTCTCATTCCCCCACTGTTGCAACTTGGACAAATCTCCCATACAACTAATTGGCTAATAGTCTAGTGGTGAATTTGAGGTTGTATGTTGAGGAGGCATCTAATTTTCATTTAAGTGGACTCGGCTGGACTCTGCTTCGAGTCCGAGTCCAGTGGCATTCCATTCCGGGCCAATTCCGATTCCAGGGCCTTCCATTCCGGGCCAATTCCGAGTCCAGGAAAAACCGGACTCGAGTCCGGAATTGAGTCCGAGTCCGGACTCGGGCGTTACAGCCCTGGTACCTTCCTTTTGGTGATTAACTAACCAGGGATGCTCTGGTCCTAATATCATTCAGAGCTTTCAAAATTTCATTTCTCAGGATGTGCCCACAGCATCCGTAAAATATCAGTCTTGAGTTTTCTTGCATAAAACTGGAAGTAAATTGAAATGAAATACAAAGAAAAAATGCCAACAACGTGAATCAATGACATCTCGCCTGCTTGGTTCAAGTTCATTTAGCGACAAGTGGAAGGAGGGCGTGTCTGGCTTGACTCTAACCAGTAGGTTGGAAACTGGGCCCTAAAACTTTGTCTAACTAAATACAAATCAAGTTCATAATTTAGAGAAAATGTGTCGTATTCAATTGCTAATATCTCGAGAACCGAATATGTCAGAGAAAATAGTTCACCCGAATGCTGAAATATTCGTTGCTTTTTAACTCTTTTAAAAGGGCTGTTGTGACTCTAGCCCCCCCCCCTTGCCCTAGAGGGTATGGACCGAAGAATCATTCCGTTCCCTATTACTGGAGTGAAAAGATTTGATGATTTCATGGCTACATTTTGCTCAATTCCTACTCCTGTTTCATAGCAAAAAATTCTATCTTTTAAACGCTAGGTTCCACCAAATTTTATTTAAGGACCCAATTTGATTTTGCAAAAATTTTCAAGAGAAAAGGGAGACACCAAATCACATTGAGGTTTTGTATTAATCCGCTGTAAAAGACTTTTTGCTTAAGGAGTCAAGTTTCTTCCAAGGGCGGATGTATCTGCATTTTAGTGTGTGACAAATCGCGGACTTCCGAAATAAGATAACAGGGCCGTGGCCGGCTCTACTAAATGGCTGGAAAGGTTTAGTTCAGGTTTACAACCTTTCACTGTAGTGATGATCAGCTGTTGTTAAGTTCCTGGATAACTGCTTCCTATGCACTGCAATGCACTGACCATTACACCCGCGCGTATACATGATAGAGAACATTCAATCTCCTGCGAGGAGAGGACATTTCTGTGGAACGCGATTCGGGCCAGTTCATGCGACACTTGCGAAATCTGGGTTACTTTGTTGCATGGAAATACAAATTATGTATGAGAAATGTTTCACAATTTCTAATTCAAACAAAATTTCAAACAAAAATTTTGAGAAATGGAAAGAGGGCATACCATTTCATAAATGTTTTCCAAATTATTTTCCAGGTGGGGGCAGGGGAGGGTAGGGGATGGGGCAATTTGTCCCCCTGCCACCACGGGGCTACGCCATTGTCACCACTGTAATGATGACTACTGAAATAAAGACTGCACTGATAGCAATTACTGTGATAATGGCTGTAGTGGACTAAACTAGGATAATCACCCCTAGAATAGTCGCTACCGCAATTATCACAACTATGATAACGACTTCTGAATTAATGACTACGCGAAAACGATTAACGACTACGAGAAAACGACTAAAGACTGCGCAATAACGATTTCTGACGATCCGTTAACGATTAATGACTACGCTCTAACGGTTAATGACTACCCGAGCACGATTAAAGACTACGCGATAACGATAAATGATAAGAGTTGTCTGCGTTTTTTCCAACCAATTGGCCTTTTTCTTGTTGTTGCTCACTGGCTTGCTTTCTCTATCCCAATGTTTACTCTGGGTACCAATCTCAATGACAGAAGCCCCGCGCCCCTTTTCAAGTCTTCCGTACGACCTGGCCAGTAGTCGAACTCTAGCTAGACCACCCGACTGTAAATCTGATACTCTCCAGTTGCCTATGCAGTCGGTCGGCAAGGAGAGGATTGAAAAAGACAGCTGTTTTCCAGCTGAGTTTTCCACGCACCTCTCCAGAATTCAGATTTGCGGGAATTTGGATTGGAGTCTGCCCTTTCCCTCCCGCCTCGTTCGTACATGACATAATAAACAATTCTGTGCGCCTTTGGGGTTTTGAAATCTGTTATCAATTTTTACAAGTTTACAAACCATCCATCCTGCCGTGCACAAGACATATGTATTGTTTATATGTGAGTATAAATAATATTGAGTAATTTATGGCGATTGGTGGGGATATGGATCAACTGGAAAAAAAGGCTTCAGCTCAGTGGACGTTTTCTGAACTTCAGCAAATGTACGATGACTGAGGTAGGCATCTTTCAAAGATATCACACTACTGTTAAAAAAGTAAAAAAAAAAAAAATAAATAAAAATGATTGACTATACTGAATAGTAAAATGACCCCCTTTTTAAGGGCAAGAACAGTCTCCTAAATTTATTTTAAAACAACAGGTTACCATCATCTTCAAATTTCTCGTACATTCACCTTTATTTTTTAAGACTTAAATATTACACCCGCCTAGAGCCAATGATTTTGCATAAGTTTCAGATTCAGTAAGAAAAATGTTGTCACATATAGACCTAATTCTCAAGTGCCAATTTTAGAATGGGATAGACTACGAGAATATTACAACTGCTCTTTCCCTATAAGTGGTCGCTGCTTAATTTCATGCAGTGAACATTTTTACTTTCAACACTTGTGACTAGTACAAGTGTTAATTAAATCTATATTGCCTTAGGTAGAGGAGACTGTGTTTTGACATGATTTATACCTAACTGGTGAAAAGGCGGCGAATAGTTGTGCGTGATGCTCCGCATTAGCAATGGAGTAGGGAAAACAAGCCAGTGAGCCATAGGCGTACGGGAGCATTTCAGCTTGGGGGGGGGGGGGGGCAGAGGATTCTCTGCCCAAAAAATGTAATTCTGCCCGAAAGACTTTCTAAGCGGAGCGCCTCCATCAGTTGGGGCGGAGCGTACAGAAAATTTTGAAAAATCGCAACCCCTCAGACAGCCGGAAACGGCCTTTCCCAGACTTATAAGCAGAATCAAAGCCGTCGATATTTAGAACTTTCGTTTGCAATAAAATTTTCACCCAAAATGAGCAAATCTACAAAAAGATAAGAAAACTCCAAGATGAAATGTACCACTACCATTTGATGACTAAATTAAGCTATAATAAGTAATAAGTGCTTAGTAAAGAACAGTTTACTTTGACCTAACGTTACTACTAGTGAGGACTAGCTCTATGTTAGGCTATACGTACACCAGCACAGCGGTATATTGCGCAGTTAGGGAGTTTTGTAATCATTCTCTTAACATTTATCTTTACACTTGGACGAATTGACTTCGTATTACAGAATAACCATTCAAATATACCACATAAGCCAACCTTCGTATAAAAATCAAGGGGAAAGGGCGTTGACAAGGCACTATTCATATATTCTTCCCCGATCCAGCAATCGGTAACTGAGGTTCGTCCTTAAAAACATTTGAGATGTAAAAAAAAAAAAAATAATATAATGATATACCGCACCTTGGAATGTATAAAACATTACCTGGTCTTGTATCTTTCCGGGGAAAACTGTAGAACGGAATTAAAAACATGAGTACAGGGGCGGAATTTGATCTCTGAATGTGGGAGGGCAAATTCGGGCAGACGAGCAAACGGCGCCGAAGGCGCCGCTGGAGGGCGGAGCGCTCCCTGCAACGGCGTGGGATCCAGGAGCCCTCCTCAGGGCCCCTGGTGGGGTCCAGGGGCAAAGCCCCCGGAAGCTCATAGGTATTCACGAAATTGTAGGCACTAAAATGATGCATTTTATCTTCAACTTTAAAATACACATGAAGGGCACTTAACAGACAACAAATATCACAGTTTGACTTTCTTCAATTATATCCTTACTCCGTATGATTAAAATCGACCGGAACCGACAATACAGAGGATGCGGGGAGAGAGAATGGATTAATTAAACTTGAGGTTTCTGTGGGGCTCCATCCTTGGTGCCCCAGATCTTCTTTTCAGAAAGTTAGGGGGCTTTTTATGTGATGTAAATTTAGCCTTTGTCTATGAAATGGCGCGCGAAGCGTGCCGAAAAAATTACCACTTAAGACATCTCAATAATAAAACTGAATGAAAATTATAAACTAGAGAAAGGATGGTGCCTTCCTAAAACATTCTTACTGAAGCACAGACATACTCTAGTTTCCTATATAGTCTTTTCGGGTGATTTCACAGAGCCGTTACCTGTAAAGGGGCGTGCGGAGCGCGTCGAAAAATTAAATTTTTACTTCATCTCAATAGTGAAATTGAAATAAAATTAGACAAAGAGTGGTCCCTCTTCACTACAGCTGAATAAGGGTGACCCCTGAGGATATTTGTACTAAGCAAAAACGTACCGTTGGTTTCCTATACAGAGTCCTTTTCGTTAGATTTTTATTAGGTCCTTATCTGTGAGGGGACGCGCAGAACACGCCAAAAAAGGACTAATTTTGAGACATCTCAAAAGAGAAATTAGTGGAAATTAGACAAAGGGTGGGCCCCTTTTCACCTCAGCCGAAAAAGAGTGGAGCTCCAGATTATGGTAAAATAAGATCATCGTCCTTTCAGAAAGCTTGGGGGTACTTGGTCAAAGAAGGGGACCAGGAGATGACCGCCTCCTGCTCCCCTTTTCACTAGTTACGGTAGAGCTTCAGCTACGGCTCGGACACTGGTGATAAGCCTCAGTGACAATGGAAGAGTTGTTCTACAACTTTCAATCCTGAAATATTTAAAACGGGTGCACACAAGCGAGACGAAAAAGGAGCGTTGGGACATTTATTGAAAGGATATTGTTTTTGTTTAGTTTTCAATGCAGTAAATGACATGCTTAAACATTATACAAGTATCACTCGCCTAGCTCTGTCAGTTCCAGTTTGTATTTTTGTAGCAAAAGCAACCAAAGACGTTAAAAACTTAGTTCTGGAAAAAAGTGGGGGGGGGGGGGGTGCAAGTGACCCCCTTCCCCCCCCCCCCGTAATCCCGCCTGTGCATGAGTACCATATCTCAATGACTCTGTCGCGACTCTTGCCCGAATTCCAGTTTCACTGAATTGATTCAACTGTCTATATGACTCGGCCCGAACTCCCAACTATATTTAAATGATTTTTCTACTAATGCCGTTTGAGAAAAACCCGGCTTGTCACGTTGCTAGATGTTTTACATGAATTTGTGGGCAGACTTACTTGCAGATTTGTTCACACTAAATTCGTATGAGTGAGCAAACAAGCTACGCTGATTTGTTTACCATTGCCCGAATTTCGGTTCCACGGCACTCCAGGTTAAAAAGTGTCGCACAACTTTAAGAGGATCATTTTGAAAAGTGCAAAATCGTCATCTCATTCATATACTGCCCAAATACCCCTCGACCAAATACGTTTCAGCCTTCTGGTGACTATTGGTGATTGTCATTTAGTAATATGGTCCATCACAAGATAGCTTTTGATTGATTTGTTCGGGCAAAATTTTGGGGGACTGTATTCATCCTCTCTCCCCTTGTAATCTGGCAATTAAAAATATCCCAGAACTTTTTTGCAACTTTTGCCCAAATATTGTGTAATTTCGGGCAAAGGTTTGCCCAAGAATATGAAGTGAGGCTGACGATAAATTGTTTTTTCATAGGCTGCCCGAATGTGTCGCGAATTGTGGTATCTTTTAGAGTTTTCGTGAAAATTATACCGTGACTATGATGCTTTTTTATTACTTTTTCGGCGAAGTATTTGAAGGAATTCGGGCGCGCCTATGAGTTTTCTGTGTAAGTAGAAACAAATCAGGTTATAAGACTCAAACGGCTGCCCGAATTTTTCCAGATCCCTGCCCGAATTTTAGGTCTTGAGAATTTTTTTTTTTTTTTTTTTTTTGGGGGGGGGGGGCAGTCTGCCCCCCGCCTCGTACGCCTATGCAGTGATCCACAACTGGAAAGAAGGCCGTGGTCGGGTCCACTAGAACTAAAAGGTTAGGAACTTGCCCTTAAAACTCCATCAAACTAACTACAGTAGTAGACATTTCTATCGGTGACTATGCTTGAAGTCACATTAACACAGCCGTCTTTATAAAAGTAATCTTCAATGTTTCAATAAAATCTAAAACGGGATTTATAGGTAATTGTTATGGATTCATGGTCATTTCCAACGCTTATAAGAGGACTTACGTGGGACAAAAAAGGTTTGCAAATCCAGACCGGATTCCTACTCATCTGTAAGGTCACCCGTTGTCTTTTCTGGAAATAAAGATAACATTGTTGTGCTGTGCTACTCTGGGCACACACTCAAATACTTACATGAAGAGGAAACATCTTTTTAAGTCATGTTTTGTTAAGTTTCTTTTCTGTAGGAATAGTTAAAACAGTTAAAACGTTCGACTGTACAGGTGCATAGGATAACTTCTTATGGCCGTTTCTAGGCGCTTTTCCCCCAAGTAAGTCACCAATAAAGCGTTAAAAGTGGTTATCATGATTCGGTATCAAAATTTACGATAAAGACGCTGGCCAGAATTAGACAATTGACCAAGTCAACCACCTATAACCACGGTATTAGGAGAGCCCTTTTTGATTAAACGTTTTTCTAAACCCTTTTTGCCCCCACTTTGTAAACATGTTTAGAGGCTAATCATTTTTTTTTACTTCAGTTTCTAAACACTTCATCTTTAATCACGTTTAATAACTAAACATAAATTGTATAAGTTGCTTAACATGTTTAAAAGTAAAAAAGTATCTCCGAAGTGGGGCAAAGTAAGTGTTTAATTGCTAAACGGCCTAATCCAGTGGTGGACACTGAATTGTGTTCCTATTCTGTTGCTTTTGTGGGGCATTACGCACAGCAGCAGATTCCGTTAGGCCTATAGTTGTTTACTGTCATGAAAACAGTAGTTAATAAAACCGAGTTAAAATAACTTTAAATGTATATATACTTACCCTTAAAGTTTATATTCTATAAAATGGCTTCGGGTCAATCAACCCGTGTCTATTCAGTGAGAGTGTTTCATTTCTGTTCATCACATGCCAAGAGCATCCGAAGAAAATGATGGCTACAAGGAACAGGCAAGAAGTTCGATATCTATTCATCGTTTCAGCTCAATTATTCACCTGACGAGAAAACGTTAACAATGTAGTTACCTTAATATTTCATGACTGTCCGTTTTATATCAAATGTATAGTGACTTGGTCAATTTCCGCATTTCTTGTAACAAGAGGAGAAACTCCTTTCACCGTAAAATGTCATGCAAATCTTGGGAAGCAAACCTTGCAAAAGATATATTTTTTTAGTCTTTAAGTATTTTTAATCTTACTATTCAGTTCCTCTGAACATTTGAAAACCGTGTGAGGTTTCTGAGATAGAAAGGTCTCGAACTATGCAGAAGGATGATGGAAGGGGTGGATTGTAGCTCCGATAGTGCCTCAACGGATGCAACGAACCTGTCATTTAATCTTCTGAGAATTTAGACGACTTTTTTGTAAATTTTTATACTAAGTTTTTAATGAGAGTCATCTTTCTGTACATATAGACGAGCCAGATCAGCGCCTGTGTTTGTTACTGATGGCAGCCATTGGTAGGGTCCATCAACCCGAGGAAATCGTCTTCATTTATTGTCAGCATGAACTTCAAACCCCCATATTTAGTGTAATTAAGGGAAGGGAATCGAGATACAATTTAGTGTACAACCATCCACGATACAGTAAAACAAGGAAATTGAAAGACTTAAGGTAATGGACCCCAGTTATTTCCTACATAAATCAGACCATACTTGACTATTCGCATTCGTCTATATTTTCTTATCGTTGTATTTGAAACCCCATTTCATTACTGTTTTTTGTAAATATTATTATGTAAAAATGGAAAAAGTTGTTAAAGTGAGATAACATTCTGTACATTTATTGTCTTATCATTGTATTTGTAACCTTATTTCATCACTCCTTTTTTCAAATATTTACATATTTATATAAACAATTTCAATAAACAAACTCTATCTTCACTTTTTAGGCAGTTTGAATAAGCTTTAAGGAATTTAAGTGAAAGAGACTCGTGGAAGAAAAAATGTCGATATCATAAAGAATAAACACGTGGTAATTCTTTGTTGGGAATTGAGACATGGCAAACTGTAGAGGATTTAAAGCAGTGTATTCTTCTACAGGTGAACCATTAACTGGGTATCTTCAACTTATGTGTATTTTACGCATGGCAGGGGCGTATACTGGAAACGAGGGGGCGCGGAAAAAATTATAATTAGGGAGGAAAATTTTAAAATAGACTTAAAAGTCTGATTAGTTGGTTCCACGCAGCGTATTACTCTAGGCCCCCTTTCCCCGGTCACTATTGCAAATCATCTTAAAAGGTGCGTTTTCCTGCTATTCCGAACTGATAAGTTGAATGAATTTTGCGTATGCAGGGAGAAACGGGCAACATCGAAAAACAATATAAATAAGTGATTTACCTGTTTAGAGTCAATTCATGCGAATGGTAGAGAAGGTCGGCTCAATCAGGAAAGCCCAGAATTATAGGGCAACAACATAGCAGCAATGCGGTTACAGAAACAGTTTGAAACCAGTACAAGAATATAATGGCAATACCGTTTCTAGATCACATCAATCAGAATTTGGGGTCTCATTTGTCTCGTTTAGCAAAAAAAGGGGGGGCCACTTTTAAAACAACTTTATTGCGAGATTACTTGGTATTTAAATGTTTTGGCTGATTTACAGTTTTTCAGCCATAAATTGAAGTGAAGCCTATTTGCACCTTTGAGGATTTCATGTAGGGGTGACCCAAGGATTTGCCCTGCCTGGGGCCAGCATTTCGAAGCCCCGCCAAAGTTATGGAGTTTCCGATGGGACATGACTAGCAGAGTTTGAGGCCCGCGTGCGTCTAAAAATTTTTTTATTTTGCCATTTTCAACAAATATTTGAAATCCTGAAACTGATGTTGGGGGAAGAATTGTAATTCATGATGAATTTTTGTTTTGTTTTTTATTGAACAATCTGACCTTCTTATCAGAAAGATCGCCGGGCGTCTTGTAGTTTGTCAGGGGTGCTGATTATCATCATGCAGGTTAAGACCCTCGAAAGATTCGGTTAAATTTCCCGAAAAAGTTTGGTTTCCTCCTAATATGTATTTCACAATTTGGAGCTTATTTATAAAAAGTGATTTTATTGCAGAAAATTACCACTCCAATAGGAAAAAATCAGCAACTTGCTAAAACTACAACGGAATTGAATACATGCTTATGCTTTTTCCTCTATTGCGACTCTTGGCTCAATTCAAGAACTTCTGAATTGATGAAGTTGATAAAAGTATTTGATTGCCAGAACTCCCTACTACACTCTTAAAACGTTGGGTAAAATATCCGTTGGTTAAAGAAGTTTATGAAATGTGTTGGTTAAACTTTGCCCAACTGTGGGGCTAATTGGTGCAATGTTTAAACGCTGGGCAAAGTTTTTGTTGAGTAAAAGTAATTGCTTAAGTGTTGGTCAATCTTTGCTCACAAAATGGTTAAATTTTCCCTTCCATGCACGCGTATACTGTTATACCCAACTGACTGGTCAAAATGACGATAAGATTTTATTCTACAGTTGAGCATATTTTCCCTTTACCCACTTGTTGGGTAACTTTTTGCCAATTTGTTGGGTATATTGTTGGTTGCAGTGTTGTCACCAAACAACAGTGCACTTCACCCGATTTGTTTCACAATTCTTCTCATAATCAGACCATGGTACCAAAATCTGAAAATTCTCTTTGGCATCTTTTATATTGGCCAAACAGCTAAACTCGTACATTACTTTAGACCATGAAATCGATCTCTATTTCCATAAAATTCTTTAAACAGTACTACGAACTAGAACACATTTGTTTGAGATTCCATGATTTGTATTTGGCGCAAAACTGCTATCCAATGAGAGGCCAGGATCTGGGATATTCTCTTTCACGTCCGAATGAGCATTTATATATTATTATTTGAAACATTTCGGCATAACAAGAAACCTGTCTCATAACCATGATAACAGTGTATGAGAGCTACGGACCAGCTAATTCTCGTGCAGCCCTTGTGTTCACATTTATGCATTGATGAAACTACAAGACTTCATCACATCATTAACACACATCATTTTACGGTGCCTTTTAAAAATGATAGTTTTGGACGTACCTATACGAAACTCAGTGACAAACCAAATAGGTTATTAAGCCAGGGTTTTTTTAACCGGGACCGATGGGTTGCCATAACCAGGGAGCTGCAATGGCAGCTCCCTGCCATAACCTACAACCTAACATGTAAAGAAAGCACCAACGTTGAAGGAAAAGATGATTAACATATAACCAACATTTGGTTAATGCATTTGCCCAACAGCTTAATAAAAGAAGTGCCCAACAAGTGGGTATGTTTTAAAATGCTAATTTACCAAACAGTTGGGTAATCTCTTGCCCAACAGTTGGGTTCAAACTTTACCCAATTTGGTTGGTTAAAGTTTTGCCCAACTGTTTAGGTTGTTGAATAGATGCCCAGTGTTGGTCAAAAAGTTGGGCAAAATTTGCCCAATTTTTTTAAGAGTGTATACATGGCTTCTCTTCTAACGCCGTTTGAAAAAAATCAAGACCACAGCTAACACCTCTTACGCCTATCACGGAAATTTTGAAAAAATGATCTTAATTTTAAAAAAGATTTGGAATATTGAAGACTTTATTGACGGTAAATGTGTCCAATATTAACTGAAGTTGGTCGAAGTTTAATATTTTGTCGTACAGTGGCAATCAAAAATTGTTTCACTTTCTTTTAGAATGTTGAAAAGCTGTAGAATTTATTTAAAAAATCGGCCTTTTTCAAGTGAAGTTTGAAAATTTTGAGAGTTTCCTTGGGGAGTAAGGTCGTCTGTCAAGTAAAAACAACAAGATCGTCTGGAGGGGAGGGGCGTATTGATACTGAAGTTTATCAAGCTTACATCTTTTATCGTATGAAAAAAGGCTCCTCGACGAAATGGATTTTCTCCCGGACGGGCCAGCCTTCTCTGACCGTAGGTCGTGTCTCCCTCGACCCCCTCTGGCGCCACCGTTTATTTCAAGTGATTTACACTATTCATTAGAACATGTTATCTTTTTCTGTATTTTTGCTCTGACAAGAGAGAACTATACGCTTGGGAAATAGGGTGGTTGTAAAGACTTGACAAGTTTATAACATTAAATTATCGATTTGTCGATCTCACTTAACCATTATGGGGAACTTAAAATGGATTTCATCAAGGGAAAAAAGGGAAATCATGACCTCCAAACCCGGTTTGTCTGCAGATATATTTGTCATAAATGTAGTATGTTCGATTGCACCGTTTTGCATCTAGCACCACTCTACTTACGCAAAATTTTACCCCACTTCCATCTGGAAATTAATATCCACCACATCAACAATCGCACCCACCCCGACGTCCACACCAGTCTAACCCCCTGCATGTCATTTGTTTGTATCTATGTAGTATATAAGCCTATGTATTCTTATGTCCTCGATAGGCTTTTTAGTGCTTTTTCGTACTTACTATTACAAAAGTATGTGCATAATGCTCTAAGTATCAAACGTCTCGTTGTACACGGATGTTAACAAACAGTGGATTGGGCAACGCCTTTTGTCATAAGCACAGAATTATACCTTTGTTGCTATGGCAATACTCAATTAAAAAAAAACAGAAGTAATGAAAACACAGGGTCGTTGTTATGTATGTTTTAAGCAGGTATATTTTAAAATTTATTGTAAGTTAATTGTGCTTTCACATTTTTTAAACATGTTTTGACACCACAAATCATTAACATCATAGCTTCTTCTGGATTTGAGTAAACAAGCTTCACGTAGTATCATTATTACAGCCTATTTTGTCTTACCTGTGTTAAAAGAGTACTTTATTCTACATTGAATCAGTATAGGCTATTAAATAATTCATATAACACGTTTTTCACTTGGTCGAGTGGGGGAACGTGCAAATATGAATAGGAAAGTGCATAGGTCTATGTATAGCAGCCTGAGACCTTTCTTTCTCGTAGTCTATTATACTTGTACAATGGGCGTATACAGATGAGTAAATCAGCGGTACAAGGGTGTAGATAGATGTTGACGTCATGCAGTTACAGTTACAATGGGTATTTAGTGTATAAGCTTACCAATGATTTCGTTGTAGAAAAACATACCAAACCGCTTACCCGTCAATGTAGGTCTTTTATAATTTCCAAATATGCAGTCGTAAAATGTGAAGAAAGACACCGTTTACCGAGTCATGTCATAAGTGTACTTTATGATTTGCGAACGGGTATAGGGACTTGAAAAAATGTGTAAACCTGCAAAGACCTTGTGTACAAGTTCTATGGTGTAAGATTGCGTTCGAAACTCGCTTTGGTAAAAGAGACAAGTAGTTCCCTTATGACAATAAGAACACCAGAATGGGTGTTATTCAAAATAATAAACTACGCCTATTATGCGCCCCCTACATTGATATGAGCACAATGATATCAAGGGACCTCATGCCAGTATTAGAACACACTACTCCTGCGGGAAGATGGCCTGGTATTACATTTATTTTTACAGGATAAGTTTAAACACTAAAAGAAAGAACTGTATGAAAAATGCTGAGGTTTCGAAAACATACAAGTGGTATTGAGAGCCTTTAAAAGTTTAAAATGCGGAGTTCAGGAAACTTACAAATTGTTGCAGTCTGCTCATGTTCTCTCCAGTTTTGCACACCAACTGCCTCTCCAGTTTAGGGACTGCATTGTTCGAAGTTTGCTGCCCTCAGTTATTTAGAGGACATTCGTAGTACAGAACACTCATTAGTCATCATTTAGAATAACGTCCTTATATGTATGCACAACTATAGGGACTCACAAGTAAACTTGCATTCCTCCTCCAATACTTTTTAAGGAATTAAAAAAAAAAATAAAATAAAATAAAATAAATGCACTCTAAAAACAGTTGGGTAAAATGCGTTGGGCAAAATACAAAATGCCCAACATGGGCAAGTTATTTCCCAACAAATGGGTTAACAACTGTACCCAAATTGTTGGGCAAATTAAGTTCGGGTAAAATCCAGGTGATGGTAAAAGGTATTGGGCTAGTTTTAATGTACCCAATAGTTGGGTAAAATTTAATTGACCAATCATATGTTTAGTTAAGTTTTATAAATAATTTTGTAAAGAAACTGGTTAATTACAAAATCTCATGATCGAATAAGGACGAATTTGGTAAAAAGCTAGCGCTAGGAAAGCAGTAAAAATCTGGACGAAGTTACCTAAAGTGCAATGGCAGAAAAGAAAAAAATGTTTTCACTACTACTTAATCAATGGGAGAAGAAACACAAAATTCAAGATTGGGCTTGTCATTTTACATTACACACTTCACTGTTTATTGCCCAAGTGCAACTCGCTGGTGCATCGATCGTTTCTCGGGCTTTTGGCTAAGATCATGTGTATTATCTATTTTTCAGCCAGCCTAGAATAGAGCCATGCATGACAGACCAATAATGTAAATGGTCCTTTAGTGAACGCAATAGCTTCTTCGGGAAGCAGTTTAATGTTTGGTTTCGCCTAACGGCCATTTGCCTGAAGGTGGGGAGGACTTTGGAAAAAGTATCATCGCTGTTGTCCCCAACCATTCTTGGAGGCCAAACGGTGTAAGTTTTAGGGTGCTTTGGTAAATCTTCTTCTTGCTAAAATCATATATTAATTATATATCAGGTTGCATCTATTGGGCAACCGTGTTGGTAATTTTTTTTAACCATTTGTTGGGCAAAATTAGTTGGGTGAAATGGTTTGGTAATTTCTTTTGCCCAATTAATGAGTTCAACACTTAACCAACTGAATTATTTACCCAATTGCGGTCAGGTGGCATACGGACCTAACGGCTGGGCTAAAAATACCCAAGTTGGGCAATATTTTGTTCAACTGTTTTTAGAGTGTGGGAGGAAGCAAAACCAAAAAGCTGAACTTGCAGAATTCTACATAACCTACTAAATTTTTGCAAACATTTTACATTATTAAAAATGGAAAGAATATATCACATACGATTAAAACCAACGAAGAGTTGTTTGTGCCGTTTTTTTTTGACGGAGAAAAATCTCTCGTATGTATCAGTAATGGAAATTTCGCCTTGCAACGAAAGGTTTCTTTCGAAGCACTAGAGCGTCGCTTTTAACATGCTACGTTTTTGTGACGTGAAGCATATAGCAGATCACTGCTTCAAGATTTGAAAGTAGGGTTACTGAAGGATGCAGCGGAACACTATTAAGAGCATTATGCATCCTTTCCAGAGTCCAAAGGTATGAACCCTATTGATGCCTCATGGGTAAGCTGCTGACTAAGCAAGGATGTAGACATGCGCTTGTCGCTGTACGGCTGTAGCCAGCACTGACGCCTGTCGACCGGCATTAAGAACAAATCGACCGGCCCTTACAAAACTTGATGAAAATCACGTAACGGTTGAAAGTGCCTGAACATTCATAAAATATTATTGCAATTTGAAAAGATTTTATCCTGTCATTTTATGCAACCCAGTTATTTATTAGTTCCAAAACATCACTAGAATTGCGAGCAAAACTTTCTGGAAAGCATCTTCCCTTCCGACAGTGTTGCATCTACTGTCCGAAGATTAAAATTGTACCTGGAAGTGCCGTCCAGAATAACAGACAAGGAGCTGTTAAATTTAACAATCTTGGTTCGAAGGAAACTATCCTTCCCCAGTCACCAGCCTTGCCCATTCGGCATGTGCCGAAAATGGCCTTGCCTGTCACAACTATAAAAATTCCACAAGCACATCAAGTCCTGTAACAATATTTATGTAAAAGTACACGCCAAAGTAAAAGTATGCCCAAAGTATATCACATACACTCTGCCGAATCGAAATAAACCTATTTTTTAGGCTTGGAACTAAGGCGGATATTGTCCCAAATCGTTGCCAAAATTGAAAAACGGAAGAAAGAATCGCGGGCAGGATTACTTACATTCTGCTCAAAGGAAAAGACAGCTTAACACACAAAAGCACATGTTGTCTTACGCTCTAAAAATGTTGGGTAAAAACGTTGGGCAAAATACAAAGCACCCAACATGGGCAATTTAAATTGCCCAACAAATTGGGTAAACAATCTACCCCTGCTTGTTGGGTAAATTAATGTTGGGTAAAATTCAAGTGTTGGTAAAATGTATTGGGCACGTTTTAAAGTACATTTGGGCAAAATACAACTGACCAATGAAATGATTATTGAAAGATCAAGATGGCTTCAATTTTTTTGAAATGTAAATGATGATAAAACTGAATGAATTTCTTATCATTGATAGTAAGCACAATATCAGGAGAATCCCGTCTTCATCTATATATGTTATCAATAAAAATATTTGCAGTTCTTGTAAAGTAAAAAATCTACGTGCAATATTTGATTTTGAAATGTCGATGGAAAAGTTTGTTATGTCTAAATGTAAGTGTAATGTACCATCTTACATCTATTGCACAGATTCGTCACTTTCTAGACGAGGATGATACGAGAACTCTTATTCAAGCTTTTGTAATTTCTATAATGGATTACGCAAATTCCCTCTTACTTGGGGTAATTAAAGTGTACATGAGACGTCTTCAAGTTATTCGGAATTCAGCGGCTAGGCTTATAACTCGTTCTTCTTTCAGGGATGATATAACACCCACTTTATACCGATTACACTGGTTGCCTGTTGAATACCGTGTGCGTTTTAAAATATTACTCCTCTGTTTTTTTTTAATTTTCTTGAGGGAGCCGCCCTTGATTATTTTATCCAACTTCTTAAATATCTTTGAACCGAACCGCACTTTAAGGTCTTCTTAGTTCCCACTAAAAGTGCCCAAATCATTTTCTAATTTTTAAGATCGATCTTTTGAAGTCTATGCTAATAAAAAATAGAATATAGATATGACACTTTTCTGTGCTCTTTTAAAAGAAATTGAAAGACTTAATTTTATGAAAGCATTTTAATGATTTCTGCTGATTCCTTGTTGGTTCTTATGTTCAGTTTATCATGTACTTCATCTTTTAACTTTATGTGGCTTTTTGATTAATTGAAGTTTTTAGTTTTTGATTTAGGTTTTAAGTTTATTTTTATGTTAAGTTGTATTTCATATACTTGTAAAGCACTTAGAGCTTACTTTTAGAATAAGTGCTGTTGAAGTGTAATATAATAATTGTAATAATATTAATAAAACTTAAGATGGATGGGCGTTCCATTTTCGGGTAAGGCAATACCGAATTGCCATTGGAGGAGAGGAGCTTCGAAAGGGAGGAGGAGGGACAAGTTCAATCCCCTTTCATTTCAGTCACACCGCTAAAAATTCTAAAAACGTAATTTAAGGCAATTTAACGAAAGAAGTTTCTGTTTCACACTCTAAGAACTGATCTCGCATTCCTTATTGGTCCAAATTTCTGAGGGATACATTCGCCTCTCTTTCCTCAAGCCCTCTGGATGATCAATCACGACCGGCTGTAGGCCTCGATTATAATTAAAAGTGTCAAATGTTAATTTTTTTTTTGTGGATTTATGTAGTTTGAACATGAAGCGATGGCATTTATATTTGAAGCTTACTAGCTTCATGTGAATACCTATATATTTTCTTTCATAGCCTGCAGTAGACTTGTACATCTGCCCGACTGCCGGAGAAGAAAATGACGATTGGTCGAATCGAGATAATCGCGATATATCGTGTCGACAAGCAGTAATCTAGTGAGTGTGATATTTCCGAGAGTTAATGTTCCACTAATTCTGACACATTAGAAATTTCTTCCCCTTAAAACTTGGCGTCATGACTTGGCCAATAACAATAATTTGACAGATAGGTCCGTAAACTTTTAGTTCTAGTTTCGCATGTTACAATTTCATTTTCGTGTATAGTTTTACTATATTTGAACCTGTAATTATGATTCGAGATTTATTTAATATCTATACTTTAGCGAGTGAATTCGATTCTAGTTATGCATACATGGAAAAAAAAAATTTGTTCATAAGAATCTTGTGAAGGTGGATGACCAGTATTTTAAGGTAAGCAACAATAAGCATGAATGTAGTCTTCGAGATTCAAAAATCTAGGTCAATTGGCTGATGTCCATCGTTCAAGAGGCAAAATTCTCTAATGAATCGGCCCATTCCTAGTATGCAAGAATCCCATTTCCATTCTCAACACTACAGTTTGCTAATTTCTGGCTAATAGGACAACTAAGAAACCTTCAACGAAACCGTACTCCTTGATAGACCCATCAGCCAAGGGGAGGTTTCAGGTTGGAAAAAATTTTCAGTTGCCATTGATTAAACACAATTATACACATTTAGCCCCAGAAAAGACTCCAGTTTTCAGTTTTACGTCGAGTTCAAAATCGACCTAGCTTTATCTTAGCGTTCACTTTAGGTACATTTTCTCAGCCTGGCACCGTTTTGCCACAAACTCGAAATGCCAGGGTTATCCCAGAGTTATATTAAAAATTATTTGTTTTTATAAGATTATTTTTGTAATGTTTTGACAAATTCCAAAAAGTCGGTCATTCTGGTCTAACAAAATAAAACACCTAATAACATTTCCTGATCGCTAAATTTACCAAATTTCCCCTCCTCCCCAGTCCGTACTCTCACCGTGATATTACTTAAAAACGAGAGCACACATGATACGATTAGTATGGACATCCATTAGTATGGACATCCCTGTAAACCCAAGCTACTAACTACGACAATAGGCTACAAAACAAAAAATTCCCTGCAATATGAGCAGGGAGTTGGTTGCCACAGAGTGACATTCGTAGCAGGTGTTGGTTATGTGCCGTTGGTGAAAGGAGTGAACCCAAGCTTTAGTTGCAGGTGTAGTACATGCCCGCTTAGCGAACAAACCCATTGAGTAAAGCGACTTCATGCAACTCACAGCTAAATGGGAAAATATCGAAAATTCCTCAGTGTCCCTTTTTCATCACGAGCGACATGTTCAACCTGTCCTGTAGGTTGTGGGTGAGTACAATATGATAACGTTTCGTTTTGCTTTTAAACATTTAATGGAAATATATTTCAACTTTACACCATTTCGTAAAACAAAATAATGAAGAACATGACGTTTATTATCTTACTGCGAGTATCACTTTGATGCATCACTGTGCGTGTCCTTATCTTACATTGGATAACTGATGAATTCAGACATTCATTAGAACAATTGAACAGAAAGGAATTCTTTCAAAGAGCCGTACAACCCCTGTCATCACGCACTCAGAGGCATCGTGCCCACGGGACCCAATTTATTCAAGGGTGTCAAGAAATTTGGTCTAAAAATGCAACCTGTAACACGTGGATCACCAAAATAAAGCTCAGTTGAAGTAATTTAACCCTAGGATAATGATTAGTTAGTGCGATTTGCTGGGAATAGAATGTTCTTAGGGCTCTCAATTCTCACGCTTTCACCTTGAGAGTCACAAATTTCGGGGTTCCTATGATAAATGTCTCCATTTACTGTCACTGTGAATACGTCCACTTATAACGGAAACAAATTTGTCGTGCAGATGTAAATTTCTTGCTTATGAAAAAGTGGCAATTTCGACTGCTGTTTATTACTTATGTATTACATCCAATCATTTCTTGGACATTATTTCAACACCAAGGCTGATAAAACTGAAATGCATGCATTTAATATTAATTCAGGCAACACAGTCTGCCAGTGCTGCCAAAGCTTTCATATGGTTCATCATGGCCAGTTGTAAATTCAAAGAGAGTACCATACCGCTTTTTAAAAAAGACTTGAACAATATGTTCGCGAGCATAATTCATTTTGATCGATGCACTACTGGATGGTAACTTGCTAATGAATAGCAACATAACCATTGTCTCAGGAACGAATTATTCCTCACTACATTTCTACTGGGTTTCATTCAACATCCATTACCAGGATTTATTTACATTCAATTTTTGGCGGTAAGCATAACGTGCTGACCGTTAACCCTCGGAATGTTTCCTTGAAAGTCAAGGATCAATGAACATCTGACAACAGCAATTCTCGACATGCAGTATTTCAATCAATCTAGATGCATTTTAATTTTAATGAAAGAATCCCCCTGGTCTAAACTAAAGGACCAGCGCTCTCCCTCAGTTTTCTCTCTTACTTTTTAAAGAAACTGAAGACCCATTCTTTGTGTTAATATATCACACGACTAAGCTGATTTCCCAATAATTAACTTTCATCTCAGCGTATCTGGTAGACACAATTTTCTTGTCATTTGGCAATATTTCCCATTTTTAATGCAATGAAAACTATATTGAAAGCTTTAAAAAACGAACGCTTCAATTCCACTTACAAGCCTGAATAATACATTTCCCGCTGTCTGGGTCCACCATTGCGTAATGTTTTTGTAAGCCTCGCGCCAACCGGTAGTGGCGCTCCGCTTGGATAGTCTTCTGGGCCACTTCCAATTGACGGGCCTCCCAAAATTTATTTTTGCACGACGTCCCTACATACACCGACTCGCCTAAAATTGCATCACGTTCAGGTTGCATCATAGACCTAGCAGGCGCGTGTACACACTCGAGATAGTTTCAACTACCCATGATTGTTTACTAGGAATTCACGACCCTCCACACATAGAAAATGGGTCATTCCGGTACTCAAATTAAATTAAAAACCCTACAGCTTAAGGGGGGCTCCTCCCCCTGGGTACCAACCGGGACGTAGCCCATGGACCACACCTGGGGCCCATGAAGCAGGCCCCTGATATCCACGCAGTTAGAGGGAGCACTTGGTGCTCCCGCGGCGCATCCGGTGCGGTCTCATCCCCCAGATTCCAAAAGAGATCTCCGCCACCGATTTCGCGGACCGAAAACGTGCCGGACTGACGCCGTCTACATTCCTCCATTTTCTGTAATCATAGCACCCCGTCCAAAGTTTTTTTTTGAAATCATACTTACCTCAGTGCCGACCACGATGAGACAGAAGAGTGACAGCGTTCATTTAATCCAGAAACCTAGAAATATTAAATGCTTGCCATTTCTGATCAGAACACGGGGCTGCTAAACTGTGTTTAACTGTTCTGTTTCCTCTGTCGTTCTTTTTCAAAGTGTGGCTTGAAGTTGAAGTCACATTGGCCGTTTCCTGTCACAAACTACACCGCGTAGCGGACTAGGTTTGTACTTACCGTGTAAGGCGTCACATCGGTTGGTATGTGATTGAAAAAGGAACACTATGCCGAATTCTGGATGATGTCACAAAACACCCTAGTTTTAAATTCAATTGTGAATTGGTTGGATGCATCGTAGATAGTGTGATAGATAGGACGTGTGTAACGAATCATGGATGTACCGAATCGGTTCGCCAATCGATATCACGACACAGATAATCTTTTCCATACATACATATATCAATATACACTCCAACGTCTAAGAGTAGTGTACATTATCTCACGCAGCAAATGCCCGACTGTGTGCTACGTTGGAGAAACCAGTACGAAATTGAGGCTGAGATTCAATAATCACACAGCAGTCGTAACGCGAATCCCAACGGATTTCCAGTTGCGGAATATTTCCAGAGTACTGGACACACCAGTGACGACTTAAATTTTACCATTGCCCTCGGTAGGATCCGATGTAGTGAAGACCGTAAGCGCCACCCAAACTAATTTAACATCTTAATAGCCACAGGCAAGGTCTTCATAGAGATTTTTCTATTTATCAGGAAACAGTTTCTTCAAGTAATTCAGTAATTCTGTTTCCTTCTTTTGTGCAACTGCGTCTGCCTTATCAATGAGTCCCGCTTCTTTAATTATTTACCATTTACTATAGTATCTCACATTCTGTTAAGTTACACGTATTATTTATTTTTTTAAAAACTCGGATGCCTTATAATTTAATAGCATTTGAAATTTGCAATTTAGTCTTTTATTTTGTAAGTAGATATAAACACTTTTTATTTGTCAGTAAGACAGTTGTATTACTTGAAAAATCTCACACATTCGTATCTTGTCGCTTAGATAAACTGTTAGTTACCATGGAGTTTTGTGCACACGGTTCTATTCAAACAACGAAATCATGTACGCATACTATAATTTAAGATTGTTTCGTCACTTTACAATATTTAAGCTAATTAAGCTTGCCATGGTTATCATTTGCGCGCTTTTTATTTATTACTATGTGAGAATGTGCGCTCCTTGTAACTGCGTACTTTTAGATCATCATCATTATGATGTCACTTTACAACTTTTCAAATTTATTTTAATATTACGCGCTATTGTAGCATTCAACTCTAACTTGTTTGTATGTAACAGTTGATTTCCATAACACAGTTGATGAAGCCGCCAGTTATAAATGTAACTCTGGATAACCTTAGGTTGTCAGTTGTCTGAAATGCAGCCTTAGGTCGACAGTCACATTTTAAAATATATCTCTACATGACGTCACTGAAAAATTATGAGAAAAAAAAAACCCTTAATAAGCTTAAAGAGCAGCCGCAACAATAAATATGGAATCTTTACAATGTATGACATATGCACAGGTTTTAATTTATATATGAAGTAGTTACTTAACAATTCAGTGTCTACTAATTATACACGTCGATATTACACCCAACTTTTCCCATACAAATATGTATAATATGCGTTGTTAGTACAATCCCCATATACAGCTATGCTGTAAAAACCTATTGCAACCTTTTGAATATATATACATATATATATATATATATATATATATATATATATATATATATATATATATATATATATATATATATATATATATATATATATATATATATATATATATATGATCTGGCCTATGACCTACATAGCTTCACCCGAAAGGTTAGACTTAGGGAATATTTCGGAGATGAAAGTTTCTCCCCCGAAGTGCAGCATATGCCTATTTCAGGAACGAAACCTGAATGGACGCCTAAATCGGGAAGGAATCCTTACATCGAATCCTTCGTTAGTTCGGCCAAGGCTCACCTAAACTCATTTTTAGAAGCCAACTCTCGGCGCTAAAAACCACCCACAACTTGTCTACTGGCCAGCGAAATGCTATCAAAAATCTCAGTTCAAACCCTGCCATCACTATCAAACAAGCGGATAAGGGGGGCGCCATCACCATTCTAAATACAGCTGATTACATCTCGGAAGCGGAGACACAACTGAGTAACTCAGACTTCTATGTGAAGCTGCCAACCGATCCCAGCTTAAGTTATGAGGAGGAACTCAAGAATTTAATAAGTACGTTCACATCTGAAGTACTAGATCAGGTTAAGCCACGTATCCCTGAGACTCACAAGCCGGGAGTGTTTTACACGCTGCCCAAGGTACATAAAGTGCCTAAACTGGTCGAAAGTAGACTTTCCTCCCTAGACCCTCCCCCCAATATCCCATCTGATTTACAGGTACATAATTTAAGTACCCCTAGGTTGTTTGAATTAGCCAAATTTCTTGACATTTTCCCTCCAGGTAGACCCATTGTCTCCTGCATAGGAACCCTTACGGAACACCTCTCTGGTTACATTGACAGTGTCCTTAATCCTTTACTGCCCTCACTAGGCAGTTATGTAAAGGATACTGCCCATTTCCTTAGGAAACTCCAAGCCATTGGGTCCTGTCCCCCAGGTTCCCTTTTAGTTACCATGGATGTGAGTGCCCTCTATTCTAATATTCCCCACAAGGAAGGGGTATTGGCCTGCAAAAAGTTCCTGGCTAGAAATGGTTTTTCCACCCAGTTTATTAAAGAATTTGCCTGCATTGTTGAGTTTGTTCTCACTCACAATCACTTTGTTTTCAATGAGCAATTTTATTTACAAACGAGTGGAACGGCAATGGGCAGCAGAATGGCACCCAGTTATGCCATTATTTTCATGGCTGACTTAGAGGAAAGAATCCTCTCTAATAGCCCTCTCAAGCCCTGTAATTATTGTAGATATATCGATGACATTTTCTTCACTTGGGTTCACGGAGTAGATGCGCTCCGTCATTTCTTAACAGCCTGTAACGATGTTCACCCTACCATCAAATTCACCTCGGAGTTCTCCGATACTGATATCCCTTCCTAGACGTACTAGTTGGATTGTGTAACGATAATTTTGTTACCACGCTTTACTGCAAGCCCACTGATACCCATACCTATCTCAATTTTGAGAGTTCCCACCCATACAGCCTTAAGACAGCCATTGTGTATTCCCAGTGCATCAGAATCAAACGTATCTGTTCTTCCGAATCTGAGTACAATAAACATATTTCCAATCTTGTTGGTCATTTCCTGCATAACGGGTACCCCTTTTCCATTATTAAAAGGGGGATTTCAAAAGCTTCTGCTCTATGTCGGGAAGACCTTCTCCTTGAAAAACCGAAAGCCACTAACTGTCGTATTCCTTTAGTTGTGGATTATTCCAGTCGAACTGACAAGTTACTCAAAGTGCTACGTCAAGACTTTGAAATTCTTAAATCGGACAGTTCTATTCACGATCTGTTCAAAGACCCCCCGCTCATGTCCCGTAGGCAACCCCCCAACCTTAAATCCATAATTACCTCTTCTAGGCTTCCCAGTAGGTCCGACACGGGCAACCGGAAATGCGGAAAGCCTAGATGTCAAGTATGTAGTTTTTTGATCACTGACCCCTGTTTCACCCCTCCCGGTACCAATGCCCGCATCCGCCCCGGTCCTTTCAACTGTGACACCGCCAACGTCGTGTATTTGATTTTTGTAATAAGTGTGTGTATGGTAATTACATTGGTCAAACAGGTTCAAAGTTCAGGTTCAGATTCAACAACCACAAAAAGACCGTTAAAGATAAGGCCATCAGTTATCCAGTAGCCAAGCATTTCAATCAATGTAATCACAACCTCTCCAATCTCAAGTTTGTCCTGTTAGGCTCTAATTACCCCACTCTCAACAATAGACTAAGGTCCGAGAGTAAGTGGATTATGAAGCTTAAAACTCATATCAATGGTTTAAACTTGGATTTGGGTGTTTTAAGTGATTTTCCGTTTGCCACTCGTGGTGAAGCGTGACTATGAGCTTTTGCAATAAGTATACCATTGAGTACAGTGTACTAGGTCTCCATTATATTATTTTCACTTCATTGTTGGTGCTGAAGAAAGGCACAGGCGAGCCTGAAATATACACTGTTTTCTCTGTATTGGAAATTTGTGCTCTTATGATGTCATCTTTGTGTAACTCACTATTTTTCATCGTTTATATATATATATATATATATATATATATATATATATATATATATATATATATATATATATATATATATATATATATATATATATACATATTGATATATATTTCTATATACCCAGATCTACCTTTGGTCATCATTAAGTCGTCTAACAATGTACATTAGGTCCTCATTCACAAAAGCGCATTTTGGTAAAGCCCTTTTGTTTGAGGACCTATTACACCCCTTTCTATGTATGTTCTTAGTAAAGTAATACTATATAAAATACTTTTATTTATGACTCCCCCTTTAGTGTGTCTTTATATGGGGATTGTACTAACAACGCATATTATACATTTATGTAGGAGAAACTTGCGACAGATTTCGTCTCAGATTTAACAACCATAAACACTCAACTAGACATAAGACCGGATTCCCTGTAGCAGCGCATTTTAACTCACCTAATCATTCGATCCACGATCTACGTTTCTTTATTTTAGCTGGTAATTTCCCCTCTGCTGATAAACGCAAACAATTCGAATTGAAGACCATCCTAAAACTTAAATCCCACATAACAGGATAAAATAAAGATTTATCGATTCTAAGCCATTACTCGTGGGTTCAACAAATTTAACTGTTGTAACTAACTTTTCTAACTCTTGACGGATCTTAATCCGATTTCTGTTATTGTTAAAAGCTTTCCCAGTGGGGTTGATCTTCCCCTCTGTGTGTAAGACCAGTAGCTAGGTACTGACTTTTCGTAGTATTCCACTCTCAGTCGTCTTATTTAGCAACTGATGCCGGGCAAGGTGCCTGAAATATTTTGCCTTTAGTTTTACACTTTTTTCACTGGATGTAATGAAAGCGTCACCATCTTGTTCCTTCTTTTATATATATATATATATATCTATATATATATATATATATATATATATATATATATATATATATATATATATATCTATCTATATATATATATATATATATATATATATATATAAATATATATACATATACATATACATATATATATATATATATATATATATGTGTATGTATAAATATATATATATATGTAATGATATTAATATATTTACCTAGATTCCACCTTTGGTCATCATTTAGTCGTCTAACAATGTACATTAGGTCCTCATTTACAATAGGCACTCATTTTGGTAGAGACCTATTGTTTTAAGGCGTTAGGTCGAATTCTTTTTCTTATGTATTTTATTGTTATTTTTCGCCCTATGTACGAGCAGATATAACAAGGTATAAGCTTCTGAACAGCTGGTAAAATACCCAGCAACCCTAAGGTAGGCTATTTTTATACACTTCCTAAAATTCACAAATTACGTAAACCCATAGAGAACTCTCTGAATAATGCCGCCCTACCTTCCCACACGTCAGATCTTGGCAGCAAGGAAATTTTTCGACTTGCAAAAACTCTCAATTTAACTTCCCCCGGTAGGCCTATTAGTGAGCTTTAGATTTCACGACGCGGACCTCATCTACAACGAAATGACGTCAAAAGTTTTTATGCCATTTCGAGCGCAACGTGGTATAACGCTACACCATGTGGTAAATTTTCAGGGGCAACAACCGAGTGACGTCACTGCGTTGTAGATGAGGTCCACGTCGTGCAATCTAAAGCTCACTATTATCTCGGGTGTGGGAACGTTCTCTGAGGGTCTATCAGGTTATGTTGATTCATTACTTAATCCACTACTTTCTAATATCCCAAGCTTCATTCAGGATACGACTCATTTTTACGTGTCCTTAATAATATTGGTATGCTACCCGTCAACACCCTCCTAGTTACTATGGACGTCACATCCCTGTACGCTAATATACCCCACGATGAAGGCATATTAGCTGGCAGAGAATTTATGTTGAGACTCTCATTCAGCCAAACCCTAGCCGATGATGTCCCTTACATAATAAAATTTATCCTCACAAGCAACTTCTTCTTTTTTAAGAATAAAAATTATTTACAAATCAAGGGAACAGCTATAGGAACCAAAATGGCTCCATTTTACGCTAATATCTTAATGGAGAAACTGGAGTCAGGATTGTTAAATTCTTTCACTCTGAAACCTATTCACTACTATAGGTACATTGATGACATATTTTTTGTTTGGCGCCACGGTGTGGAATCTCTAGAGTCCTTCAAATTACACACTAACTCCCTCCACCATAGTATAAAATTCACCTTTGAAGTTTCTGACTCAAAAATCTCTTTCCTGGATGTCCTTCTTAAATTGCGCGCAAACTCCCTGTCCACGTCCGTTTACTATAAACTAACAGATAATCACCAGTTCTTACATTTCGACAGTGCTCATCCTCTCAGTATAAAAAAGTCAATTGTCTATAGTCAATATCTAAGACTTAAACCCATTTGTTCTGATAAGGAGGACTTCAATATCGAAATTTCCAAACTTAGTCATTTTTTTCTTTCCGATGGTTATCCCATGAACATTATCAAAAACGGAATTGAGAAAGCCAACAAGTTCAAACGGGAGGACTTCCTCACCCATAACTCCTAAAAATCGAGCAACCGCATTTCTTTTGTTGAAGAACACCACACCCTTGCCCATTCCCTGGCACGTTCAATCAAACAGGATTTTGCTCTTTTAAAGAATGACCCTCCCCTTCCTGCTAGCTTTAGCAAGCCACCTTTGTTAGCCCTTCGCCAGCCTCCCAATCTAAGACAACTGCTTACGTCTTGTAAGCTTTCACCGTTTTCCAAACCCCCCGTAAGAAATATACCCTGCAATAAACCCCTGCCAAGTTTGCCAACATATTTCCCAGGGCTCGCCTATTTTCCTCCTTTTTTCGAAATTTCCTATCAACCCCCCCCCCCCCATCTGGACTGTGATTCTCAGAATGTTGTTTATTTATTACATTGTAGTATGTGCCCTAAAGGTATTTATGAGAAACTAGCACTAAGTTTCGGTTTAGTTTTAACAACCACAAGAAGTCTATCCGCAACAATGCCCGCGGTTTTCCATTTGCCGATCACTTCGGACGGACCAATCATTCCCTCCGAAATTTGAAATGTGTACTGCTTGGTTCAAACTTTCAATCTCCTCGGCACCGTTACAGTACAGAAAAAACTTTATCCTTAAATTAGATACACACACTGAGGGTCTCAATAGAGACTTTGGCTTACTCAACCATTACACGTTCTACAATGATTCTTTACCAATTGATGTCTGTTGTCTATTCAACATGTTTTGTGTGTTTACTTCCAATTCACTCTTGCATGTAGGCCTGCTAGCTAGCTCGAGTTTGTCTCGGTCTACTCTAGCGTGACACTCACTTCAATGTCTATTGTTCAACTTTTGTATGTTTGCACGCAACTGGTCAGTACAGGCTGTGCAGTTAATATAAGTTTACTTTTTCATGTATCAGTCGTATGTTTATCTTGGCCGGTGACGTAGTTTTTTTGGGAAGCTGTCCTAGGACAGAAAAATCTGGTTATGCGCTAGGTTTTTTTGCTCTGATGCCAGCTGAAATGGTCCGTGACGCATACGGACACTATACACGCACGTTAGTGCAGAGAGTTCACACTCCGAACAAAGATGCACGAATACGTGCCAATACAACTCAAAGCAACCTACTCAGTGCACTACTGAGTGGACAGCGAACGATAACGCTACGCTGTGGAGCGAACCAAATAACGGCTGTACGGAAGTTGATAAGTGCCATCTCGACGGTCGGAGGGTTTCTTCGAACTTTCAATGGTCATTTTCGAAAACATTTCGAAAATGGTTTGGGGGATAACGGGGGTGATTCATGTAGGGGTGAGTCCGTTCTATCACTATGCTTCTGCTAACCGGGGGAAATTGGTACTGGGGCACCACAGCCCCGAAAAGGTCCGAAAATTTGCTTAGCATATATATATATATATATATATATATAGCGTACAAATTGCTAGTACTTTCAACGGTCATTTTGGCATTGCGACTTTCAACGGTCATTATGGTAAATATTTCAAAAATGTTTCGCCGGACTATGGGGATGATTCATGTAGGGGTGGATCCATTCTATCACCATGCTTCCGATGAGCCGGGTGCAAATTGTCACAGGGGCTCCAAAGCCCCGAAAATGTCAGATAATTTATTTCTATAAGATGGGGCTATGGTTGGGATGGGTACGTTACGAGGATGGCATTCTCGTGGAACCGGGACCCTCTATATGTTCACAACTTTATTACGATAAAAATAAAATAATGCACTTTTTTTCGCATGTAAAGTTTTGAATTAATAACGAACCCACATTTTGCGCGATCTCAACAGAACAGTGCCAGTCAAATTGGGCACCACTATAACTTTTAGGGTAATTCGTTCTCACTTGTTCTCTAGTTTTTTCCGTGTGGTTTCATTTTTATTCCACCTTAGGGTGGTCAGGCACAATAAAGCTATTTTCTGTCGTCTATGTACTTCGGTCCGGGTGCACTGTACCCATGCGGGCTAAAGAAACGACTGGCGGGAAAAAAAATAATGCCTCCATGGTACTGTTCGTCGTCCATATTATGTATGTATGGGACTATGATTTGGGTTTTTTTTTTTATTTGTTTTTGGTTTTGTTTTTTTCTTTTTGTAAAGGGGTCTACTAGCATAAGCTTTACTTCCTCAGACCTCCTCCACCGCCTTGTTTAAATGTTGTATCATTTCTTATTTAAACTGTGGAAATAAACTCAAACTCAACTCAGATATTATCCTGGTTTTGCTGTAAGGGCAGGCCGGTTTTGCGATGTGTGTACAGGGCACTTGCAGAGATTCCGAGCCCACTATTACCCAAAGGTGGCATACTAATGAAAATGCTAAACTGTGGAAACTCTCAGTTGTAGGCTAAGTGAAAACCCCAAAGACCTGACAAATCGCTTGCATAAGATTCATTCAATTTTTTGTGTGGATATTCACTGGGTTCCTTCGTAGACAACTCTTTTATTGGTAAATGCATGGCAACGGTGGTCGAACTTCCTCATTATGCGTTCTTAATGGATATCCTGTCTTGTAGTTAGAGAGGTAGCATCTTTGTGCGAACAGGGAGGTGTGATCTAGTTACACCTCCCCGGTAAGATGGGGTAGAATTAAAGACCGCAGATACTTTGAAGTCAGTCGCGTCGCAACAGAGTGCCTAGGGCGGGGCCAAGCCCCCCCCCCCCCGATGTTGTTCAGACTCCCCAGACTTTTTGCGTCCTGATAAACATTGTTCCTCTGGCATTATGTATGTCATGTATGTCACTTATGTCACTTGAAAATTCGGCCACAACAACGAGAGAGAGACAATAGTTTAAGGTCACGGGGTCAATAGCCTACGGAAGCTGATGAGGGGCGTGCTACGTCCGCAAATATGCCCCGAATGGAGCCCAACGGTAAAGGGTTAAGAACGCCTAAAATTCAAAATTGAAACAAGGGACTGCATGCGTAGTATTAGATAATGCCACCGCCTAACCATTTTCATTCATTTATTTTTCTGTGCGTCTCCAAACACAAGAAATTGACAATTAGCTTGTATTAGGCAACAATCCTCGACAAAAAAGGTGGGAAAAACAAGCAAAACAGGCAATGAACGGATCATTATCCCCCATCACGCCCCCATTCAATCTTGTGGCAGCCCAAGGCGTCCTGAAACTTTAACCTTGATGCGGGATCGGGGTTTGTCCCATCAGGGACTTGCAACTCCCTGGTCCCATGTATTTTTGTCGAGGATTGCAGCTAGCGTAGCCATAGACATCTTTTATGCATGTGTGTGCTGTGTGGGGTAGGGTGGGAGTAGAAGTTTTACAAATGAGTAAAGATATTGTACAGTAGTTACTAAAATTTTCTTTGTTTTGTTCCTACTAATATACTTTTTCTTAAAACAGAAAGAAATAGCCCTGGTTTTATTTCTTTACTGGGCAAAAGTCAAGACCAAAACAAGAGAGTAAAAGCATACAGTTGATTTTAAAAGCAAGCAAACCCCCCCCCCCCTTAAGGTCTCCATACAATAGCAATTTCAATGGGAACTTAGAGTGGCAAATCATGATTTTGATTAGGCATAAATCAAACTTTATACAAATAAAAACATGAGTCATTCAATTGAGAAATTTTGCATTTGTTTTTCTTGACATGTGTGTGATTAATTAAACATAACTGATGTGCAGGTTTTAGATTTTCGTAGTTTAAATCAAAGGACCAGTCCTCTGACCCCAAACTACACTTCTTGTGTGGGGTAACAGAAACTCCGACTCAATTGGCTCGGCATTTTGATTGACTGCTGATTCAAACAGTGCAGAGCAAAACAGTGCAAGACACCAAAGCTTGTATTGCACAGCATTTACTGCGCCGAGAGTGTTTTGATTACATACATACTCACCCTGAAGCAATAAACCAGGCTGAGATTGTGTCTGGATGAGGATGAATTTCAGACAATTGCAGAAGGGGCTTAAGTAAGAAGGTTAGGAGCATTGGTACTGTTTGGGGTGAGAGAATTGGGCCTTTAAGGCATGCATGGTAAGACTATTTCCAAGTATAAAACAGTTAAATGGCCAGCTGGTGCAATAAACGGAGGAACAAACGACGCTTTGACGCAGTGGAGAACCTTTTCGACCACCCTATTTAGACTCTAGCTGTCAAACAGGTCCCTCTTTGGCATGTAGTAAACATTCATCGTGGAAGTATAAATTTCCAACCATGTGTTTCAAAAAATAAGGGATATTTAGCTGAAATTAACAGGGCCGAAGACACTGAGAAGTTCCATTTCCGCAATCTGAGAGGCATTTTTAGCCAAAATTTGCTCTGTACACTATGCGCCCACCAATGATGGCGCTCCGCTTAGAAAGTGTTATTCCTGCTTGCCCCTCCCCCCGACATCAACCTTTGCCCCCCCTCACCCCTCAGACCCCAACTGAAAAAGTCTGGTTACGCTACTGCAAATCTGCAATGAACAGCGCACTACTTAAGATATTAGGCTCTATAAAACAGAACAGTAATTTGTGCACAATGCGATTTTACCAATGCACTTGGTTGTTATCTTCAACCATTCTCCTTCAAGACCTAGAAAATAGTGTCATTTATTCCATTGAAAGAGGAAATGGAAAGGTAAAAAATTGAAAACGCCCAGCAACAATTGTGGGAAAACAAAAGAAGTTAGCTGAGACTTAGAAAAATGATTTAGTCATCACTTAGTTTGATACGTATGCATGGAAAAAGGAAGTTAATTTTCAATGCTCCCAGCTCTACCGTCCGTTGTTGGTAATCCTGCATTCTGATTGGTTGAGCAGAGATCTGTTGTTTCACTGCTCACGGTCAATAAACGTAAAGAAAGTGATAAAGGTAAAGTTTTTCACACATTTTCAGTGGTAGGAATAAACCACATTTGTCTGATCATTACTGTCTCATAAGCCGTCTTGACTCCAAATTAGCAACATAATAGACTCGACTTCGCCTCGACCCTTCTTTTGCCAACTTGGAGTCTAGACGGTTTATTATTTATTTTAAATGCGACTTATCCCTTCAATATCGGTACCACCACTTCATTGAGATTCTGAGTCAATTTGAAATATCCCGCAGGTGCACTTTCGTTTTAGTGTTTATGTATAATGAGCCTATGCTGGCATGAAGCAGTTTACTCACCCAAAATGAACAGAATTCAAGAGATGAACATATCGCTCTAATATGGTTTCATTAAAAATGGTTGTTCTGTTAAAAAAACATATTTTAAAGGTATTTCATGAAAAGCACTATTAGATATATGATCAAAATACTATGGAAAGGTGTAGCTACATACATCCAATAGGACTTGCCATCGGACTGCTCTTTACAAAAATTAAGGGGTAAAATAGTCATCTGGGGCACTCGATCTACATGCAGTGCAGCGAGATTAGGCATTTAACATTTCAAAAGAAATTTACACTTTTCAATGGCAGAAGAAATCCTTTTTCGACTTTTGGTACATACTTTCAATGTTTATGTAAAAAAGCACAGGAGGGTCGTTCGCAACTCCCCCCTCCCTTGGTGTGTCCATGGATCTTGCGGGTATGAAAATTTTATATATTTTAATGCGTTGCGTTCGCCTGCTTCAAAAGGACCTTTAGCTAGGAATGACAACATGACAATGGTACTGATAAATCAGTTCCCATAATCTCTGATAGCACAGGAACCGGTACCTTCCATGTATCCCTATGGCACCCTTTATCCCCACACCAAGATGACACTCATTCAGTGAACTAAAAGGGTGTCACCTATCAATCAGGGGCACGCCACTTGTTCTCTCTCGTTTTGCTTAAACTGGTGTTCCCTATTTATTTCCCCAATGCCACAGCCTCATCGTAAAAAAAAAAGAATGTGGATATATTTTAGTCCGCCAACCCCCCCCCCCCCCCCATCCTTACAATTATTTTGTCCGCTCAAGATTCGCCTGAATCGCGTCACTGCGGTCCTGTAATATTTTGTATTTGGTCACACAATTTGTTATTATAGTATTTGGCCGGGAAAGAACCACCAAAAAAAGAATAATGTGAATTTTTTTGTCGGCATCTTAATTGTCTCAGAATTCTGACTAAATAACTCAGAATCCTAAGATAATTGAGATGCGAACAAAAACAAAAAGTCACCATTTTTTGTTGTCCCCTCTCGGCCACCGTACAAAATCGATCAGTGAAGTAGACCAAAAAAGCTTGGGACCAAAAGAACTAGACCCAGACCAAAACACCTAGCTTTTTTTGTCCTACCCCAGACCAAAAAATTAGCTTTTCTTGTCCTAGGACCAAAAAAACTGTAAAACTCCAGTTTTTTTGGTCCCGTCGGACAGGGGACCAAAAAAACTGCCACATCGGCGAAGGCTTCAGGAGAAGTTGAAAATTTCCAAGTTTAATTAAATAAATACTGATTCGTACTCCTTTTGTCAGTTTTGACTTTGTTTTTCATTGTTATCGTTTAATTGTTATTCTTTCGGAGTACACGCGGATATATATAGACCGTGGGACAGATAGACAGCCGGCCGTACACGAAAAAGTGCTTTCGGTTTTAACTTTCGTGACGCACATCTGAGGGTCGGCATAAAAATTACCCACGAAGGTCAATTTTAACCTTTTGAACATCATATCAGTTACCACAAGTGAACGAGTTGGCCTACGAAGAGAAATTTGAGGGTGAATTGTTGGCATTTTATGGCCAACATTCATTGCATATACTAGTTCCACGAATTTTCTGACACGTACAAAATCTGTACAATATGCGCCGGGCATAGTGCAAAGTGCAGCCTGGTCAGTGAAATTGATAGGGAGAAACTTTTATGTCAATTAATTGACGGGGGGGGGGGGGGGGAGAAGGACGACTTTCCCTTCATTTAGGGAAAGGTTGAATAAATCAGGAACTGGAACGAGAAAAGATAGCGAAGGGATAGCGAAAAAGGAAAATGAAACAGGACAAAACAAGAATAAGAATTTGGAATACAAAAGAGGAAGAAAATAAACACACATGACATGGAAAAACAAGAAACAGAGAGAAGAGATGCGTTCAGTAAGGATACCAATAAATGATTCACATGATATTGTTCAATCAAGTCTGGTTTGCGGCAGAGTTATGAGAGAGTAAATAACGGACGGCATATGGTCAAGTGGTTAAAGCACCCGACTTCAGGCGAGGGTACATGGGGTGGGGTCTTACGCCCCAGCCCTCCCTTTTTCGCCACATCGACAATAAAACATATGGAAAAATAGCAGTGCATGCATGCTCAGCTCCGTCTTACCCCTGTTTTCTCTTAGGTCAGTCCCCCCCTTTTTTGAATGTGCGGACTCGCGCCTAGACTTGCAGTTGGGAGGTCAGGAGTTCGAGTATTGTCCTGGTCATACTGAAGACTGTAAAAAATACAGCATAGGCTTAAAGCAATTGAGTAGGAAAAGCAAGCCAGTTAGTCACAACTGGAAAAGGTAGTCCGTGGCGTCTCGACATAAACCAATTGATTAGAAACTGGCCACATGGGCAGTCATGTAAAACTCCGTCCATCTAACCGACTTGAGAGGATAGGCCTAAATGGACAGGCCTAACGGCCAAGCAGAACTTAATTCCCATTGAGATCTTTTGTCCAAATTAACCAAAAGGTTTCAACAGTTTCCAAATGGTAAAGGGTTTTCAAAAGGGTTTGGTTTATAAAAAGGGTAATTTTATAATTCCCTATGAGTTTTGACCAATTTCCATCATCTACCAAAGGGACTGCCCTTTAAATGAAAAGGGTATTTACAAAAGGTATCACTTGAAACCGTTTGGGTTCAAAGGGTTTAACCCAAAAGGGTTCCAAATGGAATTTTCAGCTGGGCTGACAAAAAACTTTGACTATACCTTAGCTGTAAAGTATAATCTCTTCTAGCGAGCATGACTGCATGATTTTGAACCAGCGTCGAAACTCCATGAAGCCTTTGCCGTTCACTCCAAGTACAATTCAAACTATATGATCTATCATTCTATCATCAAAGAACCAATCTCAAATTTCCTGCGAGAAACTTAGCATCATGTAGTAGAACTGATCGCCAGCATCTCTGCCAGGATAAAAGGGAACCGATCGTGGGGTAAATTTTACAAAATGTGAAAATACCGACCGGGTGAGAGCTGTACTGTATCAATACATTATCTTCTGTCAGGTGGGGAGGGGCCCAAGATTCCTAGAGATATAATCACAACAACCAGTGGTTCGAACCTGCCATGCACTTATTCATATCGCTTGATTTTGCATGTATTTTATAGGTAAACATTCCATTTGGAACCCTTTGAGCACAATTGGTTTGAAATGGTAGGCCTACCTTTCGAAAAGTAAAAAGAAAAAAAAAAAAAACTTTTTTAAGCATGGGAGTAGGAAGCGGGGGCTGGGGAGAAAGCTACCCCCAGTGAAAAATGAGGGGCGGAAGAATGCTTCGCTCCCCCAGTTCCCGTGTCAGAAAAAAAAAAAAAAAAAAAACAGCGAAATTTCCGGCGCGCTTTGCTTGCCGCATTATGCAACATTAAGTGCACTAGTTCTCATTAAATTTTTCTGAGCTCTGTACATAACAAAATCGGATATTTACCATTTGTGTGACACCACATCGATCTTTAAGAGACACCGGCAGCTATGTTGCTATTTTTCGTGACCTGTCTTTCATAAAATTCCAATTTTTCTACAATTAAAATTCTTGATTTTGAAATATTTTGTCCAAAAGGACAACAAAATTTGGGAAACTTTTGAAATGTCATCGGGGTCTGCGGGTCTGAGGGGTCGCGATTTTTCCAAATTTTTTATACGCTCCGCGTCAATTGAAGATAGCTTTGGCTTACCGTAGTCAAATGTTCTCATACGTAGGCCTACACACCGCATGCGGGACATCCAATCCAGAGTAGCGCTTGCAGTGACCTTCCGTAGGCCTGTATCTTTGCCGCACCCGCACCAAGTTCAAACGAGTTTCAAGGATTGATTTGCATCTGACTTTTGACGGAATTGAATGCAGTCATAATTAGACACCAAATGATCTTGAACCAAGGAAGTCGGTCCAGCTTTAGCAAAGTTATGCTCAACTGAAACTAAGTTTAAATTGCCGTAATAGAAGGTAAAAAATTTTCAAGTTGATATATTTAAAAAAAAAACATATCGGGTACCGTCATTTCAAAAAATCCATAAAGGCATAGGCTACGGGAAGAAGCGGATCCTGTTTGCCGTGAACTGAATATTTTTCAAGTCCTATTTTGCCCGGCCGTATGTCAACACGGTCCGCTGCAGGCCGAACTGACTACTACAGGCTACCCTCTTGCCCTTAAATACATGTAAATGTCATTGCCCTGAAATAAGCAGGGAGAATTGCAGTCCCCCTATCCCCACCTGAAAGGTCTACGCCTAGTAGCATGAAAGATGCCAAGGTCTGAATTGCGATTTTCTATTGAAAAACCTCCCCCTGTCTAAAGCTATCGGCCATTTCATGACACCCAGTCTCCAGGGGCAGGAATTTCTGATGAGATTTTGTGCCAGAAAGATCAAAATTTTAATGCATGGCTACTTTGTCGAGTGTCGCAACAAGCATTTCATCGGGAAAGGGCTGATGGCTTTTACAAAATGTGGTCAGTGCACCGTATTCAGTTTGGCACTAAGTTAGTACTGAGCTCAGAGCCTCATATTGGGACCAGAAAATTTAGTACACGAATTCCGATATTTTTTCGGAAGGGAAACCGTTCCCAGCCGCTAATAACAGTTCGACCACCAAATTTTAAGTAAGTTTGTAGCGGTTTAGGATTTTTAGATAGCATGTAAGTTACTGCTAAGCCGAATTAAAGCTACAAACTATTCCATATAACTTGAGAACCAACACACACCCAGATGCCAGTGCCTATTAGAACCTATTACACGAAATAAAGCTTGGTGACATTCTCGCCCGTATTCGTATTGTTAATATTCCAGATTTCTTCGTTCCTCGATACAAAAATGATACTAGATGGGTTGAAGGGTATTATTCTTTTTTCAGAGATCGGAGTGACGCAGTTTATACAATTTGGATCGGTATCCAGCTCGAGTTACTCATTCGCAGTTAACGTTACGCGCGAAACCGACGTAGCAGGGACGTAAACAGTTCCTCGTTCGCGGAAAAGTGTCCTTTTTCTTTCCACATCTTTTTACCGGTTTTAATCCCACGTACCCAAAATAAGATTAAAATTTGTTTAATTTTCCATAAACTTAACATTAAAACGCATTTCAGATAATTGAAGTGCCTTTGGAACATGATTAGAGGCTGCAGTTGTAGTTTTAGTGCTGTTTGAGGAAAAGTTTACTTAAAACGTGGAAGTTGTGTGTCTATCTCACCTTCGCCAGATTTTGAATTTAAAGGGATATTTTTACTTATTTTTTCTTGATCCATAGGCCAAACGAATCGCTTGTGGTAATTGCATGGGTTATTATTTCATGTTTTCCCATCGATTAGTATTTTTTCAATCAGGCCCTTCGAAGTGCGTTACGAAGTAACACGAAAAAGCAGGACAGATTTTGGTTTAAGAGTCCAAAATTCTTTCATTCCGTGGCAAGCATCGGGGGTCTACACCAAATGTCCCTGAAAATGTTCTTTAAAATATTTACATTGATGAAAGGGTGATTCCCAATCGTGTGATAATTGCACATTATTGAGACAAGGATTAAAATTCAATCACATTTTTCGCCAAAAAACGAAAGTATTTCGTTTACAGAATACTTATGACGTAGTTACTGCCCAATCACAGATCTTCATTCAGGTCACATGAGGATCACATGACAAGATCTGCCAGGTACCTCACAAAGTATAATGTCGTTAACAAACATGACAATCTTCAATAGCAAAACATAAACGATTCAGGTGCTTAATTCATTGTATGGGAAACTCTTCATGGGATCTGTTATCATTCATAAGAATGACGGAATCTTAACATTTATCCTGTACCAAAGAATTCTTTGAATTGTTTGCTAACAAGAGAGATTTTGTGTGCGCATTTAGATGATCGGAGACGGTGAACTGAACCAATGTGAATTTCCAAGCACGATTCCCTATTGTTAGTGTTAGGCCTACTGTTAGTTACCACAACTTGAGAAGTCGAGCGATTTACCGACTTGTATTAGGATGATCAGAGCAAGAACCAAGGTACAGAACACAGGTAAGGACCGAATTAAATTACCGTATAACATAAATCATGAAAGCTTGGTTGAATTACCAGTTTCGATGGTCGTAAGACAGTGAAACTGTGCGAACCTAAGCACGTTACAACACAGAATTGCCATAGACCTCAGAATCACATTCCTGTATAATCCTTCTCCTTCTCCTCCTCCTTCTCCTCCTTCTTCTCCTTCTTCTCCTTCTTCTCCTTCTTCTCCTTCTTCTCCTTCTTCTTCTTCCTCCTTCCTTCTTCCTTCTTTCTTCTTCCTTCTTCCTTCTTCCTTCTTCGGTGAGACATCCAAAAGGACATTTATACACCGCGTACGTGCCGAGTTCGCAATGAAATCCACTGGCTTTGGGTGACTTATGGCCCCCGCAATAAGACTCTCTGGGAGGTTATTCCAATCCCGAATAGTATTAGGGACGAAAGTGTACTTAAAACAATTAGTCCTAGCAGAGGGGGACGAAAGTGCAAAGCATGCATGTTACGAGAACAACGCGTAGGTTTACACAGATTAGACAGAGGGATGTTAGCTTGGCCGTAAATACCTTTGGCAAAAATTATAAGTCTGCAACGTCTCCGGCGGTCAGACAAAGTATCTAGACCTAGATCTTTGAGGAGTGCGGTCTTAGAGCCAACTTCTCGGGAGTACTCGCTGGATATAAACCTAGCAGATCTTTTTTGTACTCCCTCCAATCTATCTTGGAGTGAAATCTGATGTGGGTCCCAGACGGAACAAGCATACTCCAACAAGGGCCTTAGTAACCCTTTAGCCTATAGGCCGCCAATTTGACATCTTTGGAACAAAGTGAGAGGTTCCTGTGTAATAGGCCTAAGATCTTATTTCCCTTATTACAAACAAGTTGGATATGTTTGCCCCAGCTGAGATTCTAAGTGATAGTCACCCCCAGATACTTAATTGAATCAACCCTCATCAGATTAGCCCCATTAAGAGTATAATTATAGATTATTGGGTTATGCTTCCTGGTAACAGACATAACATTACACTAAGCCGGGTGGAATCTCATACCCCAAGTTTTGGCCCACTGGCCCAAGTTTATAATGTCCTTCTGTAACTCACTGCAGTCACTGGGACTCCCTTTCTAACCGTTTATTATTAAGGCGTAACGTTATCCTTATTTATTAGCAAATAAGTGTGTGTATACAAACAGCATCAATGATCGTTCGAAGGCAGTCTCAATGCACAATTAAAGTCACTAAATCACGAGCAACTAACAAATAGCCCCTACTAGGCTAGGACTACACTAATGCTACAAGTACCCAGTACAGTACTATAGTTAGAAACAGGGTGGTAATCTGTCATATACATGTGTGATGATTGAAAATGGAATAAGCTAGGCATAAGATTTTAGATTAATGCTCACAGTTAGGAATTGATGGACTGATTGATTAACCAGGAGTTACTGTGCTTGTCGAAGAGCTCAATTTTTAATGGGCCAGAGTAAAGTAAGTGTTGGGGGTATTCTAAAACCTGGGATAACATCACGGCAGTGATGCATTGAATTTACCGCCATGGCTCACCATCACATCACGTCCTGGAATTGGGTCCTGCTGTACTTTTTCAATGTTGTGTATATTCTTAACGTTAGGTGCACACTCATGGATCAGTCTAGATTGTAAATTAATCCATGGAACTTTACCTTAAATTTTGCTGTCACAGGCGCCATCAAACCAATAACTTGACGTCACATCACCAGGGTATAACTTTGCGGCCTAGATGCAAGGATAATATTTTATTTATAAACATAGGTCCCAAACTCCTTATCTGAACACTGTTAGATTTGCTGTGTCAGCATGCATTCATTTTTAAGAGGCATTCTTAACGCACACAATACATTTCTCGGTGTATACTGTTTGGATCAAGGTAATCGACGCAAATTTCGGCATGTTTGGAAAACAAACGCACAAGTTGATTTTCCATTGCCAGTGTGTAAAAAATGTAAATGCATTCAAGTTTTGAAATCATTGTCAGCCAATGTGTTGTCAGAGTTATCATGGTACCGTCACTGATTTTGGTCATCATCACAGATTTTAACCTTGGTCACATACGTCACATCACTGAGTCGTCACAGATTTCAGACGAAAATCGACTTCATATTTCAGTCTTTTTGAAAGAAGGGCTAGAAAGACATGATGGGATGGCAACCTCAGATGAGAATCCAGAAAGGACTTGTCTGGTAAGTGTTATTTTAAAGTTGGCGCAAAATGACAATTTACCAAGGACTCTGCTTCATTGACCATTTCCATACACTGTTATACTTCAAGAAGTGGTGGCAGTGTATACTGTAGCTGAGGGGATGTCTTTTCTTCACTTGATGCTGTTGATAGTATGACTCAGCTTAAGTTTTTCACTGCTGTGATGAATAATTCATTTATGAAGGTAAATGTTCAATCTTTGCCAATGATGCTGCAGGAGTCAGGTTTCGAGCAACAAACAGCTACCAAAGACTCGCTTTGCCTTTGAGCTAGTCGGTTTCAATTTGCAGGGTAGATAGCTAGAGAATTGGCTGAAAATTACCGCAACAGTCACATGCAACCTTATCAAAAAAATTTTAGGCTGAAAGGCGCAGTATGTTCCTGGAGGTCATATAACAGACTTCCTAATGTGGGTCAAGGTCAGTTTCAATATGCTCGTTTAACTTGGATTCTCGACCATTCAAATTGCCAAGTCAAAGACACTGCAAAATTATATTTAAATTATATTTAAATTGTGATCTGTCAGTGATTTTTTTTTATTGCAATTTCTTTAGTTGAGTAAATTGCCAATACAGAAACCATCACTGCATTAAATTTGTGTTCATGATTATATGTTGCAATATTTGGCTGAATGATGGCAAGGCTCCTGATATCTCGGTGGCCAATGAGATCTTTTAAACAATAGATATTAATAGTTTTTGTTGAAGATCGAAGGGGTAGGGGGCATCTCTCTCTTTAGACCCCTCCAAGGAAAGTTGTAGGTTCTGGCAGTGAAATTACAGTACTGTAACACAGGAGTTTGAATTTTACATTATTCACAACTTGATGTGTACAGAAAGTAAACAAAGAGAAACAATGAGGTTCAAGCATTTACTTCAGTTTTATTCTATTCTTTTATTTCTTTCAGAACCCACAGACACAGGACCAAAACTGACACAGTCTGAACACCACCTGTTGATTTATGCGGGTTTTCATCTGCAATGTCATTTGTATCCTGCAGTCTGCATCATACGTCAAACAGATACAACAACAGTGCTAACTGGAGTATTTGTAGGAAAACTGCAAAAAAAAAAATTCATCATCGTTTGCCAAAAACTTGTTTGTGTACCCATATTTGCTTGAACTGACTTTTCCAACTGCAAAGACAGGCCTTGATAATGCTGTGATAGGTTAGGTAAATGAAATGAAGACATTCCTGGATGTGATTCTGTGGTAAATTAAAAGGAAATTTATCACTGAAATCGCATAGATGCTCTTTGACTTGCTGTTTAAAAACTGTAATGTTAATCAGAATTGTAGTGGAAGTGTTTACCAGAGATTTTTATACACTGTTACATGTTCCTTTCTTTGCATATTTTTTTTTCTTGCAAAATCAATGAGTTATTTCACCTCGAAGCCAAGGGATAAGGATTGATATTAGTAAAGGAATTCCAAGAGAAAATGTGGCTTTGCCTTCTACAGGATCAAGAAAAATGAGATGAGATTTTTAAGCTTACAGTATTGTATTTTCTAACCTTTTTCTGGATAGTATTTTCAAAAACAGTGTATTTTTAGCTCTTAGCTCAACCCACAAAGCGAGAGTAGAACTGCATGTCTGCAAGGCAAGTTCCCAATCAAGGTATTTTTATTGATATAGGCCTATTCTAACAGTTGACTGTGTCCATGAGTTCACAATCAGTGATTTTTAATTTAACACTTTTGTAGAAAGCACTATATAAATGGAATGTATTAATACAGGAGGAGAATTTCAGTACGCCAGAAAACTAATAAACTTTTTCCTGTTAATCATTTTCATTGGTGAAATAGAAATCAAGAACTGTGGTGCACATTGCTTGACCCCCAGTCACTCATGGAATATTTGTTAATTTATCTGATATGACAAACCAAGTTGCAAGTGTTCCACAGTTGTTGTTGCATCCTCACCCTTCATGAATGAATCCAGATTCCAGACATTATCATTGTATCTGTACCTACTGCCAACTCTCCTAAGTGGTGGTGCAAGGATATCAAAAGTATTTGGGGGGAGGGGGGGCAAAAGAGAATGTTTGGAGCATAAAATTTCTATGCAGAAAGTGAGCGAAAAAGGCTAGATCTGCGGGACAGGTAAAGTGCCCGTTTCAGGTCCCCTGTGGTGTCCAGGGTGCAAAGGCCTTGGAAGCCAGACCCATAGCCCCCCTAAAATTCTTCACCCCTAAAAACTTCAAAGTGTGCCAATGAATTAATACATCTGTGCAAATGTGCCCCTCCCTTAAATATTTTGCCTCTGGAAAGGTTTTAGCCCACTTTCAATGCCTTTTCTGGCTGTGGACCTGTTGGAGGCTTAGGTTTTAGCACATCCCTGGGTAAAAATTGAAGTCTCAGGTTATGTGTATTTAGTTTGGGAGATAATTGGGGCACAAATGTTTTAACACGGGGAAGGGGCATGACTGCCCATGCCTCTGGCACCTCAAATTTTTCTTTCGCGTTGACCCGTCACCTCCATATACAGTATTGATTAATTTGATTTAGGGTAGCAATACTGTGTGTTGATTCATTTACTTCCATGAACATGAATTGTTACACCAACCTTGTGTAAAAGGGAAGCTGAAGTAGAGGGGGTACAAGGGAGTAGTTGCTTACCTGGCTGGGGTCTAAGGGAAGGGTTTTCCTGTTCACTTTGGAAATATTTGCTTTTGGAAGTGTGCTGTACCTAAGATACATTATGGTACTTCATATATGACACATTGTGAAGCATATATAAATTACACATGTCAGCGAATGGGGGAGGGGTCTGCGCTCCTTCCCTGCATCTGCCACTGTCATGTGATATCCAAATAAAACAACCCAGCCTGAGAACTGAAGAATAACCAGGCAAGCCCAACTAGCATCTCCTACGTTCAACCCAAGAAGTTTTACCGTTTGTTATTATTCGCTATGGGCCCCTACAGGGTGTGGTGGGATGGGGTGGGGTCTTGTGTTAAGGTCAAGATGGCTGAGTAAGCAACGTGCCACAAAATACACAACTGAACTTGTCATAGAGAGATAGGATGGTTTATCTGCATTTAAAACTGTGTTATTGTTGTCTATAGATCATTTGGACAGCGCCCTCTATATCAATTATCCTCTTATATCTTTGCCCTCGATGATATCGGTTTGAAAAAAAGTATGCAAATCATATGAAGAGGACTATCTTGTTGTTCCCATATCTGCAAAACCCAATTTTTGAGTCTACTTTGAACACAGGAGAAATTGTTTTGTTTTGTACACAAGTATATGGGAATGGTTCGGCCATTTTGTCTCATTAATCATTAATGTGCTACTTTTGAACGTGGGAATCATTCTTTTCACTAAATTTGATCAATTTTCTCCCAATTGGTCACAGTTTTGCGTAGTCCCCTTGATGTTGCCACGGAAGTCAAGATTTAAAGCCTTTTCTGGACTCTGTCCCATGGTCTAATATATATACATAAACATACATACATACATATATATATATATATATATATATATATATATATATATATATATATATTTCTAATGCATTTCTAATTTCTAATTGTGGATTGGGGGGGGGGGGATTGACCCATAGGGAGAAAAAACCGTCCCTCCTTAACGTTTTGACACTCATTTTCAATGGGAATACGTAAGAGTATGGTAAATCCCCACATACCATACGTAGTAGATGTTATTTCATACCAACTAACATACACGTATCCATTAACACGAATGTGTGAGTGTCATTCAAATAACGGGTATTCATATCTCGAAACGCAAAGGTGGATATATACTTCTGCATTTTATTGTTTCATAGTCGCCTTAACGTTTTGACGGTATACCCATTTCCCCCTACCGATCGATCTTGCGATAAATGTTGTAACGTTCGGGCGACCTCTGGCCAAGGTCGTGCGGAGTGTTTGAGGAGCGCAGGCGGATCCGTTATGTAATCTGCGGAGCGACTCTCCCGGTTAATCCCTTGGCTTAGGGATTCCTTTAGTCACGGTAGTAATAGTACGATTAGCCTCGTGCTGCGTAGACCATTGTTTTCCGTTATGCGGATGATCTCCCGTCACATATGTCATGTTAGTTTTCATTACGTAATATCAGGTCGTACGATCGTAAATTCATTCATTGGGGATGGGCGCAGCTGTTTCTGAGTCATGTTCTATTAAGGGTTTAAAATGTATTCCGTTTACCAAAGGATTATTAGAGCCAAGAAAGCCGTGCCCTTTATGTGTCTTTTCAAAATTTGTTGTAAAGCTTGTGCAAACTAAGTCCGTTATATAAGAATTTTCACGAAGAGGATAGGACACACCTTAGTCTAGTTTTTCAGCAGCAAGGTTGTGAGTATTTTGGTATCTCGGCAGGCTCATGCCCTGAGATCAGTTCCATTCAGAACAGACCTCTGAAGCTGTATTTATCGTTTTGCTTTTAACTTCTCACCGTATTTTTGAAAGACGGTTGATTTTATCCTTTTTTTAAGACAAAGAAGTCCATTTACATTTTCTTTGAAATTCAGTAACTGAAATACACCGTTTTCTTTACTTTAACTTGGATTGTTTGGATTATCAGTCACAAAACCACACCTTAGGCCAAGAACCCCACCTTGCAGGCTCAGACGCTACCCACGAAACAACCCACACCCAAATCGTTACATTGGTGGCAGCGGTGGGATCTTTGACAAAGTAGACGGGTCTTCGACGAATCATCAAAATGGCAAGTAAAAATCCATTAAACGATTTTGACGAACGTAGGAGAGTTATTTAAGAAGAAATAGAGTTTCTTAAAAAGAATGTGAGAGAATGATTCTCCTTGTAAAGGATAGTGCAACCGTTAACTTAGAGCTTGCCTCCTCTTCTAATGACATGTGCATGGCTCTACCATGCCCTAAAAAGACCCCTGCGATAGAAGGAGGGTTCCAGCCTAGTCAGGGTAGAAGGTACCATTCGGAGCCTAACGTCCATGTGGAAGAACGAGACCCCGCGGACCTTGTTTTTCCGTACCGGCATCGAGACCGATCGGACGGTGCCGGGGCTACTCGAAAGAAAGCTGTTAAAGGAAAGGGTGTGCAGATTCACACGAATCTAGTAGAGTTGACAGGTAAAGCGAGTCAGAGCAATAGGTTCTAGTCGGAACCTAGCGCTCGTGCAGAGTATTCGGACTTCTACCAGAGTCCTGCTCCTTCGTACCGGGATCGGATCCATACGGACTCCACCGGGACTCAGGGTAAAATTTCTGGCAGGAGCAGACAGTGTGGCCGTTTCTTTGCCGCAGAGGAAGAGAATTACAGTAAAGAAATCTATAGAGAGGATTCTGTGCGGAGCAAACGTTGGAACAGAGAGGAGCCTGTAGCGTACCGGAGAGGTGATAGAGTCCACCTGCGAGATCCTGAAGATGTTGAAGAGGTTAGGCCTAGAGCATGGACGAATATGCTGCCAGAGAAGTTTGATGGAGCTCAACCTTGGGACAGCTACGTCTCACACTTTGAAAGTGTCTCGGATATTGATGGCTGGGGTCAGAACGAAAAGGCACGGTACCTGAAAGCAAGCTTGAAAGGGGAAGCTTTGGAGATATTGGCGGATCTCCCTAACATTTGTTTCGATTTCCGAACCCTGAGCACCGCTTTGAAGAAAAGATTTGGACACGCTCATAAAGGCCCCTTATACCGAACTCAGCTGGCTATAAGAACAAGAGAGAAAGGGAGAGAGAGAGAGAGAGAGAGCGCCAGAGGGATATTCAGAAATTTATTGTAATTCATGCTTAGACAGAAGGATCGTACATTTAACAGAGTCGAATGAACAAATTCGGTTTTCAAATTGCTCAAATATTTCAGTCTTAGTTGGTCACCATGGCCTTCGGTCCACACCCCTTAACTTGATTGCAAGCTTGCACTTCGAAAGTCCATTCTTCACCTTTTGATAAGCTTGTAATGGTGTACTTAAGTTGCTCGTCAGCGTTTTTTCTACCGCTTTGGACTTGTTGGCCCCTCCTTGAGACAAAAAAATTATAATATGTGATTCTCCCGTTACGATCTCCACATGGTGGAGGCTTCCATTTAATTGTTTTGGCATTACCTTTTTTTTTGGATTTTAAGATGGTTGGTTTAGCTTTGGGTGCTGGAATAGAGAGAAAATAAGTTATTTGAGATTGATTACATTTGAGAGATGCAACATTACAGACAGAAGATCAAGGCAATGGTGAGAAGGCGTATAGAATTTGCAAAATTTTAAAAACATCCATAAAAGAAATGCACATCAACCAAAGGGAAAAACCGTGTGAAAATGCTTTTTAATGTTAATTTTTGTGCCCTAGGAAGAACTAACGAAATATTTAAAAAAGTTTTCATTAGAGTAATTTGAAAGGGGGTGTGAGACGCTGTAATGTTGTTGGAGTGAGTAAATTCAGAAGATTGAGATAACGAATCAGATTGTTTCTAAGGGTGCGTTCACGTTTATCCATCCATCCATCCATCCATCCATCCATCCATCCATCCATCCATCCATCCATCCATCCATCCATCCATCCATCCATCCATCCATCCATCCATCCATCCATCCATCCATCCAATTATATACATGTAATTATATACATATATATGTATCTATCTATATTATATATATATATATACATATATACATACATATATACATATATATATATATAAATACATACATATATATATATATATATATATATATATATATATATATATATATATATATATATATATATATATATATATATAAATATATATATATATATATATATATATATAGGTCGAAAGTGTTGTAGTAATACATTCGATCATGAATTTTATACCGATCCAAGATAGAGTATAAACTCTTATCAAAGAAGGAAAGGTTGAAGAAAAACACCAGAGAGAAAAATTGAGCCGCCCCGGGGACCGAACCCACCATCCTCCGCTTTCCGGGCAGAGTCTATGACCACTACGCTAGAACAGCTCGTGATTCACAGAAGCGACAACAGGCTTTAAATACCCCGCGTGAATCAATTTTCTCTCTTTGTTACCATGGCACTCCCAAGCGGGATGAATAATCAGTAGGTCGAAGTTGGTAGATCGAAGTTAGAATGTGCAGGTCGAAAGTGTTGTAGTAATACATTCGATCATGAATTTTCGATCATGAATCTTGGATCGGTATAAAATTCATGATGGAATGTATTACTACAACACTTTCGAACACTTCTCTCCGGAAAGCGGACGATGGTGGGTTCGGTCCCCCGTGCGTCTCAGTTTTTCTCTCTGGTGTCTTTCTTCAACCGTTCCTTCTTTGATAAGACTTTATACTCTATCTTGGATCGGTATAAAATTCATGATCGAATGTATTACTACAACACTTTCGACCTACACATTCTAACTTCGATCTACCAACTTCGACCTACTATATATATATATATATATAAATATATATATAACGCTGGATCCTACCTTAGGTCGACATCGACCTTAAGTCCACATATACATATTTCACATATTTGAATGTATCTGCACATACAGACACTAAAAAATTCAAATAAAATACCACCATAAACTTCAACAGCGCCAACAATAATATGTATGGTATAATTATTATGTATGACGTACGCACAAGTTATAATAAAATAAACAAAGTATTAAAGGTATTTTGCAATATTTACGTGTTAACTTAATGTACATTTTTAGACAACGCAAGATATAACACCCCTTTTTTCACGTGCAAATCTACATACTATACATTGTGTTTATTACGTCTATATACAGACACAATAAAGAGGGCGCCATGAAGGTATTATACATGCACTTATTTCATTAAGAATGTATGCAGAAGGGGTTGAAATCGTGAACCAAACATTAGGTCGACACGAAAATGTTGACCTATCGTAATTGTCGACCTAATGTACATTTTTAGACGAAGGAATGTCGACCAAAGGTAGGATCCAGGTAAATATATATATATATATATATATGTATATATATGTATATATATAGATGTATATATATATGTATATATATATATATATATATATATATATATATATATATATATATATATATATATATATAACGCTAATTCCCACCTTAGGGGGAAATTGTTATATCTGCGCGTACATAGGGCGAAAAAATAACAAAGAAATACATAAGAAAAAGAGTTCGCCCTAACGTCCAAACATATAAACAACGTTATTTCAATGGCCAGCCATTCGTTCGTGTTAAAAGCTAGGTGTCCGTAAATTTGACAACTTTGAAGTAATTGTATCTACTATGTAAATCTAGGAGGGCGTTCTTATCCGTTCACGTATTCCTATAGAAAAAGTGTGTAGAAACGTTAAGGTGAAACTTATATTTCGCCCCAAAAATTTTTTCTCCCTAAGGTCGACTTTTCAACAACAACTTTCCCCCTAAGTGCCGAATTAGTGAAATATATATATATATATATATATATATATATATATATATATATATATATATGAGAAACGTGAGGGGATTGGGGGTAAGTGACAACTATTGGATTAGTCCATTAAACGGTTATTGAACATTTTCAATTTCAATTGATAATTTAAGTTTTACTATTATTTCTGTATTTTGCTCATCATTGTTTTCATGAAAATGAAAATAATACCATGGGTATGCCGCTGACTTCACTCAGTTGATGGTATTACTTACCTAGCTCGGCGGTTCGAACTGTCTCTGTAGTGTTAAAAGTTCCTGCTGGGTTGGTTGCACGATAGGTGACATTGAATAATGAGTTTGGATCCAAGTTATTGAATCTCTTCTGCCTTTTTGCTTCTTCGGTTCTAACATAAGGCCCACTTGGTGGTGTTTCACAGTTGTCGAGGTCGATTTGTTCCAGGATCAGATCGTGTTCAGAAATGTTACAACTGGCTGTCAGTTTGGGCAGATGCAAATTTACAAGAAGACGAGCTTTCCCCTTTTTAATATTTGTTGAATGGTTGAAAGTTAGTTCTACAGGTCTTGGTTCTGTAAAGGGAGAGGTAGGTTTATATCAAACTGAATATTTTAACTTAGGTGGGCCTAGGTCAAACGAAAAGAACTGGTTTCGATTGCAACAGATGAGCTTGTATGCTAGTCCTTAAAATATCATTCCGATATATTTTACACATAACAGGCATTAGAGACTATATTATTCCCGCTTGATGTCTGCACCTGCACTTCACTTTACCCGTACTTTCCTTTACCAATCTCTATTATTTGTTACCTGTTGATCAGATATAAAGAAAGCATAAAGATGGAGTGTGGAAAGCAAACAGGTGTAAGGTGCACCGTATGCAATGTGCCAACAATAGCCGAAGACCCCTAATAAGGGCTACTGAGTTGGCTCTTTCACTTGACGTGGACCAGCTAGTGTTCTGTTTAAAGTGCAACCGAGACGGAACGCGTGGCACTTGATCTGAGTATTTCATTTTCAGCACCTAGTAGACTATATATTCTTGAATTTTTCAATTCGGATAGGAAGATTAGCTACGCGGAGCGCCATCATTACCCTGCGCGGGGCAAACAGAAAATTTTGAAAAATTGGAACCCCCTCAGACATTCGAAAATGACATTTTCCAGGCTTATAGGGTGATCTAAGCAGTCGCTATTTTGATCAGCAAATTTCCAGGTAGGAAGGAGAAGGTCGAGATGATAGATGCATGTGAAATAAAACCTTCCGTGAGACTGCTGTAAACTCCATGTTGACGGCTTATTCTGAGTCTGGATCCAATTTGGCCATTCCCTGCTGTTACATCATCACGCTCGTACGAAGGAACAATATCCTTATTGTGAAGCTATGCAGATCCAACCAATTATCTGAAACTGGTGTGAACCGTTAATCAAAGCATATAGTTTAAGATGCATGAGAGCGATTTTTTATTTCTTTTTTGTAATTTCCGTGGACAATCACATTATATACGGTAGTATCGCCATCGCAGTATTTTTACACAGTTCCCCTGGACGAATATAACGACAAAATCAGCCAATGTACCGACAAACTATCACTATCACTACCAGTGGATGAAACGGTCTTGCATATTGACGGGGGAAAACAATAAAACGGAATTGAAAACATGCTTATGAATTTTACTCTATTGTGACTATTGCTAAAATCAATATCAATATTCATTGATTAAACTGTGTGACTGCCCTAACTTTCGACTATGAATTATTTTACTTTTGAAACTAGAGCAGCGTTGCTGCAGAGTCACAATACTTGAAAAATTGTAAATAAACTTATTCTTGTCAATATAACTACGAGGTTAATATCTGCTTACAGAACCTTTATTTATGGTCAGACCAGGCAAGATTATCTTTCAGTTACACCAAGTCTCTAACATATGAAATTTTAACTGCAAAATGTAAACATATGTACTCAGTTCTGTGTGAAGAGAAATGACAGCTTCTTTGAAGTTTCCATGAAAAATTAAGAGTTTTACCACAAAATTTTTCCAAATAGTTAGCAACACTTAACAACCATCACTTTCTAATATGAGAAACTTAATGTCTCCTACCCCCCCTTCCACCCCAAAGAGCATGCTCTCAAATTCTCAAAGAGTGACCACTGATTAAGACACATTCCCTTGCTCTAAAGAAATTTCACACACTGACTAGTGTGACAATATCTCAATCTATCAATACAAGTTATGCATTGAGATAAAAAATATTACATTAAAAGTTGTATTTTAATGAATTTTCCCGCAAAGTTATGGGAAGAAATTCTCACAAAGCATCATTAAAGTATCAAAAAACAAATTACCAGGTTTTTATAACTATTGCCCATATTAGGCTCTAGAGGCAGGATAGATAGCTTACTTTTGGGCACTGCACCTGAACACCTCCACCCTCCTGTCTGTCCGTTGCTTTAATTTGGCAATTGGAAACGTCCCACCATTTGTTAAGCCTTCGCCCGAATATTTCACCATTTCGGGCAATTATTTTTCCAAAACTACAGTATGAAGTGTGAATGATAAAAACCTTTTTTAACATGCTACTCAAATGTATCGCAGATCTTTGTTATTTTCCATTAAAACTTTCACTTTAGATAAAGCGTTTTCTGTTTTTCGTGCACAAGTTTGAAGCTATTTAAATAATCAGCCATATCAGGCATTGTTTCATACAAGATTTAAAAATAGGCTTAAGATTGATTGTTTCTTCTAAGACAAAAGCTTCCCAGATGTGATGCGATTTTTAAATGTGTTTGATTTTTCGCAAATATGTTGCCCTAACAATAATACTTTTCTATTTTTGGAAAAATGCTTAATAGAATTTGGATATTCCACTTATTTCGAACATTGTGTTGTGATAATCTGTCAGTGTTGTATTCGAGTGACTAGATTAGTGACTCCAGTCACCAGTTTTCAAACTTGTAAGTTACTCCTGAATTCTATCGAGTTACTATCATTTTGAGAGGAAGTGACTCGAGTCGTGACTTGTTACAACACTGTAATCTGTGAAATAGTTAAACTAACGAATACTAATTTTTGCGCTGCTCAAAGGGTAGCGAGTTTTTGAAACTTGTTGATTTTCATGAAAATTTTGCTGCGACAAGAATTCTCTGAAACATCACACTATTTTTTTTTCAAAATCGAAGGACTGCCCGAATTTTTTCCAATTTCCTTCCAGATTTTTCTAAAAATCCTGTCCGAATTTAGATTTTGCGGAAATTTGGGCCCCTGCGCCCCGTGTGTATGTCTACTCCATCCGCCCAAGAACTACTAAAAGTGAGATTCTATCAGGTTATAGTGGTAAGGTTGCGAACCTTGGGACTGCATTGACCCATGGGTTTGGTTGTTGCGCTGGTCAATGACTGGCAGCACTGGTAGTGCAACGTGCAAATTCCTTCCAGCCATAGCTACCAAGTTGACGCCAATATTCTACCCACCATACCACACACATACGGAAGACATTTGCCCATTCCAAGGAATTGAAAACACAAACCCGACGAGTGAAAAGTCACTTGAATAGATTACGAAATTGAGCTTGTCACAGTCTATTCCGACATTCGCAGTGGATTTATCCCGTGTCTATGTCATGGTGGCCGGATAGCCAGGATTGAATATTATCATCGGCCAGCATGAATGTAACTTTTTCCCAGGTCAACAGTGCGGGAGGGGGTGTTGAGGGGGCTGTGCGATTCAGTGGGAGGGACTGTAGCCCACGCCGTAGTTACGACACTGTTCTTAGGGGTTACTTGTATCAACGGTCCGACCGAGACTCACAGAACGTGGAAAACCAGTAATTTATTCCCAACAGTTTAACAAGGAACATTGTTTTTTGCTACCGAATACTTATTCGGTAGCAGGAAAACAATGTTGGACATGAAATTGCAGAATTAGGAGCCAATAACAAAGACTCTCTCATCAAAATTAAATGTTATAAGTTATTGTTTAGAGGAAAAAGGCAAAGAAGCACTTAAGCGACAACCTATTTCATATTATCCCCTATCAAATAATTCATTTCATTCCGATATATTTGATTCTTCGAAATCTTTGCAAAAATTTCTTTTAACAAATGCCCCTTTGTTTAAACAAAGGGTCATTTGTTAAGTTCATCGAACACTTATCTGATATAAAGATCGTAGACGTTCTGTTGACAAAATGACAGCTTCTACTAAGTAATAATATTAGTACCAAAAGACAGTCGCAAGATACTTCTTAACAATAGCAACTTGGAGTTGCGGAGGGGAGTAGTCGCAAATAAAAAAAATTAAAAAAAAAAAAAAAAAACCTCTTTAAATTTAACTTCGTAAAAACTTCTCTGTAGGAAACAGTAACATATACAGACCAATATTACTATTACAGTTGCTACACTGTATTTTAGTCTTTTGAAGACACCTCAAAAGCCCTTCAGAATGCATCCCTTTTTAAAAGCAACTTTCCTTCACAGGGGATTGTTTGAGCAACGTGATTGGATGCATTACTTGGAGCTTGCATGTGTAAATATTCCGCTGAACATAGCTATGAGGAATGCAGATCAGGGTAATGAAGAACGATGAGCAAGGCGAGGGCAGATATCAATCGGGAATGTGAATGCGAACTACATGGCATGTAACATGTGGCCGAATAGGCTTAACAAGGGTTGTATGTGGAATCTATATTTAGCGCAGTCTGCTTGTTAGTTAGTTAGATGGAGTTTCACGGTCCAGTTTCCAACATATTGGTTCAAGTCGAGCCTGGTCAGGGACTTTTTCCATTAGTGGTTCACTGGCTGGTTTTCCCTACTCCGCTGTTAACCCTTTACCGTTGTTTGGGTCCTTTTGGACCCATGCGGAGAGCTCGGCTGTCACACATCTTTACTGTTTCACGCGGAGCTCGAAACTGCTAGTAGCTACCCGAAAATTCGGCCACAAGAGCAAGAGAGACAATAGTTTAAGGTCACGGGGTCAATGGCCTACGGAAGCCGATGCGGGGGGGGGGGGGGCTACGTCCGCTTTTCCGCCCACTCCCGAGGCGCGCAAATATGCCCCGTTCGGAGCACAACGGTAAAGGGTTAAGCTAAAATACCTGCACCACCCGGCTAAAGGTTTACGTGCACACACGCAGAGACAGTGGCATCAGCTTTGCAGTAAACACACTCCACAGGCTTATTTTAAGCTAAAATACCTGCACAGCTCGGCTAAAGGTTTACGTGCACACACGCAGAGACAGTGGCATCAGCTTTGCAGTAAACACACTCCACAGGCTTATTTTAAGGTAAAATACCTGCACCACTCGGCTAAAGGTTTACGTGCACACACGCAGAGACAGTGGCATCAGCTTTGCAGTAAACACACTCCACAGGCTTATTTTAACCCTTTGCCGTTGTTTGGGTCCTTTTGGACCAATGCGGAGAGCTCGGCTGTCACAGATCTTTACTGTTTCACGCGGAGCTCGAAACTGCGAGTAGCTACCCGAAAAGTCGGCCACAAGAGCGAGAGAGACAATAGTTTAAGGTCACGGGGTCAATGGCCTACGGAAGCCGATGCGGGGCGGGCTACGTCCGCTTTTCAGCCCACTCCCGAGGCGCGCAAATATGCCCCGATCGGAGCACAACAGTAAAGGGTTAATGCGGAGCATCACGCACAACGGCAGTTTGTTCCATTTTTAGAATCTTCGGGTGACTCGATCTGGGAATAGAACCCCGGCCTTCCGCGTGGGAGGCGGATGCTCTGCAGTTAGACTTTATACGCGTTAGACCAATCTGCTTGTACATGAATTTATATTGCATGGTATCACACGCACAGGTCAGAATGAAAATGTAAAGTATATAAGAACCTAGCTAGAAAGCTTCAACTTTGCATTTTTTGTGATATGATTAAATGTCAAGCTAAAATACTTTCCAAATCCAGACGCGGATTCAAAGGGGTCCGAACCGCCCCCTGCTCGTGGTCACCAAAAATTTTTGTAAAACTACTTTTTAAACAAACGTGTCACGGGGTGGTAATCCTTTCAAGACAGGAGTGTCTTTTTATCCAACCAAGTGAACCGTAGTGTGCATGCGACCTAGAAAGCGCCTTAAAATATTTATTTGTATGTTTGAATCAAGAAACCTTGTAAACATAATATGAAGGCTTCACAGGTATAGTGCCATCATTTGCTCGTCGCTGGATATACTTTTGAGGTACGAGGTTGTGTATGCAGACAAAATTCCACCATGAAGGATTGATAACCGAGACCTTAAAGGTCTTGGGTCGTGGAGTTACAGAGTGGTACATTTCAGCTGTTGTGCACCAATGTGATTCACAAGTGCATGGGTTCAAAACCCGCTCGATCTCCCACTTGGCATGATGCTTGCCACTAAAATCGGTTGCCCAGTCGACGAAGTCAGTTGTGCGTCACACTGAAGAATACTCGGATGGCGCAGTTAACAAGCCGACTTTGCCCTGCAGGGCTGTTGTGACACTACCCCCCCCCCCTCCGGTGATAATTATTGGGGGAAGTACCGTTTGATCCCCCAACACTAAGAAAAAACATTTTTTTCACGACTAAATTAATCCTCCCAATTTCATTGCAGAAAGTTATGTCTTTTTATACCGACAAGAATTCGCCAAATTGAATTTCATGACCTTTGAAATTGCCAGCAAAAGTTTTCAAGTGGGAAGGATCCCCATGCCTCATACCACTCCTTCAGGCCGGCGATCACACTTCCAACCAACTCTGGGAAAAGTTTGGATACGCCCCTGCAAATTATACCATGGGCTATCAAACGGGGCTTCAGGCACATATACGGAACAGTTATGATCAATCATGACAGCCTACATAGATGACTCTTTTAAGTGTCATGGATAGTCTAATGGTTAAATGACGTTTGATGTCTTGAACAGAACACACTTTTCACAGCAAGTGTGTGTACTTTAATGTATGAAATAAAATCTTATCAAATGGTAAGTTTTGTATGTTTTTTTTTACTGGAGTATGCGGTATGTCTGTATTGCTGCTTTACTGCATATGCTAGTTTAGTCGCCAGCAGTGAACACTCATACACCGGACCAGATCAGGGCCTGCAATAATTTCCTTATTCAATCAACGAAGCATTCATTCTGTAAGAAGTAATTCCTGCAACTCTCTATTGTGGATGTTCTCTTGTACCCGCGCGGGTGTTATGATCAGTGCACAGGAAGCTGTTATTCGGGAATAGGCTGTTAACCCGAACTTATCCCCTTGTTACCCTGCAGTCTCTGCTCTGTACACTTTGGAAATTCAGTAAAAGGATGTGAAAGCTGACAAGTCACTAACGTAGACCACGAGGTTATATTTTCGTCCTACAAGCTACAGTAGTAGCGGGAGGGGTTCAAACTATTCCGATTTTACTCTGTGTACATAACGATGGATGGGGCTGAAACAATCCATGGCCAACGATAAAATCAACGTTAGTTTATAAATTAGAATGAACGGGATCCATAGGCATACTTAGATTTTGTTACTTAGCCTAATCCTTAGAGGTTTACAGGCTAGTTCGGGAAAATAGCTTTCTGCTCACTTGGTGTGTAACAATAAACGGGTCCATGAGTACCTTGCAGCCTTCAACACTTAACAGACTGCTGTTCTAACAGGATATCCTGTGTGATCGAGCCTCTATTAGGCCGCCTTCTTTCAGTGGCATACAAAGGGGGACCCTTGAGCCACATGCCCCCCCCCCCTACCGATGCCATTTTCTCTTTGTTCTCAAAAATACGTTGTCGAACTTTAGTAACACAGATTTTACTTCAAAAGATAGCATATGTGGTACCAGATTGCATCTAAGGCCATCCAATTTTTCAAAAATTTTCAATGGGGAAAGATTGTCTCTTCATTCCTCAGTGATGCCAATTTTTTTAATTCCAACAAATAGGCAAATTCTGCCATATTCCAGTTTTTACCTGAAAAGATATACTGTGTATTCCACTGGTTGCATCAATTAAAATAAAGACAACATGTTTAGATTTTCTTCTAACAAGCATACATACGCTATTTTTGGCCATCTGGGGGGTCTGATTTTTCGAAGTTTTCTCTGCGCTCCGTGTCAACTAATGGTGACGCTCAGCTTAGATAATCTTTATGACAAAATAACGTTTTGTGGCCAAGAAAAACACAAATCCTATACCGATCAATGCTCTCTCATTCTGAATCCTAAAAAGTGTTCAAATGTAAAGGCAAGTTTTACTTCGTAAAGTAGCATAACTGGAATAAGAATGCATGTAAAGACACAAAATATTCTGTTTTATCCTCATGAACCACCACGATTAAATTTTAAACTGTTCCTGTCAAAGTCGACAAATTTGCACCATTTTGCATCTAGGCTCCTTGAAACGTCAAAACAATTTCCGGACACCCCTTAGACCACTGCATGCCCCCCCCCCCATAAAGAAATCCTGCGTACACCACTGGGTTAGTATATACAAATAAACCAGATATTGTTGACCAAAGTAATATACTTTGTTATTTTCAGTTGCTCCCTATGATATACTTTAAGATTAAAATGCTGTTAATATTACATTGTGACATGTTAATGTTGTTATACTTGTAAATTTGAATATTTTATATGAAATACATACAAATTGACCAGCAGGGGTGGCGCCAGGATTTGCCCGACGGGGGGGGGGGCAGCTTTCAAAGTCCCGACAAAAGACAAGAGTTGATCCCGGTGGGACGAGACTTTGCAGGATTTGAGGCGCGCGAAGCGCGCCGAAATTTTTGGCTTTCTTTTTAAAAAATAATTTAAAAAACTGGAGTTTATTTGGAGAAAACGTTTAATAATTTGAAAGAAATTTTGCTTTTGTAAATACCATAAATAATGGGGTGTTATGGAGGTTACATATTTAATCATACTAGCCCTACCTACTAAGGTTTCAAGACAAGACTATTAGTTCGCTCGGAAACTTTTTCACTTTTTTGAAAGAAAGTTTCAAAATTAACAGCTTATTTTATTGGAGAAATTTTGGTTTTTAATGAAAGAAGATTTAGTTTTTCGGTAAGATTGTAATGAAAAAATTAGGCTTTTCATTAAGTAATATCCCTTTCAAGTGCAAAACTAGGTAGATTGTTGGGGTGATTAACAGAGTTGGCTTGGGTTATTTGTTGTACGGGCTATCCATCGAAATTGGAAAATTTTGCCACTTTTAACAATCTGAAGCCATACTGGAGAAAATTGCAATTGTATAACAGATTTGGGGGTTTTATGGAAATGTTACCATTCTTACTAGAAAAATCAAGTAGGGGTGATATGTAGTTTGTTGGGGTTTACCGGCCATATTGGAAAATTTTCCGGCGGAAAAAGTTTGGCTTCCCATATGTTTGATGTTATATATTTTATATATTGACATAGGCGTGCCGGAGAGTTTCAGTTTGGGAGTGGCGGAATTGCCTTTATTGTCCGAAAAATTTAATCATGCTGGAAAGTCTATATAAGTGGAGCGCACATGTACATATATTTTTGAAAATTGAGAACTCCGAGATAGCAGGAAATGATATTTCCCGGGCTCGTAAGTAGAAACAAAGCAGTCATTGTTTTGAGCTTTCTTTCGCAAGTGCAGGCATGCATTGTTCTATGCAGTAAATCTGTTTGACCAAAGCACTTTCTTAACCGAGCGACACGACCGTTGGCGCGGAGCGTACAGAAATTTGTAAAAATATCTGACCCCTCAGACAGCCGGAAATGACATTTCCCAGACTTGTAACTAGAAATGAAGCAGTCGTTATTTTGAGCTTTCCTTGAAATGAAAGTTTCACTTGAATACAAAAAACCCAACTTGCTGAGTGATCAGAAAATTACCACATAAAAGGTACTGCTACAATTAGATGTAATGGGTTTGCCTCTTTTTGCCGTAACTGTGCAAAGGAACTGAAAACAAACTAATGTTTTTGACTCATATATAAAGAATCTAATCCGTTTTACTACTCAATTGCACGGTCCACTGAATAGATGAAACTTTCTACGTGACTGCCCCAACTTCAGACTATGATTTTACTTCCAACGTATTTAAAATATGTCACGTTACAAGGTACCTTCAAATGAATTTTCAATCACTTGTGCAGACACATTCTCAAACTACTGTTTATCATTATGTGTAGCTGAAAATATGATTGATTTTCATTACCGTTGCTGGAATTTGGCTGTCGAGGCAGGCCGGATGGCTGACCATTGGGCACTGCATGCACATGAACAACCTCTCGTCCGATTTTGTAAGGAAAATTCAGAATTGGGAGTTTCCTTGAAGAATCTGGACTTTCAAGCAAAATAAAGAAGATCGTCCTGGTGGCTAAGTTTTTCAGGCCCACAACTTTTATCGTGGGCCTGTATAGATGAAGGTTCCTCGACGAAACTGGATTTTCTCATCAACAGGGGAGGGCAGCCTTCGCCGAGGGGGGCACGCCTTTGCGCAAAAGGATTGAAGATGGGATGAGGCGGTGCTAATCACTTCTCCATAGCAGAACTAGTAAGAAGTGATTAACACCGAATCAGACACGCCTTAAAATAGCGTTACAAAAGATAAAAGTTCATAAAGAAGAAAAAAACAGTTCATGATCGTCAATCCAGAAACTTCAGTCCTTTACGTTTTTTAATTTACGCCTCCCCGAAAAAATTGCAGTCTTTCCCCGACAGGAGGAGATAGGACAAGGTACATGGAATTAGGTACAACAGAGCTACAAAGAAGTGATTGAAAATCGATTCTTATATATATATTGAAAAAGCATTACAAAAAAAATATGTTCAAGATCGCCCGTCCTGTAACTTCAATCCATGTAGGATTTTTTTATTATTTTTTTTTTTATTTTTTAGGACTCCTCGACGAAACCGGCGACCTTCCCCGACCTGGCGAGGGGGAGGGGGGAGTGATTCCTGACGGGGGGGGGGCATGGCCCCCACGGCCTCCCGCTGGCGCCACCCTGTTGACCAGGAAAAGTTCGGGGAAATTCCATACCTTTGCCCCCTTTGGGAAAATCCTAGCTACGTCACGACCTCAAGGCACATGTTGGAAATGGCCCCCAAAATGTTAACTGAATGGACCCCATGGTAACAATTACGAAATATGAAAACCCCATCTACCGTGATAACTCAGTCAATAGTTACTGCTCTACACCTTCTATTTGTTCTCTCCAATGTTGGTAGCATACAACCTTAGGAAACACAGGCGTAGTATTTTTCCAATAATTACAAAACATATTCATTGCTGTCTGTAACAATACAGCGTATAACAACCCCCCACCCCCCCCCCCCCGCCTATAAATGTTATGTTGCCCTTAAAATAGAAAATTGACATGGCCTGTAAGTCGATCGTAATTGCAATGAGTTAGGTAGTGGCGCTACAGTTTACAGATTGCCGAAGGAACCAAATGCGATATAGATTGTCTGTAATGGGTTGTCCCAGGGGCGTCGATTTTGGGCGGGGCAGGGGAGACATGTTCCCCCCCCCCCACTTTTTGAGTGGAGGGGACATTAACGTAAAAGTCCGCCCTCTTTTTGTGACGTGAAACGTAGAAATGAGGTATTGCCAAAACGACTATACATGTAGGTTATGAAAGCTGCCTCTTACCGATCAACTAGTTATCTTTATCAATAATTCTACATGTTTACTTTGCAAATCTCCCAAATTTTCGCTCGCTTCGCGTGCTTACAGTCTCATTGATGTTTTTTTTTCATTTGCATATCAAACATACATTATTCATCAGTCTCTATGAGAATGTCGATTATTCGTGTGCATATGGCAGCAAGTGAGATTATGAAGGGAACATAAAAAGAGATCAAACGTCTTCTACTTTGTTTTAATGAAATCTGTGGTCTTTAGTCTTTAGTTTTTCGTGAATGACCAGCCTGGCAGGATGAAATTGGCAAAAACATTTTAGAGAAACTGAAAATGTTTTGGTGCAAAGTCTGCATGAAACTTCTTAAGAAAAATGAATGATTTCTAATGCAAAATTTCGACACGCTAATATCATTCATTTGTATAGCGATTCGACCATTTCAAACCATTATCAGAGAAGTAAAATCACACTGACGTTTTTTTATATAATATACTTCAAACACGAATTAGAGGTACACCTTCATCCTCTGTTTGCACACTGGCAGATAGGGTATGATGATGTGTCGGTCGAAAAACATATTTCAATGTTTTTGTATCAACAATCTAACACCGTTAGGCTAATGCAACTGTGTCTCAGTAGCACCGTACCAGTGAGTACCATTTCCCACACTTCGATCTGTGATTTTCCCGTAGTAGATTCAAGTGCTCTTTTTAACAATTTATGGATTTATTTTACCTTCTTTCCATTACAAATTATTCCTTACTATTAAAACTTTTGCACAAATCTTTCGCAAACTATGACAATTTTCGTTGTGGTTGTAATTACTTACAGAATTCACCCAGCATTTAAAGGGAAGGTTTAAGCAAAAATTTAATTTTCATATGTGAAAGAGGAACCAAAACTACATACCTGTAGTGTAGTGACAGTTCCATTCAAATCTGACATGTAGTTCTCGAGATATCAGTACATGAAGTTACTAGATTTGTGTTTCAAAGTGAGTTTAAGGGCAGCAGAGCTTATATCACTTCCTCACATTGTGAAGGAATGCTTTGTTTCTCTTTGTTTTACTAGACTGTTGTGTTGACCTTGGAGTTAACTGGAATAGGACCTCCTAGAGGGGAATGCAAAGTTTGTAAAGTTCTCATGCTACTTAGGCAATCAAATTTTAATAAGGTGGGTTTTTTGAGGAGAAAATCAACTCTAAAGTTTAAAGAAAAACAAAAGTCTGTGCACTAATGTGGGGACATGATGTCATATGTGCTGGCTTTAAGTTCACTTTTTGTTGAAAATGTGAAAACTTTACGTGCTCATATCTTGAGAACTACACATCAGATTTCAATACAAATTTCACCAAAATGCTTAGAATAAGTACCACTCTGACATACCAAATCCTGTAATGACCTTAAACCCTTCTTTTAAATTGACCGTATTGTCCGTTAAAGTAGTTACCCACAATTTCAACATAATTTTTTGAAAACTTTGAAGTTTTTTAATAACTCAAAATATCGAAACATTTAGCACCATCTTGAATCTGGTCCCCTTCCCTTAGACACCCAGTGGCCTAACTATAGTGGGCAGGCGGCTCTGAAAAAAAAAAGAATTCGGGAATTTGCTATTTGTGAAACCAGTCTACTGTGTGGTTCTGACAACTCATAAAATTCAGAAATCTCCCTCATTTAAAAGCTTCACATTCATCATTATTTGTTTCAAAGAAGCAAAATTTTCCGTGCGCTTTGCCCGCCACGAATTGCGATTCCTGAGCAGAATTGATTGCTCATAAATTGAGTAAAATTTTCCCAGCTCTGGTTTTTGTAAGTGAAAGAACGGAAATTTGCTATACTATGTGACACCAGATCATCAAGTGACATCAGTAGCTACAGTGCTTTTATCATGAATTTACTTTCATAAAATTCAAAATTTTCTCCACTATAAGCTCTTGACATAAAAAAATTCGTCAGAGAACCTCATTTCGTAGGGGTTTGATAACATTATTTAGCAACAACGATCTTTGGTCGTTCAACCTCAGATTTGCCAATAGGAAGTGCAAATTTTTCAGTAGTCCCTTAACTTCTAAATTTCTTACAGGAAACCAGGAATCTCAAATTTTTCTGCAGTACAAGCTCCAGATTTTCAAAAATTTGAAACATGGCAAATATTCAACCTGCTTCGCGAGCTGCCATTAAATGCCCTAGAACAGTGGTGTTCACACTCAAAAAATTGTAACTTGATCTGGATGCTTTGCCACCCCCTTCCCGAAAAAATGTCTAGTTGCGCCGCTGTAGTACATACCTTACCACAACAAGAAAAAAATTCAGGCCAGATATCCCCCACCTTTAAAACCAAATCGACGCCCCTGGCGTTGTCCTACGATATTTCAGTTTTAAACTGTTTCATAGGAGTTTTAAAACAATCCACTTGAATAATATAGATATACTAACACTTAAATATTGCGCCATTTGGTAAGAAAATTTTTTAAAAAACGTAACCTTATTCTTCCGAAATTTCGGGGAGAACATCACAACAATGTGCTTGGCTTTATATTGAAAATTATGCAAAATCCTGCACACCGTTAATATTTTTACCGCAGAGCTGAACTTTCCGCACTTTCACGACGGCGAACTCTTCAATAACAGCACAAGAGTCTCCGCTCAAGGATCTATTGGGACTTGCAGACGGACATCTCGCAATAAAAACACTTGCAGAAGAAGGAAAAATGCGTGCAAGATCGCCTTCCAGCTAGGTGTTTTCATGGGAGAATCCTGCTAGAGTCGAAGGTCCGCTAGATCGGATAAAATAATAGTGTGTGCTACAGGAAAACATTTAGTATAAATCAGAACTTCCAATGGCCGCAAGCACAAAATCTTTTGTGTGGGAGAGAAGCGTTACTCTGCAAAAACTCTAACAATAGAATGTCTCCGAGTTTTCTGGCCTAATACCGGAAAATAAATAATATTGCAGTCCAACTTTTGGAAGAACATTGAATATTTGATGGCCCATCATTTTCGCCTGGCCCACAAGGCTTGTGCCTTTTTTGCCTAATGGTTAATCCGGCACTGTGTAGTTATTAGATTTGTACTTTTGCCACAGTTCCATGTTACCTGCAAAAATTTTGTTAAAAAAAGAAATGTCACAACTCATGACAGTCGTCTGCGTTCATCGAATAATAATATACCAGCTTCTATAGGCCTTACCACCCGAAATGAAATCTTTATACTTTAGAAAAACCAGCGTCTGAACTGACTAATCATGTTAGTCAACAGTAGACGAACATTTGACCCATTTGAATTAGTTTCTAAAAAATTAACCTCCTTGACTAACTGTTGGCTGAAATTCTTTAGTCCATTACTATGAAATTAGTTAGATATCACCACAAATGAGTCAAATATGAGTGAGTTACGTGGTAACTCAAAGTCAAACATCACTTAGACTAACTTGTAGGCCTAAATACAGTGTGGTGTTGACGTAATTGAACACGGATATGTCCAGCAAAGCCGGAAACCATTCCTGCAATTCTCTTACAAGATGTAGAACCTACCTCCACAGAGAGTTTGACCCATCTGAATTCTGCTGGGTGGACCCTCCGGAGGTTCCCCATCTCTTACAAGAACTATCTGAAATTGGTATTTAGTGCCAGCTGTTAGACCGCCAATCGAGCGAGACTTACGGTTACCGTCTACTTCCGTTACCATGTGCTCTTGAAATGATCCACCCCCTCTTGGACGGTACAGAATCTTATAAGCCGTCACCGGACCATTACCCCGATCAGTTGTTTCGTCCCATGCAGGAAATGACACTGTGATACTGTTGTCTGTCTCTCCCGAGAATTCCAGTGGATCGGGATGGCCATAGGTAGGAGGATCTGAAATGGAATAGAAGAATGACACTTTTATGTCAGGTGCAGGGGATTAAAACGCGGTTATCTGCCCAAAATGTGTAAATTTTGAAAGTTTGTCAGTTTCCAAGCGGAACTGGGCCACCATACGTTTGCACGGAGTGTGGTGAAACTTAAAAAAAGAAGTTAATATGTAATCGTTATAATAATTAATGCGTGTTATAACGGGATTGTTGAAGCTTTGAGGCTGAGGGGTCTAAAGCCAGGAAAACGACCCATGGTTGCCCGCTTTTGACGACAATCTTATTCCGCAAGCCAATTCTCAGTATGGCGCTTTCTCCCTGTTGAAGGGCAAACTAAGAGAAATTTAATTTAGTTCAAACAGAAAAGAGAGGTAAAACAATTGGGTCAGAGTATTAACCATTACTATCAAACACAAGTATCACTTCGACATCCCTTGACATTTAGACATATCCTGGCAGGAAGTTGCACTAAAGGGTGAGTGTCTTTGTTGATAGCTGTCTGGGACGGGATCTGAGAGAAAAGTTTCCCCCTTCATATTTTGAAAATTTTATTCGTTTGTTAAAGCGGCTCATTGAGTTGGTTCATAAAATTCAATTTTTCTTTCGAAACCTGTTAGGTTTTCTTCACATACCAATGACAAATGGTCAAACTAAAACAATCCCCGTATCCTACATACAATAACTGTTTTATGAGTGAAAAATTTGAGGTTCAGTTCGGTTTACAAAAATTCGTGACCAGAAACATTTTCAAAATAGGCACAAAACCGTTGCAAGTCAGTACACCACAAAATTCAAAATTTTAGCTTTTCCCTTGACTATTGGATATATAACATGGCTTATTATGCTAATTATTAGCATTGTCATGAGATAGTGACCCTTCAACACTTTCATTAAGTTATCGGTATCAACCCAATGAACCCCTTTAAATAGAATTATATTTAATTCCTTTTAAAGCATATTTGAAAAAAATTATGACGATCAATTTTGTCAATGAGTTGGAGGGGATGATGCTCCTGCCCTCATCCGCCACTATACTAAAGCAGTTTCAAGTGCCATCTTTGTTTTATAATCCTACATTCTAATACAAAGCCGTGTTGTGGAGTAGTTACCTGTTTCGCATGGTATTCCTGCATCAATGCATGGTCGATCGCCAGTCCAGGGACATTGTTCAGGTACTTGAGTTTCAGGTCCCTGACAACTTCTGCTACCTGTGCCAATCCATATTTGACCAATGCCAAATCCCCCGTGGGGTAGGAGATGCCCAGGTGGTCTCTGGAAGATAACCATTCGTCTTTCGTGGGCGAAGGAAGGGAAAAAGCCAGAACTCACTCCTGCATCATCAATTAAAACAAGTCTGCCGCCATAGGTGGCGCCCCGCAGGGGGCACTCTTTGAGAAAAAAAGAAAGAGTCCATGAGTTACTTTAAAAATAATAAAAAAAAAAAAACCCTAATGACAGATATGAGCTATTACCTGATATTCTTCGACAAAACTTCATAAAGTATGATATTTTTTTACTTTGCTGAGCGCAGGTAACACTACAGCGATATCGGATCAGATAACGTTCCGATTTTTGTAACTTATTATTGAAGGTCAAAAGCAGTCCTCTAAAAATATCCTGAAGCATCAGCTAAATCCAGTGGCGTAGCCAGGATTGAATTTTTAGGGGGGGGGGCCTAGGTAACAAGTGGGGGGCCTGGTACCTCCAAGGGTCAGGCATGGCAAGACTATCTAAGCGGAGCGCCACAGTCGGTTGGCGCGGAGCGCACAAGAAAATTTTGGGCTTTGCAGACCCTCCAGATGGCCGGAAACGGCACTTCCCACGCGTTTAAAGCTGCATGTACCCAGCCTTGAAATACGAATCTCATGTCTGCCACTTCTCAAAAAATGAAGTGAAATGCAATTAACGACAGTGCATATTATATACGTTATCTAATTTAGCGAAAGTACGTATGCATTTTGAAGTTATTACGTGATTTTATACGTGCACACAAAATGTGTTTTACATACATTCATGCATGTTTTCTCAATTGTTACACATTTTACTTATTTACTATTTTTGAAAAAATGCTTCAAAGTTTATTTCCCTTCAAACATTTTATTTTTTCTCAATTACTTTATCAAGACGAAAAAATCTGGGGAGGGGGGCTGAAGAGAATCTGGAGGGGAGGCTAGGCCCCCAGCCCCCCCCCCCCCGTGGCTACGCCTCTGGCTAAATCTCGCAACTTTTTTATTTCTCTGTGAGGTATATTTCATCACATTTTGTTCCTTAACTATTGCATTTTTAAGGCAAACCAAGCAGAAACTTCTCAGTAGATTTCATACTTGAGCAGCAGAAATGTTGTCTTATAACTCTCAACAGCCGATCATGAAACAGGACAGTCTACAACACTATTTCAAGTAAGGGCGACTGTTCTTGCCCTTTAAATTCTCCTCTTTTTATAGTCGGGAAGAACAAAATAATCACACCTTTTGTAAATGTTTGATTTGCATGAGAGGACCATGGAGAATTCGCATAACCTTTTCCCCGTATGGTCATGTAGTATAATTCATAAATTTCTACAGGTCGCCAAATTTCATTCCGACCAAAGATGGGCGAGCTTTTAAGTAAAACTGAAAAAATGTCGGAGTGTTTTTCGATCCGATATTGCTGTAGTGTGACATTCGCTTTACGGTTTAATCGTTTGTTCATATAGAGAAGTCCAGTTAAGGAACATTTAAACATCTTCAGTTCAAAGATACATCTGATTCAAGATTAAGTCATCGTGTTTGATGTGAGCACTCCATTTAAACTCTTGATTGTCTTTCATACATCGAACCAAACGGAAGAATAAATTAACATTAACACTTTTAATTTCATATTTCATGTCTCAGTTAAAGCTGACGTGATGTTGCACTGCAGGCAATAGCTTCCAAATTTCCTTTGGGCTGTTTAAATATTTATCAATAGCACACTCTTGTTTGATTGTATCCAATTAAAATCTAGTAAATCAATCAATAATAACCAATTCAAGTAAACTTTTAAAAGTGACACGAACGAAAGAAAAACAAATATGTTTTGATAGATTTCATTGCAAACACGTCTGATAAAAAAGGCGTGAAATATTTATGTACATTGACAGAGAAAATATCTTGCTGGAATGAGGTCAATATATATATATTTTTTTGGATAAGCTTGTTGATCTTGTAATGGTAGAAAACTTAAACAAAATAAAAATGTGAAAGGATTTTAAACACCCCAATGACCCATTTCACTGTTTGATTGGTGGACCAACAGATCAAGGGAAATTATTATTCCTTTCTGTTAGCAAAATTTTGTTACAATATGATTAGCGATTTCAGTCAAACATTTAGGTCAATGCCTTCTATCTTCTGAATTATTTGAAAGAATATTAATGTCAGATACAGAAGGTAAATGAAACATGGCATAATATGGAGTTCAAGAAAATGTACAGAGAAATGAAAATCCTAGAAATTAATGCAGGTTTAATCACGTCATACAAAGTTTCCGTGGCCTTTGGTGAAATGAATGCGCTGATATTGCAAAATTCCTTCTTAGTCCAACAAACTATCATCACGTTTGAAGACAGTTTGGGGGTAAATTTCGTAGCCTTCATGGACTCTGATGGAGTTTGTTAAATTAAATATATATTCACAGAAATAAAATAAATAATTGAAAATTAATTAAAATTGATTCAAAGGACATGACCTCGTTATTGTGACCCACAGGAAGGGAAGCAAAATCAAGCTCTTAGGCAGGGTTTCGTGATGGAAGGATTTTTTAACTCTCACTTTAGGAGGGTCTAAGAAGAGCCTGGGACCCTTTGGAGGAAAAATCGGTCTTTGTAGGGCTTCAGATGCAAACTTGTGCAAAATTTGAGCCACAACCGCAAGAGGGCTTGAAGGGGTTACTTCTTTGTCTTTTTGACCCTCTTTGCTTTCATATTTCGGTCATGAGTTTTTGGAGCCCCCAAATCCCTTTCCTGGCTGTGGCCTGGGCGAGATGAACCTAGTAGGTGTCTGAAAATATTTATTTCGTGACTTGTGCCATATGGAGGTATTATCCATAGCTCCCTGCGTGTGCTCACTGAAGTTATCACTTCTCGCAAACTTTTAGGGTTGGATTTAGAGATGGCGTTAAAGCTTTTCTCCATTCACCTGGTTGGTTGAAGAGGGTTTGAGAACTTAAGGATATTTCATACAGAAACGTTCCGATCCGGATCCGATTTTCACAATGAAAAGGAAGAGATAGCGACAAAACAAACCGGAGGGGAGGGGTGAGGATTTTAATCCTTTGCAGTTACCCTCTTTTGACTATAAGTTCCTGTAGTTGGTCAGACTGATTGGAACCATTTAATAAAGCTTTATACTACTCTTTCTTTCAGTCCCATCCCCCCAACCGTTACTGCATTGGCAATTTGACATTAGTTTAAAAGAAGATTGTAACTAAGAGAATTTGCAATGTACAATTTTTGTAACATTTAACATTTTTATGTTAATTCCATGTTTCATGGTAAGTTCATTAATTTAATTAATTTTCATCAATTTTGCAAATAAGGACATAAGAATATTCTAACAAGAATACAGAATATTTGTGCGTAGATCTCTATAACGGCGTGGTCTAAACATCATCACTTATGGCTCATTTTGTTAAACATGTTTACATGATTTTGATGAAACGCGCGTGACAAATTTCTGTACAGTTCGTCTTTAAACACTTTCAAATTGCTAAAGATTGAGTGTCTAATTATAGTTAAACATGTTTCGTATGTAAACAAAATAAACGTTTCATTGATTTATATGGGCGTTTATGAGGGCGACATGAAGTTACAGACTGTGAACGTTATCTTACACCCTTGCCGTTGAATTTTCGACTTTTTAATCCAGAGAGAGTCTTTTAGAAAATTAATGTGAATTATTGTATGTGCTCACCCATGTTAACAACAAATATTGTACATTTAAGTTAATAGAAATCCTTTTCTTGGCCAACCATTGTACATGATCAAGTCCGGTGCTTATATATCCAGGGAGCTGCTATTAGAAGGAGGTACATCGAAACCTTTAATTTATGGTAATCCAATAACGTCTACTTATCGACTAGTAGAATGTCTATTCATAAGGGATTATCTAAGTTTAGCACACCCGTTTCTTTTGTCGGATCCTTTTCAGTTTACACAATGATACCCGGTAAGTCTCATTTAGACCTACTTACACCTTATGAATAGGATTAAAGATAAAAATGCTCTGATCCAAGCCTTTTTGCCGACAGTCAATTAAGAAATAATGTTTAATGAATGAAAACGGCTGCAGATCTCTATGAAATCTAAAAAGACTAACCTGTAAGACTGTAAGAAAAGACTGCGATGCTAACAGAATGTATAATTGACTGAAGAGAGGTGTAAGACTATATTTTGCTTCAGAATTTTCCCATTTTCCGCACATTTACGCAAAACGAAAAATGTATATTTAAACTCATAATGTTACTGGCAATAAAGCGTGAATGGTGCCATAAGCGTTGCATCGCGTTGGAAGCTGAGAATCAATTTCCAAATTAGTGACTGGCAACGTTAAAACAATGGACGAAATTAATTAAAACATTTCTAATCGTAGCAGACGACACGAACCCTTTACTAGATTCTTTTAATCACATTCAAACTTCAAGTACTAGACAAAACAAGTGGTCTTGGCGGCAAGAAGGAAAGCGATGCCGTATTAACTCCTTCTAATAGCAGCTCCCTGCTTAGACGACCCTGTATTAGATACAGGTACTAACCAGATAACGATGATGGGGAGTGGACTATATGTCGTCAGACATGTGGCCAAGGGATAATTTGACTATCATTGTGGAAGATTTTGACAACGTCCTCTCCCACTTTCGTCCAACTCTGTTTGGAAAGATTTTGGTAAAGTAAATCATTACTTTTTCTCCTTGTAACATTGTAAAATCTTCAAAGTAATAACACTTTCTACATAAATCTGGCAAAGGAGTAGGCCGAAATTGGAAGTTTAAAAAACGCCTTCTAAACTTTTCTCATATTTCCCCACATCGTCTGAACTAGGAAGGCCCTTAAATGCAGTAATTTCTTATCTAAAACAGTTCCAATACCACCAACCTATTTTCTTCCGACCTCTCTCACAAGTGTCTGAAACATGTTTTTTTTCCAAACTCAGTCCTAGTTAATTGCAAATTTAGGGTACACGTACCGTAGGTACCCTGCTTTGTTAGCGTGATAGCAAAGGCCTTCATGTATAATCTCAGCACATGATGTTTAATATGAACTTTTATGCATTTGTATTTAAATTTGGTGTCAATAAAGGCGATGTGCCAATTGAGAACTTTAAACAACCGGTTATATGACTAAAATAATTTCTTGCTGCTTGCTTTGTGGCTGAAAATATTTTCTAGCTTATGTACCAGACTACATGCTACACAGGCTATTCTTGGTTCAACTATATCCCTACTGTGCTTGGAAAACCTTCCAAAGAGGGGCAGAAAAAACTCCCCTTCGTGCTTGTAAATTATTTCGCAATGATTCGAACTGAACTTTTTGAGAATCAAGATATAAATGAAATAAACCTTTGTAATTAGGTTATTGTGTTTAACTCCACAGCACCCTCTTTGCTTACTTTTTTCTTACTTTTGTCCGTAGTACTTACATGAACTCAATCAAATTATGGGTGTTTTAGGCGTTTGTAGGTCTCAGGGTTAAATAAATGTTTACTTTGCAGTATGTATGCAAAAGGTGTTTATGTTTGCAACTGCATCGATTTGTTGACACAATTTAAGAAACAGTAATCAAGACGCTTGTCTCATATCAATGTCAACAAAGGTTGTTTTTAGTTTAAATTTTTAAGCAATCATAATCAAATTCTTTTTGGCATAACAAGCTATCGCCATCGTCATGACGTCAACCATATCTTGCAACAGGATGTTGAGACTTAAAGATATAAAATACATACCTAGTCTGACAACGTAGCAAGACTTTCCAGAAAATAGTCGGGTAAAGTTCAGCTAGCCTGAAGTATCTTACGAAGTATTAAGAAGTTGATCGGGGGTTTTTAACTTTTAAGGCTGTCTTAATTAAAACTGTCGCAAATTAATCATTTCACCCCTACACCGGAACTACGATTGCTTCAACAGGGTTTCCAGGCTGGATTATGGGGGGGGGGGGGGTACGGGGGGCACTTGTCCCCCCACTTTTTTCCAGAACTTAGTTTTTTCACCCCTTAGTCTGGCTGCTTTTGCTACAAAAATACAAACTGGAACTGACAGAGCTACGCGAGTGATACTTAATCAAGTTGTATAATGAAAAACTGAAAACTAAATAAAAACAATATTCTTGCAATAAATGTCTCAACGCTGTTTTTTTACACGCTTCGCATGCACCCGTTTTAAATATGTCAGGAGTCAGGGTTACATCTTGTTGAACACCTCTCCCATTGTCACTGAAACTTATCACCAGTGCCCGGGCTGTACACAGGTCTACGGTTACTAGTGAAAGGGGGGGGGGGGAGGTAGGTGGTCGTCTTCTGGTCCCCTTCTCTGACCAAGTGCCCCAAGCTTTCTGAAAGGACGATGATCTTATTTGACCCTAATCTGGAGCTCCACTCTTTTTCGGCTGAAGTGAAAAGGGCCCACCTTTTCTCTAATTTGCATTAATTTCTCTATTGATATGTCTTAAAAGTCCCTTTTCGGCGTGTTCTGCGCGTCCCATCACAGATAAGGACTCTATAAAAATCTCATGAAGAGGACTACGTAGGAAACCAACGTTAGGTTTTTGCCTAGTTCAAATATCCTCACGGGTCACCTTTATTCAGCTGTAGTGACAAGGGACCACTCTTTGTGTAATTTGCTTCGATTTCACTATTGAGATGAAGTGAAAAATTCATTTTTCGATCCTCGCGCCCATTTACAGGTAACGGTTCTGTGAAGGTCACCTGAAAAAGACAATATAGGAAACTAGAGTATGTTTGTGCTTCAGTAAGAATGTCTTTAGGAGGCCATCGTTATTCAGCTAAGGTTAAAAGTGGCCCAACCTTTCTCTAATTTTCTTTCAGTTTCATTGCTGAGATGTCTTCAACGTTACATTTTTCGGCGCGCTTGGCGCGCCACATCACAGACAAAGTCTGAATTCATATCGCATGAAAAGCCTCCAAGCTTTCTGAAAAGAAGACCTGGGGCACCAAAGAGGGAGCCCTCGAAGAACCTTAATTTTAAGTGAACCATTCTCCCTCCCCGTACCCTCTGCATTATCGATTCCGGCCGACTTCAATCATACGGAGTAAGGATAAAATTGAAGAAAGTCAAATTGTGATACTTGTGTTCTGTTAAGTGCCCATCTTATGTAATTGAAAGTTGAAGATAAAATGCATCATTTTAAGGCCTGCAATTTCGTAAATACCCAGGAGCTTCCTGGGGTTTCGCCCCCTGGACCCCCACCGGGGCTTTGCCCCTGGACCCTACCATGGGCCCGAGGCCGGGCCCCTCGACCCCACGCCGGTAGGGGAGCGTTTCTGGCTCCCGTGGCGCCTTCGGCGTCGTCTGGTAGTCATCCCGAATTTGCCCTCCCACTTTCAGAGATCAAATTCCGCTCCTGTCTTTATTCATAAGGTGTAAGTAGGTCTAAATAAGACGTACCGGGTATTGTTGTGTAAATTGAAAAGGATCCGACAAAAGGAGCAGGTGTTTTAAACTTAAATAATCCCTTATGAATAGACATTCTACTTATCGATAAGTAGACGTTATTGGATTACCATAAATTAAAGGTTTCGATGTATCTCCTTCTAATAGCAGCTCCCTGGTTAAAAAGTGCCCATGAGTTGGTCTTTCAAAAGGAACAAGCAAGCATAGAGAAAAAATGTTGGGCCCCTTTTAACCAACAGTTGGCTGGACACATAAGTACCCAGTGTTGGTCAAAAGTTTGCCCAAATTTTAAAGAGTGTGTGGAGTGTAGGGACGGGGTTTTGAGGTTTGTTCGCTTTTGTTTAATTTTGTGCTCCTCCCTGAGGGTGTTTTTGTTTCTCAAGCCCAGAAGGGTTTCTGAAAGCTTTAGAGTATCTCCATTCACAATACTAGTTTTACAACCATTATTAATTGTACATATCTGTCATCATGTTCATTTAGTGACAGGATAAAACAAATGAAATAAAATGAAATATATAACCTTCCCAGAAGAACAATGCAATGTTTCCTCTCGGCGTTTTCTTATTGTTCATTGCATAGTAGTACTTAATAGTTAATGCCATACTTCCTGTTGTTGTTGGCTAGTTTCAGGAATACGGTGACAAAGAATTGATTAGTTATATAATGATTTTAAAAGTTTGCAATTACATATGCCCGTAGGCTCAGGCACTTCAGAGGAAAGACTTTCTTTGGCTTAAGCTTTTAGTTAAAGACTAATTTCGGGCCTTTTAATGGTTTCATATAATTTTTAGCTAATAAAGTAAATTATGTAAAATAACTATATAACAATAAATACATTGTCGTCCTGCACAGGGAGTTCATCAATTTAGAAAAGGAACAATGGTCGACGTTCCTTTATAAATGTCGATGTTGATGAATAGAATGTTGTTACAAGCATAGCTTCCATTTGGAAAATATGTCTTCTGTATATGGAATCAACAAGTCTATTGTTAAATCGACTACCGTTTCTCCTCAAGCCATTCTTAAATGGAACAGGGAGTTAAATATTGACCAAAACCACTGGAGTTTTATTTTTCAAATCCCCTTTAGCTCTCTGAGAGATAGTTACCCGAAATATTTCCAGATTCGTTCCTTACATCGTGTTTTAATTCTAACAGTTTAGTTTTCTTATGAAGCAAGGGAAAGATTCTTTGTGTTCTTCTTGTACACAATATCAGGAAACATCAAGTCATTTATTTTTGGTTTGGGAAAGCGTGTCCAATTTTATTTCAAATGTCGAGCAAAGAATCTTGAACCAGCAGTTCTCCCTCTCTATGCAGGATTTATTTTTGGCAGGAATTACTTTTTTCAAAAGCATCCTTATATTTTTTTGATTTTTATTTTATTTATCGGAAAAAGATATCAGAGGAGACTGCTAATTGCGCTGAATTTTTGCATCGTTTTTGGTTCTTACTTCAGGTAGAAAAACATCTCACATCATCAAGTATTCATCATCCGAGTTTCAGTTTGAGTCTTTAAGAACTGCATTTAGTTTTTGTAATTTTCTGTCTGAGTACTAATTCATTTACATGTTGTTGGTTGTATATAGTAACTGAAAAGTCGATGATCAGAATTTTTTCTATGAATGTATGTTTTTCTTTTGTTACTAAAATATGGAAGGAAGAAAAAAAATGATTGACCTTCCTTGACTCATAGGGGGTATTCATCAGTGTTCCGATTTGTCAAGGAGGAAAATTTGGACGCGGAATTTGTCGGGTATATCCGTATATGCGCTCTGTTTAACAAGGTATTTCTTGACTGGTTGCTACCATTGTATTGTATCGACTGTATTCTTTGTTATGGTTGGGGATTAGGTTAGAGGTTAGGCTATCGTTAGCCAGTAAGGAAATTTCTTGTTAAACAGTGCGCGTCGCCCCAATTTGTTTCTTGTCGCTGTCTTTGATATACAATCATACTGTTACTCTCCTGATCGAGGAAATACATTTTACAGCCTCATACTCAGAACTTTTGGCCACATCAAAGGTTTGGCTTGTACCTCCCAAATTGCCTTCCAACCTTTCAAATATTAAAGGAGCTATTACTGTCAGAGGCTGCCCTTTAGTGATTCTATCGCCACCAAACTACAACAGGGCAGTTGTGAAAATACACCTGGTGTACTCACAACCCACACAAACAAACAAACAAACAAACAAACAAACAAACAAACAAACAAACAAACAAACAAACAAACAAATCATACGTTCTTGTTCGAGGTTTGGTTCGTGTGTAATCTCCCAAAATAGTTAACTTAATCAAAATCAAACTAGACTTTTGGGTATAAGAGAGACTAAATTTTGACGACGTCATTTATGTGGTAGAATATGTGAAAAGAAACTATGTTGCATTCAGGTTTTATTGCCATTATGCTTATTATAATTAACTTTCTATCAGCTTATAAACTTGAATTTGGGCAAATTGCTAAGTAAATGAACACTTCCAAAATGTCGAGTGAAGGCTTCCACAACGTTCAATGCTAACAATTTACTTTAACTTGTAATGTTAAAAAATACGGTACTACAAAATATCTGACAGGTGTAGCTGGCTGGGGTTTTAATTAGATTCACCGGAAATTTGAATTCATCTGTAACCAGCTTTCAGTGGACATATTGTTCAATTCTGGTATCGTCGAAAGTCCTCTTCAAGTCTGTCAAAGAAAACTCTACTTTTGTCACAGCATAGTCCTTATAAATATGGCGGTCTCGGAGAATGTATACCAACAATTCTGAATTTGTTTTACAAATATAAATAGACTCGGCAATGGCAGAGTGTTTATCTAACACTGAATAAAATATCCATATTTTTTTTATTTTCATAAAGAAGTGACGAAATGATGTGTCACATAATGTTAATTATAAAAATGGATAGTTCTAGGCTGTGTCTTCATCTTGATGTCTAGATTCCAAATGTGTGCAAGTAACAATGATTTATTTCCAAACTTTGTTCCCTCTGCAACATTTCGCGCCTTTGCTATGGTAGATCAACACAAAGTAGGCCTGAGTGGTTTTTCCAAAATTTTGAATTATAAGTGCACTGAAATCTTGAATCTAGACCTGAAAAATACGAATCATGGTTGTTGTAAAGCTTGTGAAACTAAAGGATGAAAAATTTCAAAAAAAGCTTGAATTGGACATTAAGGGAAAAATATAAGGGTAGCCTTCTACAAGCTCTGGAAAACTAAATAAAATTCGTTTGGGAAGCCATGGCTTGGACCGTGATGAAGCTCAGCATGGAAGTACTACTTAAAGGTAGTACCTCCATGCGCCGAGGATATCTGCCTGCTTCAAAGCGTCGCTGTAGGCCATTCTCGCCACTGACCGCAACCCCTAGGTTCTCCACTATCGTTTGTGGATTCTCGCAAGTCAGATAGGCAGTTTGGGTTAGTGCTTCATGTTTTAACTTTGGAATCCTTATCAATTTTTTTTTGTCAGGACTCCTCCCTTGGTCTTTAGTGTGTACGCATGAGATATTAACTGGTGGAGAAAAAGATTTAGTTGTTGACCGTTCCATGAACTACGAGATGTACAACCATTTATCACTGTACGAATTTATATTTCCAGTAAGTGTTTTCGCTTAATCACCCTATTTGTATAGCACCTTTAAGTTCTCATGGAACCCTTTGGAGATATTTCAAAGGCGGCCGTAAAATATTTGTACATATTTGTACGTCTTTACTCATGTTAAAGCTACCATTGCACGTTTGTTTTACTGAAAAATTATATAAAAATCAAATAAATGACTTGGCTAGTTTGTAGAATGAAGAACCTAAATTGATTTTTGCGTTTTTGATAAATATTTGAGCATACCGCACTTAAATCGGAATGTCTCTGTGTAAGTAATAATTATGGAGATTTTAAAAAAATGTGCAGCTTTCGATCGATTGAAAGTGATGAGTTGTTGTATTTATGAAATATATTGCAGCTACTACATGAGGTGTTATCAATGTTTTGCCTCCAATTTGTGTTAGAAAGAGAGCCAAAATTTACCAATACGAGAAATCACAGAAGCAGAGAAAAAAATGTAATTTTGCTACGCTTCATTGCATTTAACAGGTACAAAGGAGAGCCCAGCCGTGGTGTACCCAGACGTGAATCTGTCCTCTCTCTGTGGGAAATTTTTTAATTGGATAATCTTGAAAGGGTATCGTTGATCAACTGTCACAATAACACGACCCCTTCGTTCCAGCTTTTCTACAAACAGAAAGTAAACGCAAACAACTGAATAGTTGAAATGTCGTAAATTGCTAGGCTTTCGAATGTGCAATTTGGAGAAGCTCCATAACTCGATCTTTTGCTTAATTGTTTTAATTCCTTTAATTGATAGTACTTATCAGAGTATTTCATTGGATTGAACACAAATATGCAACATCCCGTCTGTTGCAAAGGCAAAGTTTCTAAGGCACTTACTTTCGGTATCCATGGAGGCTCTAAACTGGGACCCCTAACTTTTATACGACATAAATGACAGGTCATGTTTAACTCTTAAAGGCAACACCAATTAGTTTGAACTCTCCCCTGTACTGCTGATTTTCATAACCCTCGGAAACCTGCTCATGGCCTAGTGGTCAGACAGAGCGGCATCCGACTTGACTTACAGCCGGGAGCTATATCATACAGAAAACCTTAAAATGGAACCTGCTACCATTGTGCTTGGTGCCAAGCATAAGCGATGGAGAATGGAAAACAAGCCAGTGTGCCGCAACTGGAAAGACGGTGGAATAAACCCGACTTACAACAATTGTTTTGAAACAACTGAGTTGTAAAACCTTATTTTACTAAGCTGTAACTAACTGTACATGGTGTAAAACCGCTCACGCTGCATCCTCGATATAGTTGGTGTGCTTTGATAGCCTTACTTGATTGTAAACAGTTTGTCATTAAATATTAATGAATTCAAAATTTTCGACCTGATAAAAGCGATGGAGATATATTTCAACTCACCACATCTCTCACAGATTCTATCATCAGAAAATGAGTAATTTAACAATTTGGTCATTTTTACAAAGGCCGATAATCTTTCTGGGAAGAATCACGTAGAGTCCGTCTCATAGTCCGCTTTTGTAAAATATCGGACTTATTAACAGGTTTGAATATAATTTTAAAATCATAATCTCATACTGATTATCTACAATTCTCAATTTGTCTTGCAGCTAAAGCATATTTTCTTGCTATGGAGTGAGTCCTTCTGTCATATCTGCAAATATTTCGTTCCATAAATGCGCCAAGTCCGTATCACTCTAAAAACAGTTGGGCAAACAAAGCACATGCTGGAAAGTTGAGGAAAAAGTTTGCTAAAAGTTGGGCAAAACAACGCGATATTCCCTAATTGTTGAACATTTTTTGTGCTCAAAAATGAAGCATGTGCTATGCTTCCCCGACATTGATCAGTTTTTGCCCAACTCTTCTTAGAGTGTATAATCTGAAAGGTTACACCCTACATGTCAATGTACCTGGTCATTCGTGTAACCTTATAACTTTTTTTTATTTAATTTAGCCAAATTGCTATGTTAATGAACGTTTCTAAAGCTTCCACAACATTCAATGCTTACAATTTAATTTAACTTGTAGTACATAGTACATAATATCTGACAGGTGCAACTGGCCGGGGTTTTATAAATTCACTGGCGAATTGAATATCTTCAAATATTTGTTCTATAAACGCACCAAGTCCGTATAATCTAAAATGTTACACCTTACATGTCAATGTACTTGGTCATTCGTGTAACCTTATAATTTCTTTTTATTCTAAAGTATTAGTGTTAATACTTATGAGGAATTCCCTATTTAGACTACACCAATGCACAAAGTGAAGGAATCATCTAACACAACCTTACAAAGTGAAACCACACAACGGAGCTTCCATAATATCAATTTGTGAAATAGATGTTTTAAGGAGATTTCAGTTCTTCTTTATCCATATTAATATATATTTCTCATCTAACTTTGTTCTGTTTGAATAATAAGTATGAGATTCCTTGTGATTCATGGACTTAATACCTACATTAAGTTTTGTTTTGTTTTTGCTTTTGAAACGAAAACCTCTGTATGTGGCCAGGAATGTATAGTTCTCTGATTTCACCGGACTAGGATAGCTCTTAGCGCTTAGGGTGACTTGGATCTGTAACTGGCAATTTGACAAAATAATAAAACAAAACTTAACAGTTGGTGATAAATGAGTGAGCTGTAGGGATTGGGACTTGGGTTGGGATAAGGGAAGCAGAGGTGGAGAGAAAATGTCAGGGGAAACATAATCAGAATTTGTTACTTCGGAATCCGAATATCTTGTTTCAATTTCAGAAACATAAGTCAATAGCTCCACATGAAATTATCCATATTGGTTACTTAATGTGATGATGGATGCGTGAGGGTGTGTTTGGGGTGTAGATAATGTCATTTAGGAAAGTTGCAACTCCTAAATTTTTTCATTTATTTTAAAGCTGGTCTCAATAAGGCAGTGATTTTCAGCCTTCTGGACTTTTGATAACTCTAATTTGCCTCCCGTCCATAGTCATGCGGTACCTTTGGACCGCCACGAAAAAGTTGACGAACACTGACATATTGCGACGAATATTTTGAATAAACGAGAACAGTTGTATCCAAATTTAACTTGCTAACAAGATGAACCAGCGCTCTCCCTGAATTATCTTTCTCCGGCACCAGTTGATTGTTATCAGGATATACACTTCTCTTTCACAGCACTTTGTACATTTGCAAAAAATGTACAAAATGCTACCCAGGACTCCCAAGTCCTGAGTCACCGAGTCACCCAAGTCACTGTTTGCAGGTACCCGATGGGGTACTTGAACCTCTGATTGGGAACCATGGACCTAGAGGTATGTTACTAAACTTTAGGGTTTCGGGACCATCTTTTGGTTCTGAAACAACCAGTTTTTTTTCTGACAACCAACTTTGAATTGAAATTTAACGGAAAATATATTTGCATCCTAAACGAATTGTGTTATGCACGCACACTAGGGAATTCTTATTTGAAAGTAGTTGTAATTTCCAAGTACACCCTAAAATAAAAAGAGTGAACTTAGTCGCTCTTTGATCGAGTGAAAAGTGTAAATTCACTCCAAGAGGAGTGAAGTTCCCTCCAAAACGAGTGAAGTTCGCTCCAAAAAGAGTGAAATTCACTAGAGGAAGAGGGAAAATTCACTTTTCCACGAGTGCCTGCAAGATCGCTCTTTTTTTTAAGAGCGATCACTGTGGGCACTCCATCAAGAGTGAAACTTCACCCTTTATGGAGTGAACTTCACTCTTTTTGGAGTGAAACTTCACTCTTTTTGGAGTGAAACTTCACTCTTTTTGGAGGGAACTTCACTCTTTTTGGAGGGAACTTCACTCCTCTTGGAGTGAATTATCACTCTAATGGAGTGAATTTATACTTTTCACTCGATGAAAGAGTGACTAAGTTCACTCTTTTGATTTTAGATTGTATAAAAATGGTTGCAATCTAGGAAAACTACGTTTCGGGTCCAGAATAACCTAATTTCTAAGCATAGATTGTTGAACATAATGTTTTTCCAAAGTCCTTTACATATTTCTGCCCCACTGTACACCGAAGCAATCAAATAACAGAATAGTCAAAGCGTCCCGTTAAACCCCCCACCATATCGCCGGTCACTACCCGGGGTCCTCCAAATGTTTCGGTTTATTATAAGGAGCCCGTGGGTCCCTAGGGCCAGGAGCATCTTAAACGGGGGGGTAAGTGATCTATTTTTTCACTAAGAGGCATTTTCTTCAAATGATCATTTCGTTGGTTTTAAGCACGATCAAGAACTTAATCCACAAGTCCCCTATTCATCTGGGGAAAATTTCGTCCCATTGTATGCTTGGGCTCTCTGCTGTTATATAAAAATAAGGGAAAAAATGTTTTTCCAGGCTTATGTTTCTCTTGAGTATCATAACTGATTTGTGTCAAAACACTTTTAGGAGAGAATATGTGCGTAAGGTTATGAATGCATTTTTGAAGCTCTGATGGGATGTCGCTGAGGAACCTACTGCTGAGATAAGGATAACAAATTCCGCTAATTTGCGATTCATTCATAAACCCCCTAACAATCTGAACCCGTCCCTCGAAACAGAGAATTATGTTTCGGATGTTTCCCCCACATTCTGAGCCTAAGTACCAATAGTCTACCCCTGTAACCCGACATCCCACGTCTCTGTTTGTGACATAGGGGTTTCTTCCAGCTCGACTTGAACCAATAGGTTGGAAACTTGGCCGTAACTCTACATCTAACTAACTTACAAACTAACTAACCGACAAACTTTATAAGAAAAGTCACTGGGGGCACTCTATCAAGAGAGAAATTTCAAGTCGCTTTTTTTTGGAGTGACTTTCACACTTCGTTGAGTGACTGTCCGCTCATTTCAATTTCAATTTTTTTTTTTCACGCTTCGTACTTGTGATATTTAACTCTTTTGTATTTTCTTGAGTTGTATTTTTCTTTAGTGTATTTGAATGGTACAAATACTCCCACCCATCGCCACGTCTGCACTAACCACACTAGTCAAAATCACGTTTGTGGTTGGTTAAATAACTATCCTTTTCGTTGGTATATTAAGATAATTTTCATCATTGTGTTCACAGATTTTACGTGACATATAAACACATAATGTCAGAGCCACGGTATAGACATTGAAAATGTAACACTTACTAATTGAATTACCACACGTTGGAAAGCAACCTACTCACACTTTGAAGCAAGTAATTGTTTTTTAAGTAAACATCACGTTCGACTTTAATTATAATTTGGGTTACGGGCTTAACAAAAACGCTGTCGTTACGTGTTGTCGGTTTTACAATTGGTTTATTACGCCTTGTGTATTATAACACTGCACTTCATTTGTAATTTCCGTAAATGAAAAGAAACATTTACAGCGACTAACCCACACCGCATCTATTTTATCTGCGATTAAATCAATACGTTTTTTGCGAAATTCTTTTAAAGTTATAAATATATGTTTTATTACGCAAAAGGAAGCCGCGGTACACAACACTGCTTAACAACTTATATATTGCACGTGGAGGTTTGGAATATATCAAACGTCTAATCAATGCAGAGTAAGGTTTTCATTTCAGTAGTCAGTCTGATAAACACGTACGTTTAATTTACGACCCAGTTTCAAAAAAAAAAAAAAAAAAAAAAAAAGAATTGTAAGACCTGGAACATACTTCCCTAAATATGAACTTATAATTGGTGCCCAGCATGAGCAATGGAGTAGGGAAAACAAGCCAGGGATCCACATCTGGAAAAGGGCTGTGGCCGGCTCGGCTGTAACCATTTAGTTAGAAACTGGGCCGTAAAACTCCATCTAACATAACTCAGCCTAAATATATACTGTTACTATCTACTTCCCTTAAAATTCAACTCCCTTTTATGTACTTACGTTTTATATAATATAGGTTTTCATTATTGTTTTAATTGGAATTGGTTTTTGGTAAAAACGAATCACACGTGAGGGGATATGTTTTATCAATCCGTTATGATTCAAGTCTCCGTATTGAAATAAACATCAGTTTCCTTTCTCTTCCGAACGAAGGGGAAAAGTGAAGATTAAGAAAGTATGGAAAAGAAAATTAGTACAGAGTCAAAAGTGATACTTGCATTAAACTTACCTGGACTTCTTGAAAAGCATGAACAGCTGGAGCTTGCAATCGATGTTAGTATAAGGACGCCAAGAAGCAGTAGCCTTGGTTTTGTCATCTTCATGTTGAGATGAGGTTTGCTTCTGAATCTGGATCGAAATGTTAATATTCTTCCAAAAAAAAAATCGCGGTTTGCTGCTTTGCATCAAGTTGAAGAATAAAATGAAATTTGATACTGGTTGTAAGAAATTCATCAGTAAGGGTTATGCAACGCAACGTAAGCAAAGGGTTAGATGAATATTCAATTCAAATTACGTCATAAACGTTTATTTATTTAATGTCTGTCTGAACCTTTGTTAAGGGCAGTACAAGTCAAACAAGGAAGTTGCATTGGAATTAATTGATCGATTGCTGGTGTTAGTAAGAGGTCAAATCACACACTAAGGCTTTTGGATTTTGCATCGTTTAACGTTTGCACACAGAAAGAGCATCACATACTTAAGAACATCAAAGAGCAAGATCTCTGCCCCTCTAGTAGGATTGTCAGTGTCTTTGGTTGTGTTGATGCCTTCGGGCCGTTGTGTAGTCAAGTTCGATTCTGGTGTTTCCTTTTGGTGTGTGGTCTTTGGTGTGTTCTGTTGATTTTGGGGTTGTGTTGTTTTGGGCTTGTGGTGTTGATCGTTAATTTGGATGGTGTGTGTGTGTGTGGGAGGGGGGGGGGGTTCTGTTTGTCAGAGGTAAAAAATACTCTCCTTTTCTTTTCTCTGATGTGCTCTGTTGAGTGGGTTTCGGTTGCGATTTGATGCGGTCGGGTTTGAATTCTTGTGTTTCTCATTGCCCGTACTGTAACACTAAAAAGTTCTCAGGTTGTACGAAAGTTCAGTAAAACGTACAGAATAGTGGTTCCTTTACCTGCAGCGGATCTGCTTTAGTTACGCGAGGACCCTGTATGGGTTCAGAGGCTATGACGTATGGGTTTCTAAAAATGAGATGAAAACGTAACCAAGGCTTAAAATGAAACCAATTTTAAAAGTTACCAAATTTTACTTTTATCAAACAGTGCAAATCTGAATGTAAAATAAAACGGAAAATTAAAAATGAGGTCAACTAATTGGTTATGATCCATTCTTCAGGTTTACTATATGTTGAAGAATTATCACACCAGGCTGCCAGATGAAAGGAAATCATACCCAACACCGTTTGTATTCACCTGTATTCCCCTGACTAAGTAGGTGGCTGACGGGGAAGGGAAATCAGACTCATGTAATCCCCCAGTTAGATGCCTCAAGCGATCTTTAGTGAGGAAGGACTTGAACATGTTGATAGAGTTGTAATCTACAGCTTCAGGTGGTAACTTATTCCAAGCGTTGATGACCCTTTGTGTGAAGAAGTACTTCCGTGTATTTAGTTTAAAATGACCCATATATATTATGTGGCTGTTCCCTCTGGTAACTCCGTACCTCTTTTCACAAAAAATACGAAAACTTATATCTTCAAAACCCTTAAAAATACGAAAAGTTTCCATGAGATCTACCCTAAAGCTTTTCATTTCGAATGGCATAAGACCAAGATCGTCAAGTCTCTACTAATAAGGCAAATGAAGAACATCCGGTACCATACGTGGAAACCTCCGCTAAACCTTTTAAAGCAGATTAACATCTTGTCTTAAATAGGGAAGTTCCATGCTGGACTCCAATATTCCAAGACACGACGAACTAGAGATTTACACAATGAAAGAAGGATCTCTCTATCCTTAATTAAAAGCTAAGGTTCTACTTAATATGCCAAGTATTTTGCTTTCTTAACTTTTTCAGAAATATATCTACCTGGTTTCAAGGACTTATACACAATGGCACCAAAGTCCATATCCTCTTCTATTGTCTGCAAAGTCTTTCCTCCCATAAAAGTAGGCGAAGTGGCATTATTTCTACAAATATGAAGACGTTTATATTTATCTACATTAAATAACTTTTGCCAGTCCTCCGACCATTTGTATAAAGTAGCCAAATCCTGTTGCAGACAAGCAAGATCACATTCTCCTTGACCTTTTGTGAACAGCTCAGTATCATCTGCAAATTCAATGATGCTTCCACCTATGTTGTCATCTATGTCATTGATAAAAACTGTAAACAGAACAAGTCCTAAAACTGATCCTTGAGGTACACCGCTACAAACATGTAACCAATCAGAAATGCTCCCGCCAAGCTGCACTCTCTGCTTCTTTTGAGACAACCAAGTCCTAATCCAATTACTTACTAGACCAGACACACCATGTGCCTGCAGCTTAGCAATTAGAGGAAGATGAGGAACCTTGTCAAAAGCCTTCTGAAAGTCTAAGTATATAACGTCTACAGGAAGACCAAAATCGACAAATTGAGTCACCTCCTCCATAAAAACTGGCAAGTTGGATAGGCATACTTTGCCACTCATAAAACCATGCTGGGAGTCACTGATTAATTTGTAAACAAACAGGTAGTTAACCAATTCATCCCTCATAATAGATTCCATCACTCTGCCAATGTAAGAGGGAAACTTACTGGCCTGTAGTTTGCAAGATTACTTTTGGTTCCCTTTTTAAAGCATATTTCCAATCATCTGGTAATACGAAATTCTTCATGCTACTCGTTAAATATGGCACGCCAAAAGGCTCACCAAATATGATGATGTTCTAAAAATACACGTTCATGTACTAAAATTACACGTTCATGTACCAAAAATATACGATGATGTACTAACTTCATACGATCATGATGTAAATTTACACCATCATGTACTAAATTGTTACGATGTACATGTAAAATTACACGTTGTACATCTAAAATAACACGTTGTACATCTAAAAACACACGTTGTACATGTAAAAACGTAAGATCATCATGTCATTATTGTCTCTTCCGCACGCCATACAGAGTGAGCCTTTCGGCGTACCTGAAGTCCGCCAAAAGGCTCACCGATATGCGATGTAGTAAACGTACACGTTCATGTACTAACTGCTTACGATCATGTACTGATTTCTTACGATCATGTACTGACATTTAGTACATGATCGTATGAAATCAGTACATGCACGTAAGCAAACAGTACATGAACGTATGAAATCAGTACATGATCGTAAGCAGTTAGTACATGAACGTGTACTTTTACTACATCGCATATTGGTGAGCCTTTGGGCGGACTTCTGGTACGCCGAAAGGCTCATTCTGTATGGCGTGCGGAAGAGACAATAATAACATGATGATTTTACGTTTTTACATGTACAACGTGTGTTTTTAGACGTACAACGTGTTATTTTAGATGTACAACGTGTGATTTTACATGTACATCGTAACAATTTAGTACATGATGGTGTAAATTTACATCATGATCGTATGAAGTTAGTACATCATCGTATATTTTTGGAACATGAACGTGTAATTTTAGTACATGAACGTGTATTTTTAGAACATCATCATATTTGGTGAGCCTTTTGGCGTGCCATAGTTAAAATCACTTGGCACACTCAACTGTCGGGCTGCCTCCTTTAAGACCCTTTGGTAAATTGCATCTATGCCTGGAGCTTTTTCAGGCTTAAGACTTTGTAGCTTTATACAAATGGTTTCTTGCTGAATGCAATTCCTCTCTCTGACTAGCCTGGAAAATTTGCCTAGGCTGAGGCAGGGTGTCAATGACTCCTTAGCAAAAACATTTGTAAAATATTTGTTCAAAAAATTTGCAGCTTAAGCATTATTTGTTACCAATTCACCATTGGAGTCAATAAGAGGACCAACTTTTTCTTTGGTTTTTAATTTTGAACAAGTATATGCATAAAACGATTTAGCATCATGTTTCATATTTTCAGCCAATTTTACTTCAAAGTGCCTTTTTACCTTCTTTACTTTTTAGGTGTACTCATTCCAACTTCGCTTATAATTCTTCACTTATAAATTGAATAGTTATTATTTGACCGATATGCTCGGTACTGCTTCCATAAATGATTTTTCTTTTTAGCAGCCCTCTGAGCAGCTTTTGGCATCCATTTAGGTTCACTCCCATACTTCCTTTTTCTCATTGGAATGAATTTTTGACACAATTTTCCAACACAACTTTGAAGGAGTCCCACATATCTATTGTTGGCTTTTGCAGGAACCTTTCATTCCAATCAATTTTACTTAAGGAAAGTACCTAAGTTTGTATTCATAATTTTCTTGTGATTGTCACGGTCCCATGATTAAGAAATTAACGCCACCCCATCAAAGGTCATTATGAACGAAGTTGAAGGTAATTATCATTTCAGTCAATATCAGCATTACGAAACGGATGTGGATTTGTTTGTGTCGTGTTAGGATAAAGATCTATGTAACAAGTCAATGAGAACTTTTAAGTTGAGGAATTCCATGCTCTCTGAGGGTAATATGCTTAGTGAGTTTTACAATATAAGGTTGCCTTAAAACGAGTGACGAATGATAACAACGTATTGGCTGAGAACTTGAGAGCTACATGCTAACTGCTTTTGAAGTGCCGCTCCTTAGCTGACAAGCCTGAAAGCTGAGGAGTTCAGTCATTTTATATATAGGCTATTGCGCTGACGGGAAAGAATGTTTCTGCGGCTGAAAGGAAATATTCAAATTGACACAAAAGGAAAGTCTTAAAAATTGTCTTTATTAGGTACATTTGTAACCTTTGGAATGAGGATGTATCCCTAAACTCCACTCCCTTGCTTGAAGGCTTACAACTCAATGGAAACAGTGTCTTTTATTTCAACTGCTGTAAAATTAACATGTGTATCAGGTTGCATAGAGCGACTTGTATGATGTACACAAAATTTGTAACGAGATATTTTATCAGTTTCCTGAAAATCATTTGCAAGAAATATTATAACATGGATGCTTTGTAACAATAATTTCAATTTCGATATTTCATTTCTAAAGCAGGAAAGAGTGGAATTTTAATACTGATTACCTGACCACAATTTCTGGTGTAACAAATTATAGGACTTTTCAGTTGTTCTCATGATTGATCAGTGATGATTTCCTAGCATGCGTAGCGCCTCTGTATCTTCGGTCCCTCAAATGGTTTTTCGTAGCGATGAGTTGCACGAAAGACTTCGTTTGCTCCGCAGGCTAGTGATTCCAGGGTACAGAGCATCATTCCTGCCTGCCTGTCTCTTTTACCCTTACTTTTGCAACATATTAAATATATGCACTTTAGGATTTATTGAGAAAGTTCAGTTAAAAAGTACTTGCACTTGCATCCGTACACATTGACCACTCCTCACGTAAGGAGCTCTGCAAGACTTAACCAGAAGGATAAAGGTTGAGGGGTGAAAGTAGAACACACCTAACAGAGCGCTAGCCAGCGGAGCGAATCAACCTCTTTTTCGTCCAGCTCATCGCTCAGAAAAAAGACCAAGTCGGTAGCCTAAGGGGATCCCCCACAGAGGCGCTACGTAGGCTAGCAGATCACACAACAGTTGCGCATCGCTTCTATGACCGTCGCCCTTAAAACATTTTGGACTGAAACCCTCGAGACCGATCGCCCTTAGGTACTTTATATCCATCCAAATAAGTGATTTCCCCATGGCCTTATGCGTTATGCTGCCCTCTTTTGTTTAAAATTCTATTATTAACAGCTTGCCAAAGGAAGAAGTTCAAAAAGTCTACTACATAGTATTTTCCTGCACTTTGGTATTGTTCATTGAGTTTTTGGCAACTTATGTACGATAAGGGGACGGTAAGCGGCTTCTAAAGTGGACTTCAACTAAACCACAAAATCACAAATAATGAATTCAACAGCATGAAAAATCAATTCTAACGGTCCAGTTCCATCATAGGAGGTTCTTCAGACGAGATATAAAATTATGATATTTGTTCACTTACAACAAATTGGTCCAATGCGCAAAAATTTGTGACTTTCTTGTTGTACGACTCGCATTACCTGGTTTGTTTCCGTCCCTTTGAAGTTAAAATGTTTTATGACCCTTCAACACTTCCTGTTTGCTTGCATATCACGTTGAACAGAGAGGACTTAATTAATGTCATCTCCCCATGAGAGTTGGAGTGCTTTTACTTCTTGGTATAAGGTGCAATATGACTTTTAGAAAAACAAACAATTACAAAGATTTTAGTTTGAGAAGTTTCAAGAATGCCACTTTCGGTAGAGCGAATTTCGGTTATCCACGTGTATAGTTGCATGGGAGGTGGGGCATGTTGAATAGTCTGTCAAATTGGGGTTTGCTCAGGAGGGCCACAAGACTCCTTCCTTCTCTTAGGGTAGGTTTTACTCTATAGAATATCTTCCCTCTCAGTTTTCCCTCCCTGTTATTAAAAAGAAGCGTCAACTATACGAGTAGGAAAATCCTTTTGACTGGGTAGGGGGGGGGGAGAAGGCATGAACGCCATTTCTTACTTTTTGGGGTGTAAGGGAAGGTTTGTACTCCTTACGTTAAGAAATTCTTTGCTTCTTAGTTTAAGTAAACGAAGAGTCTTGAAGTTACAAGGAAGGAAAGTGAAGTGATCTTTAAAATGTCAATGCACCAAGTTTCCTTAATTGTGCTAATTTGAAACAACCAATTGAATGTTGCAATGTCCTCGGAACTTTCGACACTGCATAAATATACAGTAATGCATCTTCAAATAAGTGGAAGCCATCCAATTATATTAATACCTTGGAAGCTTAAGTTTCCGATTCCCCCCGTCTTTAGTTGCAATCGTCTTTTCATTTCATTTCATATAAAGAATTGATCCACATGAAACTTTATCTGACCATATGATATAAATCCCATTTCTGTCTCAGATATGGCCCAGATATGAAATCCATATCTGGCCTACATATGGAATTTCATATCTGGCCCATACATGGAATTTCATATCTGGCCCATATATGGATTTTGTGAAAGGGAAACATACCCAATTTCACCATGCGCCTATTAAAAAGCAACGCTTTAACTCTGTACGATTGCTTTCAATTAGGATGCATAAAAAATATGACACATCCCATAAAACTAAAATCCAGCGGCACGTGACTCTATCGGTTACGTATGTTTTGACTCATGCGTTTCAATTGCCGTGCTTCTTCCAGTAAAAGCTAAAGCGGCCCACTATGTATGTCCTAAACTCTTAAGAATGCTTCACCAAACACTGGTCACGTATGTCAAATTACTCAAATTGATTAATTTTTCCGCCAAAACTGTTGATAAATGGGTAGATCAACAGGTAAGTTAACACCTAATAGGGTAATCAGCCCCTACCGCACTGTTATTAAATAAACAAGAAATATTGGGGACAACTGTACCCAATTTCACTAATTTGACATACGTGAACAGTGATGGTGACTTTTTACTTCACGTTTTTATAGTTTATAAAAACATTAGTGCGATCAGTCTTTCATAGCTGTTCCTCCCAACATGACGTCAGTGCGTAACGCCACACTGACGTCATATTCAGAAGAAAACAAGGAGGACGTGGCTGTACGCAGCAGAACTCTACCGTTTGTAAAGTTGACTTATTCGTACATTGGTTACTAAATCGGTCGTCTGTATCTGTTTCATCTTTTTGTATGTCCTTCAAAGCAAGGGCGGATCCAGCAATTGCTGTAAGCGCGATTTTGACCGCGCGGGGTCCAGAGGCCCACGAAAGAACCTATGATCGGAGTTCCGGTGAGTTTCCACCCCCGGAAGCTCTCGCTATGTAAGACGATTTAGTTTCGAAGTGTCTCAATACTCGAGGAGAAATAATACGCGATCCCTCTAACTTTGCCTCCTTAATGATCCCAGGGACTGGCAAGGCAATGAGAGGGGCTTTGCAGTAGGTGCTCAGAAATATATAATCATTGACTTTCCACTGAAGGGAAGGATGTTGCTGGAAATCATCAAAAAGACTTTTACAGAAACAAATCAAGTTTTTATCACTGAAAGCTTCAACAGCCCTGAAGACTCATGAGATGATAACACCCGGACTATAAATGTTATGACTCTCTTTTTTGGAATTGACCTCACATGTATAGCAAGGTTGACAAAGGCTACTATTGGACCTATCTTCAGCAATTTACCTCAAAATCACCATTTCCCCTGAAGAAACTCCAGCAAGGCGTACATGCAGGGCATGCCAGTCAGGGATGATATAGCCGGGGGTTATGATAAGGACTGATAAGCTGAAGGAGAAACGACCAACTACTTCACATGCTAAAAGCGCGATCGTAAGACGTATGAAATTTTTTGGAGACAATTCCTCTCCAGGCCTGTGAAGTCGCCACAAGTGAAAGAAACACTTGCTGCTGCTGCTACATAAGATCTGCATCGGGAACGGAAGAGCTGGGCGCTTTGCTAACAGAAAAGAAAGGCCTTGTGACTTGGTGCAGGAATTGAAAACGTGTCGGAACACTACCATTTATTTTTTTCAAAAGAATTCAAATGGCAGAGCACACTAAGCCTCTTACAGCTGAAAATACAAATATCATGGTCGTGTTTTTACTCAAAAGAATTTTTGTTTGAAGAGGAAAAGAAATATTTTTTAACAAGTAAATGGTACTCAATACATCGTCAAACCATATGCTTAACATATTATGAAAATCACATGCTATGTAACATATTGCCATAGCACCACTCCTCGATTTCAGTAACGAACCAAACAGCCTTTCACCTACAGTTTTGGTTGAAATAGTCCCCTGAAATGTTAATTCTTGTAGATAGCCATCAGTCCATTTATAAGAAAACTGAAAATTGAACCAGTCCAACAACCGTAGCTTCAGAATGTTTATTTTGAACAATGGTTATACCTGCATGCAAACTTAACAAGATACGTTTACAAATGATATTCCTCAAGGTAACTGCCATCCCAGATGCCCACAAAATGAGACGGGTTTCCCAAAGAACGCCACACTTAAAAATTAAGTTGGCGCACGAGGCGCACCGAAGAATTTGGGGTCTTGGTTGAAGAGAAATTTAACATAATTGGGTGTTAGCTTATTAAGGAGGTGAAACAGTGATTTCATGTAATCCAAAGGCGTAAGATCACAAAGTGCAATTCACGAGGACGCTCCTTAGTCACCGTGCAATCCCAGATTAGCTAATAGGAACGGTAGATTCTCCAACAATCACCAAACGTTTCAATTATTTTTAATAGGTAACCCAGAATCTAAACTTTTCGGCAATGCAAGCTCCATATTTTCAACTAAAACTGAAGACTTGCAAGGCAAGTCCAATGTAGCATCTTTACAATCGTTTACTACCGAAGGGGTTGCTCCCTGAAATGAGTTACAAACCCGGCTGAAAACTCACAATTCACAACATTTAACCAACCAACTTTCGTCGCTTTGTCACATTCATGAACTGACACGGTGAAGCAGATAAACCGAACAAAGCCATACCAGATTTCGAAACTTCAGCTACATGACCTGAATATAGGCATATAGGGTGTCAATTGTAACAGAAGGCTTAACTCAGTGTCACATTTGCGTGCACCCTCAATGTCACTGAAGTTTATTAGGATACCACTTCTGCGATTAAAGACCAATTCCTGTGGGGGACGACGAAGTCTGAAGGAAAATATTCCAAAAAAGACGTCTTCAGCTCACGTGAGTTAAAGAAAAAAGAAGGTTAGCCAATTTTATGTTCTTTTATGCAGGTGGTATTCCAAAATGGTTCGGCTTTTTGACATAAAATGATCACACGAAGAGGTTCTTTCTGCCATCTTAGAAATGATCGGGAGGCCTACACTTTTCAAGTATAATACTGAAGTGCACTTTCTTTACAATGTGGGGACAATTGTAACGGATGTAAGATTTTGATCCCAAATGACGCTTACACTATAGGCTACAGCTTGTTTACAGTTTGAGAGATCTAAGTACAATGTTATATCCGTTTCATTACCACCTCACATTGCTTTCATCGTTTCATCACCAAAGGACATTGCTTGTTAGGAGTTTAAAGACCATATAGACAGTACAAACAGATACAAAATTTTCTGTTTTATGCTTCGTTTACGTGACATTTTGCATCGTTACAATTCCCCCGTATGTATGTTACATTTGACCCTGACACTGGGGTTAAATGTTTTTAGCTTCACTTATATCCTTAATTCTGAAAGGAAATGCCAAGAGTTAACATCAACAGGGGAAGCACAAATGGAACAAACTGAACAATGTTAAGATGATAAAAAATATATCCAGATGTGGCAGAAATTTAAGCAAAGGTGTTTTTGGTTACAATTGACCCCGGTCTCCCTTTCGTTAAATTTATTATGTTTGGTAATGACTGTCCTTATCATCATGGTCTGCAGTGCCGACTCTCATACTGCCGTTTCAAGACCTGTCTCCAGCCATCACCCCCATATACATAGTTTAGAACCGTACCTGCCCAGCTCCATATCCAAGTTTGTTCCAAATTTCCATTAAATTAAACTCAAAGCACTTACTTAGCCAGGGTGGTGTCATCTTGTCAGAATACCTCCTCCCGGTGGTTAAAATGCAAGTTGCCAAAGTGTGTAACCAGAACACCTTGCGAATGCTGTATAATGTGAGTTGTTGAGCATTTTTCACTTTGATTTAAAGACTTCAAAACATACTTACCTTTGTTAAATAGCATATAGGAAAAAATAATGTAAATGTAGACGAGAGTCCAATGCTCGGACCACTGGAAATGTTTTATTTTATATCAAACGTAAATAAAAAATAGATAAGCTTAACCATTTGAAGGCTTTAGGAATTATTTTCGGTACAGCAGTGCCTTATTTTGGTCGATTTTCATTATGGGGGGTGAACAGAAGGTTCGTACGGAGACATAGCTTAACATTTCCCTCGACCTCCTAACGGCTATTGTCCCACAAAATAAGAGTGTCAAACCGATTTTCTATTTATTTTCCGATCTTTACTCCTTTTGCCTTGGTCAGTCTGTGTGTGGGGTGGGGTGGGGGTTGCCCCTCGCCCTCTAGATCCGCCGTTGCTTCAAAGGAGCCCCGGTGTGCCCTGTGACATCATATTCACAATATAAAATTTGAATCCTCTAACAGGAAATTAATAATCCCGCAAGATATCGAGACTAGTATTCGTTTCACTCAACAAAGTGGACCGGGGACTAGACAGGGGGTGAATGTGCACTTCTTGGCTGTTTTTTAACTTACTGAAACTTTTATTATTAGTACAAATGTATGATTGCATTCATTTGTAGTACATTGCAATTCTAACAAAGGCTACGCCGTCTAGACCTTAAGGATTGACGACAGACTGTCGTCATTCTTGGGGCAGAACAATATGGAACACGTGGTCGCAGGCAAAAGGATTCGCCCTGCACCTATAGCAGACTACGCGTGTATTCAACAGTTTGCATTTTGCGGTGTTGGTTTCTTTTGCTCCCAAAAAAGGGTGTAGGCCTACTCTCTGCTACGTGACTTGATATGCATAAGGTCTACACAAAATGCAAGTCTCCTCCTCTGCAACACTAAAATAATATTGGACTGGTTTAAAGTGTGACAATTGCAAATTGCAACATTTCATGATTGCAGAACCATTAGAGCCATCCGCCATTTTATAAGGGAGTCAGTGAGCATCATCTAGATAGTAAAAAATGACAGCCTCCTGTGACTCCGATGAGTAACTTTTTGGCCCCACCCCAAATCTAAAGAGTAAATATGGTAAACAATATGTAAATCTATAAGAAAGTTGAGTGGTATGGACTGGATTAACTGAAAAAAATGAAGTTTAATGACCATCTCAAAATTCCCATTTCTGTGTGTTTTACAAGCATTTTTTGGGGAATCTGAGGAAAAGGAATTCTTTAACCCTAAACCAAAGGCAAGATTAAGAAATATTTCTTAACTTTAACCATAAACTAAATGCCTTTTTACGAAAATGCCTTAAAAGGCCACATTTGACTTGTTTTGCAAGCATTTTTCACCCTCTTGACGCTTTGGCTTCTTGCAAATAAAGAGCGCAACATTCAGAGAATATTCAGACACTTATTGTCAAGAACACGTTTTATGACAGCAATTCATATCCATACCGATAAATCATGCATTTTGTAATTGAACAAAGTCAGTTATAAATTTGCTCCAATATTTCAGTTCATTCGTGCAGTCAACGTGGTAACCGGTCCACATCCCTTGCTGTTGCATGCTCGCGGTTTAAACCTCCATCGTGAACCAATGTGTAAATTGTGGATAGTATGAGTCAGTGGTCTCTCATTGAGAATTCCACCTCTTTCGGTTTTCCGGTTGCTTTCTAAGACTATATATGTAAAAAATGTTATTCTCCCGTTACGCTTTCCACATAACGGTGCCCTCCATGCCAGTTCTACGTCGTCAGATTTCTTTACGTAGCTTAAGTTGATTGGTCGACCTCTGGGTGCTGCAAAAACGTAAAGAAAAATAACAGATTATTTGAGAGATATAAGTGGTTCAGATATGAGTGGTTAACAATGCTTAGGCAAAATATTAAGAAGGCCTATCTGAGGTCAAAGGAATCGCAAGAAAATTGATAACAACGAGCGTCAACGCAACAAACAAAACAAAAAAAAAAAAAAAAAAAACAATCAAACAAACGTGCGAAAATCCTTTTAAAACTCATTCATAACAATAGTTTGAAGGGTGGGGGTGGGGCATGAGAGGCGATGCAATGTTGTTAGAGTCAGTTAATGAAGTGCATGGAGTTAACGGCTTAGATTTTTCAGTCCTAAGCTGAGCAGTGTTGTGCAGTCTAGTGTGCAGTCACTGAACTGTACAGCACCGTCTAGCCAATCCGTTTCAAGTAGGAGGTTACATCCTTTTCCCCAGTTTTGGCCCACTGGTTTGATTTCCTTACTCAATTGCTTATTTTGACCACTCAAGCACAATGGAAAACTAATAAGCGTTCGGTAAGATCCGACCAGGAATCAAACTCAAGGAATGATTATGGGAATAATTATTCCACCGTTTAGTTGCTATATATCATTTGTAGTAGGGGTCATTTTGTTTCACTGGACAGAACAGCACTGTTAAAATACCTAATGATTTGTCATAAAGCCAGGCATGTGGTGATGGACTTTTATGGCCTGTACACAACTATCTCGGCGAAGCGCTACCACAAGTTGGCACGAAAAGTATTGAATCCAATTTTGAAAGAAAATGCCTTCCAGGGGGCTAGAAATGGTACTTTTAAAACGTATTCACCTCATTTAAAAGGTGATAATCTCATAAAACAAGTTCCATTTTAAAACCATATGTTCTAAATCTACCTGGACAGCTCCTTTTGCATAACTTTTCCTCTTTGTTTACAATCTTGTAGGCTAGCACAATACGAGATTCTGATACGTTATACCATGGAAGAAAGACAGACTTCTTGTCACACGCGCGACAAGGAGTCGACGACTGTTGCCAAAAATGGCATTCCAGTGACAACGACGAACTCTTTGTCGCACGTGTGACAAGTAGTTAGGATGAACGGACTAACTGCTTGTCGCACGTGCGACAAAGAGTGACAGGTTATAGCCACACGTGGCACTTTTTCTTGGTATTTTCAACATGAATCCCACAGAAAAGAGACATATAAGATAAAAATTGAGAGAAGACATGGATTTTGGAAATCCATTTTGAAATTGGAACCTGTTATAAATCTTAACTTGTCTGATCCTCCTTTTGCTCATCATCGTCCCCATGAAAGTATTGCCATGGGTTGTACTCTACTGTTGCAACTGACTTTACTCATTGGAAAGTACTACTTGCCTAGCTTAGGGGTTCGAATACTCTGTGAAGTCATATAAGGTCCTGATGGGTTGGTTGCAACAAAGGTGACATTGAACAAGGACTTTGGAGCCACCTTTTTGAAAATTTTACTCTGTGTAGTTGCATTTAATTCTTCGGATTCAGGTTGAGGGTTTCTAAGTCTTTCACAACCGCCGTCTTTGTCGAGCTGTTGTAGTTTTATTAGTTGCTGAGAAATGTGACAATTGGCTGTCAGACGGGGCAGTTGCCAAGATACAACCAGATTAAACGTTGTATCACCCTTTACGGATGTCTCCAAAGTTAGCCCCACGGGTCCTGGTTCTGTAGTTGCACTTAATTCTACAAATTCCGTTCTAGGGTTCCTAAGAGGTGTTTCACAGCCGCCGTCTTTGTCGAGTTGGTGTTGTGTTATTCGTTGTTTAGAAATGTGACAATTGGCTGTCAGACGGGGCAGTTGCCAAGATACAACCAGATTAAACGTTGTATCACCCTTTACGGATGTCTCCAAAGTTAGCCCCACGGGTCCTGGTTCTGTAGTTGCACTTAATTCTACAAATTCCGATCTAGGGTTCCTAAGAGGTGTTTCACAGCCGCCGTCTTTGTCGAGTTGGTGTTGTGTTTTTCGTTGTTTAGAAATGTGACAATTTTTCTGTCAGACGGGGCAGTTGCAAAGATACAACCAGATTAAACGTTGTATCACCCTTTACGGACGTGTTTAAGGTTAGTACTATGGGTCCTAGTTTTGTAGAGGGAAATTAAGGTTTAGATTAAACTTATATTTTTGAGAAACAAAAAATGTCACAACCTCTTTCGGGTGTTAACACACATCACACATGTGCGTCGTGCGACTGTATGCATGATACACCCATATTTAACCATACAGCACGTAACAAACCCTACTCAAACTCTCACTTCTGAATACACTTTAATCACTTTTAGTCTTTATTCATAGATTAATAGTCTATGAATGTAGGCCTACTCACCTTGCCCAGAAAGTTCTGCGGATCAAGAAGAGGCCAAACGAGGATAATACGTCTAGACTCTAGCAGTTGAGCTTGTAGCCCTCGTTAGTACATTTTTTGCACATTACATGCTACACAGACTAAAGTATTCCCGCCTTTTATCTGCACTTGTTCCTACACGTTTTCCTCTGTAATATAACTGTATCATTTACCGACCGCATACATGCAAATCAGATATTATAAAAGAAAGCACGTTAAATAAATGAAAGCACTTAAATGAGTGCGTCTTTCAAGCAGGTGCTATGCAGACTGCGTTGTATGTATACTCTTAAAAATGGTTTCCCAACCTGAGAATAAAATTACCCAACCGTTGGTTCCGCCTACCGACTGACCTGAATTGGGTAAGAAACTGCCCAAATTAGTTGGTTAACGTTGTATTCATTAGTTTGACAACAGAAATAACCAAATTATTTCAGCAAACTAATTTTGAACAACAAATGATTAAAATTTGAACCCAACACATTTGCCCAACACCTTTACTGTTGGTTGCTCGTTTGGATTCCCATATAGTCACTTATATAATTTTATGACTTGGACAGGAAAGAGATTTAAGAAGTTACTCAAGAACTTACACCGTTTACCCTCATGGAGTTGTTGGGGGCACCAGTGAAAATGCACTTAATAAAGAGTGAAGTGTGTAGTTTGGAGTAGTAATCCCAATCGTGAACTTGATTACGCAGTTAGTGAAAACTTTTTTTTTTCTATACGGCCATTGATCTTAAGTAGTTTCGTCCAGACTTTTACTGCTATTCTGCTGCTAGCTTTTTGTTTACCAAATCCAACCTTATTTAACCATGAGATCTTAATTGACCACTTTTATTAAAATAATTATCTGTAAAACTTAACTGATCTTTTAATAATCATCTGATTGGTCAATTACATTTTACTTAAATGTTGCCATCTGCCAGACTATACTTTAAAAAGAGTTGCAATGACACTTGCTATAAAAAAAAAAAAAAGCGCTATAGTTCTCTAAAGTATTAACAGAGTTTGTATCTATCTAATATGAAGCAGTGCCGGGACCACGAAATGTCAGAAAAATGTGACCATAGGTTCATATGGTCAACTCAGTTTTACAGTGACAATGTGGAATCAATATATATATATAGCGTAATATGTTTGAAATTTAGACTGCTTCAAGTTTGCCATATGTTCAAATAGAAAACAACGAACAACGTTGAACGACAAATACATTCAAAATACTACAAAAATGCCAAGAAGGAAAGCATGCGTTCCAAATCATACCATGGGCTACCAAGCGGGACTCCATAGCACATACACGGACCAGTATTGACCATAGCAGTATATGACAGCCCACAGGGATAACATTTTTAAGTACCCTAGATAACAAATGTATTAATGACGTTTCTTATCTTGTCTGGAACACACTTTACATTGAGTACGGAGTGCCAAATGGTTCAAAATATCCAAAGTAGTCATCGAAGTATCTAAACTTCAATGGAGGTATCAAAATTTGGATAATTCGCTCTTTGTTTTGGATATTTTGAGCCATTTGGCACCCGATGTTTACTTTGGATATTTTAACCATTTGGCATTCCGGTACCCAATGGTTCAAAATATCAGAAGTAAACTTCGAAGCATCCAAACCAAAAATGATTAAGCGATGAAGGTGCAAGAGAGACCACTCGGCAAAAAGGGTTAGTACTGCGTATGTCATGGAGGCAACCATTTTAGTGGGCAAATTCAGGTACTGGACGTTGCTTTCAACATGTAAGCCTCATAACATGCGCAAAAACTTCTACGTCAACACACTCTTCTCATTAATCCGTTGCAAAATGCTTAAATCGCAAAAATAAACCACCGGGTCAGTCTTTAGTGATTCCTTGCCGTAGGCAGGTAAGGGATCTATGTGATGGTGATGTCGTATGTGTATTAGTGAGAGTGTGTTTGGGACACGTTGCTTGTAAAAACGATATCTTAAGACAGAAATGTCAAAGGTCATTTGAGGTCACCAGGGGTCAAAAACTGAAAACCTTGTAACCACGAAATTTCATGTTAAAAATGACCGGCACTTTTCATATTTGGTATATAGATTTGTTATTCTGAGAAAAACACCCTATTGGGAGTGTTAAACGTCATTTGAGGTTCCCGGGGGTCAAAATAGGAAAATCTCTTAGACACGATATCTCAAGACTGGTTTTCATATTTGGTATATAGATTTGTCATGTCAAGAGGAAGATCTCTATAGTTGTGATTTGGGTCAAAAGTCATTTCAGGTCACCAGAGGTTACATTGCCAAACCAATTCAATTTTTAAATGTTTGTCCCCTAGAGAGTTTGAAGTTTTCTGCAGTCACACATTTTCCCCCCTGAAAAAGATCTGTACCCTGCTTCCTGCCTACTCCCCTTCCAAAATATTTGCTCCTTACAGTACCTTGCTTTATCACATGTCTGGAGGGCTTGTTATCACAATGTCTCAAAACTGCAATAAAGGATAAATTTTATTTTTCGATTAAAGATTTGCTATTGTTCTGTTCTTGGGTGGGGTTCAAAGTTCACTTGACCTCAGTCATCGGCTGTTCAAAAGTCTCCATAACGGTTTGTAAGGCCACCAGACTTCCAATGCAATGCCACAGAGGTCATATTCTAGGTAACCAGAGGTCAAATGTCAGGTTATCAGAGTTTTTAGAAAGGGAGAATTTGCCAAGAATTTTCAAGGTTATCCTCTGTTATCACCAGAGGTCAAAAGGCAAAATTGTCCTTTCGGCAAGGAATCAACAAGCCTTTTGGCTGTTTGGTTTCTGTAGGGCTCTTCCAATAAGGGGATTATTGCAAATATTACATGTGTAGGTTTGGTCAGGTTTACCTTTTGCATACTGTGGTATACGTTACTGTCATAGTGATTGGTGCTCCGCATAAACCACGGAGAAAGGGAAACAAGCTAATGAGCCACAACTGGAAAAAAGGCCGTGACCGGCTCGAATTGAACCTATTAGTTAGAAAATGGACCTTAAAACTCTAAGTGACTAACTGACCAACTGATTAACTGACTAACTGATTAACTGACTTTCTAACTACACGTTAAGCAAAGGCGAAAGAGTCCAGACAAAACATGCTACAGAAAAATACATCGTTGAGCAAAACTTTCAACCAAATGCTTCCAAAATTTATTGCTGTCTTTAGCACATGCCTTGTAAATATTTTATGTCTAGGCTTTTAACCCATCGTACGGTGACACTTCCGTTTTCAGTACTGTAAGTCCTAGTTTTTGAAAGAAATGCCAATAATTCATATGTTAATGCATGCCACTAAAAAAGTAACTCCCCTGCTTGAGACTAGCAAGCATTTTAGGCTGAAATTTGTTCTGCTGACGAGATAAAGGCTAGGTATTGCTAAGAATTGCCAAGAATTGTCAACATCATTGGTCCGTTAACCTTGATTTACATTTTTTCCCCAGCCCAGGGATAGGTATTGGGCAAGTGTAACGGTTGGGGGGAATAATATTTTCCTGATACCCATGGTACTATTTTCAGTTTTATCTGATGGGGGCAGAAATATTTTGCAGTGAGGCAATGCGCAGAACTCCATTCGCTGTATCTACGGACCCGCTTTTTTATCTTAAACTTCAGAAGGCTAACATTTTTAAAGATTCTGAGGGCTGATATTCAACTTGAAGCATACTGCATGCACAGTAAAAAAATTTTAGAATGTTTTAGCCTTTCAACCAAACACAATCGCTGCCAGTTTATTCCCTCCAGAAAATATGTCGGGATGAGGGCCATCCCTCTTCATTTCAAGCAAAAAACTCTTTTTTCAATTAATTCACTCCTAGTACACAGGAAATAAAGCATCGAAATTGAGTAATCCTAGAATATCCAGAACGACTCCAAAACGGGAGGGAATGTTCACCCCCACCAGGCTAACACAGTAACTACTCTACTCCTCCTTCGAGCTGATAACGGCTTCCCACAGTCATAATTTTACTGTTATCTGTTGCTGGTGGCACTTTACGGAGTTTTCAAACCCATAAAACCGAAGAAAGGATCCGAAACGTGCTAACGTTTCACTGAGCTCGAGTTCTAGAAGTTGACGAGGTTTTTGCGAATAGTAAGGAGACTTACATGTAATATGAAACGTTCAGTACGCGAATTTGTTTTTTTCCCCCCATAACGTACAGTACTTACGTTTTTTTGCCGAGTGGTCTGTCTTGCGCCTTCGGCGCGTTACCATCATCACCGGAGTGCCAAATGGTTCAAAATATCCAAAGATTACATCGAAGTATCCAAACTGAAATCGAAGTATAGGTTTTAGTTTGGATACTTCGATTTTAGTTTGGATAATTTGAACCATTTGACACTCCGTAATTGTGTGTTCAAGGAAGTTTATGTTTACTTTGTTATGAATGGAATATTATACAAGTAGTAAATAATTACAAGTGCTTTTATGGAATTATTCTTTAATGTGGCTCCCTTTGCCATAGCGGTAAAAACCAGTTTAGTTGCCGGCAGTGCGAACTCATTCAACGGACCTGGCCAGTGCGTGCAGCATTCCCCTGATTTAATCAGTAAAGCATTCATTTTGTACATCCACACGAACAACGCATTTACACATACAAAGGAACAACTTACTTGTACAACTTCTTCCGGAAAATGCTGAACAAAACTTGCGACTTTTCCAAGTCTTTAAATTTAGCTCAGGAAAGAGAACGAGGCAAAATTACTCGATTTCTCAAAGTTGGAGCGGTGAATAACCGACGATGACGAATCTCCTTTCAGGAGGGATTTTCAATATGCCCAAATTTTTTTCTTAAAATCGGTAAAAATTGCAAGGTTGTTTTGAACGTTGTCTCCGTTGAATTTGCGCGGTAGGATCGCAATGCATCATAGGAAATATTTGAACTTGGCCCGCACCATGGTGAAATATTTTCCCTATTGGGGGAAACTTCCTTTCCCCCGAGAGCGGTTATCTCCCGAACTGTTAATATACAGAAAGCGGTAGTCAATGTACAGCCACTTGTAAAACTGCACTCCACACGTCACTCCACATTCGTGTAGCCGTGACTTCCGCCCGTTCGATCCATCTCTAACAGACCCTTAGCCAGGAATTCTGATAAAGGGGCACCGGCATCGCGCAGGTGGCACTAAAAAGTGATATGTTTATATTCGGTCTGTCAGTAGTGACATCATGTGATAAATACTTTTCAGGAACCACATTCTCTAGCCTAACACAGTAAGGTTAATCGCGATCGGCAGTAGATGTATACACGATCCCCAACATTTCGTTTTTCTGGTTCGAATCAACACCTCAGTAAAATTTCCGAATTGCCGACGAGTGAGAACACATTACAATTTTATCAAAACTATGGATTACGCCTAGAATTCAGGCAGTAGTTACAGTATATTTTTCCTTTGAAAGAAATGTTCCAAGGCCAAAAAAGGTTTAATATAATTTCTTAATAAATTTATGCACGGTGTGAGTAAAGTTGGCTCCAGATTTGTGTAAGCCTATAGTCACCATGTTTAAAATGAAAATCTTGTATTTAGTGTCATGGAAAAACCCTTGATGATGCACGCCTAAAAATTTGAACCTTCCTCAAGCTTTAGCTATAACTCACGAAAGTCTGCTCTCAATTTATTTGTAAGTGATACAACTTCGATTGTTTCGATTGAGAACATCGCACAAGAAGAGTGTCGGCATTTGAAAATTGGGGATATTCGTCTGACATGGTGAAAGCTGCTAAACGGACTTGACAAAGGATATCCCTAGCGAGGAGGCCAAGTTTTCGCAAGGGTTTCAGAAACCAGGGGCCACCCAGAAGCTATGGTTTACTAAAGACCGCCGAACGTAAAACTCAGGCAGGGCACCTTAAAATCCCGGGTTTTGTTAGAAAAATAAGAAATACTTAGCTTAGGGAAGGTTAAAAAATTTTGGTTTAATGAAAAAAAAAGTCTCTTTCTTTCATCCCAGCTATTTCAGTTTTCCAAATTAAGTTATTCCAAACCCTGAAAGCTCTCTTGACCTCTTATACAGCCCTAAACCCTGTTACGTTGCTTTTATTCTAAACTTGCATTGCATGCAAGGCCATATTATGTAATCAGAACGTTCACTCTGGATATTGTAATTTGTAACTTTACGTAGCACCTTTTGGCTTCAATGGCAAAGGTGGCAAAGACACTACCATGGACTCACTACTGAAACTCTCAACTTTTCATACGGCATATGACGTTGCAATTGCGTTATGAATCTTTAACAGAGTAAAAAATAGAACTGAGCTTTTTATAGATACCAAATCGTTTTTCATATGAAGGATGACGACCATGGTATACGAATAAACGATATCCTCAATGTAAAACTATGCCTTTCAACAACCAGTATATCTGAAACTGGTGTTCACCTTTAATCAAAGTGGAACTGAAGATGAAGCGCGCAAAACTTTTTGCACTTTTTTTTTAATTTCCGTTCGGGATCATGTAATATGTGCTATGCCTATCGGAATATTTCTTCCACAGTCCACCCTGGATGAATGTACCGACCAAAATGGGTCAATGCAAAGAAAAACAACCAAAGCACCTAAAAAAGCTCAAGTAGGGGGCGACCGTTCTCACCCCCCCTCCGTACTAAACGCTAGTGGTTCCAGGTGAGCCACCCAAAAAAAATGTCGTGGCCGGCTCGACTTCAACCAATTGGTTGGGAAAAATTGGTTTGGCCGTTAAACTTCATCTAACCACGGAGGAATATACGGAGTTTTTAAGGTGTTATGCAGACTGAGATTATAAGTGAATTTCTCGACTCTTTGTGAGTTAAGCAAAGGAATATTGATATCCGAGAACTGTTCATGTCAATATTTTAGCATGGAATATTGCGATTTAGCGTTACGGGATCTCAATTTCTTAATCTGTTCCTGCTCCGTAGGGATCACCTCATAACAAATGTTTATTAGGAGGACTTAGCATTTTTTTAAAGGGACTCGTAAGTACACCGTAGGTCTTAGCAAACATAGATTAGGCAATCTTTCTTGATCCTACAGAATGATGACTCCTAAGTACGAGCAAGCTTCACTTGCAGTGGTACATTCACATCAAACAAAGCAATATTCACACACACGCGTGGAATAAAATATAGCTCTATTTGGAGAGATTTTCACTCTTCTCCATGTTAATTTCATTTGTATTTAGGAATAGCCTTAGGAACAATCTTCCTGGAGATAGGCCCTACTCGAATTTCGCTCTTTTGATTTTAGAATGTGTATTTTATTATGCAAAAACATTAAAATCAGTTACTCCGAAGGAGGAATGTATTCAAAAAATTCTCCGGGAATATTGGTCCGGAACTTTCGGCTCACCTGCCAGGCGCATTGGTGATAACACTTTCCTCAAGGGACGTCAATCTCAGCAAGAGGGTGGGGAGGGAGGGATTATCCCAAATATCCGATAAAACACTAGAAACCTGAGTTGTAGATGCGAGCTTTCCTTCATCCCTTTATATCCCATTCAACCCCTTCATGTTAAACCCTTCGAAATTAAACAATTATTGCATTTTGCTTACACTTCCACGTTCCTACGTAGGTTTTGGTAGAAGAAAAGAACGTCTTATAACATGGCATTCTCGTAATATGTCGTTTGTACGAAGAGGGACTGGCGGTTAAATCTCCTAGGTTTCATCAAATAGTTATATTATCAGCTCGTAAAGGCCCTACTACCCTACAGGACATCTATACCGTTGCCCTAATTGTACACAACAATTTGCACTTTTTAGCCAGGCTGGCAAAGCCGGGCATCATTTCTGCAAAACACGTTCGGATCATCATGTAAAACTTACCTTCACAGAGAGTTTGAATGCTCTGAATTTTGCTTGGTGGACCTTGCGGAGGCTCTCCATCTCTTACAAGAACTATCTGAAACTGACAGTTAGTGCCAGCTGTCAGACGGTCAAACGGACGAGACACACGGTTACCGTCTGCCACCGTTATAGTGTACTCTTGAAATGTTTCATCCCCTTCTTGACGGTAAAGAAGCTTATAACGGGTTATCGGCCCATTGCCAAGGTCAGTTGTTTCGTCCCATGTAGAAAACGATACTGTGATACTGTCGCCTGTCACCTCCGAGAATTCCAGTGGATCGGACCGGCCATAAGAAGGGGGCTCTGAAATGAAATATAAGAATTACACTTTTATTTCAGGTGCAGATCTATGCAATTCGAAATGGGGTGAATTTAGTGTCAATAATAATGAGGGGGATTAAGACGTTATTATTTGACCAAAACAGGTATATTATTTTAATTTTGTCACTTTCTAAGCAGAACTGGGCCACCATCGGTTGGCACGGAGTGTAGTGAAACTTTAAAAAAAATATACATGATGTTATGATACTAGATGGGATGTTGATGTTTCAAATGGGGAGGGATCTTATGAGACTAGGAAAAAGCGCTTGATTTCACGCCTTTAGCGACAGTCGTATTCTGCGACAATTGTATTCTCTCTGGCGGTGCCTCTTCCCGTTGAAGGGCAAAGAAAAACTTGTTCAAACAGGAAACTGAGGTTAAATAGTTGGGTCAGACCATTGATCATTACTACTTATCAGAAATATTGATTCGACATTCATTGGTAGTTAGACATATGGCAGGGCATTCCAGACAGTTGTACAAAAGGGGTGATTTTTTTTTTGTTCATAGCTGTATGGGAAGCGATCTGAAAAAGGTTCCCCCTTCTCACTTTGAAAATTTGTTAAATAGAATTATATTCAATTCCCTTTGAAGCATATTTTAACAGATTATGACTATCAATCTTGACCATGGGTAGGAGGGGATGATGCACCTTCCTGCATTCTCTACTATACTAATGCGCTCTCACTTGTAATCTTTGTTTTATATTCCTACCCTCTAATACAAGGCAGTACTCTGGAGAAATTACCTGTTTCACATGATATTCCTGCATCAATGCATGGTCGATCCCCAGTCCAGGGACATTGTTCAGGTACTTGAGATTCAGGTCCCTGGCAACTTCTTTCTACCTGCGTCAATCCACATTTGACCAATGCCGAATCCCCCGTGGGGTAGTAGATGCCCAGGTGGTCTCTGGAAGATAACCATTTGTCTGCCGTGGCCGAAAGAACGGAGAAGTCCAGAACTGAGTCCTCCACCATCAATTAAGACAAGTCTGCCGCCATAGGTGGCGCCCCGCGGGGGCACTCTTTCAGAAAACAAGAAAGATTCCATGTGTAATTTAAGAAAAAAAAAACTAAAAAAAAACAAAAAACTGATTGACAGACATGGGCTTTAGCCTGGTATTGTTCAAAAATACTTCATAAAGAAAAACATTTCAGATTACGTTCCGATTTTTGTAACATTTTATTAAGGTCAAGAGCAGTCCCCCCACCCCCCCAAAAAAAAATTATTTTGAAGCATCAGCTAAATCTCACAATTTTCTTATTTCTCTTCAAGGTATATTTCATCATATTTTATGACTTAACTATTGCATTTTCAAGGCAAACCAAGCAGAAATTTTCCGTAAATTTCGTACTTGAGGAGCACAAATGTTGTCCCATGACTCTCAATGGCCAATCCTGAAACAGGACAGTCTACTAAACTACTTCCAAGTTAGGGGCGTGATGTACACGCCCCATTTAAATTCTTGATTGCCTTTCATACATCGAATCAAACGCAAGATTAAATTAAAAATAACACCATTCAGTTTCAGATTTCTTGTCAGTTAAAGTTGACGTGATGTTGCTACTGCAGGCAATAGTTTCCAAATGCCCTTTGAATTGTTCAAATACTAATCAATACCAGACTATTGTTTGATTGTATCCAATCAATATCTAGTAAATCAATCAAACAATCAATCAATTAATCAATCAATCAATAGTAGCAATTGCATTAAACTGTTATTAAGTGACTAAAAGAAAAACAAACAAATATGTTTTGATAGATTTCAGTGCAAGCACGACTGATCCTTCTCACGAAAACAGAAAAAGGACATGAAATATTTATGTACATTGACAAAGAAAATATCTTGCTGGGATGAGACCAATATATTTATTTTTGATGAGCTTGTTTATCTTGCCATGGTAGTAGACTAAAACAAAATAAAAATATACAAGGATGTTAAGTACCCCCAATGACCCATTTCACTGTTTGATTAATGGACCAACAGACGAATGAAAAATGTTATTCCTTTCTATTTGCAAAATATTTTTACACTAAATGATTACCGACATCAATCAGAAATTTAGGTCAATGCCTTCTGGCTGTTGAATAATTTGAAAGAATGTCAAAAAGGTAAATGAAACATGACGTAATATGGAACTCATGAAAATGTAGGGTGAAATAAAAATTCTAGAAATTGATGCAAGTATAAATTACATCATGCAAAGTTTCTGCCGCTTTCGAGAAATAAATGAGCAGATATTTCGAATTTCCTTCAAAGTGCAACAGACTATCATCACCCATTCGAAGTCAGTTTGGGTGAACTTCGTAGCCTAAATGAACATTGATAGCGTTTGTTGAATTTTATTCATATTCATTCGAATGTCTAGAATTCACAAAAATAAAATTATTAAAAATTAATTGAAACTGATTCCAAGGACAGAAGTTTGTTATTGTTACGGGCAACCCACAATAAGGGAAGCAAAGTCAAGCTCGTAGGCAGGGCTTTGTGATGGAGGGATTTTTTAAATCTGACTTGAGAAGAGTCTAACAGGATCCTGGGACCCTTTGGAGGAAAAAATCTGCCTTTGTGAGCCTACAGATGCAAACGTGTGCAAAATTTGAGCCCTAACCTTAAGAGGGCTTGCAGGGATTAGCTCTTTGTCATTTTGACCCTATTTGTTTTCATATTTCGGTCATGAGTTGTTTGAGCCCCCAAACCCCTTTCTTTGTTGTGGCCTGGGGAAGATAAACATAGCAGGTGTCTGGCAATATTTATTTAGTGACTTGTGCCAAATGGAGCTATTATTCGTAGCTCCCTGCGTGTGATCACTGAAGTTCTCACTTCTCGCGAACGGGCCTTTTAATATACTTTTTGAGTTGGATCTAAAGATCTGAAGAATCAGTGTCTTGTTATAGACACTTAATATTATGTTAAGTATATAAACAAAATAAATGTTTAATTGCTTCACACTTTTAGGGTGTCATGAAGTTACAGACTGTGGACGTTATCCTTATCTTTTCGAAAATTAATATGAATGATTGTCTGTCCCAACCCATGTTTACAACAAATATTGAACATTTCAGTAAAAAAAAAAAAAAAATAGAAATTCTTTTCTTGGCAAACCATGGTACACGATCAACTGCGGTGCTGTATATCTATATGTCCTCTGGAAAGCAATAGTATTTATAATTAGTTGACCGCGCTCTATCACAATGGCTCAGTGGTCAGAGTATTCGCCTTGTAAGCCCAAGGTCACTGGTTCGAATCCTGCCTGAGGCTAAGTTTTCCATTAAAAAAAAAAAAGAATGGAAAAATCGTCTGAAAAACCGTCATGACGAAGGCGATGGCGTGTAATGCCAAAAAGGATTTGATCTTGTTGCTTAAAAATTTAAACTAAAAACAACCTTTGTTGACATTGATATGGGCCCAGTGTCTTTATTTCCAATGTCTTTATTACTGTTTCTTAAACTGTGTCAACAAATCGATGCAGTTGCAAACATAAACGATATTTGCATACGTACTGCAAAGCAATATTTGGTTAACCCTGAGACCTACAAACGCCCACAACACCCATAATTTGATTGAGTTCATGCAAGAAGAGAAATCTTAAAAAAAAAAAAAAAAAAAAAAAGACGCAAAGAGGGTCCTGTGGACTTAAACACAATAACCTTTTTACTAGGGAAGTACATTAATGTCTTGATTCTCAAATACTGTAATTCGAATTATTGAGTAACAATTTACCAGCACGAAGAGGAATTTTTTAATATTTCCCTCTTTTGAAGGTGTCCCAAGCACAGAGGGGATGTAATTAAACAAGGAATAGCCTATGTGCCATGTAGCCTGCTACATAAACTTTAACAAGCTAAAAATGGAATTATCAGCCGCAAAGCACGTTCAAGGAAATTATTTTAGTCATCTTACCAGTTACTTAAAGAAATTCTCAATCTCCTTTATTGGCATCAAATTAAAAAAAATAATAGCTCTTATTACACATCATATTCTGAGATTATACATGAGGGCAGGGTACGGTATACACTTAACTTGCAATAAACTAGGACTGTGTTTGGAAAAAAACATGTGTTTGACATTTGTGAAAGAGGTCGGAAGCAAATAGGTTTGGGGTATCGGAACTTTTTGAGATAGAAAATTACTGCATTTAAGGGCCTTCCCAGTTCAGAGCGAGATATGAGAAAATTTTAGAAGGCGTTTTAACTTCCAATTTCGTCCTACTCCTCTGTACGATTTATGTAGGAAGCGTTATTACAATGAAGATTTAAAATGTTATAAAGGCAAATAATAATAATTTACTTTACCAAAATCTTTCCAAACGGAGTTGGACGAAATTGGGAGAAGACGTCGTCAAAATCTTCCACAATTATAATCCAATTTTCCCTTGCCCACATGTTTGACGACACAAATCACAATCCCTGACATCGCCATCAGGTTAGTACCTTTAGCTCATACAAGGTCGTCTAAAAGTTACAGATCCCTCTCTGTGCTCATTTAATGTTGACTTGTACTTTGGATATTTTCGATTGACAAAAAACAGAAAATTGGAAGTTTCATGCTTGTGAATATTATCTAAATACTGTACGTCATCATGGTGGGTAGGGAGTGTAGGTACGGGGGAATGGGCGATTTCTTTTGCACGTTTGTTTCCTTAAAGGTAAAAACCATTCCTCCAAACGTATTTTGAAGAAAAAGCTAAATAGCACAATTTTGATCTTATTTCTCTTCAAAGTATCCTTCATTACATTGTATGGTTTAACTATTGCATATATAAGGTAGATCAAACAGTTATTTCTAGTAAATTTCACATTTGAATGGAAAAAATGTTGTCACATGACTCCTAACAGCCAATCATGAAACTGGACAGTCCACTACACTTCTTTAATTTGGATGAGTGCTCTTGCCCTTTGATTTGTGTCTGCTCCATGAGAGTGTTTTTGCTTCTCAAGTCCCTAAGGATTTTTTAAAGCTTACGAGTACCTTCATTCACAACACTAGTTTTACATCCATTATTCATTGTACATATCTGTCATCATGTTTATTTGCTGTTGCGACAAAACAAGTGAAATGAAATGAAATATATTACTTTCTCAGAAGAACAATGCAATGTTTCCTCTCCACGTTTTCTTATTGTTCATTGCATGGTAGTACTTAATAAGTAATGCTATGATTCCGGTTGTTGTTGTCTGTAATACCATTTGCTCGTAGACTTAGGCAGTTCAGAGTAAAGACTTTAGTTTGGCTAATACTTTTAGCAAGAGACTAATTTTGGACCATTTAATGGTTTCAAATAATTTTGGCTAATTTGACCGGCATTAAATAACCATTTTACGATAAATACACATGTTCGTCCTGCACAGTTAATTCGTCCAGTAAGAAAAAGAGCAATGGGTGACCTTCCTTCACTCATTGGAGGTATTCGTCAGTGTTTCGATTAGTCAAGAAGGAAGATTTGGACCCGGAATTTGCTCCTTGTAATTGTCTTTGACATACCCTCATGCAGTTACTCTCCTGCTCGAGGAAATACATTTTACAGCCTCGCACTCAGAACTTTTGGCCACGGCAAAATTTCGGCTTGTGCCTTTCGAATTGCCTTCCAACCTTTCCAATATTAAAGGAGCTATTACTGCCAGAGGCTGCCTTTTAATGATTCTAGCGCCACCTTACTCGACAAAATGTTCAAGGGGGGGGGGGGTCGCTAAAGATAGAATACAACAGACCTGTCGTAAACATACACCTGGTGTACTCAAAACCCAATCAAACAAAACAAACATTGTTGTTCCAGGTTTGGTTGGTGGGTAACTCCTAAAATAGTTAACCTTCATCAAAATCAAACTAGACTTTTGGGTACGACACAGACTAAATTTTGACGTCGTAATTCATGTGGAAATTTATGTGAAAACAAACTATGTTTCATTCAGGTTGTATTGCCGTGATTATAGTCAACTTTCTGTCAGCTGATAAACCTGAAATTGGTCAAATTGATAAGTTAATAAACGCTTCTCCAAATGTCGAGTGACCGCTTCCCAAAACGTACAACTTGTAGTGCAAAAGATACCTCATGTCGTCTGATAGGTGCAACTGGCACGGATTTTAATTAGGTTCACCGAGGAAGTGAGTTCATCTATAACTAGCCATCAGTGGACCCACTCTTCAGCTCTGGCACCATCGGAAATTCGGAAGTCTTCTTCAAGTCCGTCAAAGAATAACTCCACTTTTGTCACAGCAAATCTCTTCTAAATATGGTGGACTTGAAGAATGAATCCCCAAATTTTTTATTTGGTTTGCAAATATAAATAGACTCGGCAAATGCCGAGTGTTTATCTTACACTGAATCAGTATTCTATGAAATTATTTTTGACTATAAAAAAAAAAAATCAAAAGTCAAAATAAAGCATCTTTTGGAAAAAACTTTTATTTTTCATGAAGAAGTGAAGAAGTGATTCAAATGTGACAAAAATGTAAATTTTAAAAATGTATAGTTCACAGTTGTGTCTTTATCTTGATGTCTGGATTCCAAAGTGTGCATTTAACAATAATTAATTTCCCAAATGTGTTCCCTCTTCAACATTTCTCGCTTTGACTATGGTAGATCAACACAAAATAAGTGGCTTTTGTCCAAAATTCTGTATTATAATTGCACCAAAATCTTGAATCTAGACCTGAGAAAACACCAATCGTGGTTTTCCTAAAGTATGTGAAAATAAAGGATGAAAAAATTTCAACAAAACCTGAACAGAACAACTTGAGGGGAGAAATGGAGGGTAGCTTTCTACCAGCTCTAGAAAACTAAGTATAATTCGTTTGCGAAGCCATGGCTAGGATCGCGATGAGGCTAATAGCATTGCCTGCTTCAAAGAGTCCATGTAGTACGTTCTCGCCATCCACTGACCGCAATCCCTAGCTTCGCCACTATCGTTTGTGCATTCTTGCAAGTCAGAGTAAGGCAGTTTGGGTTAGTGCTGTACGTTATTACTTTGGAATCGTTGTCAAATCTTTATTCCGAACTTCTCCCCTGGTCTTCAGTGTACTCATGAGATATAAACTGAAGGGAAAAGGGAACTAGTTATTGACCGTTCCACGATCTAGGAGATGTACAACCATTTATCACTGTACGAATCAATATTTCCGTTACCCTATTTGTATAGCACCTTTAAGTTTTGATGGAGGTGTTTGGCGATTTTTCACAGGTGGCCGTAAAATATTTGTACATATTTACGTCTTTACTCATGTTAAAAGTTAACATTGCAATGTTTTTTACCGTATACTATAAAATTAAATATAACTTGGCTAATCTGGAGAACGAAGTACCAAAATTAATTTTAAAATATATTTTTAAGCATACCGCATACTGAAAATATTCATCTTGGGAAAACTTCCGCCCACTGCATGCTTGGGCTCCGTGCCAGTATATAAAAATAAGGAAAAAAATATTTTTCCAGACTTGAATTTCTCTTGAGTCATAGTACTGACGGTACTGATTTGTGTAAAAACACTTCTAGGAGAGAATATGTGCGTGTGAAAGCATTTTTGAAGCTCTAATGGGATGTAGCTGAGGAACCTACTGCTGAAATAAAGAAAACAAAATACGCTAATTCTCGATTTCTTTAAACCCCCTAATATTTTGACCCCGTCCCTCGAAACAAAAATGTACGTTGGGGATATTTCTCCCACTTTCTGAGCCTTAAGACCTGTATACAGGAGCAACATTTGCAAAACATTCCCAAAACATTTCCAAAACATCCACTGGCAACAAATCCAAAACATGCTTGTTTTTGGTTTGTTGCACAGTGTAGACAGGGTATACAGCATGTTTTGAAAATGTTGCAAAAGAAATGTCCTGTCAATTCTTTTCTAAAAATTCTCAAAACATTTTCAAAATTTTTTCAAATTGTTTTTACTCTGTCTACACTGTGCAACAAACTGATTTGGGTTTGTTGCATGTGAAGTGTTTTAAAAATGTTTTAAAATGTTGCTCTTGTATACAGGCCTTTACACCAATATTATACTCCTCTCAACCGACATCCCACGCCTCTAACACCTAACTTTTGATTTTTTCCCCTTTTGGTACAGTTTAGGTAAACAAGAAAATAGAGTAAAGACATAAAAAAAAATAAAATAAGCGGAGCTACAGTTGGTTGCTGACTCAACCAAGACCTTCAAGTTCACATGTCCTGAAATTGAATCAAAGAATCCAGTAAGTCTAACATTTCATTTTATTTCTCGGGTGTACCTTATTTTCAAATTTACTGTTAGGGTTCATCATCAACATTGGTGATGTTGGTGATGGGCAGTCAGCTGGGTCCCTGGATCACGGTACTCTTGTCACTATCATGCCGACTGCAGTCCTTGCCTTGCTTTTCATAAATGAATACAAAACTGACATAAACTGAAAATGTCAGATGATTGAAAGGACTAAAGTCATGCAATGTAAAAGGAAGCAGGGAATAAAATATCTTCTAGAATGCCACTTACGGAAGAGCAAATTTCTTTTATCCACATGTATAGTTGCATGGGAGGTGGGACACGTTGAATAATCTTTCAAATTGGGGTTGGCTAAGGAGGGCTATACGACTCCTTCCTTCTCTTAGTGTAGGTTTTAACCTATGGGATATCTTCCCTTTCAATTTTTTCCCTCCTTTTTAAGAGCGAATGCGAAGTGTAGCAGCCGCTTTATGGACTTGTTACAGTGTTTCTATTCTGTGCCTTGCTGGTTTTGTTACTTTGTAGTGTTTGTTAATTAAAAGGCGTTGACCATGAATAAACATAATTTATTTAAGGATGTCTCTGGTTTCATCACACGATGAGACATATTAGTTCAGGGATATTTCAATAACATGGTTCTTGGAACGACCAGGGAGCGACTATATAGGGTTCTCAAGAGCCCTTTCTATAGTGTTTGTCAACTGCCGTTCTTTATGATATGGTCGTTACACTTCTTTTCTTACAGTTGAAACATCCGAGCAATCTGTTGACAGTGAAAGTTTCGGCGTTGTTGTAAGAAAAACATTGAACGGGTGATTTTTTTTCATGACCAAGGAACTTATAACTTTAACAACAGCTACAAACTTAATTTATATTTTACTTTGTTCAAAATTGAAGACCGTCACAGAGGGTCAGGAATAGCGAACGGATAAGATAACGTTGTCTCCCGGATGGGAAAATTGCACAATAGTAACTGCGTGGTTTTCTTCTGACCTAGACGTTTCAACTGAAACTTGAATCGTCCTTACCAATATGCGCTTGCTTTGCCGGTGACCACATGATCAGCCGAACGTCATGTGAGACAGTTGATGATATCAAGTGCTACCGCGGCTTAAAAAGGCCATTTCGAGAGTTTGTTGTGTTTCAGTGGAAAGTCAAATATGGGCCATGCGCAGGGCTTTATTTGCATAGCCGCATCTAAATAACTTAGTTGAACTTGTTTTACATTTTGTAAATATTCTCACATTAGATTCTTTTCATTGGTGGCTGTGCTTGGCGGCATGGCATAATAAGATTTAGAAATCTTGTAAGACAAGTTTAAAATGGTTCCTTTGAGCAACCGTACTGTAAGGGAACTAGCTTCGCACTTATCCAACCAAAGAAAAGGAAGGTGAGAAATTTTATACCGGTACTGTTTATGTTGTTGAAAATTATAGTAGGAATGGGAAGAAAGATCTCTGACGAGGGAGTAACAAAATAAAAGACTGCTTAGTTATCTCTCTCTATTCATTAGCCACTCGAGATGATAGGTTAGTTACATCTCTTCTGATCTGAAAGTATATGCTTACTATGTTGGTGATCATGCGACGCATATACATACAGGTGATCCGGTCGAACTGCCGAACCGTAATAAGCACTGCCCTCTAACAATACTGAGAACACTAACGAATTTTTTAAAAAAAAATTAAATTGTCATTCGTGAGGAAATTTTGATATTTTGAACTTCCAATAATATGTGTGAAATTCTGACAGTTTTGGCTACGTTCGAAAATTATTAATAAAACAATTCTTCTGCAATCTGATTACGTCTATTTTCTAGATAGTAGAAAATATCATCCACCACCTGTTTTGTTTAGTCAATTTTAACATCATATATACGTATCACTCATATGTACTTTTCTTAACGTCGAGCTTGTAGCATAAACTTTCTGTTTCCTCACGTCACATAACTAGTGTTTCACCTGTATAAATTTTCAACACTGATATCCTTTTCTGAAATGCGCAAATCTCCTCATCATAACAAATTCACCATCATTTTACTACATGTTCGTATCAGGGAGTTGCTAAAATTAAGCAACTCTGTCAATATCACTAGAACCGTCATACCGTCTCCATTCGCGAGTATGAAGGCCTTACATTCTGGTTGTTAAAAAGAAGCGTCAACTATACCCGAAGGAAACTCTTTCCGACTGGGTGGGGCGGGGGCATCAACGCTGTTTCTTACCTATCTCTTTTTGGGGTGTATGGAAAGTTTTATTACTCTTTACGTTAAAGAATTCTTTGCTTCTTAGTTTAAGTTTAGTTAACGAAGAGTCTTGGAATTAAAAGGAAGAAACGTGAAGTGAACTTAAAAATGTGAATGCAGCAAGTTTCCTTAATTGTGCTTCATAGAATGAATAGTAATGCAGCTTCAATTAAGTGGAAGCCATCCAATCATTCTATTATCTGTATGAGGAGCTTAAATTTCCACTTCCTCCGTCTTTAGTTGCAGCTGTCTTTACATTTGTCTTAACACTGCATTTCCAATATTTTTATAATCTATGTTCAATCCGATCCTCGAAGGAGCCGATCTGCTTTTTTTCAGACCCATGTCTTTTGAAATGTGTCTTTAAATGCCGACATTGAAAAATCTACTATAAGAATGCAGTGTAAATTTTGATTTTTCTCCCTTTCTTTTCGCCCTGGCCTCGCCTTTTTACAAAGAACCCTACGAGCACAGTACAGGGTTTTTGTTCTCTTTGGCGACACAACGCTTCTTTATTATTTTATTTAGTGTTCAAGACCCAATTTCTTTCTATATATTTGCATGTTTCGAAATTGATACATTTACTATTGCACGTGCGGTGAATAGTTCGTGACGTAAAATTTGACTAAAGGTGAACTTACTACTTCCGTATATTCAAGTGAGCTTGCTTTGCATATCCGACTGACATAGACCCGTATCCAGACAAGTTCCTCAACCTCTATTAAGCGAAGTTCTTTTCAAGTAAGCATGTTAAAGTGTAGGAACTCAAATGGCAAACATCCCTCAGTATCGGGGTGAAAAATAAAAATAGGAAATCTGCCCCCTGGCTGCGAACCTTGGCTGACAGTGTGACCAAAACGCCCAAAATAATGTACTTAAATCACAAGGAACTTGTGCCTAAATGCTGCTTAAACTTGTTCTTATAAATCAAAGTCAGTTCATAAAAACTGTTTTATTACAACGCTTAAGAGCGAGAAAACGGGACCAAACATATAAGGGAACTTCATAAAGCCATTACAATTATTAATTGTGACTATGAATGGTTGACGTTATCGGTTGGCTTTGAATCCAATATTATCAATCATATATTTAATGTTTTATTAGAATTTACTAAATGCTCTTGCATGTAGAACTCATTATTCAACAAAAGAGTTAAAATATAGACGAATCCGAGCAGCTAGTAACGCGTGGTTGGTCTAACGGTAAGAGCATCTGTCTCTCACGCGGAAGGCCCGGGTTCGCTTCCCATACCAAAGACTCTAAAAATGGAACCTACCTTGATTGTGCGTGATGCTCCGCATAAGCAATGGAGTAGGGAAAACAAGTGAGTCACAACTGGAAGCCAGTGAGTCACAACTGGAAAAAAGGACGTTGGAAACTGGGCGGTAAAACTCTAACTAACTAACCGAGCAGCTAGTAAAGGAGGTCATTATAGTGAGGTCCTTCAATTTAAAATCGTCCTAATTTTATTGTCTATATGCAATTATAAACCCGAATATTCAATGAAAAATTTTGGGAAGTATGTAGTCTTTTAGTCCCTAGCATTCATGATACAGTGAAGCAAAGAATTTGAAAGATTAATTAAAGCCCATAATTCTTGTTGATGCTCAGCTAAATCAGACTAAACAGCCTTGCGAACACTTTCACATAATTGCAAATTGCACTTTCCCCAAAATTGCAACAAACAGTAGCAAAAAGGATACTCATTTACATTCCTAAGTATCAAAGACAAAGGGATAAAAAAGATTTGAGGAATTCACTACATATTTTTCTTCTTTGTTGCATGAATAAAACATAGTTGTTGTATTCTTGGCTGGTCCAGCGATAGTGACGGCCAGTTTGTTGTACTTAAAGGCATATTTTTATCATCCCAAACAGTTCCAATTCTTCCAACCTACTTACTTCTAGCCCCTCCCACATTTATCTAAAACTCATCTTCATCCAGACACAATCCTTGTTTATTGCTTCATGGTTTGTCCCAGTAGCCATACAAGTCCATAATGTGTAATCAAGACACTCTCAGTGCCCATGCTGTGTAATTTAGCTATGATCCATTGTTTGAATGTGATGCCAATCAAAGAGCTGTACCAATTGAGAGTTTTGATATATGTACACTGAAACTGTAGTTTAGGGTGACGAACGACTGCCTTTAATCCATTCAATTCCTCATGTGGAATATATACCCCTCCCGTGGACAGTTAGGCCTACCTGAGTTTTTTCACTTCAGTTTCATCACATAGACGAACTGTCATTTCACTAAACGTGTCCTTTTTTGATTCGAGTATGGTTCGAACTGATTCGAATCTTATTTGACTAACTTGAAAGGGTATTGCATGGGAACAAAGTGTGTCAAAAGCTTAGCAGGAGATATTTGATTCAGACTTCTTTGACGGCAAGCTATGTCCTGACATTTACAATAACTCAATTCTGTCTCCCAGCCTGGATTGACCGGTCTAATAATAATGTAAACCTCACTAAAAAGACCTGCTTGTATTCGTTTGTGTGTTGGGAGGATTTTTTCTCCCCATTTCTGCAGTATAACTTCCCTTTTTCTTTTAACTTCTCTCTCATTTCCCTTTTTCTCTGCTCGTTCACTTCCCCCTTTTCTCCTGTATACACCGTCTCTTACCGGTTCGTCCCCTCGGCTTTTTCCGTGGGGGAGACACTTTCCCCAGGCTACTACCGTGACGCCACCGGAAGTGTGTTTTCTATGATGCAAATAAAAAAGTATCATGTGAACGACCACAAAAAAAATTACTCTCAAATTAAGACACACCCCTCTTATATCCTAAATATTTTGTGTTTGATTCCTACTAAATGTAATTAGAGTATAAAGTTATTACGTGTTTAGTGGAGGCAAAAGGGTGTTTAGAAAAGTGTTTTGTTCAATGGCATTAAATAAATTGAACACCTCTCCGAGACCCTTCTATAGGACATAGATCATTTTATTCCCCGCATTTTCAAATATCTCTTCAAATTTTGATTCAACCGCCCCACCCCCAACCCGAAATATTCGGTTGTCTTCGCGCCGCGACTGCTTTAAAATAATTTGTTGGTGATCTTTTATTCACCGACAACAACTCGAATTACACTATGTGGGTGTGGGTGTGTGTGTGTGTGTGTGTGTGTGTGTGTGTTTCTAATTACTTGTTATTGCCTTCTTTTCTTAGTTATGTGAAATATTACCGCTTACATTTTAACCCTTTGTAGCAGGAAACCGATAAAAATCAGTAATGTGAGCAATGAGGACCAGCCGGGGGGGGGGGGGGGGGATGCCCCATCATTATAAGTAGTCAGGTAAAATCAGTAAGTCATGGCGAAGTCAGACGCATTCTAACTGAGTCTGACCGAGAAATATACGCCCGTTCCCCCTCCCCAACTGACCGTGTCGCATGTTTTAATAAGGTCCAAAATGTTTCAAATATCGTATCATTTTGCATCTCAGGTCGCGCCCAATATCAAAAAATTGCCAAAGGAGGATGAGAACACCCTCTCTAAGACCCTTCCTATGGCTGTATGGCAGCGAACAACCATATTTGTGCCCCAGTTAGAAGATACCTTCACTTTCAAAGGTTCGCCACTAAAACAAATAACAGTTCCAGAAGAAACGGTAAATCATCTACCCATATAATGATTACTTTATATTGGTTATTTCGGTAATAGGTAGGCGTAAAGCCAAGTGGGGAGAACGGGGAAACCGCACACCTCCCACCTTTTAACCAGAAGCGGTTTGAGGGACAAAATTTTAGGGGACTTAAACGGCATAAAGAGTATTTTCTGAGCACATGATTGTCTTCACCACTACCCGACTACTAACTTACACACAATTTTGCAAAATTTTGTGAGCTGGAGCCCCCAGCCCACCCCCGTAGAACCGGGCCTGCCTTAAACACACTTTTGGTATTTTAAAGTAACATCATGTTTTAAATAATATTGCTGCTGTTTTCCATGTTTATATGGGGTAAATAGGCATGTGAAGCGCCTTTTCCAGTCAACTGCTATGTAATTTATTCCAAAATTCTCTTTCGCCCCGCAACAATCCACTGTGGCGGGGAGCATTGGATGCCTGTCTATAGACTTCGCATCCCTCCCCTTGTCTAGTTTCCGTCCCTTGTCATCAGGATGAAGGATTTTGCGTCCGGCCAATTAGACTTCAAGTTCCTCCATGTCAATGAAGGGAATTCACATTCTTGCGCACGCCACTGGATAAGCTCTTTATTGAAACGTCTGTAAAGGCATCCGTAGTCTAATCTTTGCTAAGTATCTACAGTGAGTTGCTGGAGAACAAGAGACTTGTCAGCACGCAACATTTCAGAACATGGGGTACGGCAGTCGATACAGGACATATGAATAAGCAACACTTAAATATGGCATTTGAAGCAAGCTTTCACCCTGTTTTGAGAACGGAGCTGCAACTCGGAGTGGCAGTTTCCTCTTCGGAGAGGGCCATGGCTAACGATGTCGCTTTTTTCATTTGGTATTGAGGATATACCAAACGAAATGTAACCCCAAAATGCGTCCACATAACTCGTCATTCGACCCCATCCCTTTCGTTCATGCAATAAGTCGCGCCTGCTTTCTGGTTGACAGGTTATCAATCACATGTCTTTGTCACCAACCGGTAAGACTAATATTTAAGGGTGATTGGGAACATGCACATGGAATGCTGTGATACACCCCTGCAATCTAGGGGCGTTTTCGGCAAAAATCACCTTGCGCGGGCGCTCCGCGTCGGTAGTAGCGAGTCCAAGCAAATCTCCCTCTCAGCAGTCTCTAAAAGTTGACAGTCATGCCCATATGAGCAGCATCGCATGTACTGTGCAATCAAAGGAACAATTTGGCCACAATTTGTGTTAGCCCCCATAAAATTTGACCGCCCTTCCATCGCCCCTATGAAAAATTCCCTGACTACGCCACTGCCTTGAAGGAAACCATGCAACAGGATGGGGACTTCCACAATATCGTCAGGCTGTCAGCGCGTGTAACAGATGCTCTACGTCTGGAAAATAAAACTTACAACCTCAGAAAGAATAGTATGTGGACCCCCAATCCCTTGAACCATTTGCGGAAATACGGGGGAGGGTGACGGGGAACTTGGTCACACATTTTTCACAGTTAAAAATAATTTGAAATAATGGTTAAAACATGAGCTAACGAAAGGAGACCAGAGAAGTCATAATGTAATTTGTCAAGAGCCCAGTAATCAGTAATATATGATAATAAAGTTTGCAATGTTACATGAAAGCATTAACATCAATACCATGGAATGCTATGCATGTCAAGCAGATATAAGCAAATATAAGCAGATCCCCGAGTCCGTAGGCTTCGCCCGCACTCTGTATTTCATGAATAAAATTGGTTAAAGGACTAAACCTCTAACCCCAAACTACAATTTGGGTACGGGGGTAACGAAATTCTCAATTGGCTCAGCTCTTTGATTGACCTGAGCTAATTCAAACAATGCAGAGTATCAAAACTTATATTACACAGCATGAAAAGTTCTGAGTGTGTTTTGGTTAGGCCTACATAAATTAAGTTTTTCAATGCTCACCATGAAGCAATAAACTGAGATTGTATTGTAAGGATGAATTTCAGACAACTTGTGGGAGGGCTTCAGTAAGAAGGTTTGGAGAATTGGTACTGTTTGGTGTGAGAGAACTGGGCCTTTAAATTGCATGTTACTTCGTGTTGGAATCCGGTGTTTCTGATGTGCCAGAAACTGTTGAATTTGCTTATTACTTTGTCTGTGTATAGGGCACTTTAAGTTAACGAAAATTTACAGAATCCCCTTTCCCTCTCCCACTGATCATGTACGTTCCCCGCAAAATACTGTACAACCATTTTCATTAAACTTAACTGACGTTTTTTCTCTAAACCATTGAGGCACATAAGAGCTCATGCACGCTTCGGAATAACTGCTTCGTTTTCTCTCAATTAATTCGAGAGACAAACAGTTACTATTTGCAACCGTTATAACAAACAATTCAAAAGACACCTATCTAAGAGGGCCTTGATTTTTTTTTGAAATGGTCCAAAATGACGGCAAAAGCCATCAAATTTAAGAAAAATTCTTTATGGGAGGAACCTCAGTTCCCAGCATCAGTCCCACGGTTTTGTGCCACTTCGCCGGTTTAAGTTTCCTTTGACACGCTTCGCACACACCTGTGTGAAACTTTGCACCGAATTTTGGGATTACCTTCTGTTAAATATCTGTTTGTCATAGTTTTTTTTTTTCAATATCCTAAGTATAACGTGTTTAATTCCAACTAAATGTCTTTAGAGTATCAAATAATTTCGGTGCGTGTTCCTTAAGTGGGGTCAAAAGACCGTTTATTAAAGTGTTCAATTCAATGCCCTAATAAAGATCCTCCTAGACCCTCTTAAAGGACAAACATTACATTATTTCCCGCATTTTCAAATGCTTCTTCAAGTTTTGATTCTCCCATCCCCACCCCCACTCCCAAATATTCAGTTGCCTCCGCCGCCACCACTGCTTTAAAACAATTTGTTGATATTTTCTTCACTGACAATAACGTGAAGTGGATTATGCCGGTGTTGTTTACTTTTTGAATTAGGCCTACTTTTGTTACTATTATTGTTATTATTTTAATTCCTGAGTTATGTGAAATATTACCACTTGCGTTTTAATGTTGTTTTTTTTTTTTTTTTTTGGTTTTTGTGGCAGGAAACCAATAAATCAGTAATGTGAGCAATGAGGACGTACCTTTATTGTTCGAAGTATGCTAAGACCTGACGAAAAGGGTATAAATGATTAATATAATATGGCTGAAGTGTTTAATTTAGCACTGGCAGTCAGTGGACGGAGACACCAGGATTTCAGAAGCACGGAAGTAATGGGGACACACTTAGGGCAGAACAAAATGTTGAGAAGGGCAACACAATTCGCCTACAGCGCGAAACCGATCGCGAATCGTGGACGTTTGCAGTTGGGGTACAGAGACCCGCCTTAGGGCCCTGGTAAGGTCCTGGAACAAATCCTCTGTGGTCCTTACGACGAAGCCTACCGAACTGCTCTACTGAAAAATAAAGCATATCATTAAAAAGTCTCGGGACAGATATATTCTGCTTTAACGGATGTGACTACGGACCCAAGTGGGTTCCATGGGACCAAACACCCGGTGGGGTCCAAGGGGCAAAGTCCCTGGAAGGTCCGAGGTTTTGGCATACCGGTATCTCTGCGTGGAAAATTAAAGTCTCATGATATTTATATTTGTTCTGGATCTGACTGGGAAGGGTTGAACCATCTTAGGCGAAAAGGAACGTCTGTGGAGAAAAAGGAAAATCTGAGGTGGCAAGTGCCCTTCATGCCCCCATGTAAGTGCCACCACTTGCAGCAATAGAATTCATTTCTTACCCCAAATCATATATAGTTTTAAAGGGCAGGAGCAGTCATCCCAAATTGAAGTAGTGTAGTAGACTGTATAGTTTCATGATTGGCTATTGGGAGTCACGTGACAATGTTTTTTTCTCTTCAAATGTGAAATTTACTAGAAATAACTGCTTGGTTTACCTTGAATATGCAATAGTAAAGTCATGAGATGTAATTAAAGAAACTTTGAAGAGAAATAAGACGAAAATTGTGCTATTTAGCTTTTTCTACAAATAAGTTTGGGGGACTGCTCTTTACCTTTAATTGCAGCGTGCACTTCCCCAATCGCTAGATTTTATGTACCTATTGTGGAGTCCCGCATTTCTGCCAGACATTTGCCCTTGAAGACCATGCTGCGCTAATAACAAATAAAAAACATGACTCAAATCTGAGTCCGGAAAAATATTTTCAAACAAGTCAAACAGACTTTTGTGTAAACGTGTAACCGTACTCCAATTAGCTAATCATTATCACAAGGTGCAAAAAGACACGTCACTTTGTTGCGGGCGGTGATGTAATCCAACCCGGTCTGGCATGTATGAAGAAGGTATTTTATCATGGAGGTAATCGCTCGGAGATAGTACTTGATTTTATTGCGAGGGACATCGCAGTGTCAGCAGGAGGTCGTTACGATTCATGCAGTTTATGTATGCATGTGAAAAGATGGATAATAGTTTCTGTACTGTTGTGAGCGAAGTCTTTTCAGAAAGTATCAACGATCAACTCAACTAATCATTCCAGTCAATATAAAGTGATTAAGGTGTACAAGAGAAGTTGCCAGAAGAAGCAAATGGGGAATGCATGGGACTTCGCATGCATGAATTAGACGAGTTTGAAGAAGTTATAGAAGAGCTTCACTTCAAATATTGATAACCAGCAGTGTACGTAGGAACGAAAACTATGATATCGAACAAGCTGAAGCAGACATAATAGACTTAAATGATAGTTGGAGTAACTTAAGTTTTCGGCTTTCTCTATCGGAATCGGACAAAGACGATGAAGAGGAAAATGTAGATGAAGAACAATCATTGCATCGCTATCTGTCGTCTTTATCAGACTCGGATCCAGAACCCGACGACTGTTCACACGTTACAAATCATGAAACCCCAGCTCATACGACTGTGACCCGACTCCAGCCGAGAAAACGAACTGTGGTAAAAGATTTGTGTGAAATAATTCAGATGAAGTGCTGTTCCAAAGAATGCCTCCAATCGCTGTCTCTTCATGAGCTACTATATTGTAGAGACCAGGTGAAAGAGGAAGTCGATTTGTGTATCAACCTAGTCTATCGATCAGAGAGAAAAAGATTTGCCCGAGAAGCTGGCCACATTCAATCATACAGGCACCTGGCGATACGAACACTGTGTTTCACTCATTAAAGCAAATAAAACCCAGGTGATTCATGGAAACAAGTTTAAAGTTAAAAAACGGGAAAAAACAACAGGCGCCCTTAAAAGGATGGGCGATAAGCACACAAGGTCACATCCCATATTCCACACACATGGACGAAAAGACATTTGTATAGCAGAATGGTGACTGAAATGGCCACACGAAACAAGAATGTGATTTCGTACGAACATTTCACAGGGAAACAAAACCTGCCAGAGCCTACGTAATATCTCAGGTAAGTGAGATGTTTCATTTAAATTCTCGTCCGTACCACACAACAAAGTGGTGATCAGATCTTACAGACATTTAGTTATATCATAAGTGGTTGAATACGAGTGCCATACATTTACGTCAACTAATACGCCACATCAGAAAGGTTGCGATTTTTTATACCTTATATGGCCATTTAGTCATAAAAGCTCATGCCAAAAGGACATCATGGCTAATGTTCTGTTTTGGGGCATTTAAAAAAAAAAATGATTCTGAAATTGGCAACCAAGAAAACGGTATCAATTATGAAGACCTCCTGTTTTTACTCAATAGTTTGAACACATGAACATGATACAGGCCTAGGTAGGCCTAAAGGTTAGCCTACTCATATCGGTTCTACTGGCATTTTGAGTGAATTCTTGGCTTCTCGGTTTCAGTTAGGCAAATTACGGGCTTACGTACATTACGGTCGTTGGCCTCATTGTGGCAGACTGGAAATTTTGCGATGGCCCATTGGGCTAACTGGCACTTATTTAACTTCTATCTCAACAATAAGGGCGGCCATATTATCTGAATTTTTCTTTCCATTTAATACAGTGAGTGCTACACAGCAGTCAAGAAAACAACCAAACTTTTTAATACCAGAGACACATGTTGAGCCGTATTAAAAACCTCCTCTAAGCTAACCTAAACAAGATTGTTCGCTGGTAAATAGTGGTGCGGGTTTTTTTATTACACAAAACCATAGAAACGACGAATAGGCTAACTAGGCGTTTTCGCCGAGGAGAAACACTTTCGCACTTGTTGTCTGTCTCCATTGTTATCTATTAAATAAAGTGTAAAGAAAGTTTGATAATAAGGCCTGTTCACAATTATTTACTCTACCATTAAACCAGCTCGCGGAGCGAACGAAGTTTTTGTTCAGCTGTTTGAAGGACGGTACATCGCAAAGGGTCTGAACAGATATAAAGGCGCTACGCAGGATCCATAACATAAAGCAGATGCTTGTTCGACGGTCGTGTACTACTGATAATGACTGCACTCGCAAGCGTGTGTGCAACTCCTTAATAGCCACGTGGTCAAAGTAGGTGTTCGACACCTGCTTGGCGTAGAACAAGGCGGGTACGTCTGTTAAATACCGTAGCTTAGCCATTGTCACATGTGTTGTCAGGAGGCTATGCTATAGTCACAAACTGACACTGCCGCTTGAGTCCTCTATAATAGACCAAGTTGGTAGAACATGAGACGAGAACTTCAAACTACCGACCGTAAACAGCCAATAGATTGCACGCGTGGGCTAACTTGCTACTTTGCGAATATAGTTCGGTATTTACGCTATATTAGCAGCTATTCACATAAGTAAATCCGTACTAATTCTGCTTTTTTAGTCGAAAATGCAACTATCTCACCATTTTTGTTCACATAGGCTACCCCCCCCCTTTATAAAACAACTCCATTGAGCTGTTTTTCAAAAACAGTTTCTGATATTAACTGGTCATTTGAAGGATTCTTAATGCATTTTTTTTTTTGATAAAATTTTATGACACTCTTGACAACCCCCCCCCCCCCGCCCCAATGGGCACGACTCCATTGCGGGCCACGCAGCAGTCGGTACACTGGTACCTAGTTGTGTGGTCATGCAGATGTGTATGGGCACATAATTGTTACTGTGAAGCTTGTGTACATCGAAACTTATAAGAAATAAACTTCATGTTGCATAAATTTACGCTTTAGTTAGGGCAACTGAAGAGGAACAAAGATCTGATTGAATATGTCAGGTATCTTTGATTTTTATTTTAGGTATAGATTATCAACCAAGGAAAATCAACAAATGGGATTACAGAAGTGGACAGCTTCGCATCTGTTCAGCCAGGAATGCTAGCAGCCATTCATTGTGTAGAGACTGACGGCAGACCATTCAATGCGGAGGTACTAGCCGTTGAGGACGAAAATGTAACTCTTAATTGGTTGAAAGGGTCGTGGAATGGGATATGGCATTTATGGTTGGTTAAGGATGGCAGAAATAATACAAGAAGTGTGCCATACAAATCAGTTGTGCTAATATCCTCAGTGATATTGTGGGACTTAAAACTGACCCATGGAAGAAGATTACGGCAAGAAACTGTTCGAGAACTAAAAGCCAAGTATGAAGAGTTGGACTCAAACACCTAAATATATTTGTGGTTTATCTTAGTTTACATGTTACAGTAAGCAGTGTCAAATATGGGGCGAGAAGGGCGGGGGGGGGGGGGCAGGTCATTACTAAAAATTTTGGAAATGATTTTTTCTGTGGAGAATCATACATTGTCCATGTACATACTTCAAAAAGTGAAAAGAATAGCATTGTTTTGCACCTCAGCTTCCCTCAATAGCCCATGGGGAGTGCATATTCCTTGTGATATTTAAATTTTCCCAAATAGGCCTACATTTGTTTTTCTTCAGGGAAAGGAAATTGCACGTGGGAAGTTTAAGGATATGCAGACGCTCAATCATGGGGGGACATGCCCCCTCCAATATTTTTCGAGGGGGACATCATATCAAAATTCCAAAATTTTGAAGTGTTAAGAAAAAATATATGTAGTTTAATGCCATTTTGTTATAATTAGAAGGGTAATGAATATATCTTACCATTTTTTCGTCAATTAAAAAAATTTTGTGCAGGAAATAGGCTTTTTTGACCCCAAAATAATCCCAATTTCTCAATTTCTGTGACATTTCTTCTAAAATTACAAAAATTTTCTCGCGCTACGCGCGCTCTAATCTTCGGTTCCCTCATGCTTAAACTATTAATAACCCCTTCAGGTATGTTGGTTGTGTTAAGTTAAACAATTGGCCTATTTTTATTCCTTGTGGTCGTGATTCAGTAAACTATACTTTGTCCTGCGGCAAGGTTTACCAGGGCTTTTCCGTGAAACACTTCATAAGTTTCGTGTGGGTTTAATTGACAAAGTTATTGGCTGCCCTGCCTATGAAGTCTTTCCTGTGCACGACCTCGAGGCTTACCATAGGTTTGGTTATTAAGATACCATTTTTCAAGTTAGGCTTTTCTTAAGGTAGTTGACATGTGTCACTTTCAACTACTCCATAGTAGTGTCATATGCTCACATCGTTTTTGCACTTGACTTAGAGTTATGCTCTCCTTTCAGCCGTGTTACTTTAATGACATTGTTCTCTTCACCTTTTACGAACCCAACGTTGTCTGCCGGTCTTGCTTATGAGGGCTTTCCTGTGAAATCCTTCATATATTCTATTTGAGGTTTACAAACAATCACTTTCGGTCGGCCCTCCTTGTTATATAAAGACTCGGTCCTTCTTATCATATAAAGTCTTTAGTGTGAAAGACTTCATGGCGAAGTATAAGAATATTGTTTATGTTACTTTATTATTCATTCGGTTTGTCTCATAGAGTTCTGTATGTAAAAGACTTAAAATTAAAATTCATGAAGGGCCCTGCGTAGACTTAAGAACCACAATTTACGCTGATGCATTGAACTTTTCAAATAAAGCCTAAATAGCAAAAAGAGTTATTTTTTCGTAAGTTAGGGAACTCATGCTGGATAGCTACCTTATGAGGGCTTTCGCGTGGGAGACCTCGTAGATTCCTGTTCCAAAAATATCATATAGAAATTCATTAAAGCTTTCCACATATTCTTCTTAATTTTATTTTCTATAACTCCTTTTTTATCCATGTTTATATTCTGGAGAATTTTATATTGATGCCATGAAGTCAGCAATTGTGAAAGATCATTGCTTAAATTGCGTTTGTGTTTTTTTTTCTAACATTTCACTGAAATTTTTTGTAACTGAAAAAAATGACAATAAATTGAATCCATTACCGTAATGATGCATGTTTATCCCGTCTTTGTCACCCGTGTGTAGTACGTTCGAAATAATAACTAGTTAATTTTCATAGTTCTTCCATTAAGGGGGAAAACTTTTGCCTCTCAACCATGTTCAAATCATATATAACTAAGCTTTCCTTTAAATTGGATCAAAATTATTTTAAAGAGTCACAATCCGAAAATGGTGGTTTTCAGTATGATCGTGCATTGTGTATAAAATATGATTTCTTAGTTTGCAATTTTTTGAAAGTGATTGCAAGCCCGTTCCTATCACATACCTGACTATTCGGATTCTTTATACCAGAAACGCTGATCTACTTATCAATGGATTACCCTCAAATGAAACCGAGGAACAAATGTTGCTATTTACCATTAACAGTAATTTACTGTGATACTGCTTTATTCTGGGGTTATTGTGAAATTATGTTCCTCCCAAAATCTATGTAAGTAAGGATTGCCACCATTTCGGTGGGGCGGAGCGTGCAAAAAGAAAATAAAGGAATTGGACCCACAGTAATCCGGACATATATATTTCCTTGGCGTATGAGGCTGATCTAAACAGTGCTATTTGAGTCTTCGTTTTGCGGTAAAATATTCACTTCAAACCAGATAAGCAAACTGCAAGGTGATCAGAAATTTAAGTATTTTTTCCCGGAAGACCTTCTTAGCGAGGAGCGCCACCATTTGTTGGGGGGTTAATGCCTTTTGATGCGAAGACACGTTATCTTTAACTGATTATTCCTTGTTCAGTAAGATACCAACCGATGTGACGCCTTAAAACCGTAAGTACAAACCGAGTCCGCTCCGCGGTGTAGTATATGCCAGGAAACTACTAATGAGACTTCACCTTCAAGCCACACTTTAAAAAAGAACGAGGGCGGAAACAGAACAATTGAACACTACCGCTAAGACGAAATGTGTTCTTCAAGTTAGCGGATACCTAGTTTTCAATATCCAAGGGCGAACTACACTCTGTGCGTTTTTAATATTGCACTGTCCACCATGCATGGGATTAAGATACTGAGATATCGTGTGTAGTTAGTTCATATGAGCTGTGGAAACCACCCTGTGAGAGTAAGCGCTCGTAAGAATTACAGTATCTAATAATACGGAATACTCCAACGGTAAGACAAATTCAGAAGTATACTAATCTGGCATTGTTGTATGGAAAATGATTTTTAGTTTTAAAGGCCAAATTGTTAACAACAAAACTACCTCCGTGCACTCTCGATATTATTCTAATACTTAAATTGTAGTCAGTAGCTGCATGCGCAAATACATTGTTTGTATCATAATTGACCGAATTACTAGTGACAAGTATACATTACCAGGAAGGTGTTATTAACCAGTTAAAACTCTTCTTGATGGTAAGGAAACTTCGAAATCACATCCGTTGTCCTGCAAGAACGATAAAATAGAGCTCTTATGCATTGTATGTGAATTTACTTTATGGTCACATTTTCACCAACAATGCATTACATTGAATGATTGGTTACCACATGTGCATTCCATGTATCAGTTCCTCTGTTGGCAAAGTCGGAGCTCCTAGCGATAAGGCAGAAACATTCTGACAAGGTCACCGGTCACGAGGGAAGCCCTCTGTCCTAATTAGAAACAGTTAACATATAAAATTTCTAGATTTCAAAATTAAATAGCGGTTGTTACCCTTCTGTCTCATCGTGGTCGGCAATAAGGTGAGAATGTTTTCAAAAATTTTTGGACAGAGTTTAAAATGGAAAAAATGGAGGAATGAAGGCAGCGTTAGTCCGCCTAAACAGTAGCGGAGATTTCTTTAGAAACGTGGGGGATGAGACGGCGCTGGGGGCGCCGCGAGGGCGCAAAGCGCCTCCTTAAACGGCGTATCGTTCACGGGCCCGCCACAAGGCCTCTGCTGGGGTCCATTGGCAAAGCCCCGGTGGGTACCCGGGAGCGAACCCCCGGTAGCTGTGGTAATATTAAGGTAATTTGAGCATCAGAATGAAGCATATTCCTATATGAAAAGGTCCTGAACTCCTATTAACGATTAAGCAATCATGGAAATTTGAAAAATTTTCTGAACACGCTCTTAGTAGGTCGATAATGCATCTTGAAGCAAATTAAAGGTGAGTAGGTGCATGCAGGGACGTAGTGCAAAAATAATTCTTGTGAAATGTGTAATTCAGGAGACTACATAAGCGGAGCGCCTCTATCGGTTGGTGGGCAGCTTACAAACAATTAAGAAATCGTGACACTTGACAGCCGAAAATGACATATCCAAGATTTTAATTAGAATTGAAGCTTTCGTTTTTTAAGCTTTTGTATACAATAAAATTTTCATCTCAATAAAAAATGGAAAAATTGCAGAATGATAGTGAAATTGAGTCTACCAGAAAAACAGCAGCTTTACCATTAGATGAAATTGTAAGGTAGTGTAAGATAATCACTGGGAAATAAGCTTGGTCGTGTGATAAAAAGTAACAGCAATAACACGTCTTCAGTTTCTTTCAAGAGTGAGATTCCCAGGGAGAGAACTGAGGCAGAGCGCTGCCCCTTCAGTTCCGGCCAGGGGCTAAAAATGAATTAGAGCCTTATCACTTCATGTCTAGAATTGCCATTTTCAGATGTTTCATGCTCTTGGACTTTCAAGGACGCACTCCGAGGCTCCGAGTACTACCGGTCAATATGTATTGCTGACCGCCAAAAATTGAATATAAATGTATCCAGATAATGGATGTTGAATGAAACCCAGTAAAAACGTAGATGAGGAATAATTCGTTCCTGAGACTATCATGAGAGGTTGACCCTACAGGGAACACAGTCACAAGCATCTAGTCATAAATCTAATTCAACAGGTGCACAGATATTGTGATCTTTTGTCTTCTTTTCCCCTTACAGTTAAAATGTTCATTGAACTCGATCTTGACAAAATGAACATCTCGAGAGATGTAAATTTTTCATAGAATCTGAATTTATTGATAACTTTATTTCTAAATGCATCGTTTTGAAGAAAATACTGTATCAAAATACACCCAGTACACTCAACTTTGAGTAGTCCCTAAAATAAAGTGCCAGTGAAGGACGAATCTTTCAATTCGTTGGCAGACTTTTCCAATTCATTGCCAATTCAGACGACCCTCAAACTCTTAAATATGCGGATCTATCTTTTCGTGATGGTTTTGTTTTAAATTGGCAAGTTACAAGCCAGTAGTAGATTGATGATCATAACTTATCATCAAGAACATATACTGTTTAAATGACTCTAAAAAGGGTGCGATACTCTGTTTGAACTCTGCAACAGGCCATGACGCACCACGTGAAAGCTTTGGCAGAACTGGCAGATTTTGTATTGCGTGTATTGGGAATGCATGCTTTTAAGTTTTATCAGATTGGTGTTGAAATAATGTCCAAGAAATGATAAGGTGAAATATATCAGGAATAGACAGCAGTCGAAAATTTCACTTGTTCTTAAGCAAAAAAAAAAAAAAAAAAAATCACATCTGCACTACAATTGTTTGCGTCATAAGTCGACGTTTTCATGCTCCCAGTAAATGGAAACATTAATCGTAGGAACTTGAGATAACGCCGAAACGTGTCAGTGACTCTCAATCTGAATGTGTGAGAATTGAAAGACTTGAGAACAGCCTTTCCCAGCAAACAGCGCTCTGACCAACCATTCTTGTGCGGTTAGAATACTTCCAGCTTTATTTTTCAAGAACAATTCATTTCGGATAGTAAGTGATCCACGTGTTAAGGGTTGTAAAAGCCAGTTATAGTCAGAATGGTACGACACCCCTCCCCCGAAAACATTGGGCCCCATTGGCACTACGCCTCTGAGTGCATAATGACATGGGTTACACGGGGCTTTGGAAGAACAACTGTTCCGTTCTTACGGACGACTGAAGCCGTCAGCAATCCAATGTTAGGTAAGAACACACTCAGTAGTGGTACTTGCAGTAAGACAGGTAAACATCATCTTCTTCTTAATTCTTTTACTCCCAAGTTTGAACATGTTCCCTCTTTATGTTCAAAAGAAGTTACTTGGTTATTTAGATGGAGTTTTACGTCCCAGTTTCTATGAAACTCCATCTAACTATGTTCAAAAGAAAACGAAACTTTATCATTGTATTTGTCCACAACGTACTGAACAGACTGAATATGTCGCTCGAGATGTATAAGGGGCACTGGGGAATTTTCGATAATTTCCCACATGGCTGTTATTAACAAAAGTCGCGTGATTGAATGTGCTTGTTCGCTTAGCGGGTGTGTATTACTCCTGCACCTAAAGCTTGGGTGCACTCCTTATGCAAACGGCATATGACAAATGCGTGTTACGAAGGTCACTCTGTGGCAACCAACTCTGCTCATATTGCAGGGAGTTTTTTGTGCTGTAGTCTCAGCGTAGTACTAGGTTGGGTTCACTGGGATGCCTTTTCCAATCGTATGATTGTGTAAACCGCATTGCAAAATTTCAAAGGCTCTCGATGCGATATGTCTGGTTTCGAAAAGTTAAAGGTTTTACATGCAGTTCTTGTTTTTAGTGTATCTGGGTCTGTTTTATTCCTTTCCATATCTGAACGTTCCCCACACGACGAAGTGAAAAACGTATTATGATATGAATTACTCATTACTTTCTGTTTCAATGTACTCTCTTGACACAGATAAAAAAGAAAAGTTGAGATATACTACATGGAGCTGGCTAATATAAAGGGAGAAGATGCCAGTACTGTTGATGACTAATGAAGTCAAAATATGTTAAAAAATGTAAAAACACAATATACTTGCAATAAAATTTAAATTAAACTCCCTGACAAAATACACAACAGTGGCGGACGTACGTGTTCTCAATACATTTTTAGTTTAATAGTCTTGCCATAGAAACAAAGGTGTATTCTGCGCTTATGATGAGAAGACATTGCTCAATCCGCTGCTTTGTTTACATCTTAGTGCAACGAGACGTTTGATACCCAGAACATTATGCACATACTTTTGTAATATTAAGTACGAAAACAACACTAATAGGCCAATCACGCCCTGGAAATACCGTAGCCCTACTACATAGAATACACACTAAAAGCATATGTCATGCAGGGGTGTAGGGTGGTGTGAGAGTCGGGGTGAGTGCGATTGTTGATGTGGTGGATATTAATTTCCAGATGGACGTGGGGAAAAAATTGCTTACGCAGAGTGGTGCTAGATGCAAAACGGTGCAATCTAATATTCTAAATTTATGACAAAAAATAACTGTAGAATATTCCGGTTTTGAGGACATAATTTCCCGTTTTTTACCTTCACTTAATGATATCCACTCTAAAATCCGTAATAGTTAAGTGAAATCGACAAACTGTCATTGATAATTTGATATTATAAACTTGTCAGGTCTTTGCAATTACCCAGGCTATTTCCCTAAATGAATGATTCTTTCTTGTCACAACAACAAATGCAGAAAAAGATGACCAACGTCTTCTAATGAATAGTGTGAATCACTTGAAATCAACGGTGGCGCCACTGCAGCAGGGGCCCAGGGAGCAAAAATATTTTTCGAAATTTTTGCCAGTTTCGACTGATACTCCTTAAACAGAAAAACCCAAACCAACGTCAAACACCCCAACATTCTATTTAGCATTTACTCTTAAATGGCAGAATACCTAATAACATCCCCAAATTTTATAAGTATCACCTTACCTTGCAAAGAGTCACAGTTTCTTCCATTAAATTCCCAAACTTTCTCCAATACAAGATTCTAATAATATAACCTTTGTACAAGCCGGGAACAACAAGTCCCAGTTAAAGGTATAACGTTTACGGGAAAATCGAATTTCCGGTTTCGTATGTGAGCGTAGAACGTAGGTTTACGATGAAATGCGTATCCCTTAACGAATTTCAGTACCCCATACAACTTTTTGGATTCTGATCATGTTAAGGGCAAGTTCTTTTACAATTACACCGATCACTTTAATGGTCTTTTCAAAAGACCAAATTTCTTCCAAAAAATTTAACTTTTCTCCGAAGCCCAAAATTTCATGGTGCACGCGGGTCTCAAACTCTGCCAGTCAAGTCCCATCTGAAACTCATCACCTTTGTCGGGGCTTCGAAATGCTGGCCCCAGTCAGGCAAATCCTGGCGCCACCCCTGCCTGAAATCCGCAAATGTGCAAATAGGCTTTACTACAAAAAAACTATGACTGAACATCTTAAGCCAGACAAAACATAGGAATACCAGATAATCTCTTACTAAAGTTACTTTGAAAGTGGAAGTCATCGCTTTTTTTTTTTGTTATCTAAGCCAGGCATATGAGACTCCAAATTCTGGCTGATGTGATCTAGATAAGGTATTGCCAGTTTCTTCGTGTAATAGGCGCAAACTGTTTCTGCAAACCCATTACTGCTATGATGTTGCTGTCTTGTAATTCTGGGCTAAACCGGTAATGTACCGATCTTCTCTACCAGTCACAGGGCTTGACTGTAAATCACTGATTTAAATTTTCAACGTTGCCCCGTTCCTCCCGCTACACGCAAAATTCATTTGATAGTTTGACATAGCCTGAAAACTAACTTTTTGTGATTTTTTGCATACGTGAGCGGGGAAAGTAGGCTTAACGTACTACGCGGCGTGGGGTCAAATCCTCAGGATTCTACCTCTATTTTAAAATTTCCTTCTCAAATGTCTTTCCTTTTTTAAAGTGTATTTTAGGCGAAGTTTAACCTTTCGTGGGTAGGTGCGTCCGCATCCCTCACCTCCAGCCTACGCCTCTGTAATGCGTAAAATACACATAAGTTAATGATAACTTAACGCAAATATATTTAAGTTCATCTGTAGAGTACTACACCATTTTAAAGTTTAACAGCAGTTTCCCTGTGTTAATTCTTACAAAACTATTACCACGTGCCACTGTTTCCGCTTCCCATTCATATATAGAAACTGAAGAAATAGGAAGCGGAAACAGTCGCATAATTTTTTTGTAATATACGACTATCATTGGCAACCTTTGCCATAGTAACAAAGACTATATCACCAGTTATCAGTTATTAGTAAAGCAAAGGTTGCCAATGTTAGACGAATATTAAAAAAAAAAAAAAAAAAATATGCCACTGTTTCCGTTTCCCATTTCTTCAGTTTCTATATTTAAAAGTAGGAGCGTCACATCAAAACTTCCGGTGGAGTCAACATCGTTTTTTCACCTCAGCCAAATTTTCCAGCTTTACCAATTTGATTTATATATTCCACGCAGTTGTCGCCAGCGTTTATTTTCACTTTATCTCTGCTTTCACAGGTTTCTGTATCTCTTCGGAGATCCGCTGGAGAATAAACAATTGTGTTCAGCTGGATAGCATCAACTTTGATCTTTGGTTGGGCTTGCGTCAAACGAGAACTAGTGCTGTTCCAAAAAATTAGGCGCCTGCTCAGGAGGTGAATTGCGAGTTGCTTCATCTGTCATTTGAACAAAGGCCAAACCAACTTGGCTTCATGGCTTAGTGGTTAGAGCGTCCGCACTAGAAAGCGGGAGGTCCCGAGTTCGAATCCCGGTGGAGTCAACATCGTTTTTTCACCTCAGCCAAATTTTCCAGCTTTACCAATTTGATATATATATATATATATATATATATATATATATATATATATATATATATATATATATATATATCTTCTCGACCCATATATATATATATATATATATATATATATATATATATATATATATATATATATATATATATATATATATATATATATATATATATATATATATATATATATATATATATATATATAGAAATTGAAGGAAGATGATAAGTAGCGGAAATTGTCGCATTTTTACATCTAACATTGGCAACCTTTGCCTTATTATGAAAGACACCTTCCTCAAAGGTCTACATGAAGCGAAGCATCCCTTTCTGACTAACAAATTTCCGAAAAAGATGACCAGCAATACCCAGCCCTTTCGCTCTAGTAATTTTATGAACCTTTCTGACTACACTCTTTCTAAAAATGAAGAGGACGTTCTTCAAAATTCACTCAAATTCTGTCCATCCCGCCCATTAGACCCAGCGGGTCTCTGCTACGACTTTTCTGACTTTGTTCGCCGTATCCGATTAAAGGAATACTTCAATGAGGACCTTCCACCACAGGCACCTAACAATCTCCCGATCCATAAACGATCAAAATGGACACCCCCGGAAGGCCGTAACTATCATATTGATAAGTTTGTCAAGACAGCAAGGTCTCATCTGGACTCTTTCTTGACCGAACAAAGTAAACAGAAAACACCACTAAATCTCCCTTTAGCTCAAGCGCAGGCTATCAAGAAATTACGAAGGAATACCAACATCGTTATTCGACCGGCCGACAAAGGAGGGGCCACTACTATTCTCAATACGGCAGATTACATTAAGGAAGCCGAACAGCAACTCAGTAATGATCACTTCTATAAATTGTTGCATGATGATCCCTCGGGATCCTTTTCCAATAAAGTCAGGACATTATGTAACTTCCTATCCGAGGATGGAGCTGAAATTGTGAAGGAACTTATTCCTAGCAACCCCAGACTAGGTATTTTTTACACGTTACCTAAAATCCATAAGTTAACTCAATTACTTGCTACTCATTTTCCCCCCAATTCTGCCCCTTTAGATATAGAGAATTTGTCTAAAGAACAAATACGTACCCTAGCCGTAGAGCATAGAATTTTGCCTCCCAGCAGACCGATTATTTCGTCTATAGAGACCCTTACAGAACATTTATCTGGGTACGTTGATTCTATCCTGAACCCACTTCTGAAACATATACCCAGTTACGTACAGGACACCACCCATTTTCTGAAACTCATTAGTTCTGTACGTGACCTCCCCCAAGACGCATATCTTGTAACCAATCCCATTTTGGATTTCATCTTGTGTAATAACTATTTTTCTTTTAACGATAAGTTTTATCTGCAAGTAAATGGCACTGCGATGGGTACCAAGATGGCGCCTAGCTTTGCCAACATTTTTATGCACCGAATTGAACAGGGTCTGTTATCCTCTTTTCCCTTTAAACCCCTACAGTACTGTCGTTATATTGATGACATTTTCTTTATTTGGACCCATGGTTTAGATAAGTTAGGTCGTTTCAAAGAACATGCTAATAACTTCCATCATTCCATTAAGTTTACTTTTCAGCAATCTTTGACTGCTATAGCATTCCTGGACGTTCGTGTTAAACGTGATTTCAATAACCTCTCTACCTCAGTCTATTCCAAACCGACAGATACACACTTATATCTTAATTATAACAGTTTTCATCCTAAGAGCATTAAGCATTCCATTGTATATAGTCAATGCCTACGAATCAAACGTATTTGTTCAGACCCCAGTGACTTTGATGAGCATATTTCCAAGCTCACTGGCTACTTCCTCTCAGCTGGTTACCCCCTCTCCATTATCAAAAAACAGATCCACAGAGCCAAGAAACGTAGCCGTTCAGAGCTTCTCGAGTACCGTATCAAATCCCCTAGTACTCGCATTCCCTTTGTGACGAGTTACCACCCCACTGTTAAAAGATTAATGGGTACCCTCAAAAAAGACTTCGAATTCGTAAAAGAAGATGTTTCCCTTTTGACCACTTTCAACCAGCCGCCCCTTCTAGCCTTCCGCCAACCCCCTAATTTGAAAATGTTGCTCACCTCCTCGAGACTCCCGGCAGATCGGAAAACCTTTGGGGGCAACGCTGGTTGTAAGAAACCTAGATGCCAAATCTGCTCCCACATCACTTCGGGCTCCAAAGTTTTCCTCCCGAATGCCACGTGGCCCATACACCCCCCGACCCTCACATGTGATTCCAGCAACGTAGTTTACATTTTGTATTGTAATGTTTGTAATTTGGGTAATTATGTAGGGGAAACAGGTACCACTTTCCGTTTAAGATTCAATAATCACAAAAAATCTGTTCGAGATAATTTGCCTGGCTTTCCAGTAGCGGAACATTTTAACCTTCCCTGTCACTCTCTTGCTAACCTAAAGTGTATTCTTGTAGAGTCAAATTTCCGTTCCCCAGCATTACGTAAACGTAAAGAAATCGAATGGATTTTGAAGATAAATTCCTTTGTTCAGGGTATTAACAAAGACTTAGGATTTCTAACTCTTTACCAATTTTGCAAGGCCTGACCGACCTCCTGAACTGGGTCGGTCAGCGTCCTTAATCCCCCAGGTGTATCAGTTTAACATAACTTTTTTCAATACGCCTTTATACGTATAGTTTTTACTGCGGCCTGGGAAGTTTTGTCACTGCACTTTTTATTGTACATTTCTGCTTTCTTCTATCTTAGCAGTTCCTTTATAAATGTTTTTTATTCTTTTAATGCTGTACTGGTTGGGGTCCATTTTGAATTCTTTTAGGGTTTTAAATCTTTCAATGCTGCTACTGCCCTTTTGACAGTCACTTTGTAAATTTTGCCAGTTTATAAGTTGCCGAGGACGATCGAAAATTTCAACAATAAATGTTTTAACCAGTATTCCTATTTCGTCAATTATGAGTTGTTTTTTACATGTTTTCATCTTATATATATATATACATATATATATATAATATATTCATATATACCTATATATATATACATATATATATATATATATATATATATATATATTTATATATTTATATATATATATATATAATATATATATATATATATACATATATATATATATATATATATATATATATATATATATATATATATATATATATATATATATATATATATATATATATATATATATATATATATATATATATATATATATATTGGACCACGTCTCTATACATTTGATTTGAACGGACAGTCATGACGTATTAAGGTAACTACATTGTTAACGTTTTCTCGTCAGGTGAATAGTTGAGCCGAAACGATGTCAAGATATCGAGCTTCTTGCTTGTTTCTTGTGGCAATTATTTTCCTCGGGTGTTCTTTGCATGTGTTGAACAGAAATGAAACACTCTCACCGGTGAATAGAAATGGGTTGGTCAGCCCGAATCCATTTTACAGAATTTCAACTTTTAGGGTAAGTATTTATGCATTGTGAGTTATTCCAACTCCTGCTCGGTACCTTTATGCCTTAAAAGGGAGTTGTCAACTTCCTGGCCTGACGGAACCCCCTGCTGTTGTGCGTAATGCTCCACAAAAGCAACAGAGCAAGAACAAAATTCAGTGGCCCGCTATGGGCCTTTTTGTAATTAAACACCTATTGTGCCCCACTTTGTAGATATATCTAAATTTTAAACATGTTTAGCAACTTATAAAATTTATGTTTATATATTAAACGTGTTTAAAAATGAAATGTTAAGAAATTGAAGAATAAAAAGGAATAATTATCATATAAACATGTTTATAAAGTGGGGGAAAAGTGTTAGAAAAACGTTAAATAAATAAGGTCACTCTTTATACCTAACTATGGTGGTAGGTGGTTGACTTGCACAATTGCCTAATTCTGGTCATCGTCTTCACTGATAATGTTGATGCCAAATAGTGATGACCTCCTTTAACGCTTTAGTGAGGGGACTTACTTGGGGGTCCCTTGCAATTGTACAGCCAAACGCTTAACTGTTTTAGCCGTTCCTGCACAAAAGAAGCTCAACCAAGCATGACTTAAAATGCTGTTTCCTCTTCATGTGTGTATTTGAGTGTGGGCCGAAAATATCACCATTACTGTTATCTGTGTTTCTAGGGGGACAGAGGGTAAGCCTAACAGCTGAAGAGGAACCCATTCTGGATTTGAAAAACTTTATTTCCTCAAGTAACTCTTCTTAAGCGTTGGAAAATGTCATGAAACCATCAAAACTACCTATAAATCTGTTGTGCTTAAAAAGCATTCTTCAATGTACAGTTTTTATGCTACGCAGCACTCGTTCTGCGCTTGCTAACCTTACCTGGAAAATCAACATATGGTAACATTATTTTGTTCTGCTCGTTCTGCAGTTTTTCATGGTTTGAAGCATGATTCTGACAACAGAACAGATATAATTGTCTCAACTGGGTGATAGCAAATCCGGCGTAGTTTCTGTGAAATGGATGTGTTTGCCACGGTAGGCTTTCTAGTGGATTACATTCTTTCCCAAAATATTTCAAGTTCAGAGAACTTCCGCTAAATTCGAGTGGAGGTGCAGCTGCAGAAGACGTCAATGAACGTTTTTCATTTTTGAATTCGACTACAACATGCGTTTTGTTTCAATGTTGTATTGGAAAGCCAAGTCCACTAAGCCATATCAGAGTGATTGTTTATTGCTTTTTTATTACTTAAAACGTAAGATTAGGTCTTCTTTGTTGGCTTCACTACGGTTGCATCTCTAAAAGCCAGGTGAGATGCAGCTACAGGAAACCAGGCCTGCCAGTATAGACCTCATATCCACTTAAAAGCATGGACCTCAAAATTGCATTCTATGAAGAATTGTTCCATGTACACACTGTTAAAAATTTCTCTGTAAAATTTACATAATTTTTATGGCAAATTTTTTTCCAACCAAATAATGTTTTTTTTACAGCCAGACTGTAATCATGAAAAAACATTAAGTGTTTGTTTTTTCTTTCCAGTTTTTGCATGTAAATTAGTTTACAAATGTCTACTGTAAAATCGAATTACAGAATTTTTCTGTTTTTTTTTTACCTTAATTTTATGTGAATTTACAGCCTACTGTTTTCATTCTCGGCGTTTTAATATTTATTATAATATCGCTTGTTTTCCTTTCATATGTTATTACGTAACATACACTTCACCATTACGTAGATCAGGTATTTGCTTATCAACGTAATGTGTCGTTACGAAGTTATTTTCAATCAAAACACAATGAGGATACTTTGTTATCACATTGTTGTCCAGTAGACTGCTATCTCTAGGAACTTTGTAATTGGAAAGTCACATTTTTTGTACAATATAATAATTGTTTTTAAAATAAATATGACAAAGAATGCAAATACATTGGTTGCAAACATTTCCAGACAAGGTAAACAATAAGTTTATCACTTCCTGATTAAAAAACGCCAAAAAAGATATTATTCAAAGCAACAGCAATCCTTTTGTTAGGAAAATGCCTACAAAATAAGCTCCACCCATTTATGCAAAATGAGATTTACGTCATAAAGTGGTAAATTTACAGACTCTTTCAAGTAAATTTGTGAAACGTTTTTTATTCGATCAAGTGCATGAGCGCCTGTGGCGATGAGTTGACATCAGTATACCAATTGTCAGTATAATAAATGTAAGTTAATTTTCAAATAGGGCCATAAATTTGCCAAAAATGTTTTCTTTTTTAACTGAAACTTCGAAGAACGATGCATGTTATATATTGAAAATTTTCTGGCTATTTCTTATTTGTTTGTTTGTTTGGGCTTATTTTTGTTTCTTTTTCAGCTTAAAAACAATATGAATGTTTGTTAAATGACAGTTTATTTATGTGAAATCAGAAAAATACAAAATACTGTTAAAATTTCTGTACATTTACAGAAAAAGTTTTACAAAGCAGTAAAATTTGGTTAAAAAAGCAGACAGAAATGGTTTTTCAAATAAACAGAAAATACATGTTAAACAACCTTTTTTTATTGTAGAAATACAAAGTGTCTGTAAAGATACAGAAAATCTCTATTAAAAGTAAAATACAAAAAGTTTAAGTTAAAAAAAGTCTGTAAATTTACAGAAATTTTTAACAGTGCAGGACCTAAGTGACTGTCTAGATGTATATCATTAACCTTGGGAAAGATGTTGAATCGGAACTTTGTAGGACCAGCAATAATCCTCCACTGCACAAAATGGCTCATCATGGTCATAGTCATCGTCATCATCCTTTTTTTCTTCAGACGTTGTTGGCCTTGGGCCATTTCGTTGCGAGCAACTTGTTCTTTAACCTACTTACTTATCGCCTTGTAATGAAGTAAACCTCGCCACATTTCCCCATTCTATTAAAATTTGACTTAATCCGTCTAAAGATGGTGCATTTACGACATTTGTCGGGAGCGAGTTCCAAACATCAATATTTCGCTAAGTAATAAGGAAACCCTTTCTAACAGTTTACTGCAGCCAGGTTCCAGAAGCCTAAATGGGTACCCCGAGTACTGGAGTGTACTGCTCTATAAAAAGAGAACTATTCGCCGCCGTTTCACCAGTCAGATATAAACATGAATCGTGTTCTCGCGCAATTTCCTCTACCCAAGGCATGATAGATTTAATCTACATTTGTGCCAGTCACTGAAAACTAAATCGCATTTTGATTTGCATTGAATGTAAAAAAAAGTTCACTGCATGAGATAAAGCAGCGACCACTTAGCGAAAACAGCAGTTGTAATAGTCTCGTAGTCTATCCCATTCTATAAATGGCTCTTGAGAGTTTGGCCATCATGTGAAAACATTTTCTTTCTGAATCTGAAACTTATGACCAGTAAACCATCGGCTCTAGGCTTATATGTTAGTCTTAAAAAATTAGCGAAGATATATGGAAGAGAAATTGGAAGATGTTGGTTTCCTGTTGTTTCAAAATAAGTTTAGGAGACTACTTTCGTCCTTGAAAAACAGTGTTCACCCTATACAGTAGTTTGAAACTTTTGAAATATACCTACCTCAGTCAGCCTACATTTGCTGAAGTTACCAATCTCAATTTTTCACAATTTCCGGTCATTTCAAATATTACTCAAAATGATCTTGTTGTACATTTATAAAACCTCCACTCACTCCACTGAGCTTATACCTTTTCCAGTTAATCCTATTCCCCACTAATCGGCAAAAAAAGTCAATACTTTTTATTCCCACATATAAAAAATACATTACCTCTTGTGCAGAGCGGGATGGATGGTTTGGGGCAAGATTTAGGATCTGTTTTTGTAAACTTGTAAAATTAGATTGTAAAATGAGATTTCATACCCAAAAGACAAAATTGTTTATAATGTCATATATGTACGAGACGGGAGGAGGAGGGGACTGACTCAAATCCAAATTCTCGCAAATGTAACTTTCCGTATTTTCTTCTGTTTCTTTTGCCCTTTATGTTTTTCGGACCCCCCAAATTCTCCCCTGGCTATACGCCGTTGTGTCATATTTAGCGGACTGTCGGTTCACTATAAAACTAAAATGAGTGGAATGTCACTCTTTAGAAGAGTGAAAATTGTAAAGATTACTCCAAAATAGCGTAAATTCACTCCAAGAAGAGTGAAATTCATTCCAAAATAGCGAAGTGTTATTCTTGATAGAGAACCAAAATGGACCACTTTTTTTTTTAAAAAAAAAGAAGGATCCCAGCAAGCATCAGTGGAAAGATGAATTTTCACTCTTCTCGGAGTGAATCTCGCTGGAAGTGAACACTCAGTCTAAGGGAGTGATTTCACACTATTCACTCACTAAGAGAGTGAATGAATTCGCTGCTTTGTTTTTGGAGTGTTCCGTAGCTGTCCTCCTGTAAGTTTTTGTAGGTATAAGACCCAGTTGCGAAACGACTGTTTTTTCTTGAAAGATCTGGAGGGTATGGTCATACGGAAGACTTGAAAAAGTACCGCACCTACTGCCATTGTGCTTGGTTCTCGGCGTAAGTAATGGAGTAGGAAAAGCAAGCCAGTGAGCAACAACAAGAAAAAGGCCGTGGCCGGCTCGGCTTGATCCATTTGGTTGGAAATTGACCAGACAACTGTCATCTAACTAACAAACTAATCCTTCTAAGCAACACGTCTGGCATAGCCAGAGGTGTTGCTGTAGTAGACATTATCATAGGAATATTATGCTAACTGGGGATTATCATAGCAATCTTTACCACGTGATAATTAATCGTAATCGTGTAGTTAGTAATCGTAATCGCGTAGAGAATATTCTCTATTGCTTAGTTATCAATCGTTGTCGCGAAATCACTAATCGTTAACGGGTAGTCAGTTATCGCGATCACGAATCATCGTTATCGCGTAGTCAGTAATCGTTATCATGTTGTAATTAATCGTTATCGCGTAGTTATTAACCGTTATCGCGTTGTCAAAAAAGGTCATTGCGAAGTCATTAATCGTTATAGCCGAATCGTTACCCGATTTCGCCAAGTCATTACCGGCACAGCATAGTCATTAATACAAAAGTAGTTATCATAGTTTTCATAATTGCCCAAGCGATTATTCTTGGATTAATTACGTTAGTTTAGTTACTTCAGCAACTATCACAGTATTTGCTATCAATTTAGTCTTTATTGCAGTAGTCATCATTACAGTAGTGATTATTACAACGGTCATTAAAGTATAGTCAGTCATCACCACAATAGTCGTTATTATAATTATCTCCTAAGTAATTACGTAGCCTCGAAGTCTGCGTCCTTTGAACAATTAGTTAGATGGAGTTCTACGGCCCAGATTCTAAACAGCTAGATTAAGTCGCGCCGGCCACGACCCTGTAATCTTATTTCGGATATCTGCGATTTGTCACACACTACAGTACAGATGCGTCCGCCCTCGGAAGAAATGAAACCTTAAGCACAAGGTCTGCATACAGCGGATTAATACATAACCTCTATGTTAGTTGGTGTCCCCCCAGTCTTAAAATTTTTTGCAATTTCAATTAAGGTTATAAAATGAAATTTGGTGCATTTTAGCATATAAAAAGGAAATTGTTTGCAATGAAAAATGGATGGAAACTGAACAAATTGTAGCCACGAAATAATCAAAGTTTAAGTTTTACTCCAGTATATGGGTACTGAACGCAAGGACGGCGCCAGGATTTCCCGACGGGGTGCCAAGCTCCCCGACAGAGGGGCCAGCATTTCAAGGCCGGAAAAAAGGCTTTGAAGTAGTCCTGGTGTGACGTAACTTAGCAGAATTTGAGACGCGGGTGCTTTCTTTTCAACGAGTACTTAAAAATCTTGAATTTATTTTGAAGACAAAATTTAAAATTTTTGAAAGAAATTTGGCTTTTGTGAGGACCATTAAAAATTTGGGGTGTTTATTGAAGAATTTGCCACATATGGACAAAATCAAAAACGTTATATAGGCGACAATTGAAAATATTTTAAAATTACGCATTTAATCGTACTAGACCCACGTACTATGGCCTCAACACGACACTGAAAGTTTGCCCGAAAAGTTTTTTTTTTCTTTTTTGAGCAAAGATTTGAAAATAAATAGCCCTTTTTTATTGGGGAAATTTAATGGAAGGAAATTTGGTTTTTTGGTACCTTTATAATGAAAATTTGGGTTTTTATTATATGATATGCCTTTCGAGAGCAGAATTCGATAGAATATTGGGTTGATTACCAGAGTTGGCTTTGGTAATTTATTTTACAGAGTATCCATCGAAATTGGAAAGTTTTGCCACTTTTTCCAATCTGAAGCTTTCATTGGAGGAAAGTTGAAATATTATGACAGATCTTAGGGCTTTGTGGAAGCATCTAATCTGCTCATAAGAAAAACCAAGTAAGGGGTGATCTGTAGTTTTCTTGGGGTTGCCTAATATCGTCATGCAGATTAAGGCCCTTGGACCATATTGGAAATTTTTTCGGCGGAAAAAGTAGATAAAAGTAGGGTATAGATGGGCACTGTTTAACAAGGTATTCCTTGATTGGTTGTTGCCATTGTATTGTATCGATTGATTGTATTCTTTGTTTGAGTTAGGGGTTAGGTTAGGAATTAGAGTTAGCCAGTTGGGAAATTTCTTGTTAAACAGTGCGCATCGGCCCGGAAAATTTTGGCTTCCAATATATTTGAAGTTTTATATTTTACATATTGACATAGACATATTGGAGCGTTTCAGTTCGGGAAGGGGCAGAATTGTCTTTTATGTTCGAAAAATGTATTCTACCCGAAAAACCATCAAAGTGCAGAGCACACAAATTTTTGAAAACTTGAGAACCTCCAGTCAACAGGAAATGGCATTTCCCGGCCTCGTAACTAAAAACAAAGAACCCATTATTTTGAGCACTTCAATTTTTCGGATATAAAATTTCTCTTCATTATATAGCGCCCCAAAACGAAGGATGATTTGCAAGCATGCAATGCTCTGCGAAGTAACCCTTTCGACCAAAACACTATCCAATATTTCCAGATAAAAGCTATTTCTACAATTTTTATATAATATTCTTGTCTCTTTTCGGGGGAAAACTATGCAATGAAATTGAAAACAGTGTTCTTGTCTCTATTAAGAATCTTCGTTGTATTCAATCGCAAGGTCTGCTAAATTGATGGGATTTTGAACGTAACTGTCCTAACTTCAGATTATAAATGATTTTACTTCCAACGTATTTGAAAATATGTGATGTTACAACTAAGGTGACTTCAATTGATTTTTTGTCAGACTTATTGAAAGACATTCTCTCACTACTTTTTATTAGTCAGTGTATGGCTGGAACGGGCTGCCGATTTTCATAACCGTTGTTGGAATTCGTCTGAGGGCAGGCAATTTGGCAGACCATTGGGCACTGCAAGCACATGAACAACCTCTCGTCCGTTTTCGTAAGGGAAATTCGGAATTGTGAGTTTCCTTGAAGAATATGGTCTTCTAGTAAGCAAAACCAAAAAGATTGTCCGGGTGATTGAAGTTCATCAGACCCGTATCTTTCTTTTCAGTTTATCGAGGGCTTAAGCGTAGGGAGCGGGGGTGCCCCAGTGAAAAATTCTCGGGTAGGAAAACTTCTTTTTCATCTACGTGATTTTCTCAACTCTCATGAAATTTTGTGTTCTTTTCAATACAAATGGAGCAAATTTGTAATGCATTGTTCCATAACAGCAAAATTTCGCGCTTTATTGCGCGGTTCCTAATGCATACGTGAGGTCTCATGAATCAGTTTGAAAAACATTTTGAGCTGTAGCAATTTGTGACACCATATCTCCAGGTGACAACGGCAACTTCAGTGCTATTTTTTTTTTTTTTTATAAATTTTCTTTCAAAAAATTTCAAACGTTTTCCAACAAAAGCTCTTGAAATTTGAAATAGTTTGTCTATAGAAACCCACAAAGTTTCGGAAACTTTGAAAATTTTGAGAGCTTCAGTTCCTAGAATTTCAAGATAACATCATCGCTACTACTAACAAGCCTCGGAAATGCCATTTTCGACTGTCTGAGGGGTCCGAATTTTCAAAATTTCCTCAACGCTCCGCACCAACTAATGGTGGCGCTCCGCCTCAATAGTCTTTTGGGCAAGACTTCAGGCAGGGAATCATTTACCTAAAGTGATTGCTCTCCTATGTGCCCTTCGTCAGTTACCTGTCAGTTGAAAAGTCTACGAGAAGATGGATTCTTTAGAAATTTGAAAAATTAAAACGTTATCAATGTTCCTCAGTTTGCGGAGAGCATATATATATACTGGAATTGTTGTTTACTGTAGCATGGCTGGGAAAAAAGGAAGAATTCTACATGCCCAGTGTCATTTGGAACGATGAAACTTGTTTTAATTTAAAGAAAAAACTGTTCTTCCTGGTAGAGAGAAGCGAAAAGTTCATCATCAAAAGTGTAACTTTTGGTCAATGGGGTAGAGTAAGGTGGTGCACAGTCCAAATATTGCTCCGCCCCCCACTTTCAAATTGCTTCCTATGCCACTGAACGGGCGCATTGAGATGAAGGCTCCCCGACGAAATTGGATTTTCTCAACATCAGGAGGTGGGCAGCCTTCCCCGACGGAGGCACGACATTGCGGATTGAAGATGGGATGAGGGATAGCTAAGCTAGAAAAAGGGATTAAACCAGACTCAGATATGCTATAAATTATGGTTTAAAAATATACCTCATAAAGAAAAAAATACGGTTCATGATCATCATTTCAGTATCTTCAGTCCTTTACGTTCAATTTTAAGCCACCCCAAAGGAAATTGCCATCCATTCCCCGACGGGCGAAGAGATAGGGCAAGGTACATGGGATGAGGCATAACGGAGCTAAGGAAAAGTGATTGAAAATCGATTTCGATGTGTTTTACAGTACAGTATTTCAAAACAAAAAGTATGTTCAAGATCACCCGTCCAGTTACTTCAGTCCTTGTATTATTATTATTTTAAGGCCTCCACGACGAAACCGTCGGCCTTCTCGCCGGGGGGGGGGGGGGGCAGTGTTCTATCCCCCTGGTGCCACCTCTTACTGAACGACACTTCTGCCAATAATTTCCACGGGCGGGGACAGGCTAGAGCCACAGCAGCCCCAGAGGGCAAAGACGGCTGGCTATAAGAATAGCCCTGAACCGAGTTTACTTTTGATATGTTATAGAGCAACATATATTTTAAGCATTCTGGTAAACTGTTTATGTTTTCTGACATATTCAGTGCTCGAGATATTAGCAATAGAAAACATTGGCTAACAATGTGAATAGATGACACGACATTACTTTTCGTTTATTATACAATTTTTTTCTCCTTGCCCATGTTTACAAAACAATTTTTTTTTTTCATGTGGCATTGAACACCAAGTGCAGAGTTCTAGTTAGATTACAGTACTAGCTGTTTTCCACATAACTTTGTTTGTACATTCGATGTGTACACCGATGCCTGTCGGCTGTTTGCGGGCTGTGGAACCTTGGGAGATGTAACAGAATACTGCCATTTGTTGACAACTGAGACGATCGGATGCGAAACGAGTGAGACCATGGGGCACATTAGAAGTCAAGCGGGGTTATTTTGGTATGTGAACAAAGATTTTAGGACGTTTTCCATGATACGAATGGAGCGCCAAAAAGGTCACGGTAGTTCGACGTTTAGGCTGACTGTGCACTGGCAGACCTTACACCCGCCTCATTGATAGTATGCATCCTAGAAAGATCCTGATTGTTCAAATTTACGTTATTATCGTTTTGGGATGGGTTTGAAGTTCTATCAAAATACTCTCTTAGTCAAGATACTTCACACGATAAAGTACTTGTGACAGTATCCGCCAAAAGGTTCAAGTGATAAACCTCTTTCAAGTAGTATAACCACCTTCACGTGTCATCAATGCATTAACTTTAGGACTTTGAATTTAAGATCGAGTTAAAGTGATTCTACATGTTTGACAAAAGGGAAGTACATTAAATAATATTCTGTCCTAACTTTTCGCAGAACGTTACACGAGTTTATTCCAACAATATGGACGAATAAACGATCCTTAACGCGAGAATTCTGTCAAACCTTGTTCTATTTCTAGAAAAATGACAAGAAACTCGATAACGAGAGAATGAAATATGTATTCCTGCAGCATGGAAGTACTACCTCGCAGGTAGTACGTACCGGGTATTACTTCCAACCCCTTAGGCTAATGCCAAAGCCAGTAAGAGGCACTTATGTCTGAATATCACACCGAAACGACACAAACATACAACCAGTATAACTGTACCAGTGGTGGAATTGTTAATACTCTTATTGGTACTACCGTCGTGCACTCGCCTTGCTATTTACGCACACGCTTAAGTTCGATTGTATTGGACCTTGACTCTTATGCGAAAGGGTATGGGCCCCTACAGTGACGGAAAAACATTATCTTTTCAAATGTTATTCCTAAATGGTAAAGGACTGTCTCTCGTTATAACAAGGAGGTTCTATAGAGGAATCCGATTAGCGCTCGTTTTAGTGACTGTAGGCAGCCATTAGTGGAGTCCATCAGCCTAAAACCATCTTTATTTATTGTTTACATGAATTTCAAACCCCTTGTATTTAATGAACTTGGAAAATATACGATACAAATTAGTTTACAAACATCCATGATAGAGGCAAGCAAGGAAATCGGAAGATTTAAAGACCCCAGTTATGGCCGACTGAAGTCAGACCATCACTTTCTGTCCGGATTCGTGTACACATGGGCGTCCGCAGAAAAAAGTCAGGGGAGGCAAAATTTCTAGACGGGGCAAAACCTCCGAGTCACTATGAATTGACATGAAACGTGCGAAAATTTCAGCCCAAAATGCCTCCCAGATCGCTTGAAATAGCATTACTAAAGCCTACTTTTGGCATAGAAACTTGGAAAACAGGTTTTGTTCGGGTTTTTGCTTTGATTTTTATACGTTTTTTTTTTCAAATTTTTGAGTCGGGGGGGGGGGGGGAGTGCCCCCTTGCCCTTACCTGCGGACGCCCATGTATACAAGGAGGTCCTTAGTTATCACACCCAAGTAGACTGAGCTTTGATGACTTACTCCTAACTACATAACGACACGAAAGCCTTAGTGTCAGTGTGGGTGTTTCAAATTCTTCACATAGGGAACGTATTTACTTGATGTGAGAAATGCCAGATTTTATGTTTCGAAATTTTTTGTTTTCGTTACTGCAGGTTTGGTGCTTCTCGGTAGGCTTCTTGGTGCGTGCTTCAATTTGTCGTCTCACCTTTTTGTTTGTAACTATCACAGCGGGATACTTGACAGACTGTTAACTTTGTTTTTCACTACTATAGCCAGATATAGGCCTACTCGATTATCATTTATTCAGTCTAGTGTGAACCTACCTAGGCTCACTTCTCCCAAAGCGAGAAGGCTCTTATATAGCTTTTCCTAAAGTCCTCCTCACCTCTTCAGACCATTTTCTTTATTAGTTTGTCATGTATGGCTCCATTCTAGACTGGATGAAAAGAACAGATACTACAAATGATCTTAGCCAAAAGCCCGTACCCAAACTATTTCTAGAGTCCTCGCGACCCCCTGGCAAAGGACCGTTCGGCGAAACCAAACTTTCACTACTTCCCGAAGAAGAAGCAATTACGTTAACTAAAGGACACCACTGGCTAGGGTGTGCTGCATGTTCGATCATTCATGTGCCTACAGGCCTACACAAGTTTTCCAAAAACTAAATACGGGTTTTTTTTCGAAAGCACCCTCGTTGCATATTCATTTTACTTATTAAGCGTGGTTTAAGCATGCATCTAATGATAACTTCAGAAAGCGAACGTTCTTAAAAGAGTTTAAAACTAGTACCTTACAGCTTTTTGTTCAAATTTCATTACCCTCTCTATCATGGTTAATCTTAAAGAGGGAACATTTCCACCACGCTGTATTTCCCTTTTATCAAACATGTATGAACACTTTAAAGGGGGGGGGGACGCAGTCACCCGGACTTGATTTAGTGAAGCAGACTGTTAAGTTTGATTTTTCACCAAGAGATATTTTTCACCTGAGAGCCTCCAGGGGCCCGTTCCACGAAGATATACGCACGATCTTAAGTATGATTTACTGTGGGCTTATGTATGGTGAATCAAACTTAAGATTGTGCGTAACTCTTTGTGGAACGGCTCCCAGAGCTTCTTTCTCAGGACCTCCACCGGTGCGTTGCCCCTGAGCCCCACTAGGTGCCTTAAGGCGAGCCCATGAAACCCACACGTAGGAGCTAGTTTCTAGCATTCGGTTTTGCGCTGGGTAAAAATTTTTATCCCCAACATTTTATATTACCTTAGTTTGTCCATTATCCAAATTTTGTTGTCTCGGCGCCCCCTCTCCCCTGTGGCTGTAGCATTTCAATATCTCTCAGCACATCTCCCGTCTATTTTAATTTTAAAAACGGGATTCCAGCATTTCAGGACAAAAGTGGTTCAGATGTATGTTTGAACACTTCTGAGTAGTGGTAGTTTCCTGCAATCCCCCCCCCCCACTATTTCCTGAGACCAGGCAGGCAACTGTTATTTGTTATTAATGACAGCTCCTTGTATCAGGGAAGTTCCAAAGTTGGATGCACCAAAAACTTTGTTTAATGCCTCAGATTCAAACCTTGTTTCAACTAGCCGTGCTAATAACCTATTGAACTTGTGGGGCACAAGCTTTTAATCTATTCTATTGCTTATGCGGACATTTGAAGTGACATGTCCAGGTCGGGGGCATTCCACCTCCAGTGTTGGCGAAGATAGACTGAACAGGAAATTAACGACTGAGTAATAGTGGAAAAAATGAAATGGAAGAGGTAAGGAAAAGAGGGGAAATAGGGAAGAGGAAGGAAAAAGATCAATAAGTGAGGAAGCCAGCGTAAAATGTAAGTTACGCACTCTCAAACATCATTGACTCTATATGTCATTTGATGAAATGTGCGCATATCCCATCAACTCATCGTCAAGGAGCCATGAAGTAATTTATTTCTAAATATGAATGATTCAATACAACCGACCAAAAAAGCAGACACCGGAGTTCAGGAGTTCGATTAAAGCATCTACACACCCGTTTTAAACCGAAAAAATCCGAGAGGATGGGCACCCGTTAGACCCTTTCCTTCAGGACGGTCATTCATATGAGTTTTTTTTTTCCAGAGAAAGATGCGGTAAGCCTAGCAATTGTACTCCCTGCCCAAGCAAATTTAAAAATTATACATTCATAAGTATTGTCCACACACAATTGAAAAAGGTGCAAAAGAATTGAACGCAAATAACTGAGTTTAATGTTTCATCACATGACATCCGAGGGTAATTACATGATTAAAATTTTCAAACGGGGAGCGGGAAAATTTCCCGTTTTCCCTCTCCAGGCCAGTAGTTAGACCCTAAAGTTGGCCACTAAAATATGTATATATATTCAGTGTAAAAAATATGTTTTAAAATAGGCATATGCCAATGTGCCCCTCAGTCCTGTTGAAGTCTCTGTCTCACATTAGAGAGTTTTAGACGGGGGGGGGGGGGGGGGCGGAGATAACCACCAAAGCCGCCCGACATGTTCAACAATATAATAGAAATGTTAGGAGCCCCAAAATGCCTAAGACAGAAAAAATCGGGGCTATAGCCCCCTAGCGCCCCCAGCTCTGCGGTACGCGGAAATAAAAAAAAAATTAACATGAATAACGATGTAGATGTCCTGGAAGGTAGAGCAGTGGCGAATGTGGGGTTACATTTCGTAGGAGGGTGGCGAAAAGCATATTCTCCCGGTGGAAGTCTTTTGATTATAGCTTGTATGTCAGTATGTATAGGCAATCCATTTGAACTGTTTCATTCGTGTGAAAAATAGCGCACACCAAGGTTTCACAGATAAGTAAATTCGTTAAATTCGCTTTACAATGTAAGTGCGATCTAGCGTAATTGATGACGTCAGTGGCAGAGCTAAGGGGTAACATTTCAATATTTTTCAAGTTAGTTTTAGCCACCTTGTTTTTGTTCAAAAAAGTCAAATGCAATTTCTTTTTTTCTCCTTCTCCTTCTTGTTTGAATGTTACTACTCTTCCTTCTTCATTATATTGAAAGAACCATTCAGATCTGGAAAGGAAAGTATCTGAACGTGTAGCAGTAAGTAATGTCATTCTGGTGTTGTCTTTGCTTTTAGTGTTTATGTTCGCTTTCTCACAGGCATGTCCTATTAATATCGCTAGAATGTCAAAGAGTGCACGTGTGGTAATCATTCTAAACCATATTACTTTGCAATAGGGCAACTTAAAAACTACCTTTCTTCCTCTCTTCTGCAAGTCTTTATTTTCAATCTAACCTAGTTTTTTTTTCTCCTTTTGTAGCTTGGGTTACAGTCAAATGTAAAAATGAGATGCTTTTACCTACGGGTTCTAGGTACCATGTACGTCACAGTTCATCATGTAAATTATGCTGCGATGTGATGCTATATGAAATATTGCTGTATGAAAAATGTATCACACATTTTTGATAGAAGCGAAGTATCTTACATCCAAATATTCAATTTTTGCTCGGGTCATAGGTGGGGTGCAGGGGGGACTCTCCCTCCCATTTCGGGCAAAAACAGTTGGTCTATACGGGCAATACATCAGGGATAAATGGTCCCACTGTCCGAGCAAAACTACTATTTAACCTACAGAAAATTACCCCCATACGTACGTCTACATAAGTTCAAACTGTTACTAACAAATAGATTTTATTGTAGTTTCTGTGTTTTTTCATGAAAAAATACTTGCAGTGCGATACCAACCCGCCCGTCTTTAGGCGATCATTTCTTTTCAAAACACAAACCAATAATCGTAATAATCCGCTTTCTGCAGCAATATTAACTTCAACTATTTCGTAGTTCTCTTCGCTTCCAGTCCACCTAAGTTTGTAACATCCACAACATTTTTGCCATTTTTATAAACATTTTATCTCTTTCTGGCTATATTATCCCTTGCAAACATCATAGTGATTCCAGACTCTATTTCTACTCACATTATTATTCCTGTATAAAAGCACCAAGTAAAGTATATCTGAATTCTGAAAGTACAAGAATACATATTTTAAGACTGAAAAATGTATTGAATTTCACCGAACATTCATTGCCATAGCTAATTGTTCCATTGGTAATGTCTTTAAATATTGATATTCATTCACCTAATTGGACACAGTCTAATGCGAAATAATATGTGAAGTTCTTCCTGTACACCCGCACACATGCTTTTGTTTCCCTTTGAAACAAAAAGTGTCTTTGTCATATCGATAGCATCAGTTTCCTTGCCTAGCAGTCTTACTGAGAAAGGGTCAACAACGTGAACACATTTGGGCAAAAAGTGCACGGAATCTCTGAAAAAGAAAGAAATACAAGACTGTAATTTTAGTAGAACAAGAAGAACGACCTAAAAAAAAAATGAAAAATTGAACAACTTTAATTGCGTGGATAACCTTCCACATTTGACATGTCAGCTCAGAAACTCCCTGTAACGATTGAAGTTAGGCTATTTCAATTTATTTTCTCATTTTCTAATACAAATTCTTGATATTGAAGACTTGAGGTATACTTGAAAGGGTACGAGAAGTCGCCCTAAACTTTCTTAGAAACAACCACCGCATCCTCCCACAGTTTTTCTTGCTTGTATCCAAGTATCTACTATTTTATTTCAGAATATAAACGTACATTTTTTCAATGTATAAGCCAATGCCCTTATCTCCTAGATTTGATAATTTACTGTGAAAAATGATGTGAGACATGATTCTCAATAGCCAATCATGAAATACAACAGACTCATTAACAATTTCAAATAAGGGTGACTGCGTTCAACTCTTTTTAGTAAGTACTAGGCTGGCTGCTTTGTGCATACCTGGTCCGTGTTTTGGACTCGGGATTCCCGCATGTAAGGCAGATGTTAGATAACGACATCTTTTGCTTAAGTTACATCCTCAGATGCCATTTCATGCTTTTTTGCAGGCGTTTTAAACATTAATATCCCCAAGTGTAATAGTTGAAAGACTACCTTAATATTATGATTAGCCAAATTGTCACCCAAGCAATCACCTCACCTACTAGAGTTACTGGCAGAACTAGGCTTTCATCGATCATATTTTTGTTTGTCTCCACGTAACTTTATCAGTTCAGAAATGACTTGCGCCAACCTTTACTGTGACATTGGGGATCATTTTCCAATTTTTTTGTTTTAAAGGTGTTACTCTGGCTCTAACTTAAAGAGCACTTGTGTGCCAATGGTTCAGCTTTGTTTTATAGCAGTAGCAATTTTAAAGATTTTCCAAAAAGTTTAATGTACCGACGTTTCACTGGTTTTTGCTTTATCTGACCCTAATGTTGCTTACAATGTGTGCAACATTTCCTTCATTACGTAAATTTCCCCAAAACTATATTATCAGAAAGAAGCTTAAAAATAAGTCATGGATAACCGCTGGTATCAAGACATTAGTAAGGCCTAAAACCCACTTTTTGTAAGTATATCTCGAATCTTAAACCACAGAAGCACAAAAGAGCGATCGTTAGGGATAAAATTGACATTGCAAATGCTTTCAGGGATTATTTCTCGATAATAAGTGACAAACTTGCTGAAGACATTTGACTTCACAAGACTTGGGATGCTCACCCCATGCAGGTTTTATGTCCTAGTAACACAAAGACTATGTTAAAAACCAATCATCACTGAGGATGAAATCGCTAAAGATTCAAGAACTTTTTTTTTAAAAGCCTGAAAAATCTCCTGGTTAGATGAAGTTACTTCAAATATTCTGAAATCCATTTGTCATGTCATTTATTAAATCTTATCCCATTCTCTTAATCTTGTACTTACAAATGAAACTTACCCTTATGCTCTTAAGTTGGGCGTTCAAATCTCCAGAATTATCACCCAATCATTCTGTGACGTTCTATTTCTAAGCTACTTTAAACGATATTGAGAAAAGTCTTAGAATGTTCTTGGAAGAAAATAATACACTATTTGACTATCAGTGTGGCTTCAGGAAATGTCATGACACTAGCTCCCCTCTACTAAAAACCATAAACGTACGCATCTTGGCAACCAGGAAAATGTCCCAGGCATATACTTAGATCTAAAAATTCCGTTCAATACTGTTGACCACAGAGTTCTTCAAAGTTATACAATTATGGAATTCGTGATAAAGCCTATGATGTTATCTATAAAGATTTTTTTCCTTTTTTTGGTAAGAAACAACTCATGTATGTTGAGGTGGTATCAATGATTCATACGGTTCATACTCTCACTAGGCCGGGACATTAGAGATTTTTGCCCCTTGGAAAGTGCGTGTCATGACTTGGCCGATGTCATGACTTGACCAATTTTTGAACAATAAAAGCAATAAAAAACGATAATATGCACTCACTGGATTACGCAATCTTTTACAATGTGGTTTTTAAGTTGTCAGTTGTTTAAGAAGCAAGGATTTCAAGGTAATGACAATTTTGCCTAGTTTTCAAGGGAGGTAAATCTGTAACGGAGGCAGAAGGGCCTGTCAAGCAAACTATTTTCCCACATAAAGTATAAAATAATTTAAGCAATACACGTTGTATGATTCAAGATGATTGGACTGGTTACTTTACCTCCATCCGTAAAAGCTTCATGCAACAACCGAAATGTATAATTTAAAACAAAACGTATGGTGGAATCATTTCCTAAAAAGTGCAAACACCACGATGATAGAAAATTAGCAACTCGGTTGTTAACAATTTATATAAGGTAAGTTATTTACTTAACTCCTGATAAAACCTTATATACTCATCAAACAAGAATGGAATTTCCCTCATTGATAAATACTAACAATAATTCCGCTGTTTCGATCCCATTGCTTTCTGCCCATACTCTCAGCTCTAAATTTACAACACTTTTTTATTATGAGCGTTTAAAATATTCAATCAGCTCTCCAACAGAGAACATTAGAACTTGAGTTGTTTTATCCTTGATGCTACTATCTGAAAATTAAGAGTGAAAGTGAAATTTTTAGAGTGAAATTAGAGACCGATTTAAATTTGGAGTGAAATATTTCTATCGAAAAAGAGTAACACTTTGTAAAGTGAATATATTAAAATTTTATTTAAGAAACATTGCAACTTAACTTTTTTGATATAGAGTATTTGTTTCTGCAAATTTTGGTAATGTTGTCAGTAAAGATGTGTAAAATGAAAGCATTGAGGGTTGTGGCAGGAGTTGGTTCAGGTAGCAGGTTGTTAAGCTATATTAGAGGTGGGGTCAAACTTTATGGGAAGTGATTCGAGACAACTACGCCCCATTCACAGTAAGGGATTACTATTGTTTGCACATAATGTAGATCGTCCATAATAATGCCGCTCTTTTAAAATATCGATATAAGTGGAAGTTCTTATAATGTGATGAAAACGTGTGCAGCATTTAATCCAAGCTACACACAACCTTTAGTCAGTGATGCTTACAAGTGTCTACAAGTGTCAGTGGCGTATCTAGGATTTTTTCCAGAGGGGGCAAAGGCATGAAACTTCCCCCAAACTTTCCCGGTCAATGTATATGTATTTCATAAAAAATATGCAAATTTACAAGAATAACAGCATTATCATGTCATTATGTAATATTACCTGCATTTAAATCTTAAAGTATAGCATGGAGCAATTGGAAATACAACTCTTAGTATATTATTTTGGTCAACATTATCTGGTTTATTTGTATGCACTAACGCAGTGGCGTTACACAGGATTTCTCTGAAGGGGGGGGGGGGGGATGCAGTATGGTCTAAGGGGAGGGGTGTCCGGAAATTTTTTTGACGTTTCCAGGAGCCTAGATGCAAAATGGTGCAAGATTTTCGACTTTGACAGGAACAGCGTTAAAAGTTGAATCGTGGTGGTTCATGAGGATTAAATTGAAACGTTTGTGTCTTTACACACATTCTTATGCCATTTATGCTACCTTACGAAGTAATACTTGTCATTAAATTTGCAAACCTTTAGGAGTCAAAATAAAATAGCATTGATCGGTAAAGTATTTGTTGTTTTTCTTAGCCACAAAACGTTTTTATTTTGTCATAAAGAGTAACTAAGCGGAGCGCCACCATCGGTTGGCTCGGAGAGTAGAGAAAATTTGGAAAAATCAGACCCCTTAGATGGCCGGAAAAAGCATTTTCCAGACTTATAAGAAGAATCTAACCAGTCACTTTCTTCTTTTGTCGTTTGCAATAAAATGCCCACTTCAAAATATGTTCGTAAACTGCAGAGTGATCAGAGAATTAAGAGCTAATTTGACCCCAAAATGTAATTTTGCCCAAAAGACTGAGCGAAGGGCCACCGTTAGCTGGCGCGGAGTGTAAAGAAAATTTCGAAAAATCAGACACCTCAGATGGTTCAAATAGCGGATTCATGCTTGTAAAGAGAATCTTAACATGCATTTTTTTATCGATGCCACCAGTGGGATACAGAGTCTACCTTTTTAAGTAAAAATTGTAATATGACAGAATTTACCTAGGTCTATTTGTAGGAATTAAAAAAAATGGCACCACTGAAAGACCTTGCAGAGACAATCCTTCCCCTTTGAAAATTTTTGAAAAACTGGGTGTCTTTAAAAGCAATCTGGTGCCCCATATGCTATCTTTTGAAGTAAAATCTGTGTTACTAAAGTTAAACTACGTAAATTTTTTAAGAACAAAGAAAAGTGACATCTGTGGGGGGGGGGGGGGGCATGGCCCAATGGTTTCTTTTTCGCACGCCTCTAAGGAGGCCTAATAGTGGCTCGATCACACAGGATTTCCTGTTAGAACAGCAGTCTGTTAAATGTAGAAGGCTACAAGTTACTCATTGACCCGTTTATTGTTACACCCCAAGTGAGCAGAAAGGTATTTTCCCGAACTAGCCTGTAAGCCTCCAAGGATTAGGCTAAGTAACAAAATCTAAGTATGCCAATGGATCCCTTTCATTCTAATTTCTAGACTAACTTTAAGTTTATCGTTGGCCATGGATTGTTTCAGCCCCATCCATCGTTATGTACACAGAGTTAAATCGGTATAGCTACTACTAGCTTGTAGAACGATATAATAACATCGGGGGTCTACGGTAGCGACTTGTCAGGTTTCACATCCTTTTACTGAATTCCCAGTGTACAAGGCAGAGACTGTGTACAAGGGGATAAGTAGGGCCGGATCATGCGACACTGACGAAATCTGAGTTAATTTGTTGCATAAAAATATGAATTATTTATGAGAAATGTCTCACAATTTCTTCCCCATTTTCATCAAATTTCGGGGGGTGGGGGGCAACTTGCCCCCCTGCCCACTGACAAGTGTCACTCTTTTTTCCAGAGGGAGTTTACAGAAACATTACAAAACTGCAGCTTTTCTCTAACGGTCAAGTGTAACATCCTGAAAGGAAATGGGCCTAGTTTCACACTGAATGCACAGCAAACTAAACAGTCCCAAATTCAACTTAATGTAACCAGAGACGGTGCTTTACAGAATGATATCTCTTTTAAGTATGGGATATCTCCAGCACCTACCAACCGGAAAAAAATAAGTAATATACTACCGTGTTATATGCATATTAGATAAGAATATTGATGGTTTTGTTCTGAGCAATGAAAATTTGATCCAGGTTTTTCTTGGAAGGGGTAATATGATTCCGTTTTACTTTACTGAAAATCATGTGGGGGGAAGTGTTTTCACTGTGCTCGGGTTCATGTATTTTTTTTTATAATGCTTGCATGGAATTAGTTATACTGTCTAAGCCTAGACCATTGCTCGTTGGGATGGTTGTACATGTTGTCTATGGGAAACGTGTGATGAATACTTTACGTGGACGAATTTTCGAATGTGACACAGAAATGAAATAGTTCACTTCACCAGTAGTAAGGAGGTGATTTCCCCACTGAGCTACTTCTTCATGTTTCTACCTTCTGAAATACTTGTCCGAGCACACGCCGCAAGTTTTAGAACATTATTTTTTGTTTAAAATATATTTGAAAATGTGTATAACAATCTTCATCTGATAAAGCAGATCATTAAGTGATACGTTCTTTACTATATAATGCAATCCCCACCGCCCATGTGGGATAGCGGTTGCAGAAAATGCACACAGTCTGCCCGCCTGTCTTATGCGACGACTAAATGGGAGGACTTACACCGAGTGGCATGACCTTGACAAATATAACTTATTCAGTGACGGCACTGCAGGGGAGAAGAGTGGCAAATCAACGCCCCCACATTTTGTCATTGTCTCCATTTGTCTATAGCCCCAAATTTGGTCAGTTAGGAGTTGTGTTAACCAAAACATAAAGAAAATATAGCCTGTACCTCTCCTGAGAGTTGTTCAAAGATATGCTTAAACCATTCTGATGGCGACACTGTGAATTTTCTGTACGTACCTAGCTTACACTATTGACAAATCCGAAGCGGTAAGGGATTGCCTGAATTTGTCGGGTAGACCTATAACTGGTCAGCATCAGCTTTAATCTTTCAGATTTGTTCACTGTATCTTGGGTAATTGCACACTTAAAAACGATTCCCCCAATGTTACTGAATTTATAAGGATTTAAAATTGTGTGCAGACAATTAAATCAGGACGTTTTTAGTTTGAAAACCCCCACTAATTATATCAGGGCAAGAAGGAAGTTAAAATCAACGGGCATTGTTATTAAGGAGGACTAAGCACAAGAAAATGCTAAATTACTGAAGAGAATGCAAGGACAAGAGAAAGCCACCAACAGTTGGACGATGGACGGTCGAAATATAGCCCTCGTTAAAACAAGTGATGGTCAATTGGTCATGAAAGGAAAGCAAATGTGAACAGCTATTCAGATTTAATGAAATTTTAATCGGAACGATACAGTCTCTCATTGATCGTTAGTATTTCATATTTTTATTGGAAGTGGTCCGGTTCATTAGTGTTGCTCGCTTAGTAAACTGTTATGAACCTTTTTTGATGTTTTCGTTACAGGTAAAATTACTTTTTATGTGTTTTGGTTGTTTTTCTTTCTTTTTCCATGATACGGAGTGTATATGTTTATCTGCTACTGAACTTTCTGTTTACATGCATTGGGTCCATTTTTTATGTTTGGCTTTCATATTCAACGTACTTGTTTTACTGCAGAAGGTACTGTACTATGAGTGATTCCCCTAGTAACATCGACATTGTTTTTGACAACTGCCTCTACCGTATTGTCAGTAGCCTTTGCGATATTCCCTGCTCTGGCAATGATACTTCCTTGCTTCATATAAACATCTGAAGTCTTGGAAAAACTTTGATTCTTTAGTCAACTTTACACATTCTGTCAATCATCACCCCTTTATCTTCTTGGCGATAACTGAAACCCGGTTAAATAACCTTTCTCCTCTAGAAACTTTGCAAATTGATGGCTGTAATCTTATATGTAAAAACACCGAAAAAACGAAGGGTGGTGTTGCTATTTATGCCAGAAAAACTTTAAACATAAAGATACGACCTGACTTAAGTACTTTCAATGATGTTGGTGCTGAATCTCTTTTAATTGAACTTGAAAATTTCTTGCCGAAATATCATGTTGGTATTGTTTATAGACAGCCTGGTGGTCAAATAAATGCTTTTGTTGATCAGATAAATTTTTGCCTAGAAAGAGTAAACAGTGAAGTTAAAATTTCTTGCAGGAGATTTCAACATTGACCTTCTAAAAGCCCATTAAACAAATGAAATCTGGACCAGTGCTTTTTTTAATGCATTAGTATTCTTTCCATCCTTTAAATGACAAACCAACAAGGACCACGACTTCTACGTCTGCTTTAATCGACAATATATTAGCTAATAATACGTATGTGGGGATGGACAGTGGTATTCTGGCAGTCCGGGAGATTCTCCGTTATCGGAGAACTTCACTTTCTCCAAAAATGGAGGATTTTTATGCGAAGTGTTGTATAAATATTTAGAGCCTTATTTTCGTAACAGCCGTTGCTCCTCAGATAAACAAATATGATGCATCCTGTAACAGTATACAACTAACGAAGCGAATGCACACTGTGATTTTTCGTAGGACCGTTTTTACGAGCGAATGCGAAGTATAGCAGCCGCTTTATAGACTTGTTACAGTGTTTTTATTCTGTGGCTTGTTGGTTTTGTTACTTTTTAGTGTTTGTAAATTAAAAGGCGTTGACCATGAAAACAGATAATTTATTTAAGGATGTCTCAGGTTTCATCACACGATGAGGCATATTAGTTCAGGGATATTTCAAATACATGATTCTTGGAACGACCAGGGAGCGACTATATGGGGTTCTCAGAAGCCCTTTCTATAGTTTTTGTCAACTGCCGTTCTTCATGACATGGTCGCTACCCTTCTTTTCTTACAGTTTGAAACATCCGAGCAATCTGTTGACGTGAAAGTTTCGGCGTTGTTGTTACGAAAACATTGAACGGGTGATTTCTTTTCATGACCAAGGAACTTTTTACTGTAACAAGAGCGACAAACTTAAGTTATATCTTATTTTGTTCAAAACTGAAGACGGTCACAGAGGGTTACTAGGAACAGAGAACGGATAAGATAACGTAGTCTCCCGGATGCGAAAATTGCGCAATAGTAACTGCGTAGTTTTCTTCTAACCTAAACGTTTCAACTGAAATTTGCCCTTACCGATATGCGCTTGCTTTGCCGGTGACCACGTGATCAGCCGAACGACATGTGATACAGTTGATGATATCAAGTGCTACCGCGGCTTAAAAAGGTCATTTCGAGAGTTTGATGTGTTTCAGTGGAAAGTCAAATATGGGCCATGCGCAAAGCTTTATTTGCTTAGCCGCATCGAAATAACTTAGTTAACCTCAACCCAAGTTTTTTCTGTTTTACATTTTGTAAATATTCTCACATTAGATTCTTTTCATTGGTGGCTAATAATTTAGCAATCTTGAAAGACAAATTTAAAATGGTTCCTTTGAGCAACCGTACTGTAAGGGAAAAGACTTTCTTGCTGCGCACCTGTCCAACCAAAGAAAGAAGAGGAAGGTGAGAAATATTTTATACCGGTACTGTTTATGTTGTTAACAATTATGGTAGGAATGGGAAGAGAGATCTCTGACGAGGGAGTAGCAAAATAAAAGACCGCGTAGTTATCTCTCTTTATTCATTAGCCACTCGAGATGGTAGTTAAGTTACATCTCTTCTGATCTGAAAGTGCTTACTATGTTGGTGATAATGCGATGCATATACATACAGGTGATACGGTTGAACTGCCGAACCGTAATAAGCACTGCCCTCGAACAATACTGAGAACACTAAGGAAGTTTAATAAATGAAATTGTCATTCGTGAGGAAATGTTGATATTTTGAACTGCCAATAATATGTGTGAAATTCTGACAGTTTTGGCTACAGTCGGAAATTATTAATAAAACAATTCTTCTGCAATCGAAGCCTTCACTTCTATTTTTTAGATCTAGTAGAAAATATCATCCACCACCTGTTTTGTTTAGTCAATTTTAACATCATATATACGTATCACTCATATGTACTTTTCTAAACGTCGAGCTTGTACCATAAACAATTCTGTTTCCCTTTCTTCACATAACTTATGTTTCATCTGTATAAATTTTCAACACTGATATCCTTTTCTGAAATGCGCAACCCTCTTCATCATAACAAATTTACCATCTGCTGCCTGTTCGTATCAGGGAGTGGCTAAAATTTAGCAACTCTGTCAATATCACTAGAACCGTTAGACCACCTCCATTCGCGAGTATGAATGCCTTGCATTCTGGTTTATACAGTAAGGTGTGAAAAGATAACCAGAACGGGTACAAAACTCATCCTTAGTGATTCATTCTTATTGTTGTAAGTTTATATCGTGTTTCATTCAAATGCCGCACAGCTGCAGTTCAGAGTAACGTGAACTGGGAACAGTGGTCTGGACTGTATAGTGTGTTGGATTAGTACTGTTTACACTCGTCAACGTGCTATAGTCTAGGGTTGAATTCGTTACACCTAAAATAATTCTGAGCACAGTTATACCGAAAATGTAAAAGCTTTTTCGGGTTGTGACTTCTGTTCTGTTCAGCCAGTCTAGAGCAGGACCACTCAGTGTTTGCCCTTTGGAGGGCGTACTTGTCCATTTGGGACGTTAAAGGGGAGCAATAGTGGCCATTTGACTCCCCACATATGTGTAGTACATATATAACCATTAGATATTAACACTACTGTGTTGTTTTTCCACAAAAAACTCATACCGAAAAAAAGTTTCAAATCTCCCGCTCTTCAAGACATGAGTATCGCCATACTCGAAGAAACACGACCATGGATCAGCTGATTGATGACGTAAAACCTGCACCTGATCAGATTTCACAAAAGTGGTTACCAACTTACGTACACTTACAGCTGAATTTATAATTACCCTTTACGAAGCTTAAAAAACTTCATAGTTGCTTTTGCTTTACTGATAAAAATTTTTGGTAACCCAATAATTTTTTGTTCTTCTTTTTGTTTCATCCCTCAAATAAAAAATACTCGTTATTTCTGACTGCTTTTGTACAAACCAAGATAAGTTACTTCCGGTAGACCCTGAAACTACAAGCGGTAACAACAACAAGCCGGGACTAGCGATACCGTATTATATCATACTTTTCGGTGCAACAGTTAGGTTCGTTTTCACTCATTTTCGCAAAGATTCGATTTAGTCGAACCTTTTGTAATTCTTGTAAGTAATGTAGGATATTTGTGGACACTTAAACGTTAAAAGAAGGCAATCGCGAAGAGAAATCGGCTAAGACACCATACACATCGATCGGTGTTATTGTTATACGGCATAGGCTACGTATTGCTATACTAGTATAAGTCTATACGTAACGTACTGACCCTTGGTCTAACGTTAGCTTGTATAGACTATAAGGCCGGTTCGCTGCGGGTGCTGGTCACATCGCTCGCAGGTGCTCGAGTTTTCCTTGGTCGAACTGGCTCAAAATCATATGCACTTGGCCCGGAAGAGGCAGCCATATGCTTTTAAGGAGTTAATCTTTTGATTTCTGAACCTTTATCTCAAACTCAACCGTTGAAACATTTGTAAAATGAATGAAACGATGGGCAGTTGTGCTAGTCTTCAGTAGTGTTACGAACGTTTGTGCAGTATAGTATATATGATATTCCGCAATAGCAAACAAAAGTATACATTAGGTGCAGGTTTTACGTCACTGTTCTGTTGCACTATGGGTAATTTCGGAGAAATATGGTGCTTTGCACTGCTTTGCCCAGCTGCCTTCCAGACTTGCCTCGGAAAACTGATACTACGTTTGACTTGGGATAAAATTGGTCTTTAATGATGCCACATTGCTTGGAATAATTATATTGAATTTCTGTGCTGTCTAGAAGGCTGTACAATTGCTTCCCTTTAAGCTCCTTAAGGGAGCAGAACTCCTCCGGGAGTAATCGTTTGGTTTTCGCCCCTTGGCTCTTCGCCAGAGAGTCGTGGGGACGTTTAGAAAAAAAGCTTACACCTAAATTAATTCATGAAGACTGAGGAAATTAGCAGTACTCAAATTGAAGTTTAAAGCATATGGAAACTCTTTTCAAGTTCGTGCATTATACTGAGCTGTCAAACAAAGGGTTATGAATAAGGAAGGCGTTCTCTTTGTGCGGACACCAATTAACGGTTATGCAATAACGATATGTGCAACGGCAGCGACGACTGTACTGCGTCTGTCAATGAAGGTTATAGGAAAGTGTCATTACTTTAATCGGTATTTTCTCAAAATTGGCACGGTGGACTTCCAGTTAGTGCACGGAAAAGTTGTAGATTACAAGTGCAGCATTGTGGGTAAATTTCAAAATGGCTCTTAAATATTCTCCGAAAACGGAGAATTTGAAGTTCTCCGTTTTCGGAGAATCTCCCGGACTGTCTGGTTGATGATCTATCTGACCATTATCCAATATTTTGTTTTTTAAAAAACGCAACCGTGAAGGAATTAGCTCGTTTCACTTTTAAGAACAATACTAGCCGTAGAAATATTAAATCAGACGGCATGCAGACTGAGTAAAATAGACTGGTCAATTATGAGCAATGATCAAGACGTGCATTAATCTTAAAGAAGTTTAAGCAATTTTTTTACTCACACGTTCAGTAATTGTTGTCCTCTGACCAAACTTAAACCACAAATCAACCCCCACAAATCTTCTTGGATGATTATGGGGATACTGAATTCAGTTTAGGGTGAGAAAAATTGTATATAAGCTACAAACAAAATCCTTCTGCAGTTAGAAAATTACATTATGTTAAGGACAAAAATGTTCTGAATAAAACAATTACTATAGCAAAAAATTCACTACTATAATTTAATCCAAGGATCTAAGGGAGACACTACTCGATTGTGGAAGATAATTAATAAACATCTTCGCAAAAATTATACAAATGAGTGAAGTAAGCTTTACGAGGGTGCTAATGGCAGAATGGGTTGGTTACAAATCAAAAGGATATTGCCTATTGTTTTAACTATTATTTTTTACTTCTGTTGCAAACAGTCTCGCTGACAACTTACCAGCTTGCAAAAGTTCCTCCCTAGAATATATTGATAATAATGTCATTAATTCTCCTGTGCTGTTTCCTACCGATTTGCAAGAAGTAACGTCAGTTATTTTTAGACTTAAGTGTGGAAAAAGGTCTGGGCATGATAAAATTTCAAATGATATTCTTAAAATTGCCGTACACATTGTCTCAGTGCCATCTTTTACGAAAGGCATGTTTGCTTCTGACCTTAAGATTGCTAAAATTGTACCAATATTAAAGAATGCTGATCATATGATTTTTCAAATTATAGACCTGTACTCTCATCTGTCGGAACACTCACCTAATGAGTTAAGTTAATAATTTTACAATCCATGGCGCCCCCTACTTCCCCCCCCCCCCGGATATGTCCAATAGTTCTAGGAAACTTGTCTTGGATTTGGCACGCAGAAAACTTGGCTCTATTGAGAGATTATGGATGTTGAACAAACTGGGTACAATATTGCCTGATGGTCTTAACTCTAGTGATGGCCTTGACAGCCAGAACAGAAAGCCGAGAAGACGGGCATTGCGTGCTGTCTAACACGAGTTTCGTTAATTCCCGTTTTCTTACTGCTGGCAGGTGTTCCAGCTTTCTTTTCTTCTTTTTTTCTTGGTCGTCCAGTGCAACGCTTCTGTACATATAAGTGGTACCTTATATAGTTCCAGTCTAGTAAATTTCTTTTCTTTTATTCCTTGCTTTTTATGTCTATTTGTGCATTGAGTGTTGGGGTCTTCTTGTCATTTTGGGTTGTTTTCTTGAGAAAGGCACTGTGTTGCTGAAAATTTGAAATAGATTCCTGAAACTGAAACTACAAGTTGTCTTGTTTTTTCAGTAATGGTTATATATATATATGTATATATATATATATATATATATATATGTTTTTCTTCAACCGTTCCTTCTTTGATAAGAGTTTATACTCTATCTTGGATCGGTATAAAATTCATGATCGAATTCATTACTATAACACTTTCGACCTATATATATATATACATATATATATATATATATATATATATATATATATATATATATATATATATATATATATATATATATATATATATATATATATATGTATATATGTATATAAGGTCGAAATGCTGCGGAGAACTGTTGAAATGTGTAGGTCGAAAAGAAGTAGTAAAAAGTGCTTAAAAGTTTGAAAAAAAATTTAAAAAAAAATAAGCCCTCTTTCAGTATAAGGCAATGCATATGTCTGAGGAAAAAATGGCATAAGGTCTCCATGCGACTTTTCAATACCGCACTGGTTCACTTATTCATATAAGGTCGCTACGTCACTCGACTTACTTAATATTACAGGGGACGCGTTCCTATGACATTCCTCTGACGTAACAATGGAGAACTTAACCCAACAGTGATTATAATAAGTTGACCGCGCTCAATCACATAGGCCTGAATGGCTCAGTGGTCAGATCATCCGCCTTGTAAGCGGGAGGTCGCTGGTTCGAATCCTGCTTGAGGCTAAGTTTTCCATTTCAAAAAAATAAGTCCTCTTTCAGTATAAGGAAATGCCTATGTTTGAGAAAAAAATGGCCTAAGGTCTTCATGCGACTATTCAATACCGCACTGGTTCACTTATTCATGAAAGGTCGCTACGTCACTCGACTTACTTTATATATATTTATATATATTTATTTGCTTTATATATATATATAAATATATATAAATATATATATATATATATTAATATATATATTTATACACATATATATATTTTAATATATATATGTATATATATATATATATATATATGTATATATATACATTTATAAATATATATATATATATATTTGTATATATGTATATTTATATATATATATATAGGGAGGGGAGGGGAATGATTTCATGAAGGGTTGTTTTAGACTGTACTCTTATCTGTCGGAACACTAACCTAATGAGTTTAAGTTAATAATTTTACAATCCATGACGCCCCCTAGAAAACTTGTCTTGGATAAGGCACGCAGAAAACTTGGTTCTATTGAGAGATTATGGATGTGGAACAAACTGGGTACAATATGGCCTGATGGTCTAAACTCTAGTGATGGCTTTGACAGCCAGAACAGAAAGCCGAGGAGACGGCCCTCGCGTGCTGTCTAATACAAGTTCCGTTAATTCCCGTTTTCTCGCTGCTGGCCGGTGTTTCAGCTTTCTTTTCTTCTTTGTTTTCTTGCTCGTCCAGTGCAACGCTTCTGTGCATGTATAAGTGGTACCTTATTTAGTTCCGGTCTAGTAATTTTGTATTCTTCTTGCTTGCTTGCTTCTTCCTTGCTTTTTATGTCTATTTGGTTAGAGAGTATTGGAGTCTTCTTGTCATTTTGGGTTGTTTACTTGAGAAAGGCACTGTGTTGCTGAAAAATTGAAATAGATTCCTGAAAATGAAACTACAAGTTGTCTTGTTTTTTCATTTATGGTTTTATACTGAGTGTTTCTGGTGATGTTCTTGTTTGGACTTATTGCTCTATGTATATATATATAAAAATATATATATATATATATATATATATATATATATATATATATGTATATATATATATATATATATATATATATATATATATATATAAATATATATATATATATATATATATATATATATATATATATATATATATATATAACGCTAATTCCCACCTTAGGGGAAAATTGTTATATCTGCATAGGGCGAAAAATAACAATGAAATACATAAGGAAAAGTCTTCGCCCTAACGTCTAAAAATATAAACAACGTTATTTCAATGGCCAGCCATCCGTTCGTGTTAACAGCTAGGTGTCCGTAAATTTGACAACTTTGAAGTAATTGTATCTTCTTTGAAAATCTAGGAGGGCGCCCTTGTCCGTTTACGTATTCCTATAGAAAAAGTGTGTAGAAACGTTACGGCGAAACTTATATTTCGCCCCAAAAAATTTTTCCCCTTAAGGTCGACTCTTCAACAACAACTTTCCCCCTAAGTGCCGAATTAGTGAAATATATATATATATATATATATATATATATATATATATATATATGATTGAGAGGTTTGGATAACAACGATATTCCGGTGTATGCCCAGGATCCAAGGGAATTCTCAGAATTCTAGTACAAAATTATTTAAAATTAAAAAAGAAAGTTAAAACTAGAATTGCAACTGCACATACAATGATAAAAAGACACCGTGATTCGAGAAGCTTTCGGCTATTTTATTCAGCCTTCCTCGGCTCGAATGAAGCGAAATAAAATGCGTTCAAATAAAATTACTAACAGACAAGCAAAACGAACAAAGGTTAAAAGCAACCAACACAAACTTAGCCCTGTTAAGAATAAAGCTTAAAATCACTAGCGAATAAACAACAAAAAGTAAAAAGAGAAAAAATGATAATAAGCTTAAAACCAGCTGTAAAATTGCTGCACAGGAGCAGTGAGAATCCTCCAGAAAGGAAAAAACTGATGGTAAATAAAAGGGGCCTGGAAGGAGTGTTAGGCAAGAACATTTAACATGGAAACAACCGGGAAAAATTGAATCTGGGCTTCACCGTAGGTAGCTGATTCTTTTAGATGAGTTAAATTACTTTCTTTTATTGAGACCCAATGGAAATAAGGTATTCAATTGGGCAAGCCAATAACCCTCTCTTTTGGTGAGGACGGTATCAATATTAGACTTACTGTAAGTCTGTTCAATAATTATAAACTTAATGTCCGACAGCTGATGGGGAGAAGCATTATAATGGACTGCTTATTCACATCTAACCCGATTATTGAGAAGAACGGATTTAGGATTTCTAAACCTTACTTTAAATTCCGTAGAGGTATATATAGAAATATATATATATATATTTTTGCTTCCGGCTTTTGATTTATTTGTGTGTACCTTTCGTCAAATGAGCCAGTGTCCTTTTAAATCCGACACCCCATAAAACAGTGTTCAAAGGTTCCTTCTTAAGTTGTACCCCTCGCAAGCTTCGGGGATGTATCCAAAAGAGCCATGCACGATTTTAAATAAGTGATTTTCAGAGGGGTGGCGGCAGGGGGGACCATTTCCCCGCCCCACCCCAGTTGGGAAAGGTTGCTCGGGGAGGGGAGAAGTTCCAGTTCAGTTTCGTAGGGGAGCCTTCGGTAAAAGATGAAAGCCCGATAAACTTCAGTCTCACCCCCCCCCCCCCGTTACCGACTCCTATCCCTGCAAATAGCCAAATTTCTTCCAAAACTAGTTCCTGATTTTTAAATGTTTGTTCAAAACGAAGCCTTAAATTTCGGCACGTTAGGCGCGCCTCACATCCTGTCATTTAGGTTCCACTGGAACTCATCACTTTGGTCGGAGCTTCGAAATGTTGGTTTCCCTATCGGGCTGAACTTACCACCTTGCGTAAGTTGAAACCGCGATAACTACGTTCAGGTGAGGTTTCGGTGTCATATGTTATTCACTGTAGAATGCGTTCCACAGTACAGATAGAAAACATCCGGAGAAACAAATTAATTTTAGTAAATTATGAAGTCAAATGCCATTAGTCCCCACAACTTCGGACAAGGAGAAAAATAAACAGTATATTTATTTATTAAGTCAAATCCCACATATAGGTGTTTGAACTAATGTACTTTTATAGGAAGAGTAGTCCTCAGGAAAGTCAGGGACAATTCGTCAACAAAACTCACGATCATATTCTTTTGAGCTTGATGATATTTAGACAGCTAAGAGGTCATTTTTCAAAGACACTTTGCCGTGGTGATGATACCACCCCCTTGCAAAAGTGGTCCACTAAATGTGTGTTTGGCGCCAGTACTTGTAATAAGCGACACAAAAAGTAAATATGATAGCATGGCAGAGAGAATAAATGAAAGAGGGCGGATGGTAAATCAATGCAATTATGATATTTGTTATACTTAGGTCCACCTGATTTGTAGCCTATTACTCTTTTGTTTCGATCCGGGAGTTTCTTTCTCATTAGTTGAAAAACTGCAAACATAAAAAACATGAAATTCATACTTCCAGGTGTAGTGAGTGAAATTTAGGAAGTGTCGACGTCGTTTTCAATCAGCCTGGGGTTTGGGGCTTTGTTGGCATTGTTCGTCTTCTCTGGGGAGATTTTTTCTTCCGTATAAACCCTTTTTACAATGTGTTTAAACGAACCTGTGTCATTCTGTGGTATACTCACGTCACTTTTAATAGAGTAACTCTAAAACTATTCCAATATTCCGCTCACAGGTTTTTTTCTTTTAATGTCGGTTGGTACACTGACAAACTGATTGTAGGGCCTTTTTTACAACCAAATTATCTTATTGAATGATTTCTCAGACTCTTTTTTGCAATGATAGGCTATCCCCAAATTCTACTCTGAAAAGGAGAACACATTCACAGACTTGTCTGTAATGTTTATTTTAAGTCAGCTATGGCTCACTGCATCCAAAAAGTATACTTACATTATTGCTCACAGGTGGGTTTCTTTGTATTTCGTTAAGGTCAATCTGCGGTGAAACTTTTACGATGCTAGGCTGAACTTATTTTACTAGCTTGGTAATTAGCTCTGACTAAATCACTTGACCCTAGAATTGCATTCAAGTTGTTCAATCTACAAACTCACAACATCACATTTTCAACAACAACAACAACAGCAACGACAACTTCGACAAAAACACTTTGAAATTTCAACCTTTTTGTTAAAAAGATACATACCAGCCAAAGAAAGTCATTTGCAAACATTTTAAGCACGGTTAAAAAATTCAGCTTACGCATACTAGTTTCTGATACAACTTTACACAAAACATATTTTTGCTAAGGATATAAGCATTCATTTTAATGAAAACTATGAACAAACTTTCCCCATTTAAGGTTCAAATGCGGTCACTCCTTACCCAAAACTATTATTTTACCCTAGCTATTAATATACTAATATATACATATTAAGGGAAAGGAACACTACTACTTTTGTTCCCTGTAATGTTGGGCTATTGCTTGTCAATTCCTTGACATTTCTTTCGTTTTTGTTGTCTCTATGCAGGCAAACCACATCGGCAGCTGCCCTGACCGGATACCTGACCATGACAATGATGTACAGCCCGTTCGTGTATCTGACGAGCAGCTGACTAGTCGCAACTTTAAAGAAACGACTAGCGCCAACTTTACTACGGTCGAAATTCTAAATCATAAACCCTTCTTCGATTTGTGTGATCTGTTGATCGTCAGAATTGTGTCACGTGACTGGCAAGGAAATCCTAAAAGTTACGGCGGAGATTTGTTTCGACTGAAGATATACAGTGAAAACCCCTATTCGGCTGCAAATGCTGATAGACTGATCGACTTTAACAACGGTACATATGTAGCTTATTTCACCCTAAGATGGAGTGGCAAGGTCAAGCTCCAAATAAAACTTATTCATCCCGTGGAACTACTCCCCCAGATGCAATTGACCCTGCAAGGAAAAGTTGGACTAAACATAACTTTTGTTGGAGAATTTATTTCCGATGACATATCCGAAGAAGTCATTTGTCGATACGTCGAGTTACCGGTAATGTACTTCACATACTTTGCTCAATAGACCTTATCCATAACGTAACACTACAGGAGAGCTTATGAAGTAACAGTGCATAAAGTGCACCCTCGATTGGTGGAATAATACACGAATGCAAACAGTTGCAGACAACTAATTGGTAAACCAATCAGGCAGCCATTTAAGTTGTCACACGTGGGACGAATTCTACTGCCTGTTGCCTACCGATCTGCATATGTCCCCCACAAAAATCAGTGTTGCAGCCACATTACAGTATATTGTTATTCCTCCCAAATGACGTCAGTGCGGACGTCAACTTATAAGGTCTATAGATCAGCGATGTCACAGGTAGGAGTTAGCAACCGCCCATGTTTGAGGGCAGCATTTGGGCATATAGACCATTTTGGAAAAAGGGATAACACAGGATTGTGAGACATATTTATGTTACGCGTCTCTTTGTCAATACCATTTTTCCTTGGCTAAAGGGACGCGCAACAAATCGTTTCCCCAAAATCATTTGTAATTGTTATTTGGAACTCTTCACGACGTCAAGTGAAAACATATGTAGACGCAAAAAGGTATCATTGTAACGTCCGCCTGCAAACAAACCTCATGCATTGACGTCACGATGACTAAATTTTGGAGGAAAATAATAAATCACGTTGCCGCACATGTTCGACTTGATTCTAAACTTATACTAGTCTAACACATGTATCGATTAGTTGACACAACAGCTGTTGACATTTGCTGGTACATGTAGCAGAGCTGTCGAGTCTGGAGAGTCCGATTGACGGATTCGGCAATTTTCAATTTTCAAGGACTCGAATCCGGACTCGGACTCGAGTCCCTGTACTTTATCAAGGTGAAAAAAATTAACCTCTGTGGCCGAGTCTTTAATTTCTGAAATCATGAGCCCGAGTTAGGACTCGAGTACAGCGGTGGTACATAGACCTGTCACAATGCATAAAGAACTCCCTCCTTTAAAGGAATACCTACCCAAAATAAACAAATGCAAACATTTGACTGGTTGACGGGTTGTCGGATACACGTAGATCTTCTATGTAGGACGATCAAATTCGTGTCTCGCCGCTTCATATTCGTTCTACCCGAAGTTCAATGGTCTCCCTTGTTATTCCTCAAAAATGACGTCAGTGTGTCGTCAACGGATAACAACTTCTATAAGAAATGCCTCCCAATTCGCTTGAAATGGCCCTAACCGGACCTTGTGAGTTGCATCTAGTTATGTTTTTTTAGTCTAATTTTCTTGAAACTTTCAAGCACTATTATCTAGAAATTGTTGAGTTTATTTTGAATTCGAATGTTTTTGAAAGTTTTTGATTTTCAAGTACTTTCACACCCTCTCCAGACGTCTATGGTTTGTTCATACGCTCGCAACTTATTGCCTTTTCAGCAACCGCATTGCAATTTAAGCAACCCAAGGACCCATGGACCATGGTATTGTCAACAACCAAAGGACCCACGGTTATCGTGTAAGGACTGGGCCTTTCATAAAATGTACAAAGGAACTTTCTTAAAGCTTCAAGACAACTTGACTCCACTCTCAAAGTTATTGATATTAAGGCAAGTAAATTCAATTGCACTGTTTTCTATGTGGGTTAAATTTATACATATTGATGGCACATGGAAACTGAATGATTCCAGTCTGCTATTTTCTTGGTGCTCAACATACAGAGTTCTTGATACTCATTGCAAGGACTGGAGAGGAAACAAGCTAGTAAGCCACAACTGGAAAAGGAGACATCGAGGCTCAACTTTAATCAATTGGTTAGAAACTGAACCGTAAAACTACAACTCACTAACTAATTCAGTCTTGCCCAAAACGTTAGTTTCTGTCGGAAACGTACATATTTTTAATGTTAACGAAACATATGTTTATTAATATCACGATTTACAGACTGCCAACTTTGATTGGACTAGATATTGAGAAACTACTACATATTATTCATCATTATGAGAGATGAATATAATAAAGGAATAACAAAAAATTATGACGTCATAGAAACTAATTGTCCCAAGTCTCTCGTTGAGAAGCGATACCTTTATAGACCGATAGAGGGCGTATTAGGAAAAAAAAACAAAAAAAACAAATAAGGTACGCTGTACCAGTGCTGCAGTACTGGATTGTAGAGGTAGTGTTGTCAGCTCCCCAGGGAACACTCACGAGAGACTTGGCCAAGTCTACACCCAAACTTGCCACAAAACCTTCTCCGAATGGCATCTTCGCAAAGAACTGTGGGAAAGAAGTTTGGTATGCGTTACGCTTTGCAATGATATCTTAGTGTAGGGAAAATAACATACACCAAATGTCTTTTCAACAATTTCTTTGACATTGCAATTTGGGAAAAGGTTTATGATCAAGATTTAATCACCTGATATGCCATTGCAGATGTAGGCAGGTAATTATTTTGACCTTTATATTAGCCTGCTTGATGAAGCAAAGAAAACAACAGAAATGCCTTTCAAATATTAAATACAATAAGAACTCCTGTCTGCAACTTTTTCAATACATATGACACAAAATTTCTGTAAGAAGTGCATACAATTACACGTAAATATTCAAAATGTAGGCCTAGGATTTATCCTTTGCTTCGGGAATTACAAAAAGAAAGGTAAAATTAAGAAAAATTTTGTGATTAATTTCATTATACTTAAGGTCAAATGCAGTCCACCTGACTTAAGATTATTGAAGTACACTAACATTATTCATGAATAGCTCTTGAATCATGTGACAATAATTTTCACACGCAATTTTCAAGTTTACAAGTTGAACTACCCTGAACATGCAATATCCATGTCCTGAAAACCATAAAAGGACGAAACTTGTGAGATTAAAATTGCTTCTGTCAGTCTGGGACAACGGCTCTTTCCCTTTATATGTCCAATTTTCTCACCCCAAACAGCTCCAGCTACTTATTTAATTAGTTAGAAGCATGTCCTTGTTACCAAATTTGATGTTTTCAAAACAAAAAGCATCAACATTTTTTGTGTTCCACAGTGAAACTCCAATCTCAACAGCATTTTGAATTTGAAAGATATGAATATTTTTTAATAAATGTTATATTTTCCAGCTTCTGCAGTGCATGATGCAAATCTGTTATGTGCCTGTAGCAAATTGATAAGATGTTGGTTATGTATTTCTTTATTATGTTGATTTTATTCACTGCACCAAAAGTATGTCACAGTCTCACGCTATATCTACATGGAAAAACCCTAAAACATTTAAACCGTATCGAATTTTATGTTCTTCCAAGAGTGTCTGTGTGAGTGCAGCGGTACCCTCTCATCTAGTCTAGTATAGAGACAATCCGTGTATCCTGTGTATACTTTAATTCCCTAAAATTGGATTTTTCAAAGTATGTACACAAAGAAACGCAACTACAAAAAAGGTCACCCAAACCTTCCACACGTTAACCAAAACTGGCTTCTTAGAGAGCCAAACCTCTTACCCCAAAGTACAATTTTGGTACGGGGTACCGAAATTCTCAATTGGTTCAGCTCTTTGATTGGCAGCTAATTCAAACAATGCAGAGTACCAAAGCTTACGTTACCCAGCATGAACGGTTCTGAGAGTGTTTTGATTATATAAACTGTGTTTTTCTATACTCACCGTGAAGCAATAAACTGAGATTGTATCTGTATGAGGATAAATTTCATACAACTGTGGGATGGGCTTCAGTAAGAAGGCCAGGAGAATTGTTTCTGTTTGAGGTGAGAGAAGTGAGCCCCTAATTACGTTTTGACATTTCTCTTTTTGTTGCAGATCGCATATGGTGGAAGTGAAAAATAATTGCACCGCTTACGTCACGAACCAAACAACTCCAAGTGTCAGCTTTGCTGACTCAGCTCGACCTTTTTGTTCCATTGATGATCCTACACCGACAACCATTACAGCTGCCGGTCATTTCTTCAACGGAGCTTGGTACCAAAACAACTGCAAAGTGCATAAATTTTCACCTACTGAAACGATGTCATGTGTTAAAAATAGAATGATCATTATAATTGGAGATTCTACGATTCGTCAAATTTATAATTTTTTCAATTCGGGGAAGTTAAAAGGTAATTTCCGGTCGCTTCCGGAACCAGAGGGTGTGACTGCCGGTCAGGGACCCCATACACTTCAAAGTGACAAGTACAATACATCGATATATTATCATTTTCACGGTCTACCAATGTCCGGTACTGGCTTAGTGTTAAGAACTAAGTTCATCCAGTTTACAGTAGACAAATTGGATTCTATTGAGAGCGGATCTGAAGTAGTCGTAATTTTATCACTGTGGGCACACTTCATTGCAACGGGGAAGGAATTTTACGTTGAGAGATTAAAGGCTATAAAATCGGGCATCCAAAGATTTCTTGATCGTTGTCCAAATTCAAAAGTAATTATTAAGGGTGCCAATACAAAATCCCATCCATCTGTTTGGATAGCAATTGTTTCTAGCGAATCAAATATCATGCAACACGAACTAGCACTGAGGGCTCTATTCCAAGGTGAGAAGAGAGTTGGGTTCATCGACGCGTTTGATATCACAAGGGCTCAACCCTACAAAGACTACGTTCACCCTGATGTGAAGATTATTCAAGAACTTGTGAACAGAATTCTAACATATTTATGCAAGAGTTAGAGAAGAACTCAACCTGCCCCACAAATAAAAAGGCTTTAGTCCTCATAAAAATGGCTTCATTCTCATTACCGACTGAAGTGATACTTGGACGCTGTGAAGATTTCTTTTTATTTATTGAAGTAACTTTACACTTTACATGATGAAACTGTCCTTACGTCTATATTACTTTTTGAAGCATCGCCCTTCTCTGGCTTATTAAATCTCGTCGCCTCAGGCAGAACATGAAGCACACTACATGTACACTTTATACAGTAAGTTTCCATATCTTAAAAGATTGGCAGTACCAGATATGACAAAACGCACAAAAGGTATACGTAACATCTCGGGTAAACTAACAGGCAAGTACATGTTAATTTCTTTTCACCCATTGTGAACACAATGAAAGCATAGCTCACTTGAGACACAGTTCATGTAACAAACTAAGATATCAGTTACATCCCACACCGCCTTTGATCTTCTGGGGTGTCTATGTTACCCTGCCAAGAGCAAACGTCATAGCATGACGTAATAGTTTACCTGCAGAAATTTGGTCTGGGACATCATTTCTAACAATTTTTGTATAAATTTAAATAACGTAGTGTCCTTACGATCGACTATCCGATTATAGCCGAATTATAATGAGCACTCTGGACTAACCTACATGATGTTTAGTGTATAAAAAAGGCAGAGGACAGGGGGGGGGGGGAGCCTTAGGTGAAAATAGGATTTGTTTCAAAATCTTCTTGAGGGAGCGAATCCGGGTTAGGGTTTTGTCAGTAGTGTTTGTTGGTTAGATAAGATTGTACGACACACCAACAAGCGGAATGTATATCGTGTCACCCAGCTGTAAAGCAAATTGTGTAAATATTTCAGTAAGAGTTTTTCTGCCAAATTTCCAGACTTTTGGTTCAAGTCGAGCCGGCCACAGCCTTTTGTCCAGTTGTGGTTCACTAGTTTGTTTTCCCTTTTCCATTGCTTACTTGGAGCACCACGCACAACGGAAGCAGGTTCCCTTTTTTGAGTCTTTGGTATGACTCGACATGGGAAGCGAACTTAATCCTATGTCTCTGAGTTACAAAACGGAGTTTGAGAGGTGGTGTGTTGGAATTGAGGCATGGGTAATTTAAAAAGCTGTCCAGTTGTGGCTCACTGGTTTGTTTTCCCTTTTCCATTGCTTACTTGGAGCACCACGCACAACGGAAGCAGGTTCCCTTTTTTGAGTCTTTGGTATGACTCGACATGGGAAGCGAACCCGGGCCTTTCGTGTGCGGGGAGAATGCCCTATACCGTTAGACCAAACACGCGGTCTCTCAGTAAGGGATATTTGGCCTATTCTTTCTTAATTCTATGTCTCTGAGTTACAAAAAGGAGTTTGAGAGCTAGTATGTTGGAATTGAGGCATGGGTAAATTAAAAAAGCTGATTGGTCCATTGATATAATTTTACATAGTCTTCTGGGGGAGGGTCTGGCGCATGCCGGTAACCTCTGTCCACAATGGTGTAGGTGCACGCAGGCAGCAAACGGTACACAGGTTTGGGTACAGTCATATGGGGCACATTAAATTTTGCACCCATGATTAAAAAAACCCTATTTGGATAGCCCATATACATATTATAGGGCTGACCCATATTTTCTCACATATCAGTTGTTTACATGGACCCTGGAAGTATCCCATATGGGTCATTTTGGTCATGTGGGCTAACTCATTTCGAATAGACCTTTATTAGTCCCGGACGCAAAATCATATTGGTCCTCTAAAGAACAAAGAATGGTCCCGTAACGGTCCCATTTGGGAAAATTACCTGATAATGTAATTTATGATTGGTAGCTTTCGAAATTAGGCCTATTTGAAAATGTCGACAAAGTTTAATTTAAAACAACTTTTAAGGGATACCTCTTGCTATGTTAAGATACTGCTTACAGAAAGCATGTGTTGAATTGCTAGTGCCATGTCATTGTAACCGAAACCTCTTGCTCTACTTTATCTTTTGTCTTGTTTTTTGTGAGACAGCAGTAAGTGTTTAGAGCCAGTGCATTGCTTTAAAATAAGAGTTCACTACACCAGCCCCTATTCGTTTAAGAAGTGGATTTATTTACCAAGACTACCAAGTCAAACAAGATATGTTTTTCAGGGAAACGTCATCAAGTGTTCTGTAGTTTTGCCCAGTACATTGCCGTTAAGTCAATGTTGATTTTACCAGTCCCCACTAGTTACAATTTTTTTTTAAAAAAGTTGATTGAGGATAAGATTTTTCGAATATGACGAATTCGATCAGTCAAGTGGTGGTTTGATTCAGTCTGCAATAACTGGGGTCCGCCAGCTTTAATCTTTCTAATTCCCTGAAATGTTTTATGGATGATTGTACACTGACTTGTATCAGACAGTTAAATTAAGATGATTTAGGACTGAAGGACCCCATTAATAGCCGTCTTCACAACCCGCTATTATGCTTCTGCGTTCGGAACAAAATGTCAAATATAAGACCATAGTAGGTCAATTAAGGAAACCACACGCACGTTTTTCATTCAAGGAATTTTTCTTTAAATTGAATTCGCAATATTTTATGTTTGTGAAACAGAATAATTATGCCGCAGAAATGTATGCTACATCAACTTTTTCATTTTGCGGTTTCAAGTTTCATTTGAGACACTTTCGATCCTACGTCAAACGCAGAAACTAATCAGACACTATTCGAACTACAATTGCAACAGCTGACCGGAGATTGTGTTCATACTTGTTATAAGTGTTATCACTTACTGATCACGATTGCTTATGTGAGAGCAGTCAAGCAGTGAGTTCGTTAGCATAAGAGTTTTAATTTTGTTGCTTCTTTAAGGTGGTGAAATCTTGACCAATCAGACAGTAAACACCTAAAGTCCTTCATTATGTACTGAAATTTGAAGAACTGATCACTTTAGTTTTACTGCTTGTTTTTGACAAGTGCAAATTATTTCCTTTGTATACCCTCCGATTGCAGTAACTGGCACTCTCCATGTCTTGTGGGATGCATCCAACCTTTGGCGTACGTCGGCAATTTTCTTGTGAGGGAGAAAGTACAGTTTTAGCCCGATAAAAGTAACCATCATCATATTTTTCGAAATGAATGAACTTTTTTGCCCGCATTGGGAGGGCGTATCCCCCCCCCCGCACCTCTGCTACTTACGCTTTTGCATCCAACAGTTCAAACATATGCTCAAAAATTTGCCCCTGGTCCAAAACTTTTACTACTGCATTTGGGGATGTTTAATGGCCTAAGTTAATTTTGAGGATACTTATGCAAGTTTATTTCTATTTTTCTAATCTAGTTGTACTGAATCAAAGTCCTGCCAAACTGGTTATTGTTTATTATTATTTAGGGTTGAACAATTTTGCGCGATATCGTTTTGAGCATCTGTAGCAGTTCATAAGGGTTTTTTAAATTGTCCAAAAATATCGAAGTTTTCCATAAAGAAAAGTCATGATGCTCGCTTTAAAAAACACTCCAGCAAACTATCACTTAGTGTATGAAATACGCGTTTAAACCTGTATGCCGAAAGGTCCATTGGATTCACCATAACTATGGATAACACGAGTTGTACCAGCAGGAAAATATTCGGTGTTTCTTAAATTTCAAGAAAAAGTTTGGAAGACAAATGTCTGTTTCTTTTTATTCTTCAAATGATTTTTGCACGGTGATGACGTATTCAAAAAAAAAAAAAAAAAAAAAAAACAGCAGGTCCTTCTTGACTTAGAACATTGTTTTAACGAAAGTTGATACGTTAATTGAATGGGAATTTAATTGTTTGTGACCCGACAATGTTTTGTTTACTTTTGGGTACTTTGATTTCTCTAGGGAGTTTCTCAGTGACCAGATGTTTCGACGAACCCCCTAAGCACGCATCCAGATTCTGGTGCGTACTACTAAACTAGTAAAATTCCTCTAGATCAAACAAAGCACCTTATTGGCCTTGCAGTGGCGATGACTTCAAATCCCTGGAGCAAGAGTGTCCGTGATCACACTGGCGAGGTTGCTGGGGTCTTTCTTACGCTAGGGGTGTCAGCATCCTCCCGCCCGCCTGTGTAAATATTTGTGGTCGTAATATAAGTCTGGGAACCTGAGACAGACATTCTCACCCCACACCTTACACATGGTTTGACCCCTTGAAGTAACTAAGACCGTCTAATTCATTCACAAAAATGCCAAAGATTGACCCCAGTAGCTGAGTCTAGACCCCAAATCCCCGCCTATGAAAACCCCCATGGAATTCGTATAGGAATTTCCAAATTTTCGTTTTAAATGCTCTGAAACGAGTATAGTTGCCTTTTTACTTTTCAAGCTACAGGAAAGTAGTAACAGTTGAATTTGTCCGACCAGTATACTGGCGTGTAAGATTAGCGATGGGGGCCCGAATAAAGATTTGTCTTCCTCAAGTAGCTCATACGAGGAAGGGGGAGGGGGAGATAGTACTTTGCCTGGTGAGAGATTTCATTTACTTTAAAAATTTCATGTACTGTAATGGGGAATAAACAAAGAAGTTTTTCCAACTTATTTTTCGTGTTAAGGGTTGGGGTAACATATTTCACGATATACCCAACGGTTAACCACAAAATCTCTCTTTTTTCGCAAACTTTATTCACCAACTGTCATTACGTTGCCCATGACCGAAAACTTCTTCCTATACATTTGTACAGGCTTCCGACAATCCTCGACAAAAATGATGGGACAAAACAAGCAATGTACCGAACACCATCCCCCCACTCCCCCATTCAATGTTGCGGCAGCCCAAGGCGTCCTGAAACTTCAACATTGATACGGGGAGCGGGGTTTTTCCCATGTACTTTTGTCGAGGATTGTAGATACGTCACCACAACGTAGGCCAATAACGTCAACTCATGTCAGCTGGCGGGATTTTTTAATATTCTTTGTACATATACCGTTGATCGCGTGTTTGGTCTAAGGGTAAGAACATCCTCCTCTCAAGCGGAAGGCCCAGGTTCTATTCTCAGGTAGAGCCATGCCAAGCACTCTTAAAATGTAAACTACTGCCGTTGTGCGTGATGCTCCGCATAAGCAATGGAGTAGGTAAAACAAGCCAGTGAGTCTGAACTGAAAAAAGCCGTTACCGGCTCGATTTGAACCAATAGGTTGGAACCTGGGCTGTAAAACTTGATCTAACTAACTAGACAAATACCATGTGTTGCATTACAAATACATGCTAAGCTACATCGAAGAGTCTTCCCGTGCTCAAGTACAAATTAGGAATCTTGCGGTTCAGATAAAAACAGCTTGTGGTCAGAGTTTTGTGGGGGACCAACTTGTCATAATCATTAATTCAAATGCAACATCCTTGTTTGACTTGTACTGCCTTTAACAAAGGTTCACACAGACATTAAATAAATAAACATTTATGACGTAATTGCAATTGAATATTCAACTAACCCTTTGCTTACGTTGCGTTGCATAACCGTTATTGATGAATTTCTTACAACCAGTATCAAAATTCATTTTTCAACTTGATGCCAAGCAGCAAGCTTGTTTTGAAGAATATTAACATTTCGATCAAGATTCAGAAGCAAATCATCCAACATCAAGATGACAAAACCTAGGCTATTGCTTCTTGTCGTCCTTATATTTATATCCATTGCAGGCTCCAGCTGTTTATGCTTTTCAAGAAGTCGAGGTAAGTTTAGTTCTAGTATCCATTTAAATTCCCTACAATTTGTCTTAATTTTCTTAAGTTTCACATTGACCCTCTGTTCAGAAGTGATGAGAAACTGCTGTTTATCTGAATACGGAAACGCCGATCACAAAGAACTGATAAAACACATCCCCTCAACGTGTGATTCGTTTTTAAAATAATTAATTTAGAATTACAACAAATAATGAAAGCAATCATAAGACGAAACGTAAGTACATTAAAGGAGTTGAATTATTCGGAGAGAATATACAGTAACAGTACATATTTATGTTAGGTTAGATGTATTTTTACGGCTCAATTTCTAATTAATTGGTTAAAATCGAGTCGGTCAAGCTCTGTTTTGCAGTTGTGGCTCACTGGCCTGTTTTCCCTGTTTCATTGCTTATATGGGTCGTAAGAGCCCTATATTAACATCTAACCTATTAAGTGTATTTAAAATGGACTCTCCAAGGGTAAACCTCCAGTCCGATATTAGATTACAAACCCCGAGTTACAAAACAAGAATCACAAGCTAATTTCATGATGAAAAAGTTGGTTATGTAGAAGATTTCAAAATGTCCAAATTTCCCGATGACAAAACTCTTTAGAAGCAGGGGTAGGGTTCTTGTAGATAAAGACGTTTCTTTTCGCCTTCACGGCTTTGAGTTTTTTGCCAATAACCGTCTCAAGCAAATACAGTAATCACTATTTTTGACAAATTTTGACCTTCCTCTTCATGCTACCATTTTAACTTTATCCGTTTACCGTTTCCTATTTTTCATACATGCTTATTCGGGGTTCATACCCTCTTTTCTCGCAGTATGAGACTCGGAATTCAAAGTGATTTCCCTTGGACTTGTAGCGTGCGAGACGAAGTCTTTTCGTTCAGCCAACGCTACGAAAAACTGAACACGAGAGGGGGGGGGGGCAGCCTTAGAAGATTGCAGCCACAGAAACGCTACGAAGGCTGTCGAACTGAAAGCTGTTAAAACATTCTATCGTCGGTTTTAGAAGTGAGGAGACCGCTTCATATTTATCTCCCTTTTGTTTCCACATTAAACATTATTTGTCAGACTGACTATTAAATGAAAACCATTCTGTGTGTTGGGTAGGCGTTTGATATATTCCCAACTTCCATGTGCAATATATAAGTTATTTGGCAATGATGTAAACCACAGCTTCATTCTGTACAATGAAACAAGTATATGTTTTTACAACTTTCTAAGAATTTCGCAACAAGCAAATTGATTTTATCAGAAATTAAATACTGATTCGGTTTAAGTCGGTCGCTGCAAATGTTTCTTTTGATATACAGAAAGTAAAAAACAAAGGTGTAAATTGCTGTAATGCATGCGGTGTACATAAACAAAATCATAACTTAAGTCGATGTTTACTTAAAAAACAAATCCTTGTTTCAAAGTGGGGGTAGGTTGCTTTCCATCGTGTTGTAATTCAGTGTTCAGTAAGTGTTACATTTTTAATGGAGTTTATACAGTGACACTGAAATTATGTATTTATGTCATGCACAGTCTATGCTGTTTTAATTATCTAGGCCTATATTTACCATAGACGTCGATACGTCTGTGCAAGTGGGGGATATAGGATATAGTCGGTGTCACTATCCGTTGGCGCAGAGCGTACAAAGGAAATTTCGGCCAAAAATACGCCCAAGATCCCCAGAAATTGCCCTTTCCGGGTTATCTAACGAGATATCATAGCAACTGTCGGAAGCGTATTTCTCAGAAATTTAAAAAAGGCTATCATGAAAGTAAAAGTTTTCTGATTGCCTTAAATGGGGATTACGTTTCTGGATCTAGTGAAAAGAAAATCATTGAACAATGGCGTATCTAGACTTTTTACTGGGAGGACAAGCACCCAAATTTTCCAAATTCTCTGGGGTAGTGATTTGCGGCGCATTTCTGCCTTATTCAGCAGTTTTCAAAATGTGGAAAAAAATATTTGAATTCTGTGTTAGTCACTTTCGTATGGAGGATTGCATTAAAGTCATGCGAACCTTTCCGATTTCAAAGTAAAATTCCATGAATTAGAGACCGATATGGTCGAATGAACTTTAATAAGTTCAAGCTGCCTGTCTTTGCCTGGCAGATTCTAAAAAAAAATTAAAAAGTTGGTATTTAAATTATTTATTTAATGAAAGGGATTTAGGTAAAGAAAGTGGTCTCCACCATTAATTAAGATCACTTATGAAACTTACATCCTTGGCATACCAATCACGCAAGATGAACGGTTTATATTCAACCTTAAAAATATCACTTCGCCTAAGAAATAAATCTGGTGTTTTGCAGTTGAATTTGCAATCACTTTAAAGTACCCGTTTAAAGCGAATAAGAGCATTTGCTCCATCCTTGTGGAAAGGATTAGAAACTTGATTCAATATATATGAGAGAAATATTGTCCCTTCTCCAAAACAAACTCAATATGATTCTTTAAGCAGTTATGAGTAATTAAACGTTGAAGATAATAAAGACGCTTCATCTGCTAAATAAAGTCTTCGAAGCCATGTTAATTTTAGAGAGTGAATGAATTCCCTCAAATTAATCATTTTGAAACCACTTGCACTGTAAGATTGAGAAAAATGAGACCTGTTCATTCGGTCTTGGCCATTCCAAACGAAATTGAAAAACATTAGCCGATTAGCGATATTGTTTTCTTTATATCAGCAGTTGGTTCCTTAACTACCATTACATCCAATCAGAGTTTCAAAGATGCATCCACACCCATTCCCACATATTCTGTCTTAAAAGTACCTTGAGATAAATCAATAGTAATGCGAAAAAAGGAAAGTTAAAATCTGGAACAATGGTTTTTAATGAATTTTATATCAGCAAGGAACCCAAGTATGTAGGGGGCCGAAATTTCCTACCGATGAATATTTGCATTGTAAAACTTGGGGATTGAGTTCATTAATCTCGCTTAAAAACAACGAAATGACCATTTATATTAATGCCTCTTCGTGAAAATGTAAATGACTTATACCCTGTTTGAGGTGCTCCAGGACCTAGAGACCCTCGGGAGTCTACTGATAAACTGAAAAATTTTGAGGACCCCGGGTAATGATTGCCGACACGTTGGAGGTATCAAGAGAAGGGCAAACCCCAAGTTCCCTTTTGAAGTTTTTATCATAATTTTAGTGTTTAGGGGCAAAATGGGTCAAAACGATCAGTTTCGAAGGAAATTATCTTCAAGAACTTATGCTTGAAATAAAATATTTACCTGGACCCCAAATGGAGTTTTACTAGACTGCAGCTATTTTTATACTTGAAATTTACAAGTAATATCAAATAAGAATTTCCTTGTGTGCTAAGCACAATTTGATTTTGGTGCAATTATATTCTCCATTAAATATCAATTAAACGTTGAGTTGTCAGATACAAATTAAGTGGTCGTTTTCAAATGAGGAGACAGTCATGGGACCCCAAGTTCAGTAACATGGTTCTAGGTCTATGGTTCCCAATCAGGAGAACAAATACCCCATGGGATACCAGCAAACACCACATGAGGGACCCGGAAGACCTGCGTAGTTTTTGTACGATTTTTAAGTACAATTGCTGTAAAAGAGGAGAGTGCAGCAATCAGCTGGTGCCCTGGAAAATTTTTAAGGGGAAACACTCTTTCAACCAAGTTTGCATATTAAAGAAGTTAGATGTAAAATTTGGACACAACTGTTCTCATTTATTCAATATATAGACAATACTTCACGGTCTTTTGGTTAAGAACACTTGTAATATCTTTTTTTCATACAGTCTAGAATGGAGCCATACATGACAGACCTAAGATGTAAATGGTCTGAAAAGCTGAAATCCCTAGTTTAATCATCTATTTCACAAACTGATATTATGGAAACTTCGTTGTTGGGTTTGAAGCCTGTAATATTGAAGTTGTACAGTCAGGGAGCTGTAACAACTCATTTATATAATATAACTTCATTCGTGGGAGCGAGCAAACATTGTTATTATTGGATAATTTCTTCACTCTTTACGTTAGTGTAGGGAATTCTGCATTGGTATTAATACTAAAGCTGTGGAAAAAAAAATAATACAGTTACACAAATCATAAAGCTCATGATGTTTAGGGAGTAACATTTCAGATTATGCGGACTTGGCGCATTTAAAGAACGAAATATTTGCCGATATGATAGGTTAAGAAAGCCCCCTTCTCCATAGCAAGATAATAGGCTTCAGCTGAGAGTCAAATTGAGAATTGTTAATAATCAGTATGATAGAGATATGGAAATAATATTTTAACTTTTTCATAAGTAACAAGCGGACTCTGAGACGGAATTTATGTGATTCTTCCGAAAAAGCTTACCGGCCGTTGCAAAAATGACCAAATGTGTTGAATTACTCAGGTTTTGATGGTGGAATCTGTGACAGATGTGGTGAGTTGAGGAATATCCTCATCGATCTTATCAGTCCGAATTAAATTGAATTATATTCAAGGTATTATTTAGTGACAACTTGTTTACAATGAAGTATTAAAGCACACCAATTATACCGAGGATGCATCTTGAGCGGCTTTATATCATGTACAGTTAGTTTTGGCTTAGCTTTAGCTAGTTAAATTAGGGTTTACGGCTCAGTTATTTCAAACCGATTGTTGTCAGTCGGGCCGATTACTCCCCTTTTCCAGTTGGGGCACACTGGCTTTAACTCAATCGCTAATGCTGGGCACCAAACATCTTGGGAGCAGGTTCTACTTGAAGTTTTCGGTATGATACAGCTCACGGTTGAAAGTCAAGTCTCATACTCTGTCCGACCACTAACTAGACCATTAAGTAGGTGTTTGTCGACATTCAAGTTGTGAAAATTAGTAGAACAGAGAAGAGTTCAAACAGACTTTAGTTGACTTTAACAATTATACACTTGTCATTAATATAATTTAAAAGCTGGGGGTCCCAGCTAAGAGTCTCCAGAAGTACCGAAAGTAAGTGTCTCAGAAAGTTTGCCTTTGCTGCAGACGGATTGTTGCATTATTTGTAAGTACTATCAATTAATGGACTTAAAATCAATTTGGCAAAAGGTCCATTCTTGGCACTCCTCCAAATTGCATATTTGAAAGCCACAGCAATCTACGGCATTCAACTATTCACTTGTTTGCGTTAACTTTCTATTCGTAGAAAAGCTGGAACAAAGGGCTTGTGTTGATTATTGTGACAACTGGTCCACGATACCCTTAAAAGTTTTAACTTTTTCCCCAGGGAGAGAAAAGGTTCATGTCCGGATAGTATACCACGGCTGGGTTCACCTGTGTACCTATTAAATGCAATGAAGTGTAACAAAATTATAATTTTGTCTCTTTTGATATGATTTTTCATAAACAGATATATTCACAAGCATGAAACTTCCAATTTTCAGCATTTCGGTCACAAATATCTAGTAACATGAAATTGAAAACTTAGACGACTTGTTTTAAATAAAGTTAACCAAAAGACTGATGTGTAAGGGTGAGCTTTGTGTCATCAAACATGTCATCCAGGGATAACTGGGCTATTGTGGAAGAGTTTGGACCATTTGTTTCTTCTCCCAATTTCATCCAACTTCGTTTGGAAAGGTTTTGGTAGAGGAGATTACATTGGAAAATCTTCAAAGGCAGGCACTTCCAACAAGATACAATACTAGTTTGTTGCAAGTTTTGGGTACGTCGTGCCCTCCTTTTTTGCAATGTGAGAGCAAAGAGCCCACAATGTGTTATCTCGGCACATGATGAGTTATATGAGCTATTCTGCATTCTTTTTAATTTGATGTCAGTGAAGGAAATGTGCCAATGGAGAATTTCTGTAAATAACCTTTAAGATGACTTAAGTAATTTCCTTGGACGTGCTGTTTTGGCTGACAATTTTCTAGCTTGTTTATGTAGCAGGCTACATGGCAAACGGGTTGTACCTTGTTCAATTATATCCCCAATTGTGCTTGGAAAAATTTCCAAAGAAGACATAGGAAAAATTCTTCTTCGTGCCGGTCAGTTAATAACTCAATAATTCGAATTAAATTGTTTTGAGAATCAAGACATAAATGTTCTACCTTTGTGATTAGGTCATTGTGTTTAAGTCCACAGTACCCTCTTTGCGTACTTTTTCTTTTCTTTTTTCCTACTTGCATGAACTAAAACAAATTATGGGTGTTTTGGGTGTTTGTAGGTCTCAAGATTAAACAAATGCTCTCTCCATAATTGCAAATATTGTTGATTTTTATGTTTGCAACTATACTGATTTATTAACTCAGTTTAAGAAACAGTAATTTTCATTTCATTCATTTATTTGGTTTATCACAACACACATTTTTACAAGTAACTTTACTTGTACAGGTTGTTTGTGGTAATTCCTAGTGTACAGGTGTCTTGTATTATGTTAATAAATACGTTAGATATGTGCGAAGTAAGCTTTCAACGAATTAGAGAGCAAATAAAGTATAGAACGGTAGACAAAGTTGGTAACATTTAGGTTAAAGAGGTAGGTAAGTTTAAGCAGATTAAAGAACTTAAATAGACCATTAGTATGATCCCTAGCTTGAGAGAGGGTAATATGTCTTACTGCTCGTTTCTGAAGAATGCAAAGTATGTATAACAAGTACTGACTTGATCCTGACCACATAAAACAGCAATACGTTTAAATTTGGGAGGATAAGTGTGTGGTAAAGGGACCTTAGAATGCTTTTAGGAAGAGGAATATTCAGTTTCGAACGGACACCGACTTCTTTACCGACAAGAGTAGAAATAAACATGACTTAATTGTGCCTAATAACTATTGAGTTAATGCACACTACAGGAAATTAGACACAAACCGCCCTTTGAAACGGTTAACCATTAATACCAATACTAAAGTCATTCACATCGTTAGTTGCATTAGAAGATAAAATTCGTTTCACCATATTTAACGAGAGCTTGTTTGCAGCAAACTAATCAGAAAAAGTATTTAAGTCATAATGCATGGGTTTTGAATAAAGGCAAAATCACTGTCAGAAAAGAAAATATTAGTATCATCGGCGAAAGAAATGACGGCCGCATTAGAAGTGGTTTTACTGACATCTTTTATATAGAAAATGAAAAGGAGGGGTCCGAGAATATAACCTTGAAGGACACCACAATGAACATTCTTAACGTCAGAGTTAACATTCTAAAGAGAGATAATAGTTGTCTATTTGAAAGATAATTAGTAAGCCAAGTGTGAAAAGTTCCTTGGATCCCGTAGTGGAAAATTTATGACAAAGGTTGGTACAGTAGTCAATAGTATTAAAGGCCTTAGATAAGTCAAGAAAGACACCCAATGCAATATGGTTTTTGTGAAGGTCCTTTGTTACATTAGTTACAACATAAATAATGGACATTTCAGTGGGTTCACGGGGTGTTTAACCATATTGATCATCGAAGAGAATGTTATTTTATCTAAATTATGTTAAAATACGTTCAAGAATTTTATACAAAAACAGGACAGAACAGAAGTAGTTCTATAATTTACAGAAAAGTTTAGATCACCTTTCGTAAAAATCGGAGATACCTTGATGACTTTGAGTTTATCAGGGACAACCACAGTCGATAAAGACAGTCTAACACATAAGTAAGGATTTTGCAATTTTGACAGATAACCCCGGTATCAACAGAAGACCTGATTTCATCAAACCCAGCTGACTTGTCTGATTTCAGACAGGATTTTTAAACTTTAATTCATTCCTCTCCAGTTTTTGGAAAAGGGAAAGCGGAAGACATATTTCTATCGGAAAGGTATTCAGAGGGGGGGGGGGGATGATTTTCAAAGATTTTTCAGCAAGAAACGGACCAACATTAGCAAAAAACTTTGTTAAGAATATTACTTATAGCAAAGGGGTCAGTAAATTTCACCCCATCCATTCGACAAAAATCAGGTTTGATTGGCTTTTGCTTGTTTTTGTTGAGCAAATGTTTGATGTGATTCCAAGTTTGCTTGGAGCTATACTTACAATTTTCCAAAAATATTTTTAATAATCCCCTTACTTGGAAATGCGTTCGATTTGGTTTAATTTATTCCAATTAATTTTATATTTAAATTTGGTATGCTGGGGAAATCTTGAGCACAGCTTTATAAAGTTTGTCTTTTTTTAATAGACGTGATTATGCAAGAAGTGATCCAAAACTGTTTGTCTGAATACCGAATTTTTCGTTAAAGACGAATATTGGGGGAAGCATTTATCATGAAATTTCTTTTAAAAAAACCAATGAAGACATTAAAAGCAGAGTTTACATCAGACTCGCGATGGACATTATCCCAGATTGATCTAGATATTTCGGATATGACGTTTACGATATGTCAGTTTGAATAGTTTCGAACGAATACGTCATCCCGAACATTGACGTCGGATTTTTGCAGGGTGGTAAGAAAAATTGGGAAGTGATTAGTCAGATTTTTTAAGAGAAGACGAGAGGTTGTCCCTGGTAGGGTATCATTTGAAAAAATATTGTCATTTAGTGAGCATGATCTCTCGTTAACTCCGGTAGCTTTAGAGATGGTTAGGACCCACACGAAATGATATCACCAATAAAAATATTACCCCCATTGAGCATAGACCTGTTTTCATTAAAGTCGCCATGATGTAGCAAGACTATCGTCGTCATTAATTTAGCCTAAGACGTTTAGAAACAAATGTTTATTGCTACCTGCAGGTGGCCTATAAACAACACCAATTACACATTTGAGAGTTTGATAGGAAACGGTGACATCAATAAGGAGAGACTCCGTAAAGTCATTGAAGATAGATAAATCATTGCGGACAACAAAAATAAACTTATTATTTTTAAAGAGACACACTCCCCGCCCCTTAATCTTTGCGATGGTTTTCAACAATAGAAAAGTCGTCTTTATTGTATGAATGAGGAGGAATGATCACCTAGCCAAGTTTCAGTAAGTCTTAAAACAGGTAAATTGTGATTGAAAACGGATAGGTATTGTTTTATGTCGTCCAGATACTTGTTTAAGCTTCTTCTATTAAGCTTCAAAAGACTTAACCCATCATTAGACAGTTTCTTAAAACCGCCATCGTCAAAGAAATTACACTTACTAATACATAGGCCTACTTGATTAATATATCTATTTCTTATATCAAAAATTAAACACACTTCATCAAGTTTCCTTTGACCCGCTGGCCCAGGGAAATCATTTAAATCAAAAACACATTGAAAGGAAAATACACCGTCATTGCTTAAAGTACAAAAAGATGACATACCTAAAGAATAAAACGCCAGAGGAGTTAAAAAAAGAAAGAAACGAAAAAGAATCAATTAAATGATATTGTTATAGACCATCGTTTTAGGTTAGAGCAGCATGGACAAAAGTCTGAAGCTGAATACAAGAATGCTCTTGCAAGTATCATGATCAAGGCACGTGATTAACTGAGTTGACTCGTGAGGTCATTCATGTTTTTCTATGAGAAGTACATTTCCATTGTCTTTGTGGAATATGGCAAATACTTTTCTATCTTTGCTCTAACTTTTCTTCACCAATTCGGGATTATTTGTTGCCAGTAGTTGTTGTTGGTTTTTTATTGTGAGGTCTTCCTTAATAACCATTAGCCCTATTATTAGATAATTTCTGATTCAGTAATATGTGAATTTCAGAATAGAAATTTAATGAATATAACACTATGTGTTTATAATGTACTACTCCTAAGGCTCGAAGTAAATTGCCTGAGTTAAGTGTGGTCTCCAAATCCACGCGTGTTCAGAAATCCTCCCAGAAAGTGCCAGTCCAGTTCTTCAGTCGATCTGTAAGGAAAAAATATAAATGGTACCGGTTAGTATGCAGTTAAGGTTAAGGTGGTGTGGCCATGTGCTACGATATGTATATGATGATCGAAGGTAGTTGGCGATAGTCTTATCGCCAACCAGTTGGTGCATTAACAGTTTATAGCTACATCTTAGTCAATGAGTTGAGAAGTCGCCGAAAAGTTTGTTTACTCTGGCGGAAGTAAATGCTGCCGACTGTGATTCTCCGATAAACTGCCGAGGTTGCACTTCCGGTATAAGCGGCATCCCATATTTAAGCTCACCATGGCAGTTATGAATGCTGCAACCGTTTAAATGCTTTGTCTCCTACTAGAATGCTGCAATCTATGATGCTGTAGGGTATAGCTTGAGTGTAGATATGCTAATGAGTTACATAGTTGAGGATACAGTTCGTTACACTGATTAGTGTACGTAAGCTAGGCCTAAATACATGCGATAACTTGTTTGTTATAACCATGCACCTTGAGGCGCTAACAATACAAATGCCGTGCTAAGATGAACTACGAGGCAGAAGTGAGAATGATAACTGTAGATAAAAGGTAGTCTGTAATGCTGAGTAAGCTACAAAACCTGTTTGCCTTCTCTGCAATTGGTTATGCCATCTCGAAATAGCTGGCTGAAGCGAGACTATAAATGCGTCTTCTGAAGGTGAGGCATCTGCTGAGTAGCTCCATCTGGTACAAGTCACTAAGTAAATGTCGTGAGTCATCTACTACGTTGATCTTGCCCAAGCGGGTAGTCAAACAACATATGACCGAAGTATGAACACAAATAGGTCAAAAAGATAAAGACCTACTTCCTACAAGCCCTCTTACGTTTTGGGCTCAAAATTAGCACAAGTTTGCGTCTAAAGGCCCACAAAGACCAATTTTTCCTCCAAAGGGCCTCATGCTCCAGGCGAGATTCTAGGGACGTTATTTATTTTTTTTTTTTGGGGGGGGGGGGGGCTTTTTTACGTTTAAGTATTTAATTGGAGCGCCACCATCAGCTGCGGCGAAGCATTCCAAGAAAATTATCTCCAAAAAAAGCTCCCCAGATGGCAGGAAAAGACACTTACCAAGCCTTGCTAAACGCATCCAGACATTCTTTATTTTCAGATCTCGAAATAGAGATAATTTTAATATATACACTCTTAAAACGTTGGGTAAAATATCCGTTGGTTAAAGAAGTTTATGAAATGTGTTGGTTAAACTTTGCCCAACTTTAGGGCTAATTGGTGCAATGTTTAAACGCTGGGCAAAGTTTTTGTTGAGTAAAAGTAATTGCTTAAGTGTTGGTCAATCTTTGCTCAAATAATGGTTAAATTTCCCCTTCCATGCACGCGTATACTGTTATACCCAACTGACTGGTCAAAATGACGATAAGATTTTATTCTACAGTTGAGCATATTTTCCCTTTACCCACTTGTTGGGTAACTTTTTGCCAATTTGTTGGGTATATTGTTGGTTGCAGTGTTGTCACCAAACAACAGTGCACTTGACCCGATTTGTTTCACAATTCTTCTCATAATCAGACCATGGTACCATAATCTAAAAATTCTCTTTGGCATCTTTTATATTGGCCAAACAGCTAAACTCGTACATTACTTTAGACCATGAAATCGATCTCTATTTCCATAAAATTCTTTAAACAGTACTACGAACTAGAACACATTTGTATGAGATTCCATGATTCGTATTTGGCACAAAACTGCTATCCAATGAGAGGTCAGGATCTGGGATATTCTCTTTCACGTCCGAATGAGCGTTTATATATTATTATTCGAAACCTTTCGGCATAACAAGAAACCTGTCTCATAACCATGATAACAGTTTATGAGAGCTACGGACCAGCCAATTCTCATGCAGCCCTTGTGTTCACATTTATGCATTGATGAAACTACAATACTTCATCACATCATTAACACACATCATTTTACAGTGCCTTTTAAAAATACAGTGCCTTTTAAATATGATAGTTTTGGACGTACCTATACGAAACACAGTGACAAACCAAACAGGTTATTAAGCCAGGGTTTTTTTAACCGGGACCGATGGGTTGCCATAACCAGGGAGCTGCAGTGGCTGCTCCCTGCCATAACCTACAACCTGACATTTAAAAAAGCACCAATGTTTAAGTAAAAGATGATTAACATATAACCAACATTTGGTTAATGCATTTGCCCAACAGTTTAATAAAAGAAGTGCCCAACAAGTGGGTATGTTTTAAAATGCTAATTTACCAAACAGTTGGGTAATCTCTTGCCCAACAGTTGGGTTCAAACTTTACCCAATTTGGTTGGTTAAAGTTTTGCCCAACTGTTTAGGTTGTTGAATAGATGCCCAGTGTTGGTCAAAAAGTTGGGCAAAATTTGCCCAATTTTTTTAAGAGTGTAGAGAAAATTTTATCTGGTTAAATTGTTGCAAACCGGGAAAACTGGGGTTCAATTCGTTCACGTTACTTTACAAGGTGTTTCCTCTCTGCACTGTTTGCTTTCAAACTTAGTCTTTCCACTCAGCTGTGCCGTCTTAGCAGCAGAAAATGAACTCTTAAACTACGTTCACGCTTGTATGGCAACGGTAACGGAAACGGCAACGACAAACGCGGTGGCAAGAAAAAAATTTTACTCTAAAGACGCATGCAATTTTTCAGTAGACATTACACTGTTAGAGTGTATTTCATCATTTTGGGGCGATGCGCACTGCTAAACAAGAAATTTTCTAACTGGCTAGCGATAATCCCTACACTAATCCCTAACCCTAACAAAGAATACAATGGATACAATAAAATGGCAACAACCAATCAAGAAACACCTTGTAAACCAGTGCGCATTTACCCATTATTTTTTGGTCCAATATTGATTCGTTGACAGTTTGGATATAAAATTTCTTTTGATTTCCTGAAAATCACGAAAAATCTTTGAGACTTAACACCGAAAAATATGACTAGACGACGTTTGTGTTTAAAGCTCTGTTTTATTTGTATTTCTACTACACTGTCAACGAAGTTATAGTTTGATAATTGATTTTACGTGACATGGGTAGAAATTTATTCCGTGTCAAGTGCTTTAGAATACCGGCCCCATATTTTTTGTTGATTGCAACTATGATGTAAAGTACCTGTAGTCTAGCAATGGTTATGTGAATAATCAGGTATAGACTCCATGCATGGGCCCGTATTTTTATGGTAGCCGACCTTACCCTTTATTTTGCTGAGGAGGTGATCAAGTAAGGAATTAAATTAAAACTTGTCAGCCTTATGGTGTTATTTGTTTTACATGCTACACGGGACATAACGGGAAGGCAAGCGAGTGAGTGGATGGGAGGACCGTGTACGGGACTGGGCACGCTACCTATCCATTCCAGTTTACTTTTCTGCGTTCGACTCCATGAAGTATCAGGAACAATATTTTAAAAACTTATCCATGTCTTTGTTACTGATAGCATACATAATTCAAATGTCTAATGGTGGGGGTGGCTAGCAAAATTTGGAGTAACTAAATCCCCCCCCCCCCTAGATCACCGGTAGAGCAGCCTTGACAGACTCCTCTTAGACTCTCCTCAAGTCAGAGTTAAAAAGTCCAAGATGGCTGTTTGCTAAAACTTTGTGTCAAAATTTGGACTTGCTGAAGTGAATCAACAGATTTTGCAAGAAAGTTAAAATATTTTCCAAAACATGTCATTTAAGGACAAAATCACTCTTCGTATTTCAGGAATATGATTTTGTTTCCCATTCAAGTCTAAATTTTGTTTAAAATGTTACAGAGTAGCTTCACGGCGACAATCTCGGCGGGCCGTTTTTGCCCCAGCCGGTGGCGACAATCTACGGATAGGACGCACGCGTCATATATGCTCTGTCCCTGTAAAAAGGACGTACTCGGTGCATTAAACTTACATCATTAATTTTTAGGATATTTATTTCTCAGTCTGATAATTTTCTTTAATTTCACATTACGTTATGATTATATTTTTCTGTTTTTGACATTCTCTCAAATAATTCAGGGAACAGAAAACATTGACTAACATTTTTGATTAATGTTGCTAAACATTTGGTGTAAAAATGGTTAGCAAATAGAAAGGAAAAATATTTTCCCTTGGTCTGTTGGTCCAGCAAATCAAGCGGTGAAATGGGTTAATTTCTGGTATTTAGCATCCTTGTACATTTTATTATTGTTTTAGTCTACCATGGGAAGATCAACAAGCAAACCAAGAAAATAAACATATCGGTCTTATTCCGGCGTATATTTTCTTTAAAAATGTACATAAATTTTCGATTTCCTCTTTTTTATTTTCTTTAGAAGGATCAGAGGTGCTTTCACTGAAATATATCAAAACATATTTGTTTCCTTAAATGGAATCATAGGTTATGATTGTAAAACAAGGCGATTTGTAACTTGATAGTAACATGAATTGTAGATTCACTTGCATTACCCGAATTGATGTACTACATTTTCATTGGTGTAAAATCAAACATGGATATTCATAAGTTTTTTAGCAACTCAAGGGGCGTTTTAGAAACCTCTGCCTGTAACAGTAACATCACGTCAGCTTTTACTTAAAAATGTAAAATTGAAAAGTGTTGCAGGCCAAGAATTGTTGGGTATAAGAGTTTCCGCACACTAACTAGCCAGTAAGTCACAACTGGAAATAGACCGTGGCCTGCTCAACCTAAATCAACTGTTTGGAAACTGGGTCGTAAAACTCCATCTAACTAATTAACTAACTAACTAACTTAGTAACTAACCGAACACTAACTGTTTATTTATTCCCCTAATTGGATGTATGAAAGGTAATCCATTCTATTTTAACACGTTGACTTAATTTTAAATTAGCGGATAAATGCGAGGGTGCCCGATCTTAAATGTTAATTTATATTAAGAAAATTTAAGACCGACGATGACGTCATCATAGAGGCTGAGCCGAGGTCATCATCGAGGCGAAAGCCGAGGTCCGCTGCCTCTGTGATGACGGCATCGGGGGTCTTAAATCACATTTAAGACCGGGGCACCCTGCTTTTATCCCCATTCATAAATACTTTGAGGAAAATGGGTGAAAAACATGAAAAAAATTAAAAAAAAATTGGTCCAATTTTAGATATCAAGTTTTAATTCTCCTGAGTTTTTATCCGCCATTGTGACGTATCGATATCTTGAACTTGAATTGGTGCTAGCAAGACGAACATTCTGAACTGCATGTCGCGACCGATACGCTCAGTATCCTCTTTAATTTGATTCATTTTCGAGAACTATATCGGCTACTTTACAAGCAAATGTTGTTAACAGAAAAACACCGATGACAGTATCGCATCGTTTTGGAGATGAGGCTGAGCGAAAAGTCAAGGAAAGTTACTACATTCTCGTTATCTGTGTTTACAGTTGTGCGAAGAGCTAACGCTACATACTCTATATGCTGTAAGAGTGAGGGACTGTACAGCCAGCGCTGTGTGTGGTAAGCAGATCTGTTCGTACTGCGGGAAGGACATGCAGACGTAGCCTAGTTGATGTTGTGGGACAGACACGGTGATATAAATTCTTTGTAAGAGATGGAAGCAATTTTAACATGCGCTTTAGCCTTTAAAGACTGAGATTACAGGTAAACAATACCAGGCTTCCTTAGGGAATTACCACTCAGGCTACTGAACTTGACCGTTGACGATTGCTTTGCTAGCCTGTGGGCCAAGCGAGTAACGTTACAGTTGTTTGGCTGTTTAGACAGTCTTAAAGCCTGTATACACGAGCAACATTTGTAAAACATTCTCAAACCACTTCACCTGCAAAAAACCCAAAACATGCTTGCTTTCGGTTAGTTGCACAGTGTGGACAGAGTAAATACAATTTGAAAATATTTTGAAAATGTTTTGAAAAGAATTGACAGGATATTTCTTTTGCAACGTTTCCAAAACATTTTCAAAACATGCTGTATACCCTGTCTACACTGTGCAACATACCGAAAACAGCTTGTTTTGGATTTGTTGCCCAGTGGATGTTTTGGAAATGTTTTCGGAATGTTTTGCAAATGTTGCTCGTGTATACAGGCCTTTAGCGGAAGAGGTAACCCCAGCAATGTCACTTTGCCAAAGCCTGTGTATATTGTCGCTAACCTTAGACCCTTTAGTAGGCGTAACAATACTGTTGTTATAGGCACGTTTTATTTGACCCACCCCCCCCCCCCCCACCCCGAATTTAGTAGTGGATTAACACGTTAACAGCAGTGCCAGTCATCGGAGTTCAGTTCTAGCCTAGGGTCTAACTTGTTAGACCTATAAATTGAATGTGGGTGTGATCGAAATACCGATTTGTGGGGGGCAATGATTCCTAAGCCTAGGCTTGCCCATGTCTTTATCACTTCCAGTTATTATTCTTTGGAATGGTAACTCTGAAGACGAGGGTATCAACTTGACACAGTGTACAGTGTCTCAGTGTTACTGTTTATCTTGCTAACATGTTCTTGGCTTACTGTATGACATTACGGTAGGCCTACATGTGCTTTGCAAAACTAGTATGGGGTGAATATGGCATGTTGCTATGGCAACCTAGCATGGGCTTTAAATATTGTACACAGTAAGTATAGTGATCACATTCAGTTCAATTCGCCTTACTTCTTGAAAACCATTCGAGACCGGTTTCGAATGCCATTCGAGACCGGTCTCGAATGGTTTTCAGCCAATCAGCAGGAAATCAATACACTGTTAAAAAATTTCTCTGTAAATTTACATAATTTTTATGGCAAATTTTTTTCCAACCAAATAATGTTTTTTTTACAGCCAGACTGTAATCATGAAAAAACATTAAGGGTTTGTTTTTTCTTTACAGTTTTTGCATGTAAATTAGTTTACAAATGTCTACTGTAAAATCGAATTACAGGATTGTTCTGTTTTGTTTACCTTAATTTTATGTGAATTTACAGCCTACTGTTTTCATTCCCGACGTTTTAATATTTATTATAATATCGCTTTTTTACCTTTCATATGTTATTACGTAACATACACTTCACCATTACGTAGATCAGGTATTTGCTTATCAACGTAATGTGTCGTTACGAAGTTGTTTTCAATCAAAACACATTGAGAATGCTTTGTTATCATATTATTGTCAAGTAGACTGCTATCTCTAGGAACTTTGTAGTTGGAAAGTCACATTTTTTGTACAATATAATAATTGTTTTTAAAATAAATATGACAAAGAATGCAAATACATTGGTTGCAAACATTTCCAGACAAGGTAAACAATAAGTTTATCACTTCCTGATTAAACAACGCCATAGAAGATATTATTCAAAGCAACAGCAATCATTTTGTTAGGAAAATGCCTACAAAATAAGCTTCACCCATTTATGCAAAATGAGATTTACGTCTTAAAGTGGTAAATTTACAGACTCTTTCAAGAAAATTTGTGAAACGTTTTTAATTTGCTCCGATCAAGTGCATGAGCGCCTGTGGCGATCAGTTGACATCAGTATACCAATTGCCAGTGCTCTGAAATTAGGGTCTTACAATTTCTTTTTACTTACAAATGTGTGACAAAACACCAGTTGTATGATATTAATAACTAAGAACGTTATAACTAAGTATGCTTTTATAATAAATGTAAGTTAATTTTCAAATAGGGCCATAACTTTGCCAAAAATGTTTTTTTTTTTTAAACTGAAACTTCGCAGAACGATGCATGTTATATATTGAAAATTTTCTGGCTATTTCTTATTTGTTTGTTTGGGCTTATTTTTGTTTCTTTTTCAGCTTAAAAACAAAATGAATGTTTGTTAAATGACAGTATATTTATGTGAAATCAGAAAAATACAAAATACTGTTAAAATTTCTGTAAATTTACAGAAAAAGTTTTACAAAGCAGTAAAATTTGGTTAAAAAAGCAGACAGAAATGGTTTTTCAAATAAACAGAAAATACATGTTAAACAACCTTTTTTATTGTAGCAATACAAAGTGTCTGTAAAGATACAGAAAATCTCTATTAAAAGTAAAATACAAAAAGTTTAAGTTAAAAAAAAGTCTGTAAATTTACAGAAATTTTTAACAGTGTACAAGTATTTATGAACTTAATATATGCTTGTGTACGGAAGATGTTAAATGTTCCTAAAGCTTATTTATTTATATGGACAAATGATTGTTTGAAGGGTAACAGAATAAGAAATGTTACACTTCATGAGGTACTGAACAACATCCAGCTCACGACTGTTCACTGCCGGTAAACACAAATTAGTGAAAGTGATGTTTCAATCGACTAACCAAGTTGGGCACTCATATTTGAGAAATTGATGAAAATATTTGACCAATTTCGTAGAAAAAAACTAAAGAGTATAAGTCAAATCTTAGTCAAGGAGGAGGTGTTTGTTAGAAATTAATTCAACTGGATCAAATATTAATCAATGTTGTTGACTGTCGTGATTAGTCAGTTCAGGCATTGTTTTGACTAATTTGTGTTAACAGTGAAGTGTTTTTTTTTTACAAAAATAAAACATGAACACGTGAACTCTTTCTTTTTTCTCAAAGAGTGCCCTCTGCAAGGCGCCACCTATGGCGGCAGGCTTGTGTTACGGACTGGTGGAGTACTAAATTCTGGTCGTTTCCCTTCCTTCGTCCACGGAAAACGAGTGGTTATCTTTCAAAGACTACCTGAGAACCTAATTACCCACGGGGGATTCGGCAGTGGTCGAATATGGGTTGGAAAAGGTAGCAGATTTTGCCAAGGACCTGAATCTCAAGTACCTGAACAATGTCCCTGGACTGGGGATCGACCATGCATTGATGCAGGAATACCATGCGAAACAGGTAATCACTCCAAAATACTGCCTTGTAACGGAGAGTAGGTATATAGGAATACAGATAAAAAGAAAAACTACATTATTATAGTGGAGGATGCGTGTAGGTGCATCTTCCTCGCCCACCAATTGAAAGATTGCTAGACAAACGTTTTTAAATATGCTTCAAACTTCAAACAACTCAGCCCTCTTGTACAGCAAAATTTCAAAATTATAAGGAGGACCTTTTCTCTCAGGCCGTTCCTCTGGGAAAACAACCACGAAATTATTATGCACCCTTTTGTTGCAACTTCAGGTCATACTCCCTATTGCTCTAAACGGCAGCAAATGTCGAATAGGAAACAAAGGTTAGTTCTTTGACCCAATTTTTTAAATTTCATTTCCTCTTTGAAAAATATAAAGTATTTCTTTTAACGCCAGAGTAAGAGTATATTTGTCACAGAATAAGATTGACGTCACAAGAGAGTAATCAGGAAGGTGCTTTCCTTACTTCAAAATACCCCTCCCCATTCCAAGCATCAACAATCCCGTGATAAAACACAACAATAATAATTTCATAATATATATATATATGTATGTATGTATGTATTATGTATGTATGTATGTATGTATGTATGTATGTATGTATGTATGTATGTATGTATGTATGTATGTTTGTGTGTATGTATGTATGTATTTTTATAATATAAAGAATAAATCAAACTGAAAATATGCCCCGACGAAAAATTGACCGTCTACACAGAGTTGTGGACATATACCCATTCAAACTCCGATCGGCCTTTTGACAGAGATCACTTCTGGAAACCAGATTGATACATTTTAACAACGTTATTCCAATGGCCAGCCATCCGTTCGTGTTAACACCTAGGTGTCTGTAAATTTGAAAACTTTGAAGTAATTGTATCCTGATTGTTAATCTTGGAGGACGCCTTTGTCTGTTAACGTATTCCTACAGAAAAAATGGGTATATATTTCTATAAATTGGGATTAAGGCGAAATATAATATGAAAAACGCCACTATTGGGAAAACTTGACCCTTGGACGAAACAAACCGTTTAGCCTTAACGTTTTACACACTGTTTTATATGGGAATGCGACGGTAACTCTAAACGCAAGTTCGATTTTCCACATAATATCTATGCAATAACTTCGATGTTAATTAACTTACGTACGTGTATCCGTTTACACTAAGGACTTACGGGCCATTGAAATAACGTCCATGTACATCTCAAAACCAATTGGGGAAATATAATCTAAGTTATTGTTTTTATTTTCTCCGGCGTACTGGCGGTATGCCGATTTCGCCTAACAGGTGTTATTTTTAAATTACATTTCAGAGCCCCCTTCTTTTGGCCGGTCCAATCCACTGGAATTCTCGGAAGTAACAAGCGACAGTATCACAGTATCGTTTCCTACATGGGATGAAACAACTGATCAGGGCAATGGGCCGATAACCGGTTATAAGATTCTGTACCGTCAAGAAGGGGATGAAACATTTCAAGAGTACACTATAACGGGGGTAGACGGTAACCGTGGGTCTCATTCGTTTGACGGTCTAACAGCTGGCACTAACTACCAATTTCAGATAGTTCTTTTAAGAGATGGGGAACCCTCGGAGGGTCCATCCAGCGAAATTCAGAACATTCAAACTCCCTGTGAAGGTAGGTTATTATGTCCCGTACGTGTTTTGCGGGAATGGTGACCAGCTTTGCCAGGTTAAAAAATAGGAGCTCAATTAGGGCAAAGGTATAGATGCCATAAAGGGTGATGGGGCCTTTAAGAGACTATAATTTTATACGACTATTCGATAAAATTCACTCCAAATACAGCTACATTTTATTTGATGCATGTGGGTGAATATCGCTTTGTTTGGTATGAATGTTTGTTACTTCATTTGCAGTCCACTCGCAATTAGGAGTTATCATTCTGAAGAATCAAAAAGATCGAGTAATATATGGTTCCTGAGATATGGTGTAGTTACGAGTTCCTGCGAAAAATGTTAAATCCTCCTATTGAACATTGTTGCTAGGTGATCCATACGCAAGAGGAAATTATTAACACACTGAGATCCAGTAACGCAATATCTCAATATTTTATGCTTAAATATTGACATCAAAAGATCTCGGATATCAATATTTCATTTTTAACTTGCACATAGTCGAGGAATTCACTTATCTCAACCTGCATGTCACCAAAAAAAGCTTCGCAGATTCCTTCACGGTTAAATGAAGTTTTACGGCCAAACCAATATTTTACAACCAACTGGTTCTAGTCTAACCGGCCGCGACATTTCTTCCAGTTGTGGGCCAACTGGAACCACTAGGGTAAAGTACGGGGGGAGGGGGGCGGTCATCCCTACTTGAGCTTTTTGGTTGCGTTGCTTTGTTTTTCTGTGCATTGGCTGATTTTGTCGGTACATGTATGCAGGGTGGACTGTGAAAAAATATTCTGATAGGTATAACACATAGAAAATGATCCCCAACGTATATTAAAATAGATATGTAACACATTTCGAGTGCATCGCGCACCTACATCTTCAGTTCCGCTTTGCTTAAAGGTGAATACCAGTTTCAGATATGCTGGTTGTAAAAAGGCTTCACAATTAGGACATTATCTTTTCCTATAGATGAATCCGGGTTGTGCTGGTCTGATTTTAGTCGGTATAATTACTGGGGTCCATCACCTTTAAAGTTCCTTCCCTACCTGTGCCATGGATTGTTGAACACTGAAGTGTATCTTGATATTCTTAACTTCATTCAATATTAAGATTTGAAATTCACGTACTAAACAATAAATGAAAACGATTTAAGGCTAATGCACCTCTTTAATGGCTGCCTAGAGTCACTAAACACAAGCGCTTATCGGATTCGTCTATATCATGGTCGTGATATTTCATTTGAAATACGATTTCTAATCCATTAGAAATTTTGTCCTCTTTTAGAAGATGTAAAACGAAAATGCAACGTCATATTCCGTATGAAACGTTGAGAGCTTCAATACTGAGTCCATGGTAGCAGAAGAGACGCAGGCACCTTTGTACTCTCTTTACCATCAAAGCCAAAAGGTGCTTTGTAAAGTTTAATAATACAACATCCAGGGTTCTGATTATAAATTATGGCCTTGGATCCAATTTCAGTTCAGAATATGGCTGCAAAGGAGGTCAAGACAGCTTTTAGGGCTACGAATAACTTAATTGGGAAAACTAAATTGCTGAGATTGAAAAGGGAACTTTTTTTGGAAATTCATAAAACCTACATGTTTTTAACCTTCCCTATGCTGAATATTTTTTTTATTTTTCCAACAGAACCCCGAATTTTTAGGCACGTTCCGTGCGCCTAAACTTTTACGTTCGGCGTTCTTCAGCAAACCGTAACTTCTGGGTGGCTCCGTGTTGCTGAATCCCTTTTGAAAACTTGGCCTCCTCGTTAGGCACGTCCTTTTACTACTTTGTAGACCCCGTTTATCTGCAGCTTTCACCGTGTCAGTTGGTTATTTAGTTAGACAGAGTTTTAGGACCCAGTTTTAACCGATTGCTTCAAGTCGAGCCCTTTTTCCAGTTGTGACCATGTCAAACAAATTTCCACAATTACCAAATGTTGGCACTCTTCTCGTGCAAAAGACACAAACGACGCAATCGAACTTGTACCCCTATAAACAGATTGAGAGCAAGCTTCAGTGAGCTATAGCTAAAGCCTGGAAGAGGTTCAAATTTTGTTGGCGAGTATCTTCAAGGGGTATTTCAGTTTAATTAGTTCTTGGTTTTCATTTTAAACATGATGACTATAGGCTGACATGAATCTGAAGCTAAATTTACTCGCACCGTGCATAAATTTATTAAGAAATGAAATTAAACTTGTGTCAACTCAGAAAATTTCTTCCAAAGTGAAAGTAAACTCTTTAACTACTGCCTAAATTGCAGCTGTAATGTATAGTTTTGAGAAAGTGGCATTCGTACATTCGGGGACTTTCACTCACAGTGTATTTTCTAACCAGAAACGAGGAAATGTGAGCGCGAAAAGAAATCGTTACATGTTGTCACTACTGACAGACTAACTATGAACATAACAGTTTAAGGTGCCTCCTGCTCGGTACCTGTACTCCTTTATCAGAATTTCTGGCTAAAGGGCCTGTTAGGGATGGATGGAGCGAACGGAGGCACCGCTACACAAGTGTGAGGTGACGTGTGGAGAGCAGTATAATAATAATATTAATGGTATAATTTGATACCCTTGAACGACTTATAAAAGATATTCGCGGGCTGAAACGCGTTCCTTTAAACTGTCAATGTCCTCGAACATCTCAGTCCAGTTCATCTGATATACTACACTTAAAATCTGTCTAATACTCTTAACTATACGTAGGCGAAAGTCATTCATTTCACGAAAAGGCGGAAAGTTTACTGTTATCTGTAAAAAAGTTTTATCTAGACAAAGGTTCTGTCAAATAGTTTTGTCTACATGTCCCAAGCTCTAAAGTAAGAATGTGTCTATGGTGTATTAGGTCGATGCTTGTTTTCTTTTAGATGCTATTTTTCATAAATAAAACCTATATCTGTTTATACTCTTACTAACACTGTAATTTGGATTTTGACCCTTTCTTATTTGCTTATCAACATGAATACTGGGAGTTTAATGAATTAGTATGGATTTCTTTTGGAGTGTTTTATTAGTACTTCCACTCCTGTCAGTGGTTTTATGATACATGTATGGATAACAAGATTTGTACAAGTTAGCTATGCTCTTTCATGTGGATATGGTTAGTAAATCCTTAACTTCCGGAAAGAGCAGTCCCATGTTGACCATTCTGCTTCATCTCATCAGCTTCGCTTTTGGGTAAAGATACCGACTCCCTCCCTGGTCTAATAAAGAAATCAACTCCTATGTGTTACTAGAATTTGTGTTTATTCACCAAACTGATTGGGCAAATACTGGTAACGTGTGGTTGAAACCTTGTGGCTAGTTAGCCCAGCTTGGTCTACAGTTAAATCTAGAGGGGAGGGTAAGGTTTATAAACTTGAAAAAATATTTTCCTAAGTCAAGCCAGGTTATAACACATTTTTCCAAAAGGATTTCCACCCCAAAGTTGTTTTGCATCCCCGAAATGACAACGAAATGAACAGATCGAAACGAACAGAACGAAATGAATCCCCAGACCGCTACATTATGGGTCTATCAAGTCTCTTCCAGTTCTAGGCTCACTAAAAGAAACCCTTCGTTATTTTGTCGTTCTGGGTATGATCGACACATGAAACTGAATCCAGATGGGGTTACGATGTCGTCTGTGGCGAGTAATTTTCTCCCGACTATCACCTATAAAATGCAAATACAGGACAGTTATTACCCCACGACTTGCAGTCTTTAAGCAGTATAACCAAAGTCGTCGATCCAGTGGGTAGAGGGCAAGGGCAATCGCCCTACCAATGAAAATATTGGGCAACATATCGTTTTCCTCCTAATAATTCAAACAGATTAAAAACAACTCCTTTTTTATAAAGTCCTCTCGACTTTCTTTCAAAGACACGTTCGGCAGAACCAAAATGAAAATGCTTCCCAAGGTAGCTATACGTTCGCTGAAGGACAACACTTGACCCACCTCACGACCGTCAGACCATTTACATCATAGGTATGTCATGAACGGTTTCATTCTAGATTCGATGAAAAAAAGATATTGCACATGAAATCTTAGCCTAAAGGCCAAGAAGCGCGATTAGAAAAGAAAAAAAAAAAAAAAAAAAAACAACAACAACAACATACTAACCCTAAAGCTCTCCAGACCCTCTGACAAAGGGCGGTTCGGCGAAACCAAACTTTAACTGCTTCCCGAAGAAAAGCTAAAAATTCCACTGAAGGATATAACGTGACCAACCTCGCGGCCTTCTAACCATTTCCATTATTGGTCTACCAACAGGCAGGATAAACAAAAAATATAGTTCCAGTATGCAAACGAATTTAGGGCTTCGAGAAACGTCAATTTGAGAATCTACTTGAAAATAATTATACTGCAATTATATTGCGCCATCTATCTATGTTTTTCGTACAGTATATTCGTGTCAATGTAAGTGATAGTTTGTGTGCGTACAGGTGTGCGATTGCGTTCGTGCGGGTGGATTACTTATAGACGAGTCAGGTCACGGACACGGTTTTTTAGGTTTTGGCTGTTGGAAAATTTTGTTCTCATCCCAAACCAGATCTACGTCCAAGATTATTACCGACCCCAGAACCAATTAGAACCTAAGGGTAGTAATCATTTAAAATTGCGAACTAAAACATTCCCTTGAATTTTGGTTTTCTTTAGTTCATAGCACCGACAGATAGCCTTAATTCTGTGTGACTTCATTGTTCGTTGTTACGGCTGGATACGCAGTCAAACCAGTAACAGCGAAAAACCAAAGAGTCTGATTAAAATTAGTTTTTATTTGAATCAAATGTCTTCTTCCTCCTCAATTCTTACATTGATTCAGTATTTTATCACGGTGACCTTATACTTGGCCTAAATTTACAGAGTTTATTTACTCACTACACGAAGGCTAATTCTAGTCTTAATGCTTGTGTCGGAGACCTCGTCGCTCGTGAAAGATTGTGGTGGATAGACTTGGTTCCTGCAAGGGCAAAGTTGAAGAAATTCTCGACGTACAGTCTAACGGCTGGTTAGGCTCATAAATGTGAACAGTACAACACAGTTTACCGTGACGGAAATGCACGTGCGGTAAAACTAGGACTGTTCGGTCTGTTGAATCCTTGCGAATGTCGAAATCTCTCTCTCAAGAATAACGTTTGCCTGTATTACGCTGGATGTCTCTGCTGAATCTATTCTATAGGTCTAGATCTCTCATTGCTTTCAGAGTTTATCAGCTAAAGTAATAAACCTATGCTTTCTCGAACGATCTCGCATAAACAGGTGTCAGAAAGTGCCAGTCACAACTTCAAGTGCGTACTGTTCACAGGCCGTTCTTTTTCGGAAGACTTATCAAGACAGGGTAAAAAATTAGCGTTGACCCCCCACCTCCCCATTTTCTCTATTTATTTCTCTTGAAACTTAATTTTTAAAATTTATTTCTCTTAAAACAAAAACAAGAAGAAATTTCTCTTAAAACATATTTTTAAACGGAACACGAAAAATACTACGGAGTCCGGGAAGTGACACGTGTGTACCTCATCCCATATAAACACAATTGTCGTTTCCTTTTATGATTCCGACAGTGTATTTTTGCAGCATACTCTGTTAATGTATTAGCGGGTTTTATTTCACCATGTTCAGAGCTAACCTTTGTTGAACAGTTCTAACGTATAGTGTATCGTGCTAGGTTACGGCTACAAACCTAGGAATGTTAAAGAGAATTAAATTAAACATCAGTTATTTAACCATACCAAAATCCAAAATCATTTCATACATTCCCTCTCTGTTAAACGATTTCTAGCCTGCCCCGTTCATAATAGCAGGGGCGGGGCCTTTCCCCTCAAAAAAGACTGAAGTTTCTTTTTCTTCATAAAGCAAAAATGAGGCCCTTGTCTAACTAAAATCGGCTTATGTTATGTGTCAGTTTAGCTTAATGACGCCCCTTCCCCTATATATCACTACCTTTTCCCCTTCCTCACATCAAATAACCCTTGCATTTTTTCAGCAAAAGCATGATCATTTTGCACTTTTTTAATCTTTTTGTTGATTTACAGACTTCCTTGCACAATGAGACCTCAAATTAATAACTGCTTAAAGTCTTAGTGTCCTTAGGAATGCTGTTTCCGACTCTCTGGGGGATAAGCATTTTCTGAACGTTCCGCGCCGACTGATTCTAGCGCTCGGCTAAGATAGTCTTTCAAACATAGGCGTACAAGGCGGGCAGGCAGGCGGCAGACGTCCCCCAGATTTCCGCAAAATCTAAACTTCGGGCAGGAATTTGGAGAAGAAAAAAAATGCCAGTGGACAGCCACTTGAGTTTCAAAAAATTGCTTTTCAGAAAATTCCTGTTCGTGCCCAAAATATTAAAAATGTCTCAAAGTGAGTAGAAACGTCATAAATACGGTAAAATTTTCATGAAAAATGGAAAATGATGACAAAGATGTGCGACACATTAGGGTAACTTGTGAAAAAGCCCACTTCATTTCATAGGGTTGCAAAATCTTTGACAGAAAAGGCAAAACAGTCGAAAGGAGGTTGAAACAATTCTGGGATGTTTTCAATTGCCAAAATTAATTATACTGACAGAAGGAGCGTTATGTTGCAGGGTCAATTAGTTTGCCATCCCGCCTAACCCTACAGCTGAAACTCGGTTAACGGTATTTAAAATCGGTCTATTTGTTCTTCAAATACATCATACAGTGCATTGTCTTTCTATAATTCTCCTTGAAAATTCATTTTAACCCACCTCGTAACGTGACATTTTTTTTCAAAAGGTGTTACTAACGGAAGAAAAATAAATTAAAGTCGGGAGTTCGAGCAGTCACAAAGAAGTTTTAATCAATTGAATTTATATTGAATTTGGACAAGAGTCGCAGTAGAGTAAAATACATTCCATCTTAGGTACCGTAGGAAAATGCCATTTCCGGCTGTCTAAGGGTTGTGATACCCAAAATTTTCTATGGGCGCCAACTAATTTGGAGCCCTGCTCAGATAGTCTTTCTGGCTGAAACTTCGTTAGATGTGAACGCTTTTCTGCAAACGAAACCTCAAGTAGCGACTTCCTAGATCCTCCTTGTAAGCCTAGGAAATGCCACTTTCAACTGACTGAGGTCAGATTTTTCAAAAGGTTTTGTTCTCTCAGTGTCAACTGATGGTACTAGGTTGTGTTTGGTGGTGCTTGGATAGGTTTTCTGGAAGAATTACAATTTTACGGTAAAAAAATTCCCTGTGCCAAAATTGAGATGCCTTAGTATACATACAGTATAATTTGCCAACCCCAGTTGGAAGGAGTCGGTCCTTCTTCCAGAATTACAAAATAATGACTGTACAGGTTCTCCTTACAAGCCTGAGGAAGGACATTTCTGATTCATGCGACATTCTTGGTCGCGATTTTTTTTAGAATTGTCAACCTTCCACGCTCACTGACGAAAGCGCTTTGCTTAGATAGGCGCTCCCCTTGGATAGTCTTTTGGACACTATTTGATTTTTGGTTTCCATGAAAAGAGGGACCTGTAAAAAATTTCTGTGAATTTACAGACTTTTTTAACTTAAACTTTTTGTATTTTACTTTTTACAGAGATTTTCTCTATCTTTTCAGACAACTTGTATTGCTACAATAAAAAAAGGTTGTTTAACATGTATTTTCTGTTTATTTGAAAAACCATTTCTGTCTGTTTTTTTAACCAAATTTTACTGTTTTGTAAAAATTTTCTGTAAATTTACAGAAATTTTAACAGTATTTTTATTTTTCTGATTTAACATAAATATACCGTCATTTAACAAACATTCATTTTGTTTTTAAGCTGAAAAAGAAACAAAGACAAGCACCCCCTAAAAAAAAAAAATAACAAATAGCCAGAAAATTTTCAATATATAACATGCATCGTTCTGCGAAGTTTCAGTTAAAAAAAAATTAGCTAATTTATGGCCCTATTTGAAAATTAACTAACATTTATTATAAAAGCATACTTAGTTATTACGTTCTTAGTAATAAATATCATACAGCTGGTGTTTTGACACACATTTTTAAGTAAAAAGAAATTGTAAGGCCCTAATTTCAGGGCACTGACAATTGGTATACTAATGTCAACTCATCGCCACAGGCGCTCATGCATTTGATCGGAGCAAATTAAAAACGTTTTACAAGTTTACATGAAAGAGTCTGTAAATTTACCACTCTATGAAGTAAATCTCATTTTGCATAAATGGGTGAAGCTTATTTTGTAGGCATTTTCCTAACAAAATGATTGCTGTTGCTTTGAATAATATTTTCTTTGGTATTTTTTAATCAGGAAGTGATAAACTTATTGTTTACCTTGTCTCAAAATGTTTGCAGCCTATGTATTTGCATTCTTTGTCGTATTTACTTTAAAAACAATTATTATATCGTACAAAAAATGTGACTCTCCAATTACAAAGTTCCTAGAGATAGCAGTCTACTTGACAACAATATGACAACAAAGCATTCTTCAATGTGTTTTGATTGAAAACAACTTCGCAACGACACATTACGTTGATATGCAAATACCTGATCTACGTAATGATGCAGTGTATGTAACGTAATAACATATGAAAGGTAAAACAGCAATATAATAATAAATATTAAAACGTCGGGAATAAAACTAAAAACAGGATGCTGTAAATACACATAAAATTAAGGTTAACAAAACAGAACAATTTTGTAATTCGATTTTGCAGTAGACTTTTGTAAACTAATTTACATGCAAAAACTGTAAAGAAAAAACAAAAACTTAATGATTTTTCATGATTACAGTCTGGCTGTTAAAAAACATTATTTGGTTGGAAAAAAATTGCCATAAAAATTATGTTAATTTACAATTTTTTTTTTTTAACAGTGTATGCATTCATGATGGCGCGCGTGTGTATGTATAGGTCTATTTGCGTATGTGTGGATGTGGATTGTTTGTGTTTTGACACTTGGCTTGTTTACACCATGTCGAGAAAAGGGAAGATCTGACATTTCTTAACCTTGGTACACAGATGCCCCATACTGGGACGAAGAATTCTATTTGTTTTGGTAGAGGTCAGAGGTCATCATTTGGGGTCACTGGGAGTCAATATTGAAATTATTGTTTTCACGATTTTTCAAGATAAGAAGCTTGGATTAATTTCAAACTTACTAGATTGATGCAATAAGATTGCACAAAATTGCCTATCAATTTTGGTAGGGACCAAATGTCATTTGAGGCCACAGGGGGTTAAACACGGAAAACCTTGTTTACATTATATCTCAAGTTTAGCGGACTAAGATAATTTTAAACTTGACATGCGATGCGTTATAATGTAATGAAAAGCTCTATCCATTTTTTGTAGAAGTCAAAAGAAAATCTGGGATCACATGGGGTCAAACTCTGAAAATCTCTGCTGTCATGATATCCCAAGGTAGGAAGCTTGAATTGATGTAAAACTTGATATGTTGATGCATTATGATGGGAAGAAGAATCCTATGGATTTTATTACAGGTCAAAATTCCCTTGGGGTCGTCCAAGGTCACCCAATAAATTTCAACTTTGTATTCCAAGGTAGAAAACAGGGTTAAAATTTGGTATGTGCATATGTGATTGTAGGAAGGTGGCATCTGTAGTCCTTAGTCTAGATCGAAGGTCATCTGGGGTCATCAGAGGTCAAACTCTGAAAACCTTGTCAATAGGATATCTCAAAATAGGAAACTTGGGTGGATTTCATAATCAGGATGTAGATGATTATGGTGAGTTGAAAATCCCTGTTGTTTTGGTGGAGTTCAATGATCACCTAATGTCACCTGGGATTAAAACCCTTGTTTGCACGCTATCTTAAAGACATCGTAAGAAATTTGGATTGATGGTTATCAGCCAATTATATGACCAAATAAAGCCTCAAAATAAGCTATCGCTTACACTTTGTTCAGCATAGCATCAAGGGCAGTTATTTGTTTTTCAATTTTGGGTGTGACTTAAATGCATTTTCAAAAAAAAAAAAAAAAAAAATAGAAACAAGAAAATCCTCTGTGAAAACTTAAAGTCAACGGGCAATTTCTGCAATATTGGAGGATCATCTTCTCCTGTTTGTCGGGATCGCCCTGTTCACTTGGATCGCCGCCCATGCATAACTAACCACACGCACCACCAACCATAGATACCGAAGTATCGTAGAGACTGGTATTCAACTGTGAAGTGAAAAACTCCAGTTCCCTTAAAAATATCTGCAATTGCGTGAAATAGTCTAATACTGAAATTAAACATTAACACCATTTAGACATTAAAAGCTGTATACACTGCATTGGTCTGTTGGTGCAGCTAGCTACTGTAAGCCAGTACTGCTTGGGTAAAATGTCGGACATGAAAACGAACTTAACTTTGAATATATTTGTGGAATTCTGTGCCAATTTTCGCCCAAAATATGAAGTGCAATTCAGACATATTCTGCGCGGGAAATGCTCGGTGACTTTCAGGTTGTTTGCATCACGTACCCGACGCTTTTTTAGCGCCAGACAAACTCCTATTATATTTCCTGGCGCAGCCAGGGCCGTCTCTGGCGCTTCTACGCTAGAGCGCAAGTCTATTTTCGAGCCCTGGAGCTTTCTCACAGACACAATGCAAACTGTGTTCCAAACAAAATACGAAACTTCATTAATCCACTAATAATCCTTGAAACTTTAAAATGTCAGCTGTCATGTTCTACTGTGATCACCACTGTTCCGTGTATGTGCTATGGAACCCCGTTTGGTTGGCTATAGTATGATTCGGAACGGAACATAATTACCTGCAAATTATACCGAATGCTTAACTTTCTTGGCATGTTTTTAGTATTCTGAAGGTTTTTGTTGTTTAACCTTGTTTGTTGTTTGATATTTTAGCAAATCGCCGGCAATGTCAAACTTGTAGGCTTCTAGCCATGTTGTATGTTTATGTGCAACACATATTGAATTTATGTGTACAAACATATCACGCTATATGTTGATTCTTGAAGACATGTAAAGAATGACAAAACATCCAGTTTACTTTCTATAAATTGACCCTCCAGTGTTGTTGGAAGTGGATGTGCTGTTCAATTATTTTTCAATTTCCCCTTTTGTGTAAACACATATTTGTATAATACGTGCACTGTTAGTGGAAACAGTATGCCTGCCTTGCGAACGTTTGTCTCGGTGATTGTGTAACGTGGCAAGGTGTATATGTAGGCTACGTATAATTTTCAACTTAAACGAAAATGCAATGTACAATTGGAATTTGTTCAGCGAAGTAGGTTAGTCGGCTCGTTATATGAGGTTTAACGTCCCAGTTGCTATCCAATTTCTTCAGTAAGGCTTGTTTACTTGGGCCCAAGTGGAAGTGCTGTTCGGAGCGTACTACTAATAAAAGGTCAACCGCTGGCCGGAACTCCATGATCGAGGAGGGATCCGGAACTGCCATTGCAGCTCCCTGGCCGGGATCGAGTGCTAGCGCTGTTCATTACTGTGTGTAATTGAAGAAACCATCCCAACAGAGTTTGAGGACATGCAGCTAGGCCTTCAAATTGAAAAAAAAAAATATATATAAAAGTTAGTAAAAAAACGTTGACAATGTTTCGGCCAATTTGCTCTCTTAATGAGTCCCCTTTGGAAAATGCCGGTTTGCTTTATAGGAGCAATGTGATGCAAAATGCATGGTGATATTCGAGAATGTTGAAGCATATTCAAACACGCATAACGGACACCAGTTATGGGATTTAGCTCCTACTTCTCGGACAAACTCGGTCAGACTACTGACTTCCGAGCGATTTCCCGACTTGATGATTCCCCGACTAGGCCTACATCCAGAAGTGCATAATGCAGCGTATATGCTGCGGCCAGAGACCTATGCATACTACTCTGCATCGCGTAAGGGATGATAACCTCTTCATGGTAAAGCATGTAAAGTGAAGTTACGTAGTCGACTTAATTAACTCGTGTGCAATTACATGGTCTGCTCTAGTCCCCCGTATCATATTGGTCTCCTTGTCCATTGACGGTCCTCCTGGAAACTCATCCGGACTTAGGACAGGGGTTGTTGGTTAGGGGGCACAGTCCCCCTAAGACCCAGGGTCGGACAAATGAGATGGGCACCAATGAAACAAAGGGACTCGAGATGAGACTATAGATTACTTGCTCGTATCTGGCACACATCGGTTTTCAAAACACATTTCAAGATGCTTGTTATGATTAAGTCGGGCTACCCCTCAACCATTTCAAAACTTATTTGTTCAAACCCAACTGGCTCAATCAAGCTAGCCATTTCCGAGTCTTCAACAAAGACCGATCTCACAACTCAAGGATCAATGGCTTCGATATATATGTACTTGCCTGCAAATACAGCATGTTTAGTTCTATCTGGTTTTATTTATAATATCTGATTTGCAAGTGTTGGGTCGGTAGATTATAGAGATGGGCCTACGTTGAAGGGAAAACAGTAAAAGTGAAACAGCAAGTGCAGATAAAAGGAGGGAATAATTTAGTCTGTGTTGCATGCTATGTGACAAAAATGTGCAAACAAGGGCTACAAGCTCAGCTGCTAGAGTCTAGACCTATTCTACTCCTTTAGCCTCGTCTTGTTTCGCGGAACTTTATAGGCAAGGTGATTGCATTCATGGGGAACCTATATGTGGTTAAACGTTGTGCAGGAGTTGGAGTTTGAGTAAGGTTTCATAAGTGCTGTAGGGTTCAATATTGGTGCACTATGCATACACTTACATGCGCACATGGGTAACGTACCGTATACTAACAACAGAACGAGGATTTAAGATTTTGTGTTTTTCCAAAAAACATAAAAAGATAAGTTTAGTCTAGACCTACTTTTCCCTCTGCAGAACCAGGACCCGTGGGACTAACTTTGCAGACATCCTTTAATGGTGATACGAAGTTTAATCTGGCTGTATCTTGGCAACAGCCCCGCCTGACAGCCAATTGTCGCATTTTTCAGCAACGAATCATACTACACCAACTCGACAAAGACGGAGGCTGTGAAACACCACCTAGTAACCCTCGATCGCAGTCCGAAGAATTAAATGCAGCTAGACGGACTAGAACTTTCAGAATGTTGGCTTCAAATTCCTTGTTCAATGTGACCTATGTTGCAACCAACCCATCTGGATCTTATGTGACTTCACAGAGTATTCGAACCCCCGAGCTAGGTAAGTAGGATTACGGATTGGACTCCCTTGAAACCTGGACAAACTTGTCATGTCTTTGATATTCTTGTTTCTTACACAACTGACAAAAAGCCACATTGTTGGACATAACATGGTCTAGTGAGCGCCTATTGTTGTTTGCGGGTTTCTATTGTTAAAAGCCAAGTGATGACATCGGCCAAGTCATGACGTCCACACTTCAAGGGGCAGAATTCTCTGAAGGCACTTTCCATTGAGTGAAGTCAGTGGCAGCAGGAAAGTACTACACGTGGCAGTTCTTTTATGGGAACAATGATGAGCAAAATGGGGATAAGACAAATAAAGACGAAAACTGCATTTTCCTGCAAATACGCAGAATTGAAGTTCGCCGTGTTATAGCAAGTAGTAGACCGACTGTATGGTTACAAACTGAGCTATACCACGGCGCTTTAACACGGCGCACTTCAATTCTCAGTTAATCCTCATCTTACAAGCGAATTAACCGAATGCATGGTCAAGTGGTTTGAGCATCCGACTTGCAGCTGGAAATTCTAGGATTCGACTCCTGGCCCAGTCGCCAAGGACTTGAAAACCCCGCTATGAAATGCCACATTGCTCTTGGTGCTCAGCATTACCAATGGAGTGGGGGAAAACAAGCTAAGGCCAATTAGCCACAACTGGCTGGCTGGCCCGAATCAACCAATTGGTTACTTACAAACTGAGCAGTAAAGCCTAATCTAACAATAGCAAATCCTTGCAGTTGCAGTTTGATGTGGATTTAGTAAAGGCCTACACTTATTCATATGACAACTGACAAAGCCTTCTGTAAAGAAGGCTAACGGCCCAAGGTATATTAAAATGGCAAAAGAGCTACGACTTTTCAGTTCGAAATAAGTTCTACAGCGTCTTTAAATCAGAATGTATAATGAAATGGTCCTCGTAACCGAAACTGAGGTGACGATTTGGCTAAAAACCCGTATATTCAGTAATGCAGTCTCAGCCTTCCCATCTGGTCTAAAATACACCGTGATAACGCACAAATTGCAAATACTATTCTGAAGTCCCAGCGCTGCGCCTGCCTATACCAGACTTCAGCGAAGTTTCACTAAACCCAGCCAACATGCCCAGCTGGGCCCCAACTGAATTTCAGCTGGGCTACTTGCTGGGCCCCAGCTGGGACCCATTCGTGTTTGTCAGGTGTTCCTACGTGGGGCCCAACTAGGCTAGCCTTTCCCAGCTGATTCCCAGATGAAGCCCAGCTGGGCCCCACTTCAATAACTGAAGCCTAGCTGGGCTTCAGCTGGGAAAGGCTAGCCCAGTTGGGCCCCACGTAGGAACACATGACAAACACGAATGGGTCCCAGCTGGGGCCCAGCAAGTAGCCCAGATGAAACCCAGTTGGGGCCCAGCTGGGCATGTTGGCTGGGAAGAAGTCTCCATCGGCACTCGCTCTTCCGAGCGCAACCCCACACAGAATTGTAGTAGTCAAAGTGCTCATCATACACGTAAGATCACTTACGTAAGGCTTGTTTGTTCGTTCTTGTACGTTGTCAAAATATCGAAGCTACGTCTCGCCACTGAACTAACCGTAAGAGGGAGGCAGAACAGCCCTCCGTGCAATGACGCATCTCCTGCACTCAGGCGCGCAGTACATTTTACTGGACTAACTAAACCTTGTTGCATATCTGATATTCTGATACTCTAGGCTTCACACCCCAATGGTAAAAGGCCGGTCCACATTTCATCCCCCACCCAGGGTTAAATTCCATTCGAAACCATTCGGCAAGGTTGAATGGTTCCGAATGGATCCGAATGGTCCTGAATGGTCTACAATGGATTTCAAATGAAATTTGAATGTAAATCTACATCTGAATGGTTTTCTTATCGCATAGCTGAATGGAATGCAAATGGTTCGCGAATGGTTTCGGTATTCGCCGCAAATGGTTCAAAAAAAAAAAAAAAAAAAAACCATTCAGTGAATGGTATATTATGTACATCAATGGAACATGTTCAGTTCATCATACATGTACATAATGCAAATGGTCTAGTTGTCTGTTGGTATAAGCCTACCTGTTGCGAATTCATTCGAAAGGAAATGTATCTCAATGAAACAAATTTATAACTAACTAGATATATATCTCACAATAAGTGTACTATCCTAGAGAACAATTAATAGGTGTAAACAGGAAGGTAAGAAACTTTGTAGCCTAAACCAGTTTCAGTAGATTCTTCTGTATGGTATTGCCCAGATCGTTTCACCCAGGCAGATTTAGGGACATAATTTTTGAGGGGCAGGGTAATACCCTTAAAAAATTTTGTGGGGCTCAAATAAAGTGGGGTTACGGTAAAGCCATCCATAGCAACCCAAGTACCGCATGGATTTCCCTGAAAAATTTAGCATCAGTTTCCACTAACAGTATAATCCCACGTCCCCAACTTGGAAAGGCAACGCACAGAGAGATAATTCAAAGCACGAATATCAGCTGGAATAGGAAATTCTTTCTGTTATATCAATACCAGGTCCACGCCTGATTCCTCTTGACTCCCTCCCCCATCCCCGTTTCTGGCACTTTCTTATCCCGTACATATCCTTAACCCCAACAACAGGTTTTTGTTGTTGTAGTTTTGCAATCTGGTGTCATCCTCAGCCCAGAGATTCAAACACCAGAATTATTGTACTCATTATTTCCTCTCTTCCTTTTCTCCATAAAGAATACCGATCTCCCTACCCACCCCATCATGCATGCAGTTGCTTACGATACTGACCTTTTTGAATAATATGATGAAAGCACAATGCAATGCTTGTTTGAAAGGAGCTATTATGTAATAGCTTTCTGGTTCCATGCCCATTCTGACAATGCACGATACTGTACTAAGCTCACAGTGTACACCCATGTATACATCACATGTACAGTACAATGTAACATAAAAGGTACAGCTAGTACAATGTACTACAGAATTACATTCAGTGTTATGCAGTGGTGTGCAGGTGTCAGAAATTCAAGAAACGTGAAGTGAAAGGGGACGATTCCTTTCCTTGGAGGACCTTAAGAAAATGCTGAAGCACAGTAGGTAAAGACACATGTTTTTAAAGTATTTCACCCGAGAGACCAAGAAACAATTAACATATTTTAGTGAAAATTAAGAGCCAAAGACTGCGTCAATGTCTGGTCACTGCTGTACATGTGTTAACTGTCAGGCATAATATTAGTAGCAGTTCCACAAGACTGTTCTTAGTCGTATACAAAGTGTATAATTTATACAACAGACGTATCCTCGGGGGGGGCGGGGGGGCTTTTTATAGCCTACAAGGAAAAGAGGGACAAAATTTTCAATATGATATTAATACACGTAAAAACGTCTACAAAGAGAACCAAGCTTTTATTTAATCCAAGTTAACCAAGGTACAAGTTAACCAAAAAAGGGTTTTGAAAAGCCATATTACTGGCCGAGTCATGAATTTATGCAAAATAGGTGACCCAAAATCATGGTAAAATCAAGTGTTGGAGTAAGTTTTTTTTTTTTGGGGGGGGGGGGGGGGATTGGTGACGAAGACTAGCTACTTTTGGGTGCTAACTCAAATATAACAGTAGGGAAAAGGATTTCCTCCTAGCGTGTTTGCATCTTTATTATTATTAAATTAAAAGCGTAAGGTTCACACAAGACAGAAAATGTACTGCAGTAGGAGGGCCCTTTTAAACCAAGTAAGTTGTATGCCTTTTTAAAAAGCTTTTAAAATTTTATTTTTCATTACACAAACAGGATGACCTGATAGCGAAACTGCCACCTGCATAGCTGATGGAGTTATTTGTCAGTGCTTCTTGGATACTTTTCATTTATGTGTAGACTGTTGTTCACCATGTTGCAGAGTCGACCATAATCATTTCAGTGAGTGAGGAATTAATGCATACATAGAGCCAATAAAGGACTAAACAAGTTATCCTGCGATTGAACTGTGACGCCAACGTACTGGAAACCTTTTGTTGTCTGCTTCCTTTCAAATACACAATTTTCTTGTTTGAATCTACAAAGCCTGCTATCGTTATCACATAATATGAACAGTGTTGATTGTTGAATTATAACCCCTAATTCATGACATCTAGGCTACCTTTTGATGTTCTTGCTGTGGAGTGATAATGAGTCCTGAGTTTGGAGAACTACAAAGCAGTGTTGAAATAGATATTGTAAAGCAGTTACAGGACAACAAATGAGAGGCATCTTTGAATTGACCACAACATTCAAAGAGATATTTGCTACAAATGGCTATGGACCAGTACCAATTTACGACTGAAATGCTGGTGTCCTAGTTTCTGTGTCTTGTTTAAATAAAGTACAGTAATCTGATAAATTGAACCCTCTTGTTTAAACTGACAGGATGAGGTATTGTTAAATCCTTTGTGTTGACTATTGCCTGTACTCAGGAGTCAATGAAAGGACCGGACGCAGAATACTGTACAGGCATTGGATTTGGGAACAAAATTTTTACCCTTAGTGGATCTTTCATGTGCCGTGTGCAAACTGTAATTTAGACATTGTGTTAAGACATCTCCTTATATTTCAGCTCGGATGTCCATGAGAATACTTTTTTCATGGACCAAAGTTACCAAAATTTGTTTCAATTGGGAAATGTGAGAAGACTGAAGCCTACTCTATCATTTTTCATGAAATACATTTTACCATGAAATTCCGGCCCATTATTTTAACTGCAAATGTGAAATAACTGGTACTTACAGTATACATTACTTGTTGGATCCTTTTATTATTTTGACTAAACTTTCATTTTAATTTGTAAGTCAAAACATTATTTTTTTACCATGGACAAAACATTCTCTTTGATGATTTTCTCCTTTTTTCTTTCTTGGAAAGAAAACCTATAGTATGATTTTTTGGTTTCTTCAGTTTACTTTAACAAAGGTGTACCCTACATTTGAATTACAACGCTTTAGTTTTTTGTCTATATTGTGTTTGCATATGAGTGCGTATTACATGATTTCGGACACCATATGAACTGTTTTTACATTTGTTAAAGTTCGTAACAAACTTTCCAAGTATCAATTGACTTTTCAATTTGGAGTGAAGTTGTGCTCATATGGACTATTTATGCTGTTCTTCATTTACCTTGTGAGTATCAGTGCCCATCTATTACATGTAATATTCTCCAGTGGCTTGACAGCTGCATAATCTGTGCTATTAACTGTTCTGTAAGCTAAACAGAATGCTATCAGGGATTAATCAGGATACACCCTTTTGCCACTGTAGTAAAATTCTATATTGTTTTAATTTAGGTTGTACAGCAACTGTACAGTATTTTCCATCTTGAACTTGCACATAGAAACCATTGGCAGACCATTTGTGGGTGGTTTCCTATTTAAATTATTTGAAACTATTGAGATACCTTTACCTGATTAACCTTTCCAGCCGTTCCATTCAAAAACCATTTGCATGCAAGACCATTTGAAGACAATTTGCAAATGGTACCATTCAACACCATTTGGCACCATTTGGGACCAGTCTTGCCATTCAAAAACAATTTGCATGACAGACCATTTGGAGACCATTTGGAAATGGTACCATTCAGTACCATTTGGGACCAGTCATTCCATTCAAAGACCATTTGCGTGCCAGACCATTTGTAGACCATTTGCAAATGGAACCATTCAACACCATTCAGGACCTTTCAGAAGCGTCCAAAAACACAGCGTAAAAATACCATTCAGAATCATTCAAACCATTCGCGAATGGTTCCAAAAGGAATTTAACCCTGGGTTTCTAGGAATTGATCCGCAAGTCTCTTTCATCAAGTTAACTCGTTAAATATTCATTCAGTTATGGTATTTGTTTTTGTTTTATGGCTTTTTGTTTTATTAACGACCGCACATCATCTTGAAGCCGTTGTAAAAAGATCAATCAAGAATATTTGCACGGACTAAGCTTCGGTACGCGCAACAAAAAGGCGCTTAACAAAGAATTTGGATTTGCTGGTATAAAGACAAGATTAAACACCGGCACTCTTCAAGAATAAATGAGATGTATCACCTATTGATGCGGTGAATAGCTTTGATGAGTGTCATTTCTATAGCCACCTATGCGTTATTTTCTGTCAAAACGGGATTATATACTTTTCTTGCCAACGTGTGGTGGCGCTACGAAAAGATAGTTTGTGTACAGGCATTGACAGACAAGTTCATCACTACATGTCTGGCTTTTTGACAAATCATTAGATATTTATACAGTGATGTGAAGTCCAGTGAAACAAAATGACCCCTACTGCCAATGATATGTTACAACTTAACGGTGACATAATTATTCTCATAATCTTTTCTTAAGTCCGATTCCTGGTTGGATCTTACCGAAGATTTTAAAGGTGGCCGGGAACCTACTGCCTTTGTGCTCGGTCCTCAACACAAGCAATGGACTAGGGAAATCAAACCAGTGGCATTGGGCCACAACTGGGAAAGGGATGTAGCCGGCCTACTTAGGACGGATTGGTTAGATCAAAAAAAAAAAAAGAAAAAAAAAAAAACTGAACCGTAAACTACACCTCATTAATTAACTACCAACAACATTGTATTGCTCCCCCCCCCTTAAAAGTACTAATATGAACACATTTTGAAGTAGTTAGGTCAGTTCTACTTTGGACACAAACATGATTTTTAAAAGAATTTTCGCACGTTTTTTTTTCTTTCGTTGATGATCGTTTTTATCAATGTTTTAACAATTCTTTCGATCTCAGATATATCTTCTCAACATTGTCTCACTTTTATGCATAAGCATCCACTAATATCTCTCAGCTAATCTGTTATTTTTTCATTACGTGTTTGCAGCACCCACAGGTAACCCATTGGACTTAAGTTACATACAGAAATCTGACAGCGTAGATTTGGAATGGAGTGCACCGGCATGTGGAGGACGTAACGGGAGAATCACAAGGTATGATTATATTGTCATAAAAAACCGCCGAGAAAGCAATAGAGGAAGCATTCCCAATAGCAGACGACTGGATTATACTATCGAGGATTTATCCATTGGTGTAAGATGGACATTCAAACTGCAAGCATGCAACATATCGGGATGTGGACCGGTGACCACGGCGACTGGACGAATGAACTGAAATATTGAAGAAATTTTAAAACTGACTTTATTTAGTTACAAAATGCATGACTTATTGGAAATGAATTGCTGTCGTAAAAAGTGTTCCTGACAATAAATGTCTGAATATTCTCTACATGTCGCACTCTTCATTTGCAAGAAGCCAATGCGTCAAGAGGCCTAGGGTGATGAATGATTGGAAAACAAGTCGAATGTGACAATTTGAGGCATCGTCTTAAAAAAAGCCTTTTGTGGTTTAAGTTACGATCGGAAATATATCTTCATCTTGCCTTTGGGATAGGGTTAAAAGATTCCTTTTCCTCGGATTTCAAAGAAAGCTTGTAAAACACACACAAATTCCAATTTTGAGACAGTCTTAAATCTAAGCTTGAATTTTGCGGTTAAACCACTCCATGCCGCTCAAATTTCTTATAGATTTACTTATTGTTTACCATCTCTAATATTTTTATTGGGGGTGGGGCCGAAAAGTTACGGTACTCATCGGAGTCACAGTAGGCTACCTGTCATTGTTGACTATCTGAGGCTCACTGGCTCCCTAACGTAATGGCAATGGCTCACATGATTCTTCCTGTAATGTTGCAGTTCGCAACTGCCACACTTTCAATATTACCACCAGTTCAATATTATTTTAGCGTTGCAGAGGAGGAGGAGGCTTGCATTTTGTGTAGACCTTATGTCACGCAACACAGAGTAGGCCTAGACCCTCCTTAAAGGGCAAAAGAAACCAACACTGCCAAATGCACACAGTCGAATACGCGCATACTAGCCTGCTACACGTGTAGAGCGAATTCGTATGCCTGCGGCCACATGTTACGTTGTTCTGCCTCAAGGATAACGACAGTGTGTCAATCCAAAAATGGCTTTACGGAGTAGCAGTTATTAGAAGTGCAATGTACTACAAGTGAATGCAATCATACAGTCATGCAAATAATAAACGTGACTGTGAGGAAGTTGAAAAAGTAGCCAGGTAATGCATATCCACCACCCCCACCCCCTCCGGTCTACTTTGTTGAGTGAAACAAATACAAAGTTTTTCTGTTTTGCATGAAACTCGTTTTAAGCACTTGCATTCAGTCCTCCTTTAGCATATTTTGAATTTCAACGGGTTCCCAAAGTGAATGTTAAACAGGTATGCAATGCAAAACACGTTGCTTGAGTGAACAAAAAGTATCTTTTCCGATATGAAACCAATGTCGAAAATTGCTGTATGTGTTTTATTGGATGTCTCGCTGCCTGAACTAACATTTATTTTATAAGAACTGTCTCTATACATTTTGACCCCATCAAATTTCCTAAGCCATTGCGAATTAGATCTTAGCCTATTGTCAAAGATATGTATAGCGTAAATACGAAATTCAAATACCTAAACCATTAGAGGCCATTAAAGGTGTTGGCTCCTGATGTGGGATTAAAATGTCATATCATGCATAGGATGTCACAACGGCAACGGCGGATCTTGAGGGGCGAGCGGGTATCCCCCCTCCTAATGTGGGATTATTAGGTCAAAAAATAAAGATCGAAAATAAATAAAGAAAAAATTTAAGCCACTTATTTTGGTTAGGCCTTTAACCGTGTTGCATTGAATCAGTTTATCACAAAGAAATTTATTTTACAAAACTTTTATTGTAAATATTTGCCTGGCACGATTTCTTTTCTTTTTAAGCTGATTTTAAGGTGGCGGGAGGGAATTCGTTTAAAAAATACACTGCTTTTGCGACAGGACTTGTCAAATAAATTTTGTGTCCGTTGGCATTGTACCCTTGCACCTCAAGAAAGTAGTCAAATGGTTTAAAACCACGTTTAAAAAGTACGCGTCTGTCTGCACAAGCGAAAGATATTACCGATTACCAAATATTTCTTTCCGCCGAACTACAACTAAATCAACTTAGTCCAACTCCCGAAACCTGCGATTTTTTACGTCTGATTTGTTTTATAAGGGGGCCGAGAGGGGACTAGCAAAAATAACCTGTATTTTTTTTTTGGGGGGGGGGGTCGCATCTTAATTATCTCAGAATTCTAACCTAGTATCGCGGAATTCTGTCTTAGTATCTCCGAATTCTGACTTAGGGTAGATCGGAATTCGCAAATAGCATCTCAGAATTATGACCTAGTTAATCAGAATTTTGAGAAAACTAAGATGCGAACCAAAAAGTAACCCCTTTTTTGCTTGTCCCCTCTTGGCTATAGTAGGTTTATATTCGATCATGCTGTAAAATTTTGGAAGACAGAGAAAGTAATGAATAATGTATCAAACATGCATAATAGCTTTCAGAGCAGTGTCATAAATTATGTCAGTATGCGAAAGTTTGCATGCCAGGAAACAAGGGGTAATTTTAAGTCACCGAGATTAGGTTAGTTTACCATTATCATACTGCTCCTAGATTTCTAAGTTTAATATTGCGACTTACATTAGACTTACATTTATACCGCATCTGTAGTCAATTGTCAGATCCCTACGGAAGCCATGATTCTGTTTTACTTTTGGAACCGACAAAACTTTGCACTCTTGGTCGGGTAAATGTAATAAGAATGTAAGTTAATCGGTACATTAAAGGAGTAAAAAAGACTTTCCTGGACCTACTTTATATCGTCGGTCTTTTTTTACATTACTGTTTCATAACGTGCAAAGAAGAGCTTGGAGCAAATTAAGTGTGTCTTTTGCACAAGTTCGGGAAGTATGGAAATTGTGAAAGCTCGCTCCTAAGATTCATTTTTCAATTTACCATGACGTTGAAAAGACAATGAACAGGTAGCATTCAATCACGTTAAACCAAACAATCACCAATAACCTGGCAAAATTTCACAAATTTCAATACTCTCACATAGCTGCAATTAATGCAGGAGGTTCCGGCTACAAGATCCGTTTGAAACCTAAATAACGTTTTAACAACATATTTGTTTCACCGATTTGCATACAGGCTAGTCGTTGGGAGGGTAAGCCGAATGCCTGAAAAAATCCATATTCCTTAATGATATCTACCCATCATTACATTCTGAGTAGCGCATCTGTGTCTGATATTAGTTGAACAGAAGTAAATTATCTACTCAGTCGGGTGATTCCCTCGCTTCTGGTACGGTAATTTAAAAAGTTTACCATAAAATTGCTCCTTCTGAGGAGATTATGTACCACGTGAGGTTAATTGATGTGGTTTAAGAAAAATTCCTTTTTAGTGTTGAAAAATTGGTTCGATTAAAATTGCCTATAGTAACCTATTTACCCGAGAGCCCTTAGAAGACCTATATTTCTAGGCCTTTATCGCCTATCTAGGATGTACATCTCCCTGAGGAATACCCACCTACCCCAACTATAGATTTTATACTCCAATTAGAAACGAAAGTAAGTTCCATTCGCTTGTAGGGGATTTGGAAGGGTTTAAATTGATTCGTGATGTTATGAGGACCCCAATGTTCTTGTTATATCGCAGCAGGATTAAGTCTTCCGTTTACCCTCTTGTCATTGGTTTTTAGGCTCAAATCACTTATGATTAAGAATAAAATGTAATTGAAATTAGAAATATATAGAAAGCTCCTCCAAGTAAACAGTGTACTTCGGTTGTATGCTGGCATTAGTCAAAACATGAAATTACTTCCATGATCAAACAGAAATCAAACTGCTATCTCCTATTACTGGCAATTAAAAACGAACGTGCGTTGTCTTCTGCGGGTGTAAATTAGTTACCTCGAAAATAAAGCAACCCAATCCATCCTTTAAAACTCCCTACATCAAAAGGAGCCTCTTATCTTCTATAACTAACATGACGTGATTATCGTGACGTCATTTTCTCTTCGGCCAATGCGAACGAGCGATAAACACTGCTATAAACGAGCTAGATACGTAATCCCAACGGAGGCCAATCACTTCAACTCATATCAGCTGGCGGGAAGCTCAATATTCTTTGTTCATTCATACTTGGTAAGTCTCAACTCCTACTGGTCCGTTGTGGTCAGGTGACCGTGCGTTATCACGCGATAAAACCAAAGTGACTGTTCTTTATTCTCCACGGATAAAACACGGTACGTACGAATACAATAAAACCCTAATAACGATAATACAGGGTCGTGAGCGCTGTACAGCATTCGTGCGTAGACTTTACAGATTCGACTATTGATAGGCTGCATGATAAAGGCCCTTTGTATGAACACTGCTGCCATGCATGCCATGATATACTAAATTCTACAACCCCTAGCTATCCGTTATTCACTTTCTTAGCTCCTATTGGCTCATGCAGTATCATGTGACCATTAAAAACAATCCGTTATTTTTGCAATAACGGGCAGTTAGCCTCATTAACATGCATAAGTCAATAGTAACACTACTTATTTGGAGGGTATCAAGACTGTCTGCTGTTGCTATGCAACAGAATTGTGGTGGTTTGGAACCACTGGACCATACCACAGTGTACAGTACAGTACAACTGTATACTGCAAAGGTCCACAGTTCCTTCAGTAACAATGGATGTTCCCTGCTTTGATCTCAAATTTGAGCCATGTGATGTGGACAAAGAAAATAGCAGTACGTGTAGATTTCCACAACTGTCTGAAAGTGACGTGAAGTGTTTTGAAGATGGAAGACTAGAAGCTTCAACTAAACGAGCCACAAAGTGGGGAGTTCAGATTTTCAAAGGTCAGTCAGCCAGCAACAGTAGCATAGCCAATACTTGATTCAACTAAGCCTAGCCCAGGCCTAAGTACTATAGATAACCTTACAACATACAACAACAAACTAAGCCATACTAAATTACGTGTCAGAAATAAATTGATCTAGCACTGTCTTTAAATACTAGTGACTTTTAGCAAAGTTATGGACAATGCAGTGAACCAGTGTGTTTCTCAACAAATAAATTGTAGTGGGCTGCTGAAATTAATTGACAAATTTTTTAAGTTGGCAAGATCCTCAATTTAAGGAATAAATTACATTAGGCTGCAAATTGCAGTTGGCAGACTATCATTGGTGAATAAACCGTCGAGACTCCGAATTTGGCAAATAACGGACAAGGCGAAGCCGAGTCCGTTATTTGCCAGAATTGGAGTTGTCGAGACCCCATATTTGGCAAAATAACGGACGAGATGCAGCCGAGTCCGTTATTTTGCCAAATTTTGGGTCGTGGCAGTTTATAAGTTACTTGCCTACTATTCTCTGGGCAATGAAAAATTAAACTGACTAACTTTGGCTATTATTAAGTTTGGAGAAATGTTCCACAAATAACATTGCATAATGAACTACTATAGCTAGCCTGGGCCTAAGCCTACATTTTTTTCTTCACAGAATGGTTGAAAGAGAGACAACATGATGTAATGTTTGAAGACCTTCCAGAAAACCAGTTAGATGAGCTCTTGAGGCAATTCTATGGAGAAGTCTGTACAAAGAAAGGCAACCAGTATGGCAAGTCAGCAATGGCTGGCATAAGATCAGCAATCAACAGGCATTTGGGTGGTGCACCATTTAACAGAAACATTAACATTATAACAGATCCTAAATTCCGCAGATCTAATAACATGTTTGTTGGTCTGATAAAACAAATGAAGAAAGATGGTTTGGATAAGACCAAACACCACACTGTCATTAGTGACGAAGACCTCAAGAAGCTGTATTCATCAGATGTCTTCAACAATGAAAGTCCACTGAGCCTCCTGAGGAAAGTCTGGTTCAATGTGACATTTTATTTTGGACGTAGAGGAAGTGAAGGTCAGCGTTGCCTTACCAAGGATTCATTCACTGTAGGAAGAGATGATGCTGGCAGAGAGTTTGTTGAAATGTCGATGAATGAAAAAGAAAAAAATCACCCTGGCACTACTTCTGATGGCCAGCACAAACAGTCACCGATGTACAATATTCCTGACGATGAAGCAAATTGCCCTGTTTTTGCCTTCAAGTTGTACATGGAGAAGCTAAATCCTAATACAAACACTTTCTTTCAGCGTCCACTCAACACAAAACCAAATGATGAAAGTGCCCCTTGGTTCATGAATGCTGTCATTGGTGAGAAAAAGTTGCAGGGGATGATGAAGGAGATCTCTCAACTTGCAAAACTGTCATGTATCTATACCAATCACTTTATCAGGGCAACAACCTGCACAGTCCTTGACAAAGCGGGCCACAAGACCCATGAAATCATGGCAGTGACTGGACACAAAAGCGAAAGTAGTGTTCGCTCCTACGTAAACCGCTTGAGCAGTGGGCAAAAGAGGCAATTATCAGATAATTTAAGCGCCCAGTGTGTAAGTTCTAGCGAGTACACTCAAACCGGCAACAGCCTAGTGTTTCACAGTTGCGAAAACACTACGGATCAACGTAAAGTCGTTAGAGTACCTCGAACTGATGCGGAACCTAACGTTAGGCCTAGCACTAACAGTAACACCAACCTGTCAATGTCGTTCGAAGAGTAAAGCATAGCTTTATTCTCAATATTTCAGGGCTGCAACTTTCGTGTACCAGTAAATGTGACTGTTAATAAGTCTTCGTGAACATTCGAATCTTTTCTTCTCAAGAGTTAGTCGATTTATCAAACGTTTCACCCTTTTTCACTTCACCAGTTTTCACAGGTTACATTGTTTATAATCGTTGAAGTATGCTTTCAGTAAGTGTATTCTGCACTTTGGTCAACCTTTAACTTTGACCTTTGACAATTGCGCAATTTCAAGTTCAGTTAACAAATTCTTTTTCAAGTTCAGGATAAAACTATCTAGGAAGTAAGTGTTCTACTATTAATCAACTTTGAAGTATCTATAAAATGTTTATTTTGCCGTTGTCAAATTTAGTGTAAAGAAATTAGCTTATACATAATAGTAGCCATATACGTACGTGACACATACTGTACTGTACACAGTCTATTACTATAAAGGCGGTCAAGGTCACCATTTTGTTGTTCGCCAGGAAACATCTAAAGGCAAAAATTACAAGAATGGTGGTAATAGAAACCGTCAGAAATAGTAATTGCTCATTGGTTGTCATCACTGCCTGTTATTGTACTTGCTGCAAATCGCTTTTTTAGACTCAATTTTTTCAGAATTTCTTTCATTTTTCGTACTTTTTATCAGTTTTGGGGTTGCAGAATAGGAATAAATTACATAAGGCTGCCTTTTATTGGTGAATAAACCGTCTCGACTCAAAATTGGACAAAATAACGGACTCGGCCGCGCCTCGTCCGTTATTTTTCCAAATTTTGGGTCTCGACGGTTTATTCATCAATAAAAGGCAGCCTTATGTAATTTATTCCTTAAGTGCATGCGACCTGCAAGTAGTCTAGCCGTAACTTAGTAATTCAGCTAGGCTAAGTAACATTAATACAGTCATAGTACAGGCTAAGTACGCTCTTCTTACGTTTTAAACTTGACTGAGTAAACTAAATCCAAAATGAGACGGCACCACAAAAATTTCATAATAAGTAGCCTATAGGCCTATAGCCTAAAGATTCATGGTAAAGGTGAAGTTTCCGAATGACAGTCTTCGGATCAACTATTAGAATTATTTATTAACGTTAACTTAGTGCTAACGTAAGCAGGCTGTCAAGTAGCCTACGCCGTTCTAGGCTAGCCCAACTAACATGAAAACTGTATTTTTTAAAAGCTGGCATTGAAAGTTGAGCTTGCAATCGTAGGCTACTTCTATTAACGTTCGCCTAGACCCCGGGTCTCAAAATGGCAGGGTCTTGACGACCTAAGTCTTCTTTTCAACGTTAAGTATTAATTTAACTTTACTAGGCCCTCTACTACAAGGTAGCTTACCTTGTTCAAATTCCTCAGAAGTCTTAATCTGATTCTGACCCTAGCCTTTTGCAGTGCAGACTAGCTTAGACACGTAAATACACGCACACATCCACTTTAGACGATGATTCACAGTTTAAAAATACCGTCCGTCACTGCATGTGCTGTGCATGTACGCTGCATGTATGCAGCCTATATGCGAATGTACATATAGGGACAAAGTTTAATTCACTTTACGCATAGTGTACACGCATAATTATAAGAAAAGAAGTATACGTTCGGGAACGTATACCAAAAACATAATTACGTACCGTGCTCACTTAGGAGGCTAGGCCGCAACAGTTCATGTAAAATTCGTTGCAAGGGTTTGCCAAGTGTCATTTTTTCTTCTTACTTCCCTAAGCGTTAGTCCTTGTTTGGAATGCAGAATTTCTTAAAAAATTGCAACATTTCCCAAATGTAATAACATAACCTCATACTCTATGGTTTATGGATCTGCTGAATCCAGTTTGTACAATGGTATACTTTGTTCATTGCGCAAGAACATTTCCTGTAACGGTTATTAGGGTTTTAATGTATCCACTTTTAGTGGAAAATGCGATATAGAAACGACGTTTTCTCTCTTTTCAGTTTTTTTTTCATGAAAATCTTGCTGTGTATGGATGAACAAGTTTAATCAACGCTGGACCTGTGCATTGAGTTGAATATATAATGCACTCACGGGGGTTAATGCTATCGCTGGATGCACGAGGGCGTAGATCGTGCATTATTATCTACCAATGCACGGTCCAGCGTTGATCATCCTTTAATACATATATTGTGTGTTGCATTGCAGACATGCTAAGCTACTTCCAAGATCCTTCGCGTGCTCAAGTACAGATGAGAGATCTTGTGGTCAAGAAAAGTACAGCTTGTGGTCAGAGTTAAAACAGCAAGTTTAGTGAGTGACAAGCCTGTAATAATCAATTAATTCCAATGCAACTTCCTTGTTTGACTTGTACTGCCCTTTAACAAAGGTTCAGACAGACATTAAATAAATTAAAGTTTATGACGTAATTGCAATTGAATATTCAGCCCGTTTGCTTACGTTGGGTTGCACAACCCTTACTGATGAGATTCCTACAACCAGTTTTAAAATTCATTTTATTCTTCAACTTGATGCAAAGCAGCGAGCTTGTTTAAAAGAATATTAACATTTCGATCCAGATTCAGAAGCAAATCATTTCAACATCAAGATGACAAAACCAAGGCTATTGTTCCTTGGCGTCCTTATATTTACATCGATTGCAGGCTCCAGCTGTTCATGCTTTTCAAGAAGTCTAGGTAAGTTTAATTTAAGTATCATTTTTAATTCTGTACAAATTTTCTTTTCCGACTTTCTTAATTTAAGCTTAACTTTTCCCATCCGTTCGGAAGTGAAAGGAAACTGATGCTTATTTCAATACGGAGACCCCAATCGCAAAGAATTAATTAAACATATCCGCTCCCTTGTGACTAGTTTGTACAAAAATCAATTTCAAATTAAAACAAATAATGGAAACAATTATTAGACGAAGCGTAAGCACATAAAAGGAGATGAATCATCCTGGAAGTGGATAATAGCAGTACCTGTTTAGGTTAAGTTAGTTAAGATGGAGTTTTACGAACCAGTTTCCAACCAACTGGTTAAAGTCGAGCCAGCCACGGCCTTTTTACCAGTTGTGGCTCACGTCAGGCTTTTTTTCCCCTACTCAATTGCTTATGCTGGGCACCAAGCCCGAGTACATATTTCGGGAAGTATGTACCAGGTCTTACAATTTGTTAGAAACTGGGTCGTTTCACCCTCATATAAACATCTTACCTAACAATTGTATTTAAATGGCCTCTCCAAGGGTAAACATCCACTCCGATATTAGGTCACAAATCCCCAGTCACAAAACAAGAATCACAAGACAGTTGCATGCTGAAATAGTTGATTACGCAGATTTCTTTAGTCCGAATTTCCCGATGACAAAACTCTATAGAAGCACGGATGGGGTTCTTGGAAATCAAGACTTTTTCGCCTTCACGGCTTTGAATTTTTCGCGAAAAAAACGTCTTTAGAAAATATAGTAAACACAATACTATTTTTGATAAATTTTGACCTTCCTCTTCTAACTACCATTTCAACTTTATCCGTTTACCGTTTCCTATTCGTATACATGCTTTGTCTCCTTCCTCAAAATTGGAGACTCGGAATTCAAAATGATTTCCCTCGGACCTGTAGTCCGCAGAGCGGACAAAGTGTTTTCGTTCAGCTCATCGCTACGAAAAACCAACCCACAGAAGCGCTACACAGGCTATCGGACTTCAAGCTGTTAAAAAATTGTATCCTCGGATTAAGAATTGAAGGGATGAATGAATGAAAAAATGAATGGATGAATGAAAGAATGCTTTTGTTCCCAAATTAAGACGTGTTTGTCATACTGACTATCAAATGAAAACCATTCTATGCGTTGGCTAGACTTTTAATATATTCCCCACCTCCATGTACAATATACAAAATATTGAACAATGATGTATACCACAGCTTCATTTTGGCCTAATGAACCATAAACATGTATTTATAATTTTCTAAGAATTTCGCAACAAGCAAATTGATTTTAACACAGATAAAATAGATGCGGTTTGGGTCAGTCGCTGTAAAAGTTTCTTTTTATATACGGAAAGTACAAATAAAGTGCAATGTTATAATACACAGGGCGTGCAAAAACAAATTGTGAAATCACCATGACATCAAATAAAAGCGTTTCTGTTAAACCCGTAACCCAAATCATAACTGAAGTCGAACGTGATCTTCACTTAAAAAAAAACAATTCTTTGCTTCAAAGTGTGAGTAGGTTGCTTTCCACCATGTGGTTATTCAGTAAGTGTTACATTTTCAAAAATGTTTATGTCGTGGCACTGACATTAAGTGTTTATGCCATGCACAGTCTGTACAAGCAATGGTGATAATTATCTTAATTTATCATGGGCGGCGATCCGTCTTTGAAAGTGGGTGTGATATAGTCGGTGTCACTATCCTTTGGCGCGGAGCATTCAAAAAATTCGGCAAAAAAAAAAAAAAAAAAAAACGCCCGAGATCCCCAGAAATGGCCCTTTCCGGGTTATCTAACGTGATATCATAGCAATTGTCGGAAGCGTATTTCATAGAAAGGTGAAAAAGCTTATCGTAAAAAGGTAAGAAAAGTAAAAGATGTCTGATTGCCTTAAACGGAGATTAAGTTTCTGAATCGAGTGAAAAGAAAACCATTGAACACTGGCGTAGCTAGACTTTTTCCGGGGGAGGGGGGGGGGGGAGGGGCGGGAAGCACCCAAATTTTCCGAATTTTTTATTTAATTTTTAACGTCATTTTCCTGGGGACGTGATTTGCGGCGCGCCAAACGCGCCGACATTTTTGCCCGTATTCAGCAAAGTTTTGAAAATGTGGAGCTCGTATTGGAGATAAATTTGGATTCTGTGTAAGTCTGGAAAGTAATTTGTATTTCTTATTGGCAAGTCCGAGATTGAACACCTACCAAAGATCGTTGTTGCTGTTATATTAGACCTACAGATTGAGGCTAGTGTACGACACCATTTTAAGAGTAAAAAGCTGATGTTAGGGAATTTTTATTTTGGAATTTAATGATAGAAAATTCATGGAAATAGCTCTGTGGTTGCCGATATAATTTTAATGATCTGGTGATTTTGTCATTTCCACAGTTCGGAAAAGCTAACTAGACTGTTTTATGAGGGAACACGACTGCAAGCAAGATTTCCATGCACCGATGCAATACTTATGCTAGTACATGATATAGTTTCAGGTTTAAATCAAAAGGAAACAGCATTATCAAAAGTCTTATTCTTAGTTTTTGAAGCGCCTTTAAAAAGGTCTTGCCAAATCAATTAATCCGAGACCTTTATAATTTTATTAGAGAACCGTGGCTTATTCACTGGCTTGCAGACTTCGTAAATAAGGCGAATAAAGCAAATAAAGTCCAAAAGGGATTTTCTCCTACTTCAGATATCAAAATAGGCATCCCTCAAGGGGGTCCTCTATCGGCTGTTCTTTTCACCATTTACACTTATAAAATTCGATCCCACTCTAATTGCAACGTAATAAAGTATGCGTATGATACCGCCGTTTCGTGCAACATTAGTAAAACCACACATGGGACAAATCAAGATGATTATCAAAGTTTTATTTCTAAAATTGTTAGCTTGTGTGAGCGAAAAAATCTCATTTTAAATCCAAAGAAATCGAAAGAAGTGTTTGAAAATATTAATGTTAAGCATAAAGGTTTATTGAATATTGAAGAAGAGAGAACTGTAATCCAGGGCTCGTGTGTTGAACGTAGATTTTACACTATGTATTAAGGAGTCTGTATTGACAATAGGTTAACTTTTACCATGAACAACATTTCGAGGGTGTTATCAAAAGTGTATTGCATGGTTCCTACGTTAGCTTACACTGTACCATACTTTTCCAGTGAGACAAACGAAAGAGGGTGTGCGGGGTGAATCTCGCCTACCCTAGTATATGCAGTTCCAGCATGGTAGCATTTTGTGCAAGTTAAAGACAAGAATAGAATCCGAAGTTTCCTTAAATTTTGTGCAAAAAGTTTTAGGCTTTATTATGAAAAACTTGTATATAAGGTTAACCCCTTGCCACCTGAATTTGAGCAGCATAAGGTGCATTTTGTATTTTTATATTTTCTCTGTTTGTTTAATTTTTAAAATTTTTGCGTGTCTTAACCTTTTGTTCCTTTAAATGTTACAACTTTTTCTCCTTTTTATAAATTGTTGACAAGTTGTACTGGAATAAAGAAAGAATGAATCAATGAAAGCAGTGACTCCAATTTACCGCGCGGAAAATTTTGCATGTTTGAAACAAAAAAACAAAAAACAAAAAAAAAATACAAGAATGAAGCTTTCATTAGAGAGGATTAGGAATTTCATGAAAAAAAGAGTTGGAAAAACCACACTGTAGTTGCCTGATGTCTCAAATGACAAATTTTCGAATATCTTCCATACCCATAATAATTTTCACTTATTTCAAGGCGTGTCGGTGTATATCAGAGCATTTCAAGTCTCTTGTCGACTCTCCTCGAGCTCTTTTTAGTTGTGTAATGAATCAATTTATATTTTTGTGTACACTGTTTATAATCACGTCTCTTTTAGCATTCTTAAAAAATGCCTAAATTTTAAGTAATTGTTTATAATCATCAATCATTTTCTGAATGAAAGTATTCTCATTGATGACCTAAATATTTAGTAATTGTTTTATAATCATCAGTCATTTTCTGAATTAAAGTATTCTTATTGATGGCCTAAATATTTAGTAATTGTTTATGATCATCAGTCATTTTCTGAATGAAATAATTCTAATGTTTTTTAATTCAGACTGAGAGAAAGTCGATAAAACTGAACCGAAAGGATTAAAAATAACAACAATGATTTTCAAAGTGAAAATCACTGTAAGAACCGCGTGGAGCCTAAACTGCCGTATAATAAAACTCATCTGGAGAAGCAGAAACCCAAGTTGCAACAGAATTAAATCTTTAATAACAAACGTTACAGCGCGTTGGGCAATTATGTAAAAAGTATTGGCAATTTTGATGGCATTTAAATATTATATATTCTTTAACTGCATGTAAAAGTCATCTTATCAGAACATGTATGTAAGAAATAGATTCCGGATTTACCTTCTATTCAAAGCACAGAAAAAAACTTATGGGTGATCACTTTCGAAGGTGATAGGCGACTGAGGATACTGATGCAGATGTGAAATATGTTCATGTTTTAGTTACTCTATGGGAAGGTGTACAGAACTGTCAAACCACATTCATACGTTACCTTCTATTTTTAGAGAAGTGGTTTTATTTTACATTTTAAAGCGTGGATTTTTGTAGACTTTCAGTTTTCCGTGGTATTAAATAAGTTTTCATAATAGCATACTTAACTTTTTAAATTGTTTCCAAATCTGAAGGTGTGCTTCATGAGGGACTATAGTGCACAGTACCCCCTCATTCAATTTCATGGGCAGGGGGGGATATCCCCCAAGATATCCGCCATTGTAATTTACAAACGATAAAGTTAGTAAGTTAAACAATCGTAAAAGTGGTTGTGACAAGTGTGGTTAGTGCATGCAGCCGTGGAGACATGTAAGAATATTGTGTCATTTGACTACACTCTAAAAATACGAAAAAAAAAAATGAAATTTCACTCGGAAGAAGAGTGAAAAGTTCAAAAGTTTACTCCAAATGGAGCGGACAGTCACTCAAGTCACTCCAAAAGAGCGAATTGAAGTTGGTCTCTTCGTAGAGTGCCGCTAGTGACAATTCTTATAAAAGAGTGATCCTTGAAGTCACTCGTTAAAGAGTGAATTTTCTTCCTACTTGGCAGTGAATTTCACTTTTCGTAGAGTGAATTTCACTTTTCTTTGGTTGAATTTACACTGTGATAGAGTGAACTTACACTTTCCATTCTATAAGACGGTGACTTAGTTCACTCTTTTAAATTTAGAGAGTAGAAAGGAACAATGTACTTCAAGACCCCATGCATCTAAAGGAAGCCGCACATCCAAGATGACATAAATTTTACATCTAGGGTTTCTTAGACTGTTAGCAGGAAGAAACTCCAATGTTACTAAACTAACAGAGGCGTGGGGTAAAGTCGGGTTAGAGGAGTGCAGTATTTTATACTGAGTATATGTGAGAGCAATTTCAGCAACATATTTTTTTTCGTTTCGAGGGACGGGGTCAGATGATTAGGGGGATTTTAAGGATTGGGAATTAGTGAATTTTATTTTCTTTAATTCAGCAGTAGATTCCTTAGCTACATCCTATCAGAGCTTCAAATGTGCATCCACACCCATAGACACATATTCTGTCTTTAAAATACTTTGAGAAAAATAGTAATGTGACGAAAGAAAATAATAAGTCTAGAAAAATATAATTCAATTATTTTTTATTTCACATCAGGGAACCCAAGCATGTAGAGAGCCGAAATTACCTACACACGAATATTTCCATTGCGGGACTTGGAGACTGAGGTCATAAATGGCGTTTAAAATCAACGAAATGATCATTTGAAAAAAATGCCTCTTTGTGAAGATGTAAAAGACTTATACCCTGGTTAGGATGTTCCAGACCCTGTAGGGACCCTCGGTAGCCTTATGATAAATTGAAATAGTTTGAGGACACCGGGTAATGATTGCCGACACGATGGAGGTATAAAGAGAAGGGCATGCCCCAAGTTCCCTTTTGAATTTTTATTATTATTGCAGTGTTTAGCAGCAAAATGGGTCATAATGATCAGTTTTAAACTAAATAATCTTCAAGAACTTATGCTTGGAACATAAATTTTCCCTGGACCCAAAATTTAGTTTTCCTAGACTGCAGGTATTTCTATACTTGAAAATTACAGCTAATTTTTAATAAGAATTTCCTGCATAGCACAATTTCATTTTGGTGCAACTATATTCCCCATTAAATTTAAATTTAACGTTGAGTTAATTGTCAGATACACACTTTATGGTTGTTTCCAAATGAGGAGACGGTCCCGGGACAAAAAGTTCAGTAACATGGCTTTATGGCTATATGGTTCCCAATCAGCGGTAAAATTACCCATGGGGTATCGGCAAACATCACATGAGTGACCTGGAAGACCTGTGTAGCTTTTTGTACGATTTTTCTAAGTACAAGGGAACACAGGTTCAACCAAGTAAGCATATTTAACAAGTTAGACGTATAATTTGGTTGCAACTGTTCTCGTCTATTCAAAATAAATATGACAAATGCTTCTCGTCCTTTTGTTTTAGATCAGTAGCTGTTCTTTTTATCCAGTCTAGAATGGAGCCATACATGGCAGGTCAATAATGTAAATGGTCTGAGGGCCGTGAGGCTGGTCAGGTGTTGTCCTTCAGTAGATGTACAGCTTTTGGAGAAGCAGTTTAAACTTTGCTTTCGCCGAACGGCTCTTTAGCAGAGAGTCGTGAGAACTTTAGAAAAGTAATTACGTCAGTGTTCGTCAACTTTCTTGTGATGGCCGAAAAGGTACCGAAAGACTGTGGCCGCGAGACAATTTAGAGTCATCAGGAGTCCAGAAGGCTGGAAATTCCTGCTTTATTGAGACTCAATTTCACAATTAATGAAACAATTTAGGAGTAGCAATTTTCCTAAATACCATAAGGTACACCCCCCCCCCCCAACAGACACGCACACATCCGTAGATCCTGTGCTTCTGGTCATCACATAAATTAACCAATAATGAATAATTTCATTTGGAGCTGTTGACCTATGTTTCTGAAATTGAAACAAGACGCTCGGATTTCGAAATAACATATTCTTATCATGTTTCCTCTGACAATTTCCCTCCAACCCTATCCCAACCCAAGTCACAATCTTTAGCTCACGCAATTATCATATTGGTAACTTTGTTTTGTTATTTTGTCAAATTGCCAGTTACACTACATACAGATATTCTTTTGAAAGAAAAGCATCTCTCAAAGACAGAAACCTCTCAAGACGTAAATATGTACAAATGTTTTATGGCCACTTGTCAAAAATCGCCAAACACATCCATGAGAAGCCTAAAGGTGCTGTACAAATTTGTTTCTAAATATGATGATAAGAGCGGTGTTCAAGAGAAACACTTGCTGCAAATAAAGATTTTTACAGTTATATACGGTTGTACATCTCCTAGTCCATGGAACGGTCAACAACTAAATAATTTTTCAGTTAATATCTCATGAGATCACTGAAGACCAGGGGGTAGTCCGGAGGAAAATTTTGGATAAGGGTTCCAAAGCTATAGCACACAGCACTAACCCAAACTGCCTTACTCTGTTTTACAATAATGCATAAACAGAGGCATTAGATCTGGTTTGTGAATGGGGGGGGGGGGGGGGGGATCAAAATCTGGAACCGTAGATCGTGTACCGGATTCGTTTATAAGCAATCTGGCCACACGAACGCGATTTACAATAATATACACACACAAACAAACACGCATACACACATTGACAGGCACATACACAAAATATAGGTACTAGCTGGCGTATTATAAATGCAGTATTTTTATTATTACGGTTTTAATACAATCAAACTGTCCTAAAACAGTCCTAAAGCCATCTTTTTATTTGGTTTATTCTGCCAGTTTATTTTTTAGCCTGCCTAAATTATTGAAGGGCTTCACGATATATTTACCCCCAATATTTTCATTGGTGGGACAATTTCCCCCTACCCCCAGGATTGACGCCCACGTGCCAAACGATAGTGGCGGACGTAGGGATTGCGGCCAGATGGGCGAGAATGGCCTGCAGGGACATTTTGAAGCAGGCAGATACACTCTGAGCCTCATCACGACCTAAGCAATGACTTCCTAACTTTTCATTTAGTTTTCCACATCTGATAGGAGGATTCCGCCATATCTTCTCCCAAGTTGTTCTATGAAAGCTTACATTTAAATTTTTCATACTTAATTTTCACAAACTAGTCTAAAACGCCGACAGAAAGTGTTTTTATCAGCTGTAGATTCAACCTGAAGTTTTCAGTGAAGTTATCCGATTCAAGATTTTGGGAAAATGGACCTTACTTTGTATTGATGTACTAGGGCCAAAGGCAAGAAATGCCACATAGTGAACAAATTTTGGAAATAAATCACTGTTAGTTGCACACTTTTGGCATCAGGAAGTCAAGATAAATACACAACTGAGAACTATCCATTTGTATCATGTACATTATATATGTGACACTTTTGAATTACCTTTTAACTTCTTCATAAAAAATGAAAGTTATTTGTAATAGATGTTGACGTTTGAGTTTTTATACAGAAAAAAAATCATGTAACTATGATTCAGTATTAGATTGCCACTCTGCATTTACCTAGTCTAATTATATGTATAAAACAACGTCAGCGTTCCTTAATATTCATCTGCGAGTCCACCATATTTACAAAAACTTCGCTGTGACGAAAGTAGAGTTTTTCCTTTGACCAGGGTCTAGTTGGGTCATAAGAACCAGCAATTTTAATATTTATTCTCGGCCAATTTCAAAGGCTACCAAATCTTTCGAATGAAATCACGAATAAAGATTTCGGGCTTTTCCTCCAAAAATGTGCTAAGTTCGCCGACCGAGTGTAACGTCAGAAAGTGGCACACCCTTATCAATCTGTTGCAACTCATTGCTTTGATGGACTTTAAGGGGACATCCGACGGTGATCTGAAAAGTATGTCCACTGATGGCTATTTCTAGATGGATTGAATTCGCCGGTGAATCTAATTAAAACCCCGGCCAGTTTCACCTGTCAGACGTCATGTAGTACCTTTCTACATTACAAGTTTAATTACATTGTTAGCATTTCACTTTTTGGGAAGCGTTCACTCGACATTTTGTTAAGCTTCTATTAACTTAGCAATTTGTCTAAATATAAGTTAAAAAGCTGATAAAAGTTGATTGTTATAACCATGGGCGTCCGCAGAAATTTTTACAGGGGGGTGGGGCAAGGTCATTCATGGATGATTGAATTGTGTACACTATCTAAGCGGAGCGCCACCATCAGTTGGCGCGGAGCGTACAAGAAAATTTTTGGCCTTACAAACTCTCCAGATAGCCGGAAATGACACTTGGCGAGTGTTCTAAGCTACATGTACCCAGCCCTGAAACAGGAATTTCATGTCTGTAACTTTTAGATTTTTAGAATTTTCAATGTAAAAAATTGTTGAAGGGAAATCTGCCTCTCTGTCACGGCCTCGCACGCCTATGCACGATAAAACTTACGCTGTCAAACAGCCTATATAGGCCTATATCCATTACCCAATTATGAACCATACCCCCCCCCCCCCCATATTCACCTTGTATATACCAGTTACATCCGCGCGTCGCCACTTGAGATCAGCATGGGACCAAACCAAGACCAACGCATTCATCAATAGTCGGATGCCATATGCACACTACAAACCTGACAACTAGTACAATTTTGGCATAGTTTTTACAATTATAAATTTCCAATAGATGTCACGAATGATGGTCCCCAAATTATGATTTCACTAGTCAGCATACCATCTTCTCTTTTGCTATTCCTGGTCAAATGTCCGCATATTTCACGAGTAGAAAATGACGCCGTGAGTGAAAAATTTTGATGATTTATTTTTAATTTTTTCTTATTTCAATTTTTAATTAATTTTTTCACAAGTTTGATTTTCCGGGGGGGGGGGGGCAAGTGCCCCCACTTGCCCCCCTTGCCCCCCCCCCCCCCTTCCGGACGCCCATGGTAATAACGGCAATAACACATGAATTAAACTTAGTTTGTTTTCACATAAATTACCATTTACATTACAGCGTCAAAATTCAGTCTGTATCGTACCCAAACGTCTAGTTTGATTTTGATTACGGTTAACTACTTTAGGAGATTAGCCACTAACCAAACCTGGAACAACGATGTTTGTTTTGTTTGATTGGTTGGTTTTTGAGTAGGGTACACCTAGTGTATTTTTACATCAGGTCTGTTGTTTTCACTTTGCCGGGTGTCCCCCCCCCCCTTAACATTTTGTCAATTTAGGTGGCGCTGAGACTATTTAAAGGGAGCCTCTGGCACTATAGTTTTTTAAATTTGAAAGGTTGATAGTTTTTCGAGTGGACAAGCCGAAAGGCTGTGGCCAAAAGATATGAGTGCGAAGTGCTACTGTAAAATGAGCAGGAGAGTAAACAGAATGACGGTAAATCAAAGACACCGACAAGGCGCAATTTCCGCGTCCAAATCTATATATATTCTTGATAAATCCGAACACTGTCAAATACGTCCGAAGAGTCGGAGAACCTTGACCATTGCTCCTTTTCTAACTTGGCGAACTTACTGTGCAGGACGATATGTATTTATCGTAAAGTAATTATTAAATGTGGATCGATTTCGCTTAACATTACTTGAAACCATGAAGTGGGCCGGAAATAGTCTTGTACTAAAAAAACATTAGCCAAAGTAAAGTCTTTCCTCTGGACTTCCTACGCGTACATTCTAAAGTAATTAGAAACGTTTACAGTTATAGTATAACTAATCAATCTTTTGTCAGAGTTATGTTGAAACTAGCCAACAACAACAACAACAGGAAATCTACTGTAGCATTAATTATTTGGTACTGCTATGCAACGAACAATAGGAAAGCGTGGAGAGAAAACATTGCATTGTTCTCCTGGGAAAAATACATATTTCATTTCATATCATTTGTTTTACCCCAACAGAACATGAACATGACAAGAGATGTGTGTCGTGAATGGTAGTGCTTTTAAAACCATTCTGGGCTTCAGAAACAAAAGCACTCCCGAAGAGAGCAGACACAAAATTAAACAAAAGTGCAGACTGAAGAAATACCTTTTATTCCCCACCCCTACACTTCACACCCACCAGACTACCGCACCGTATATAGATAATATTCACAACCTTGAAACTTACAATTTTCTGTACTTCCGTCACAAATATCCCCGTAACATGAATTGGGAAACTAAGACGACCCTGTATAAGATAAAGGTAACCAGGTAAAGGTAAAAGACTGATGTGTAAGGGTGAGCTGTGTCTCGTCAAACATGTCATCCAGGGATGATTGGGGTATTGTTGAAAGTTTTGGACCATTTTGTTTCTTCTCCCAATTTCATCCAAATCCGTTTGGAAAGATTTTGGTAGAGGAAATTACATTGGAAAATCTTCAAAGGCAGGCACTTCCAACAAAATCGGGCAAAGGAGTAGGACGAAATTGGAGTTTAAAAAACGCCTTGTCAAATCTTCTCATATCTCCCTAAATCGTCTCGCTCGGAAGCAGTCATTTCTTATCTCAAAGAGTTCCAATATCTCCAACCTTCTTGCTTCTTACCTCTCTCACAAATGTCTAAGACATGTTTTTCCAAACACAATCTTAGTCAGTTTATTGCAAGTTTAGGGTATACCGTACCCTGCTTTTGTCAGTGTGAGAGGCCCTAATGTATAATCTCAGCACATGATGTGTAATATTAGCTATTATGCATTTTGTTATCAATTTGATGTCAATAAACGAAATGTGCCAATTGAGAATTCCTTTAAACAACCGGTAAGATGACTAAAATGAATTATGGCTGACAATTCCATTTTCTCGCTTATGTAGCAGGCTACATGTCACATAGGCTATTCCTTGTTCAATTATATCCTTACAGTGCTTGGAAAACTTTCCAAAGAGGGGCAGAAAAAAATTCCTCTTCGTGCTGGTAAATTATTACTCAATAATTTGAATTAAACTTTTTGAGAATCAAGACATAAATGTACTACCTTTGCAATTAGGTCATTGTGTACTTTTTCTTAGTTTTTCTACTTACATAAACTCAATAAAATTATGAGTGTTTTAGGCGTTTGTAGGTCTCAGGATTAAACAAATGTTTTTTTTTTTGCAATATGTATGCAAATATTGTTTATGTTTGCAACTGTATTGATTTGTTGACACAGTTTAAGAAACAATAATTTTCATTTCAGTCATTTACTTGGTTTATCACAACACAGAAATTTACAAGTAACGTTACCAGATACATAACCAAAGGTGTGATAGGGAGTGCACATAGAAAACCCTTTAGGGTTTATCGTGAAGTGTAACTCCCTAAAAGAAACAAAAAAGCAAACAAAAAACAAAGAGCAAACAAGAGTAGCATAGGAAGAAAGTAAACGCTATGAATAAGCAAGCTATTGCTACTATAACTACAGTAATTACTTCAGGCCTAGTCAAACCCCCCACCCCAGAACAAAGCTAACCCTACCACCCCAATTACAGGTACCCTAATACCTAACCCAATCCCAGTTACCCTTCTCTGGAAAACTAGAAAAGGTGAGGATAAATGGTAATGGTGGTAGGAAATCATGGGAATAAATACAAATTTCTAAAGTACCTTTGAAGATTTTTTCTGAAGGATGCTAAAAAAGGCTTGGGTTTTAGTGTTTGAGTTAATGGATTCCAAAGTGTAATTGTCAGGTTGTGGAAACCTTTCTTGCACAAGTTGTTGAGGTAATTCCTAGTGTGCAGGTGGTGCTTTGCTAAATTCTGTTTGTCTTGTATTATGTTAATGAAAACGAGAGTCATGCGTGAAGTAAGCTTTCGTGTAGAGAAAAGTGAAGACAAAGCTAGCCACATTTTGGTTGAAGCGGTCGGTAAGTTTAAGCAGATTTAAGGACTTATATAGACCATAAGTTTAATCCCCAGCTTAAAAGAGGGTGATACGCCTTTTTGCTCTTGTCTGAAGAATCCACAGTTTGTTTAACAAGTACTGGCTTAACCCTGACCAAGTACAAAAAGTACAGCAGTTAGTTAAATGTGGGAGAATAAGTGTCTGGTTAAGGGACCTTAAAATGCTTTAAGGAAGAGTACGTTTCAGTTAGTTTGAAAGGACACCGACTCATTTAGCGACAAACGCAGAAATAGACATGATGTGGTTGTGCCAAGTAAGTTTAGAGTCAATGTAGACACCTAGGGATTTAGCACAATCCACCCTTTGAAGCGGTTTACCATAAATACCAATACTAAAGTCATTCACATCGTTACTTACACTAAAAACGATAAAATTCGTTTTATCAATGTTTCACGAAAGCTTGTTTGCAGCAAACCAATCAGAAAGAACATTTAAGTTATTCTTTATGGTTTTTGAATAATACGTGCAGAATCACTGTCAGAAAAGAAAATATTAGTATCATCGGCGAATGGAATGATGGACGCATTAGTAGTGATTTTACTGACATCATTCATAGAATTCTATTCCGAGAATAGAACCTTGAGGAACACCACACTGAACATTAGTAACGTCAGAGTTAACACCTTGAATAGAGATAAATTGTGGTCTCTTTGAAAGATAATTAATAAACCAAGTGTGAATAGTTCCTCGGATCCCGTAGTGGAACAATTTATGACAAATGATGGTATGGCCAATAGTGTCTAAAGCCTTAGACAAGTCAAGAAATACACCCACTGCAATATGGTTTTTGTGAAGGACCTTTGTTAAATTATCAACAGCATCAATAATGACCATTTCAGTAGATAGACCAGGTCTAAAACAATATAGACCATCAAAGAGAATGTTATGCTTATCTAGAAATTTGAGAGTCTTATGTAAACAATACGTTCAAAAAATTTAAAAAAAAACAGGGCAGAACAGAAATAGGTCTATAATTTATTAAACAGTTTGGATCACCTTTATGAAAAATTGGGACTACCTTGGTGATTTTGAGTTTATCAGGGACAACCCCAACCGATAAAGACAGGTTAAAACCTAAGTAAGGGGTTTGCAAATATGACAGATAACCCGGGTAACAACAGGAGACCTGATTTCATCAAACCCTGCTTACTTGCCTGACTTTAGACAGGATTTTGAAACTTTGATTATTTTGTCTTCAGTTATTGGAAATCGGAAAGCGGAAGATGAATTTCTATCGGAAAGATAAGCAGAGGGAGAATAGTTTGCAGAGATTTTTTCAGCGACCAACAATAGCAAAAAACTTGTTAAGACTATTACCAGTAGCAACAGGGTCAGTAAGTTTCACCCCGTCCATTAAACAAAAATCAGGTTTGATTGGCTTTAGCCTGTTTTTGTTTGGCAAACCATTGATGTTATTCCAAGTTTGTTTGGATTCATACTTACAGTTTTCAAACATATTTGTAAAATAATTTTTCTTGGAAATGCTTATGATGTGGTTTAATTTATTTCTATCAATTTTATTTTTAAAATTTGGTATACTCAGAGGGATTCTTGAGCATAGCTTTAAAAAAGTTTGTTATTTCTTTTAATAAACGTGATTATACCAGAAGTGATCCAAGACTGTTTGTCTGAATACCGAATTGTACGTTTTAGACGAATATTGGGGAAACATTTATCATAAACTTTTTTTAAAAATCACAATAAAGACGTTATAAGCAGAGTTAACATCAGACTCGCAATAAAAATTATCCCAGTTTGTTCTAGAAATTTCGGATATGAAGTTTGCGATATTACAATTTGAATAATTTTGAATGAATACGTCATCCTGAAGAATGACGTCGAATTTTGGAGGGTGGTAAGAAAAAATGTGAAGTGATTAGTGAGATCGGTTAAGTGAACACGGGAGACACTGTTACTAGAGGTTGTCCCTGGTAGGTAAACATTTGAAAAAGTACTGTCAATAAGTGAGCATGACCTCTCGTTAATTCTGGTAGCTTTCGAGATGTTCGGAAAGAACCCACACGAAATGATGTCACCAATAAAATATTACTATGATTGAGCATAAGTCTATTTACATTAAAGTCGCCATGATGTAGAAGGCCTTATCTTCGTCATTAATTTAGCCTAGGACGTTTAGAAACAGATCTTTAGGCAAAGGTTAATTACTTGCCGGCGGCCTATAAAAAAACACCAATTACACACTTTAGAGTTTGATAGGGGACATGCAGTTATTTCAATAAAGAGAGACTCCATAAAGTCTTTAAAGAAGATAAATATTTTCCTGCAAACAAAATAAACTTATTATTTACAAAGAGACACACCCTCCTTCCCTTTTATCTTTGCGATGGTTTCAACAATAGTAAAGTCGTCTATAACGTATGAATGGAGAGGGATGATCACTTAACCAAGTTTCAGTAAGTCTTAATAAAGAAAAATTGTGATCGAGTACGGATAGGTACGTATTGTTTTATATAATCCAGATTCTTATTTAAGCGTCTACTGTTTACCTTTAAAAGACTTTGCTCATCATTAGACAGTTTCTTAAAGCCGCCATCGTCAAAGTAATTACACTTCTAATACATAATTCTTCAAAATACCCAGGGGTGGGATTTGCTGTCTGAAAGTGGGGGGGGGGGGACACCAAGGTGGACTAACAAAAGTCGCCGAAGCGCCGCGGGAGCGCGAAGCGCTCCCGTTAACGACGTGGGGTCCAGGAGCCCGCCTTAGGGCCCCTGGTGTGGTCTAGGGGCAAAGCCCCGCTGGGGGTCCAGGGGCGAAGCCCCCGGAAGCTATGAAGTATTTACGAAATTGTAGGCTTTAAAATAAAGCATTTTATGTGCAACTACAAAACATAAAAGGTGACCCCAAAAATCACACATAAACTTTTGTAATCATATTCCTATCCTGACCGGACAACTCCCACCTGGATAATTGGCACCCGGACAATTCGCACCCGGACAATTCCCACTCCGATTAATTGCCAACCCGAACAATTCTCACCCGGACAACTGCCACCGGACAATTCGACTCTTACGAATCTCCGCCACGAATGGCTCTCAATCATGCCATTTCCTGAAAGATGTGCAGGAAAACTCATCCCACAAAATCACACTATACTATATGACTTAAAATGTAGGCTTAACTGTTATTTAGGGTAAAAGTTATTTCCTGCAAGAAAGGTTTGAACTGCTATTTTATCAGATTGTAATGTTTTACATTCATATAACTGGGATATCTGAAATCTGTCAGAATTGAAAACTGAAAACGAATTTAGATACCTTAAAGCCCTTTTAGAGAATTATCCTTTGGTCAATTATAAAAGGTCTGTTTGCTTTACCGAAATCAGGCCCGTATTCAGGCCTGAGTTCGTGTGCCGTGGAGGTTCAGGGGAGAAAGCCCGTAGGTTACTGCGCTTTGATGTTTCAGAAGCCCCAGAAAAGACTGTCCTAAGCCCTGGCGTAGCCATGATTTTTTTTTATTTGGGTAGCCAATTGCACAGGGTCTGATCGCCGGTATGGGGGAGGGGTCTAAGGAAATTTTTGAATATTTAAGTACCCTAAGATGCAATCTGATGTAACATTTAACATCAGTTGAAGTCATTTTTTTGTTTTAATGACCCAAACAATGAATTGCTCTGCAAAGAAATATTGGCACACTGAGTCCGGCACTGAACTGTCATAAGGAAAACTTTGCTTAGCAAATCAAAAGTTGCCAGTTCTACGGTGTAGAAGTATAACCTACAGTAATCAGGTGTCTTCCAACACTAATTTACTTCTCATCAGTATCTGGGTTCACTTGTCAGGGAGGCAAATGACCATATTTACCATTATGCAGAATTCTAGTAGGGTTGTTGATTTTTATATAAGAAATTTACGTGGAGCAAGACTATAGGCGTGTAGGAGCATCTCCAGTTGGGTAAGGAGATTTTTCTGCCCGAAATATATAACTCCGCCCGAAAGACTAAGCGGAGCGAAACCATCAGTTAGCGCATGAGCATACAGAAAATTTTGAAACACTGAGACCTCTCAAATGGCCGGAAATTGCATTTGCAGGCTCGTGAATAGAATCTAAGCGGTCGTTATTTTGAATTTTTGTTTGAAATAACATGCTCACATTGGTACAAATGAGTAAATTAGCCTTCACAATGATCAGAATATTACCACATAGAAGGTACCAATGCCATTTTTTCGGGCAAAATTTTAGCACATGCATACACCTCTCAAGATCGGGGACTCTTAAATAAATGACTACCCGACTTTTTCCAGGCCCTTGCCTGAAATTCAAGTTAGCTTAATATATACAATTCTTTTCGAAAAGTGGGTCAATATAACTACTGATTCCCTGGAGTACGATAACAGCGCTAAACAGCTAAACATACGATATTACCTGTATGTTATTTTACAGGTAGACAATGGGACCAAAAACATTTTGTAAGAATTTTCTCTAGTTTTATCTGCAGGACATTCATGAAGAATTTCACTTGTAACTTCCACGGGTTTTTAGAAAAGGGTCAGAACTTCTCAGTTCCTTTTATATCTGAACCAGGCAAATCCCGCGCCGCGGAAAGTCTCCGCCACAAAGGCACAATAAAAGTGGACAAGTAGATATGCATGCGGACAATGATACTTAAAGAACTGCCAGCCCGATAGACAAGTAACGAAAAAAGAATTTGTGGAAGCCTGTCAGAAGCTAAATAACCTCTTTCCCTTTCACTCTTCTTCTATTCCCTTTCTCTTTGTTTCTCCTTTTCTTCTTTCCTTCATTTTTCTTTTCTTGAACGCGGTGGATTGAGCTCATTTTCTCGGTCAAACCAATCGGAAGGGAGGCTCTTTGCTCCCTGCCCCACCCTTGGCAGATAAGCTACTGCTTCTCACTATGTAAGAGACACTGAGAAGTATTCGGGGAATTTTCTGCCCAAAAATGCGAAATTCCGAATAAGTTAGAAAATAGTTGTGAGCGTGTCAGTAAAAATTTAATAACGGTTTGCAAATTGTCAACGCTAAATTTGGAATACATCAGTTATTTGTTTAAGTAAAGCATTAGCAAAAGAAAGCCTTCTTCTATAGAATAGCTAGCTCGAAAAGTTCTCGTGACTAAAGACAATTGACGACAATACTCTTGCCAAATCCAGTAAAATAAGTAAAATATCTAGTAGACTTTCAAATGATTTTGTTTTCGTTTTTGTTTTTGGATTTTTTTTTAGGAGGGGGGGGGGGCTTCACTTCAAATGGTCTGAAGGGATAAACGTCGACGAATGACTTGTACTTCTTTCAAGTGTGTATGGGTAATGCGTATTTGATTGATCCCTTGGCCGCATATGGCTATGCCAGAATAAATTTCAGAGATTTCTTGGGTATACATTTTACCAAAGGTCAAATGTAGGTATTAGTAATATGGACGACACCAAGGTGGAGCTAGAAACGCATTCAGCGCGCAAAAAATGACATTTTTAGAAAGATTTATAAAAGGGCATAATCAAAATAAACCATTGACCCTGTCGAAGAAATTTCTCAGCCAGGGAGGTATTTAATAACATTATTGTATTGTAAAAGCGATGTGACCGATTGAACAAAGTTTTCTAACGTGTCTAAGTAAATATTAGTAAGAAACAAAGGTACAGAAGGCAAGAACGATCAAACCTCAAGTCCGAATTTCCGATGCAAATCTCGTATTTTACCAGATGTATTGACCATTTGATTTTCAATTGGCACAGGCCATTGCCAATCTGTAGTCAAACGTAATCGTAACACATTAACTGTGCGTGCATTTGCAGGGTTCACTTCATTTCGTGCCCTTATTCTACGTTAGAACAAAGGTTATTTAACACTTGCTGCACTCCATGATTGGACAGTGGCGTCAATCCTGGAAGGGGGGGGGGGGAGGTAGGCAATTGCCACTCCAATGAAAAAATGGAGGGTAAACATGTTTTTTGCCCCTCCAATAATTCAAGTACATTTAAAATAATAAGAAAAAAACAAGCAGAAAAGACAAAATTTAACATTGTGGGGTATGAAGCGCTTCCAGAAAACGTCAATTTGAGTGCATGTGCGTATCTCTGTGAGTTTGTATGTAATTTTGTTCTTGTGAGTATGAACGTGTGCGCTTGCCTTCGTACGGGTACATTGCCTATAGATAAATCCGGTCCTGGACACGATCCAGGGTTCGGCTTACCTGGTTGCAGGCTGTACGGCATCTTCCTTTTTCAGTCATATCCCTAACGTTTTGAAAGCTGCTGAGAAGCTGAGAAGGCCACGGTCCGCTCCTCGGGCTTCTCGGCAGGCTTTTGGAAAATCAATCGTGGAATATATCCCTATCCCCTGCCATATACGCCCACGGTGAAACTGCGTGCTGAGTTGTCACATCCTAGTGAAAGTTGGTCCCCTTGAGTTGATAACAGATGTAAAAACAATCATTGTACCCTGAGGTAATTTAGATATTCTAAGCGCCTGGGAAATCACATACAAGATACTTTACTCTTGGATCCATGTCCTCCACCACAATCGGGTTTTATGTAGGTCATGCCCTAACGAATAGGTGCCGGTACCGTAAGTACAAAGACTGGACTAGCAGGACCGATAATGGATGTTACTTCCCAAACTAAGTGATAGACTATGCAGTGCTCTCACCTATATTAAAGCTAATAAAATCTGGAAGTAAATTACACTGCATCATGGCAAATAGGCGTGTCGGGCTTGGCTCTCGCGCATCACTTCCCGGTATAGATCGAGGAACTTCGCCCTAAGATGTTTTAATTTTTTTTTTATTTTGAAATACTTAAGGGATAGATGATGATCGCCACTTCCTTTTTTGAAACTTACCATTGTCGGAAAATCATTAGTTTGTGGCTACAGGAATGTGAAGAAATGTTATCTGCACACCTTCTATTCAGATTAATTAGAGATTGGTGGTTACATCCTTTCAACACATTGAATCAAAGGGGAAAGCCCTTCCAGATGAACCCACATTGGGAAGCTATTGTTTTTCATGCAGTGTTACGGTACATATTTCTGGAAAAGATACATGTCAAGTTTCCACGTCATGTGATTTCTACTTATGGAAGACATTATCTTTCGTCGAAATCCAGGCTGTTTGAAAATAGCATTGCATTGCAATGGAATTATTTAGCCTCACCGTGATATTAAAGACTTTTATAATGTGGTTCAACTCACCTTGACTGCTGTGACAGGATAAATTAAGTAACCCGTGTTCAGTTGCGTCGGGTACCTGACAGTAGGATTCGACTACGCAACTGACTGTCGGGAAAAATGTATCTTAGCTACCGTATACAGTTTAATGTATCGCAAATGAGGGCTAGAATCGTGAGTTTTTGCAATCGTAGTTTGATATTTAGCAAACCGTTCGTTGTGGTCAAGTCATTTAAAAATGGATGGTTAGCTTTACAGGAGTTGAGAAAAGTTATATTCAGTGTACAAACCGAAAAAAATAATGTAATTTTTTCTTGCAATGTTGCAGAAAATGTCACCAAACTGCGTATTAGCACCCAATAACGAGAAATGTTTCATCTCACAAATTGGGAAGGGAATACGGGTACCTTACAGATTACGACGGCAACTATAACATAAAACTTTTGGCTTTTTTGTCCTGGCGTGATGGAGTATGAGACAGAGGATTGTGAATATGTTGATAAGCAGAACTGCCTGAAGGGTGCGATATAGGCGCTTGTTGTCCATTTTGTAAAGCTTATTTTAAAAATAAATATGACAATAAAATAAGCAAATTTCAGCATGATGAGAGAAATTATATGGATATCTTTAAGAGTCTATTATAATTTAACTTTGGCAAATGTTCAATAATGGTAAACATGATTATCTAATTCAAAATGTCAAGAACTGTCTCAGAGCGATTCGTTCTCATCCCTACAGAAAGCTTACTAATAAAAATTTTGTCTACTGCAGCATTGTAGAATTACTTTCAAAATATTGGAGTATATTACGCTTTTTTCTAGTATTGTAACTGAACCTTTAAAATAAGGGGTCATTGCAAGTAATGATGTGTGGCCTTAGTGTTACATGCACCAATGGTATTTGCAAGCAAAATCTCCAACCTTATACTATTTTCGGGATGGGATACTGCAATTGTAATTTTTCGGCTTGTAGACGTGGTACACGAATGTGTCGTACTACTGTTGTTATGCTGTGCGTATTAAAACTTTGGTGAAACTGTTCCCTTCTTACTTCCTGTAGGTTAGTTAATTAGTTAGATGGAGTTATACGGCCCAGTTTCCAAGCTGTTGTTGCGAGTCGAGTTGGCCTCGTCCTCGTCCTTTTTTCAAGTAGTGGCTCGCTGGCTTGTTTACACTACGTACTCCAATGTTTATGTGGAGCATCACGCACAACGGCAGTATATTCCAATTTTTAGAGTCGTTGGTATGACTCGCCCTGGGAATCGAGATCGGGCCTTCCGCGTGAAAAGCGTACGCGGCCCTACTTCCTGTAGGACAGCTTACTCACTCAACTCAATCAAACTTCACCAAACCTCTTGCTGTTTCCGGTCCCCATACACTACTATCATCCTCAGCATGGGCGACGATCCTGGGGAGATGGAGGTATATATCCCCTATGAAACTGGATGGGGGAAACTGTGCACTATATCCTCCCCATGAAAACCAACCTTCATATTCGGAACTACGTAAAAAATTAATTATGCTATTATGAAAACTTCTTTAATAGAACAGAAAAATCAAAGATTACAAAATCCACGCTTTAAAATATAACATTAAAGCGTTTCTCTAAAAAATAGAAGGCAACGTATGAATATGGCTTGACAGTTTTGCACACCCTCCCATGGAGGTTCTTACAGTGAATTTTACTTTGAAAAATACAAATCTATTATACAACTATAAGAGCCCGAGGAGTGTCTACAAGAAACTTGAAATGCTGTGATATGCACCAACACGCCTTGAAATAAGTAAAAAAATACTTTGGGAATGGAAGATATGCAATATAAAGAAATGAATGATACTCAATGACAGTGGCGAAGCTACAGAGGACAAGGGGCAATTGCCCCTGGCTCTATATGAAGGGAAAAATTCGGATATTTGGTATTTGTGACATCAGTCAACTATAGTGGGTTTTTTTTGTAACTTTTTCTTCAATGAAAAAATCTAATTCTCTTCAATAAAAGCTCAGTGTATGTAATTATCTGTTTAAAATATGAAGGACTGCCCGTGCGCTTCGCTCGCAAAAATTCTCATTAAACTCCTTGCAGTCGTGTTCCGTCATAAATCAGTTTGGTAAAACTTTCCGAACTCTGGAAATGACAAAATCACCAGATCATCAAGTGATATCGACAAATAAAGTGATATTTTTATGAATTTTCTGTCATTAAATTCCCAATTTTCCTTTATATAAGCTCTTGACCCTTAAAATGTCGATTTACAGGTTCAATTTTGTAGGTCTTAGATAACACTGTGAAGCAGCAACAACCTTTGGTAGCTGTGCAATCTCAAACTTGCCAATAAGAAATACAGATTCTTCAGTTACCCCGAACTTTTCACATTTCCTTGTATAGAGAATCCAGAATCCAAAATTTTCTCCCATACAAGTTCCACATTTTCAAAACTTTCCTGAATAAAGCTTCACGCGCCCCAAATCACGACCCCAGAGCAATGACTTTCACGATGAAAAAAATTCGGTAAATTTGGGTGCTTACCCCCGACCCTCACCCGATCGGAAAAGTATAGCTACGCAGCTGTTCAATGATGATCTTTTCACTCGATTCAGAAAATTAATCCCCCTTTTATGGCAATCAGACAAATTTAACTTTAATATTCTTTTTACGATAGTCCATTTTACCTTTTTATGAAATACGCTTCTGACAGTTGCTATGATGTCACGTTAGATAACCCGGAAAGGGCCACTTTCGGTGATCTCGTGCGTATTTTTGGCAGAAATTATCTTTTACGTTCTGCGCCAAGCAATGGTGGCGTTCCGCTTGGTTAGTACGACACCAACTATATCCCCCCCCCCCCACTTTCAAAGACGGGCTCAGCAAATTGACTGATATTTATACGAACTTAAATTTGTAATCATGATGAACTGATGGAAAAATGTTTCATTCGCTGGAGTAAGCAGGATTTCCCAAAAAGATGGTCCCGATTTACACCGAATCAATGGCATATTTAAGACAAATAGCTTGAAGAGATAACCAGTCCCCCGATGATTTGGCTAAGCGATTCGTCGTCTAGGCTGGGGTTAAAAATTCCCCAGTCAATCTCTCTAGAAGCAGTCACCATTGAAAATTACCCCCTCCCCCGCCATTTAGACTGGCGATTTCTTTGGTAACGTCCACTTAAAAATCGGCATGAAACAGTTCATTATTTTTTTTTCAAAATCGTACACTTCGCAACCTTCAAAACTACACTACCGTATTCTTCAAACTGAGTTGTAGGGGCTTGTCCCAGAACATCTGCAAAAGTCAAACTTGAAAGGAAAACCATACAACAGAATGTAGTGTTCTGCATCTTGTCCTCTATGGAAAGAACAGGCACTTTGGAGAGTGGGACTCTTTGGTTTCTCGAAAGGAAATACCTCTGTAGTTGTGCAGGCATGACTTAGTTTGCAAAAACTAAGGTTGTAGGATCGCGCGTTTTAGTGTTGGCGCAGGAAGGTGTGTCACCCTAGTTGGCGTATACTACGGAGGGTCCGCTCTATAGTCAACCGTTTCATTGGTCCTCCATTAAGCGTAATTCGTCTCATTAGTCCCCCGTTTCATTGGTGCCCCTCTCATTATTTCTTCTCGTTGGCCCCCGTCTCATTAGTCCCCCGTCTCATTAGTCCCCCGGTTAGGGTTTAGGGTTAGGACCGGGTCCACTTTAGCGTCAAAAAAAAAGTGGACTGAGTCCACTTTTTTCGCGATTTTGACGCGAAAAGTGGACTCGGTCCACTTTTTCGTCAAAAAAAAGTGCACGGTCCACTTTGGTCCACTTTTTGCCTCAAAAAGTCCCGATTTTTCGTCAAAAAAAAAATGGACAGTCCACTTTGGGTCCACTTTTGGTCCACCTTTTTTGGAGCCCATTTTTTGGACACTTGCCTCCCCGGGGTGGGGAAGTTTTGGCTTCCCACGATGTGATTGGACCGTTGACTACAACCTCCCGCAAAAAAACGAAAGAATTCCAACGTTAAAATTTTCGATGATTTTGTGACGTCAGGCAGCAGGTTTGACGTCAGATGATGACGTCAATTTTTTTTTATGTCGTCAGAGGTATATATGACGTCATGCGATGCATTTTTGCTCTTTCCGGAGGTACCGTAGTTGAGATCTAATTTTTTGCAATTTTTGCGTTTCCATGATCTTATTGAAACACCATGTCAAAAGAAGAATGATTTTTGAAACCAGTGAGCCCTGAAACCCCCAAAGTCAAATGGGGTAGGCTGTGTCCCACCTTAAGCATCCCCGACCCCTGACCCCTAAACCCTAAACCTAACCCTGACGTCAAAAAAAGTGGACTCAATCCCGATTTTGGGCCTGTTGATAAAAGTTGCTTCTGGAAAAAGGCCATATGTCCACAACGGTATGGCCCAGGACCAAAACTCGTCAGTATGTTATCAACCACACATGGGCAAATACACCCCGTGAGTATCATGATCGGGCCCTCTTACCACTAGCCACTGTTTGTACGCAAATTAACATGATACTCACAGGGTTTATAGGCATATTGGCAAAACCCGATTTTCAAGTTTTGGGCCCTTACTGTCACTTATGAGAGACCGCCCACACACCGATATCCCCTTGAATGTATCCGCCCGTGTGTTCTCTATCAGAAAAATGGCAACAGTTTGGCATTGACCCTTCACGTTGGTCACGGTGGGCCTTTCTTGGAAGCAAGTCGAAAATAGCCCTATTATTTAGGTTGAATTAGCTTACACAGAAGTGGACCCGACATTTCAAGGGTCCAAACGAAATCATATTCCTATCCTTAGCTATGGGAGGGCTACGATGACAAACTAGATGTTTTCTAAAAGCTGAGACATGGTCCAATTTTACCAAATTAGTTTAAATCCTCCGCCTCTTTTCTATCTTACAGAATAAGGCCAAAATGGCGGAGTATTTAATCGGGAAAGTAACACAAAAAAATGCCGATATTTCGATTTTAAAGCCACACGACGACCAAACCATAGCACCCAGCGCGTTAAGGACATCATATTTGGACTCAGCATGGCCGAAAACCCCTTACAGGTGACTTTTGTCTAAATCCCAGGGGGTCGACATTCTGGCCCAAATCCCTGGGGTACGACGCCCTTGGGGTGGAATTTGGGTATGACATCGAGTTCCCCCAAAATGGACCAAAGTGACCCCAAATGGGTATTCGAGGACGCTGATTCCATATCTGAAGTCGGAATTTCGATATCATGTTTCGTTTGGGAGCTATGGTGAAAAACCCCCAGTGGGGCCCTCTTTGTGGCCCTTTTGAAGGCCCATACCTTCTAAAGCAAGACTTTCACAGTAAAACGGATTTCATATTTGGAATCAGCACGGTCGAATACCCCTTACATGTGCGTTTCGTCGAATTCGGGGACATTCGATATCCGCCCTATCCAGGGCCCATTAGGGGAGGGGGTTTGTGGGGTTTGGTGTTCTTCTGAATGACTCGTCACGAAATTACCCATGTGGGGGTTTTTGGGCGCTGAGTTAAAAAATGAGCGTCCTGATTTCGTACGATGCATGCAAGTCAAGTGTACGTGCCCTTTACACCCCCTCCCATCAGTCAAGACCCCAGGAAGGGGTTTGACGAAGACAAGGATTACATTTTCGGGATCAGCGAATAAAATTGAAATGGTCACGAAATGTCTAAGGCGGAAGTGATGATTGCAATTCTTCCCCAACCCCTTGGGGTGGGGTACTGCCTACCAGTACTGGTCAAGGTAAGGGCCCCCAGTAATTCTGTGGGGGTTGGACAATGGCTTACCCAGCTCTTAAACATTGGGGCTATTAATAGAACCTATGGAATTGACCTGAAAACCGAGTTAAATGATCACGAACTGGTAAAGAGTCGACCCGGAAACCGAGTTAAATGATCACGGACTGGTAAAGAATTGACCCAGAAACCGTGTTGAATCGTCTTGGAATGTTTAAGAACTGATCCGGAAACCGAGTCAAATGTAGCAAAGTAGCAATAACGCGTATTTCCCGTATAAGCAAATAGTGATATCTTGTCCATAATTCGACTTGCCTCCGTTAGAGGGCCCTGTGTCCATGACGGTGTGACCCTGGACCAAAACTCGTCAATATGTTATAAACCACACATGGGCCAATATACCCTGTGAGTATCATGTTCGGGCCCTCATCCCACTAGCCACTGTTTGTACGCAAAGTAGCATTAATGCGTATTTCCCGTATAAACAAATAGTGATATCTTGTCCATATTTCGACTTGCTTCCGTTAGAGGACCCTATCTCCACAACAAAGAAGCCCAGGACCAAAACTGGTCAAAATGTTATAACCCAAAGAAGGGCCTTTACACCTGGTGAATTTCATGTTTGGGCCCTCTTCCCACTAGCCACTGTTTGTACGCAAAGTAGCAACAAAGCGGTTTCCAGTGTAAGCTAACAGTAATATTGGTCCATAATTCGACTTGCCTCCATTAGAGGGCCCTTTCTCCACAACGGTATGGCCCAGGACCAAAACTCGTTAATATGTTATACACAACACATATTCCTATGTACCTTGTAATTTCCTTGTCTGTGGCACGACCACAGTAGACACTGTTTGTACTTCAATCCGAAAGAACGGGTTTTTCAATATTTTGGGGCCCCGTCAAAAAAGTTGTTTCCGGAAAAGGGCCATAGCTTCTTAACAATAAGGTCCAGGACCAAAAATGTGACACTTTGTGATAGACAACCCCTTTTTGTACAATCCCTGTAAATTTCATGCTCGTGGACTATTCTCACTAGCTACAGCATGTATTTAAACTTGAAAAGGCGATATTTTTCCAAATTTTGATGCTATACTACACTAAAAGATAGGGAGTTCCAGGGAGCTCACCGACCATCTTCCAGAAGCCAGTTTTTGGACCTAATGTTATATTTTAACGTTACAATGAGAAATCGCCCTAACACAGTATATATACGGCAAACTGTAATAACTTTACATATAAGTAAACTACACGGGTTCTGGTTGGTGATTCGTGTTAAGCAAGAAATATGCAATGCAACAATTATTTAAAATTTAATATGTTCTCTTTTTAAGTGTTTTTTCAAATCAATTTTTGATTTTTTTCTTAAGTGAAATTGCGGACAAAATGCCGCTAATGAATGCCAATATTTCAAAAACGGTAAACCCCAGCGCATCCCAAAACCCCAGACAACATTGTCCATCTTGTAATGAATGCTTAGGAACATGTTTCCCCCACCCTCCCCCCACCCCAGGGGAGTTTAAGTGGAATATCGCGAAATCGCTTGAAAAACTTGTGTCTGGCCAAACCAATGGCCCTGATTTCAAATATGAGCTTTATGCTGTATTTTTTCCTTCCTTTGTGTCCCCTTTGAAGAATGATCCTCCCCCACTCCAGGGGAATTTAGGTGGAATATCGCGAAATCACTTAAAAAGTTACGTCAGGGCAAACAAGTGGTCTTGATTTCAAATATGAGCTTCCCAGCTGCCATACACGGGCGCTTTTGAAGTAAGAATGACCCTCCCCCACCCCAGGAAAGTTGGGGAGTAGGGCGTAATGGGCGTCGGGGTGTTGCGGTGACAACTTTGATCGACTTGGAAGTTTTAGCGTTGGATCAAATAAACATTGGCACCTCATTAATGCAGGTTGTAGCGCCCTGCTTCTGAACATGTTCCCCCACACCCTGCCCCCCTCCCCCACCCCAGGGGAGTTTAAGTGGAATATCGCGAAATCGCTTGAAAAACTTGTGTCTGGGCAAACCAATGGCCCTGATTTCAAATATGAGCTCCATTTTGTAGTTGCTCCTTCCTTTCGGCCCCTTTGAAGTTAGAATGATCCTCTCCCTACCCCAGGGGAATTTAGGGGGAATATCGCGGAATCACTTAAAAAGTTGTGTCAGGGCAAACCAGTGGCCTTGATTTCAAATATGAGCTTCCCAGCTGCCATACACGGGCTCTTTTGAAGTAAGAATGACCCTCTCCTCACCCCAGGAAAGTTGGGGCGTAGGGGCGTAGGGGCGTAATAGGCGTCGGGGCGTTGCGGTGACCCCTTTGATCGACTTGGAAGTTTCAGAGTTGGATGAAATAAACATTAGCACCTCATTAATGCAGGTTGTAGCGCTCTCACTTGCCTATGTTCACTAACCCGCAAATAGAGGGCGCTATTCTACCCCCAATTGGAAGCTCTCAATGGAGTCAAATTTCACGGAATCGATAGAGCACAATTTTGCGGATTTTTTGTGATAAATTTTTTCACCGGAAATGAGTTTCTCATTTTTTATGATTTTTTTTCTGATTTAATTAACAAAATTTTAAAAACGCCACCATTTTGGTTTCCTTTAAGATAATAACTTTATTTTTCACACACACATTGTATGTCACTGTGTACATAACATATATAAATTTCGGCGCTGTAGCTTACTTAGTTCGGAAGATCAAACATTTTATGACGTCATTTCCGGTTTGAAAGTGTGAAGCCTAGGGTTAAATAAAACCCGTAACATATATGAAAGACCTATAGAACATAAACACACGCACGAAGTTTAGTGTTAATAGCTGCTTTTTTGAGGACGCAAATGGGTTGAGACTGTTTTTTGTAAATTGACCATAAAACCGGAAGTGACGATAATTTTGAAAATTAACAAGGCTCCCATAAAAGGTTATGCAAAGGCGTACATTGTGTACAAATTTGACGTCAATACGACGTCTAAGTAGGCTCCAAAAAAGCTAACCCTCGCTAACCCTAAGCTAACCCTGAGGTTAGCGTGAATTTTGCCTGGGTGCCATTTCGTTTTTTGGGCCCATATGGCCCCCCAAAAAAACTTTTGAGCTAACGACCCATATGTAGCGAACATTCTCCAAAAATTGGGAGCTTAAAATCATAATTTGAACTTTGAAGCTATTTTTTGACCTTTTCTTGACCTTCGACCTAGAAAGTGATATTTTCCCCTGAAAGGTCATATAATAAATAGGTCACGATCAAAATTTGGTCTGCGTGGCAGGTTCCTACGATTTTTAAGAATTTTTTTGAAAAATGGGCATTTTTCGACTTTAAACCGTTGTAAAACCGGAACCGGAAGTGCCATGACCTTGCAAATTGGATATGTTTCTTGATTAGCCCTACCTATTAAGTGTGTAAAGTTTCAATTTTGTAGGACAAAGAATGCCAAAGTTCACATTTTTTGGACAAGGCATTTTCCAGAAGCCTAGGGTTAGTGGAAGTCTACGGCATTTTTTTAACAAGTCAAAAACGGTTGTTCCGAAAAGGGTGGGAATGATGTTCGAATGGTCAGGTGAGCCTTCCCCACCAATATAAATGATTACCCCGTGGGTGGGGAGGGGGGATCAAGGGGGAGTCCATAAAAAGTGGACAGCCCTTTACGAAAAAAGTGGACTTTGACGGGTCCTGTAACTATAAACCCTAAAAATAAAGTATCGAATTTCGAGGGGTTGGGGACACTTTGGGACTACACAGGGGTCACCCATGGTGTATCAGTGCCCAACCCCCACCAAAAACGCTTTTACGAAAAAAGTAGACTTTTGACGGGTTTGAACTTAGGGTCCTAATTAGGGTTAGGGTTAGGGGACCAATGAGACGGGGGACTAATGAGACAGGAGAATATAGACATTATCCCCATAGGTACTCCTAAATTATTGAAGAACAAGACAGAGCCATTACTTTTGTTCATTGTCTGAAGCCAATACCGAGTTTAACTGATTGAAATTGGACTTGTTGAATCAAACCTTTAAAGAGACAAATTTTAACGTGAACACTGTGTCTCAAAAGATAGTATTGTTTGGAATGAAAAGAACATATTGTAAGTATTAGTTTCACAATGTACGCTATAAATGGATTTTTTACTACATGTTTGAAACCTTGAGGAACGGTAACGTTTGATGTGAGAAATATTTTTATATCCTTTGAAATGTATCTAACCTTTTTGAGCATTTAGTGACCTAGTAAGTATATAAAATATACAAGGAAGATTAAGAACATACATAAGCCGAGATAGGCCTCAATTTCAAAGGAGAGGTATACGTTTTAAAATTTTAGAATCCAAACTAAATTGTGGAACGCTTCCTGAATGCCAGCGTTAGAGAAGTCAACTAACCATAGTATAGGCCATTACTAAAATGCACAAACCTACACTAATTTTGCAAAGGTCATGTCTGCGCGACTACATACGAATCCCTTTCGGGAAATCAAAACTACAGGTTCAAAAGCTCTCCCAACAGGGAGTTGCTAGAGACTGTCTAGCAACTCTCTGGTCCCAACGTTGTTTTTCTTCGCGTGCACCAGTTTTAAATACTGCCTCAGGAATCGGGTTTAATTTACTTCTCGTAGATCATCTCGCATATCATAAAAATCTATACCATATCACTGTAACCACTAATGCCTTAAGTCGCATGCAGCGGAGGAAAGGTTCCCCATCCCCAAACATTTTCAAAGTTTTTTTTTTATCATCTCAATTCACCTGTATAAAATGACAGCTATTTTTCCAACTTTTGTAAGATGCACTTAAGCGGGCACATAAAGTGTCTTTTCCGGTGGGTGCCATTATAAAATGGGACAAGAGCTTAGCGAAAGGAGATGCAGACTCTCTTTTACGACACTTTTTTGGCAGTTCTAGTACTCATTTCGCTAGAAATTAAAAACCAAGAGATTTTTACCATGCATTTATATTCCGGAAATTCCATTCTTAAAATCATTGTTCCAAAGCCCTTTGGAAACCTACAAATAATCTAAATCCCCCTATTTCTCCAATCCCTTTGCATTGATAATCTCAGCCTTCTGTTTGGTTTGGTTTAGGTTGCTGGAGTTTAAAGCCTCAGCATCTAACCTTTCATCTAGGGGCACCTTTAAGTGTTGGGCACTTGATTTTTTTTCTCCTCTATTACTTTTGGGGAGTCATCCGGGGGAAGAGTTTAGTTAAAAACAAGTGAATGTGACCCGGTGAAAATGACCGCCGAAAGCGTGGTATAGATAAACCACACGTTGAGTGCAATAAGATTACTGAGTGTGAGTACCCTCTTTCAGGAGGCCGATGTGTATTGTCAAACAAGAAATTCCCTTACTGGTTAACGATAACCCTAATCACTAACCTAATCCCTAACCCGAACATAGAATACAATCGATAGAATACAATGACAAAGGCCAATCAAGAAACACCTTGTTAAACAGTGCGCATCTACCTCTTACAGGAAGCTGTTCACCGGCCCTCTTCAGGGTCTCCCGTCGTTCTTGAATATTTGCTACTCGAAGCGTACAGAACATCTCTCAACCATCAGAAGGGAAAAAAGGTCATGTGAACTAGTCACTCTACTTTAATGTACTGCACTCGGATAATGAGGAAGCTAGTACTTTGAAAGGGCCAGAATGTTCGGACCCGTACTAGTCCATTAACTTCACATTTAATACACCATGGAAAAAAGTGTATTTAAGGGAGTTGATGGAGGCTGTTTTTTCTGTTTTTAAAATATGAAATATATCTTATCCCCTAAAATAGCAAGAATTCCCTCGTACCCTTACTGTGGTTTCGCTGAGGCATACTAGATTTCTTATCGTTGCTTACCACCACTAAATTCTGAATCCGCTTTTTTTTTCACTGAAATATCCTACTCAAAATTCGTGTTGACCGGTATTCTTTCATTCACATATTACCGCTCTTCATATAACTGTGATAACGGCTAGGGTAACAACGGCCCGGTTTGCCAATCGTTGGGGTCATATAAGTCTGCATGTTCATTGTCCGGGTGGGAGTTGTCCGGAGTGGGAATTGTCCTAGTTGGCAATTGTCCGGGTGGGAGTTGCCCGGGTGGGAATTGTCCGGAATGGGAACCGTCCGGGTTGGCAATTGTCCGGGTGCGAGTTGTCCCGGTGCGAGTTGTCCGGAATGGGAATTGTCCGGGTGCGAGTCGGGCAACCATTTAAGCTGCACACTATTATCTGCAGCAGTATAAAGTCATTTCCCCTGGTTGATGTGGTTGATATTTTTCTGAATTTCAAAAATATGCATGCGCCTCATTTCATTTACAAGACCTATCCAGGCTGTGACCTGGACACGCAAACGGCAAACACGATGAACAGTCTCACTATCTTCAAAAACATTTTTTCGTCGGTTCGAAGTCTGTTTTATGTCTACATCTGACCGAAGTCCTCTGTGTCGCCTTTGCAAATCGACGTCGGCAAAGACGGCCATGGAACGTCATTTGAGCAAAAATCCAACTGTTCAATATCAATTCAACGTCATTACGACGTCGGCAAGGGAAATAGGATTAATATTTTCAGACTTCTATCTGACGTATTCAAAGGGAAAATGTACTAACCCCAGTTTGAGTTAGTGTAGTAGGCTACCCTATCATTTCATGAGTAGCTTTTGTGAATCATGTGACAATGCTTTTCTCCCTTAAATGTAAAATTTACGAGGAGTTGTCCTTGATTTACTATCTTGATTATGGAATAAATATTTGAGTCATATCTCAGAAAGATACTAGGAAGAGAAATGAGAAGACATTTTTGAGATCTAGCTGTTCAATAAGTTTGTGATGACTGCTTATGCCTCAAAAAGTTGTTTCTTAGAGCGACGTCAGTCCGACGTAAGACCTAGGCCAACCTCCAACCTCTACCGGGCCCAATCCAACCGGTTAGACAAAAAACCGACGTCCTACCGAGGGCAAAATGTGCACATGGTATACGTTTTTATCATACCTTTCATTCACATCCAGGTTCATTCAAATTTCTATTCAAGACCCCTGCAGAACGTCTTTCAGAGTCAAGACAATCACAGCCGTGATTGCGTAACGTGCTATGTTTATGCGTCATAGCCAAGGGTGTAGACTACCTAGTTTTCAGTAAATACATGAAAAGTAGATTTACATTTAAAATGGAATGAAAACTATGACTGCGCATGACTATGACTCTACCCTTTCAAAAAGAAAGAATCGTTCGGTCACTTACTTAGCCTGTGTAACGGTATACAATTTTGTTATAACAGAGAGTGGCAGCTCCCTGTTTGATGTATCACTCGATTGGCCCAGTCAGTTATAAATTAGTATTGCTGTAGCAAGCAACAGCCAGAGTGAGTCGTATAAAAACCTAAGGTCAGGAAAAGGGGGGGGGGTCAAGTGCCCCCCACTCCCCCCCGTAATCCCGCCTATGAATATACCCATTTCTTATATCAAAATTTACACACACCTCATCATGTTCCCTATGACCCGCTGATCCAGGAAAATCATTTAAATCAAAAACACCTTGAGTTAGTTAGTTAGTTAGATGGAATTTTACGTCCCAGTTCCCAACCTATTGGTTCAAGTCGAGCCGGCCACGGCCCTTTTTCCAGTTGTGGCTCACTGGCTTGTTTTCCCTACTACATTGCTTATGCGGAGCATAACTGACGGTAGTAGGTTCCATTTTTAGAGTCTTTGGTATGACTCGACCTGGGAATCGAACCCAGGCCTTCCGTGTGAGAGGAGGATCTCTACCGTTAGACCAAACACGCGGTACCTTGAATGGGAAAAACACCATCATTGCTTAACGTACCAAAAGATGACAAAGGTGCTATACCTAAACGATAGAATGCCAAAAGATTAAAAAAAAAAGAAAAAAAAAAAGAAAAAAAAAAGAATCAGTTAAATTACTGTAGGTGAGAAAAAGTGTTACCACTACAAAACATGCAATATGTACACTTAAAAGGCTTTGGATCGGCGTTCTAGACAAGATTAATACAGTTCAGAAGATCACAAATTTTGATTCACACAAATAAGATCAGAGATGTTACACAGAACTTGTTTAAAGCTGGCCGGCTAAACCTTGGAAAGCTGTGAAGCCATTTTGAAAGGGACTGAGCTCGTCATATCCACTTCGTCCCCAGTACATCATCACAATAGGATTGCATAGTTATAGAGCATCGTTTAAGGTTAAAGCAGTATGGACGAAAGTCTGAAGCTGGATACAAGACTGCTCTTACAAATATCATGATCAAGGCACGTGATTAATTGAGTTGACTCATGAGGTCATTCATGTTTTTTTTATGAGAAGTACTTTTTAATTGTCTTCGTGGAGTATGACAAATATTTTTCCATCTTTTCTCCAACTTATCTTTACCTTTTCATGATTAATTGTTGCCCGTAGTAGTTGTTGGTTTTTCATTGTGAGGTCTTCCTTAATAACCACTTTGGTTCCTCTAAGTTTGCGCTTACTTTTTATTACACCCTTTCGACTTCGGTGATTTGTGAACTTTCAGAATAATACCACGGAGCGGTTGAGCCGAGTTTGGGACAGGTTTTCCAACTCTATGACAGCGATCAATATCTGACGCAGCCGCACCGCAGTGAGCCCATTCTGACATTTGTCCAGCCCTTTTTTAAGTTCGAATATTTTGCCACCGTATTTTTTAGGAGTTTGGAAATCTTGGCAAGCTTTCTTTCAATGACATTTTCTACGATTTCTTGAAGGATCGATTTGAACTGAGCGCTGTTGGTTTAAGTTCATAAAGATTTTCCTTCAAGATCTCATTGCTTGTAGCAGCGTCAACACCATAATCTTCATCTTTTTGGTCGTTTGAGATCTAGAAGCTGCAGATTTGGTAGGCATCATGCAAGATACACTATACAGCTTTAAGCTGTAGCTCACTCAGTTTCAGTAAGGTAATAGCAGCAGGGAGCTGTAAGAGAAGGAGAAACAATGCATGCTCCTCCTATGTCATATGTGCGTAGCCGCCATTTAAGTTTTGCCTTGTCTGATTCCTGAAATTCCTCGAAAGTAACACGGAATTGGCATTGAAGACAATTGTTTTCGTCGTCCGCTACATCTGAAAGATTTCTTGGGATGATTTTCCCCCATTAGTATTACATTGCCAGCCGTCAATGAAAGCAAAATTTATTTCGACTCGTGCCGCAAAGTGCCACTTTCTAAAAGAGTACAGCGTATTTTTTATTTTTAAAGAAAAGATACATTATTCGCTATTTCAGGAACAATCCGGAATTTTTTGAAATATCATCCTTGAAATTAAGACTCCCTTTGGTTTTCAGACAGGTTCATTCCTTTTTAAGTAAAGAAATTAGAATAATAATAGAACTGTGCAACTTAAAAGTGACTGACAGTCGTTTTAATAAAAAACTGTGAAAACGTTTCACATGTGTAGGCTGAGCAAATATCTTTAAGGCAGCATCTTGACAATGGTCTTTAATACAGGATTACTGCACTTGAAAAGAAGGAGGTCATCATTAAGTAGGAAAGTCAACAAAAGTCAACAATAAAAATAAAGTGCAATGTCAATCAAATTTCGGTGCTTGAAGAGGATTTAATTATTTTCAAGTACATTTTTTTCTAACAGATTAAGTCGATGATTCTCCTTCCCTTACAGCTCCCTGACAGCAGGGAGCTGTAAGCGACCTGGTGATAGACACTCATAGACAATCATCTGTTCAGCTCCCTGATATGTTAGGCTGGAGGGTAAGGTTCCCTCCACAATAGAACACGTACTTTCTCGAAATGATGTCCCCAAATTTACAAGTCAGAAAAAAAGATGAGAGTTCAGCTCGAATCAGACTTGTGTTAACAAACAATATCCTGCAGCGGTCAAAAATTATGGGAAATATAGAGGTAAACCTTGTAATTTGAGATATTAAATACACCAGCAAAAACCACCATTCATGTAATTAAGACGCTTGATTCATATCAAAGTCAACAAAGATTGTTTTTAGTTTAAATTTTTAAGCAATCAAAACTAAATCCTCTTTGGCGTTAACAGCTATCGCTATTCGTCGTGACGTCAACCATATCTTGATTCAGGATTCTGGGTCGAAAAGATATGAAATGTAAACGTAGCAGATTTTCGGAGAAAACAATCGGGTAAAGATGTCCGGTTTCGACTTTTGAGTGTATCTCAATTAATTTAAAACTGTCGCAAATTAACCGTTTGACCCCACACTCAAACTATGATTGTTTCTAGAAGGTTTCCAGGCTGAAACTGTAAACCACCATCACCGAGACGGTGTCTTGTCTTAGTGTTCATACCCTGACGTAAAACGGGCGAAGATATGTTTTTGTCCCTTTGTCACACTACTAAAAAATAAATTGTGGTCCTTTCCCTTGACTATGAAAGGTCATTTTGTCAACCAATTAGGATGTTCGTATTCCTTTCCGGAAGGCATATAGATATATGGTACTGCAGTTGATCGTGTACCATGGTTGGCCAAGAAAAGGATTTCTGCTTTCTTAAATGTAGGCTACAACACTTTTTGTTAACATGGGTCTCAACATACAATTATTCATATTAATTTTCGAAAAGACTCTCTCTGGAATAAGAAGTCGAAAATTCAACCCCTATAGGATAGGGTCCACAGTCTGTAAATTTACGTCGCCCGCAAAACGTGTGTAGCATTTAAACATTTCCTTTGTTTAAATACTAAACATGTTTACCTATAATAAGACACTAAATGTTTAGTAATTTAAAAGTGTTTTAAGAAGAAATAATTAAGAATTTGACACGCATGTTTCATCTAAAGCATCTAAACATGTTTACAAAGTGTGCCAAAAGTGATGGTGTTTAGAACACGCCTTTTTTATAGTGACCCACGAAGTATATTCTATATTACTGTAAGAATATTCTTATATCCTTACACGAAACGCCTGGGAAGCTCGTGGTTATATGCAAAATTAATGAGCGTACCATGCAACATTTAACCAACATGAAAATGTCAGTTGAATGCAGAGTATGTCACAAAAAACCCATTTCCTCAGTTGTAATCCTCTTTTAAACTAACTTCAAATTGTCATTTCAGAAAGGGTGAGGGTGGGGAGGATGACTGAAGGAAAGTCTCGTTCCAAGCTTCTTTATACGGCGTGGTTTGTAGGAACTATAGGCAAAGTAATGTAAGTGCAAAGGGTTAAAATTCCCCTCCCGATTTGTCCTGTAGTCATCTCTTCCTTTTGATTATTAAAATCATATCTTCAACAACGTTTTTGTATGAAATATCTTTATCAAACCCTCTTCAACCACCCACCTGAGTGGAGAAAAGTTTTCACGCCATCTCTAGATCCAACTCTTAAGGTATATTAAAAGGCCCGTTTGCGAGAAGTGAGAACTTCAATGAGCACAAGCATGGAGCTACGTATAATAGCTCCATCTGAACAAATCACTAAATAAATGTTGTGAGTCACCTGCTACGTTGATCTTGACCAAGTGGATAGTCAAACAACACATGACCAAAGTATGAAAACAAATCGGGTCAAAAAGACAAGAGCTAATTAATCCCTGTAACCCCTCTTACGTTTTGGGCTCAAATTTAGTACAGATTTGCATCTGAAGGCCTAAAAAGGCCGAATTGTTCCTTCAAAGGGTCCCAGGCTCTTCTTGGACTCTCCTCAAGTCAGAGTTAAAAAATCCCTCCAACACACAACCCTGCCTATGAGCTTTATTTCACCAAAGGCAACAGAAACTATGTAAGATGTGATTATACCAAGGACTTCCTATGCATGGACAGAGCATACTGCACGGTACATTTTCGCTACCGTACGTGTGACAAAAGGCATAGCAAGATGGCTACCTGCTATGGTTTTGTGTGAAAGTTTGGACTTGCTCAAATAGACAACAGACTTTGCAAGCAAGTTAAAATATTTTCGAATCAATGAGAGGTAAGGTCAAAATCACTACACGTATTTCAGGAATATGATATTGTTTCCCATTTAAGTTTAAATTTTGTTTAATATTTTACAGAGACATCGTCAAACCAGATGATTTACAGCTTCACGGAGGCCATCTTAGTGCGCCTTTTTTGCCCCAGCCGGTGGCGACAATCTACGGATAGGAAGTACGCGTTACATGCTCTGTCCATGTATATAGGAAGTCCGTAGATTAAACTTACATTAATTTCTACGATTTCATTTCTCTGTACATTTTCGTGAATTCCATATGACGTCATGATTTATTTGCGTTCTGTTTCTGACATTCTTTCAAATAATTCAGGAAACAGAAGACATTTACCTAATTTCTGATTGATGTCGCTAAACATTTAGTGTGAAAAACATTTTGCAAATAGGAAGGAATAATATATTCCCTTGTTCTGTTGGTCCACCAATCAAGCGGTGATATGGATAATTTGAAGTATTTAGCATCTTTGTACATTTTATTACTGTTTTTAGTCCACCATGGGAAGACGAAAAAGCTAACCAAGAAAATAAACACATCGGTCATATTCCAGCAAGATATTTTCTTTGTCAATGTACATAAATATTCAATGTCCTCTTTTTGTTTTCGTAAGGAAGATCAGACGTGCTTTCACTGATATCTATCAAAACATATTTATTTCCTAAAATGGAGCGATAGGGTATGATTGCAAATAAGCCGTTTTGTAACTTTTAACATGAATTGTAAATCCACCTGCTTTACCTCAATTGATGTACTGTGTTTTGATTGGTGTAAAATCAAACAATAGATATTAATAGATTTTAAAGCAACTCAAAGAGCATTTTGGAAACCTTTGCTTGTAGCAGTAACATCACGTCGGCTTCAGCTGAAATTGAAAAGTATTGTAGGCCAAGTACTGTAAGGTAAAGTATTTCCAAACTGGTCATTCATTCTTCGGCTTGATTTGATGTATGAAAAGTAATCTAGTCTATTTATATACTACGTGTAAGTCAAAGACGTTGATTTAATTTTAAATTTGATATATGCTTGTATACCAAAGATATTTAATGTTCCTTAAGGTAATTTATTTCTGTGGACAAATGATTCTTTAAAGCGTAACACAGTAAAAAATGTTACACTTCTTAAAGTATTTTCGAAAAACATCAGGCTAGCTCAAGACTGTTAACTGCCGGTAAACAGAAATTAGCCAAAGTGATGTTTCAATTGACTAACCACGTTATTCACTCATATTTGACTAATTTATGATGATATTTGACCAATTTCGTAGTAATGAACTAAAAAATATCAGTCAAACCTTAGTCAAGGAGCCTTGGTGTTTGTTGAAGACTAATTCAACTGGGTCAAATATTAATCAATGTTGTTGGCTATCGTAATTAGTCAGTTCATGCACTGTTTTTACTTATTTGTGTTTTACTACAAAAAAAAAAAAAGACCGGAACTCTTTCTTATTTTCCCCAAGAGTGCCCTCTGCAGGGCGCCACCTATGGGGGCAGGCTTGTGTTAATTAATTCTGGCCTTTTCCACGGAAGACGAAAGGTTATCTTTCAGAGACCACCTGAGAATCTAATAACTCACGGGGGATTCGGGATTGGTCGAATGTGGATTGGCACAAGTAGAGGAATTTGCCAAGAACCTGAATCTCAAGTACCTGAACAATGTCCCTGGACTGGGGATCGACCATGCATTGATGGAGGAATACCATGTGAAACAGGTAATTTCTCCACAACAATGTCTTGTAACAGAGTGTAGGTGTAAAAGAATACAGATGAGAAACGTGAAACGTTAAAATATTAGTATAGTGGCGGATGCAGGAAGGTACATCTTCCCCACCCATCCATTGGAAGATTACTCCCCGTAAGCAAAATCTGGCGGTCAGCTGGCGGCCATCATGGCCGACGGTCAGCCATCAGAGATCCGTTGGCTTGACACTGAAGTGCACGATGGGAAGGCGGTTTTGAACCAATCAGCTTCATGTCCATTAGAGGACCGTCAGCGAGACACTGTGGGCCGTCAGAGGACCGACCAAATTTTGCTATCAGGGACTACACAATCGAACAGAAAAAGGTCAATGCTCGGACCCGGTTTTTAACCTCCATTTTCTCTTTGAATAGAATTTAGTTTCTCTTTGTACTTTAATAGGGAGAGCCAACGCCACAGTAATAGTATAATTGTCGCAGAATAAAATTGTCGTTACAGGCGTGGAATCAAGAGGGTGCTTTCCTGACTTCAAAACCCTTTTGCAAACATCACTATAAATATATATATATATATATATATATATATATATATATATATATATATATATATATATATATATATATATATATATATATATATATATATATATATATATATATATATATAACCGTAATAGTAAAAATTAATTAATAATGTCAACCAGGCAATGGTAAAGTGCTCAACCCTGTGAAGGGAGCTGTAATATTGAAAAGGTTGCAATAAGTTCTTACAACATAGCTTTACAGAACTGTTTCGTAAGGGCCAATAATGTAGGTCCTCACTCCTCAGAAGCCTGAAGTAGAATGGTGTCAATAACGTTGAATACGTATGTGTTCGCTGCTTTTGAACGTGTCCGTTTTAAAGCACGTGTTCGTTCCGTGTTCGTTGTAAACAGGCAAGGACGGTGTGCAGCGAGCCAAGATACATTACCTATTAGAATTATTACACAGCAGATGTTTGTTCCTGTGTCTACAAGAGCTTATCAGTTCGTTTCGTTTATTTAGAGTTGCTAAGGAAGCTTTGAGTATAATGAAGAACTTTTCTTCCAGACAGAGATTGCAAGTTTTAGATGATGTGGAGTATGCTCGAGCTTTGTTCATGAGTTTCCATTTTACGGACTGTTCTACATTTGAATCCTTTAGTTTCCAGATGTATTCACTGAGAACAGTTGCGTTTCTTTTGTCTTTGTGTTTAAAGCTAGACTTGTGGGCGGTGTATCTTGTTTTGAATGTGTTTTCTGTTAGACCAATGTATGTTTCTTCGTTGTGGTTGTCGTGGCGTGTTACAGTTGTTTAGTAAACAATGTTGTTCGTGAGGCAGTTGCCTTCCAATGGGCACTCGCTTTGCTTTCTGCAATTGCAGTTGCTTCGCGTTGCTAGTTGTACTGTACTTCCTAATTCGTCAGTATGTATTTGTTGTGCGCTGATATAATTTGGTCTATGTTTGCCATGCAGCTGTAACTCAGTTTCACCGTGTTTCTGTTGAGAAGAGTATGAAGTTTGTGCCCAGGTGGGAAGCAACTGTCCAAAAGGCTAAAGAATTTCTTGCCAATGTTGGTTGTGACACTGTCACTAAACGGGGGGTTGAGCCAGGTTATGTTCCTATTTCGTCTTCGTTTCGGGGCTACCTTGGAATGACTGGTGGTAGGGGATTGGGTCTCGTACTTTAGATTGTACCCATAGCCACTTCTTCGTAATGCTTCTTGGTATACGGGCGATGATGCGTTGAATGTGTTTTCGTCGGAAGAAATGTTGGATATTCTCCTGTTGATGCTTTCTGGAATGTTCTGTATGATAAGTGTGGGGGGGGGGGGGTGGTTGCTCTGTTTGTGCACATAGAGAGGGGTGTTGTTGGGTTTCATGTATGGCTTGTATGTGCTTCTGCTAAGATCAAGGGTAAGGTCTAAAAAGTTCACTTTTTTTCTGTTTGCTTCAATTTCTATTTTAAGCTTGTTATTTAAGAATATCTTGCATATTTCTTTCTTTATTTTTCCTGTTTGCCTTGGTGTTGCTTTGCAAACAGCCAAACCGTCGTCTCTGTATAGGCCAACATTCATGTTAATGTGCTGAAGTTGTGATAGGAGGTACAATCCTATTAATTCACAAGTTTCAGCACCGTCGAAACTACCCATGGTGACATCGAATAAAGATTCGGTACGCATGCACCATGGTGTTTCAACGTTGAACAACATAGTTTTCTTTGTGTGGAAGATAATATGCCTTTCGAATACTGGTATGTCTGTGTAGTTTGATGCAAAGTCTAAAGCCTCGTTGAGGAGGTCGGCGGTAATTGAGGGGTAAAACTCACAAATGTCAAAAACAATAAACGATTCTTGGTGTTTGTCGTGTATTTCACTAAACCAGTCTATGACTTCACTTGTGTTCTTCCATTGGTTGTAACCTGTAGATTGTTTGATTTTTGAATTTATCCGTTCTAGTATTTGTTTGCTAATCTTCCCTAGCTCTGATTTCGATGGGTTGATTGGTCTGCATGTGGGTTTGTTGTTGAAGTTCGGTTTGTGGTCTTTTAGTGTAAAAAATGCTTGTTATTCGCTTGTGATTTCAACTCTGTCACTAATTTCAAGTTTTGAAGCTATAATTTTGTCAGCTGCAGTAATTTGATTGCGTGTGTTGGGCGGTGCTTTTTTGTATGCTTTGTTTACGTTTTGTTGTACCAGCTTGTTATACTGTTCAGATTCTAATTTGTAGAAGAATTAGAAGTTGATATATATAAATACATATATATATATATATATATAAATATAAATATATATATATATATATATATATATATAAATATATATATATATATATATATATGTATATATGTATATATGTATATATATATATATATATATATAAATACATATAAACTCGAAATGCTGCGGAGCACTGTGGAAATGTGTAGGTCGAAAAGAGGTAGTAAAAAGTGCTTAAAAGTTTGCGGAAAACTCCACGACGTTTCGGGTATAAACCCTTCATCAGGTGGCAAAAACCAAACTGAACAACCAACAGTAACAATTGGACACGACAAACATCAAATCCGAAGCGATCGCTGTAAAAACAGAACCAGACGAAAGTGACTGTCAGAAAACATGAGTGCGAAGGATGAAACACAAATCAAAAAAAGAAAAAGAGCGTCCTGGATGAAAAAATGCACGTAAAAATCGAACATGGTCTTAAAAAAGGGAAAACAGGAGACAAAAACTAGCTCCGGAAAAAAAAAATTATAAATAAGGCCTACACAGAAAAAAACGAGCACGAGCGGGTAAGTGTAAAAGGAGTAAAAACTGGTACAAAAAGGGGTGAATATTACAAAAGGTCAATTCTAACGTTAAGCCCGTGTGGAGCGAGAGTACCTAGTCTCATGATCAGTCGGTTTTCAGCACTAAGGCGGACACGATCGGAGCCTCGGCACATTACAGCTGCCGTAACGGTTAAATGCTGTATTGAACAAGGTGAAGGGGGATTGAAATGTGCAGCCACCGGGTATCCATGGAGATTCTGTTTGATGGACCTAAGGTGCTCGGTGACTCGATCCGCGAGGCGGCGCTTGGTATCTCCCACATACAACGAGTTACATCTCCCACAAGCTAAAATATAGACTACATAAGAGGAAATGCAGGAGAATCTTTGTTTGACAATGAAGCTTTTGCCGTTGGGGCCTGAAATGTTGACGAGGTCGTGTTTGCCAACAACTGGGCATGTATTACACCTCGGACGTTTACAGGGGAAGGTACCAGGGGTGTCGTCGAAAGAATTGAGTGGGTGGGAAGCCCGAACTAAATTACTACCTAGACAAACGGCGTGATCCCCTAATACCGACTGAAACCTTCCTACGTCTGGCGGAACTTGTTCTCACACAAAATTGTTTTCAGTTTAATGGGCGTTTTTTCCGCCAAGTTAAAGGAGTGGCTATGGGAACCAAAATGGGTCCTTCTGTTGCCTGTTTGACCATGGGTCACTTTGAAGAACAACTGTTTTCTCAGTATACCGGGCCCCGACCTATACTTTACAAAAGGTTTATTGACGACATTGTAGGAGTTGCCACTGGATCCCGCAGTGATTTAGAAACCTTTATCGACTTTGTTAATTCCTTTTGCCCCTTTTTGAAATTTACCCATTGTATCTCGGACTCATCTGTTGTATTTCTCGACCTTAAACTGTCCATTAACAACCGTTCTATTACCTCAAACCTATACTTTAAGCCAACCGACTCGCATAACTACCTATTGTACCCTTCCAACCATCCCAAATCCTGCACTAAATCTGTCCCTTATTCCCAGCTCCTGCGAGCCAGGCGAATATGTTCGGAGGATTCTGATTTTTCCACTGCCTCTGAAGAAATTTTATCCTTTTTTGAAAAACGACATTACCCTGCCAAAATCCTCTCAAATGCCCTGCGCATAATTCAAGGAACCAGCAGAGAGGTAGCCTTGGAGAAAAAGAACAAATCTGGTTCAAATCTACGTATTCCTTTGGTTATTTCATATCACCCTTCGGTCCGTCTTATTTTACGTGCTATCTACAAAAGTGTAGAGTCGCTCCGACAAGACCCCTCAACCCGTGATGTTTTCCCGGAACCCCCCATCACTGCTTTTAGAGTTGAGAAAAATTTAGCCAACCATTTAGTTCGGGCTTCCCACCCACTCAATTCTTTCGACGACACCCCTGGTACCTTCCCCTGTAAACGTCCGAGGTGTAATACATGCCCAGTTGTTGGCAAACACGACCTCGTCAACATTTCAGGCCCCAACGGCAAAAGCTTCATTGTCAAACAAAGATTCTCCTGCATTTCCTCTAATGTAGTCTATATTTTAGCTTGTGGGAGATGTAACTCGTTGTATGTGGGAGAGACCAAGCGCCGCCTCGCGGATCGAGTCACCGAGCACCTTAGGTCCATCAAACAGAATCTCCATGGATACCCGGTGGCTGCACATTTTAATCCCCCTTCACCTTGTTCAATACAGCATTTAACCGTTACGGCAGCTGTAATGTGCCGAGGCTCCGATCGTGACCGCCTTAGTGCTGAAAACCGACTGATCATGAGACTAGGTACTCTCGCTCCACACGGGCTTAACGTTAGAATTGACCTTTTGTAATATTCACCCCTTTTTGTACCAGTTTTTGCTCCTTTTACACTTACCCGCTCGTGCTCTTTTTTTTTCTGTGTAGGCCTTATTTATAATTTTTTTTTCCGGAGCTAGTTTTTGTCTCCTGTTTTCCCTTTTTTAAGACCATGTTCGATTTTTACGTGCATTTTTTCATCCAGGACGCTCTTTTTCTTTTTTTTGATTTGTGTTTCATCCTTCGCACTCATGTTTTCTGACAGTCACTTTCGTCTGGTTCTGTTTTTACAGCGATCGCTTCGGATTTGATGTTTGTCGTGTCCAATTGTTACTGTTGGTTGTTCAGTTTGGTTTTTGCCACCTGATGAAGGGTTTATACCCGAAACGTCGTGGAGTTTTCAGCAAACTTTTAAGCACTTTTTACTACCTCTTTTCGACCTATAAATATATATATATATATATATATATATATATATATATATATATATATATATATATATATATATATATATATATATATATATATATATATATATATATATATATATATATATATATATATATATATATATATATATATATATATATATATAAAGAATGAATCAAACTGAAAATCTGCCCCGACGAAAAATTGACCGTCTCCACTGGGACTCGAACCCAGACCTTCTGCTCTACGTGGGACTCGAACCCAGACCTTCTGCACGTAGAGCAGAAGGTCTGGGTTCGGGTCCCAGTGGAGACGGTCAATTTTTCGTCGGGGCAGATTTTCAGTTTGACTTATTCTTTATATTATAAATTATTTTCACTTTGCATATACATGTTTATATTTCACTCTTCATTCTTTATATATATATATATATATACATATATATATATTTATATATATATATACACGTAATTGTGGAATAAGGGGAAATTTTTGGGCAAAATATCAACGTTAGGGGGAAATTACCGTTAGGGTGGAAATTTACGTTACCCTTTACGTTTTCACACACTGTTTTAAAGGGAATACGTTAGTGTATAGTAAAATGCATATGGGGGTACGTAATATACCTAATTACTTCAATGTTGACCAAATTACGGAAGCCTATCTGTTAACAAGTACAACTAAAGGACCATTGAACTAACGTACATGCATATGTTTTTCCTTAGGGGCGAAATATACAGTGATGGTTTTTATTGTTTTTCCTTTCGCCTAAACGTATCAAGGTATACAAATTTCCCCCTAATGTTCAATCTAGTGGTATATATATATATATATATATATATATATATATATATATATATATATATATATATATATATATATATATAACGCTGGATCGACCGGTAGGGGGAAATCGGTATACCGTCAGAACGTTAAGGCGAAAAGAAAACAATAAAATACATAAGAATATATTTCCCCTTTGCGTTTTGAGATATGCATACACATTATTTCAATGTTAACGGATACGTGTACGTAAGTTGGTATACATTTAAGTAATTACATGTACTACGTATGGTATGTGGGGATTTACCATACTGTTACGTATTCCCATTGAAAATGTGTGTCAAAACGTTATGGGGAAACGGTTTTTTCGCCCTATGGGTAAATTCGCCCTATGGGTCGTTTTTTCAGACGATTTTTCGCCCTAATCCGCAATTAGAAATATATATATATATATGTATATATATATATATACATATGGATATATATATATATATATATATATATATATATATGTATATATATATATATACATATGGATATATATATATATAAAGGCGGCAACGGAGAAACTGTAAAACAACATTGCTGCAGAATTGAAAGGCTAGATCTCCGAAGAGATACAAATAGCGGGAGGCTAGGAATTTGGTGAAAAAAACAGCCAATAATTTGAAGTAGAGCTTCCGAGGAGTACCACCTCTTCGTCAGTACTCGGTGAAGAATGACAAGGAGCAAGGAATTTTGGAAGCTTTTAAAAGGTGGTGACAATGGTCCCACCAATGTGGTGACAAGATTATCCTTGAAGCAATTAGGCAGATTAATTGACCGGGAAAGTCTGAGCGGATTAAATGACCGGGAGGGTCTAAGCGGATTAAAAGACCGGGAGGGTCCAATCGGATTAATAGACCAGGAGGGTGTAATCGGATTACCAGGGTGTAACTCATCAGTGACAGGATAATCCTTTGGAGGCAATTAGGCAAACTGTTATGTATATATATATATATATACATATATATATATATATACATATATATATATATATCTATATGTATGTATGTATGTTTATGTATATGTATAACGCTGAGATCGACCCGTTAGGCGAAATCGGTATACCGCCGGTACAACCGGAGAAAATAATAAAATACATAAGATTATATTTCCCCTATTGGTTCTGAGATATACGTGCGCGTTATTTCAATGGCCCGTAAGTCCTTAGTGTTAACGGATAGATGTACGTAAGTTGGTCAACATCGAAGTAATTGCATAGACATTATGTGGTAAATAGGACTTCCGTATTGAGTTACGCATTCCCCTTTAAAACAGTGTGTAAAACGTTAAGGCCATACGGTTTAGTAATGAGCTAAAGAATATCAGTCAAACCTTAGTCAAGGAGGCTTGGTGTTTGTTAGAGACTAATTCAACTGGGTCAAATATTAATTTGTTGACTATCGTAATTAGTCAGTTCATGCACTGTTTTTACTTATTTGTGTTTACAGTGAAGTTTTTTTTTACAAAAGAAAAAGACATGAACTCTTTCTTATTTTCTCAAAGAGTGCCCTCTGCAGGGCGCCACCTATGGGGGCAGGCTTGTGTTAATTAATTCTGGCCTTTTCCACGGAAGACGAAAGTTTATCTTTCAGAGACCACCTGAGAATCTAATAACCCACGGGGGATTCGGGATTGGTCGAATGTGGATTGGCACAAGTAGCGGAATTTGCCAAGAACCTGAATCTCAAGTACCTGAACAATGTCCCTGGACTGGGGATCGACCATGCATTGAGGCAGGAATACTATGTGAAACAGGTAATTTCTCCACAATAATGTCATGTAACAAAGTGTAGGTGTATAAGAATACAGATTCAGTGACGTAGCTAGGATTTTTTCCAGGGGGGGGGGGGCAAAGGTATGAAATTTCCCCAAAACATTTTCCGTTCAAAGTGTATGTATTTCATACAAAAAATGCAAATTTACAAGTATAACAACATTACCATGTCATTATGTAATATTACCTGCATTTTTATCTTAAAGTATAACATAGAGCAATCGGAAATAACAACTCTTAGTATATTATTTTTTTTGGGGGGGGGGGGGAGGGGGGCATGCAGTATGGTCTAAGTGGAGGGGAAATCGGAAATTTTTTGACGTTTTCAAGGAGCCTAGATGCAAAACGGTGCAAGATTTTCGACTTTGACAGGAACAGTGTAAAAAGATGTATCGTGGTGGTTCATGAGGATAAAACTGAAACTTTTGTGTCTTTACGTGCATTCTTATGCCATTTATGCTACCTTACGAATTAAAACTTGTCATTAAATTTGCACACTTTTAGGAGTCAAAATAAAAGAGCATTGATCGGTATAGGATTTGAGGTATTTCTTGGCTACAAAACGTTATTTTGTCATAGAGATTATCTAAGCGGAGCGCCACCATTAGTTGGTGCGGAGAGTAGAGAAAATTTCGAAAAATCAGACCCTTCAGATGGCCGAAAATAGCATTTTCCAGACTTATACGGAGAATCTACCCAGTCACTATCTTCTTTTGTCGTTTGCAAATAAAATCCTTCCTTCAAATTATGTTCGCAAACTGCAAAGTGATCAGAGAGTTAAGGGGTAATCTGACCCAAAATGTAATTTTGCCCAAAATACTGAGCGAAACGCCACCATTAGCTGGCGCGGAGAGTAAAAAATAAAATCGAAAAATCAGACCTCTCACATGGTCAAAAATAGCGTATTCATGCTTGTAAAGAGAATCTAAACATGTAGTCTTTATTTTTATAGATGCCACCAGTGGGAAACAGAGTCTACCTTTTAAAGTAAATTGGAATTTGACAGAATTTGCCGATTTGTAGGAATTAAAAAATTGGCATCACTGAGGGACGTACTTGCAGAGTCAATCTTTCTCCTTTGAAAATTTTTGAAAAATTGGGTGTCCTTATATGCAACCTGGTGCCACATATGCTATCTTTTAAGTAAAATCTGTGTTACTAAAGTTTAACTACTTATTTTTAAGAACAAAGAAAAATGGCATCCGTGAGGGGGGCATGACCCAATGGCCCCCTCCTTCGTACGCCACTAAAAGGAGACCTAATAGTGGCTCGATCACACAGGATATCCTGTTAAAACAGCAGTGTGTGAAGTGAAGAAGGCTACAAGGTACTCATGGACCCGTTTATTGTTACACCCCAAGTGGGCAGAAAGCTTTTTTTCCCAAACTAGCCTGTAAGCCTCCAAGGATTAGGCTAAGTAACAAAATCTAAGTATGCCAATGGATCACGTTCTTTCTAATTGCTAGACTAACTTTGAGTTAATCGTTGGCCATGGATTGTTTCAGCCCCAAACATCGTTATGTACACAGAAAAAAAATCGGTATAGCTGCTACTAGCTTGCAGGACAATATAATAAACTCGGGGGTCTACATTAGTGACTTGTCAGTTTTCACATCCTTTTACTGAATTCCCAAAGTGCACAACACAGAGACTGTGTGCAAGGGGATAAGTTCGGGTTTACAGCCTTTCAGTGTTAGTTGTACTGTACCCGTTTATTGTTACACCCCAAGTGGGCAGAAAGCCTTTTTCCCAAACTAGCCTGTTAAGCCTGTAAGACTGTATCAGCTGTTGTTAAATTCCTGAATAACAGCTTCATGTGCACTGAAATGCGCTGATCATAAAAACCGTGCGTATACAAGAGAACATTCAATCTGCTTCGCGACGAGGACATTTCTGTGGAACGCGAGTAGGGCCGGTTCATGCGACACTGACGAAATCTCAAATCTGGGTTAATTTGTTGCATGAAAATACGAATTATGTATGAGAAATGTCTCAGAATTTTTTGTTCTAAAAAAAAATTTGAGAAATTTTTGTTAGAGTAAGAAAATTCATCAAATTTCCCCAAATTATTTTTCGGGGGGGGGGGGCAACTTGCCCCCTGCCCCCCAGTAGCTACGCCACTGTACAGATGAGAAACGTGAAACGTTAAAATATTAGTATAGTGGCGGAGGCAGGAAGGTACATCTTCCCCGCCCATCCATTGGAAGATTACTCCCCGTAAGCAAAATCTGACGGTCCGCTGGCGGCCATCATGGACGACGGTCAGCCGTCAGAGACCCTCTGGCTTGACACAGAAGTGCACGATGGGAAGGCAGTTTGACCCAATCAGCACCATGCCTATAAGAGGACCGTCATTGAGCCACCGAACATTTCTCCGACGGACCGCCAATGTGGCCGACACTGTGGTCCGTCAGAGGACCGAACACAATCGTGTTTAAAAATGCTTCAAAGTTCAAATAACCCAGCCATCTTGAACAGGAAATAAGATTTTCAAAATGGGAAGGAGAACCTTTTCTCTCAGGCCGCTCCTCCGGGGCAGCTACCACGAAATAATGCACCCCTTTGTTGCAACTTCCTGTCATACGCCGCTGCTATATCACTTATTGGCAGCAAATGTCGAATATATATATATATATAAATCAAATTGGTAAAGCTGGAAAATCTGGCTGAGGTGGAAAAACGATGTTGACTCCACAGGGATTCGAACTCGGGACCTCCCGCTTTCTAGTGCGGACGCTCTAACCACTGAGCCATGAAGCCAAGTTGGTTTGGCCTTTGTTCAAATAACAGATGAAGCAACTCGCAATTCACCTCCTGAGCAGGCGCCTAATTTTTTGGAACAGCACTAGTTCTCGTTTGACGCAAGCCCTAACCAAAGATCAAAGTTGATGCCATCCAGCTGAACACAATTACACAATTGTTTACTCGCCAGCGGATCTCCGAAGAGAAACAGGAACCTGTGAAAGCAGAGATGAAGTGAAAATAAACGCTGACGACAACTGCGTGGAATATATTTGTATATATATATATATAGATAGATAGATATATATATATATAGATATATGTATCTCCTAGCCTAGCCAAGCCTAGGCTAGGTTATTCTTAGTCCTAGGCCTAAGCCTAGGCCTACAACAAGCTACAGTATGCTAGTACAGAACTTAAACCAAGGCTAAATGTACGTCGTTAGTATGGGGTCACAGGTCGTCCTAGCGTTATATAGTATATATAGTATATATATATAAAAAGGAAAAGGTTGGTCACATCGCCTAACACCAATGCAGTGCTTCGCACAAAACTATTCATGATTCCTCACCTTCCACTAGATTTTACCCCTTCAATTCTCTCGAAAACACTCCTTCATCTTTCTCTGATAAAACAAAACAAACGTTGAGAAAAAACTGACATCTAATGCAAGAAATCTTCTCATCTGATTCTTCGTTAACCACACTCTAGATCACTCTTCTCCAATTCCTGACGTCACATTACGTAATGGGAATTGCCCTGTACGAATCCGGTACTCCCTGTTAACCCAGTGCATGTTTAAATGTCGAGAACGCCTGTTGTATGAATGCTGTACGTAAAGACCGCACGTAGGCCACACACAAGTTTTTTTTTTTCGTAGCACAGCTTGGGGAATTGTATGCTCGTGTTTTCCATTTCTTGTTCACGTTCCCTGAGCAGAAAAAAAATTACAGTCTGAACGTTGACAGGTTCGAAAGCAGTTCGAACTATCCAATGGCAGAACCGGATTTGTAGAGGGCAATTCCCATTACGTAATGTGACGTCAGGAATTGGAGAAGAGTGATCTAGAGTGTGGTTAACGAAGAATCAGATGAGAAGATTTCTTGCATTAGATGTCAGTTTTTTTCTCAACGTTTGTTTTGTTTTATCAGAGAAAGATGAAGGAATGTTTTCGAGAGATTTGAAGGGGTAAAATCTAGTGGAAGGTGAGGAATCATGAATAGTTTTGTGCGAAGCACTGCATTGGTGTTAGGCGATGTGACCAACCTTTTCCTTTTTATATATATATACTATATATACTATATAACGCTAGGACGACCTGTGTATGGGGTAAGCTTAGGTATCACTCAGTATAACGGTATAGGCCTAGGCTAATCAAGCTTAGCCAGGTCACAGGCGTTTGGTACTAGGGTTACCGGCCGTTTTGCCTCCTTGCTAGTTCTCCCCCAACCATTTCACCCCGGTCGTTTCGCCCCCTTGCCATAAAACCCTTTAGTAAAAGTCGCTTCGCCCCCAAAGAGGAGGTCGTTTCGCCCCTAAATACTAATGAGTTTGACATGGAATAAACTGACCTTAAAATGCAGTTGTGTAGGCTACTAATACTACTAAAGACTAACTTAGTTGCCATACCAGTAATTTTCACAACCAACATATCTCAAGTTGACCAGCTGGTATTCTCAAGATTGACTTGCAAGTTGAGCACTTTTAAAGCATTTTCGATTTTTGCCCCATTTATTGGAAATTAGAAGTAGAACCAAATTACAAAACAAGATATGATGTACGAACGTTTAAAGAAGCACATGAACGATGTAGCCTAGTAAGGATAAGGCAGATAGAAAGCATACATCACTCTACTATCAACACAATTAGCATTCAGCAATTGCGCACGAGTGTACGGTAATGTTATGAGTTAGTACAAATGAACAACTTGTCTTAGCCTACCTTTAAAAATGAAACCAATCTCATCCTGAAAGAGAATTAATTAAGACATTTCACTTCATTGAAATCTTTTTTTCTATAACATTCACTTGTTGGAAAGGGCCCTGCTTCACAAAGATTAGGGGGCTAACTGGAAGGTCTTTGGGGCGCACTGTCAGGCCTTAGGGGCGAACTGGTTAATGCTTGGGGCGAACTGGTATTTGGGCCGTTCCAAGGGTTATACCGTGACATTCAGAAGACTTTTTCAAGTCTCAAATGGATATCTCATGAACTTTATTATAAATCATTGAACAAATTACACTACAATTTAACTGGTACTATGGTCTCTCTTATAATGTGAAACTTTTTTCAACATGTTAAGTAATTAATCGCTGCCGTTATACCGTGACGTAAAATGGACATGACTTTTTTGCTTAAACATGTATACTCCAAACTCTGTGAAGTTTGAACAGTTACCATGTTACAAGGTTGCTGTCCATATTCTGTAGTATCACCGCTACATTATGAAAGTAAACATGATAATTGATCCATCGGCTAATTATTGATTCAGTGAAGACTTATTTATTCAGTGAAGACTAAACAAAGGCATTGTTATACCATGAAAAAACTGAATTTCCTACACAAAATGCAAAATCATAGTACATAAAGGAATGATTGAATAATTTTATGTACCACTGGCCTTGATGCCCCAAAGTTTCCCACATTGTTTTAGTGATACCTATGATGAATATTTATCAATTTGTTTTTCAAAATTTGATAGCTTCCATGATTTGTATATATGTACAGTATGCATAGCGTTATACCCTGACATAAAATTTCAGTGAAAATAAATCTGTCACTCTCCTGGACAATTCCTTCTTTAAAATCACAGATTTAACATGTAACAGTACTGTACAGTATCTGTAAACCTAAATTCAAGTGACATTACACACCTTTATATTTTTGTGTCTACAAATAATGTAGGCCACTATGTATTGAACATTTAGGTATGTTGAAATGTTGGGAAAATTTTCACGACTTCAGATTGAACCAGAATAATGGGACCACAGGGATGATATATATACAAAATCAATGTAAAGTTGGTTATAATTGCCTCTAGGACTCGTAGAGTATTGCTCAGAACAGATTGTAGAAGAGCAATTTAAGCAGAATCAATTATTCCAATGAAACATCATACCATAGGAACAGTCATATGCCAAGGTAAGAACACCCACTGGCAAGTGCAGGTTCCTTTGCAAGGAATTCGTGATGTGGGGTGAAAAAGCAATAAATGTTCTGAACAGGTCTCAGAATATTGTCCCAATCTGGTGACATCCATAAGGAAAGCTAGCCCCAGTCTATCAAATTCTGGTGGGATTTCAAATGCAACTTATCCCGATATTCTGGGAAAAAATTAGTATTCATGAGAAGGTCATATGGTGTTCACGGCTACTGACTATTCATGTTTATCAATGACCAACGATTCTCCACATACTTACTGTATTCCAACACAGTGATACCATAGAAATTTAATTATAATGTATGGGCTATATATTGAGATAATCCTTGCAGTAAAATGTTGAGCCTAACAGATTTTTCTAATAACTGCACAGGGAAGCCGTTGGTTCCTGTTGGGTCAACTGAGGTCAAGTGTTTAGCCAAAACTGGCTCTTAGATGTCAAATCAGTGAAAGAATACTCACTGAAAAAAATTATACATTTAGTTTCCACAGGTCTAGCAGGGGTTTTTTAGTTTAAATCTGCCTCAGCATATCATCCTTCTTTTAGCACACGAACCGATTAAATGCTTGGGGCGTCCGTTTCAAGCTAGGTTTATGTAGGCTGTGTACACAGTAGCAGTATACAGTACGGTGGGCTGCATACAATTAGCCATGCTCACTTCATGTACTGAACTGTATAACATGAATCATACAAAAACGACAGTGAAGAGTTGTCTGCTAGCTAGGCAACCATTCGCTATGTTGACTCCACCCCTTACCAATTTGCTGATGATGTGTGCATCCATTATAATAAAGTTATCAGGGCTGTAATGCCCGAGTCCGGACTCGGACTCAATTCCGGACTCGAGTCTGGTTTTTCCTGGACTCGGAATTGACCCGGAATGGAAGACCCTGGAATTGGAATTGGCCAGGAATGGGCTGCCTCTGGACTCGGACTCGAGGCCGAGTCCAACCGCGTCCACTTAAATGAAAATTATATGACCTCCTCAACACATAAGCTCATATTTACCACTAAGCTATCAGCCAATAAATTGTCTTGGAGAAATTATTTCCAAGCCTGGTGAAGCTGCAGAAGTGGGGGCATGAGAGTCATAAATCAGCAGAAAATGTTCAGGTTGAAATTTGGGCTAATTAAGGGCACCTAACTACTGTAACCCTGGCCTAGCTCGTCTTGGAGAAAGGATTCCCCATAATAACTTGAAGAATTGCTGGGCTGAACCTCTTGGGTCGGCCTCTAGCTGGGAAATTGTGATCTGGTCTGACCCAAAGGCAGTCTGATAAAAGTGCAACAGGCTATCCACTACCCCAGCCAGTCATCATGCATGCCAGGATTGTCTAAGGATGCGGGCCCACAATGATGTGGGGGACCCGTGCAGTGGAGGACAGCAATGCACCTGAAAACCCACATTGGGAGGGTCATTTATCATGAGCACTGTTTATAGCACACCAAATATACACTGTTGGCTTTAATTACAGCCAGAGGTAATTTTTCAGGAATATAAACACATGAATGCATGGTAAAGTGAAAGCTTGTTGACAGGCATCTGCATCGCTCTGTTTAGATGACAGGCCCTGATCATGCTGTCTGCAGCTGCTACAGGCTTATGCCATCTAAATGGTTGTGTGGAAATGTCCATCAAGTACTAGCAAAGCCACAAAACCAACTTGACAATGCCCAGGCAAAGCTAGAGCTGCCATGTAATTGTCTTCACTAATACTGTACATATACTGTACAATGCATATTTGTAAAATACAACGCACAACAAGGCTACAGAATGTATAAAACTTGTTCTGTTCCACGTATAACATTGGCTGCATCGAAACACTTGTACAGTTGGTGTACTACATTTAGGCCTACAGTACTCGTAAATTAGCAGCTGGCCCTTTTTGGCAAGTGGCCAGTAATTCATGTAACATTACCAACAGTACTTCTTACCTGTCGGATAGATAAGTTCTTTGACCCATTGCGACTGTTCCATGTGTCGTCCATGGGAAGGATGAGTAATTGTTCTAGCAAACTAGCTTGGTGGAGCAGGACTAGGGTACCCTTTCCTTGGAGTAAGTATAAAAGTAATTAGTACTGCACCTTTTCGAACCGAACCAAGTCACTGAACTATTTTCCCAGGTAAGCCCAACAACAACTTACCAAGGGGCGACTATGTATAGTGTATTACTGCTAGATCAATAACGTAATCGTAATGTGTTTAAAATTGTATGTAGGTTTGGTGTTGTATTGTTTTGGCAGTCTGGTCAATAGATCCAACCAGGCCTAAAACTTTGTTTGCAGAAACTAATGGTACCGTACCACTTAATGTATGACCATGTGACCCTCTAACTGAGGAGCATTTCACTTATTATGGAACAAACAGCAGGTTGTTACTGAGCTACTTCAGGTCATGGTCCTCTAGTTCAAATGGGTATAACTAAGATCCATATGAAGACTGAGTTTAATTGTAACCTTGATTTGTGAATGATAGATCACATAGGCATGCCCCATACTCCCCACAGATCCCAACATGATCTACAACCTGCCCTTTCATTACACCTCATTATCAAATTATTATGCCTATAGAATAAGTTCAGAATTAAAATATGGCCATTAAAAGAAGGATTTACGGCCACAAAAAGATTTGATATGTTAGAGGGGTACTTGTTCTGAGCATTTTGGTGAAATTTGCATTAAAATCCGATGTGTGGTTCTCAAGATATGAGCTTGTAAAGTTTTCACATTTTCAACAAAAAGTGAACTCGAGGCAAGCACACGTGACATCACATCCCCACATTAAAGGGTAGTGTTTCGTTTTCTTTTGAACTTTAGACCAGGTTTTCTCCTCAACAATCCCATATTATTAAAATGTGATTGCATATGTGGCACAAGAATTTTACAAACTTTGCATCCCTCACAGGGAGGTTATACTCCTACTAACTTCAAGGTCAACACAACAGTCTTATAAAACAAAGGGAAACAAGGCATTCCTTGTCAATGTGAGGAAATGATATAAGCTCTGCTGCCCTCAAACTCACGTTTGATTACAAATCTACTGACTTCATTTACTAATATGTCGAGAAATACATGTCTGATTTGAATGGAACTTTCATCACACTGTGTAGTTTTTGTTCCTCTTTCACATAATGAAGATTAAATTTTTGCTTAAACTTCCCCTTTAATGCTATGCAGGCTGACTTATGCACTTATCAATTGCAACCCCGACTTCCATAGACCCGGGGATGGTCCGGCTTTGAGCATTACTGACTGTTACTCAGTAAGGACTGCAACACTGAGGCTCACCAGAGAAGCCATGGCCTATATATGCCATTCAGGAGTTCATTTGGGCTCTACATCTAATCTGTACAAAACTAAAAAAAGAATAACCAGTATCTTTGTAGCGGTATTAGCTTAGCCAAGATAAGTATAGTACACAGAAGATACCTTTTTTGAAAAACTTGTATAAAGGGGAAAAAGGATGTATATAGTAGTAGCACTGACAATAGTTAGATTCTTTAAAACTGTACTGCATAAAAGCATTGTATTGTCCTAGAATCTTCCAGTACTTCAAGATTTTTGCAATCTCCTCTTACACTTTCAAACCTAGCAATTCTTACTGCTTATGTTGTAAAAGCTTATAGGCCTATTTTTGAACAACTAAGAATATACAGTAGGTACAGATTGCTCCAATACAACCCTGGGATTACAACAGAGTGATTGCTTTAAGCTGATTAAGCTATTCAAGCTTTGACAATTGGATGGCAACTGAGGTGTGAAGTCCAATCACAACAATGTTCCAAGAATGTTTTTTTTTGGGGGGGGGGAGGGGAGGGGTTCATTCTTTTTTTAAAGGGGTGATCAGATTGCTCCACCTAGCCTTATGATAAAATAAGTGCAATTTCTGAGGGGCTAGAAAAGATTTGAACTTCCCCCTGAGAAGAGCACCCTACAGTGAGTAGGCCTACCTATAAACTGTACCTGTGCTTATGTTAAGTAATTTAGGTTTGTAATATCTTTACTCCCTAACCTGGTTGCCATATCTGTACTCATGACCTGGTACCAGTACCCATCGATATCATAAACATGATCCTGTACTTAAACAGCTAGCTGCTGCACTTCCAGTGGTTACACAGGTGTATGTCAATTAAAGTTAGTGGGGAAGGGGGACAAACTATGGGCAAAATTTCCTCATGAACTGTCAGAGTGAACTAGATATGAAATGTGCACCCCTGTGGGTGGGGTCAAGCCCAGAGCAAAGCCCTCAGAAGTGTTGAGGTTATTGCATGTATCTGGGTGGGGTGCAATGGGGTGGCAAGAGCAAAGTCTGGCGGAAAATGCCCCTCGTTAAGCTGCAACTGTACAGTTCGCAGCACATTTACATATGAGATGGACTCGGACTCGGCTCTGACTCGGGTCCTCTGGACTCGGACTCGGCTTGGACTCGGGGGTACTGGACTCGGAATTGGCCCGGAATGTGGGTCACTGGAATTGGAATTGGCTCTGACTCGGATTAGGTGGACTTGATTACAGCCCTGAAAGTTATTTTTGTCTTGTAAATGAGATTGGTCAGAAAGTTGGCAGGTTATTGTATTGAGTTACATTACTCTTCATATTAGTATGTTAGTGGTAAACCTATTGAATTGTTCTTTTGTGGTTGATAAAACTTAGCAAAAGCCTTCTTACAGCAGGCTAAGGAAAAAATTGCAAACATTTATCTATTATGCTATGTCTTAAAGTAAGAACAGCTGGATCTAAAGCTGTATTAAAGGCAATACAAAGTCAATAGGATGTCACAGTATAACAGGAATGTCTCGGTATAACGTTATACCGTGACAGATTTTAATTAGTGATAATTAGTTAAGGGAAGTAGATAAACTGCAAAGTGAGCGTTTATTTGGAGAGTATTGATGTTCTGGATTTGAAAACAAAAGATTTCTGCAATTAATTGCTTTTTGAAGGAATGTCTGAAAAATATCAATATTTACCGTTATACTGTAACATAAATTTGGTAAATTTATTGAGATCAGTGAAATACAATGAATTACATACCCCGAAAAATATGGTCATTTTGTTACTCTCTGAAGTTGTAGCATTACATAACAATTAAGTTTCATAACTTTCATGGTGATAATTCATGTAAATAACACACCTTTTTATGTTGTTTTTTCCATGGTTTTTCTAATTATTACAATTAGTAAATATGTTTAGGTTTTCTGGGAGGTATTTGGGCCCTTGGTGGTAAATTCCCTTAATTACGCTCTCAGACGAGGTTTTATTTCTGATAAATAAGGGAGAGCTTGCATCACTCTTATTCCAAAGCATTCAAAAAATCCCCGTTTATCTTAAAAATTGGCGTCCTATTTCCCTGCTTAACACAGATTATAAAATTTTGTCCAAATGTTTAGCTCATCGTTTAAAGGGTGTTTTACCGGATTTAATTAGTCCAGAAGAAACAGGTTACTTAAAATGGCGTTGCATTGGGGAAAACATTCGACTAATACTAGATCTCATAAGTTTTTGTGATACAAATAAAGTTCCTGCCGCCTTACTCTTTTTGGATTTTGAGAAGGCATTTGATTGTTTAGACTGGGAGTTTTTGAACAATGCCCTTATTTATTTCAATTTTTGGAATGATTTTCTAACATGGATTTGTTCTCTTTATAGTAATATGTCTACTTGTGTTTTAAACAGTGGCTATGCAACTTATTATTTTAAAGTGTACGGCAATGCTGCCCGCTTAGCCTGTACCTTTTTATTATTTGTACAGAACTGTTGAACATGCTCGTTAACTCAAATAATGATATTAGAGTTATTAATATTTCTGGGGAGTGTATCAAGATATCAAATTATGCGGACGACACAGTTATTATAACTGATGGAGCTGAAAGATCATTGAAAGAGGTAATCGCAGTGTTGGAAACATTTTCGTCAATTTCAGGTTTGAGTATTAATTTTGGAAAGAGCCACTTATTTCCATTAGGACCCTTGTACACAAATACACCTGGCTCTCTTGGTACATACCTTTTTGATACTAGCGACAGACCTGTAACTTACTTGGGAATCTCCTTACACACCATCATGATGATTTTTTGATCTTAATTACTTGCCTAAATTATCTAGAATTAAAAATTTATTAAATATCTGGTCCACCAGAGACTTTACACCAATTGGTAAAATTGTGATTATTAAAACGTTTGCCTCATCTCAGCTAGTTTTTCTTTTTACAGTTCTTCCACTTCCTCCTAGTAATTTTTTCCATGATTTAGTATCTATGTGTTATAGTTTTATTTAATCTAGGAAACCAGATAAAATACAAAGGTCAGTTTTGATTAATAAGAAATGCAATGGGGGACTTAATATGGTTGATATTGAATGTATGGCCAATAGTCTACAGTGTAAATGGGTTAAACTGTATTTTGATGACAATCGTAGCCCATGGAAACTGCTGTTCGATTATACTCTTAAGAATTATGGGAGTAAATTATTATTTCAGTGTAATTTTCATAAAAATGGTATTACCATCCCCAACAGGTTCATTCAGGGAGTATGCAATGCTTGGTCTGATTTTAATTTTCGCCCTTTTGATGTGTGCAATTATGGTAACCAGAGTGTTTTAAATAATTCTTTTATTAAGATCAATAACACCACTGTTTATGTTCATATTTTACATTCGAAGGAACCCCATTTCATACATAACTTTTTTGATGATACAGGTACTGCCCTACAGTATACATTACATCACTCAACTTCCCAAAACTGATACCTGTAAATAATGTACAACATGTTAATAAACAGATCGTCAAAGTCTATAGCCGAGGTAGCATCGTGTGACCAAGAAAATGGTGAATTTGTGACACTGCTCATATACTGTATAGCTTTTCAAAAAAAAAAAAAAAAAACAACACAGTACAAATTTAGGCTACTTCAGAATTATGAACAGTCTTAAATTGAGAAATTGAACCAAAAACAGATTGATTTTGATTAAAAATGTCTCGCAATTCATCCCCAACAGTGAAAAGGTTAGGCTTTTGTGTTGCAATTCCAAGAGCAAAATCTGTGTAGGCTCTTGTTTCTGGGGGTGCTCGATATTTACGATTATTGACTATACTAGGTTGGCCAACGCTAGCCTATAGGATGTGGAAAGGTAGGAATCTTATCTGGCTTCGACCAAAGTTTCTGGCTTGAGCAGTCCATTTCATCACAGTTACCAATTTACCTGAAAAAAGTTCACAGTGGCGTCTAACTAGTTTGAAGGTATTTATTGATTGATGTTGTAAGGTTTCACTAGCTGTATTTTCAGATTTTCTGACAATTTTCTCCTACCAGGGCACTTTTGTCCTAGTTCTTTTCAGAGAGCCTCAACCCAAGGATTCTAATTTACATGGACAGAGCAGTATGCTCTGTGGGTTGAAGCTCTCTGAAAAGAACTATAGGACGAGAGTGCCCCAAAGGGAAAAGATTGCCGGAAAATCTTAAAATATAGCAAATGAAAGCCTACAACATCAATCACTACTTGGGTATATGCCCACTGTATAACAAGGTGTTTGTTGATTGGCTGTTGCCATTGTATTGTATCAATTGTATTCTTTGTTCGGGTTAGGGATAAGGTTAGTGATTAGGGTTATCATTGGCCCGTTTGGAAATTTCGTGTTAAACAGTGCCCATCGCCCCCACTACTTAGCCTACCTTTGAACTAGAGAGACGCCTTTGTAACCTTTTTTTCAGGTAAATAGTTGGTAATTGTGATGAACTGGACAGCTAAAGCTCGAAACTTTGCTTGGAGCCAGTTGAGATTCACTAACTCTCTGTTTTTTATTTATGTATATAGTGCTGGCCAGCCTATACTACTGTAGTATGGAACGCCTGTGGCCAGGTTAGATAACTTTTATCGTTTAGCTGTATCTTTATGGGCCTAGCCTAAAGAAGTGGAGGCCTTGTCAGGCATTGACATAGGCGTACGAGGCGGGGATGCAGGGGGGGGGGGGGCACTCGCCTTCCCAATTCGGTCAAAAGCAGTTGGTCTATTCGGGCAAAACATGGGCAAAACATGATAAATGGTGACATTTTTGGGGCAAAAAATGCTCTTGCACCCTCATAGAAAATTACCCCCGTACGCCTATGGGCATTGATGTACAGTATTTTAAGACAGCCATAATTTCTGTCTGGCTACTTAACCTAACTTAGGTCAAGTTCCTCTTCCTATAAAAACTTCGTCCACGCCTTTTTGCTTTATTGGGTCAACAAAAACGTAGTGAAAAGTTGCCCAGGACTGCTTCATCATCATCATCACCAATTGAGATGTTGTTGGCCAAAGGCTATTTCGTTTTTGAAACCAGTTAGGCCTAATTAGTTGTGATCTATGCTTTGTAATGTAATCGAGGTAAAATCGCTGTGATACCAAACTGGGTTGAAGCTTGACTTAGGCTAAAGCTCGTCAAAGCTTGCCTAGCCTCGCAAATACTGTAGGTAGTGGCATACAGTATCTGACCCGTATTATTCCACCTTGGTGTTCAAGTTACACCCTCTGCTTGCTGTCTCTTATTGAGCTTCTGGTTTCTTGGAGCGTGCTTGACTGAGTTAACCCTTTACCGTTGTTTGGGTCCTTTTGGACCCATGCGGAGAGCTCGGCTGTCACCCATCTTTACTGTTTCACGCGGAGCTCGAAATTGCCAGTAGCTACCCGAAAATTAGGCCACAACAACGAGAGAGACAATAGTTTAAGGTCACAGGGTCAATGGCCTACGGGAGCTGATGCGGGGCGTGCTACGTCCGCTTTTCCGCCCACTCCCGGGGCGCGCAAATATGCCCCGATCGGAGCACAACGGTGAAGGGTTAACTATTAAGCAGGAAGTTGGGTGAAACATTTGATATCCATACCAAACCTCCCTTTTGATGGGGACTTGGGGTCACACTGGAAAGTATGTAGGCCTATGATATGCGGAATAGCTTCGCAATGCCATGCAGTTAAATTCACACTATCCCGCAGGCATATGGGTTGACGGCGCTTCAGAATTCTAGGTTTAGGATGTCACCCTAAACTCACATGACTTTTGAGTTCTGACGTCATGACCATATACCATGATAATGTTGTTTGCCCTATACATACTTGTATATGCAATACTGTGCAGTAAAGCAGTTTTGGCCAACTGGCTGAACGAAAATGCGTGCGAAGGTTGCGAAGAGAGTTCGGCACCGTATAGCATGGGTGTAATTGGTCGATCACCTTAAACTGTTGGGTGTAGTGTATAGAATGTGTATTAAGTTTTCTGCTTCGTACATCGAAGAGCCCAGCAATCGTAAATCAAACTTTGCATTGCACTGTATATATTTTCAGTATTTACACCGAACATACGGTTCATGCAGTACATGGCAGTTTTAATGCTTCCACCATCATTGTTGCACTTCAAGTTTCATGCACCATGGGAGCAATTTCCCAATATGCTACGTTGTGAAGAATAAATCCTATAATGAGGGTATATTCCAGTGTTCTCCACTAGCTATTTTGTTAGGTTCCTTAGGTTCCGGACACAATTGCAAATTTGCAGATTGTGCTCAGCACCCAGACAAACACTAGGCCCTATGCCAGTAGGCCTACAGTATGCCATTCAGAAAAAGTCAAGCCACCCAGATAGAAATGATCAATTCAAAACCTTAAAACAGAGAAATTTATACAGTGGAGAACACAATACCAAATAAAAGTTCATGATGCAACCACTCACATGCTTTAGTTCCAGTCGGAGGGCTTTTGCGTGGCATTCAACTAAAAAGAATGTAAATTTATAAGTAAGTGGGAAAATAGAGATAACTTACCTATTGCTTGAGATGCAGGTTACCGAAACAGGTACCATAAAATATATTAACATTAGAGCTGTACTAACTTATTTGGAATAGCCAGATCAGCTTAAAGCTACAGTACACATAGGCTTAAGAGACGGGGGTACAGGGGGGCACTCGCCCTCCCAATTCGGACAAGAGCAGTTGGTCTATTCGGGCAAAAAATTGGCAAAACAAGATAAACTGTGACATTAATCGTGCAAAAAATGTTCTTGCCCCCTCATAGAAAATTACCCCCGTACGCCTTTGACAGTACAGTAGCTTATATCAAAATTACTGTAGTTTTCAACTTGTCACAAGGTTGTGTAAGGTTGTGCAAGCTATAGTAATATGCAGGCTTATACCCCACTATTCAAGTCCTCACTGATCAGTTAGGCCTATTGCTGGTAGAAATGGGCTACTTAGGCAGTAGGGTATGGCCTATCTACTAGAGGGCAAACTGGGAGAGCAAAGACCAAACCCTGGCGTCCCAGTTAAAAGTAACCAAGACTTTTGGAATCTTTGATTGTTAGTTCATTGTATGAAAAATCTCTAAAAGTGCATATTATATTATTACATTGCATATAACCATGCTATAGGGTGACATCTTGGATAGTAAGAGGCCAGCAATTGAATACTAATGTCATGTAGGCCTACAGTAGTAAAGGTGTGGGTCAGTCTTGGTTTTGATGCCCAAATTGCCTAGGGCTGTGAACGTTTAGCAAAAAAAACTAAAAGTTGGATCTCAAAAATTTGCGATCGTTTAGCGATTAATCGCGATTACCTTATCACAAAAAAAAAAATAATTTCAGTATGTAGTGATTGACACTGAATGTAATGCAGAAATAATAATAGATGTTATCTTGCATGGTAAAATTAAATTATTCTGAAACTTTTAAGCCAACAAGGTTCAAATATGCGCAGAATATTGCATATAACAAAAACCAGGGATAATCAGAGTATACAAATTTATAAAAAAAAAAACTGTCAAAAACAGGTTTTGCGATTAATTGTTTGTAGCTTTGTAAGAAATGTTTTTTCCACATGCAATCGTTTAGCGATTAATCACTACGCGTTCACAGCCCTAAAATTGCCTAACAGCAAAAGCCGATGTTCTAGTTGATCATGCTTAATTATAACGGCACAAACCGTTCAGTACAGTATGTCAAGCAGGCCTTAAGCCAAGGATTTGACTTTGGGGGACCCAGTTGTTACTGGGGTAAAGTTACATCACTGGTACAGTAGGGGCCAGATGGATTAGAAATTGTGAAACCCATAGATGTGTGGGGCTTAGAGAAGCCAAGCCCTGTATACTGTAACATACCCAGATGCAAAAATCATGCCTCCCGCTGCAGGTGTTCTTTAGATTTTTAATGTTTCATCAATTGTGTAAGCTGCATGCATGAGCCAATTATTTAGAGACATTTTTTGACCATAGCAGTTTTATTACCAGTCTCTGAAGTCGTCCTTTGACCCTGTTTACATGGTATTTACATTCTCAAAGATAGCAAGACCTACAGTATCATGGATTAAAGGCCTTATTCCAGTTGTTTTTCACAAGGGTCTCACATTGTATGGAGAATAGCAAGGCCAGTTTATATCCACCAAATCCTGTACTCTTCCTAACTTAAGAAAGTTAAGATATCTCAGTTCTTGAAGATTTGTTCATTTTTGTCAGAAAATATGTTGTTCTCATCAAGGTCAGACTGTTATGGGCGGTGGACACATTGCCTCAAGTTCCTTTTGCTTTTATGTATAATTGTACTCCTGTTTGTCCTTGAAATGAGTACTACTGTACTACTGTATTGGAAGGTTTCACCTTTTTCATGAGATCTATCATAACCCCACAGTATCTGTGGTATAGTTGTTACGCACTTGTTTTACATTGCTTACAGCAAGCCAGTATCATGAACCAATGGATACTGCATTTTGTCCAGTTAATATATGCCAAGATGACATCACAGATTTCTCATGATGCAATATATCTCAAGAAAAAAAATTTCTTTGAACAGTATTCCCAATGCTATTTGGATGCATTTCCCACATCCTGAAAAAAAAAATTTAGTCTTTGAATGGAAAATGGAAAGACCAAACTGTGTATTTGTTTGGGGGTATCTATTGCAAGTGAGTGTACAGTTGTACTCTATAAAACAAAAGTGTATTTAAGAGCAATAATTTTTGTTTTTGTTAGGGGTGTACCGGAAATCCGGTCCGCCGGATACTGAAAAATTATCCGGTTCCGGTTCTGGCCGGACTTTTTTGAAAATCCAGCCGGAACCGGATTTTTTGTAAATCATAAGATAAAATCCTAAGTACAGTAGCCTATACAGGGATTCCGCCACAGACTCAAAAAGGGAGGGGGGGGGGATTTATTACTGCTAAACCCCAAATTGATGATGTCCTTGGCCAAAGTTACAAGTGGGTTCAGGGGGACAAAAGCTTGCTTCAAGGCCCCTGTAAGGTGAAATTTGAAGGGTTTTAAAGGCCATTTATTTATGTAAGTTCAAACATTTTTCAAAAGTGTCCGCTTCTTAAGTAAGAAACCAAGATCTTGACAATTTTTGTATTTTAATGAGTATGACAAGGGGGGGGGTGGGTTACCCACCTTCTTTTGGGGAGGTGGGGACAAATCCCCCCCCCCCCCTTGACGGAAACCCTGTTATAATTTTAAGTGATGTGTTTGCATGATGAAAGGAATTCAAACTACAGTAGGGTTGTCACAAAGGGGTGGGGAGGGCAAATTGATATTCTCTCACAATTGGAGCTGGTTCATTATGAAGGTATCGGCAGTGACTATGTCAGAGGTTATGGACATTTTCCTCATGAAGATTAGAAGGGTATGCCACACCAAGAAACTCTCCCATCGCACCCATATTTCAAAATAAGCATAAAAATTTTCTCCTTCAGAAGGTGAAAACTGCATCTCAACAGCTTATAGTATTCAGAAGATACAGATTTGTTAAGTACTGCAAACTTTTCTTGGGATTTGCTGCATCATGGGAAATCTGTGATGTCATTGTGGCACATTAATTTGAGATTGCATTCAATTTATTTATAATTATGATGCCGCTGCAGGCGGTATTAAGAAATTTGTTGGGTGTACTCTATGCATAGTGAAGGGTAATGCTAGATCTACAGGAAAAGATATTCAAACATTCCAGCAGTATCAAATTTCAAAGACAAACAGGATTTTCAATTTTAAAGAAAAACACAAGCAATTTAAGGCAATTTGCCCACATTACATAACTTTCTGTAGCTGTGTTGAAAAGCAGAGGTATTTTTTAACAAAAATAACCAATCTTTAAAGCGAGATATCTTGAGTTAGGAAAATGGTATTGTGATAGGGTTCGAAGGACATTGTGTGGAATATTTTTGTCTTTCTTACAAGAGAGAGGTTGAAAGCCACAAGAACATGCTTTTAAGTAATGCCATCTTTGGCTATGATTCTTTTTGCAGTACACACGCCTGGTTATGTCCTTGTATAATAATATGCCAAGTAATTTTTAACGTTACTTATCTAATTTACGTAAGACAATTGTGTTTCAGTATTAGTACAGTGGCGTCACCAAGGGACCAGGGGGCAGGTTCCCTCCCACTGGAAAATCTTGGGCCCCCCAACTAAGATTTGAGATTTTCAAAAAATGGTACATCTTCTGCAGTCTGAGTTTGACTACAAAATTTTTTAAGATTTGATTCCTCCTTTGACAAGGAAAGGCAGTAATTTTCATGCTCGTCAAATGAAAATATTCCCAAAATACATGGCAATGCCCTTTCCAGCTGTCTGAGGGGTTGTGTTTTTTCAAAATTTTCTCAGCTAAGATAACCATTCAGGCAGGATTACACCGACATCTATTTCCTTAAAAGAATCACATTTAACTGCCCATCAACTACTTTCTCTTTCTAGTTCAGCTCCCCTTCTTCAAAATACTAGCGGGATCACCTCATGGTAGTAGTTTCATTAGATTTTTTACCAATAAAATCTTACTTGAAGATTCCCTGGCAGTATTTTTACACCAGTGTGAAGACAATACAATTACCCTTAAAATATTGACCTTAATACTACACAAACACCTTAAACCCTGCAGGAATTTCCCGGGGCTTATCGCCCTGGACCCCCACCGGGACTTACACTGAACTGTCCAATGATGACCCCACACCAGTATTGGTAAAGGAGATGTGTGTACTGGATCATTTTAAGTTATTCTCATATTGCAAGTGCTTTATAAAGCATCATTTTGTGTGATCTCTAAGCTTGGTCCCTTTGTCATCACAGTATGATTAGTACTCAATATGCTTGGACCCTGTAGTATCCGGCCCCCAGGTCTTTTGGGCGTTGTAGGGTATGCCCATGGTATTCCTTGACTGTCATAAGAGTTGACTTATGAAAATTATTTGAAATGGAACTGAGCCATGTTTGAAATCAAACTTGAATTGTTTCTGAAACCACATTGAACTTTATTTTTATTTAGCTGACACTATATAGGCCCATAACACGTCGTTGGTGCTTCATAAAATACCATCTAATTGACTAACCCTGCAGAATGTCATTTTTACTATTATAATTGGAAAAATCCGGTCCGGCCGAATTAAATCCAGCCGGATAGTTCGTACTGTCCGGTAAAATCCGATCCGGCCGGATCCTAATATTCCAGATCCGGTACATCCCTAGTTTTTGTTTTGAAGGAGGAGAAGGGGTACAACTTAATGACAAGGTCTCCAAGACACTTTTCAAATTGAAGTACACTTCTAGAACCCACAGCATGCTAAGATGATTGTTTGTTCATTTCAAACATTATCATGGTGATACACTTGTCTCTTTTTTAAAGCATTGATCTTGTTTTGCATACCAATGGCCAAGAAATACACTTTAAACTGTTTAAATTTGCCCTCCCCCCTCCATACTGGTGTCCTACAGTAGAACACCTGACAAAATTTGCACATTACTGTATGTACACTTAATGTACACATGAACAGTATGAATTAGCAGACCATTTATGTAGGTGAGACACATTAGTGCACTGTTGTTAGCATACTGTATTATGGATACAGGAGTATTGCAATTAACTTGCAGCTTCATAGCTTGTATTAAAGGCCCAATTCTCTAACCCCAAACAGTACCAATTCTTCTAACCTTCTTTACTTAAAGCACTTTACCTGGCAGTTAACCACTTTAACTTTATAACTTTCTTTTGCTTAAATGTTTTAATTGTCTGTCTTTCAGATAGCTATTAATGGAGTTACATGAAGAAGGGCATGGTCAAGTTCAGGCCTGGAATGACCACGGGGGCTAACACAGACTCTAATGGTATGGTAACTGGCAAATATTAGGGATGGCTCTTTGAAGAGGTCGTGACTTATTGTAACAGTGAGCCCATTATGACATCACAATATCCATGTTGGTTGGGGGGCACTTTCTGCGGGGGTGTTTTGGGAAGAATGATTTGGAATTGAAAATAAAGCATTTGAAGGAAGATCGATTCTTTTTTTTTCTCCGTTGTTTATTCATTGTATTTCAATTTCATTAAATATATACATTTCTGAATAGTCTAAGAAAATTTTAGTTGCAGCTTTGAGATTCAGATGCGTTACAAAAAGAAGAACCCTATAGCACAAATTAATAGTATCTTTCCGACATACGTAAATAACATACCTAAATATGATGTTAGATGAAACATTCATTTTAGGGTACAATCAGTTCATCCTCAAATCTGTTAAAGTAGTAACTACCGTTTTTTCTATCAACATAATATCCAACCAATAAAGTAAAGTTAAACTTACACATAAATTCAGTAAAATCAGGGGCTGTATTATTTTGCCTACATGTGTGAATATAATACTTTGCATGGACTATAAGGAGGTTAACGGGGTGTTTCTTGTCATCGGTATGCCCAAAACAAATTGTTTTATAATCTAAGGAGATGTGACCATCCTGAGGGATCATGCTTTGAACCTGGGACCAAAAGTACTTTACGCATTGACATTGAAAGAAAACATGTTGTATGCTTTCTTCACTTGAATTACAAAAGGTACACATAGGGGATTCAACTAATCCTTGCTGATAAAGATAACTATTTTTGCCAACAATTCTGTGGAGAAAACGAAACTGAAAGTAACAAAATTTAGCATCCCAATTTTATAAAGAAAAATTGTCCAAATAGCGGGCCAGCTTAGAGTTGTAGATGGAAATTCAGTTTGCCATTTTTGGAGGCATGTGTGGCTTTGGTTCTTTTTGAGATGGCCGAACTATAGACGAATCCGATAAGCGCTTATTTTTAGTGACTGTAGGCCGCCATTAGTGGGGTCCATCAGCCTAAAACCGCCTTTATTTATTGTGTACATGAATTTCAAACCCTCATATTTATTGGACTTGGAGAATTTAAGATAAAAATTAGTGTACAACCATCCATGATAGAGGTAAGCAAGGAAATCGAAAGATTTAAAGGTGACGGACCCCAGTTATGGCCGACTGAAATCAGACCATCACTTGCTGTCCGGATTCGTCTATAAAACAAACGATTTCCTTTACGGTGCGCTATAAATTTCAAAAAGAACAATTCACATTGGGGAGCATTGAATTCTACGTTACAAGTATTTTCACCATCACTTCGGAAAGAATCTTTCCAAACTCTTGGTATGGCATCGATGATGCCATAATATGAAGTAAAAGGGAAGTGATAAATACCATACTTTCTACAAAAAACTTTGAAAGCAAGGGGCTTCCCGTGCTCATCAAAATAATCTTTTACATAAATAGCTTTTGATTTTACAAGTCTGTCAAAAAAAAAAAAAAAAAAACAAGTTTCCGTCTATCTTAACGGAAGGATTATTGAAAATAATCTCATTTGCGAACTTTTCGACAGGTTAAGTATGAGTAAAACTGCTCCAGCATTCACAAACCTCTCTAATAAATGAATTTTCAATATCTTTTATTTCATTTGGTGAAAAGTTACATTGAAACAAAAAACCACCCCCATAATTTACTAAAGCACGATCAAAGAAAAATTTCCAGCCCAAACAAATATCATTACAATACATGCTGATCCATTTCACTTTCAAACTTTGAGAAAAAACTTCCAAATCAATCATATTAAGCCCACCGTACATCTTTTTATTTATAATAACCGAACGTTTCACTTTGTCGAGCTTGTTATTCCAAATAAATTTAAAAAACATTGATTCGAGTGTCTTGAAAAAAAGTCTTTGGAGGATATGGTGGAACAGTTAACAAAAACACAAGTTGAGAGATTGCAAATGTTGTAATAATGACAATTTTACCATAAGAATCTCTCATGCTCCACAGATGCAACAATCCTTTCAGTCTTGACCATTTCGGTTGATAATTTAATTTGAAAAAATCTTCATTATTATGAGTAAAGGTGATACCTAGGTATGTCACAGGACCACATGTCACATTAAGATTCAACATTCAGCATACCGCGGTATAGACTTTATAAAAGATCCTAATGGAAAAAGTGAGCACTTTTCAAAGTTTATAGATAAACCAGACACCTTGACAAAGCCCTTCAGTTGACAAATTATGTTACTTAAACGTTCCTCAGAGCCATCAGTTATAAATACGGTGTAATCAGCATATAAACAAAGTTTGGTAGAAAAACCTGGGATGTTAACACTTTTAATGGAATCATCTTGGGAAATTTTAAGATTAAGAATTTCCTCACAAAGAATGAAGATGTAGGGGCTTAGAGGGCAACCCTGTCTAACTCCCCTTGATACTCGAAAAGGTTTCGATAGATGACCATTGTTTGAGAGGCAAGTTGTAATATTTGAGTAAAAAATGTTGTCCCAGTGAATAATTGACGGCCCAAAACCAAAGAAGGAAAGTGATTCATTGATAAAATTCCACTCTAGTGTATCAAACGCTTTTTCAAAATCTATAAAATATAAAAAACCAGGAATATTTCTTCTAGAGGTGTAGTTAATAAGGTCTAAAAAAGTCGAATATTCTCACCAATGAAACGGCCCTTGAGAAACCCCGTTTGATTATTACTTATTAAATGATTTAAATGCCTTTTGATGCGAGAGGAAATACACTTAGAGGCAATTTTATAATCAACATTCAAAAGAGCAACTGACCGCCAATTCTTGATTAAATTAACGTCTTTAGATGATCGATTCTGAACTTCGCAGGGGGCAGCATGGGCGTGCGGGATCTCTTGTGATTAAAGTAGTATAGTGAATGTATAAATGGCTTATATACACAACTAATGAAACTACAGTTTACTTTTCAAATTACAAAATTTTTCCAAATTACACACCTCCCCCATGTAAGTTACCCATAGACCAGTTTTAGCCATGCAGTACCAATACAACCCTGCTCTTGACACTGCTGGTGTGCTGCAGTTGTAACAGGGGGTCCCCCTTTGAAGATGAGTGATGGTCTTAATTTGAGAGTTTATCCTCTTGATATTTACGCTAAAGTGCATAAGTTTAGCTAACCCAAAAAAGACACATGTTGATTTTGAGGAAGGTAGCAAAAATTTGCTTTGTTTGGGTGTGTAGTGGATAACATGGGCACTGATTTGATTTTCAAAGTAGGGGGGTCTGGTAAGTGGTCTGGTCTAAAATTTTTGAATTTTTTTTCGCTTGTTCTGGTAAGGCCTTTACACTAGCATACCTAGACATTTCTCCAGAGGGGGGGGGGGCAAGTATTCAATTTTCTCCTTCTTACAGGGAAGGAGTCCCATGGACCACCAGATGACATTTGTTTATGCCTTTTCCTGAGAATGTGCAATAAGATATCATTCTTGGCAGGGATAAAGATGCATATTTGTTGGTTCTTGGGCTAAACAACAGCAACGCTATCATCCTATGATGCATGCAAGTTCATTCATGAAAGTGGATCAAACAATTTAGCCCTTCCGCTTTGCAGCTGGGGACAACAACGACACAACGGCACACCCAAGTGCTATCCCTGGTGTTCCTCTTTGGTATTATTGGTATTATTGCAATGAAGTTTAATATTTGAGTCAGATTTGCAGCAATGGTTTTCAGTCTTTTGAAGCTTACTAATGTAGGTTGAGAAATGTAATCAGCGACATGCAACTAGATGGACTTTGATGCACTTGTCTGGAAGTTTTGGGTTCCTAGTATATGTATTTGCTTGTACTCCACTAATGAGACTATCTTGCAAGAGAGTGGTGAAAAGTAGAAGGGATTTGAGTTCTCTGAGCTCAGCTCGGAGGTGTTAACCATATATTCAACTGCTAATGTGGCCATGGCTATATTCATTGAGGTTAATAAGTAAATTTCCTGTCTTCTGCATTTTGTGAAATTGTCATTAATGTAAGAGTGATTGCTTAGTCTGTCACAAAAACCAAAGTACATGGGGCGATGTGCACAATTTAAAAAGAAATTTCCTAACTGGCTAACAATAACAGTGATTCCTAAAACGAACAAAGAATATAATCGACACAATACAATGGCAACAGCCAATCAAGAAACACCTTGCAGTGAGAGACGTGTATCTTTTGCAACTGCTGGCGTCATCTTAATAGGGACAGAGTAGAATCTTAATAGCTGAGAGGGGACATCTCGAGAGATGTGGATCCAGTCTAAATAGTCAAATTCGTCGAAGATCAGCACATTTTAGACATACTATAGTATGCTTTATGATTGTGTAGAGTTCACAACCTAGCAGGGTTTTTATTGTGCAGGTGCAAGTACTCGATATGTTGGCTGAAAAATTCGAATTTAAAGTTAAGGAAGGGGGGGGGGTGGCACTAGTAAGTAGGTTAAAAGAATGTTTAATCTTTGGAGGCCCTGGCCTTTAAGGAATTGTTATCATGAAAAGCAAAGCTCCCGGACGATATAGGGCACGTTCCCATTAACTACTCATTCATATTAGGCATGCTTCCCCAACAAGCCCCCTTTCCCGTATCGCCGCAAAGGGAGTAAGGTGTTAAAAGTCTTGACAGATCAATATAGAGGAAACTTAACATTCAAGTGGTTGTAGGAGATTAGTCGGGTATAACTGGGTCAATCAGCTTCATCTTTCTATAACATGAATGTTTGATCATTGAAATGCCTCTCGTATTCCTCAATTTTACTGATGATAGGAGAGTTAAGAACTGCATTTAGAAAAAAGACATAAGACGATTTTCGGCCCATGAACCTCGGCTTCACTACCTGCTCAGATTCGTCTATACATGTGTCAAACGCCTTTTACTGATTGACCCCTCCCCCTGACCATGACAGGTACCACTGTGAAAGGTCACTTATTATACATCCGTTCACCAAGAAAAACACCTGTGTGCTGCATATTGATTTCAGCAGGGAACATCCTTATTTTATATATTTTATTTTCTATCGACAAAGAATCCGGTTTGTGTTCTTCCGACATCGAATTTAACGCCATCTCGCCATTTTCGGATGTTACAGTCATTTCAGTTTGCTACAATCACTCTCAGTGAGTTGGAACATGTCTTTTTAAGCCTGTTTAAAAGTGCTTTATACACATCATGTAATGTTAACGTGGCTAAAAGTAGGTACTTCAACATGTTAGACCCATATGAGACTGAAAAATGTCAATGGTTTCAATGTTGCTCACACAAAATGGTCTATATTAGCTACCGTGCATCCATATCTGCGAACTGGTATCTAGGATTACGCTACAACACGCCTTTTTGGTCAGCTGTTCTCATACGATTAACAAACCTAACCTATCCTTATAAAAGTCCCGCATACCGTGCTGAGTAGGCATACGTATTTCTGTCATTAATAGGCTCACTAACGTCTGTGTGGAGAAGTTTGAAGGAATAGTGATTAATTGTTAGATGATATGGCGTGTTTACTTTGTCTACAATTAATGTGTGCAGAGTGTGACAGTGACGTCTTTACATCTTCACATGGACATATTGCCTTCTTAAATGTGATTACCTTAAAAGTAAAATCTTCAGTTTCTTCTTTTATCCTTCAGCAACTCTATTCGTATTAGTGCTCGATGGACCATTCCATTTCCCGAAGTACGTAAAATTCGTCGAGCAGCAGTACATTTTATACATACCGTATTGTGCTGAAATATGGTTGTGTAGAGTTTCAGGCCAGAGTTTCCAGGAAGGGGGGGGGGGGGCTGGTTGCGTTGTATACCTGCGCAAAGAGGTATCACTCAGTGAAAATAAACAACAAGTACAAGCTGCTCTTCCAACTTAAAGTGTACCGCAAGTCGAAAAAATGTATATTAAAGCACATAAAAAGTGAATTCTAACAGTTCAACTGCCATCATCACAGGACCTTCTTGAGTCTAGATGTAAAATGTTGAAGTTTTAAGTGGTAAATTGAGCAATAATTTGTGATGTTATTGTTGTACTACTCAAATTTCAATCTTTGCATTTCTTTGTTTTTCTGAAAGTTACTGCACTTTGCACCAAGGTGTGATAGCACCCTTACTCTTATGGTGTGATGTAACCAATCAAGCCCTCTCCGTGCAACCTGCCAAGCAAGGAAATATGAAATGTTAAAGTTCATAAAAGCATTTTTAATTTTAAAGGGAAACAAAACGTAATGTGAGTTGTACAACCAATAAATCACAAATTATTGCGCAATGGTCAGATTTGTGTTAATTGATTAAATTTCAATTAATTATCTCAACACTTAAACAATCTATTACAATGAGAGCTGGAAAAATTAAATTTATTTAGCAACCTAGAAAATAAATATTTTTAAATTTTTAGACTTGACTAGGTACACTAAACATACAGAGAGTGAAAAATCAGTCTTTAAAATAAAACTTATAGAGTTCGCTTCAATGGAGCAGAAATATACTCCAAAAGAGCGAAGTTTCACCTTTGATGGAGTGCACACAGGGGCCACCCTTAAAACAGAGTGATTCCTGAAAGCACTCGTTAAAGAGTGCAATTACACTCTTTTTGTGTGAGTTGCACCCTTCCTGGAGTGAATTTAACTAACCATGGAGTGAATAAACACTAAAATGAAGTAAATTCAGGATTTTCAATAGAGAGAATACAGTTCTTTCTTTTGTTTTGGGCGTGAAATTTTAGGCAATTTTATTCTTCTCTTCATATTTCAAATAGAGAGAAGGGGATAAATATCCACAGAACAAGTATTGCTAATTTACAGGTAGATTACTCGCACCCTAAACTACAGGGGCGGATTTAGGGGGCCCGGGCCCCCTTCCAAAAATGATGAATTTTTTCCAACCTCAAAAAAAGGAAAAAAAAAAAAAGAAGAAAAAGAAAATAAAAAGGAAGAAGAAAAAGACAAACAGTGACATGGCCCTATTTCATTTAAATGTGACTAATGTGACGTGTCAGAGTCAGTGAATATATTTCAACATTTTTATCTTAGCAACGAAGTAACATCATGTCGCAATTTAAGGTCCACACTCCGTGTCGCAATTTGAGGTCCACAGATAAAAATCTTCTATCCATCCCTAGATCATCTACAACTGCTGGAGATAAGGCCTTTTCTGTAGCTGCTCCTTAACTATGGAATTCTCTTCCACTGAACATTCGCTGTTGTACTTCTTTAAATACCTTCAAGAATACTCTTAAAACTTACTTATTTACTATTGCTTATGATTAATCTTAACTTGTACATTTGTCATTATTTCATGTTCATTGTGATGATCTTGTATATGCCATTAGCGCCTCGGAGTATTTTCATAGATAGATGGCGCTTTATAAATGCATTATTATTATTATTATCAAAATAAACTTGTAACTCTAGACTTTAGGTCCGCTTTATGTTATGGTGACATGGCGCTAGTAAAGCTGTTTTCAACTTGGCAGTCAATGAATAAAATACCCCCAAAAGATCAGCAGGAATTGTTTTAACATCTTTCACCTTTTCTATATACCTCCCCAAACTTTGATGGTTTCTGAAATATTTCATCGCCTACGAAAAAATGATGTGGAGTGTTTCACAGTGTTAAGATTTATTTGCTAACCCTGAAAAATTCTTTCTTAAGTACTAATCAACGTAGACGAAGGTGCCCTCTAAACTTTTTCTGTGAAAATTCGGGGAAATATGAAGACAATTTTTCAGGCACTGGAATAATTTTATTTATGTTCTATCACAAATGGTTCTGAAACTACCAAAATTTTAGCATGCCTGGCGTACTTTAGACGTTTCCTCAATTTTGTCCTTAACACTTATACCTTCTGATAACAACCACTGGAGAATCAGCAGCAAAAGTGACGGCCAAGTGCATATCGCGCGGGCTACTTACTATTGCACAATTAGTACTTCGTCTGTTACCTTCGTTACCAAACAGCACGGTCTGACAGCCCCGTGTTCCGAGAAGGGGGATTCACGCACTACACGAGGTATGGCAAACTTTTCCCAAAGTCGCCGGTAGCATAGACATGCCCCAATTATATTTGTTCCCTCCCTGGGAATCCCAACATCGTGACGTCAAGTTTAAGGTAGGGTGTTATGAAAAAAAAATCCTGTACGCACCGCGCCAACCGATGGTGGCACTCCCCTTTGATAGACTTCCCACAATTCCCAGCCCCTACTCTAGTTGAAATCCGGGATCCACTACTGTCTATGAAATTCATTTCGAGTGGGTCAGGTGGGTGGAAGTGACCACATATTTTGTCCTCCTTTCATGACTTTTGCCACTAGTAGTTGTGAGGAATATTATAGCCTGGGCCCCCAAATTATTTGTGCAAAGGTCTCTAAAAAGTAAGTTCGGACTTACGTGCCCAACAGCATAACGAAGAAGTTTCAGATGGCATAACGGCATAACCTAACGACTCTAAGTCCGCACCTATGCAGAACACTGAGCGAATTCATGTTACATTTAAAATATACTGACTCTTTTTTAAGGCTTTTCAGGATCTGACTTAAAGGGCCAATCCTCTCACCCCAACTACAGTTTCTATAGGGGGTTACCAAAATTCTCTATTGGCTCAGCTCTTTGATTGGCAGTTAATTCAAACAATGCAGAGTTCCAAAGCTTATATTACACAGCACGAACTGCACTTAGAGTGTTTCGATTACACCCATTGAACTTTTCTATACTCACTCTAAAGCAATGAACTAAGATTATGTTTGGATAAGGATGAATTTCAGACAATTGTGGGAGGGGCTTAAGAAGGTTTGGAATTTTTGTATACTGTTTAGGGTGAGAGAATTGGGCCTTTAAAGAAACTCTCGTTAGAGCAACAAATATTGCATTAGTTTACATCTAAACACCCTTGAAAACTGAAAATAATTCCAAAGGAGAGGTAAGTCACCCTTTCTAATAGACCTCTCCCCGGACGGCGATTCATGTGTGTTCTCCTTTCCAGAAAAATGTATGGTAAACCTAGCCACTGCCCCCCGTCACAAAGCGAATTCTAAAACAAATGCACCTTTACGTATTGCCCATACACACCTCAAAAAGTAACAACAAATTGACTTAAAAAGATGTTAAAATTAGCACCAGATTGCATCTAAGGGTACTTAAATGTTCAAAAATTTGGGGAGGGGCCCCTCCCCTTACACCCCTCCTCCACGCCAGCAGTAAGGAACTGCAGTTAGCCCCAAAAGCTAAACTATTGCCTAAACCTGAGTAGATAGAATATGTCCACTCATAGACAGGTGGCAATATGCGTGCCCCCCCCCCCCCCGATTCTTAGAATCTGGTGGAGCCAGACTTCATGTTATAGAAACCCTGGTTAAAGTAACAACCATTGCACCATTTTGCATCTAGATATACTTGAAAATCATAAAGAAAATTTCCGCAGGGTAGGGGAAACCTTCTCCTGGTAGATCCCTCCCCAATGATGGTAACCAATGTCCTCTTTGCCAGAAAATAAATATGGTAACCCTACTTTCATCACTCCGCAACCCCATTTCATGTGGTCCTTGGCTTGAAAAGTGGAACCACTGGCTGAAGCAGCATGGTATATTATTGCAGATTTATCCTCACTACTTGGAAAATTGCAGACATGAGATGCATATTTCAAGGCTAGGCACATGCACCTTAGGACACGCGAGGAGGGCCATTTCCGGCCATTTGGAGGGTCTGTAAACCCCAAAATTTTCTTGGACGCTCCGCGCCAACTGATGGTGGCGCTCCGCTTAGATAGTCTTACCGGCACTTTCCATGACCTGGGCCCCCTTCTGGCAAATCCTGGATCCGCCACTGAACACTGAACTATAGTAGTCTGCGGAAATTCTGAATTGGCATGACTCTTTGATTGACGGTAGAATAAGAAAAAAAGCAGAGTATACTGTCGCTCCGATCTTATACTGCATGTACTGCACTGACTGACTGGCTGTGAGTGTCCGGAATATACACTAAATCTTGCATACTACCCTTGAAACTATAACCTGAGATTTTTTGTATCTGGATAAGAATGAGTTTAATACAGTTGTTGGGAGGTGGGCGGGGCGTAAGTAAATGGGTTAGGAGAATTGGAACTGCTTATGTCTTGGGTGAGAAGATTTATCCTTGAAGTAATTTCGACATTATAAAAACCTAAAGTCCGGAACGATATATGGCACGTTGCCATCTACTTAGTTACCGTACTCGTTTATATCAGGCACTCTCCCCACAGTCCTATCCACTTACCCAGTGAAAACCTCTATTGAATCTTCACAAAGTGAGTTAAGTTTGACAAGTCTTGACCGATCAATACACTACGAATCTGAACAGTCGAGTGATTGTAGGCTGAGCTTATTCGAACAAAACTGCGGCTTTAATCAATCGATTTCTGTAAAAGCATGTATCAGTGGAAGGTTGAACATTAAAATGCCTCTCGGATCCCTCAATTTCACTGAAGAGGACAGTGTAAGCGGGTTGGAGAACTTAAATTGAGAGAATTTAAGGCTGATGAACCAAATAATGGCCAACTTGACTAGCTGCTCGGATTCGTCTATACACGGGCCAGTAGCCAAGTACTGACATACATTTGTTGACCGAAAAAGCATCCGCGTGCTGCATTATAGATACGGATTTTAGCAAGAAGGTCATTGATTTAGGATTTCAAATTTTCTGTGAATAAAGAACCCGGTGGGTGTATTTCTCAAAAGCGAATGTAATGCCGGCTTGCCAAATCGAACGTTACATTTATTTAGTAGTTTGCTACAACTACTGTCGGTGAATTACAACATCGTTTTTAAGCCTGTTTTAAAGTCCTTAGTAGATATCATGTACTGCATGGTGCCGGCGTGATTTAAGCCACGGGTAGTTCAACATATTAGACCCATATGAGACTGCAAATTATCAATGGCTTCAATGTTGCTTCTTTTAAATGGTCTATATTAACTACCGTACATCGATATCTATGAACTGGTATTTAAATTTACGGCAAAACACGCTTTGCCGGACAGCTGTTCTCATGCGATTAACAATGTTTCAACGTACTCTTTTATAAGCTGTGCCTGCCGCGCTGAGTAGGCATATTTCTTGTCATTAATAGGCTCACGGACTTCTTTGTAAAGGAGTTTAAAGAAATATTTAATAATTGTTAGGGATATAGACTACTCACTTTTGTCTTACCATGAGTGTGTGCGGATAGTGACAAGACACCGCATGCCAAGACGATCGTACAGAACACACTGCATTTGGAGATGGGGATAACTGAAGTAACACTAGGGGTAACTGCGGTAACACATTAGTCACGCTCTGCACAGATAAACTTCCTCCGTCTAAGTGAGGCCTCATTTAAACCCACATATTTTCCAAAATTTTCTATCAAAGACCCTCAAACGGGACACAGATGTTTTTTCCGGAAATTTTACCTGCAGAACAATACCTTAACTTTGAAAATGGTCTTAGAATACCCCCCAAAACGAATATGAAAAGTCAGCAAATCTTACGCAATCTTTCTTGTTTTCGCGATTCTCACTCCCTGGTTTGGAAGCCACTCGAGATAATCCGGAAATCACGTGATACTTCTTCCTAGTCCTTTTCTGTACAAGGGTGGGGGTGACTGTTTTTTATGAATACCACGCTCTAATTAGGAAAATCACCCATTACGGGATATTAGCCTTTAAGGAGATCCGTCATGGCTACCACAGCTCTTAGGGAAAAACTGCGGTTCTCAATTATAGTACCCGACCACTGGTTCATTACTCCAATTAGCTGCTTCAATGAGCAGCAGATTTGATTACCATTCTGGTACAATAGAAGCCCAACAACTGTGGGGTTTCAAATAACAACTTACAACAAATACTGAAATGAGTGCTGGCAAAAAGGGAGTCAAATTCTGAGATAAAGTGCTATCAAATGTCAACCTTGATGGTTATTTTCAAATGCTTAAATGGGCATATAATTAGTACTTAGAACAGTTCCTGACGAGATTGTTCGAATGCTATTTTTTCTGACATGCCTTCAACACTATCTGTCTGTGAGTACTATTTATAGTCTATTGTTTACGAAAAAAGGGAATTCCTTGACGAAAGGTGAAAATAAATAAAAGATACTTTTGGGGTTTTACTGAGTCCAACATGCGAGTTTTCTCAACTCTAATGAGTAATACTTATTTTGGCATCTGACCACTGTACAGAAACTTTCTCGGAAGAAAGGTTGGAGGTAAATGTGGTACGCGTCGTTGTCCTGAAAATAGGATCTAGCTACAAATTTAGACATCTTTAACAATATTCTTTGAACTGTTTTATGTTTTTTTCAAGTATTCAAAGAATTTTAAGAAAAGTATTTAACTGTATATATTAGCAGTAATACTTAATTGAAACAAAAATAGGGGATTTTCATCTGAAAATTCTTTCACCTGTGTTTGTTTCTGGCAACGTGAGCACTGAACTTCGGCGTTGTTACCTTGTGAGTAGCCTGGTATGGACTACTACACGGGACCAGATGTTGGCGTCTCGTGAATATTCACAAACATTCAACCAGTCTCGAAGCCAATTTTTTCTGTGAATATTTCAAAACAATTTGTTCGGTGTTCACTTTGGCAGACGTTAGGGATATGACTGAAAAAAGGAATATGCCGTACAACCTGCTACGCAGGTAAGGTAGGGGACTGCCACCCCACAAATATCCATTACCTTCCCGAATCGGGTGGACTTTGGTCCCCCAGTGGCGCAGAGATTATGCCCTGGTTGGGCACCTGGAGTCGGGAAAAAGTCACCCCCCCCCTTGTGAGAAAGAGTTCTGTACGACAATGATAGCCACATTAAAAAAAAATTGATTAGTGTTTAAAAGTTGTTTATTTTGTGTTTGGTCAGGCAAGTGGAAACTCCCTGTTTTGGGATATGACCATTTTTTTTTCTCAAGGACGGTGATCTTTTGCACTTGTCTAGATCCCCAACTAGGGCATTATTTCTGCCCCACTGAGGCACTGAAGTCTGCCCGGTTAAGGAAGCAAGGTCTTGGCCAATTTGGCCTACAGTCCCAGGCCTCCCGTCGCATACAGTCATGCATATGATAAAAGATGTAAAAAATCAACGGTGATGCACTTTTGGTGCTACATGTCATTTAAGAGCATAAAGTAACTAAGGTTACAGTAGGTCAAAAGGTATTCAAAATTTTGGCCAGTTTATTTTCCTATGCAACATGTACATTCGGTCTCAGTCTCGGTTTCGGACCTTGTTGGTCTCGGTTTCGGTCTCGAATTTTACCCCTGGTCTCGGTCTCGATACCCTATCGTCTCGGTCTTGGTCTCGGTCTCCGATATGCCGGTCTCGACTACAAAACTGTCTGACATTTGTCCAGCCTATTTTCCAGGTCGAATATTTTGCCATCGTATTTTTTAAGGAGTTCGGAAATCTTGGCAATCTTTCTTTCAATGACATTTTCTACGATTTCTTGAAGGATCGATTTGAACTTAGCGCTGTTGGTATAAGTTCATAAAGGATTTCCTTCACGATCTCATTGCTTGTAGCTGCGGCAACACCATATTCTTCATTTTTTGGACGTTTGAGATCTTATAGCTGCAGATTTGGTAGGCATCGTGCAAGATACACTCTACAGCTTTAAGCTGTAGCTCACTCACACTCAGCAAGGTAATAGCGGGAAGCTGTAAGTGACCTGGTAATAGACACTATTCTGTTCAGAGAGCTGTAATAGAAGGAGAAACAACGCATGCTCCTCCTTGATCATGTGTGCGTAACCGCCACTTAAGTTTTGCAGTGTTTGGTTCCTGAAATTCCTCTACACTAACAGGGATTTAGAATTGAAGACAATTGTTTCCGTCGTCCGCTACATCTGAAACAGATCTTAGGATGATTTTCCTCCATTAGTATTACATTGCCAGCCTTCCATGAAAGCAAAATTTATTTCAACTAGTGCCACAAAGTGCCACTTTTCAAAAGGGTATAGCGTATTTCTCTATTACTTTTTACGAAAAGATACATTGATCGCTAGTTCAAGAACAATCAGGAATTGTTTGAAATATCATCATCGAAATTTAGACTCCCTTTGGCTTTCAAACAGGTTGATCCTTTTTTAGTTAAGAAATTAGAATAATAATGGAATTGCGCAACTTAAAAGTGACTGACAGTCTTTTAATAAAAAAACTGTGGAAACGTTTCACATGTGTAGGTTGAGCAAATATCTTTAAAGCAGTATCTTGACGATGGTCTCTGTTACAGGATTACTGCACTTGAAAAGAAGGAGGTCATCATTAAGTAGGAAAGTCAACAAAAGTCAGAAATAAAAATAAAGTGTACTTCAATCAAATTTCGGTGCTTGAAGAGCATTTAATTATTTCCAAGTACCGTACATTTGGTCTGACAGATCAAGTCGATGTTTCTCCTTCTCTTATAGCTTCCTGATCTGAAGGGCTGAAGGGTTGGGTTCCGTCCACAATAGAACGCGTACATTCTCAAAGTGATGTCCCCAAATGTACAAGTCAGAGAAAGAAAGATGAGAGCTCAGCTCGGATCATACTTGTGTTTACAAACCATATCCTGCGGTGGTCCAAAGAGTTAGGAAATATAGGGGTAAACCCTGCATTTTGAGATAATAATTACACCAGCAAAACCACCATTCATGTAATTAAGACGATGGATTCATATCAATGTCAACAAAGATGGTTTTTAGTTTAAATTTTTAAGCAATCAAAATAAAATCCTCTTTGGCCAGTTAGCGTTAACAGCTGTCGGTTTTCGTCGTGACGTCAACCATATCTTGATCCAGGATATTGGGTCTAAAAGATATGAAATGTATACTCAGTCTCACAACGTAGCAGATTTTCGGAATAAACACTCGTTTGACCCCACACCCGAACCTATGGAACGCCAAAACCGCCATCACATATGACGATGTACTTCCATTTGGTGGCGTTATTTTACATGACGATGTTAGTTCAAATGGCCATCTATCCAGGAATGATGACGTTCTTCCGTTTCACGACGTTACCAACTCAAACGGCGTTCGATCACATATAACGATGTACTTCCATTTGTTGGCGTTATTTTACATGAAGATGTTAGTTCAAATGGCCATCTATCCAGGAATGATGACGTTCTTCAGTTTTACGACGTTACCAACTCAAACGGCGTTCGATCACATATAACGATGTACTTCCATTTGGTGGCGTTATTTTACATGACGATGTTAGTTCAAATGGCCATCTATCCCGGGAATAATGGCGTTCTTCCGTTTTTCCATGTTACCATCGTAAACGGCGTTCGATCAAACGGCGATGTGTATCCAAGACGTGTATCTAAGGCGTGTATCCAAGGCGTGTATCCAAGGGGAGTTACCAATGCAATGGTGACTATTCCATCTAAAAGATGGGTTTGTAAAAGATGCAGCCAATCAGGTTTGGCTTTGGCTACGTAAAGGCGAGCATTATCATTGCAATGAGTGATCAAACTTACTGCTTCCCTCCGAAAGTTTTCCTTCACCTCGTCTTCATTGACGATGTGAAGGGATTCAATTATTTCATCCATCGTCTGATCGTTGAACTTGAACGTATTGCTTAGGGCACACAGGTGGTTGTATGAGGTTATTAAGCATGCATATGGGACATGTGGGTAACTTACTTAGCCTAGTATATTGAGTAACTAGTATGAAACCGCGCGCACACGTGCGAGACCTAGATCTCTTTATATGACAACCATTGTGATTGGTTTGTTTTTACTTTGCTGAATATGTATACCTGAGAACAGGAATTCCCCTTGGATACACGCCTTGGATACACGCCTTAGATACACGTCTTGGATACACATCGCCGTTTGATCGAACGCCGTTTAAGATGGTAACATCGCAAAACGGAAGAACGTCATTATTCCCGGGATAGATGGCCATTTGAACTAACATCGTCATGTAAAATAACGCCACCACATGGAAGTACATCGTTATATGTGATCGAACGCCGTTTGAGTTGGTTACGTCGTAAAACTGAAGAACGTCATCATTCCTGGATAGATGGCCATTTAAACTTACATCTTCATGTAAAATAACGCCACCAAATGGGAGTACATCGTCATATGCGATGGCGGTTTTGGCGTTCCATACGAACCATGGTTGTTTCTAGAAGGTTTCCATGCTGGAATTGTTCACACCCTGACGTAGGACGGGCGAAGATATGTTTTTGTCCCTTTGTCAGACTACTAAAAAATAAATTGTGGTCCTTTCCCTTGAATATGAAAGGTCATTTTGTCAACCAATTAAGTTGTTCGTATTCCTTTCTGGAGGGCATATAGGTATTTGGTACTGTAGTTGATCGTGTGCCATGGCTGGCGCAGAAAAGGATTTCTGCTTTCTTAAATGTAGGCTACAACACTTTTTGTTAAGATGGGTATCAACATACAATAATTCATGTTAATTTTCGAAAAGACTCTCCGGAATAAGAAGTCGAAAATTAAACCACAAAGGAGTAGGATAAGTCCACAGTTTGTAAATTTACGTCGCCCGCAAAACGTGTGTAGCATTTAAACATTTCCTTTGTTTAAATACTAAACATGTTTACCTATAATAAGACACTAGATGCTAAGTAATTTAAGTGTTTTAAGACGAAGTTATTAAGAATTTGACACGCATGTTTCATCTGAAGGATCTAAACATGTTAACAAAGTGTGCCAAAGTGATGGTGTTTAAAACACGCCGTTTTTATAGTGACCTACGCAGTATATTCTATATTCCTGCAACATTTTATCAACTTAAAAATGTCAGTTGCATTTATAGTATGTCACAAAAATCGTCACTTGACCATTTCCTCAGTTGTACTCCTCTTTTAAACTAACGTTAAAATGTCATTTCAGAAGAGGTGAGGATGGGGAGGATGACTGAAGGAAAGTCTCTAACGAAGCTTCAACGACATGGTTTGTAGGAACTAATAGGCAAAGTAATTTAAGTGCAAAGGGTTAAAATTTCCCTCCCGATTTGTCGTGTCGCCATCCCTTCTTTTTGGTTATTGAAATTATATCTTCAAATATGTTTTTGTATAAAGAATCTTTATCAAACCCTCTTCAACCACCCACGTTAGTGGAGAAAAGTTTTATCGCCATCTCTTGATCCAACTCTAAAAGTATATTGAAAGGCCCATTTTCGAGAAGGGAGAACTTCAGCGAGCACAAGCATGGAGCTACGTATATAAGCTCTATCTGGCAGTTCGGGAGATAACCGTTTTCGGGGGACAGTTGAAATTCGTTCAATCGGGAGAATTTATATGTTAATACAATCCCGTTCAACGCGATGAATATGCAACAAGTGTTACTTTTTAGACGCAGCACGGTCGTTTTATTGAAATGATGGCAATTGCGCGCGGTATACAAACTGCACTGCTATGATGTATGTCACCTCAATACATGCTGCACACGCCGTACAAACATCGCTCCGAAAGCTGTGTACGTATAATGCTACTACACTAGGCCTATATATTAAACTCGATACCGAAAGTCGACCACTATATCCAGCATCTCAATTCCCATTTTCTTTCCCACGTCGCATCCGTTATTAATGAGGATGAAGAGCTCGTCGAATCAGTATGTATTCGCTGCTTTCTCTTCTGATGTTAATATTAAGGAAAAGTTAATTGTAAAAACCTTTTAAATGATTAAACAAAAAGAAAACTGGCCTTATTGGCCTTCCACTCCTAGTCCTAACGTTAGGCTTAGCCTAACGTTAGCCCCCTAGCCTAGCCCTAGGCCGGTATCCAGTCGAAAAGTCCCCAGACCAAAACGTCTGCGCTTTTTTGCTACCAAATCATCCCTGCATTTTACCAAAACGTCCCGTGATATTATTTACGGTAGACCAAAACGTCCCCGCATAAAGAATTGGAATGTCCAGTGAAGTTTTTAAAATAAGAGTAAGACGGTAACGTGAGAGATGAATTTGAAAAAGGAATATAGGCTAGGCCCAAAGTGAAAGGATAGATTTAGGAATAGTCAGTTCAAATGTGATGACTGCTTAGATGAATTACGTTGTAGGCCTAATTGATCTGTGTTTAGAAACCAAGAATGGAGATGAGTTGTTGGAATGTACTGTATACTAGGGAAAATGCACAAAAGTTTGGATAATTGACATACTGCAGGCCTACCTTTAGACAAGATTTCTGTTCTCTATTAACTGAGAAAATAGTGAACAATTATATACATACATAGAATTAATTTATTTAAATCAATTAGCCTATCGTTTTACAATATACAACGGGGACGTTTTGACCCGGAGACGTTTTGACCAACGGCGGGGACATTTTGGTCTGGGGACGTTTCGACTGGAAAGCCCTAGGCCTAGGTCTTTTGTTCGCGCCATAGCTTATGTTACTAATATGTGTACCAATGGCAGTAGTGTGAAACATTGCAAACACATTTTTGGATTTTGTTATTCAGAATATACCGGGTTTTCTATATTGTTTGGGGCTGCTTGTTTTGGTTTGGTGGTTTGACTAACGTTAAGGTTTGTACTTCAGGGCATCTTATGGGGGGGGGGGGGGGTCCGTTAGTTTCCGCCTTTGGTAGTTTCCGCCCGTTACTTACCGCCCCTAAAAGCCTTGGGGCGGAAAGTAATGTTTGAAAAATTACTTTTAATTTTTAATGTCAAATCCAAGTACAAGACAACAATGAAATTTGTGGATAGGCCTAGGCCTTAAACTTTCTCACCCTTTCAGCATCCTCAACGAAAAGGATGATTTCGATGAACTTTTTCATAAACGTCAGGTATAGTACGGACTTCTAATTTTTTTACGTATTAAGTCCATGGGTTTATGGGCAGGCTTATGGTGAATGTGTGAACAATTATTATTCACAGCACTGAATATCGTACTGTACGTAAGTACTGTACGCATAAGTATAGTAAAGTCTACAGTGAGAATGTTGCTTGGAAAGACATCAGCAAGCCAGTAAAGAGTGTCGCACTGAATAGAGAAGAACATCGATGATGTTTGCAACTTAAAGGAAAAGTTGATGAAATCTTCACTTGACACAAGTACCATTGATATCACATTCAATTCTGTTACTTTTCGCCCCAAAAAAGATGATTTCTGCTACAAATAAAAGGGGCGGAAAACACTGTTTTTGTGGGGCGGAAAGTCAGGAGGGCGGAAACTAGCAATCCTCTTATGGGGCCTTGGCCCTCCTTTGCCCTTCAACCTGTTATGTTATGTTAAGACTTTGTCTTTTATACAGCACCCAAATATGCTCACAAATGTTACTTAGATATTTAGTGAAAACACTAGTAGCCTAATAAGTCTAACGTTAGGTTTCATGCTATTGGTACACAGATAGAGGCCTACAGTACTAGTACCACAGAAACGTTAACGTTAGGCCAGGGAGTTGTCAGGGTTAGGCCTACATTTAATTCAAGATACTTCAGCTGTTTTATGATCCTATCTGGAGACTGGCACTGAAAAATATACGAAATAGGCCTAGACCTACAAGGTACAGTTGGAGTAGTAGGACACCATGTTGAACTTGAGCCCTTCTTTCGTAGTTGCCAAGGAATTGGACAGTGTGCAAGAGACAGAGTGGGCGTAAAGTTAAGAATCCATTGACTCTTTGGATTAATATTAGACAATATGCATAAGCCTAGCTAGGACTAATATCGCTTCTTAACAGTTAAAATCATGCAACAAAAATAGCAGCCAGCATCGTAGTTAGGCTATTTTGTGTCTGCTGTTGCAAACTTCCGCTAACCACTGCACACCCAAGTCGAACTTTTCCTTGCCCTCACCATGATCGTACACACGCACTGCAATTTATGTTCCATAATTAGGAGTAACTATAGAATTACAGGGCAACTCGGGGGTTGTTCCTGAGCATCTGGATGCGCGGATGCCAAGTCAAAGCTTCGCACCTGTTTGTACAGTACGTGCAAAAAAATTCCAAAAAAAAAAAAAGATTAAGTATTTCTCAAGCTCATCCCTGGGTGGATGCACTGATGCGCGGAGCCAAAATGAAACTTCTTGAATATTTTCCAAGTTCATTCCTAGAATCCCCTTGGTGGATTCACGGATGCGTGGATGCGGAGTTAAAACTCCTACCGTGAATTTATCACATAACATGAGGAATTTTCAGTTATTTTGTTCTTTCAGTCGACTGTCATTATTTTTGGCATTGTTAAGTAGAAAAACATAAAAAAAAATCGAATGACTTAACTATATGGGTATGATTGTGCATACAGTAGGTAAGATTAATTTGAGGACTCATTGTCATCCATTCCTTACTAGCAAACTACAGGGCAAAAATATTTGTTATAATCTTTACAGTTTAAAAGTGATAGTACGCATACTAGGCTTTAAAGTACTAGCAGAGCTCAACCTAAGGTTTTTATTTAAAAATAAAGGACTGCTATCCCTACCCATTTTTCACTGATGAGCGACTGTAAAAACAAAAACTTTTGAGATGTTATAATCTCATGCTTTTCTACCAGCCTTATAAGTAAATTTTTATGGGGTAACTTCATTACCAATAACCATATTTGGAATAAGGCTGCCACATTGTAATTAGTTTTCACTCATGGATCTCACCAGTTTCATGACGCTATCCGATGTCACATAACTAACACTGTGGCCAAGTATCATTTGCCGTGACTATGAATGGTTTCAAAACCGCACATAGTACAGTACATTGAATAGACACAACAGAATTCAACTTTTAAGCTCAAAGTTTCATCAGATTTCATTTATTTCAAATACTGAGTGCCCGCCCACATAAGCCTACTATGCTATGTTGTACTACTCTTTACATAGGGTGTATTACCTACAACAGAGCATAGTGATGCATTGTGGGCACAACATTGGAGGACTTGGGCCATTGTAAAAGTGCCACAGAAATTGATCAAGTTCAGTGCTAATAGGCTGTTGAATTAATGAGAACCAGTAGGCTACCTATACATTGCCAAAAGGCTTGCTTCGGTCATAATTAACTTACCTCTTTAGGCTTGCCAAATATTAAAAATAAGCACTGTCCAATATTTTGACTAGGTCAGGGTGAAGCCGCAATTTTTATCACTACGGCATATATTTTGGTGGTCAAAATGGATTCATTAATGTCTATGTACCCTAGTCTAGTCCATGGGGTCTAGTCTGAGATTTGCCTACGTCTTTGTGTGAATGTATGTTTGTACTTAGGCCTATGCAATGCGCTATTCCTAATGTTATTGTTGACTTGGAGCATATGTAGTTCAAGGTGAACGAACTTTTGTACGCCATACTATCCCACAGTTACTATTGCAATATGGGGGCTACTATGGCACTATGACTATTGCACTGTTACAATCAGATCAGGTGATGGTGGGCTTGTGTAAATTCTCATTAACTTTGAACAGTGGATATCAGAGGAAATGTGCACTCTGTGTACATACATTACGCATTTTCTTGGAGTAGTTATGTTATTGATATATTATTTTTATTTTACCATAGGTTAAAGAGGCCAGCAGTTAACCACCACAGGGGACCAATTTGTGTTGACCTGGAAAAAGACACCATAGCTAGAAATAAAAAGAAGAGTAGGAGACTGAAGACCCAATTTAAAAAAGCAACAGAGCTGCAAGATATAAGTGATTGTCAGGTTTTTTTTTTCTATATCAAAGACAGTTACAATCATGTAATATTTGGGGGTTCATCTGAGCTCAAGGAAATGTTTAAGAACGGAACTTTGAGCTTGCAACCAGGAAAAAAGAAAGAAATGCAGTTTTACATCTCCCACCCAGCTCCTACGGATGCAAGGCATTTGAAGAGCATGTAGCCAGAAAACGTAAAAGAGGACAATCCTGAGTTTGCTGAAGAAATTGTTACAGAAGAGATAGCAGAGGATGTAGCTGTGGAAGTTGTGACTGTGGATCAGACCATTGATCAGCCTCAGCCTCAACCTGAGTGTAAGTCAAGATGACATCCAGACCAAAACAGCTCCTGTTGTTATTCCATATGTCAACCCTCCATTGCCAGATTCTGAGGCCCCGCCGCCAAAGGTTCCAGAGATTATGCTATCTTTTTTGGCTGAAGATATTTCTGAAGATGAGGATGAGGAACCATTGATTCTCTTAAAATCCATGGTGGGAGGAGGTACAGGAGCTGGTGAGGGTCAGCAACCAAACAGTGATGGTGGCTCTGTTGAAGCTGATGAAACTGAGGCATTGGATGATACTGTCTATACAGTAGCCGCCATAAGAAAAAGGAGATATGTAGATGGCAAACCGGAGTATTTAGTGAAGTGGAAGGGGTGGGGACCTAAATACAACTCTTGGGAACCACAGGAACATATCCTTGACAAAACCCTGGTTGAAAATTTCAACAAAAAACACCCAGTTTAAAATACTGTTTTAAGCATAGCTAAGAATTATAGGGCACACCCTAATATACAGTTTGTTAATGTCACTTAATACAAGCATAATACAAAATATTAATGTGTCTGTATGTATGACCTTGAGCCATTGCCAAACCAGCTAACTTTGAAAGTCTGGGTATAAAGGGAGTGTCATGGAAACCAAAAAATCTTTTGATTCATTTCCAGGGGTAAAAGCAGTCCATGTGTATATGATGAGGTGAGTAGCATACTGTTTTGCTCTTTAATGACGGAAAATCATGTAACTCTTTTTAACCAATATATTTTTTCCCTTTAATTTAACAAGATATCAATGGTCATTTGGCCTACATGTACTCAATAGGAAAGCCTGATGTGAATGAATGTCTATCCAAACTTCATTTTTCAGTTGTTATAAGTGAACTAAAACCAAACCATTGCCGTATATTTTGCATTAATTAGTCATCATTGGCTTACAATATCAAGAAAAATGAAAAAATAAATTACCACAACTCATTGCGTTGCTTGGATACTAACCAACTGAAACAATGATATACACATTTATGAGAGTCGAATAGGCATTGTGAACTGAAGATATGGCGCTAGGAGATACAATATGGGCATTTGTGGAAATGTTTAGGGACTGAAAACCTGCCAGATTGGTCCACCTAACACTGGCATTGTAGGAACATTTTCAAGCCATTATGCTGTAATTACTGTACAGAAAGTACGTTATGCTCACTTATCACTGCAGTAAACCCTTTCCAGAAAAATGGCTGAGTTGTAATCTTTAGTGTCATTTGATTTCATTATTCCATTTTTAAACAGTTAGTGATAGTAGTGAATGCTTTATGTCTTCCCTATGTACAGTTACTTTTGCCAGTCATGTGGAGGAGGGGGTTGTCCACCTGGGGAAGTCGGAAATTAGACAAGGGGTATGGGTCTGCCACCTATTTAATAAGCCACCATGTAAGAACATTTTATGATCTTTTTTATGATCTCTGATTCCCCCTAAAGAGAGTGGGCACCAATAACTGGTCTGGTGAAGCCACTCCACTGGTAAAGTACTCCATGGCATTTCTACCTCACTCCTCTCCACCCCATGAAATATCCAGTAGTTTTCGTAAAAGCTCAGTGTAGCCGGAAGAGGATGGTACAAAGAATGTGGAATGTATTGTGTGTGTGTGTGTGTTTTTTTTATCCTTCACTCGGACTATTTCTATGTGTCTATGTACAGTATTTACCAAAAATATTTGCAACATGACTTTCAAAATGCCAGATATGAGAACAGTCAATTTTACATGAAATAGCACTATTTTGTGACTTGTAGTGATGGAAGAGGTAAGGAACTGCAAATTAAGATATTTTACTTAAAAGCATTGGTGGTTAAGCATGTCTGCTGTTTCATAGTTGATGGAAGTGATTTTCATACATTTTACTGCAATTTTATTGATATGCACCCTTGCCATTGATGATAGTTCACCTTGTAGAGTAGATTGATTATATAGTTGCACTTTATACATTTATATTCATTCATTAATTTTTTTTATCCTTAGCAGTTAGCATTTATATGAAGTTACCTTTCATGACAAAAGAGGCTTTCAGCAATATTCTATAGCACATTGCAATGACATTCTGTTTCGTATTTCATAAAGTATCTACATTTATCTTGCCATAGTGCTTTTTGAAATTTTTTTTAAGAATTTTAAGACTTGTATGGAATTTACAATCATCTCTTTCGCATATTCATCAGAATGTCCGTCCATTTGGTACCAGATCCTATAAAGAGGACTGCCACGTAGTAGTGCAATGTTTCCAAGTGTGTGAATACTGTACAGTATCATGAGGGAAATAAAAGTAAAGTAGACATGATTGTTTTTAAGGAAAAATCAAGTGAAGAATTAATCCTGTCTCTCATATGAAAAAAAATGTTTTAATTCTTGACAGGGCCCAATTATTCATTTCAATGGATCCAAAGGGCGTACAGCTCTCTTAATTTTTAAGAGCAGCATAAACCTTTTTAAATGGTATTGCATTTTGTACAAGAAGTTTACAACTTCAGATGATGTGAGCTGTTACACCAGATTGCATCTGAGGGTAGGTAATTAATTATTCAATAAATCCACAAAGGGGCGGGGACAAAGTGGGGACACCTTGCCCCCCCCATCCTTTTCCAGAGTGACAATAACTGTATGCCATTCATTCACCCCCACAAGCTACCCAAAATGTTACAAACTGATACTTAATTCATTTGAGTAACAAACTGAATGTAACAAACTGGTACTTAATGTAACCGATGTAAATAACCGAATGTAACAAAGTGATACGTAATTTCATTTGAGATTCAATTTATAAGGTTTTTACTACAGCAAATACATTTGTTTCTGCCAGAAATATCTTTTTCATTTCTCCATTCTTTGTAGATAAAGTTTGTCGACAGGGGCTTTGGTATAAATGTATGACAGTGCATCCACATATTTTCAGGGGTCTACTTTACTTTTTTCTGACCCCATGTATTCCCACCTGTGTATTCTATGTAAGATCTGTGAAGCACCCATACCCAAGGAATGGCTGCATAACCCACCTAACCCAGCCTCCATTGCAGCATTGTCACATACCACTGGGCATGATTGCAAAAAAAAAAAAAACAAAACAAATCTAAGATACTGTACACAGGTGGGGATACAAGGGGTAAGTAGTATTGGATCTCATTGATTCCCTAACCAATGAGGTTTTAGGGAATATGGTACCCTTGTTGTGGAGTACCTCATGTTCTACAGGTTTTGAGAAGGGGTAACAATGGGTTCTGTTGTATTGTGTACCAAAATCTATAAGTCTAAGAACCACTTAGACTGCTGTTGCCGTGCATGATGCTCTGCATAACAATTTTAAAACAATTCAGTGCCAAACAGCTGGAAAAAGGGGCATGGGCACTGCTAGATTAAACCACATGCTTATGAGTTGAGGCATAAAACATTATCCAACCAACTATGTAAAAGCCACTCAAGGGTCTACGCGATTTTCCCGGGATTCAATGTTCCCAAGGTTCGTTGTTCCCCGTTTTCGTATATCATATCTCTCTGTTTACAAGCTTCCTTATTCCCGAGGTTCGATGTTCCCAGAAGTGCATGTGTTCCTGAGAATCAGGAACATTACACCTAAGGAACAGCAAACCTTGGGGACATTGACATAGCTCCTCCACTCGAGGGACAAGCCAAAATGGAATACTGCAGTTTCAGGAGTTACCAATTTGTGAGATGGTGGTTTTAAACCAGTGGTCAGGAAACTTTTTAATGGCAGCATCTAGCTCTATTGATAACCACTCATCAACCATTTGGCAGCTTGATGACCTAGTTTCTAGCCAGTTTAACCCAATCAAAACAAATATCAAAAATCACTTGTGTTATACCAGTACAATTGTATTCGAAGTCATTCTACGCATTATATACAGCATTTAGCATATAGCAGTAACATTTTCAAATTATGTAGACATTCTGTTCAAAGATCATGGAACCACGCAGGTGGAAGTAAATGCCCCTTCCCATACAATTTAAAAAGCAAAGTTCCATGTAGTCCCCAAATATGTAAAGCTGTCTCAGCCTACCCCTCAGATGAATTGCCCAGATCATTACATTGCACCTCTAAAACAAAAAAGTCACTGGGTCTGCCCCAGATATACTGGAAAACAACAAAACATTGTATGAAAATTTGATCATTTCATTTGACCCATTCTTGCCAAACATGCTGAACATAAAGATATTATGAATGGGTCCATATTTAAATCTTTGAAATTCCTTATTCAAACAGGCTAAAATTTTACAGTAAGTATGGTACTTCACACTTTCAAGTCAAGAAAAAAAAAGATCAGATTCTGCAATGTGGAGTTGTCAATGCCATGTTTACCACCACTGACCCCTCCCAATCTTAAGCACCAAGGCTTAAGAATATAAAAACCACTCAATCTGTACACCCATGTAAAGTTAGCTATATGCTTATGTGGGTGACTGCCCTATATTCCAGCACCCCTATGTTCCGACAATCTCTCTATTCTTCTAAGATTGAGTTGTCAGAACATTGGGTGTCGGAACAAAGCCTGTGTTGGAACATAATGGATTTGTCGGAATATAGGGGTGTCGAAATATAGGGCTGTAGCCATATAGCCACATATATGTATATGGGGTGCACAGAAGCCAGGGATCGAGTGCCCTATGTGAGGCTGTTCTATGATCCTGTGCTAACTGAATTTGAAATAACTCATGCCAGCCCCATAATTCTAAGCAAAAAGCAAGAATGGCAGCAAATTCCCAAATACTATGGGAATTTCCATTAAAAACCCAAAAAAAAAAAAAAAAATTGTCTAGTCTGCAACATACAGTGCTACAGATTTCTACTGACCTAGCTGGTGTATAGCCTCCTTGAACCTGTCCAAGTCCCTGACTGTAATAAGTACATATGACCAATGCTTACGCCCCCAGGTTGGTAAACTCAGTCCACACTTCACTAAGTGGCTTTGGGGAGGGGTTCCCTCCCCTTTGCCAAAAGTTTTCAATTTTGACCTTCCTTACATAATGGGAGAAATTTAATTGGTACTGTTATTACTGAGAAAGCCTTTATTTGGTTTGGTACATACTGCATGCTGCCCAAAAGTGAAAAAGAAAAATTTAAACAACAAAAAATTTCTAGATATGCATTGGTGAACTCTATAAATCTGTAAAACCTGAGACAATCTCTGTGGATGAGAGGATTGGTTCCCTTTCTCAACAATAGGTAGAGAACCTACATGTAACCCCTTATCTTCCCAGTGAAAACCTACACATGAACTTTTTTTTTGTTTGAATTATTACCCTATTTCCCCATTCACATTCCTGTGAAAAATGAGAACATTTTGAACACTTTGGAGAAAGTTTGTTTATCTTCCACCACTGTTTGATGATTTTGGCAGGAAAGATCATTTCTATTTTCCTTTTTAATTTTGAAATCTCTTAATGAAGCAACACTTTCTCCTGTCAAAACCATTTCAAAGGTGAAAGAAATTGAAAGATCATAGGCAGGTGGTGGAAGCCTTGAGGGGGAGGGGGATGGGGTGGAGGTGCATGAACCTGTTTAAAGGCAATATTTCATGGTGGTGGCACCAGAAATTGAAAACTGAATAGGTCTAAAAGATTGTTTAGAGTAAGTAGAACAGGATTTGCTTGACCACAACCAGGGGTACACACTGGAAAGCACTAGCTGCAACAGCATTATTAGCCTAGTAACAATCCATGCCATGCCTATACAATACACAATGTCCGAATCAATCCTGCATATAGTGCTCCCACCATCTGTAGAGATTAATCATGCCTGTAATGCCTGTAATTAGCAGAAAATCCATTTTACTGAAAAGTTTTGGCCAAGGGCGAGGTGTAATTTCTACTGCATGGATATGAAATTGAAATGCAGTAAAATGTAACAATTTTACACCTACTGTAGCTAGGCCTACTCAGTGAATACTTTCAAAGGGAACCCTCCCCTATATGGATGACAGTTCACAATCACAAAGTTTCAGGAAATGGACATCTGCCTAGCATGCTTACATCTGTGATGTACAGTAGCGGCAGAGAATCTGTGGGATTTGGGGAGGTAATTGTGACCCCCCCCCCCCACACTTTCAAAAGAACTGCCCCTTTGACTTTATATTTTTCAAACAGTACACGTTTTGAAAATACGGTAGTCAAGGCCCCTCCCCCCTTCCTGCCATTGATGAGAAGAATTTTCTGCCCTTGTCAGTGTATCTGTACAGTATGATATGGGTCAGAGTACTGTAGACCTCAGACTGTATGTGGACCTACTGCAGCATCCTTCAGTAATTCAGTTTGCACACTATTATGTGGCCTATGCTTTGTTAAAGCTACAGTCTGGATTTGCAGTTTCATGGAAACTAAATTTATCAATGTACATTTACCGGCTTCCTGCTGGCATCATGATAAAGTACGGTACCTCCTCAGTTGGACTCCTCCCCCTGTGGCCTTCAGGCTCAACAGATAATCTGATACGGTACTGGAAATCCCCCTCCCCTTAGTATACTAACTCAGATATTGGGCCTGACAACTGATGATTTTATTATTTACATCTCATATGTGCAGGTCCAATCAATAGATTTGCTGGTGGTTTTGGTCAAATCAACTGCAGCACTGTACAATAGATACATGCAATTGGCACAGGTACCACTTTCACTACATACATTATTTTAGTATCTTTTGAGAGCAAAATGGCTTTACTGCATTACATGTTGAAAGTACACTACAATTTCATTGGTAAAATTTATTATGAAACAACACTTAAAACAGCATTACTGTTTTAAACAACTTGAAATTGAATGCATATTTCACAACTTGCACTTGTCAGGGATGGCCGAGAAACAGGTGGCTGGCCGGAGAAATTGCAACCAAGTTCAAGGAACTAAACCATTGACTTTGTTTTTCACACACAAAATTTTTTGGAAAACAGTAAACCACCAACCCCCATTGTTGAGAAGAATTTCTGTCCTTTCCTGTAGCTTGCAATATCATGATACAGGACAAGTTTGTGGACTGAGTTACGTGTGCCCTACATTGGGGTTGCATGCTCTTATTGGCATATGGCTCAGACTGGTTAAAGGCTACCGCATGGATTTGCAGTTTCATGGAAACTTAATTTACCAATGTACAGAAACTTCCTTTGGGCATCATGATTGATGCCTCCTCAACTGGTCTCCTCGACTTTCCATGTGAACTGCCCTAATATGGCATTCAGTTCAGACTCAACAGATATCTGACACTGGAAATCCACCCCCCCTTTTTGTAAAGTCAGATATATGGGCCTGCAGACAAATGATGTTTTTATTATGTACAGGACCAGTCAATAGATTTGGTGGGTTTGGTCAAATCATCTGCAACACTGTACAATAGCTACTTCTTAGCACATGTACCACACTTTAAATATCACTTTATACAGCATTAGCCTTTTAAACAACTTGAAGTTGAATTTTAACAACTTGTACTTGTCAGGACCTGAAGAAACAGGTGTCTGGGGAAATTGCAACCCCACGTTCAAGGAACCCACCCATTGACTTTGTGTTTTCCACACTGCAGTCATTTTTTTGAAAAAAGTCAACATCCCCTCCCACCTTCCAATGTTGAGAAGAAAATTCTGTCCTTTCCTGTTGCTTGCAATACTTTTATGATGCAGGACGTGTGTGGGCCTACATGTGTGTCCCACATTCAGTTTGCACACTTTTATGTGGCGTACAGCTTGTTAAAGGCTACACCCTGGATTTGCAGTTTCATGGAAAATTTATTTATCAATGCACATAAACTTCCTTTGGGCATCATGATTCCTCCTCAATTGGTCTCCTCCCCATGTGAACTGCCCTAACATCCACACACATGGGAATATCGAACCCGGCCGCAGAAATAACGAACCTTCTCATCATCGTCAATAATCTAGATATACGAAAACAAGGAACATCAAACCTTGGGAACATTGAACTCTGTGAATATCAGGTAGATCACCATATGTACAGGTCCAGTAATAGATTTGGTCACTTTGGTCAAATATCAGCTGCAGCACTGTACTTTACATTAACTAATATGCTTAAAACAGACAAGAATCACTTTCACTAATAAAATGTTTGAGTATACTATGAGAGCAATAGTTAAATAGCTTTAATGCTTTAAATGTTAAGCACATTTTCAATATTAAATTTATCATATTACAAAACATCAACTTTCATACAGCATAAGCGGTTACAGCAACTTGAAATTGAACACATATTAACAACTTAAATTGGTCAGGGCTGAAAAAAGGGGGAGATTGGAAAGGTTGCAACCTCCCACTTTGAAGGAACTCTCCCATAGACTATCACACAGTAAATGTGTTAAAACAAGTCAACCCCCACCTCATTGTTGAGAATTTTCTGTAGCACTTAATAGAAGATTAAAGGCTAAAAAATGGACAATGTACACAACAAGTATTGTACTGTAGGCTTTACTGTACACAGGTCTTGAATTTGGGAGGCTACTATATGTCAATGTTCCAAGGGTTCAATGTTCCCGAATCTTGGGAACATCGGGACTTCTGGGAACATCGAGTTAGTTACTTAGTTAGATGAGATGCAACGACACACCAGCACGAATGTGCTATATAGTGTCAGTCAAGAAAAAGTTAAAATTTATTTTCAAGTATAGTTCAAGTTCATGTTTGATTTCCATTTGTCGCCTCTTACAACAGGCAGGAAACACTGTGGGCATATAATACAACCCCCAGCCCACAGGGGCAGTACATCAAACTCTCCGGAATAGCAAACCAAAATCATCACCAAATCATCAAGAAAAGACGAAAACAGGGAACATCAAACCTTGGGAACACTGAACCCTGGGAACATCAGGTAGACCCTGAATATCGAGGCATGAGTCTGCCCGATGGTATGACACCACCTCAAATCACTGTGAGGAATGCTTTTTTGCACACAATGATAAAGAATGGGAACCAAGATATATTAAATTCATTAAAACAGCACACTAACTTCTACACTCAGTTATTTTCTTTTGAGCGTGATTACTGAACAACACCTGGAAAATCTCAAACTCAAGATATGGATACACTCAGTGCAACAGTACTGTAAGTCCAAAATTCAGTGCCCTGTTACATTGGTTCAACACTACTACTAAACTTCTTTGTGGTATCATGAAAACCACAAGATGTTAACATTTGATCCTTAACAACTGAAAGGGACATGGCCATGTTCCCTTTCTCAGATAGTGCTTTGCACTAAACATTTTGAAGGTTGTCTGTCTACTGTAGCCCTCTGTAAAAAAATGTGAACAAAAGGCAGGTACAGATTCACACACAAACTAACTAGGCTGCACATAGGAAATTTGCCTGATGACAGATGATGTACATGTATCAGTACACCACAGTATCACAGTATCAGTACACCACATTACATACAGCACACACGCGAGCTGAAATAGTAACACTGCACTGGCACCATACTTCAAACTGTATTGCGTTTAAGGTATAAATTACTAAACTTTGCTTCCACCAGGGAGCTGTTGGGGGAAGCAGAATATAACATGACCAAATCTGCCAGACACTAGATGCCTGCCTATCAGTGCCTATAGAACTACTGTAATTTCCCTTTTCAGGCAAAAAAATTTGATTGAAATGTCCACTTATTGCCATTGTTTAACCTTTTTGTAACATAAACTCCCTGTTGAGGCTCGACTCTTTCATAGACAAGTTATTCCAAAACAACTTTCAAGTGCTGAACATTTACTAAAGTACGGTACAGCTTCTTTACTGACAAGGTCTAAGTTTCAATTCAGATTTTTTGAATTAAAGTACTGTTCCTACACATTCAAGAAACATAAATTCTTTGTGTCCCTCAGATCTTAAGGTTTTGTCGGGTTGATACATTTATAAAGCCAACAAATTATAAACTTTTTCTGAATTTGATTGATATGAGGTTGAGCGGGACCAAAGACATCAAAGCTTACAATTTTGAATACTGTATCCTTAACAACTGGCAATGCAATGGTATTTAGTGAAAGCATAGCCACAGCCTACTGTATGATACTGTATGTAGTACATGTCACAGATCTTTGTCTTCACTTCCAAATCCCTTTCACGTCTTGAAGTCTTTTTCAGAGCAATACAACAAACAGACAAACAAGCTTGATGTCAACAAACAACTGGTTCTCAAAAGGGCACTGTGTTGCATCTCCTTCCCTGCAGCTCCTTGTTTTGACATATTTTGCAGCATGCATTATTTACATTATATGAATACAACTTGATTGCATACTTGTCTTTAACAACTGAGGTGTTGCATTGCAAGTCAATTGAAGATTAATTATACTGTTAATATAGTATTGCCCTAAAGTAAGCCTAGTAAGGCTATCTGTAAACAATGGTACTGTACAGTATGTGGAGTGCCAATTACTCTAAAATCCAGTGTACTACATCTTCAGATTGAAACTACTCCTAAATTTAAAAGCAAAGCTCTGCAGATATCACCATATATAATATGTAGGAATACATAAAATGGAAACCAGAACATGTAACAGTCCCTGTTACATGTAACATACAGTGTAAGTATACTGTTTTCACTGTTTCAGCATCCTCTTTTGGCCTAAATATTATTGGTGGTCCAAAGTTTGTAGTCTGTGGCTCTAAACATTGCTTGCCTCTAACTCCTCAATGATTTTTTCATAGAAGTGTACATAATCTTCCTTTCTTTTCTTCTCAACGCAACTCCACTCTTCAAGGTAGTCATACTTAACATTTTCATCTGGGAAGGTTTCAATAAGTTCCCTTATTTTGCCACTAATGACATCTTTTGTCTGGTTTTTGATATCATGAAAAGAAATTCTTTCCTGTGGTAATTCAAATATTGGTTCGTGTACATTTCCACTCCCAGTTCCTTCGAACATAACTTTATACAGGCATCTTCTTCGTGACCATGCATTATCTGTGAAGTTAACAAGCTGGTCGTCAAGTGGTGCTCCACTGACTGATTCCATAAGGCATTCATGATTTGGGTTTTCCAGAAACTTTGATTCCCTGAGGACCTCTCTCCAAGCTTGAACTTCCTCAACCCTAGGAGCATGGCTGGAGGATGCACTGACCACACTTTTGGGATCTTCACACCCCCATTCTAGTAACGGTCTGTGTTCTCATCTGTGAAATAAAGTGAAAAAATGTTTTAAGAATCAGCATGTGGGCAAAGCACTAATAGCATATTGTAATTTCCTTCTCAACTGTCACACAAACAGTATAGAAATGAAACGAAAGTTAAAACGGCTCTTTGAGTTGGTTCACCACATTATAAAAATCCCAAACCTGTTAAATTTTCTTCACATACCCATAACAAATGGTCAAACTAAGACAATCCCCATATCCTACATACAAATAACGGTTTTATGAGAGAGTAATAAACGGTTCAATTTGGTTTTCAAAAATTCGTGAACAGACACTTTTTCAAATTATGCACAAAACTCTTACAAGTCAGGACACCAGAAAATTCAATATTAACTTTTTCCTTGACTTTTGGAGTATGAAACTTGACTTATTATGCTAACCATAAGCATTATCATGTGGTTGTGACCCTTTAACACTCTCATTAAGTAATCGATATCAACTCAATGAGCCCCTTTAAAGCAGAGGCAGGGGGTGGGTTCATTTGGGGATACACAGTAACACCTTTGTAAAGGGAGTTTTAGTGCATGCACAAACAGCATTCAACATACTGTAGTGTACATTACAAATTGTTAAAAAAAAAAAACCCGAAAGCCGTATTTTGCTGACCATAGAGGTTAACCATTTTTTAAAATGCAATCGAATGAATGAAAAACTTTTTTTTGTACTACATCAGTACTAGTGTTGTGCTGCATTGTGGCTGAACCTGTGTATTGTCTCCATGGCAGTGAATGTTCTCCAAAGGGGTTTCTGGGAGGCGGCCTGCCCTGTAAATCCAAATTTTGACATCACAGAGGTGAGAAGTGTCCATGCATCATGGACCAGTAACAGTATCTGGATAAGACTTGCTGTTACAGTACTGTAGTATGTTTGAATTTGTCGAAGTATAGGTGAATCAAATGAAGTTAAACAAATTGATAATTATTGTAGCCTTAGAAATGTATTTTGGTTCAAAGCCATAGTGATTAAATGCAAATTGCATTCTACTGCAAATTATGGATATATCATATACTGAGTAAATTTAATACTGCAAATGTAATGAATTAACTGTACTGTGTCTACAAGCACTGTACAGTTAATCCATTGAATTTATAGTAGACTAGTAGAGCCCCCCTCCTTCCACCACTAATAACTAAGCCTATTGTTGGTTGAGGGGAGTTTTGTTTTAGAGGTTATGGTGGGACTGGATGAACAGGATCATGAACTTCCATCGATAATTGTACTGCCACTCAAACCCTAGAGTAACCCACTGTAAGCCAACAAAAACACAATACATACAATGATACAAACAACTAAACAGTTGTATATAGCCTATAAGTATGTATAAGTATACTGTACAGTACAGTATGTATACAAGGCTCCTGTCAGAGGGGGCAAGAGGGTATTTTTACAGATCAAATTTCAATTCTAGCACTTACCAAGTCCAATTTGTCCAGATTTCTAAATGTTCTGAGCCAGTCTGATTCTGTGGGTACCCCTTCGTTTATGTTTTCTAGGACAAAGTCCATGTTCTCTCCTCGGCCTGGCATCCCTCTCTGCGAGATAGACTGGTGAGAATGAACAAACATCTTAACTTCAGGTGGCATTGACAGGTCATTTCGTGTTTCAGTTAACTCGATTTGCTGGTATTTTGGATGATTTCTGCTATGGAATACTGGAGCATGTTTGAACTTGCCAGACATAATTAAATCTTTGTCATTGTATCTTACACCTCTCCTGAAATTAAGTATTGCCTGGGCATATGTAAGGATCTGCTCCTGCATGAACTTGTGTTGTCCACTCCAGGTACCCTTTTGGTGTTGGGGATATCTTGGCTTGAATGCACTTTCTTACGTATGGGACTAGCAATCCATCTAGACAACCTTCATAGAGAATATTTAACAATTCCCAACTTTTGTGATGGTCACTCCCTTTTTTCGCGTACTTTTGTGCATTTTCCATACAAAAGCCCATACAAAATGGCAAATCCTTTACCATTACATCCTAATTTAACTCAAAAAAGGAGCGTACCATGTTCATCTCGTATTGGCCGTAGCCTATTTTGAGGTGTACCCAATCAAATTCCAAGGAATACACTACATCCTTCTCCGCAGTATCATGGGATATAACGCAGTGATTCTTAAAGTCCACCTTTTCATACATGACTGCATTACAAATAAGGCAATGGAATGTATTATCAATCACTTTTTGTCCAAAAATATATGGCAGGCCATCACAAACAACCAGAGGCCATTCTCTTTCATTGCCAGAGGCTTCAGAATCTTTGTAAACATATTTCTTGATACTAAAATCTTTTCCTATGTGAAGGAACACTTCCTTAACAGTTTCGAATGAGTTGGGGTTTACAAAAACTGGATCTCGTGCTGTGACTCTGATATGTTGATCATCATGTGCTGTTTCATTATGCATATTTCCCACAAATGATGTGGTTGGCAATACAATTGGCTGGTTTGGAAACTTAAATTCAACAGTTTTTCTTGACACATTCTTTGGAGGGTTCCCAGCAGTCTCTTGCTCTTTTGTTTGTGTGTCTGATACTTGCTCAATGGTCTTGATCCTTAGTGGCTGTCTGCAATTTTCACCCAAACGTTTTGCTTTGGCATTATGTGTATGGCAAAAGGAACAAACCCTCCATTCTCTAGCAAACTGTTTTTCGGAGACTGCTTTATCCACGTCATCACTGAGCAATCCATTTTCATTTTCAGACTGCTCACTTTGAACCTTTGCATTGTAAGCTTGCAAACTTTTAAATACTTCTTTGAAATGCACATCTTTCAAATAGTTGCGGTGAGCACTGTGGTAGTCCAAAATGTTGTTTTGGTCAAAGGCATTGTCATTTTTCCAATAAATAGGTTTAACATGACTTTTTTTCTGCAGACTGCCTGTAATGTCCACCTCTGCCATGCACACACTTGCAACAACACTTGTTTTCAATATGCTGTTTGCTCTAACATGGTATGTTATTCCAATAACTTGGTCTTTATCAAAAGCACATATACAGTCTCCTATTGGCTGTGGTAGTGGATGGCATGCTTGGTTTTCCAGCCAGTTCTTTAAAGTTCAGTATGAACCACTTGGTGATGACAGTCCATTAAGGTTAGCAGCTAGTTTGCTGTTTGCAACTGAATGTGCAACAATGTTTTCTGCAAAGCTTAATGGTAAAACATGCCTAGTGGACTGAGTACTGTATATTTGTTCGACACCCTTGACGATAGAGTACGACGGTTTTGTTTCCATTGGTGAAGTACGACCTGACACTCCCTTGATGAAACTTAAAACAACAGAGTTTCGTTTGCTAAGCCACTCATCGACATGTAAATGTGTTAGGTAATCAAGGTCATTGAAAGTCTGGTTCAAGGATATGCAGTCTTTCCTTACATGTGCAGCTTGGCTTGTTCCAAGATAATGAGCAACTTTTGACAGTTCTGACTGTGGGAGGGTTTTCAGTTGCTCTATAATGTTGTCACCAGAAGCTTTGTTTATGGGGGAGTTGAGCTGTTGTGAGCTAGATGTCAATAAGTCTGAAGGAATGGATGTGTTCACCTTCTGTTTCTTATCATATTTCTTCTGTTTAGGCTGCGGTGTACTTGATAAAAGTGGCTCCGGGATTAAACTGGTATCATCAGATTCACTTTCACTGAAATTCCTTTCACTTTCAGTTTCAAGGGGCCTACTTTCCATTTCAGAGTCACTAGAGCTAGAAGTACTAGAAGCATAACTATGATCTGCTAAAATGGCTGAACTAGGCCTATGATCAATTAAACTGCCTGTACATGTTACACCTGCTGACGTTCCAATGTCTGGTAATCTGATGCTCATCTCAGTGTCACTAAAGGGACTGATATTGTCCAGTTTTGACACACAGTGTTGGCAAACCTTAACTTTATTCGTTCTGCTCTTTAAACTTGGTAAATGTAGGTTCAGTTTTGTTATTGTTTGTTTTACATGGCGTGGAAGCTTATAGTACAACAACAGTTTGCCACCGGACACATCCTCTTGGAAATCTAGACCTAACTTGACACCCCCTGCAGATGGTTTACTAAGGTTAGAATGAAAGTCAGTTGCTTTGAATGCACACGAGGCAATGAACTGTTTTCTTTTGTCCCTTTTGGTAGCCATTGTTCAGAGTTAGGACTAAGCTAGGCTCTGTCACAAACTGACTTTACCATCATGTTATGTTAATCTCTTCCAAGTATTATAGTGTAATACTAGGGCACTAGGCCGAGGCTCAGTATTGTCTTATTATTGGCTAGTAGTACTAAAGTTAGTAGTAGTACTACATTAGTCATTACTAATGTTAGGCATACGGCGTCCATAGCTTTTTTCTGGGTACAATATCCCAAATTCCAAGAGTAGTAGTAACTCGACCATTGTGAAGCCGATAATAGTTTCGCTTTTTGTTAACAACCGATAACTGACTGACGGCGAGTATGTAGGGCAAATCGTGCTAGTCATTTTCCATTCCAATTTAGCGATCGAAAGACACCACTGACGTAAGTACTGATTGCACGAATGTTATAGTCTCTACTCGCCTTAATGTGAAAACGACTGGGATCGTTATTCACAACACGGAGAAGCTCCGCCCCTACATAATTTTCTTCATTTTTTCACAAAAGTTACACGGTAAACCATTGTTCACCACCCGGCTTTCTTGTTCCTGAAATTTTTTAGCTTCTGAATATTCATCTCTTACGCGTTACCTTGGACGGAGTAATTTTCCAGAGGGAATCTAAAGAGTGTTCCTTATGTTGTGTATTGAGTCGAAGGAAATGCATTGTACGTAATTTTTAGGATGACGTCCTACTGAATAATAAATTTCCACCAATCGGGCGAATATCAACTATCCCCCGAAAACGGTTATCTCCCGAATTGTCTGGAACAAATCACTAAATAAATGTCGTCAGTCACCCGCTCTGTTGATCTTGCCAAGCGGATAGTCAAACAACACATGACGGAAGTATGAAAACAAATAGGGTCAAAAAGACAAAGAGCTCATCCCTGCAAGCCCTCTTACGTTTGGTGCTCAAATTTAGTACAAGGTTGCATCTGAAGGCCTACAAAGGAAAACATTTTCCTCCAAAGGGTCCCAGGCTCCTCTTGGACTCTCCTCAAATCATAGTTACAAAATCCCTCCGACACAAAACCCTGCCTTTGAGCTTTATTTCACCAAAGGCGGCAGAAACGTTGTAAGATGTGATTATACCAAGGACTTCTTGTACATGGACAGAACATACTGCACGGCCCTTTTGTCGCTACCGTACGTGTGAGAAAAGGGGTAGTAAGATGGTTGACTGATGTGGTTTTGTGAGAAAGTTTGGACTTGCTCAAGTAAATCAACAGACTTTGCAAGCAAGTTAAAATATATACGAAACAATGTGAGGTAAGGCCAAAATCGCTACACGTTTTTCAAGAATATGATATTGTTTCCCATTTAAGTTTAAATTTTGTTTAAAAAATTACAGAGACATCGTCAAACCAGATGGTTTATAGCTTCACGGCGGCCATCTTGGTGAGCCTTTTTTGCCCCAGTCGGTGGCGACAATCTACGGACAGGAGTTACGCGTTCCATGCTCTGTCCATGTATATAGGAAGTCCGTGGATTATACTTACATTAGTTTTTCCCATTTCATTTCTCTGAACAGTTTGGTGAATTCCATATGACGTCATAATTTATTTACGTTCTGTTTCTGACATTCTTTCAAATAATTCAGCAAACAGAAGACATTGACCTAAATTTGTGATTGATGTGGCTCAACATTTTGTGTAAAAATATTTTGCAAATACGAAGGAATAATATTTTTCCTTGGTCTGTTGGTCCACCAATCAAGCGGTGGTATGGGTATTTGAGGTATTTAGCATCTTTGTACATTCCATTACTGTTTAGTCTTCCATGGGAAGATCAACAAGCTTACCAAGAAAATAAACACATCGGTCATATTCCAGCCAAATATTTTCTTCGTCAATGTTCATAAATATTCAATGTCCTCTTTTTATTTTCGTAAGGAAGATCAGACGTGCTTTCACTGAAATCTATCAAAACATATATGTTTCCTAAAATAGAATCATAGGGTATGATTGCATTACAAGCCGTTTTGTTACTTTTAACATGAATTTTAAATCCACTTGCATTACCTCAATTGATGTACTTTGTTTTGATTGGTGTAAAATCAAGCAATAGATTTTAATAAATTTTAAAGCAACTCAAAGAGCATTTTGGAAACCTTTGCCTGCAGCAGTAACATCACGTCAGCTTTAACTGAAAATCTGAAATTGAAAAGTATTGTAGGCCAGGAATTGTAAGGTAAAGTGTTTCCAAACTCATTATTCATTCTTCGGCTTGATTTGATGTATGAAAGGTAATCTAGTCTATTTATATGCTGTCGATACATCAAAGACGTTGACCTAATTTTAAATTTGATATATTTTTGTATACCAAAGATATGTAATGCTCCTTAAGCTAATATCTTTTATGGACAAGTGATTGTTAAATGCGTAGCAGAGTAAGAAATGTTACACTTCATAAAGTATTTTCGAACAACTAACAAGGCTAGCTCACGACTGTTAACTGCCGGTAAACACAAATTAGCCAAAGTGATGTTTCAATTGATTAACCACGTAAGTCACTCATATTTGACTAATTTATGATAATATTAAACCAAATTCGTAGCAATGAACTTAAGAATATCAGTCAAACCTTGGTCAAGGAGGCTTGGTGTTTGTTAGAGACTAAATCGACTGCGTCAAATATGCATCAACGTTGTTGACTATCGTAACTAGTCAGTTCATGCACTGTTTTGACTTATTTGTGTTTACAGTGAAGTTTTTTTTTTACAAAAATAAGACATGAACTCTTTCTTATTTTCTCTGCAGGGTGCCACCTATGGCGGCAGGATTAGGTTAACGACATCTGGCGTTTCCTCTTCCTTCCTCCCCGGAAGACGAGTGGTTGTCTTTCAGAGACCACCTGAGAATCTAATAACCCCCGGGGGATTTGGGATAGGTAGAAAGTGGATTGGCACAGATAGCAGAATTTACCATGGACTTGAATCTCAAGTACATGAACAATGTCCTTGGACTAAGGATCCACCATGCATTGGTGCAGGAATACCATGTGAAACAGGTAATTACTCCACAACACTGCCTTGTAACGGAGAGTAGGTGTATTAGAATGCAGATGAAACGTGAAACGTTAAAAACATTAGTATATAGTGGTGGATGCAGGAAGGTACATCTTCCCCGCCCATCTACTGGAAGATTACTAGCCATGCGTGTTTAAATATGTTTCAAGCTTCAAACAACTAAGCCATCTTGTACAGGATATAAGATTTTCAAAATGGGAAGGAGAACCTTTTCTTCAGGACGCTCCTCCCGGCCAGCTACCTCGAAATTATGCACCCCTTTGTTGGAACTTCCTTTTATACTCTCCTGCTATATCTCTTACTGGCAGCAAATGTCGACTAAAAAAAAGTCAATAATCTGACCCGATTTTTTAACCCCCATTTCCTCTTTGAGTAGAATTAAGTTCGATCTTCGTCCTTTAAGAGGGAGAGCCAACGCCGGAGTAAGAGTATAATTGTCGCAGAAAAGGATTGTTGTTACAGGTGTGGAATCAAGAGAAGGCTTTCCTGCCTTCAAAAGACACCTCCCCATTGAAAACATCAACGTGATAGAACGCAACAATTATCATAACATTACATTTATATATATATATATATATATACAAATACAAATAATTGCCCAAAAAACAAGACTGGACAGAGTGCTCAATTCTGCAAGCAGAAGAGCAGATATCGACCATGTATTTATGCTGTAAAAGCAAACAAAATCCTACTTAAAGTTTCTCACAAATCAATGCGATCGTCAGGGGATCTCGGTTAACAATGAACACAAGCCTTCGACGTTCTGGGTTTTTAACCATTGCCCGCTTGAGTAACTTTCTTGCGTGTGTGGTGATGGCGGCATTGTGATAGAATCTCCGATCTTTTGTTTGGGAACGGTGATCGACTATAGCAAGTTTTTCAGCTTGACAAAGGTTACAGAAGCCAGATGGAGTTCTATGTGTGTTTGACTGTGCTAATATGTGCCAACGAATGGTAAAAGCCTGGCCGCTCCTCTTAAGGGACCAAACGTGTTTAGAGAGCTCGGTTTCTTTTTCATGACGTTCTAAGTTAAAAGATTTCTTGTGGTTTTTGTACCTTTCCTTGAATGGGCCGCCGGACATGCCTATGTATGAGTGTGTGGCGTCGTTACTAGCGACTTCAGCCTTGTAGACTACGGCTGATGTGAGGCATTTCCATGTTTTTGTTAAATATTTTGTGCAGCTTATGCCCCGGGGGAAAGTGTTTGGTTATGAGTTTGAGGAAAGCCCTGCCGACGTTAAATTTGACTGTTTTACTGAACGGGGGGTTGAACCAAATGACCTTCCCATGCCTTTGCTTCCTCCTTCGCCTTGGGGTTTGCGGGCTCTCAAAGGGGTACTTCAGTTTATGTTGAAAGCCGCTGGAGTCTAGTGCCTTTTGGTAGGCAGGCGCTGCAGCGTCAAAACCTGCTTGATTGCAAGGATTGCAGGAAGGCAGGGCTTTCCTCAAACTCATAACCAAACACTTTCCCCCGGGGCATAAGCTGCACAAAATATTTAACAAAAACACTGTGAAAGTCAGTTATAGTTGCATGAAAAACATGAAAGCCGTCATAAACAACCACAACTTACATTTACCTGAAAAACGTACACACTCTACGTGATTTCATTTATTAATCGAAGCCCACGGCTTCGATTGTAGGATTTCCAGACTTGCTCGGGTGCTTTTCCCCCTACTTATGTGGCTCATCCCCAGGTACATTTTCTTATCTGCCGTATACATTGGCACGCGATCACTGCAGACGTATCCACACCATTGGACAACTACGCAGGGCGATTTCGCCACGTTTCTTTCTTCTTTTTTTTTTTTCTGGCAGTGTTTCCCTGGACAGAGGGAGTTTCAATATCATGGTCTCATATTTCCTTAAATTTCATATTTATTGTCTTAATTAAATGCAAATTATCTTTCTGTAGCTTCTTTTGTTCTTTTAGTGGACTAACGCACATAAAAAGAATGAAAAAATCCAGATCATATTTGCCAAATAATTCTTTCCTTAAAATTGACAGATCAGTGTTGTGGAATCAGTGAAATTACCCTGCTCGGGTGAAACGACCTGGTAAAAAGGCCTACTGTGAAAGGGGATTCTGAATTTTCTCCAGTGGTCAGATATTTAAAAAAATAATTTTCAAAGATTATCATCTCAATTACCTTAGTTTCCATATTCAGTGCCTGTATTATTAACAGTTTGAGTAAGGTTTCATATGTGCTGCAGGGTTAAATATTGGTGCATCATGCATACACTCACGCACATGTGTGATGTACCGTATGTTAACAGCAGAACGAGGATGTGAGATTTTGTGTTTCTCCAAAAACATAAAAAGATAAGTCTAGACCTACTTTTCCCTCTACAGAACCAGGACCCGTGGGACTAACTTTGGAGACATCCGTAAATGGTGATACGAAGTTTAATCTGGTTGTATCTTGGAAACTGCTCCGTCTGATCGCCAATTGTCACATTTCTCAGCAACGAATCACACTACACCAACTCGACAAAGACGGCGGCTGTGAAACACCACCTTGGAACCCTCGATCGCAATCCGAAGAATTAAATGCAGCTAGACGGAGTAGGATTTTCAGAATGCTGGCTTCAAATTCCTTGTTCAATGTCACCTATGTTGCAACCAACCCATCAGGACCTTACATGACTCTACAGAGTATTCGAAACCCCGAGCTGGGTAAGTAGCATTATAGACTGGACTCCCTTGAAACCCGGACAAACTTGTCATGTCTTTGATAGTCTTGCTTCTTACACAACCGACAAAAAGCCACATTGTTGGACATTACATGGTCTAGTGAGCGCCTATTGTTGTTTGCGGGTTTCTATTGTTAAAATACCAGCCAAGTGATGACATCGGCCAAGTCATGACATCCACACTTCAAGGGGCAGAATTCTCTAATGGCACTTTCCAGTGAGTGAAGTCAGTGGCAGCAGGGAAGTACTACACGTGGCAGTTTCCTTTATGGGAACAATGATGAGCAAAATGGGGATAAGACAAATAAAGACGAAAACTGCATTTTCCTGCAAATACACAGAATTGAAGTGCGCCGTGTTATAGCAAGTAGTAGACCGACTGTATGGTTACAAACTGAGCTATAACACGGGCTATAACACGGCGCACTTCAATTCTCAGTTAATCCTCATCTTACAAGCAAATTAACCGAATGCATGGTCAAGTGGTTTGAGCATCCGACTTGCAGCTGGAAATTCTAGGATTCGACTCCTAGCCCGGTCACCAAAGACTTGAAAACCCCGCTGTGAAATGCCATATTGCTCTTGGCGCTCAGCATTACCAATGGATTGGGGGAAAACAAGCTAAGGCCAATTAGCCACAACTGGCTTTGCTGGCCCGAATCAACCAATTGGTTACTTACAAACTGAGCAGTAAAGCCTAATCTAACAATAGCAAATCCTTGCAGTTGCAGTTTGATGTGGATTTAGTAAAGGCCTTCACTTATTCATATGACAAATGACAAAGCCTTCTGTAAAGAAGGCTAACGGCCCACGGTATATCAAAATGGCAAAAGAGCTACGACGTTACAGTTCGAAATAAGTTCTACAGCTTCCCTAAATCAGAATGTATAATGAAATGGTCCTCGTAACCGAAACTAAGGTGACGATTTGGCTAAAAGCCCGTACATTCAGTAATGCAGTCCCAGCCTTCCCATCTAGTCTAAAATACACCGTGATGCCGCACAAATTGCAAATACTATTCTGAAGTCCCAGCGCTGGGCCTACCTATATCAGACTTCAGCGAAGTTTCACTAAAGAACCCTCCGTCGGCACTGGCTCTTCCGAGCGCACCCCCACACAGAATTGCAGCAGTCAAAGTGCTCATCATACACGTAAGATCACTTACGTAAGGCTTGTTTGTTCGTTCTTGTACGTTGTCAAAATATCGAAGCTACGTCTCACCACTGAACTAATCGTAAGAGGGAGGCAGAACAGCCCTCCGTGCAATGACGCATCTCCTGCACTCAGGCGCGCAGTACATTATACTGGACTAACTAAACCTTGTTGCATATCAATTAACAAATAGAGATTGATACTCTAGGCTTCACACCTCAACGGTAAAAGGCCGGACAACATTTCATCCCCCACCCAGGGTTAAATTCCATTCGAAGCCATTCGGCAAGGTTGAATGGTTCCGAATGGACCCGAATGGTCCTGAATGGTCTCGAATGGATTTCAAATGAAATTTGAATGTTAATGTACATCTGAATGGTTTTCTTATCAAATATGGAATGGAATGCAAATGGTTTGCGAATGGTTTCGGTATTCGCCGCAAATGGTTCCAAATGGTTCAAACTAAAAAACCATTCAGTGAATGGTATGTTATGTACATCAATGGAACATGTTCAGTTCATCATACATGTACATAATGCAAATGGTCAAGTTGTCTGTTGGTATAAGCCTACCTGTTGCGAATTCATTCGAAAGGAAATGTATCACAATGAAACAAATTTATAACTAACTAGATATATATCTCACAATAAGTGTACTATCTTAGAGAACAATTAATAGGTGTAAACAGGAAGGTTAGAAACTTTGTAGCCTAAACCAGTTTCAGTAGATTCTTCTGTATGGTATTGCCCAGATCGTTTTCCCCAGGCAGATTTAGGGACATAAATTTTGAGGGGCAGGGTAATACACTTATAAAATTTTGTGGGGCTCAAATAAATTGGGGTGACGGTAGAGCCATCCATAGCAACCCGAGTACGCCATGGATTTCCCTGAAAAATTTACCATCAGTTTCCACTTACAGTATAATCCCCCGTCCCCAACTTGGAAAGGCAACACACAGAGAGATAATTCAAAGCACGAATAACAGCTGGAATAGGAAATTCCTTCTGTTATATCAATACCAGGTCCACGCCCGATACCTCTTGACTCCCTCCCTCATCCCCGTTTCTGGCACTTTCTTATCCCGTACATATCCTTACCCCCAACAACAGGTTTTTGTTGTTGTAGTTGCAATCTGGTGTCATCCTCAGCCCAGAGATTCAAACACCAAAATTATTGTACTCATTATTTCCTCTCTTCCTTTTCTCCATAAAGAATACCGATCTCCCTCCCCACCCCATCATGCATGCAGTTGCTTACGGTACTGATCTTTTTGAATAATATGATCAAAGCACAATGCAATGCTTGTTTGAAAGGAGCTATTATGAAATAGCTTTCTGGTTCCATGCCCATTCTGACAATGCACGATACTGTATTAAGCTCACAGTGTACACCCATGTTTACATCACATGTACAGTACAATGTAAAATAAAAGGTACAGCTAGTACAATGTACTACAGAATTACATTCAGTGTTATGCAGTGGTGTGCAGGTGTCAGAAATTCAAGAAACGTGAAGTGAAAGGGGACGATTCCTTTCCTTGGAGGACCTTAAGAAAATGCTGAAGCACAGTAGGTAAAGACACATGTTTTTAAAGTATTTCAACCGAGAGACCAGGAAACAATTAACATATTTTAGTGAAAATTAAGAGCCAAAGACTGCATCAATGTCTGGTCACTGCTGTACACGTGTTAACTGTCAGGCATAATATTAGTAGCAGTTTCACAAGACTGTTCTTAGTCGTATACAAAGTGTATAATTTATAAAGCAGACGTTTCCTCGGGGGGGGGGGGGGCTTTTTATAGCCTACAAGGAAAAGAGGGACAACATTTTCAATATGATATTAATACACGTAAAAACGTCTACAAAGAGAACCAAGCTGTTATTTAATCCAAGTTAACCAAGGTACAAGTTAACCAAATAAGGGTTTTGAAAAGCCATATTACTGGTCTAGTCATGCATTTATGCAAAATAGGTGACCCAAAATCATGGTAAAATAAAGAGTTGGAGTAAGTTTTTTTTTTTTTGGGGGGGGGGGGGGATTGGTGACGAAGACTGGCTACTTTTGGGTGCTAACTCAAATATAACAGTAGGGAAAAGGATTTCCTCTTTGCGTGTTTCCATCTTTACCATTATTAAATTAAAAGCTTAAGGTTCACAAAAGACAGAAAATGTACTGCAGTAGAAGGGCCCTTTTAAACCAAGTAAGTTGCATGCCTTTTTAAAAGCTTTTAAAATTTTATTTTTCATTACACAAACAGGATGACCTGATAGCGAAACTGCCACCTGCATAGCTGATGGAGTTATTTGTCAGTGCTTCTTGGATACTTTTCATTTATGTGTGGACTGTTGTTCACCATGTTGCAGAGTCGAGCATAATCGTTTCAGTAAGTGAGGAATTAATGCATACATAGAGCTAATTAGGGACTCAACAAGTTATCCTGCGATTGAACTGTGACGCCAACGTACTGGAGACCTTTTGTGGCCTGCTTCCTTTCAAATACACAATTTTCTTGTTTGAATCTACAAAGCCTGCTATCGTTATCACATAATATGAACATTGTTGATTGTTGAATTATAACCTATTATTCATGACATCTAGGCTACCTTTTGATGTTCTTGCTGTGCAGTGATAATGAGTCCTGAGTTTGGAGAACTACAGAGCAGTGTTGAAATAGATATTGTAAAGCAGTTACAGGACAACAAATAAGAGGCATCTTTGAATTGACCACAACACTCAAAAAGATATTTGCTACAAGTGGCTATGGTCCAGTACCAACTTACGACTGAAATGATGGTGTCCTAGTTTCTGTGCCTTGTTTAACTTAAATGAAGTACAGTAACCTGATAAATTGAACCCTCCCGTTTTAACTGACAGGATGAGGTATTGGGAGTTAAATCCTTTGTGTTGACTATTGCCTGTACTCTGGAGTCAATGAAAGGACCGGACGCAAAATACTGCACCGGCATTGGATTTGGGAACAAAATTTTTCTCCTTAGTGGACCTTTCATGTGCCGTGTGCAAACTGTAATTTAGACATTGTGTTAAGACATCTCCTTATATTTTTACTCGGATGTCCATGAGAATACTTATTTCATGGACCAAAATTACCAAACTTTGTTTTAATCGGGAAATGTGAGAAGACTGAAGCCTACTCTATCATTTTTCATGAAATTCATTTTACCATGAAATTCCGGCCCATTATTTTAACTGTAAATGTGAAATAACCGGTACTTACAGTATTAATTACTGAATTGATCCTTATATTATTTTGACTAAACTTTCATTTTAATTTCAAAGTGAAAACATTATTTTTTTACCAGGAAAAAAACATTCTCTTTGATGATTTTCTCTTTTTTTCTTCCTTGGAAAGAAAACCTATAGTATGATTTTTTCATTTCTTCAGTTTACTTTTACAAAGGTGTACCCTACATTTAAATTACAACGCTTTAGTTTTTTGTGTTTTTTTTCGAATGAGTGCGTATTACATGATTTCGGACACCATATGAACTGTTTTTACATATGTTAAAGTTCGTAACAAACTTTCAAAGTATCAATTGACCTTTAAACTTGGAGTGAAGTTGTGCTCATATGGTCTATTTATGCTGTTCTCCATTTACCTTGTGAGTATCAGTGCCCATCTATTACATGTAATATTCTTCAGCGGCTTGACAGCTGCATAAGCTGTGCCATTAACTGTTCTGTAAGCTAAACAGAATGCTATCAGGGAATAATAAGGATACACCCTTTTGTCACTGTAGTTAAATTCTATATTGTTTAAATTTGGGTTGTATAGCAACGGTACAGTATTTTCCATCTTGAACTTGCACATAGAAACCATTGCCAGACCATTTGTAGGTGGTTTCCTATTTAAATTATTTGAAACTATTGAGATGCCTTTACCCTGATTAACTTTTCCAGTCGTTCCATTCAAAAACCATTTGCATGCAAGACCATTTGAAGACCATTTGCAAATGGTACCATTCAACACCATTTGGGACCAGTCATGCCATTCAAAAACCATTTGCGTGCCAGACCATTTGGAAATGGTACCATTCAATACCATTTGGGACCAGTCATTCCATTCAAAAACTATTTGCGTGCCAGACCATTTGTAGACCATTTGCAAATGGAACCATTCAACACCATTCAGGACCATTCAGAAGCGTCCAAAACACAGCGTAAAAATACCATTCAGAATCGTTCAGACCATTCGCGAATGGTTCCAAATGGAATGTAACCCTCGGTTTCTAGGAATTGATCCGCAGGTCTCTTTCATCAAGTAAACTCGTTGAATATTCATTCAGTTATGGTATTTGTTTTTGTTATTAACGACCGCACATCGTCTTGAAGCCGTTGTTAAAAGATCAATCAAGAATATTTGCACGGACTAAGCTTCGATACGCGCAACAAAAAGGCGCTTAACAAAGAATTTGGATTTGCTGGTATTGACACAAGATTGAAGACCGGCACTCTTCAAGGATAAATGAGATGTATCACCTTTTGATGCGGTGAATAGCTTTGATAAGTTTCATTTCTATAGCCACCTATGCGGTATTTTCTGTCGAAACGGGATTATATACTTTTCTTGCCAACGTGTGGTAGCGCTACGAAAAGATAGTTTGTGTACAGGCATTGACAGACAAGTTCATCACTACATGTCTGGCCTTTTGACAAATCATTAGATATTTATACAGTGATGTGAAGTCCAGTGAAACAAAATGACCCCTACTGCCAATGATATGTTACAAATTAAGGGTGACATAATTATTCTCATAATCTTTTCTTAAGTTTGATTCCTGGTTGGATCTTACCGAAGATTTTAAAGCTGGCCGGGAACCTACTGCCTTTGTGCTCGGTCCTCAACACAAGCAATGGACTAGGGAAATCAAACTAGTGGCATTGGGCCACAACTGGGAAAAGGGATGTAGCCGGCCTACTTAAAACGGATTGGTTAGATCAAAAAAAAAAAAAAAAGAAGAAAACTGAGCCGTAAACTCCACCTTCTTAATGAACTACCAACAACATTAAATTGCTTTCCCCCTTCAAATTACTAACGTAAGACATTTTGAAGTAGTAAGGTCAGTCCTACCTTGGACACAAACATGATTTTCAAAAGACTTTTCGCATGTTCTTTTTTCTTTCGTTGATGATCCTTTTTATCAATGTTTTAATAATTCTTGTGACCTCAGAAATGTCTTCTCAATATTATCTCAATTTTATGCATAAGCACAGTTATCCACTAATATCTCTCATCTAATCTGTTATTTTTCATTACTTTTTTGCAGCACCCACAGGTAACCCATTGGACTTAAGGTACATACAGAAATCTGACAGCGTAGATTTGGAATGGAGTGCACCGGCATGTGGAGGAAATAACGGGAGAATCACAAGGTATGATTATATTGTCATAAAAAACCGCCGGGAAAGCAATAGAGGAAGCATTTCCAATAGCAGACGACTGGATTATACTATCGAGGATTTATCCATTGGTGTAAGATGGACATTCAGAATGAAAGCATGCAACATAATGGGATGTGGGCCGGAGACAACGGCGACTGGACGAATGAACTGAAATATTGGATCAAATTTAAAACTTACTTTATTAAGTTACAAAATGCATGACTTATCGGAAATGAATTGCTGTCGTAGAAAGTGTTCCTGACAATAAATGTCTGAATATTCTCTAAATGTTGCACTCTTCATTTGCAAGAAGCCAAAGCGTCAAGAGGGTGGTGAATGATTGAAAAACAAGTCAAATGTGACCTTTTTTGTCATCGTCGAAAAAAAGTCTTTTGTGGTTAAAGTTACGAAATATATCTTCATCTTGCCGTTGAGATAGGGTTAAAAGATTGCTTTCCTCGGAATTCATAGAAAGCTTGTAAAATACACAGAAATTCCACTTTTGACACAGTCTTGAATCTAAGCTTCAATTTGCACTTAAACCACTCCATACCGCTCAAATTTTTTATAGATTTACTTATTGTTTACCATTTCTACTACTTTTATTGGGGGTGGGGCCGAAAAGTTACGGTACTCATCGCAGTCACAGTAGGCTACCTGTCATTGTTGACTATCTGCAACTGCCACACTTTTACATCAGTTCAATATTATTTTAGTGTTGCAGAGGAGGAGGAGGCTTGCATTTTGTGTAGACCTTACGCAATGCCATATAATGTCACGCAACACAGAGTAGGCCTAGACCGTCCTTAAAGGGCAATAAAAACCAGCACCGCCAAATGCACACAGTCGAATACGCGCATACTAGCCTGCTATACGTGTAGAGCGAAATCGTATGCCTGCGGCCACATGTTACGTTGTTCTGCCCCAAGGATGACGACAGTGCGTCGTCAATCCACAAAGTCTATACGGGGTAGCCGTTGTTAGAAGTGTGATGTACTACAAGTGAATGCAATCATACAATCATGCAAATAATAACATGACTGTGAGGAAGTTAAACAAATAACCAAGTAATGCATTCCCCCCCCCCCTACTTTGTTGAGTCAAACGAATAGAAACTTTTTAAATATTTTGCATGGTTTTAAGCACTTACATTTAGTGCTCATTTAGCATACTTTGAATTTCAACGGGTTCACAAAGTGGATGTTAAACAGGCGTGCAATGCTGAACACGCTGGTTGAGTGAACAAAAAGTATCTTTTCTGATATGAAACCAAATGTCGAAAAATTGCTGTATGTGTTTTATTGGATGTCTCGTTGCCTGAACTAATATTTATTTTATAAGAGATCTTTCTATACATTTTGACCCCATCAAATTTACTAGGTCATTGCTAATTAAATCGTAGCCTATTGTCAAAGATATGCATAGCTCAATAACGAAATTCAAATACCTAACCATTACAGGCCTTTAGAGTCGTTGACCCCTGATGTGGGATTAAAATTTCATATAACGCATATGATGTCACAGAGTAAAACATGCATCTCCTTCGTAGCAACGGCGGATTGGAGGGCGCCCCCTTAGTTAGATCGACCAAGGAAAAAAAAATAAGCATAAGCCACTTATATTGTGGGACAATAGCTGTAAGGCCTTTTAACGGGGTTGAATTGAATCAGTTTATCACAAAGGAGTTTATTCTACAAAAATTTTATTGTAAAAATTAGCCTAGCACGATTTCTGTTCTTTTTAAGTTTCTTCTACAGGAGTTCTTCAATAAATTTTGTGTTCGTTGGCATTGTATCCTTACACCTTAAGAGAGTAGTCAGCTTGTTTGAAACCACGTTTAAAAAGTACGCGTCTGTCTGCACAAGCGAAAGATATTACCGACTACCAAATACAATAGACTGACATTTATACCGCATCTCTAGTCAATTGTCAGATCCCTACAGAAGCCATTCTGGTTTACTTTTGGTTATTATTGAACTGACAAAACTTTGCACCCTTGGTAGGATTAAGGTAATAATGATATAAATTATTCGGTACATTGAAGGAGTAAAAAAGACTTTCCCGGACCCACTTTATATCGTCATTCTTTGTTTTACATTTCATAATGTGCAGAGAAGAGTTTGGAGTTTGGAGTTTGAAGTTTGAAGTTTGGAAATTAAGTGTGACTTTCGAGCAAGTTCGGATAGTATTGAAATTGTAAAAGCTCGTTCCTAAGATTCATGTTTCAATTTAACTTGACGTTGAAAACACAATAAACAGGTAGCATTCAATCACGTTGAACCAATTAATAAGAAAAACCTGGCAAAGTTTCACAAATTTCAATACTCTCACATACATGCCACTACGGTAACTGTTAGTGAAATGAATTACCCGACTGCTTTTGGAGTAGCTACAATTAATGCAGATGGTTCCGGCTGCAAGATCCTTTTGAAACCTTAAAAGCGTTTCGAAAAAATAAAAAATTTCACCGACTTGCATACAAGCCAGTCGTTGGGAGGGTAAGCATTCTACCTGAAAATCCGTATTCCTTAATGATATAGCGACTCTGTATCTGATGGTAGTTGAACAGAAGTAAATTATCTACTTAGTCAGGTGATTGCCTCGCTTCTGGTAATTTAAAAAAATTAACCAGAATATTGTTCCTTCTGAGGAGATTATGTACCACGTGAGGTTAATTGATCTGGTTCAAGAAAAATTCCTGTTTAGTGTTATAAAATTGGATCGACTTAAAATGCCTGTAGTAACCAGTGTACCCGAGAGCCCATCGAAGACCTATATTTCTAGGCCTTAATCGCCTATCTAAGATGTACATCTCCCATGAGGGATACCTACCTACCCCAACTATAGGTTTTATATTCTAATTAGAAACGAGAGTAAGTTCCAGTCTCTTTTTGAGGATTTGGAAGGGATCTAACTTTAAGTCGTGACGTAATGAGGACCCCAATGTTCTTATTAAATCTCAGCAGGATTAAATCTTTCGTTAACTCTCTTGCCATTGGTGTGTAGGCCCAAACCACTTTTAAGAAAGAATTAAAATAATGTAATTCAAATCAGAAGTAGAAAGCTCCTCCAAGTAAACAGTGTACTTCGGTTTCATGCTGGTGTTGGTCAAAACGTGGAATTACTTCCATGATCAAACAGAAATCAAACTGCTCTCTCTCCCTACTGGCAATACAAAACGAACGTGCTTTGTGCTGTAAACTAGTTATTTAGAAAGTAAAGCAATTCAATCCATCCTTTAAAACTTACTACATCAAAAGAAGCCTCTTATATTCTATAATAACATGACGTGATTATCGTGACGTCGGTTTCTATTCGGCCAATGCGAACGAGCGATAAACACTGTATGTGATTTTATCGTGCAAATGCTATTAACGATCTAGATACGTAATCCCAACGGAGGCCAATCACATCAACTCATATCAGCTGGCGGGACGCTCAATATTCATTGTTTATTCATACTTGGTAAATTTCAGCTCCTATTGGTCCATTGTGATCAGGTGACCGTGCGTTATCACGCGATAAAACCAAAATGACTGTTCTTTATTCTCCACGGATAAAAAACGGTATCTATGAACACAATAAAACCCTAAAACGATAATACAGGGTCGTGAGCGCTGAACAGCATTCGTGCGTAGACTGTACAGACTCGAATATTGATAGGCTGCATGATAAAGGCCCTATGTACGAACACTGCTGCCATGCATGCCATGATATACTATAGTGCATGCGACCTGCAAGTAGGCTAGGCGTAACTTAGTAATTCAGCTAGGCTAAGTAACATCAGTACAGTCATTGTACAGGCTAAGTACGCTCTTCTTACGTTTTAAACTTCACTGAGTAAACTAAATCCAAAATGATCAACTATTGGAATTATTTATTAAAGTTTAACTTAGTGCTAAAGTAAAAAGGCTGTCACGTAGCCTACGCCGTTGTAGGCTAGCCCAACTAACACGAAAACTGTATTTTTTAAAAGCTGACATTGAAAGTTGAGCTTGCAATCGTAGGCTCTTCTATTAACAAACGCCTAGACCCTGCGTCTCAGAGTGACAAGATCTTGACGACCTAAGGCTTCTTTTCAACGTTGAGTATTAATTTAACTATTTACTAGGCCCTCTTCTGCAAGGTAGCTTACCTTGTTCGAATTTCTCAGAAGTCTTAATCTGATTCTGACCCTAGCCTTTTACAGTGCAGACTAGCTTAGACACATAAATTCACGCACACATCCACTTTAGACTATGATTCACAGTTTAAAAATACCGCCCGCCACTGCATGTGCTGTACATGTACGCTGCATGTATGCAGCCTATATGCGATTGTAGGGACAAAATTAAATTCACTTTACGCATAGTGTGCACGTATAATTATAAGAAAAGAAGTATACGTTCGGGCAAGCACACCAAAAACATAATTACGTACCGTGCTCACTTATGAGTCTAGGCCGCAACGGTTCATGTAAAATTCGTTGCAAGGGGTTGCCAAGTGTCGTTTTTTATTCTTACTTCCCGAACTTTGTCCCTGTTTGGAATGCAGAAGTTCTTAAAAATAGCAATATTTCCAAAATTTGATAACATAACTTTATACTCTATGGTTTCTGGATCTGCTGAATCCAGTTTGTGAAAGGGTATACTTCGTTCATTGCACAAGAACATTTCCTGTAACGATTATAAGTGTTAGTGTTTCCACTTTAAGTTGAAAATGCAATTATCTATAGAAACGACGTTTTCTTGCTGTGTATGAATGAACAAGTTTAATCAACGCTGGACCTGTGCATTGAGTAGAATATATAATGCACTCACGGGGGTTAATGCTATCGCTGGATTCCCGAGGGCGTATTGCATTACAGACATGCTAAGCTACTTCGAAGAGCCCTCGTGTGCTCAAGTACAGATTAGAGATCTTGTGGTTAAGGTGGTTAAGGTAAAAATAGCTTGTGGTCAGAGTTAAAACAGCAAGTCTAGTGAGTGACAAACCTGTAATAATCGATTAATTCCAATGCAACTTCCTTGTTTGACTTGTACTGCCCTTGAGAAAGGTTCTGACAGAGGTTAAATAAATTAAAGTTTATGACGTAATTGCAATTGAATATTCAGCTAACCGTTTGCTTACGTTGTGTTGTACAACCCTTACTGATGAGATTCTTACAACCAGTTTTAAAATTCATTTTATTCTTTAACTTGGTGCAAAGCAGTGAGCTCTTTTTAAAGAATATAAACATTTCGATCCAGGTTCAGAAGCAAATCATTTCAACATCAAGATGACAAAACCAAGGGTGTTGGTCCTTGGCGTCCTTATAGTTACATCGATTGCAAGCTCCAGCTGTTCATGCTTTTCAAGAAGTAGAGGTAAGTGTAATTCAAGTATCACTTTTAATTCTGTACAATTTTTTTCAGACTTTCCTAATCTTCATTTTTCGGAAGAGGAAGGAGACTGATGTTTATTTCAATAGGGAGGCCTTAATCATAACGAATTGATAAAACATATCGGCTCCCTTGTGATTAGTTTGTACAAAAATTAATTTCAAATTGAAACAAATAATGGAAACAATTTTTAGACGAAGCGTAAGCACATAAAAGGAGATGAATCATCCGGGTAGTGGAAAATAGCAGTACATGTTTAGGTTAAGTTAGTTTAGATTGAGTTTTAAGAACCAGTTACCAAACAACTGGTGCAAGTCGAGCCGGCCGCGGCCTATTTTCCAGTTGTGGCTCACATCGGGCTTGTTTCCCTACTAAATTGCTTATGCTGGACACCAAGCCCAAGTACATATTTCAGGAAGTATTTACCAGGTCTTACAATTTGTTAGAAACTGGGTCGTTTGACCCCCATGTAAACATCTAACCTAACAAGAGTTTTTAAATTGCCTCTCCAAGGGTAAGCATCCACTCCAATATTAGATCACAAATCCCCATTCACAAAACAAGAATCGCAAGGTAATTGCATGCTGAAATAATTGATTACGTAGATTTCTTCAGTTCGAATTTCCCGATGACAAAACTCTATAGAAGCAGGGATGTGCTCTATCAAATCAAGACTTTTCTTTTTGCCTTCACGGCTTTGAATTTTTTGCGTCTTAAGAAAAAAGAGTAAACACTATTTTTGATAAATTTTGACCTTCCTCTTCTTGCTACCATTTTAATTTTATCCGTTTACCGTTTCCTATTTGTATACATGGTTTTTTGGGGTGCATACGCTATTTCCTCAAAATTGGAGACTCGGGATTCAAAGTGATTTCCCTCGACCTGTAGCCCGCGGAGCGGACGAAGTCTTTTCGTTCAGCTCATCTCTACGAAAATCTAACGCGAGGGGGCTGCAGCCTAAGGGGGCTGCAGCGACAGAAGCGCTACACAGGCTATCGGACTTTAAGCTGTTAAAACATTCTCTTCTCGGTTTTAGAAGTGAGGGGATGAATGAATGAATGGATGAATGGAAGAATGCGCCTAAATTTTCCGAATATTTTATTTAACTTTTAATGCCATTTTTCTGGGGACGTGATTTGCGTCGCGCCGACATTTCTGCCCTTGTTCAGCAAGGTTTTGAAAATGTGAAGCCCCTATTGGAGAATAATTTGGATTCTGTATTCCCTATATAAGGCAAAGAGCGTTGTTGCTACACAGTGTTATATAATTATGACCCACAAATTGAGGCTGTACGACATCATTTTAAGAGTAAAGAGCTGATAGTAGGGAAAATTTGGAATTCAATGGTTGAAAATTAATGGAAATAGCACTGAAGTTGCACAATATAATTTAATGATTTGAAACTTACTAGACGGTTTTATGAGGGAACACGGCTGCAGGCAAGATTTTCATGCACCGATGCAATACTTACGCTAGTACATGCCATAGTTTCAGGTTTAAATCAAAAGGAAACAATATCAAAAATATTATTCTTAGCTTTTCAAGCGCCTTTAAAACAGTCTTGCCAAATCAATTAACCCAAGACCTTAATAGTTTTATTAGACAACCGTGGCTTATTCGCTGGCTTGCAGGCTTCGTAAATGGTTAGTCCAGGCAAATAAAGTCCGAAAAGCTTCAGGTATCAAAATTGCCGGTCCCTCAAGGGGGTCCTCAATCGGCTGTTTTTTTCTCCATTTACACTTATGAAGTTCGATCCCACTCTTATTGCAACGTAATAAAGTATGCCGATGATACCGCCGTTTCTTGCAACATTAGTTAAACCACACATACAGTAGGAAAAATCAAGATGATTATCAAACTTCTATTTCTAAAATTTTTAGCTTGTGTAAGCGTAACAATCTCATTCTGGATCCAAAGAAATCGAAAGAAGTTGTGTTTGAAAATACTAATGTTAAGCATAAAGGTTTATTGAATATTAAAGAGGAGAGAATTGTAATCCAGGGCTCATGTGTTGAACGCAGCTCTTACACTATGTATTTAGGAGTCTGTATTGACAATAGGTTAACTTTTACCAACCACATTTCGAGGGCGTTAGCAACATCGTTTCGACGTTAGCTTACACTGTACCATACTTTTCCAGTGAGACAAACGAAAGAGTTTGCGGCGTCAATCTTGCCTGCCTTAGTATATGCAGTTCCAGTATGGTATCATTTTGTGCAAGTTAAAGACAAGAATAGAAACTGAAGTTTCCTTAAATTTTGTGCAACAAGCTTTAGGCTTTATTATAAAAACCTTGTGTATAAGGTTAACCCCTTACCACCTGAATTTGAGCAGCATGAGGTGCGTTTTGTATTTTTATATTTTCTATCTTTGCTTACTTTATAGAAATTTTTCGTGTCTTAACCCCTTGTTCCTTTAAATGTCATAACTTTACTCCTATTTGTAAATTGTTGACAATTTATACTGGAATAAAGAAAGAATGATTCAATGAAAGCAGTGACTCCAATTTTCAGCGCGGAAAATTTTGCATGTTTGAAATAAAAAAAATACACAAAAATTAAGCTTTTATTAGAGAGGATTAGAAATTTCATGGAAAAGAGTTTGGCTGATATCTCAAATGACAAATTTTCGAATATCTTTTATACCCATAATAATTTTCAGTTATTGTAAGGCGTGTCGTTGTATATCAGAACATTTCAAGTTTCTTGTCGATGCTCCTCGGGCTCTATTTAGTTGTGTAAGGAATCAATTTTTATTTTTGTGAACACTGTTTATAATCACGTCTTTTTTAGCATCCTTAAAAAATGCCTAAATTTTAAGTAATTGTCTTAAATCATCAGTCATTTTCTGAATTAAATATAGTGGAAGATTTTGGACCATTTTGTTACTTCTCTCAATTTCGCCCAAATCCGTTTGGAAAAATTTTGGTACAGGAAATTACATTGGAAAATCAAAGGCAGGAACTTCCTTCATAAATCGAACAAAGGTGTACGACAAAACTGGGGTAAAAAAAAGGCCTTCTCAAATTTTCTCATATCTCGCTCTGGAATGCATTCATTTTTTTCATCACAAACAGTTCCAATGTCCTCAACCTTCTTGCTTCTTACCTCTCTCACAAATATCTAAGACATGTTTTTCCAAACACGATCCTGGTATATTGCAAGGTAAGGGTATATTGTACTCTACCTTGTTAATGTGAGAGCAAAAGACTCTAATGTATAATTTCAGCACATGATGTGTAAAATGAGCTACTATGCATTTTGTTTTAATTTGATGCCAATAAAGGAGATGTGCCAATTTGGAATTTCATTCAACAACCTGTAAGATGGCTAAAATGATTTCCTTTAACGTGCGTTGTGACTGGCAACTCTATTTTGTAGCTTGTTTATGTAGCAGGCTACATGGCACATTCCCTGTTCAATTATATCCATACTGTGCTTGGAAAAACTTCAAAAAAGGGATGCTGGTAAATTATTACTCAATAATTCGAATTATAAATTTTGAGAATCAAGACATAAATGGACTATCTTTGTAATAAGGGCATTGTGTTTAAGTAAACAACACCCTCTTTGCGTAATTTTTCTTAGTTTTTGTACTTACATACACTCAATAAAATTATGGATTTTCTTGGCGTTTGTAGGTCTCAGGATTAAACAAATGTTTTCTTTGCAATATGTCTGCAAATATTGTTTATGTTTGCAATAGTATTCATTTGTTCACACAGTTTAAGAAACAATAATTTTCATTTCATTCATTTATTTTGTTAATCACAACACAGAAATTCACAAGTAGCATTTGCAGATTAATAACAAAGGGTGTAATAGGGAGTGCACTTAGAAACCCTTTAGTACTTATCGTGAAGTGCCAATCCTTAAGAGAAACAAAAAAGGAAGCAAAAAAAAAAAAAAAAACCGAAAACAACAAGAGTAGCACAGAAAGAAAGTAAACGCTACGAATAAGCTATTACTACTTTAACTAATCACTTCAGGCCCAGTCAAACCTCCCTCCTCACTCCATAATAAAGCTAACCCTGCCACCCCAAATACAGGTGCCCTAATTCCTAACCCAGTCCCAGTTACCCTTCCCTGCAAAACTAGAAGAGATGCTGATAAATGGGAATGGTGTTAGGAAATCGTGGGAATTAATACAAATTTCTGAAGTGCCTTTAAAAATTTTTACTGAAAGATGCTAACAAACGCTGGCCCCAGGATTCCAGAGTGTAATGGCCAGGTTATGGAGACTTCTCTTGTACAAGTTGTTTAGGTAATTCCTTGTGTGCAGGTGGTGGGCTGCAAAATTCTGCTTATCATGTATAACGTTAAAGAATACGAGAGTCATGTGTGAAGTAAGCTTTCAACGAATTAGGGAGCAAATCGCGTAGAGAGAGGTGCACAAAGCCAGCCACATTTAGGTTGTAGAGGTCGGCAAGTTTAAGAATATTTAAGGACTAAAACAGACCATTAATATGATACCCAGCTTGAAAGAGGGTGATATGCCTCATTATCTTTTTCTGAAAAATGGAAAGTTCGTTTAACAAGTACTGGCTTGGTCCTGACCTAATGCAAAATGTACAGCAGTTAGTTACTTGTGGGAGAATAAGTGTCTGTTAAAGGGACCTTAAAATACTTTTAGAAAGAATATGTTTCGGTTTTGAAAGGACACCCTCTCCTTCAGCGACAAGAGCAGAAACAGACATGATGTGGTTGTGCCAAGTAAGTTTGGAGTCAATGTTGACACCAAGGAATTTAGCATAATTCACCCTTTGAAGCGGTTTACCATTAATACCAATGCTAAAGTCATTCACATCGTTACTTGCATTAAAAAACGATAAAATCTTTTAATTAATGTTAAACGAAAGCTTTTTTGTACCAAACCAATCGGATAAAGCATTTAAGTTATTCTGAATGTTTTTTTTTTTTCTTTTTTTGTTGAATAGGAGCAGAATCAGTGTCAGAAAAGAAAATATTAGTATCATCGGCTAATGAAATGAAAGAACGCATTAATAGTGATTGTACTGACATCATTCATATAGATGATAAAAGGAGGGGTCCGAGAAACTCGAGAAACCCCACACTGAATAAAAAAAACCATCAGAGTTAGCACCTTGAATAGAGATAAATTGTTGTCTCTTTGAAAGATAATTAATTAAAGACACTGTATCGTGGAGCGAAACGGGGGCGGCAGCATCTTTTTAGAATTGTTCTTTTCTCCTTCGCGCATCAAAAACTGTAACAGCGCCATCATCCTCCTTAGCCGTGAAAAAGGTTCGTGCAATCGACGGAGGGAAGTTGAAGCATGGAAGTAGTAGACGGTACCATTCGGGTGATGTGGATTTCTGCAAGACATTTGCAAATACCACATACACCGAACAATCGTCAGCAATAACAAGAGAAGTCGGCGAGGGCAACTTTTCCCAAAATTAACATGAGATTGACGGCACGACATCCAGGGAAGGCTTTATCAGCTTTAATTAAGGAGTAATTTGTGATGTTTAAAGCTGCGAGAAGGTAAGGAAAAGAGATAAGAACAAATACGATGGCAATTAGTAGACATTGACAGTAATTCTGCGAAAAATCCTTTGCTTGGCGATTTGTAGTATTACTTACGTGTATATGCCATACAAAATTGAACAAGGGAGAAATTTTCCCAAGATTATGGGCACAAATTCCCAAGGTCCGATACAATACAGAAAGAAACAAATTCAACTTCCATCACGTTGCATGTGGATCCTTGTTATTTTATTGAGTGTTTAATTAATGCTACAGTAGTTTCTACCGGGATACACCTTCAAATTAAGGCTGATATATCTTAAACAGCTGTGAAAGGGACAAAACTTTAGTCATTGCCAGTATGAAATTACTTCAAGCACAACACTCTTTGTCCTACAATTGAAATACATAGTGTTATAGTAAAATATATCCCACAATTAGAAAGACTTGTGTGAATTGACAGATTTCAGACTACACTCTGATCACATATGATGGCCTAGCTAGCTCGACAATTGGCTTTTCACCCCTAAATTAGGACAAAATCAAAAAGACTAGTTGTGTGGTGCACAAAAGTTAAGGAATGGTTTGCTTGATGAAAGCATTATATACAGTATGATTAGAAATAAATTGGACTGTTCAAAGGATAAGAATGCTATCCAACCAGCTCAGTACTGTTGTAATAATGCCAACAATTTCAACTGAATGCTTAATTGACATGTGACAGCAAATTGCATCTAGGGATAGTCTTGCCATGATGGTTGTCTGAAACAGTCCTTCCACACCCAACCTCAGGAGAACTTAGTTTACTAGACCAAAGATTTTAAGACTTTCCAGGGTGCTTGCTATAATCCATTACCATAACCTCATTTTAAAACAGTAAAACAGTATTAAATAGCCCTCAAACAGGTCTATGCCGTTAGTTAAATGGCCTAATGAAATTCTCTACAGGTAACAGAATACACATGCAGCCCTGTTAACTAGGGAATGGGGGTGGCAATTAGAACTTCTCTCCACTGATACCCGAAGTGTAACCGAATATAAGTCTATCAATCATTTAAAGCCCCCCCCCTTACCCTCCAAATTAGGAAAAAGATTCTAGCTACCCCACATGACAAAGTTTTTCGTCAAACTATGTTTGCCACTGCTAGGCTTCTTTAAAGGGTGAATCTCTTCATTCCAGATGGTTCCAGCCAGTTCTGGTAAAATGGCTAACATCTTTAGCTCCTCAAAAAGCACACAAACTTTTGTTGCTAAGAGACTAACCCTGTCAAGTAGTTGTCATGTTTAATAAAACAGAACAATTGCAGTGCATGCAACTGCCTGTTGTAATGAAAGCATTAGCTCCCTACTGCTTCTTCTGAATTGGTCAATGGAAGAGCAGTCACTTGTTACAATTACTCTCTCATAACTAATCCACTTGAGTATCCATATTTTTTGAAACAGATTCCCTTCACAAGCTAGCGTACATCTCTCATGTTTCATATGCTAACTATTTTGCATTTTAATTAACATCATATGAAATAAACATCATATTAATCCAGGCCTGTGTCAGTCATGTAACAGCTCAGTAGCCTCTGCCTGTCACAATTGAATCTTCAGTATGGCTATATGTACATAGCATGAAGTAAATTAAAATATCATACCAGAGTAATCTAACCTTCGAGAGTACAACATTTTCAACAGTTTACTCAAACTAAAAGGTTGTTACTACATGTGACATATTACTTATTTATATTATGCTCTTCTTTGTATCCTTGAAGGCACTAGCACTACAGGAACTGCATCAACTTTCTGGAAAAAAAAAATCACCTACAATACCTACTCTATGGCAGAACTCATGCATGGGAACCTACCATTATCTTCTTGTTAGGCTGGAAGGAAAATTGATGTCTTCTCTTTAAAGAAGAAAGTGCAGGCCAGGTCTGTATGGTGGCTTTGAAAACTACATCTCCACTGCAAGCTGATTGCCTAGAGAACTCAACTATTCAGACTTGCTTTGTATGACTGTCAATATTTACCTAATGCAATATTCCGAGACTGGGGAAGACGGCCGGTGTCATCATGTTAGGATACAGTGACAGGAGTGCAAGTATAGGAGTGGAAAGGCCACCCAGAAGTACATTGAGATGGGAATTTCATGTCATGATATCAGTGACAAAAAATGAACTTGTAGACCCAAACTATGATGCAAGTTATATCATGAAAGTTGCATGAAAGCCTAGGCTCGGATTCCTACATTTTAAAAACTTCATTTACAAAGATGGTAGTAGTTTTCATATCACTTGAAATATAAACTTTTTTTAGAAAAACAAGTTTTTGTATCATTTTTGAAGTGAATTCATAACAACATGCAAAATAGAAGAGTTATGTTTTGTTTCCGAATTAATCATAGTGTCTACTATTGTGAAAAAATAAGTGCTTTCCACTGTCATGCTTGTTGATCAAGAAATGTATTATGGCAAGTTGATTGGAAATTTTAAGTGTAAAACAATAAAGTGAAACAGCTGGTACAAGATTCCAGTAAGAATATGGTACTCTACCTGATTTTCATCTTTTCTTTTATGTAATATTTCTGTCAATTGACTTTTTAGGAGTTCCAGTAATTATTATAATTTTGTCAAAAATCATTTAATATTACTATGAGATATGAGTGAATTACATATTTCCTATACCTTTACATATGTCTTGAAGACTAGTTGAATCAGGCTATTCACTTACAGAGGTCCATCAGAAAAATGATGGGGTATTTACAGGATGTAGAGGAATCTATTTCCAGTGGTTTACAGCAGTTATGGTAGTGTTGTAAATTGCATTCACTGGAGCAAGGACCTGTAGCACAGATGTATAGCCTACCTACCATTTCTTTTGAATGAGAATAACAGTGGCTGTTTTGATGATTTTGAGTTTGCAATTAATGAGCTGTTCATTCTCATATAGAATCTAGCATGCACCTAGCGTATTTTATTAGAATTCTGGACCAAAATGGGGGGGGGGGGAGAGGAGGAGGGGGAGAAAGGAGGAGGTGATACTTACCATACACAATGTCCTGCAGGTTGAAAGGCTGACAATTCAAGAACTAGTCCACCTCCTTTTTGAAATTTACAAATCCATCCATAGAAAATGTATGGTCAAACTTTCAATAGATCACATTCCACTTTTTTCTGAAGGGCAGCAAGTTTTTACATAGTTTTCAGACTTCAAAAAGGATCACAATGAAGCCCTATTTTAAAAGCTGTGTTCTACACACGCTAGTACCTTCTCCGATTTGAACAAGAACACCAGCCTAGTGCACCTTTGCAGTAGAAGTTCAGCAAAGCTGAATTGAGTTTCAAAAGTCTACAATTACATACAACTTCATTCTTATTGGGGACTTCTACGTAGCAGTAGGGTGGACCTGGGTGGACAATGCACAGGGGTCCATGGAGAATTCAAACACCTCAGAGCTTGTGTGTGCAAGGTTTCATTCCTATCCCCCCACCCCCCACCCTCACCCATGAATATTGGAGCTAGAGGCTTTTAGAAAAATGAATTTGGGTACCCGGCCCTTGCTGTCTAGCTTCCCCATGCATCTAGAAGGCTTTTTTATGCCATTGATTGAGTACACAACTACCAGTACCCCAAAAACATTGATCAATAAGAGTGGAGTAATTGTTTCAATTCATATCAAAATTTAACCAATTGGTACTGATCTTCATGTATATAAAGTGCTATATATTCCTAACTATCTTTGTGGATATGCTCAGTACATTCCCTTCAAGTGTAGCAGTGCTGTTTGTACAGTAAGCAAGTGCACATACTGTATGCATGCAATTTGCACAAATATATTTTCTCCTGCTTATGACAACAACTTAATTCTGCATCATCCCTCCATAACTAAAAGCAAACAATGATGGATGCTAGGACATATATGAGACCCATCGAAGCAGTGCCACAGTCTCTAATTTAAGAGGCACCATGCATGTAACAGCATGCACCATTTACTACCAGGCTGGTTTCTAAATGGCACTCAGGTGGGGGCACATAAAGTACTGCACAATATCACATATAAACAAGCTTGTTGATCAGGTGTAGGATTAAACGAAATTAGTGGAAGAGAGCTGATAAAAGAGTTCTCATGGATTGCTAAATGCTTGAAGTAAATGTAATCAAAAGTTTTATTCAAGTCATATTTGGTCCTTGGGATGTTGGCATAAGGTACATGAATGTGGCAACACAGACCCAAAGCACGTCATGAAGTACTGAACCTGAAGGAAGTACTGTTCAAGGAGTGATATCAATGTTTCAGCACAGATGGGCAATGCTTACAGTATCAAGTCCTGATTTTACAATTGCTCTTATTCAAAATGAAACACAGGGATTTGGTTTAACCCATTCATAGAAAATTTCAAGATTGGAAAATTTCTGTGTCCCACTAACCATGGCGAGGGCTCCAAACATGATGATATGTGTATTTTTAGCACAAATAAAATTTACACTGGAAATTAAATGTTTGTCTATAAAAAAAAAAAATATTCTTCCAAATTTTCAACAATTCTTGGCAAGGAGCTTCCCATTTTGCTGGTTTTTCCACTGGCACCCTTGCTCATGGCATATTCAAATCTAAGAAAAGAAATATTTCGATCATTTGCACAAGAAGTTTAAGAAAACACTGACATTTGATCAGTGCAAGTGTAGGATATGTAACACAAGCTTGCTCCAAGTTCACAAAAATTGAATTAAAAATCTGAAAACTTTAATTGCATATATTTTGAGCATCTGAAGAACTGATTTAATAATTTTATCACAAAATTCTACTTCACCATATTAAACATAAATTTATTTGAAACATTTTTTTACAGGATATCTTTTAAATGTGAATTAGGGTCTACTTCTGGAGGTAGAATATTCAAGCTAGGCCAAGTCCTCTCACTATTTCATACATTCTCCCAACCTTTTCAATTCTACCCACCCACAGCTGTATAAAACTTTTCATTGCACAGACACAATCCTGGTCTACTGTTTGAAGGGTATATCATCAAAGTGAGCACACAAAACCCTGTTGAATCAGACTGCACTCTCTGTCAGAATATGAGCCACTCTGCATTCTTGAATTTGATATCACAGATCAGGATGATGCATGGCTATTTCTTACACAGTACAGTTACTACAAATAAATAATCTATAATTATCAATCTGAATATCCTGAACATGCAGTTTCAAACTTCCACTTCCTTTGGCATACCAATGTCTCTATTAAACAAATGACTTAAACACCTTTAGAAGGGTTCCTGCCATCATTGAAAACCTAAAAAGTCATGAAATTTGAAAAAATATTTTCCAGGGCCTGGTAAAGTTTTCCAATTCAAAAAGTTGTGTTAACCAAGTCATGAAAAATTCATGAAAATTTTCACAAATTTTCATAATTTGATGTAACAGCTCCCCCCCCCCAAAAAAAAAAAAGTTCTGCAGATTCTTTTAATATTTGGTCCTGGAAAAGTGAAAATTTAGTTTCCAGAAAAGTAGGAACCCTGCTTCAATTTATGATTCATTTGAAGCTTACAAAAGACACATGCTCCACTGAGTGCACCAAAATTGTTCCTATATTCTTGTTGTCTTTATTGTGCATGATATGATAGTCCCATCATTCTTTCATGCTTTTTAGTAGCTGGAATAAAATTCGGACCTAAAGTTTCAGGTATAGCTGATGTTATAACATATAAATGAAAGGCTTCAATACAGTTACAAGCTGGTTGGCAATACTGTTCAGGTGTCACACCATCTTCCTATTCACAAAACTTCATACACAAATCACATTTGGCCAATAAAAATTGCATTTGTGATGTAAACCATTAAATGGCAAGCAAGGCAAGCAATCTTTCCAGTATTGATGTGGTTTTCTGGGTTCTGCCAGGTTACTCAAAATCATGCATAAATCCATCCTTGTTGGGAAGTATCAACCAGGTGCCTTTTACACCCCAATTGTAGCTGAGATTTTGAATCTTCAGTCCAGTTGAACGTGACACTGTACATGACTAGCATATGCAGAGGTGAACTTGACAACTTTGGGTGGATCCTTGGGCTGGTCCTCCTGTGCCAAAAAAAAAAAAAACAGATTAATATATGAAATGCCCACAGAAATATTTTTTGCTCTGTCTGAGTTTTGTTTCCTTGCTTACTTGAAATTTTTCTGGATTGCTTCATCAATCTGCATTGGTACTTCTTCAAATTAAATGTAATAAGCAGGTTCAGCTGGAACTAGAAATGTATGAAAAACACTTATAATTTTTTTCTTTATTCTCCTTGTCACAAATTCCAAAAGATGAAATTGTTCTCATATTTCTCACTTTCTTGAAGAGAGAGCAACTCATAAAAGATTTCTTTCAAACTTGTGGTGCCAAAACGTGATTAACTGGACAAGGCCAGAGCTTCAGAGGTGAGGTTGGTATTACTGTCAGTGGGTCTTGGAACTGGGGATAGGCAATACTACCATTCCGGAAATATTGTGAGCAGAATCCAGATCAAAATGGAAATTCAAAAGATATAACAAAAACTTGATATTTTTCCATCAGGTACAAGGATTCTCTTTTCAAAGAAACTGAAACAAATGCATAGTGAACTTACCTAGATAGTCTACTTTCATGTTTAGACTTGACTGCTTCCTCCCACATTATATTGTCTGTCTCTGCCTCATCAGTGTCATTTTCATTGTGGCAATCCAGGAAATCTTCAACTGAACTGTTGACAAAATAGATTGTACTGCACTTAGACCTGTACTTCAAGTCACCTCTTGTCCAAGCAGGCAATAATAATGGAGCAATTAGCAAAGTTTGAAAACTACATTTTATCCTTTATATCATATTTTGAAGATAAGTGAATGAAGAAAAAAACTAACAAACTGACAAATGGCAAAAAATTTGCAACTTGGGTAAAGGTATTTTTTATCCATGGATGTGTTCTGCATGCCAAATGCAAACGGTGAATGTTCCTACCATGCAGTTTCATGATACTGTTTCAATCTAGGGAAATCTCAGATCCTCTTTTCTGCCCTTTGATATCAAAGCATGATTAATGAAAAGCTTAAAGGGCAAGAGCAGTCTCCCAACATGAAGTTGTGTAGTAGACTCTCCTGTTTCATGATTGGCTCTTCACGGTCATGTGCCATTTTAGGAGTCACTGCTTGGTTTTCCTAGAATATGTAATATTGAAGTCCTAAAAATTATTAAAGATACTTTTAAGAAATTAAGAATTTTAAGTGAAAAGAAAATTATGAGCTTTAGCCTTTGCTTCCGAAATACAGTAAGTTTGGGATGACTGTTTTTGCCTTTCAATGTGGAAAATGACAACAGCAGTCATGTACCTTGGAGTAGTATGGTTAAAATGGGAAGACCCAGTGATTGCAGATCTGCCAGACTGAGCCTATACAGCACATTAAAAAATTACAAAACAAACTCTGTTTAACAAAGGATTTTTTCTTTCCTGGTCAGCTTTTTGATGTTAATATCCGACATTTCAAAAGCACGTTGGAAAGCAGGTATATATGTTTTGCAAGCATGTGACTGCATTTGAAAGTGGTCAATCAGTTATCACTAGAAAAAAAACTTGCATTTTTCAGAATTAACACCCAAAGAAACAGATTGGGTAGTATATATAGTTGGAATAATAGATAAAATAAGTAATAATAAAAAAACATAGGACTTCTGACTTCATAAATCCATTTTGAAATGATGAGAGTAGCCTAGCTAGGTAAAAAAATAAAGGGAAATACAACTACTGTGAGTAGAAGAGAGATGCATATCTGACAGTCAAGCTACGGTACTGTACTCCAGAAGAAATGCTTACTGTCATGAAAATAGTCAAAGCTTTAGAAATTTATGAACAATTACAGTAAATATAGCACCCCGTCCCACACTGTGACAAAGACATCACACTTCCACTGCAGAAAGACATGGGAAGACTGTCATCCAATACCCCCATCCCTTTTTGTTTAGGTAGAGGGCAAAACAACTCCATGCTTAAATCTTGAATGACCCTTGTGTTTTGGCATTTATTTTATCATAAGTGTTCAGTAAACCAGGAGTGCCAGAGAGGTGCTAAGGGGAGTGAGGTGGGACAGGGGATTCATCTCCCAGTTATGATGGATGGTCCCCGCTGTATATGGGAAACATTTTAGGAAACATTTTCCATTCTTTTCAGGGAGCATAGATGGGTATGCTATTTATTGTCCAGAAAGTGACAAGTAACATTCCAATTGTGTACTTCCTTCTAATTCTTGCAATGCAATTGTCCTTTAAAAATCACAAAACTTGAAATTTAATATTCAAACCCAAATCAACACTGAATTTAAAATCCAAATTTTCAATTTTTCTTTCATAAGATTTTATTCAAAATAATTCCCAGACAAATCTCTGGGTTTTGGCCACAGATTTGGGTTGCTTGTGCCTAGCTACAGTATTATGAAGGATTTCATCATTCCCTTGGAAAGAGACTGCATGGCACCACGCCGGATGTTGTGACTTATTACAGCACGTACTACAATGCTATAATCATGGGTGAAAAGAGTTGTGAAGCTGAGAAGCTCCTTCCCAGAAAATTTGGACATCTGGAGGAAAATTTCCCTTTTCATGAAAATGCAGGGAGAATTGTGGAAACTTTTACTCTCTTCCTGGGAAATAATGCAACTCCCTTCCTGGAAAATAAATATTTTTTCCAGCCCTTGCTGTAATACATGTTGTACAGTAGTTAGATGGAGTTTTACGGCCCAGTTTCCAACCTATTGGTTCAAGTCGAACCGGCCACTGCCTTTTTTCAAGTTGTGGCTCACTCAGGCTGGCTTGTTTTCCCTACCCCACTGCTTATACAGAGCAGCGATCATGCAAAATGGCAGTAGGTTCCTTTTTTAGAGTCTTTGGTATGACTCGACCTGGGAAGTGAGCCTTCTGCGTGAGAGGTGGATGCTCTACCGTAGTACAGTTAGACCAAACACACCGTCTGTGTAATGCATGTTGTATAAGGGAATCGTGCGTATAGCCTGGACATGTATGATGTTTGTCTGAACTCAATGAAAGTGCAGCTAGTCTTGGGCAATAACTATTGGTTTTAAGTTCAACAGCCATTTGCAATCCTCCCTGTGTTTGGCTTCCATAATTACCTGTAGTTGCTGATGAGGGACAAACTGGCTCTAATATACTGTCATAGTGGCCCTTGACAGGAGTAGATGTCAATGCTGCAATTCAATGGAATATCATATTTACAGCTGGTGATGCAAGTTTGCAGCACAGGATGAACTGTACGGATGATTTTCAATTATTATAACCACACTTCTAACTACTGTAAACTTGATAATAGGGCAAGGCTTGTTTTTAAGGAGGTATCTCACAATTTTCTTCTCATTCCATAATATTGGATATTCAGGCAAACCAAGCAATTAAGTAAGTTGCACATTTCAGGAAAGAATATTGTCACTTGAATCTATAGCCCATCATGAAATAGGGCAGTCTAACTACTGTACACTTCTGTACTGTATACTGGGGTGAATGCTCTTGTCTTCAAGAAAGGGAGCACATCATATCAATAGAGCAACTAGCCCAATTTGTAAAGGTAAACTAATCAAGCACATTACAATTATAATTCTGAAAATGTTGGCAATGTCAAAACATTACCATAGTGGGTATATTGTGCAATTGGGAGAAAATAATATTCATTCAGGCTTTGTGGACAATTAATTGATACTGCAACTCTAGGTCATTATCACACAAGAGATTGGATAAACTTGGCCTAGCAATGATTATAAAATGTGCAATATTTTAGTAAATATATAGTTTCTAGATAGCAAGATGATATTTAACTACACCCAACATGAACATGTCATGTACAGTATTGTGTCAGTCAACTCAATAAAAAGTTCAAAGTTTAAATTTACTTTCAAGTACAGTTCAAGTACAATTCAAGTACAAGTTAGTTTTCCCTTTAGTCACCTCTTACAGTAGGCAGGATCAAACAGGCTTCGCCTCTGGAAGCTCTCAGGTTTTAGCATACTGTATCTCTGAATGAAAAATGTAGTCTCTGGAGAGGTATGTTATTTAAATTCTTTTCAGTAAACCCAAACCCAACTCCTTTCTGACCAGCTAACATTTGGGTGGGGGGAGGGGGATTGAGGAGGGCCAAGGACAAAATCTATGGAGGGCAAATGCCCCCTCTTGCCCCAACATAGAGCCACCATTCGTGGTGCTAATTAAAGCCGTGAAAACGTTACAACTAATTCTGAACAGCACAAGGTAGCTGTGCTATAGTGTTGTGAACCATGGAAGTACTACCTGGGGTTAGCTGGGAAAACATGCTTTTGGAAATTGAAAGACTTGTTTTGATACATCCTGCAGTTATTTTCACTCACCTATGGGTGTAACAGCTAGCAACTGAGGTGAGGTTGGTCATTCACTTGGCTCTGTCTGTGTGGCCTACGGCATGTACAGTACTTTGAAGAACACCTGGAAAGTAAATCAAGACTACTTGCAATGAAACAGTATTTTATCTTAGGAAGAGTGCATATATAAGACTTCCATGATTTCAAATCACATGTCCCTCAGTGATTAAGGGTGGTGTCAAAATTGGTTGTTATAAGAGTCATGATAATGATGATTGATGATGATGTGAACAATAGGCCCCATTAAAACAGAAAGGGACAAGGGGGGGGATTGCAATCTATTCTGTATAAAGGAATTTTAAATCAACCTATACCGATTACCAGTGGCATCAGCAGTGGCTCTTGTATACCCCCCTTATGTAAAAAGTATATTGGGCAAAATGTGTAAGAACTTCACAAACACCTCTTGAAAGCAGCACTTTTTAGTAGTAAAAACAACAGCTGGGAAGTACCATTTTATGCAATCTGAAACACATTTCAGGCAAAGTGTTCTCTGTATGCAATGTGCTGGTCAATAGTGGCACTCGATATACAGTAGGAGCATTTTCTTTGGCCCACCACTTCAGCACTTTCCTCTCCCAATGAAAAAGTTTCCTAATGCCACCCAGTGTCAATAACCGAGGACATAAATTTTGCTCGGGCACTAATTTTTATTGCATTTGGCATTTCCCAGCCCGGTCTCACTGAAGACTTTAAAAATGGAGCTACTGCCACTGTGCTTGCAAAAGCAATGGAGTAGGGAAAACAAGCCTGTGAACCAAAACAGAAAAAAAGGTCAAGACTAGCTTGACTTGAACTACTTGATTGGAAACTTTACCCAGAAATAGCATTTATATGCCATTCCTGCCTAGATCTTGGGGAAAACAACTTTTAATACTGTATGTACAGGTACAGCGGCTATACTATGCTTAGCCTACCTTACAGTACCCCTCATAGCCCAGGCCTCCATTTTTAAAACATTTAGTGTTGTCTTGGGGCAACCATTTCACTCATTTTGGTTCAGAAGGAAATTTGGTTGTCCAAAATATTTTTCACTTAATTACAAAACAGAAGGCTATAATTATGTTCATCAAGGGCAGATCCAGGGGGGCAACTAGGGTCAACTGCCCCCCCCCCCATGACCAGTCTAGCTCCCCTCAATACAAGAAAAATGCGCCCCCTGAGTCCTTAAAATAAAGTAAAAACTGCGCGAAAAGTAAAAAAAACAAAGGTCCCCAGAATTTCGAACCGTATAGCTATATATAACTGCGGCAATGGGAGTTGGTCTGAGAAATGAGGTCGGTCAAATTCAAGAGTATGTGGCCCCTGTATGATGTTGGCGCCCCCTCTTTCAAACTGCCCCTCCTTCAGCTAGGGGCTGGATCCACCCTTGATGTTCATGAGAGGAAACTCCCCTTAGCTCATTTGAAAAATTTGAATTACCCAAGCAGAAAACAGATAAATCCTGAGAGTTATCTCTGCGTTTGTGTTCAGTGTCATAAAAGAATACAATCACAATGCCTCTGTTGTGCTGGTCACTGGACATTTCCTAATTAGCTTTATAGATCAATGCACACACAATACTGCATTGAAATTTTCTTAATCCATCTTTCCTGCCATGTGCCTGCTGTGACCGGTACCAAATTTGAAAAGTAGCTAAGGGGCTTTTCCTAGCATGTTCATGTATTATTGGTCTTGAAGAATAAAAAGATGTGATGTTTGAGAGACAGGAACACTCCAAGTCTGAAATATGGTTATGAAACTATTATGGAAAAAGGTGAAAGAATTTATCAATCAGCAGTATACTTTTTCAGTCCGAGAGGAAAATGGTTGTCCATGGGACAACCAACTCATGGTTGTCCGTATGGAATTTTTGTTGTCCCAGATATTCTGATGTACAGCCATAAAAAATTGATTCCTGTAGCCAACTGGTTGCCATTGGTAGTAGGCCAACAGTACTTTGGCTTGAACTGAATTTAGAATGCAGATTTCTTATTTCCCTTGTGAGGAGGGGGTTGTGGGGTGGTGGTGATTGAGGGGAAGGAGATCAGCATCAGTTTTCAATTGCATACAGGTACAACCAATTGTTGAATATTTGGTAATTATTTATGCCAAATTGTATATATGAGCATATAAGCAGAATTCAAATTTTTATTGGAGGTGACCCAGCCCAATGCCCCGGTGTATGGTTTGTTGACGTTGTGTAAATTCCCCTCTTTCTCAAAATCCTTGATCTGCGACTGAGCCCAAAATCTGCAGATCCAGGTTTTCTTATAGGCCACTGATGAAGGCCTACTGTAGTTAACTTTAACATTGTTCCACACATGGGGGGAAATTTATGATGTACGTACTTGAAAGCCTAGGAGGCCTATATACGGGGCCTTACCTTACATTAGGAAGGCAGTTGCCTTACAACTCTTTTGTACCACATACCTGGCAAACCACTACTCTGGCATTTGGATGGGGATAATTTAATTGCCCTCATCACCCTTATTGAATGCTTTCAATAAGCAGATCATTATGCCTTCTGAATGTATCATTTAGCATTCCAAGGACTGTCAGTGAGTTGGAATGCTTATTTTCTTCCTCAAATGAAGTCTTCCTTGCATTCAAAATAAGCCTTCATAATTTCCTTTGAAGTCTACGAAACCTTCAGTTACTGTTTGAATGCATTCATTAGTTTTTTAATGTGTTGGAATGCATTCACACATGAATGATATATGAATGCTTATCAAAGCCTTCATTTCCTTTTTTTGCAATTCATATAACTAGTATCAATGCAACTGGATGTCACTCAAGCATAAGCAAAGTTACAGAAATCAATTACTGGATAATGGCGCCTTGATTCTGCTCACCTGATTGCACCAGATAATCTTCATTTATATTATACAGTAAATCCAATATGCTCAGGCTTAGTACAGAACTGTTGTTCTCATCAAGTCTCTTTGGCAAATTACTGATCCAGCAAAGCTGAGCACTAATTACTCATTGTCAAGTGGACTGTAGGCTAATGAAACACCTAGGATTATCTAAGTGATAGCATATTGTAGATCTATGCTTGATGAGAAAGTTTTGAGAAGACAATATTGGGGAAAGTGCAAACTCGGCGCTAGGCCCTCTGCGAGATCATAAGTGTAAACTATTTGGGGCATGTATATGAGCAAACTGAGGACATAGGCTAGTCACATTTTTCAAGAGTAGTGTGTCTTATTCTGGGGTTAAGATTTTGATGAAGTGGTAAATGTAGTGATGATCACTTCTGCTGTAACCTGTGCTAGCTCGTCAAAAGCTTTACTTGGCATATAGCTACTAATAAAATTGTCCTGACGTTAGGCCTATGCATACTCTGTACTGTACATAAGCTAAACACGCGTGTGGGATGGGTATGTGGATCACTAACGAGACGGGAATCCTGTTTACTTTTTACTATCAGTAACTAACTGAACAAACACATTTCACTTACCTTTGAGCATGATCTGTGAGATGATGTTTCGCAAAATCGCCGTTATAAACAAGAGACTTGTTATTCCCCAACCAATCAACCTGCTTTTTCTGCGGCGATATAGGCCTAGGCCTAGGCTAACGTTAGGTAGGGCCTATTCCGCGTGAGAATGAGAAAGAGAACTCCGTCTTTCGTTTGCTACTGTATTTTTCTCGTTTGATTCCTCCTTCTCGTGACAACGTGTGCAAAGGCTGTCCTTCGATTTTTTCTTTCTGAAGTTCTGAACAGGAAGACATTTTGCTGTCGTAAGACTGAGACTAGCCCCTTCGCTTCGACCAATCTCTCAAGTTCAATATAATGCAGGTTTCCTAGGCCAGTTCGTCTTTTAGAAATTCCCAAGATCACGTCTCGAATAACAACGTATAGCCTCTCAACGTTGAACTACAGTAATGAGTATAAGAGCATCGCAGTCAAACTGATGATTAAAACACAAAACAATTAAGCCGGAAATTTAATACAAATTAGCCACCTTGGCATTATTATTAGAACTTATTCACATATTTCATAACTAATTAATAAGTGACTTAAAAAAGTAGAAAAAAGAAACAATCACACAATATTTCTTTTTTCAAAGTGGGAAGGAAAAGAATGATCGAGACTGTTCAAAATTCCCAAGATATTGGGAAAATTCCCAAGGGTCTCTCTGTTGTCACTGAGCAAGACACTCACTTGTATCAGGAAAACAATCCCTGCCACATACAAATTAACACAGATACTACGCCTGTTAACGCTCACACAAACAAGCATATGTAGCAGTACGCTATCCCACGCAATCGTATGAACTGTTATCATATGGTGTCTATGGGCTACATCCGGGATTTTGGGTGGGATAACAATTTTTTTGAAGGCTGTCCAAATGTCGCCCCCGTTTCACTCCACGATACTGTGTCTTTAACCAAGTGTGTAAAGTTCCTCGGATCCCGCAGTGGAACAATTTATGACAAATTATGGTGTGGCTAATACTGTCTAAAGCCTTAGAAAAGTCAAGAAATACTCCCAATGCAATATGGTTTTTGTGAAGGGCCTCTGTAAAATTATCAATAGCATCAATAATGGCCATTTCAGTAGATAGACCAGGTCTAAAACCAAATTGACAATTACAGAGAATGTTATGCTTATCTAGCAATTTTGAGAGTATTATGTAAACAATACGTTCAAGAATCTGAGAAAAACAAAGCAGAACAGAAATAGATCTGTTATTAACAAAACAGTTTGGATCACCTTTCTGAAAAATTGGGACTATCTTGGTGATTTCAAGTTCACCAGAGACAACCCCAGCCGATAAAGACAGGTTAAAACATAAGTAAGGGATTTGCAAATATGACAGATAACCCGGGTAACAACAGAGGGCCCAGATTTCATTAAACCCTGCTGACTTGCCTGATGTTAGACGGGATTTTGAAACTTTGATTATTTCGTCTTCAAGTTATTGGAAGTAGAAAAACGGAAGATGGATTTCTATCGGAAAGATAATCAGGGGGAGAATAATTTGCAGAGAACTTATCAATTATAGCAAAAACTTGTTAAGAGTATTATCAATAGCAACAGGATCAGTAAGTTTTACGCCCTCCATTACACGAAAATCAGGTTTGCTTGGCTTTTACTTAGCTTTACCTTGCAAATGATTGGTGTTATTCCACATTTGCGTGGAGTCATACTTACAGTTTTCAAACATGTTTGTAAAATCATTTTTCTTGGAAATGCTTTCGATTTGGTGAAATTTATTTCCATCAATATTATATTTAAAATTTCGTATACTCAGAGGGATTCTTGAGCATAGCTTTATAAAGTTTTTATTTCTTTAAATAGACGTGATTATACTAGAGGTGATCCAAGACCGTTTTTCTGAATACCGACTTGTACGTTTTAGGCGAACATGGGTAACCATTCATCTAAACTTTTTTTAAAATCCCAATAAAGAGTCTGTAAGTAAATTTAACATCAGACTCGCAACAAAATTTATCCCATTTTGATCTAGAAATTTCGGATATGATGTTTTCGATACTTCAATTTGAATTATTTTGAATGATTAGTCATCCTGAACACTGACGTCAAATGTTTGCAGGGTGTTAAGAAAAGTTGGGAAGTGATTAGTGAGATCGGTTAAGTGACCACGGAATACACTCTTACAAGGGGTTGTCCCTGGTAGGTTAACATTTGAAAAAAAAAATACTGTCAATAAGTGAGCATGACCTCTCGTTAACTCTTGTAGCTTTAGAGATGTTCGGCTGGAACCCACACAAACTGATGTCACAAACAAAATTATTACCCTGATTGAGCAGAGGTCAATTTACATTAAAGTAGCTATGATATAAGGCATTATCTTCGTCATTAATTTAGCCTAGGACGTTCAGAAACAGATCTTTACACAAAGGTTAATTACTTGCGGGTGACCTATGAACAACACCAATGACACACTTTAGATTTTGATAGGGAACGGTGACTTCAAATAAGGAGAGACTCCGTAAAGCCATTGAAGACAGACAAATCATTGCGAGAAAAAAAACTTAGTTTTTTAAAAAAAGACACCCTTCCCGCCCTTTTATCTTTGCGATGGTTTTCAACAATAGAAAACTCGTCTTTAATGCATGAATGAGGAGGAATGATCACTTAGCCAAGTTTCAGTAAGTCTTTATGCAGAAAAATTGAAATCGAGTACGGATAGCTAATGTTTTACATTATCCAGATTCTCATTTAATCGTCTACTTTTTAGCTTTAAAAGACATAGCCCATCGTTAGATAGTTTCTTAAAGCCGTCGGCATCAAAGGTATTACACACACCTCATCATGTTCCCTATGACCCGCTGACCCAAGAAAATCATATAATCTAAACGGTCAGCCAACAAACCAGCCAACCAGCCAGGCAGGCAGCCAACCAGCCAGCTTGTTTGGGCTCCTCTTGAATACCGAATTAGATACGAGCGCAATTTCTTCGTGAATATTGTTCCAACTCATTAAGTTGCAAGTTCAGAATTTACCTCTCTTCGGCCTAATCGGGACTTTCCTTCTTCACCGCAGTGAGCTTATTCTTACACTGACATTTGTCCAGCCTATTTCAAGGTGGAATATTTTGCCATTGTATATTTAAGGAGTTCGGAAATCTTGGCAATCTTTCTTTTAATGACATTTTCTTTAACTTCTTGAAGGATCGATTTGAACTCAGCACTGCTTGTAGCAGCCTCAACACCAAAATCATCTTTTTGAACGTTTGAGATCCAATAGCTGACGATTTGGTAGGCATCATGCAAGATACACTATACAGCTTTAAGCTGTAGCTCACTCACACTCAGCAAGGTAATAGCGAGGAGCTGTAAGAGACCTGGTAATAGACACTTATCTGTTCAGGGAGCTGCAATAGAAGGAGAAACAATGCATGCTCGTCCTTTGTCCTGTGTGCGTAACCGTCACTTAAGTTTTGCATTGTCTGGTTCGTGAAATTCCTCTAAACTAACAGGTATTTCGAATTGAAGACAATTATTTTCGTCGTCCACTATATCTGGAAAGAGCTCTTAGGATGATTTTTCTCCATAAGTATTACATTGCCAGCCGTCAATGAAAGCACAATTTATTTCAACTAGTGTTTCAAAGTGCCACTTTTCAAAAGGGTATAACGTATTTCTCTACAACTTCTTAAGAAAAGATACATTAATCGCTAGTTCAAGAACAATCCGAAATTGTTTGGATTATCAACATCAGATTTAGACTCCCTTTGGCTTTCAAACAGGTTTTAATTCTTTTTAAGCTAAGAAATTTGAATAATAATGGAATTATGTAACTTAAAAATGACTGAAAGTCGTTTTAATCAAAAACTGTGATAACGTTTCACATGTGTAGGCTGGGCAGATATCTTTAAAGCATCATCTTGACATTGGTCTTTGTTACAGGAGTACTGCACTTGAAAAGAAGAAATTCATCATTAAGTAGGGAAGTTAACAAAACTCGGCAATAAAAATAAAGTGTACTGTCAATTAAATTTCGGTCCTTGAAAAGGATTTCATTAGATCAAGTACCGTACATTTTGTCTGACAGATTAAGTCGATGTTTCTCCTTCGCTTACAGCTCCCTGATCTGTTAGGCTGAATGGTTAAGTTCCGTCCACAAACGAACACGTACTTTCTCGAAATGATATTCCCAAATTTACAAGTCAGAGAAGGAAAGATGAGAGATCAGCTTGGATCAGACTTGTGTTAACAAACTATATCCTGCGGCGGTCAAAACAGTTAGGAAATAAAGAGATAAACCCTGCATTCTGAGATAATAATTACACCAGCAAAACCCCCAATCATGTAATTAAGACGCTGGATTCATATCAATGTCAACAAAGATTGCTTTTAGTTTAAAATTTTAAGCAATCAAAATAAAATCCTCTTTGGCGTAAACAGCTATCGGTTTTCGTCGTCACGTCAACCATATCTTGATCCAGGGTATTGGGTCTAAAAGATAGGAAATGTATACTCAGTCTGACAACGTAGCAGATGTTCGGAGAAAGCAATCGTGTCAAGACGTCCGGTAGTCGACAATGAGTGTATCTCAATTAAAACTGTTCCACATTAATCGTTTGACCCCACACGTTATCTATGATTGTTTCTAGGAGGTTTCCATGCTGGATTGTAAACCACCATCAACGGGACGGTGTTTTGTCTTGGTGTTTATACCCTGACGTAGGACGGGCTAAGATATGTTTTTGTCCCTTTGTGAGACTACTAATATTTTGTGGTCCTTTCCTTGAATATGAAAGGGAATTTTGTCAACCAATTAGATTGTTCGTACTCCTTTCCGGAGGGCATATAAATATTTGATACTGCAGTTAATAGTGTGTGAGCAGAGAAGGATTTCTGCTTTCTAAAATGTAGGCTACAACACCTTTTGTTAACATGGGTATCAACAAACAATAAATCTTATTAATTTTCGAAAAGACTCTCTTAAATAAGAAGTCGGAAATTCAACCGCAAGGAAGTAGAATAAGGTCCACAGTTTGTAAATTTAAGTCGCCCGCAAAACGTGTGAAGCATTTAAATATTTCCTTTGTTCAAATACTAAACACGTTGACCGATAATAAGACACTAACTGCTTAGTAATTTTAAAGTGTTTTAAGAAAAAATAATGAAGAATTTGACACGCATGCTTCATCTAAAGCATCTATACATGTTTAAAAAGTGTGCCAAAAGTGATGGTGTTTAGAACACGCCGTTTTTATACTGACCTACGCAATATTTTCTGTATTCCTGTAAGAATATTTTTATATCCTTAAACGAAACGCTTGGGAAGCAATGTATATATAACCAATCGGATAAAGCATTTAAGTTATTGTTAATGTTTTTTTCATTGTTTTTTTTTAATAGGAACAGAATCAGTGTCAGAAAAGAAAATATTAGTATCATCGGCCAAAGAAATGAAGGAACGCATTTATAGTGATTGTACTGACATCATTCATTTAGATGATAAAAGGGAGGGGTCCGAGAATAGAAACTTGAGAAACCCCACACTGAATAAAAAGAACATTAGAGTTGGCACATTGAATAGAGATAAATTGTTGTCTCTATGAAAGATAATTAATAAACCAAGTGTGTAAAGTTCCTCGGATCTCGCAGTGGAACAATTTATGACACATTATTTTTATATCCTTAAACGAAACGCTTGGGAAGCAATGGTTATATGCAAAATTAATGTGCGTACTATGCAACATTTAATAAACATGAAATTGTCAGTTGAATTTATAGTTTGTCAAAAAAATCGTCAATTGACCATTCACTCAGTTGTACTCCTCTTTTAAACTAACGTTAAATTGTCACTTCAGATGAGGTGGGGTGGGGAGGATGACTGAAGGGAAGTCTCTAACGAAGCTTCAACGATATGGTTAATTGTGTGTAGGAACTAAAAGGCAAAGTAATGAAAGTGCAAAAGGTTAAAATTTCCCTCCCGATTTTTCTTGTCGCCATCCTTCTTTTTGGTTATTAAAATTATTCGTTCAACAACGTTTTTGTATGAAATATCTTTATCAAACCCTTTTCAACCACCCACGTTTGTGGAGAAAAGTTTTAACGCCATCTCTTGATCCAACTCTAAAAGTATATTGAAAGGCCTGTTTGCGAGAAGTGAGAACTTCAGTGAGCACAAGCATGTAGATACGTATGTAAGCTCCATCTGGAACAAATCACTAAATAAATGTTATGAGTCATCTGCTACGTTGATCTTGTCCAAGCGGATAGTCCAACAACAAATTACTGAAGGTTGAAAATAAATAGAGTAAAAAGACAAAGAGTTAATCCCTGCGAGCCCTCTTACGTTTGGGGCTCAAATTTAGTACAAGCTTCCATCTGAAGGCCTACAAAGGGTCCCAGGCTCCTCTTGGACTCTCTTCAAGGCAGAGTTAAAAAATCGTTCCAATACAAAACCCTGCCTTGGAGCTTCATTTCATCAAATGTGGCCAAACAATTGTAAGATTATACCAAGGTAACCCTATACATGGACAGAGCATGCCGCACGGTACTTTGTCGCTATTGTATGTGTGAGAAAAGTCGTAGCAAGATGGCTGTTTGCTATGGTATTGGGGAAAAGTTTTGACTTGCTGAAGTAAATCAACAGACTTTGCAAGCAAGTAACAATATGAGGCAAGGTCAAAATCGCTAAATCGCAAAATCGCTGTCCATGTACGTAGGATGTCAGTGGATTATACTACATTAGTTTTTACGATTTCATTTTTCTGAACATTTTCGTTAATTCCATATGACGTCATAATTTAATTACGTTGTGTTTCTGATATCCTCCGAATAATTCAGCAAACAGAAGACATTGACCTTAATTTCTTATTGATGTCTCTCAACGTTTTGTGTAAAAATATTTTGCAAATACGAAGGAATAATAATTCCTCTTGGTCTTTTGGTCCACCAGTCAAGCGGTGATATGGGTTATTTGATGTATTCAGAATCTTTGTACATTTCATTTCTGTTTTAGTCTACTATTTGGAAGATCAACAAGCTTACCTAGAAAAAAAACACATTGGTCATATTCCAGCAAGATATTTTCTTCGTCAATGTTTATGAATATTCCAGGTCCCTTTTTTATTTTCGTAAGGAGGATCAGACGTGCTTTCACTGAAATCTATCAAAACATACTCCTTTCCTAAAATGGAACCACGGAGTATGATTGCAGTACAAGCTGCGTTGTAACTTTTAACATGAACTGTAAATCCACTTGTGTTACCTCAATTGATGTACTTTGTTTTGCTGGTGTAAAATCAAACAATGGAATCAATTTTAAAGCAACTCAAGGAGCATTGTGGACACATTTGCCTGCAGCAAATTAGCCAAAGAGTTTTAATTGTCTAACCACTTTAGTCACTCATATTTGACTAATTTATGATAATATTTAACCAATTTCAGAACAGAATATCAGTCAAACCTTGGTCAAAAAGGCTTGATGTTTGTCAGAGACTAAGTCAACTGTGTCAAATATGCTCAAATATGCATCAATGTTGTTGACTATCGTAACTTGTCAGTTTATGCCCTGTTTTGACTTATTTGTGTTTACAGTGAATTTTTTTTTTCAAAAATACGACATGAACTCTTTCTTATTTTCTTGAAGGGTGCCTCCTGCAGGGTGCCACCTATGGAGGCAGGATTAGTTTAATGACATCTAGCGTTTCCTCTTCCTACCTCTATGGAAGACGAGTGGTTATCTTTCAGAGACCACCTGAGAATCTAATAACCCACGGGGGATTCGGGATTGGTCGAAAGTGGACTGGCACAGATAGCAAAATTTGCCAAGGACCTGAATCTCAAGTACCTAAACAATGTCCCTGGACTGGGAATCCACCATGCATTGATGCAGGAATACCATGTGAAACAGGTAATTACTCCACAATACTGCCTTGTAACGGAGAGTAGGTGTATTAGAATACAGAGGAAACTTGAAAGGTTAAAAATATTAGTATAGTGGCGGATGCAGGAAGGTACATCTTCCCCGCCCATGCATTGGAGGATTACTAGCCATACGTGTTTAAATATGCCTCAAACTTCAAACAACTCAGCCATCATGTACAGGAAATAAGAGTTTCAAAATGGGAAGGAGAACCTTTTCTTCAGGCCTCCGGGCCAGCTACCTCGAAATAATGAACTCCTTTGTTGCAACTTTCCTCCATACTCTCCTGCTATATCTCTTACTGGCAGCAAATGTCGAATAGAAAAAAGCTCAATTGTCTGACCCAATTTTTTAACCTACATTTCCTGTTTGAGTAGAATTAAGTTTCTCTTCGTCCTTTAACAGGGAGAGCCAACGCCAGAGTTAGACACTAATTGTCGTAGAAAAAGATTGTCGTTACAGGCTTGGAATCTAGAGAGTGCTTTCCTGCCTTTAAAAGACACCTCCTCATTGGAAACACCAACAATCCCGTGATGGAAAGAAACAATTAAAATATTTCTAATTGCGGATTAGGGCGAAAGTTCGTCGTTAGGGCGAATTTATCCATAGAGGAAAAACCGTTTCCCCTTAACGTTTTGACACACATTTTCAATAAGAATAAGTAACAGTTTGTAACAGTACATACCATACCTAGCTAATGTTATTACTCGAACAAATATATATATATATCTAAAACAATTTCCCCCTAAGGTGGGAATTAGCGTTATATGCATATATATATATATATATGTATGTATGTATGTATATATATATATATATATGTATATATATATATATAT